>CM075652.1:72837500-74087500 GCA_037953625.1 Crotalaria pallida | reverse complement strand
ATGCTAAGTTTGGGGGTGTGATTGGGGTCTAATATGTGATATTTTTGTACTTTTTTTTGTCTCTCTTTTACATAGTAAGTGACTTGTTTCATGAGTAAATTGGAATAAAACAATGGAATTTTGCCATTATAAGATTTCTGGAACCTTTTGATGTGTTTGGTTTGTTTTCAGGTATTTAAGCTCTTAAAACAGTGATTTTTGCAAAGGAATGAAGAATGAGAGCTTGGTACTTGAATTGGGAAGAAAAAGAGGAAAAAAATGAAGAAAAGTTGACCGTGGCGCCCTGGCGCGGGTCCCACGCGCCCAGGTGCGGGCTGGGGTCAACTAGCCAATAATGGGGTTCATCTGGTTGATTTTTTCAGACAGCCGCACGCCCAGGCGCAGGAGTTTCACGCCTGGGCGCGCAAAATGCGAGAAAGTGACACTGTTCGCTGTTTTGATCATAACTTGAGCTACGCTTATTCAAATGAGGCGATTTAGGTAACATTTTAAAGCTAAGGAAAAGATCTACAACTTTGCTTGAAATAGGCTTGATCAAATTCGTCCATCTTGGGTGTCAAAATCAGTACCGAAGTTGATGTCAGACACAAATACGGGATTCTAGAAGGATTTTAATGATAAATTCTATTTGTAGGTAAGATTCTTAGAGATTAGTTTATTCTAATACGATCTTATCATATTATATTCAGATTTAGGATTATTTTTATTCAGATAAAAAATCTTATCACATTAGATTGAAAATTAGGTAAGTTTTTATCTGTATAATAATAATATTAGGATTCATTCAAAAGAGAAAGCTTTGAAAGAGTGGTTATCACGTTTTAGAGAGAGAAATTAGTGAGAGAGCTTTTGGAGGCAAGTTGAAGGATTGCACTTTGTGATTCGAGATTGTGTAATTCCATGTCTCTCATTATGATTTTCATTATTCTTCTTTCTTCTTCTTCTTTAATTATGTGTAACTAAACTCCTTTTTGGGAACATGTGGATTTGTATGGAACCTATATAGTTTTTGTTTAATGAATTGATGTTTTTCCATTTAAGTATTGTGTTTGATTATGTTTTAATTGTTCATCATGAATTTGGTACCGTTTATGATTTGGTAATTCTAATTGAATAGGAATATTGAACTAGGATTTAGACTTTTAATCAAACAATTCAATTGCATAGGGATATATTTATGTCTATGAATTGGGTAACTATTTAATAATTTTGCTTGAACATTAATTGATTAGATTAGGATTTAAGGCTCTGCTTAAGGAATTAAGAGAGATTAAATTACTAAGAAACAAAGTTGATCTAAGGAATTAGGCGGCTTTTACCTTGCAAAATTGGTTCAATACTTAGGAAATTCATTGATTTATTAACAATTGCTAGTGGAACCTACAATGAAACATGTGCCCAAGCTTTCCCAAACCTTTTCACAACTACTTTTAATTTGCGTTTTTATTTTACAATTTAATTTAGTTTAAAAGTGTGCAAGTCAATTGAATCGTCCTTTGAATTTATTTAATAACTACATTTAGGTGATAATTGTTTTAATCGATTTTAGTCCTCGTTGGGAACGATACTCTATTTATCATTATATTACTTTTACGATCTGGTATACTTGCCAGAATCCCAACAGACACTTGAGTCTTCCCCAAAAAAAAACCCTTCTGATCCAAATTGTAAAATTTACTCACTGTTTGCACAGAACAAGCAAGACAACATTATCAAGAACAATAACAAGCTTACTCTGATTCTTCTTCTCAAGTGTTAATTTCTCTAAAACTCAACTTTCCTCTCATATTGTAATTTTCACTCTCAAGTTGAGTTTAGGTCTCAATTCTTTATTGAGCTGTGCTTATTTGTGCGAATACATTGTGAGATTCGTAATACACACACAAAATAGCTTGTTGATTTATGTCTTGGATTTTTCCCAAGCAAACCCTAGGTGGACTTAGGGTATTGGAGTCTTGAGAGTTCTCAAGCACAAAGACTAAGAGGTTCTTAGCCCGGTGGAGCTTCTTGAAGGGTGTTCAAGGAAGCTTTGGAAGAGTTCTTCATCACCGGAATCAAATTGGGGTAGAAATCAAGAGTTTGGTACACTCTTGAAGGGTTAGGTTGAGTGAGGCTATCTCAATTAATCCTTTGTAATTTCTAACAATTTGATTTATAGAAAATCTCCTAAGGTGGTTAGGAGGACTGGATGTAGCTCATTGTTGGAGTGAACCAGGATAAAATTGTTTGTGTGTTGATTTATTGCTTTCATTCTTATTCTTGCTCAAACAACCTAAAGCTTTTTCAAGTAAAAGAGTTTATCTAATTGGGTAGTAAGTTCATGGCAATTAAGTGTTGTTAAGTTGTTAAAATTTATCTTAATTGCTTACTATTCTGTTAGATAAGTTTCTGGTTTGTATTGGATTAATTAGAAGTGAGTTGCTGATTTCTCAGAACTGGTTTAGTGCAAGTCTGTACGAAAGACTCGAGTGTTTCTCTTAATACTCGAGTTGTTCGTGCTCAAAAGACTCGAGTGGATCATAAAAGACTCGAGTGGTTCATCCTGAAACACTCGAGTGCTTCCTGAAAGACTCGAGTATTTCTAGCCATTTCCAGAAAAATCAGCTTCTGTTCAATTCTTTTAATATCATTCGAAATATTTGGTATTGCTGCTTCAAATTACTATTCACCCCCCTCTAGTAATTGCTAAGCCCGCTTGTTGGTTTCCAAAAAGTGGTATCAGAGCTCGGTCGAAAGATCGAGTGTAACAACTTTTTCGAAAAAGATCCTTTTGGAAACTATGGGCTCAAGCAATCCCTTTGGAGGAGAAGACTCTTCAATAAACCGCCCTGCACTATTCAATGGTGAAGGGTATGCTTATTGGAAATTCAAAATGAAAATTTTTATTGAAGCAATTGATATGGATATTTGGGATGCTATTGAGAATGGACCTCATATTCCCAAGAGATTGATAAATGATGAAACCGTAATCATTCCAAGAGCTAGTTGGAGTGATGATGACAAGAAAAGAGTATCATATGATTTAAAAGGCAAAAACATCATCACTTCCGCTTTGTCTCATGATGAATTTTTCCTTGTTTCTCAATGTAAATCCTCTAAGGAAATGTGGGATATTTTGCAAGTTACTCATGAGGGAACAAGCGAAGTAATACGTGCTAGATTAAATACTTTAACACATGAATATGAATTATTTCGCATGCTTCCAAATGAGTCCATCAATGACTTGCAAAAGCGCTTCACTCACATAATTAATCATTTGATTGCTTTAGGAAAAACCTTTCATGATGGTGAAACTACTAACAAAGTTTTGAGATGTCTTGATAGGAGATGGCAACCCAAAGTCACGCCCATCGTGAAATCCAAGGACTTAGACAAAATGGAGTAAGCCACTTTGTTTGGCAAACTTCAAGAACATGAAATGGAACTATCAAGACTCAACACTCATGAGGAGTCCGACAAGAAGAAAAAGGGCATCTCTCTCAAAGCTTCAACCAAAGTCACAAAAGAAGTTGAAGAATGCTCTACAAGTGAGGATTCCGATAGTGAACCCAATCAAGAAGAATTTGGGATGTTTGTAAAAAGATTCAACAAATTCTTCAAGGGAAAGAAAAGTAGTTTCCCATCAAAAATGAAGAGAACCAAAGACTTCAAACAAAGAGACAAAAGTACCAATGATGGAGTAAAGTGTCATGAATGTGGTGGCATTGGTCACATTAAAATGGAATGTGCCACATTCTTGAAGAGGAATGACAAGAAGACCCAAGAGACCAAAGGGAAGAGAGCATACATTGTTTGGGATGCACCAGAAAAGAATAATGAATCTTCCTCAAGTAGCTCCGATGAAGAAAATGTAAACCTTTGTCTCATGGCTAAGAACAACAATGAGTCCTCATCAAGAGCTAAACATGAAACGAGTGAAAGTGATGATGAGGTAACTTCAAGTTCTTCTTGTTCTTCTTCAAACTCCATTTCTTATGATGATTTGCAAGAAGCCTACAATGAAATGCTAATTCAATTTAGAAGGCTTGCTAAAATTAATAAGGAAAAAGGAAAGAAAATTTTGGAGTTTCAACAAGAAATTGATGAATTGCAAAAATCTATAAATGAGTTGAGACTTCAAAAGGAATCCTTAGAACTTATTAATTCTAGTAATCAAAGTGATTGTGCAAATCATGAGGAAACTATCACTCCATGTGAGAAATGTGGTGAACTTGAAAAAGAAGTGAAAGAGTTGAAAAACAAACTCACAATCTCACATAGTGATAGACACCTCAACCGGTTATTGAACTCTCAAAGAAATAACCATAATAAAACCGGTTTAGGATATGTTCATAAAAGGAGCAAAAAGTACAAGGTGGTTGGCTCATTTTCTAAAAAGAATTCATCAAAGAAGCCAACTTGTACTTATTGTGGAAAACTTGGACATATCAACATTGAGTGCCATATTAAGAAATTTGAAATGAAAAAGGGCACTTATATGTGGATTAAAAATGGAGAAAGTCCCAACACTAACCCTAAGGGACCCAACATAGTTTGGGTACCCAAAATGAACAAGTGATTTCATTTTGTAGGTGTGGCTTCGAATGGGAAAGGAATTGTGGTATCTAGATAGTGGATGTTCAAGTCACATGATAGGAGATAAGCGGCATTTCATTAAGCTTACTCCAAAAGAGAAGGGTTATGTCACTTATGGGGACAACAACAAAGGCAAAATTCTTGGTATTGGTAAAATTGGTAACTCTTCAAACTTGATTATTGATAATGTGCTTTATGTTCAAGGATTAGAACACAATCTCTTGAGCATAAGCCAATTATGTGATATTGGTAATCATGTACTATTTACCTCTACTCATTGCCTCATCAAAAGTGATAAAGATGAATCTATCAAATTTGTTGGCAAAAGGTCAAATAATACTTACTTACTTGATTTAAACAAAGTTACTTCTTTGGTCTCTACTTGCTTAGTGAGCAAAGAAAGTGACATTGGTTATGGCATCGTAGGACCGCTCGCATAAATGTAAACCAATTGAAGAAATTACAATCTAAAGATCTAGTAGTTGGATTACCAAAGCTAAATTTTTGTATTGAAGGTGTTTGTTCTCCATGCAAGAAATGTAAAGAAACTAAAAACACCTTTGGATCAAAAATGGTGATGTCCACATCAAGGCCATTAGAAATGCTTCATATGGACTTGTTTGGACCATCACAAGTAAAAAGCTTTGGTGGCAACTATTATGCATTGGTGATTGTTGATGACTTCTCTAGGTTTACTTGGACTCTATTTTTAACTACAAAGAGTGAGACCTACAAATCTTTTAAACATCATGTCAAACTTGTGCAAAACCAAGTGAATCGAAAAGTAATTATTATTCGTACCGATCATGGTGGTGAATTTGAAAACCACAAATTTGATAAATTTTGTGTCAAAAATGGTATTGAGCACCAATTCTCTGCACCAAGAACTCCGGAACAAAATGGAGTGGTAGAGCGGAAAAATAGGGTGCTAGAGGAACTTGCTAGAACCATGCTAAATGATTCTCAAGTACCTCAGTATTTTTGGGCCGATGCCATCAATACGGCTTGTTATGTTTTGAATCGAATTTTAATAAGGCCCTCTTTAGATAAAACCCCTTATGAACTTTACAAAGGAAGAAAGCCAAACATATCTCATTTTCATGTCTTCAGATGCAAAGTTTTTGTTTTAAACAATGGAAAAGAAAATCTTGGCAAATTTGATTCCGAATCCGATGAAGGCATATTCTTGGGCTATTCTTCTCATAGTAAAGCTTATAGAATTTTCAATAAAAGAACTTTAACAATTGAAGAATCTATTCATGTTGTTTTTAATGATTCTTCGAAAGAAGATAATGTTTCATGTGATGCTAGTGAAGATGGCATTGAATTTTCAAATGAAGAAAAAGAGAGAGAGAAATCAAAAGGTGATGAAGGTGAAGTTATACAAGAACTTCCTCCGACTTGGAAATCCATCAAAGTTCATCATATTGACAATTTCATAGGAGATATGTCAAAGGGAGTATTAACTTGTAGGTCTATTCAAAACATTTGCAACTATGTCTCCTTTGTTTCTCAAATTGAACCTGATTCGATTAAAAAGGCGATTGAGGATGAACATTGGGTTTCTTCTATGCAAGAAAAATTAAACAAATTTACTAGAAATGAAGTTTGGGATTTAGTCCCTAAACCCAAAGATCATTCCATAATCGGCACTAAATGGGTTTTTAGAAATAAACTTGATGAATTCGGGTTGATTATAAGAAACAAAGCAAGACTAGTGGCTCAAGGGTACAACCAAGAGGAAGGTATCGATTATGATGAGACCTTTGCTCCGGTTGCACGCCTTGAGGCAATCCGAATTTTAATTGCTTTTGCATCAATCATGAAATTCACTTTATATCAAATGGATGTTAAGAGTGCTTTCTTGAAAGGGTTTATAAAGGAAGAAGTGTATGTCAAGCAACCCCCCAGTTTTGATTGTAGTGAATTTCCAAACCATGTTTATAAATTGAAAAAGGCACTTTATGGATTGAAACAAGCCCCTAGAGCTTGGTATGATAGATTGAGTTCCTTTCTATTAGAAAATAAGTTTTAAAGAGGGAAGGTTGATAATACACTATTCATTTATAAAACTAAAGATGACATATTGTTAGTACAAATCTATGTTGATGATATCATATTCGGTGCTACTAACGTGTCTCTTTGTAGAAAGTTTTCTAATTTGATGAAAAAGGAATTTGAAATGTCAATGATGGGAGAGCTCAAGTTCTTCCTAGGCTTACAAATAAAGCAAGTTAAGGAGGGGACATTTGCGCATCAAGGGAAATATTGCAAAGAGCTCCTTGAGAAATTCGGATTGGACAAATGCAAAGAAGCCTACACTCCAATGAGCACATCATGCTACCTAGACAAGGATGAACAAGGTACCCCGGTTGATGTTAGTTAATATAGGGGAATGATAGGTAGTCTCTTATATCTTACTGCATCTAGACCGGATATTATGTTTAGTGTATGCATTTGTGCTCGATTTCAAGCTAATCCTAAAGAATCTCACCTATCCGCAGTTAAACATATATTTGAATATCTAAAAGGAACAATTAACACTGGTCTGTGGTATCCTGCTGATGCCAATCTTAGTTTAGTGGGTTACTCGAATTCCGATTTCGCGGGATGCAAGCTTGATCGCAAAAGCACCAGTGGTACTTGCCATTTCTTGGGAAGTTCATTGGTGTCATGGTTTTCCAAAAAGCAAGCTTGCGTTGCTCTTTCTATCGCCGAAGCGGAATATATCGCAGCCGATAGTTGTTGTGCTCAACTATTATGGATGAAACAACAATTATCGGATTTTGGTTTGAAACTTGAAAATATTCCTATTAGATGCGATAATACGAGTGCTATCAACTTAACTAAGAATCCGGTGTATCATTCAAGAACCAAACACATTGAAATAAGAGATCACTTTTTGAGAGATCATGTGCAAAAAGGTGATTGTAAAATAAAATTTGTTAGTACTACAAATCAATTGGCCGACATTTTTACAAAACCTTTACCAAGGGATACTTTCTATCATATAAGGAGAGAACTTGGTAATTTATATGAATCAAACATTGGCTAATTGTATTTTGTGTCATTTGAAAAATCATCTCTTTAGTCTTATTTTAATTCGTCTTGTTTCTTGGTTAAGATTCTTCTTGATGATATTATGAATATTGTGTGTTAATTGTGTGTGATTCTCTATGTGTTCCAAGTTAGTCTTGAAGTTCATTGTGTTTAAATTGTGTTTGCTTGATCAAAACTGTGTTCAAAATCTGTATTTGTCAAAATGACTCGAGTTTTATCGAAAAGACTCGAGTCCTTTAATTCAAATTCAATTCAGTTTTAAATTGAAAAAGTTTTTATTCAGGGTTTGACGAAAAGACTCGAGTATTTCTAAAAAGACTCGAGTCTTTCCAAAATCTCAAAAATGATGCGTTCAGGCAAAAAAATTTTCAGAAAAATAAAACGACTCGAGTCCCCCATTTTTTACTCAAGTATTGGCAGGCCTGTCCTGCATCAACGCGCAAACTGTTTCAAGACCCTGGTGCATAAGTCTGAAAAGACTCTAGTGTTTCCTTTAAGACTCGAGTCGTTCGTCAAGAACTACTCGAGTATTGATAAATATACTTGAGTCTTTCGCAGCCTATATAAAGACCTTCAGCACCAACAGCACCATTCTACTCGAGTGTTTCGAACCCCCTCTGTAACACCCTATGAAATAATTACCCTTAATTACCCCAAAATTAGGATTTAAAATTTCTTTTAAGATGGATATGATATTTGCCAAAATAATATTTCCTTTCATTAATAACGAAAACATCAGAGTTAATAAAGCGGAAGACTTAAAGGCATCAAATTCATAAAGTATGAGTTTAGGTACATTCAGTTCGGTCATTCAAAATACAATCAGTGTTTTAGCTCGGCCCAACTGGCCGAGACCCAATACAAAACAAGGTTCTAGCTCGGCCCAACTGGCCGAGACCCATCCACCTATCTGACTCTAAATAACTTACTCTCCCTGTGAGGGAGAGTGATCCTGCTCGGCCGGGGACTGCGTCTGCTCGGGCTCAGAACCTGAAAAATGGTAAGGAGGTGAGCATTACACAGAACTTAAGTAAGCAGTTTCTAAAATGACATACCGAACTACCAAGCCAAACACAAATAGTCAAATAGCAAATAAATCACAAGTAATCAAACCCATGTATCTCATGCATATATCAACATTTAGCTCGGTTCACATCATACAACAGCTTACCCATTACCTATTAAGTCTACCTCGATTCATTTCGGCCAATAATCTCTTTCCTCGTATTCATTATTCACTATTCCACTTTTACATGGCTTCCAATCTTTTACTCTTCTCGGATGCATACACCCAGTGCATGTCTTACACCATTTAAGTCGGATATTGGAGTGTCCATAACTGCGAGTACCACAATACTCGTCTTACAACTGCGAGCACCACAATGCTCGGCTTACACGATCAATGCACGCACCCAGTACGCGTCTGCTATGACCAGGAACACTACCGCCGATCATTCTATGGAGTAAGGAGTGTCCATAACTGCGAGTACCACAATACTCGTCTTACAGCTGCGAGCACCACAATGCTCGGCTTACGCGATCAATGCACGCACCCAGTACGCGTCTGCTATGACCAGGAACACAACCCACCGATTCCGTTCTCGGAACCTTGTGTGAGTCATAACTGCGAGCACCACAATGCTCGTCTTACAGCCGCGAGCACCACAATGCTCGGCTTACGCGATCAATGCACGCACCCAGTACGCGTCTGCTATGACCCGACCACACAACCATTTCTCTTTAATTCCCTTTATCTTATTAACCATTACCTTTAGTTCGGCCCTCCTCAGTTCACCTCTTTAATTTATTCCTCTTTGCATTAATCTCATTATTTACTTAGCTCGGCCTATCTCGGCTCAACCCTTTACCCATTTCCGATTTCCCTTATCCCTATTATCTATCTCATCTACCTATCTCATTATATAACTTATTAGTTTGTCTTTTCGATCCACCCTGGTTACCATTCTTCTCATTCTCCATTCTCACCCTCTCTCGGCTCGGCCACAGATACAAATACCAAATATCAAAGCATCATAAACACTTATACCTCAATAACCACACCAACAAAACATTTAGTCAATCCATCATTTAAAATGCAGCATATGAAATATAGCATGTAATCAAAAGTGATATTTCATCTTCACAAAAAATCCATGTTTCTAGTTCATTCATTAATTCCCCTTTTTCCCTTTTTACCATTTCTCTTCTAACATTAACCTATGTCCATTCCCTAATCTAATACCCACTCTTAGTACCCTTTATGAACACCCTAGAAACCCAAACTAAAGCAGAGGTAACACTCACTCCTTACCTCAAACCGTGTGAGATAAGAGTTGAGAGCTTGAGAGTGGTTTTCCTTGTTGCTTGGCCTTGAGCTTCACACCTCTTGAATCCTCTTTCCTCCAAGCTGCCACGAGCTCCTTCAAGCTGCACACAAGCTCCACCAGCCACACACGAACTCTACAGCGGTCAAGGGGCGTCGGAACGGAAGAGAATAGAGAAGAAGAGGGTTTCCGGTTGGGGTTTCACTTGGTGAAAGAGAGGGAGAAAGAAAGTATGTTGGTGCTGGGATTTTCAGAGAGAAAAAGAGAGATTCGTAGGAGGAAGAGAATGAGAAATGCAAAGTGTTGTGTGTTGTGGATGGGGCTTTCTTTTATTCATTTAGGGGAAACATTTGTGTGGCTAGGATTCATTGGCTTCTGGTGGAAGCTAGATTGTGTGGACAGGATTCATTGGCTTCTTGGGGAAGCCATGAATAGTACTTGAAAGGGACATAAAGCAGTGACAATGACATAAAGTGAATTGCAAGGACAGTGTACAGATGGTACGAATCCCAAAGGGCTACAGCTCAACATGAGCTGGCACGGAGGAGCTAGGATGCGTCGGCTCGGGTACGTCGGTTGGGATACGTCGGCTCGGTTTGTATGAACAGCAGTAGTCCGAGCTTCCTTCTCGGATGGTACTGTGAGGTGCGCTGAGGTCGGATAATCCGAACTGGACAACAGGTTCCGCATTTGTTTCCCATTCAGCTCGGTTCATATGCACTCAAACTCATCTAACTCGGCCGCGATCGGACCGAGGTCCTATACTTAAATCCTAGGTCGGCCTATGCTCATACCACCATTCTAATCCTTGTACAATTTCTAAGGCTTAATCCTATCCTTACATAAATATTTATAAACTAAAATTATATTATTTAATATTAATTTTCAGGATGTTACATTCCTCCCCCACTTACAGGAATTTTGTCCTCGAAATTTAGTTGGCATTGAACAGTTGTGGATATGACTGCTTCATCTTCTCCTCGAGTTCCCAAGTAGCTTCCTCCACATCATTTCGATTCCAGACGACCTTGACCAAGGAGATTTCCTTCCCTCGGAGTCGCCTGACCTGTTTGTCTTCAACTCGGACTGGTAGGACTTCGAACGTTAGGTTGTCTCTTAGCGGTAGCTCGTCCACTGCTATCACATGCGAAGGGTCATGAATGTACCTCCTAAGTTGCGAGACATGGAACACATTGTGGAGCTTAGACAAGTGCGGAGGTAGAGCAATTTGGTATGCTACTGGTCCGACCTTCTCCGATATCTGGTACGGTCCGACAAACCTAGGGGTCAGCTTCTTTGATTTGATAGCTCGGCCGATACCCGTTATAGGGGATACCCGAAGAAATACATGATCTCCCTCGATGAAGTTCAAGGGTTTCCTTCTCTTGTCGGCATAGCTCTTCTGTCGGTCCTGAGCGGCTTTCATCTTCCCTTGTATCATTCGGATCTTCTCAGTTGTCTCCTGAACAATGTCGGGACCAATAAACAAGTTTTCACCTATCTGGAACCAGCATAGCGGCGTTCGACATTTCTGACCATACAAGGCTTCGAAAGGAGCCATTCCGATACTTGAATGGAAGCTGTTGTTGTAGGTGAATTCGACCAACGGCAATAGTGTTTCCCAGCTTTCCGACTATTCAAGCACGCATGTTCTCAGCAAGTCCTCAAGAGTCTGAATGGTGCGCTCGGATTGTCCGTCAGTTTGGGGATGGTAAGTAGTGCTAAACCTCAACTTTGTACCCATGGCTTCTTGCAGACTTTGCCAGAATCGAGATAAGAAACGAGGATCACGGTCCGACACTATGCTGCTCGGAACACCATGGAGTCTGACGATGTCCTTTATGTACAGTTGCGTCAGCTTCTCCAAACTGTACTTCATGCTGATCGATAGGAAATGGGCACACTTTGTAAGTCGGTCCACCACAACCCAAATGGCTTCCTGCCCTGATCTCGTCTTTGGTAGACCCGATACAAAGTCCATCGAAATGCTATCCCACTTCCATTGTGGAATCTCCAAGGATTTGAGTAATCCTCCTGGTTTCTGATGCTCGATCTTGGCCTTCTGACATGTCAAGCACCGAGACACATAATTGGCCACGTTGGTCTTCCACTTCGGCCACCAAAATAACCTCTTCAAATCTTGGTACATCTTTGTGGCACCTGGGTGAAGACTCATCTTCGTCTTGTGGGCTTCTTCTATAAACTCTCTTCGGACTTCAAAGTCCATGGGGATGCAAACTCTGCCTCGAAATCGTACGAGACCATCAGGTCCCTTAGTGAAGTTGGGTTCATCCTTGTCACCTGCTCTTTCGAGTAGTTTCTGGAGTTCTAGGTCGGCGGCCTGCCTTTCCTTAATGAAACCCACGAAATTATTGGTTACTTGCAGCATTTCCAGTACCACACTGTTTTCCTTTTTCTGTATACCTAGGTTAAGGTCACTGAACTCCTGCATTAACTGCATCTCTCGGACCATCATGTTGCTCAAATGAAGACTCTTCCTGCTCAGTGCGTCGGCCACCACGTTGGCCTTTCCAGGGTGATAGTGCAAGCTGAAGTCATAATCTTTCAAAAACTCCACCCATCTGCGCTGTCTCATGTTGAGTTCTTTCTGGTCGAACAGATAACCGAGACTTTTGTGGTCACTGAACACCTCGAATTTCGTGCCATACAGGTAGTGTCTCCAAATCTTAAGGGCAAACACCACGGCTGCCAGTTCGAGATCATGCGTAGGGTAGTTCTGCTCGTGTTGCCGAAGTTGCCGAGAGGCATACGCCACCACTTTTCCTTGTTGCATCAGCACACAGCCAAGGCCCTGCTTTGAGGCGTCACAAAATACGTCAAAGGTTTTGGTCGGATTGGGTAAAATCAACATGGGCGAGCTCGTCAACCTTTTCTTTAGCTCTTGAAAGCTCTGTTCACACACCTCGGACCATTGGTATGGGGCATCCTTTCTAGTTAACGAGGTCAACGGTAGTGCCAGTTTAGAGAATCCTTCAATGAATCTTCTGTAGTACCCTGCAAGACCGAGGAAACTCCTGATCTCAGTGACCGAGTTGGGTCTCTCCCACTTAAGTACCGCTTCCACCTTGGAGGGATCAACTGCTACACCTTGCTCGAATATCACATGTCCGAGGAAATGAACCTCGTTGAGCCAAAAGCTGCACTTAGAGAGCTTAGCGTAGAGATTCTTATCCTTCAAAACTCGTAACACCATTCTCAGATGCTGCTCGTGTTCACTCGGATTTTGGGAGTAGATGAGGATATCATCAATGAAGACTATCACAAATGAGTCCAGGTAAGGTCGGAAGATTCTATTCATGTAGTCCATGAAGATAGCTGGGGCATTGGTAAGTCCAAAGGGCATAACCACGTACTCAAAATGCCCATACCTTGATCGGAAGGCTGTCTTCGGAATGTCTTCTTCTCGGACTCGGATTTGGTGATATCCAGATCAAAGATCTATCTTTGAAAACACCGACGCTCCCTTGAGTTGGTCCAATAAGTCATCAATCCGAGGGAGGGGATATTTATTCTTCACCGTTACCACGTTGAGCTTCCTATAGTCAGTGCACATTCTGAGACTACCATCTTTCTTTTTCACAAAAAGGATTGGGGCTCCCCACGGCGATACACTTGGTCGGATTAGCTTTTTGGCCAAAAGTTCTTCCAGCTGTTTCTTAAGCTCTTCTAGCTCGGGAGGCGCCATTCTGTACGGAGCAATTGAGATCGGGCCAGTTCCCGGAAGGAGGTCTATACTGAACTCTACTTCCCTATTCGGCGGTAAGCCAGGCATTTCGTCCAAGAAAACCTCAGGGAATTCTCCGACCATAGGGATTTGGTCTAAGGTCGGTTCCTCTGTTGTCTCTAACTTCGCAACAGAAGGGTCACTAAAGATTACGGTCTTTTCTCGGCAATCGAGTAAGACATGGTGTTGAGACATCCAGTCCATGCCAAGGATAATATCCAGCTTAGTTAAGGGTAGACAAATCAAATTGACTTTAAATTCTTTGCCTAATACTTGGATAGGACACTCTAGACACATTTTAGAAGTGATTACAGAAGAATTGGTTGGGGTAGAAATGGATAGTTTGTAAGGCATTTATACTGGGAATAGTTTTAGTCTATTCATACAGTCAAGGGAAATGAAAGAATGTGTGGCTCCACAGTCAAATAGTACGACACAAGGACTACTGTTTACTTGGCAAGTACCTCGGATCAGTTCGTCAGCATCAGTCACTTCTTCTCCATCCATAGTGTAAACTTTGCCTCTCTGCATAGGTCGGTTAATACCAGTCTGGTGAGCCTTGGTCACATTGACCTCTTCCTTCACAATATTCTCGGTACACCGAGCTGCAAAATGGCCAGGCTTTCCACATCGAAAACAGGATCCTCTGGTTTAGCTCGGATCCAAATTCCAGCATTCCCCCCGGTGCTGCCTTCCACAATGTTGGCATATCAGATACGGGCCAGGAACAACCACCATTTGACCACCACTCCTCGGAGCTGTTGACATTCTGGAGTTCGGACTCACATAAGGGGCAGATCTCTGGATAGCCCCTTTTCCTCTGATCGGACCCACTCCTTTCTGTGCCGACCTGCTCCTCTTTCCATCAGCTTTTCTCTTAAGCCCTTTCTCATAGGTGCTAGCCATGTTTACCAGTTGCGAGAGATTGGCCATGTTCTGATATTCGAATGCGAGCCGAATGTCGTCACGGAGACCAGACTCAAACTTGATGCACTTGGTACGCTCATCAGCATCTCGGTAGCTTCCTGAATAACGGATCAAATCCTCGAACTGAGCGGCATACTCCCCAACGCTCAAGTTTCTCTGTTCCAGCTTGAGAAAAGCGAGCTCCTTCTCTCTCCTTACATCCTCGGGAAAGTACTTTCCGAGGAAGCGAGCTCGGAACAAGTCCCAAGTGATGGCCTCATTAGCCGCTTCCAGTCCTCGGCTCTGTTGCTCCCACCAGTGCTCGGCTTCATTAACCAGCACAAACTCGGCCAACCTCACTATGTACTCATAGGGAGGTTGTAGGGATCGGAAGATCTTCTCAATATCCTGGAGCCATCTTTGAGCTCCATCTGGGTTATATCCTCCTTCGAACCGAGGTGGTTCGTTCTTCCGAAATCGGCTCATCCAGTCTATCTCGACCGGAGCCAGAGGTTGGGGCTGAAGGGCTGCAGCTGCAGCTGCTGCGGCCGCGGCGATGTTTTGAGCGAGGTTCTCAGCCTGATTCTGCTGAGCCTGCGCTTGGTTCTGCTGTAGCTGAACCAGGGTTTCCAACACAGTGGCAATTCGGTCGTTATCAGCTCGTCTCCCAGCCATGCTGTTTGGTCATGGAGAGAAAGCCAATTAACTTCCGATTAATCAAGTAAATGTATATATATAAACATATATACCTATGAGCTCTATTGTCTAACTTAGACTTCTAGACTTTACTTATTTGTCACTCTCTTGGTGAGTAACCACTAGAGTCTTTCGCAACTCCAATAGGCCGAGGAGAAACTGCTCTGATACCAAAAATGTAACACCCTATGAAATAATTACCCTTAATTACCCCAAAATTAGGATTTAAAATTTCTTTTAAGATGGATATGATATTTGCCAAAATAATATTTCCTTTCATTAATAACGAAAACATCGGAGTTAATAAAGCGGAAGACTTAAATGCATCAAATTCATAAAGTATGAGTTTAGGTACATTCAGTTCGGTCATTCAAAATACAATCAGTGTTTTAGCTCGGCCCAACTGTCCGAGACCCAATACAAAACAAGGTTCTAGCTCGGCCCAACTGGCCGAGACCCATCCACCTATCTGACTCTAAATAACTTACTCTCCCTGTGAGGGAGAGTGATCCTGCTCGGCCGGGGACTGCGTCTACTCGGGCTCAGTACCTAAAAAATGGTAAGGAGGTGAGCATTACACAGAACTTAAGTAAGCAGTTTCTAAAATGACATACCGAACTACCAAGCCAAACACAAATAGTCAAATAGCAAATAAATCACAAGTAATCAAACCCATGTATCTCATGCTTATATCAACATTTAGCTCGGTTCACATCATACAACAGCTTACCCATTACCTATTAAGTCTTCCTCAATTCATTTCGGCCAATAATCTCTTTCCTCGTATTCATTATTCACTATTCCACTTTTACATGGCTTCCAATCTTTTACTCTTCTCGGATGCATACACCCAGTGCATGTCTTACACCATTTAAGTCGGATATTGGAGTGTCCATAACTGCGAGTACCACAATACTCGTCTTACAACTGCGAGCACCACAATGCTCGGCTTACGCGATCAATGCACGCACCCAGTACGCGTCTGCTATGACCAGGAACACTACCGCCGATCATTCTATGGAGTAAGGAGTGTCCATAACTGCGAGTACCACAATACTCGTCTTACAGCTGCGAGCACCACAACGCTCGGCTTATGCGATCAATGCACGCACCCAGTACGCGTCTGCTATGACCAGGAACACTACCCACCGATTCCATTCTCGGAACCTTGTGTGAGTCATAACTGCGAGCACCACAATGCTCGTCTTACAGCCGCGAGCACCACAATGCTCGGCTTACGCGATCAATGCATGCACCCAGTACGCGTTTGCTATGACCCGACCACACAACCATTTCTCTTTAATTCCCTTTATCTTATTAACCATTACCTTTAGTTCGGTCCACCTCAGTTCACATCTTTAATTTATTCCTCTTTGTATTAATCTCATTATTTACTTAGCTCGGCCTATCTCGGCTCAACCCTTTACCCATTTCCGATTTCCCATATCCCTATTATCTATCTCATCTACCTATCTCATTATATAACTTATTAGTTTGTCTTTTGGTCCACCCTGGTTACCATTCTTCTCATTCTCCATTCTCACCCTCTCTCGGCTCGGCCATAGATACAAATACCAAATATCAAAGCATCATAAACACTTATACCTCAATAACCACACCATCAAAACATTTAGTCAATCCATCATTTAAAATGCAGCATATGAAATATAGCATGTAATCAAAAGTGATATTTCATCTTCACCAAAAATCCATGTTTCTAGTTCATTCATTAATTCCCCTTTTTCCCTTTTTACCATTTCTCTTCTAACATTAACCTATGTCCATTCCCTAATCTAATACCCACTCTTAGTACCCTTTATGAACACCCTAGAAACCCAAACTCAAGCATAGGTAACACTCACTCCTTACCTCAAACCGTGTGAGATAAGAGTTGAGAGCTTGAGAGTGGTTTTCCTTGTTGCTTGGCCTTGAGCTTCACACCTCTTGAATCCTATTTCCTCCAAGCTGCCACGAGCTCCTCCAAGCTGCACACAAGCTCCACCAGCCACACACGAACTCTACAGTGGTCAAGGGGCATCCGAATGGAAGAGAATAGAGAAGAAGAGGGTTTCCGGTTGGGGTTGCACTTGGTGAAAGAGAGGGAGAAAGAAAGTATGTTGGTGCTGGGATTTTCAGAGAGAAAAAGAGAGATTTGTAGGAGGAAGAGAATGAGAAATGCAAAGTGTTGTGTGTTGTGGATGGGGCTTTCTTTTATTCATTTAGGGGAAACATTTGTGTGGCTAGGATTCATTGGCTTCTGGTGAAAGCTAGATTGTGTGGACATGATTCATTGGCTTCTTGGGGAAGCCATGAATAGTACTTGAAAGGGACATAAAGCAGTGACAATGACATAAAGTGAATTGCAAGGACAGTGTACGGATGGTACGAATCCCAAAGGGCTACAGCTCAACATGAGCTGGCACAGAGGAGCTAGGATGCGTCGGCTCGGGTACGTCGGTTGGGATACGTCGGCTCGGTTTGTATGAACAGCAGTAGTCCGAGCTTCCTTCTCGGATGGTACTGTGAGGTGCGCTGAGGTCGGCTAATCCGGACTGGACAACAGGTTCCGCGTTTGTTTCCCATTCAGCTCGGTTCATATGCACTCAAAGTCATCTAACTCGACCGGGATCGGACCGAGGTCCTATACTTACATCCTAGGTCGGCCTATGCTCATACTACCCTTCTAATCCTTGTACAATTTCTAAGGCTTAATCCTATCCTTACATAAATATTTATATACTAAAATTATATTATTTAATATTAATTTTCAGGATGTTACACCCTTTGTCTTCTCTCTCGGTTTTACACGATTTCTTCACCAAAACTCTGTTTTCTTCCAAATTTTTACCAAAATTCATTAGAACAACATCTAGTAATCACTTTTCTTCTCTTATTTCAATTGATTTCAACCGTTTTCCACATCAAATCCGCTACCCCCTTTCAAAACCCTAACTTTCCAAAACTTCAATCTTTTCAAAATTTTATTCAATGGCATCATCCTCAAGACATGGGAAACGTGCAAGGGTGGCAGAATCATCATCCGAAGAAGATGTACCTGAATATTATTAAGAATCTGAGTGCCTTGACAGATTTGGTGCATTCTCTTCAAGAGGGTTTGGAGTTATCAGCTGGGTGAATTGTGGTTTCCTGCAAAGTAAGGGCTTTTCCTTCATTCCAAACCTTAGGGAACAGAAACTTATTAAATTTCTGGAATTCAATGGCCTCGTTTATCCTAGATTAGTACGCACTTTCTATGAAAACCTTAGGCTAAATGGTAACACCTTAGAATCCATGGTTGAAGGCGTTATATTTTCTATTAGAGTTAAGGATTTGTTTCATGTCTTCGGGCTGTCAAGTCAGGGGACAATTCGTTAAGAGCAAATGCAGGTGCAATTTTTCAAAGTTTATTGCGCCCTAGTCGTGTCTGGATCGAAGGGCCTAAGCATGCCTCTATGATGACTGCACAATCTAGGGTCCTGCACTACATTGTATGCCACCAGCTTGTTCCTCAAACCTCACCAAACTATGCCAAACCCACCAACCATGAGCTTAGACTTGTTAGTGCCATCCTTAACAATGAGAGGCTGAATTGGTGCCACATTATTCTTGATAGGATGTTAGCCGGTGCTTGGTCTAGGCATCCAAAGTGGTTACCATTCCCCATGCATGTGACTCGGCTCTTATCCCATTTCCATGTGCCAATTCCCCCAAATGAAGAGTCCATGACCCTTCACGTCAATCAGCATTGCTTGAACAATGGGGCTCTTAAGCTTCAGGGAATGGAATTTCATTCACCTACGGGTGAGTATATGTATAAGGAGGATGTGGAAAATCTCAATAGAGCTGAAAAACACTTGAGATTTCATGCACTTATTATACCCACAACCTAATGATCATATTAATTATTTTACTCTTAGAAGAGATTAACTAATTCTACCCACTCTCAACATAAATAATAAATTACAATTACAACCAATTGAGAATGAGTGAGCACTTGAATAATATCTTGACTTCTTGTTGTTGCTTCATTGACTTCAAGGCTTGATCATTAATTACTTTGTCATCATTAAAATCATATCCAACTAGTTGCTAGGAGCATTGAATTTACAATCTCCCCCTTTTTGGTTATGACAAAATAATTACCACTTGTTGAGTCCTGATTAGCACATGAAGTTGCTTGCATATAATGCATATGATGGTTTCTTTGTGAGGTAACTCCCCCTCAATACAAGATCCATACTAAACCTGTCATAATTAATCATGTGCTAGCAAAGCAGTTATAATAAGTGCATTTTCTTCCCACAACAAGAATATTATTAACAAGATTTTCTCCCCACAACAAGAATATTATTGACAAGTGCATTTCTCTCCCCCTTTTTGTCGTTAGCAAAAAGATATAACCTTTTGTGAAAAAGATAAAGGGAGGAGAGTATCATAATTGGAAACCCCATAACCAAATATGTCATAAAACCAATAGCTCCCCCTAAAGCTTTGCATCAAGAAAAATGGAAGAAATTAAAAACATGATGCATTAAAATACAAAGTCCTCAAAATGCAACAAGAACAGAAAGATTTAAAGCTAACTCCCAAAACACAAATACATAATGTTTAGTCAAAAGCATGAAAACTTAAAAGCATAAAATGACTAAAAACAACACCATCAAGACATAGAAGGAGGTACATCATCAGAAGGGGGGTAAAAGCATCGAAAAAGCGGCCATCATCTCATCAAAACGCTGGTTCATCTGATCTGAATGTTGATCCAACCGGGAGTAAAACATGGCAGACTGAGTGGCCATCCTAGCATCAAGACTAGCAATGTCATCCCGTTGGGCACCAATAGCAGAAGCAAGAGAGTCCACCCTCCCATCGAGGGTATCCAGCCTAGAGGTGACATTGTTTCTCCATTCTGAATCATCAAACCCAAAATCAGGATGAGAACCAGTAAAATCATCAAAATTAATTTCGTCCTCAACCGGATTTCCACCCTCAGCTTCATGAAATGCTGCGGCTTCTTCCTCTAATTGCTCAACATCAACGCCTTGTTGGGCTGGAACAAGTCAGTGGAAGAGCCAACTTGGAGAATCCTTCAATGAATCTTCTAAAATAACCCACCATGCCAAGAAAACTTCTAATTTTTGTCACTGTCGTGGGTCTCTCCCACTTTAATACTGCTTCCACCTTAGAGGGATCTACAGCAACTCCCTGTGCAGAGATAACATGACCCAGGAAGTGAACTTCACTCACCCAGAAGCTACACTTAGAGAGCTTTGCATAGAGTTGCTTTTCTTTGAGAATTTGCAGCATTATCCTCAAATGCTCCTCATGCTCACTTAGACTCTTAGAATAGATGAGAATATTATCAATGAATACTATTACCAAGGAATCCATGTAAGGCATGAAGATTCTATTCATGTAATCCATGAATATTGCAGGAGCGTTGGTTAAACCAAAAGGCATCACAACATACTCTAAATTCCCATATCGCGTCCTGAATGCAGTTTTAGGAATATCCTCTTCTCGGATACGAATTTGATGGTATCCCGATAGGAGGTTAATTTTGGAAAACACTACTGCACCCCTTAATTGATCAAGCAAATCATCGATACGAGGAAGCGGATATTTATTTTTCACCGTCACATCATTCAATTGCCTGTAATCCGTACACATCCGGAGGCTAACGTCCTTCTTCTTAACAAAAAGAATCGGAGCTCCCCAAGGAGATACACTTGGCCTAATCAGCTGCTTCGCCAACAACTCCTTTAACTGCTTCTTCAACTCTTCTAGTTCAGGAGGTGCCATTCTGTACGGTGCTATAGAAATTGGGCCAGTACCAGGCCTAATGTCAATACCAAACTCTACTTCTCTTTATGGCGGTAATCTGGGAATCTCTGCTGAAAAGACTTCCGGAAATTCGCAGACTATTGGAATTTGACTGACATCAGATACTTCATTCACTTCCATGGCAGATAAAGAAGGATTACTAAAGATAACTGCTATCTGATGACAATCAATCAGAACATGATGCTGAGACATCCAGTCCATGCCCAGAATGATATCCAGTCTAGTCAAAGGCAGACAAATCAGATTTACTTTGAACTCCCGCTCCAAGACTCGGAGTGGGCAATTCAGGCATATTTGTGATGTGATTACTGAAGAATTTGTAGGGGTAGAAACTGATAACTTATATGGCATTTCTATAGTTGACAACCCTAACTTCTTCATGTAGTCTACAGAAATGAAAGAATTCGTAGCGCCACAATCAAATAATACACCACAAGAAATACCATTGACTGAACAGGTACCTCTAATCAGCTCATCATCATTTGTCACTTCTTCTCCATCCACAGTGTACACCTTGCCCCTCTGCAGCGGCTGACTCCCACCTGCTTTCTGCACCTTAGTCGCATTGACTTCCTTTTTCAGTGTGCTCTTGGGACAGTTGTTTGCATAGTGACCGGGCTGACCACAAATAAAACAGAGCCCCTCATTTCGACTCAAAGTCCAACATACTCATCTGTGCAGCCTCCCACAATGTTTACAATTCGGAACGGGACCAAAAGCAACTGTTGTTTGACCTGTTTCTCTTGGAGGTGCAACCCTCTGATTGGAATAAGGCCCTGATCGCTGAATCGGACCCTTGCCCCTCATAGGACCAACAGATTTCTGAGCTGTTTTGCTCCGCTCTTCTGCCATCTCCTGCTTGAGTGCATTCTCATTAGCACTTTTCATATTCACCAGTTGGGACAAATTAGCAATGTCCTGGCATGTGAAAGCAATCCTAATCTTGGCATGAAAACCAGACTCAAATTTGATGCACTTGGTGTGCTCGACTACCTCCCTGTAACTGCCTGAGTATCGGATCAAATCTTCAAATCGTGCTGCATATTCACCAACACTCATGTTCCTCTGTTCCAACTTGAGGAAAGCCATCTCTTTCTCTCTTCTAACGTCCTCTGGAAAGTACTTCCCCAGGAAACGGACCTTGAAGAGATCCCATGAAATAACTTCATTTGCTGCCTCCAAACTCCTTCTTTGTTGCTCCCACCAATGCTCCGCATAACTAGACAGAACATATTCCACCAATCTAACATAATGATCAGCTGGTGGTTGCAATGAGCAGAGAATCTTTTCCATCTCATGGAGCCACTTTTGAGCTCCATCCGGATTATAACCCTCTTCGAACCTAGGCGGTTCACTCTTTAGAAATCGGGCCAACCAATCGATTTCCACTGGAGCTGGTGGTGGAGGTTGCATGGTTGTTGTTGCTGCAATTGTTGCTGGTATGTTTTCTGCGTGATTGTGATACATCTGTGCCATGTTAGCAGCCTGATTATGTTGCATCTGAGCCATGGCTTCAGCTTGGTTCTGTTGCATTTGAACCAGATTATATTCTCCAATACAGCGGCAATTCTGTCATTTTCTACACGTCTCCCAGCCATACTGCTAAGTCATGGAGGAGACAACTAGTTAAAGAGCAAACACTAAACAAATATATCAACTTCCTATTTTCTAGACTTTAGACTTCTAACTAAACGAACCAGTTACTCGCTTGGTGAGTAACCACTTGGAGTTGTGAGTCCACACTCCAAAGGCCGAGGGAAACTGCTCTGATACCATAAATGTAACACCATATTTAATATTACCCTTAGCTACCCTTATTTGAATTAGTGACTTAAAAAAATTTCTTTATTTTTTCAATTGCTTATAAAAATTCTCCGACCAAACGGACGGAGTTTCCTTTGTTTTTAGGACTTTTCCCAAAATTTTAGTTTAACCTGAAACCTATTTTAAACAAGATATTCATATTCATTCAGTAGCCAGCAGGGCTAAAACATACTTTGTGCATCATCGTGCACCCATCGTGGTACGTGGCACGCAACTTTTACATTTTGAACAGTAATGATAATACTTTCACAAATTAAGAACAAAATTAATCAACCTTAAAAGTTAAAAGCACTATTTAGATCTCAAAGATTAGCCCAAAATGTGTTTGGAATTTTAGTTAGTTCAGCAGCATTCCAAGGAAAATGTGCCACACTACCACACTAGTGTATGTGTGTTAGTTCATAGTTGGTGTATGTGCCTCAATTTCCTTATTACACATGTGTTCAGGGTTCTCACATGTTAGTGTAATTTAATTTAATGCTTCCTAAAGTAGACGGACAATCTAACAACACCTCATGTTCAGTCAGAATCACAGATGATCAATTTGATAATGAGTTTAGAAGGGCTCTGGAAATGCATTTGATCAGATTATCTGTGATTATGACAATTCATTACTTTACCAAGTGGGTAACTTGAGTAGCCAGACATGATAATTAAGAAGCCGTTTTTCCTTTCTAAGAATCCCCAAAAGGAATTAAATTTATTACTACCAAAAACAAATTAGCTTAGAGATTAAATAAAGCTAAATCTCCAAATGTTGTACAAGATAGAAAGCTAATGTTCGATACTTTAAAAAGAGATGGTTAAAAGAACAGCTGCATTACAATAAAGATTAGTCCTTCGGAAGAACATCTCCGCAGTCAACAAAAACATAAAAATTTAATATGAAAAACTTTAAATTTTTTACTTTAATCTCTACACAATTTTTTCTTTGGTCCAAGTTTTAAAATTTTAAAACGGTTTGTTTCTGAGTGATTATTCTTTGGTTAAAGTTTTAAAATATTTTAATTTTTGCTATTAATTAAGTATGGTTTGATATAGTTGGTAAAATTAGATTATGATTATTTTTATATGTGATTATAATGTTAAAATTATAATTGGTTTATATTTTAGTCTCTTAGCTGAAAAATGAATTTAAGTTGATATGTTTTTTTTGAATAGTATAATAAAGAAGATTATTTTTACTCAGTAAATTAAAAAAAAATATGAAATAATAAGGGGTGATTAACGTTGTTGGAGTGATAAGAATAGAATAGGAAAATTACATGGATCTGAAAAAATAATCTTATAAAAAATAATCTACTACCGCGCATGTGAGAGAGATGATGTTAGATTTTGATTATTTTGTCCAAAAATATAATTGAAAATTGTAATCTGCGTTGCCAACCAAACACATTAAATTATGATTATTTAAAAAAAACAACTAAAAACACAATCTTAATAGAAAAAACACCCCAAGCAAAAGGTTAGCCACATCATTATCCCAAACAGATGAGAATAACTTAAACGAAATATTTTATTTTGGTTTATTTAACATTTTAATCCCTAAACTTAGGTGTATTTTTGGAATTATCATTAAACTTTTTTTTCGATGCTTTAGATGGCTAAACTTTGTTCAATTTTTGGAAATGGTCATTTCGTCACTACAGTCGACGACATGTCACGTCCTTTTCATAATATCGACGAGTGATGTGTTAGGTAGAGTCACGGAATACTACATAATTTTTTTTATTAAAAAACCATTTCTTTTAAAAGTTATTAAAAGATTCAATTTTCTTAAAAAAAAACAATTCTTAATTATTTTTAATAAATTTGATTTTTTTTTTTAATTTGAAAAATTCACGTGGCATCATCTGACACGTTACCTATCGATGTGGCAAAGGTGACGTGACATATCCTCGACCATATTACCACTTAAGTGATGAAATAACCATTACCAAAATTTGAGCAAAGTTTAAGGACTCAAAGCATCGAAAAAAGTTTAAGGACCAATTCCAAAAGAGTACCTAAGTCCAGGACTAAAAACTCAAATAAACCTTTTATTTTTATTATAAAAAAATATTTTAAAATTTTAATTTTAGTGATTCAGGCTAAAAATAATTTTTATAAAGACTAAAACCGTACAAAAAATATATGGATGGAGCTATGAACACTCCAATATGCTTAAGTCCTAATCATATTATCTTCACTTTCTCTATTTTTTTTATGCTTCCTAATTTACTTTTAAAAATTATTTTTTAATTCTTTTGTTCTTATATTATATTTTTTCTACCCAACACTCAATTTAATAACAATTTGTACCTGTTAACTGGAAGTTGAAATCCACAAAAGGGCAAGAATGTCGGATGTATAAGTGACGTCGACGAAAGTGTACTTAAACATTTTGTTTAAAAGTGACTTCGAAGGAGGTGAACGGACAGTCCGACAAAGAGTAGATTTCGACAAAAGGAGGACTGTCGACAACATAAGTGATGTCGAAGGAGGTGTACTTAAGTCTCACGACTTAAAAGTGATTTCGAAGGACGTGTACGTGTGTCAACAAAAAAAGAAATATAATGGCGCAAGAAAAGAGGAAGTCAGAGTTGTCATGTCAACATTGGAAACGGAAGAGTAATTATGAAGGCATTTAATGCTTCCCATGGCTATAAATTCCCCACTCAGAAATCAGAAAAGCCATGAGAGAATATGGAGAAATACAAGGAATGCCTTCACGAATTCTGGAAAGAAGAAAAAAGATTCAAATTCCACATAGCATGAGTTTATGAAAGATCAAACATGTGGGATTAAGGTGTTCGGGTGTTGAAAAGGAAATGAGGGAATCTTCACCCCGAATACCTTCCTTATCCTCATGAATAGTGAAAGACCAAACATGCGGGATTACATAGAACCCATTTCTGATGCATCAAGTCAATGCAAGTAACTCCGAATTGGAGGAAGCATTGAACTTGATACATAAGACTTAGTGGAACCTTTGTAATCCCCATAGGCCAAGGTTTGTGCCCTGCTAGGGTCGACTACGGCCGTCTTTCCTATTAAAGAGGTAAAGGAAAAAGACCTCTGATGGCATTCTGCTAGAAATGTCGGAGGCATGTCTTTTGATTGAATGGTGGTGAAACATCAATTAATCGAAGTGCATGTCACCGATATCAATCGAATGCATCTGAGGTCGACAATAGGCCGGAAATCGATTCTGACAGATGGCCTGTTCGTCGAAACGGACTTGATGTCGGTGAGCATCCCAGAACATAAAAGGCAGGAGCACAACAACGTCGATGCTTCGACCAACAAAGAGACTTAGACAAGAGTCAAATGGTTTCAATCGAAGAGGAATGCTGGTGGAAGGGATCTCAGCAAAGATGTAATCATTGAGTCCGACAGAAGTGTCCACTAAGCCCAAACCACAACGTGGGCAGTTACATCGTGGGGGATAACGTAGTGGGTAGTTATTAAAATCGTGAGTTCTGCAGTTATGCAGAACGTGCGAAGTTGCTTTGTAAATAATTTCCGGATTCCTATACCTATAAATAGGAAGTCCTTAGGTTGTAATCGGGGTCGGTTGCTAGGTTGACACACATAGGCCAAAATCCTAGACATTTCACCAGAGCAGATAAACGGAGAAACGCCATTGTAAAGAACCTCAGCCTTCCACCCCTTTTTAAATTCAATGCAATCTTTACTCTTCCATGCACTTTTAATTTGCTGCAATTTACATTCACGCAAATTTACATTTCCAAGTCATTTAGTTTACTGCAAATTTTAATCGTTTTCCTTTAGATTCCAAGTCATTTACTTTACTGCGAATTTTAATCTCCGCCGCATCGTGTTCCTGGTGTCGGTTTCTTTTCCAATCGCAATTTTAACGCTTTCCAACCCCAAATATCAAAAAATACGGTCAAGTTCCTTTGCAAGATTACCACATAACCTGTCGTTACCCACACCCCATCCATCACCGTTAGTTCGGCAGGCGTCGTATGTAACACTCTTTTGATAACTTTCATAATATAAAATAATTGAGTATATTTAAAATAGATTCTCATTTCTATACTAAAGATTTCAATGCTAAAAAAATTTCATTTCCTGAAAGCTAGGCCATATACTTAAGGCTAAATCTGGGTTCAAAATGGATTTGAGGGTTATCCTGATAATTTAAAGAAAAGTAGGAGTTTCTAAGTTATAGAGTGCTTAATAAATTCAGAGTTGGTGGAAAATATTAAAATCAGCTCCTGGCATTATGTCTATCGTTGAACGAATGGAAACCAATATTTCCGGTACTATTAAAATAAAATGACAGTGTAAGGAACTGGAAAACTTCTTCTTTTAATCACTTGTCTCAAAATATAACATAAACGTTGTTATTAGAAAACACTTAGAGCTGATCCAGGTTCCTCGTTCCGCCATCTGTTCCATTTGATTTCTGACTGCTGTGCACGAAGATGCTAATTCCCTTTTCCTCTGTTCTCCAATACACTCTAAGGGTCTCCTTTCCTCACTCATCTGTGAGGATATTATAATGTTGATTCCTAACCTACAAGGGCACAGGAGTAAGCATATCCATTTGCATAATCAAATGAGATAGACATAAGAAAAATAGTATTATCAATCACAACTATTCAATTAGCATTTAAGATGCAAGTACATATGAGCACACCCCTTTTCAATATTCCAATTCTTGTAATGCAGGTGACATGATGCATGATTCCATCCACATCCGCGGCCTCCATAAACATTTCGATATCTGGCAAATGATATCTCGGTGTTCCCAGAACACCACCAAACGTTCCCAGAACGAATGGCAAACCATACATGGAAAATAAGCACAACTCCCAGAGTGTGCATCACGTTCCCAGAACGCCTACGTTCCCAGAACGCATAAAACCAGGTCCCGGACACTGGCCACATATCTATAATGTGTCATCAAGTAGGTTATAATTTCGGTACTCCCGGAGTACCCTTCTCATATTCCCAGAATATGAGAATTATTCCTTGCCAACCTATTCTCCATTTCTCTATGAATGAATGCACCACTTCCAAGGTTGGTTTTTATATTTGATTTAATCACTGTGATTTAGGTTCGTCTCGCACTTCCCTTAGAATGATTGGTTTGAGGTATAATCTTTGGCGAGATAAAGCATACTCAAATTAGTTTTAATCATGCCAGTTAACTTGAATTGAGTAGACTTAACCAATGGTAACCACTCATCTTATTAAGAACTTAACTTTCATTTTTCAGTTTCAGGTACTAACCGGTTACAATCTCAGGCTAACCAGTTAGATTTTCAGACCTGAAACTGTTTCACCATTGTAATTCAAGAAATCCCTTTCTCTTGAACTCTCTACTCAACTCATAAACAAACTTTATCATGGATTTATACCTCAAACCTCTTGTGCTTATCATTCACAGGCCTAAATTCACCATTTGTTATTAATGTAACATATCATAACTTTTAAGTTATATTAAAACCTCAAGGTATGGACTTCTCAACCACAATCCAAAACAAACAATGATTAATCACCTGTTTTTCAGATTGATCTTTGTTGAAATTAGAGTTAGATTTGAGTAAGAATAATAGGAACATATCGCCAATTTTCAAAAACTTATTCTTCTTTGAAAATTACACAGCATCTAACCGGTTACGAAAATCGACTAACCGGTTAGATTAGACAGTCTGCATACTGAAAGATAGGATTTTCAAACATTTCCTTTCAATACTCAATTCTAACTAATTTCAACATTCTTATGAGCCCATATATCTCAATTAGATTCTGTTCAGCCACCCTACACAATCAATCTTGCATACATGTCATTTAGAGCATCAATGTAGCACATAACCACATATATTCACACATAGCACCAAATATTATCACATGGCTCATAATAATACATGTAAACTAAGATTATTCCTTCTATATTACTTGCATACACTTTTTAGATCTGTTACAGTCAGGATTCAATTGTTCATTGGCCTCCAAGCCTTTGTTTACCCTATACTATGCCCTTTGTGAGTCTCATGGTGACTCAACCTATTATTCCATGAAATCTATTCTCACTCTAGTGAAAGGAAACTTCTCCCTTACCTCAGGGTTGTGTTTGATGAAGATCAACACTGAAACTTGAAGAAAATCCACAAATTCCTTACAAATCCTATGTTCTGCTTTCAGCCACGATTTCCATCAACAGGGTTCAAAGACCAGAAGATTTGACATAGCAATAGACCAAAGAAATTGGGGAAAACAATCAGAACTCAAACTAGGTAAAATGCACCAGCTTTAGAAACAAATTTGAGGCTTAAAGAGTGCATGTACTTACCAAAACCATAGCCTAAGAAGAGCCTCACGAACTGGTTTCTGGTTTTAGACAGATTGACTCCTAAATCTTCCAAGACTAACCACCTCTTCAATACTCATTCTCAATTCACTCTCCATACCTCAATACAAAGCTGGAAGACTCAACTTTAATATGGTGTATCTCACTTGGTTTAACTCTCAAAGATCAGAGAGAATTTGACAGATTAATACAGAAACCCTAATTGAGTTTCCATAGCAGCCCTTCATCAGAAAACCCTTGATTTTGCCCTCAATTCCATCATTTATAGAAAAATTTGGTGAACATGCAGCACGACACGTATTCCTCACTGGAAATCGAATGGTGTTCGTGGCAATTTGTGGTGGGAATGGGTTGATTACTCATCAAAATCCACTATCCAGTTTTCCTGAGTTCATCGTGTAACCGATTACAAAGCCTTTCTAACCGGTTACATACTGGTAAATTTTAAAAATTAATAATTTAATAATTCTTTTCCCAAACAATCCTTTTTAATATTATATTTAGGTCCTATTCCAAGGACTAAAATACAATATTAATATTTTGTTATTCGCTTACCAAAAATTACCTCTACCTATATTTTGTATATCAATACGGAATAGAGCCAGAATATAAACTTGAAGGAATTTAATAACAAGCCTTTATTATTAATTTTCTAATTATTCGGAAGACGAAAATTAGGGGTGTTACATCGGACGAAAAACCCACAAACAAAATGGCACGCCCGGTGGGACAGGTTCAGAGTAACTTGTATTCATTTGTATGCGTTTGAGAAATGGCATAACTTTGCGATCTTCATCTTCAATGGTTGTTACTAGTCAAAGTGGTCAACAAACCACTGTCATTTCGGAGATTATTACACCTGCTGTTTCGACAACTGCTCCTCAAATGACCGGAGAAAGCGGTTCCGCCGTGGAATCAACTGTCGTAACTGCAATTCAACGGCCAAATAATGGCCCGAATGGGGGTAACCTCACCAGTGGGTTTACTTTTGGTAGTAATTCAACTAGTGGAGGACAAGTTCCTCCGTATGGTTTGCCACCTGGTTTTGTTCCAGGGTCGACCTTAACGTGGCCTTTGAGCAGTTCGATTGGCAGCACAAATACAACCACGGGGGCCACTAACATGGCCTTTATGCGTTCTGCCACGGATATGGCTGGCACGAGTAACGGTTCGAGATACATGCCTATCAATCCTGTCACACATATCCGTCAACAGATTGAAGAGGCCAACGTTCAATTGGTTGATCAATTGACGGCTCAATTAAGTTCAGTGATCAACCCAGCGATGTTGGTGACAAATGAGACTTGTGGGAAAATTGCTCAATACATGAAAAGATTAAACCAAGTCTTAGGAGTCGATGATAATGAAACCAACGAGTCCGTCAATACTCCACCTGTAGAAAGAAATTTGCAAAGAACAATCTTGGTACAAGGCTACCCTGATGGTCAAGATACACGACACACTGCTCGAGTGTCGTCACCACAACAGGACAGTAGAGTTGCAACTTCATGGGATAATGTTCGTACTAACCCAACTTTTAGTGCAGGTAACGTGATGCCGGAAAACCCTCAACTGGTATTCCACCCTGGTGTCGAGGCACCACAATATGCTCAAAATCCGTCGCAAGTTGCATTCATGCAAAGAGGAGAAGATCTTCAAGCAGCATTAGCAAGGCAGAATTTGGCTAGACACTTACTCCGACAAGGAAGAGAAACACGAGTCGAGCCAGATGATGTAAATCGTATAGTCGAACAAGCTTTAAGTCGGATTGGGTTCAATGTCAGCATGGCTAATCAACCAGGCTTTAATTCACCCTTTCCGGAGTGGGTACAACTAGCAGAAATCCCGAGGGGGACAAAGGTGCCTAAGTTATCAAAGTTTGCCGGAGAAGCAAGCGAATCTACTGTCGAACACATCACTCGTTACATTATTGAAATGGGTGATTTGGACTCTGATGAGGCAATCAAAATGCGGCTGTTCCCTAGTTCTTTAACAAAAAATGCTTTTTCGTGGTTCTCGACATTGAGATCTAATTCTATCCATACATGGACCTAGTTGGAAAGGTCTTTCCATGAACAATTCTATAAAGGCGAATTGAGAGTTGCCTTAACAGATTTGTTAACTGTGAAAAGGATTGTTGGGGAGCCCATCGACGATTATTTATCGCGCTTCAGACAAATGAGGAGTATATGTTTTACTCCGATTCCTGAACCGGAAGTAGTTAAGATGGTTGTAACCGGCTTAGAATATCATATTCGAAAGAAGTTGGTTACCCAACATCTGTTGGATTTGGCTCAATTAGCCGCTTGCGTCCGGCAAATTGAAAATCTAAGAGATGAAAAAGTGAAAGGAAGAGATTCCAAAGTTCCCAAAAGAGAACGGATTCACTATGTCGATTCTCAGCCTTCGGACGGGGAGGCGTTCGACAATGGTTCGGAGGTGAACGTGATAGAATTAGGAAACGAAAAACCTTATACATGTTCCGCCTTGAAGCCGTCCAAACCCGTTAATGAAAATTTGTATAATAAAACATACACTTTCGACGTTTCTAGAACTGAACAAGTTTTTGATACGTTGTTAAAGGATAAACAAATTAGAATGCCGGATGGCCATAAACTGTTGAAAAAAGAAGAACTAAAAGGAAGAAATTATTGCAAATATCATAACAATTGCACTCATAATACCAATGATTGCTTTGATTTCAGGGACTTAATTCAACAGGGGATCGGCAAAGGAAAGCTGAAGTTCTTGGAAGAAGACATGAAGATTGACACTGACCCGTTCCAGAAAGAAGTCAACGAGGTCGAGTCTCAAGGGGTGTTCTCTATCAGTACCCTATCACTGGCTTATGATGCAGAAGTGTTTCCGGAAGTCGGAGAATCATTCCGACATTTCTGTAAGAGGAAGCAACTTGGAGACCTTCAAATTTGTCCAAGATGTCAAGTGGTTTACGATGGAAAGACTACGACACAAAAGGAGAAGGAATTCAAAAGGGAGGATTTAAGGAAAAAGATAAGAGCCAGGATTCAAGAAAGGGAACACATTCGACGAGAAACGTCCCGAGAGGCCCGTCGGCCTCTTTCCAGTCGAAGGATTTATGGAGGACGATCCTCAAGGCTAACTGTGCATGATCGACTCATGCAAAAGAGGCAGCAATCGGGGTCGACATCTGGATCGATCTATGAAGAATTGACCCGGACTCAGAAAAGGAGGCTCCAAAGGATACGAAAAGCAGAAGCTGAAGAAGTTAACATTGACGAGTTACCCATGAATGACCAAGGATTCTTAGTCGCAACCATGAAGTCGAAAACGGCTAAGGGTCGACAAGGAATCAAACAAAAGAAGAAATGGGTGAAGAAGTCCGAAGGGTCCAACCGAATGAGCGAATCGTATGAAGGGGATTCTGAAGATAGCTTGGACATCATCGTTAATGATCAAGATATGATAGATGCCCAAAGCAAGAAAATTAATAGCCTCTCAATAAATAATGTCGTCTTACCTTTCGACTTGCCAGGTGACCATGCCCAAGAAGAAGGAAATGAAAGTGATGGATCCGATGATTCATACTTGAGTGACGAAGTGCCAGGCCTTCCTGAATGCCTTTTTCTTTTGGATATGCTTCATTTGGAGGTGGACATTGGACACATTGCACAGTTCGAGCCGCTTGAAGAAAGTAAGAGGGAACATTTGAGGCCTTTACACATCAAGGCCATTGTTGACAGGAAACCTCTTAACAGAGTGTTGGTGGATGGAGGGGCAGCCATCAATGTCTTACCATGGAATGTGTTTAAGAGAATGGGAAAAGCAGAGTCGGATTTGATACCGACAAATGTGGTTGTGGTTGGTTTCACAGGAAAGATTGCTCAATCACATGGTGTAACAATGCTGAAAGTCGAAGTGGGATCAGTTGTAAGAGACACTTTATTTGTTGTGGTTCCATCCAAGGCTAGCTATAACCTGCTACTAGGCAGAGACTGGATTCATGCTGTCGGGGCCGTTCCTTCAACGGCCCATCAGAAACTGGTTCTGTGGAATCAAGAAAACAAGGTGGAAGTTATTGCTGCAGACGATGGTCCGTGCTATATGCAGCAGATGCACGTAGATTTCAAGGTTTACAATCCAAGCATCAAGCCAATTCGACTTGATGCCGAACATTTTCAAAAACCCATAGTGGACAAGTGTCTAATGGAGAACTATGGGATCTCGATTGTCGAAATGGACAAGGTCGTCGAGCAGCGGCCTTCGACCAGCAATGATGGTTGATCGACAGCTAGAGAGACTGTCGGCCTATGTGGCCGACAGGATGCAATGCACCATCCAGACAGGTGCATTCCAGGATTGCATTGTAGATGACAACCCTTTGGAATTCGAAAGAGGGTGGACAGATGAAGAATCACGATTCATCAGTGAGGATCCCAGAGATGAAGTAAATTTGGGAACGGCTGAGAAGCCGAAACCCATTTACGTGAGTTCATTGCCGAAGGAGGAGTTTCGACAAAAGCTCATTGATCTCATCAGGAAGAACAAAGACTGTTTTGCTTGGGAATATGAAGATATGCCAGGACTCGACAGAGAACTAGTCGAACATAGGCTGACTTTACGGCCTGATCATAAACAATCAAATAGGCAGTTTGACATTTCGCACCTGATGTAGTCCTCAAGATCAAAGAAGAAATAGAAAGACTGCTGAAAGCGAAGTTTATCAGGACGACAAGGTATGTCGAATGGATGGCAAATATAGTACCTGTTATAAAGAAGAATGGAAAAATGCGACTTTGTGTCGATTTCAGGGATCTAAATAGTGCCACACCAAAAGACGAATACCCTATGCCGATAGCGGATATGCTGGTAGACTCAGCGTCTTTCCATGAGGTAATGAGTTTATTAGATGCTTTTTCAGGATACAATCAGATTTTTATTGCTGAAGGCGACGTGAGGAAGACTGCGTTCAGATGTCTGGGTGCCATAGGAACTTTTGAATGAGTGATGATGCCGTTTGGACTCAAGAATGCAGGGGCCACATATCAAAGAGCGATGAATTTGATTTTCCACGACATGATTGGCAAGTTCTTGGAAGTGTATATTGACGACGTAGTGATCAAATCGAAGACCCAAGAAGAGCATTTGGAAAGCTTGGAAAAGGCATTTAACAGGATGAGGAAGCATAATCTAAAGATGAATCCAATCAAATGCACTTTTGGAGTCACTGCCGGCCAGTTTTTGGGGTTTCTTGTCCACAAAAACGGCATAGAAGTCGACAAGAACAAGGCAAAAGCAATCATAGAAGCATCTCCTCCGACCAACAAGAAAGAGGTCCAGTCGTTTCTTGGCAAGGTGAATTATTTGAGAAGATTCATATCAAACTTGTTGGGAAGAACGAGAGCCTTTGCGCCTCTTGTGAAATTAAAACAAGAAGAATATTTTAATTGGGGACCGGAGCAACAAGCGGCTTTCGACGATTTGAAGTTGTATCTGTCAACACCACCAGTAATGATGCCGCCTCAACTAGGTTTTCCTTTAAAATTGTATATATCAGCTTCTGATTACACCATAGGTAGCATGTTAGCCCAAGAAAATGAAAATGGTGTAGAGAGAGCTATATTTTATTTAAGTAGAGTGTTGAATGATGCCGAAACACGGTATAGTGCCATAGAGAAATTATGTTTAGCACTCTATTTTTCTTGTACAAAGCTTAAACATTATATGAAAAGTTTTCATGTTTTAGTTTTGTCAAAGTCTGACGTTATTAAATACATGCTATCCAAGCCAATTATCCATGGCAGGATCGGCAAGTGGACATTAGCGTTAACAGAATTTTCACTTCAGTATGTACCATTATAAGCCGTCAAAGGCCAAGTGGTAGCCGACTTTTTGGTAGATCACCCATGTGTAGATGTGGCTTTATCTGTTGGTTTCGTAGGCTTAAGGCCTTGGACGATGTATTTTGATGGATCGTCGCATAAAAAAGGGGCGGGAGTTGGAATCTTGCTCATATCCCCCGACGGAATTCCTACAGAGTTCATGTTCAATCTCAAATACCAGTGTTCAAATAACGAGGCTGAGTACGAGGCCATTTTAATTGGCCTTGAAATTTTAATTTTCTTAAAGGCCAAAAATGTGGCCATAAAATGAGATTTTCAGTTAGTTATTAAACAACTGGTTAATGAGTATAAATGTTTAAGTCCAAAATTAGCCAAATATTGCAATATGGCACAAAAGATGATGTGCCAATTTGACGATGTTTCGGTTGAACACATATACCGGTGTCATAATCAAAAGGCCAATCATTTGGCCCAAGTTGCGTCCAGATACCGTATATCGAAAAAGGTCTTAAACAACGTGACTCGGATCGAAGAATTGTTATATCCCCCTCACGAAAGAGAAGTGATGGTAAATGCATTGGCATCCAGCCACGATTGGAGGAAACCCATAGCCAATTACTTGGCAAATCCGTCTTCTAATGCCGAGCGGAAATTGAAGCTAAAAGCTACCAAGTTTACGTTACTAGGAGGTGATTTGTACCATAAATCAGTCGACGGTAACTTGGAGGTGTGCCTTGACAAAGAAGATGCGTTCATAGCATTAGCAGAGATTCATGAAGGAATATGTGGAGCACACCAGGCCGGAGAAAAGATGAAATGGGTCCTCCGAAGACAAAGAGTTTTTTTGCTTACTTTAGTATCGGATTGAATGAATTTTGCGAGATCATGTGAAGAATGCCAAAAACATGGCTACATTCAGAATGTTCCAGCAGGTGAGCTACATTCAATTATCAAACCTTGGCCTTTCAGAGGATGGGCACTAGATGTTATTGGAGAAATCGTTCCACATTCTTCAAAAGGCCATACAAGGATCCTGGTAGGTGTTGATTACTTTACCAAATGGGTGGAGGCTATACCTTTGGTAAAGGTCAAAGAAGAACAAGTGATCGATTTTATTGAAGACCATATTGTTTGTCGATTTGGGATTCCTGAGACTATAACCACGGATCAAGCATCGATTTTCTTGGGAAGCAAATTGAAGGGATATTTGGCATCAAGAAGAATCAAGTTATTGAGTTCAACACCTTACTATTCTCAAGCCAATGGACAAGCAGAAGCAACCAATGAGTGGATTATCAACATTATCAAGAAACAAATCAAAGGAAAGCCACGAAATTGGCATGAATCTTTGACACCTGTATTATGGGCGATCTGAAATTCTCCAAATGAAGCAACAGGTACGACTCCTTATATGTTAACATACGGCCATGAGGCCATGTTACCAGTCGAAATAAACTTGGAATCGATACGATTTCAAAGGCAACATGAAATGCCTGTGAACGATTATTGGAATTCCATGTTCGACGAATTGAACGAGGTGCATGACGAAAGGCTTTTGGCGTTAGAAAATATTATGCGACAAAAGGAGAGAATTGCTAGATATTACGATGCCATTGTTAAGTTCAAGTCATTTTTACCAGGTGAATTAGTATGGAAAGTAATCTTACCCATCGACAAGCGTTCTAATGAATATGGCAAGTGGTCACCAAAATGGGAAGGACCATTTCAAGTGTTAAAGGCTTTTTCGGGCAACGCATACGAATTAGTCGAGGTCGAGTCGGGGAAGAAGATTAAAGCAATTAACGACAAGTATTTGAAAAGATATAAGCCGACAATGACGGAAGTAAACATGCATTGAATCAAATTGCAAATCCATACGACAGAATCAAAGTGCAGAAAACAAATAATACAACAAAGCAAAACAAAAGTTCATTCGAACAAGTTACTAAAAGAACGCCATTCCCTGGCGAAAGCATCTCGACGTCGGAGTCCAGCCCTGTATTCTTGCAAATGTGTAGCAAGAGCATCTGTAATCTGCTGATAAGGAGCCACCAAGGCGACAACTTTAGCAGCCAACTCTTGTTGTGTGATCTTGGCAGCTTCCATGTACTGGGTCATCTCCAATTGATCTCGCTCCCAACGGGCCAACTCATCTTTCAATTCTTGAATCTTGGCCCCATTCTCTTCCAATCGCCGAAGTGTTTCATTGACCTTGGAAGAACAATCAGCATCTTCTCGTTCCGAATCCAGAACTTCGGCCTCCAACTGGTGTTGATTTGATTTGACATCTTCATAAACTTCGATGTCTTTCAAGATCTTCGGACCTTCAGTAGTCCAATTGTTCACAAATCGTTGCAGGCTGGTCAATTTGGATTCGACGTCTTCTAGAACAGGATGTTGCAAGAGTGAATTGATAGTAGAAGACAAGAGTCCAATAGTTGCAGAATCGACCAATAACTGATCAAAGGGCCGACAACAGATATTCTTCAAGGTTATCATCATCTGATCTGCAACCGATTCGGTGTCCCTTAAAGGAGAATTCATGGCTTCTTCAACAGAACGTGCTTTAGCCATTAATTACCGAAGGGTAGAGAAGGCACTGGAATGAGACACCTGAATCGAAGGAGCCATGGTGCTAGATGAAGGATTGCAGGTGGGAACTTCAGCAGAAGGAACGGCGGCAGAGCTAGATGTGCAAGGAATCGATAAACTGCCGTCAAAACCTTCAAGTTGGACTGAGTTGTTGGGGATCTAGGAAAACAAGAAAAGAAAATTTGGTAAGGTCACTTTAATGCTGCATAAAGGGCGAATAAGTAAATTCGTAAGTACCTCAAACGAAGGGCCGCATGCATCAGTGGTCTCAGGTCCCACGACAGCAACGGGAGAATCCACAACTTGAGTCTCAATGGGATCAAGAGGCTGGGTGTCGACAACATTTTGGTTAGAGTCCTGAACGACAACCTCAATTGCGGCCGAAGATGAAGTATTATCAAGACATCTCTGCATGGAAGCCTCAATGGTGTTAAGTCTGTCGGCTTATTCCGGAACTTCAGCACGAGGGTCATCAGAGGACAAGTCATCCATAATCACTTACCGACGAACAGGACGCCTTTGCAAATGAAAACTGGTGTCTTCGACGCCATCTTCGTCGTCAAAGGGATTAAGTGCTGGAGTCGGAAGGAATTCACCAGCATGAGAGTCATGGTGAGAGACATTGACAAACAAGTTGGTCACATTGCCATGTGTTCTTTGAGTGCCAGCATGAGAAGACGGCTCCTTGATGACGATTCCTTTGGCTTTCGGACGAGAATGCTGTTGAGTTTTAGCCGCAGGATTCGAAGTATGACGGATGGGAGGAGCCGACGTGGCACTAGAAACTTGAAGCTTATTTGAAAGAGGATGCACTAAAGAACTATCAGTCCTCTCAGGATCAACTTGAGGATTATTCGATGGATGATCCGTTCGTCCTTTGTGTTGCTTCTCGGCCTCAATAAAATCGTCAAGGGCATTAGATTGACGTCGTTTTTTAGACTTCTTTGGTGATGAAGGGTCACCACCTTTCTTCTTCGACGCATTGGCCTTGATAGCCGCAGAATAATCAATGATGTTCGGTTTGGCCACTGCAAAGAAAACGACAAATTAAAAGGCAGAAAGGAAAAAGAAGTCTAAATAAAAGAAGTTAAGTATTCATACCAGATTTGTCGGCCGCCACATCTGTCGGAGTCCTAGCACTCATTCTTTCGACAATAGTGTCATAATCCACATGATACTTGTTGAAATAAGATTCCCACCACTGCACAATGTTCGGGCTGGCCAGGAAACAAGGAGTAAAGCCGACAGGACGATAACGTCTAACGGAAGTAATGTTTTTCAACACAAATTTGTGTAACACGGTTTTCCAAGGAGCCTTATAATCTGTCAACTAACCATGGTGGAATTCATGCGACACTGACGGGAGCATAGGTGCTGGCAACCCTTGACACAGACCAAATTGCCTCGACACACAGTTGGGATAGTGCAAAAAGACTTCTTTTTCTTCGTAGGCGGACGAGTCGGGCAAACCACTGAACAAAATTCTTTGACTCAAATAATGTCCCCAAAGGACATCATTCAACTGCCTCTCATCAACATTGGAACCAGGAAAAGGAAGATGGAACCAATCAGGACCCAGAGCCCTATCAGCGAAAGGAGAAAATTCAATATCCTCTGACTACATGGAGATGTTGGCAAAAATCTTCATGAAATGAAGAAAACTGTTGGTGTGAGACGAAAGTGCAGGAATGTCATAGTTTGCCATCAAGCAACCATAGTTAAACCGGAAACGGCAAACACTGTCATGGGTGAAGACTAAATGATGTTTCAAAACAGCATTCAGCCACAAATGCAGAAGCCAAGTGGGGCCTCCGACATTAGTCACCAGTTGTTCATTAAGTCTAACAGTGTCGGAGACATGGCTAATCGTCGAATACAACTTCGCCAAAAGAAGTTGACTCAAGGCCACTTGTCTTTCTTCATGCAAGATTGTGGCTAAGGGCACCAAGGATTTATTAATCTGTCGGGACTTGGTACAAAAGACGAAAGCACTGAGCCAAACCGTCAGAAACTCAACATGCTCCTTGTCACTCACTGTCGGACTGTCTTTGTAAACATCCCACCGTGCTTCAACATAGTTGGTAAAGGTGTAAGATCCATCACTTATGGACACTACATTGTCGGGTTTGCTTTCGACAGTCAAAAGTTCTCCGTCAGGACGAAGACTAGTCAAAGCAGCAACGTCAAAAAGTGTTGGAGTCATCATGCCATATCGGAAGTGGAAGCAGTTGGTTCGGCAACACCAAAAGTAACATGCAGCGCTGAAAAGCCCATCATCGTAGCGCAAGCCGGAGGTTGTTAGAATTAGAAGGTCTTCAAAACCAGCCCTCTTCTACGACTTGTTCTTGTGAGGCCATAACCTTTCAAGCCACTCCAAATATCTAGCGAATGGTTTTACGTTTCGCAAAACCCTACGAGAGTACTCTTTGTCAAAATGACAAGTATATATGGGGTTAAGAGTGGCTAGAGGATGGATCTCGTCAGGATTGGAAAGAGGAAAGTTAGCACTCATAACAAGGTTTTGAGCTTCTGATGGAGTCATCAATGGGCCCAAGAAAGCAGGAGAAGGGTTAACGGGTTCACCGTTGGCAAGAATGAAAGAAGTCACGGGAATGATCAAACTACGCTCATGGTATTGGACATTCAAATCGATTTCAGGATCAAGAACACCTTGAAGAGCCATGTTTAAAAAAGGGTTTTGAGAAGAAAAGGGGTTTAGGTAAAAGAAGAAAGAGATGCAATGGCAAGCAAGAAACGTGAAAAGGGGATAATGATAAGCAATCAAGTTTAAATAAGAAGTGAAAAGACGTGTAAGACCAACGCAATGGTCCAATAAGAAGCGTCGGTTCAAAAAGATAAACTCGTCGTTCCAGAATCCTAATGATGAAAGGACAGTTCGAAAAAATACAACTTTTGGCATCCTCCGAAAAGATGCGTCGAATACCAAAACTTGGGGGGCCTCGGTTAACTGGATGTTGAAATCGACAAAAGGGCAAGAATGTCGGATGTATAAGTGACGTCGACGGAAGTGTACTTAAACATTTTGTTTAAAAGTGACTTCGAAGGAGGTGAACGTACAACCCGACAAAGGGTACATTTCGACAAAAGGAGGACTGTCGACAACATAAGTGATGTCGAAGGAGGTGTACTTAAGTCTCACGACTTAAAAGTGATTTCGAAGGACGTGTACGTGTGTCGACAAAAGGAAGAGGCGGAAGCAGAGGTCTGTGTCGAAGGAATAATGGCGCAAGAAAAGAGGAAGTCAGAGTTGTCAAGTCAACATTGGAAATGGAAGAGTAATTATGAAGGCATTTAATGCTTCCCATGGCTATAAATTCCCCACTCAGAAATCAGAAAAGCCATGAGAGAATATGGAGAAATACAAGGAATGCCTTCACGAATTCTGGAAAGAAGAAAAAAGATTCAAATTCCACATAGCATGAGTTTATGAAAGATCAAACATGTGGGATTAAGGTGTTCGGGTGTTGAAAAGGAAATGAGGGAATATTCACCCCGAATACCTTCCTTATCCTCATGAATAGTGAAAGACCAAACATGCGAGATTACATAGAACCCATTTCTGATGCATCAAGTCAATGCAAGTAACTCCGAATTGGAGGAAGCATTGAACTTGATACATAAGACTTAGTGGAACCTTTGTAATCCCCATAGGCCAAGGTTTGTGCCCTGCTAGGGTCGACTACGGCCGTCTTTCCTATTAAAGTGGTAAAGGAAAAAGACCTCTGATGGCATTCTGCTAGAAATGTCGGAGGCATGTCTTTTGATTGAATGGTGGTGAAACATCAATTAATCGAAGTGCATGTCATCGATATCAATCGGATGCATCTGAGGCCGACAATAGGCCGGAAATCGATTCCGACAGATGGCCTGTTTGTCGAAAGGGACTTGATGTCGGTGAGCATCCCAGAACCAAAAGGCAGGAGCACAACAACGTCAATGCTTCGACCAACAAAGAGACTTAGACAAGAGCCAAATGGTTGCAATCGAAGAGGAATGCTGGTCAAAGGGATCTCAGCAAAGATGTCATCATGGAGTCTGACAGAAGTGTCCACTAAGCCCAAACCACGACGTGGGCAGTTACATCGTGAGGGATAGCGTAGTGGGTAGTTATTAAAATCGTGGGTTTTGCAGTTATGCAGAACGTGCGAAGTTGCTTTGTAAATAATTTCCGGATTCCTATACGGCTATACCTATAAATAGGAAGTCCTTAGGTTGTAATCGGGGTCGGTTGCTAGGTTGACACACATAGGCCAAAATCCTAGACATCTCACCAGAGCAGATAAATGGAGAAACGCCATTGTAAAGAACCTCAACCTTCCACCCCTTTTTAAATTCAATGCAATCTTTACTCTTCCATGCACTTTTAATTTGCTGCAATTTACATTCACGCAAATTTACATTTTCAAGTCATTTACTTTACTGCTAATTTTAATCGCTTTCCTTTTGATTCCAACTCATTTACTTTACTGCGAATTTTAATCTCCGCCGCATCGTGTTCCTAGTGTTGGTTTCTTTTCCAATCGCAATTTTAACGCTTTCCAACCCCAAATATCAAAAAACACCAAAAAATACGGTCAAGTTCCTTTGCAAGATTACCATATAATCTGCCGTTACCCACACCCCATCCATCACCGTCAGTTCGGCAGGCATCGGACGAAAAACCCACAAACAGTACCATATGAAATGAGATCCGTCTAAATTCCATCCTCCTTGCAATATATATCTAGAAAAATCCGAGTTGGCAACTTAATAAAACCCATGGAATCCAGGACTTTATTTTCCATGTTTTGTCAAAGCTAGCAGTAGTACAATTATCAAATGGCACACTCCATATCTTAACCAATAAAATTGGTTTACAGCTTCATAAAAATACTTTCGTAGCATATTGTTGTTTTGGAGCATTTGATCCTATAAAAAGGAAGTAAGAAACAATAATAGAAAAGTACGCCATAAACAATCAACAATTAAGAAAAAATAACTTCAAGGAAAACTGAAAGTACTTGCGCAGAAATAAAAGCATAGGCGCAACTTCAAGAGCATTCAATGGAACTGTCACAAGTTCAAAAGTGTGCAGCGCGCTTTAGAGAGAAGGTACGGACTTTTGGCAATTCTTAGATGGATATTGAGTGATATGTTAGATTAGTTTCTGGTTTTGTAAGCATCGGTCAAGTTAGTCCCTGACTTTATCGAAATAGCAATTTAGTCCCTGAGATTTCATTTTAATTCACATATGTCCCTATCTTTATCCCATGTTAAAGCAAATACATCCCTGCGATAGTGACGGCAGGGACTAACTTGATCGACGTTCTCCTATCTCAGGGACTAAATTGCTATTTCGATAAAGTCAGGGACCAACTTGACCTACGCTTACAAAGTCAGGGACTAATCTGACATATTACTCTATCGATATTTCTCCCTCCGTCTCTAATTATAAGGTCCTTTCGGGCATTTTTACGTTCACAAATGTTATTGAATTTTATATTAAAATTGATATGTTCTTTCAAAAATACTCATATACCAATTATTAGAACATAATAAATTTTTACATTTTTCAATAATTAATTTAATTCTTAGATACTCCATCGTCTATATTTAATGCAGTGAATCAATTTCCAAGTCATTTACAACATTAAACAAACTCCATTAAATAAGCTCCATTTCATATTCCAATACAATTTTATTTATTTCTTCTCACAAAAACTTAGATCACAATGATTAGATGTAAGGGTAATTTTGGAAAAAATTACAAAAGGGTCTTATATTTAGGACCAAATTTTTTTACCCAAGACGACCTTATAATTAGGGACGGATGGAGTATTAGGTCTAAAATAAGTAAAGGCATATTTTATTTAAAAATAATTTTAAAGAAGTAAATGAAAAGAAAAAATTTAAAAAAGTTTAACAAGAGTAAGTTTGAAAGAGTAAAAAATGTATAAAAACTAGAAAGTGAGTGTGGGTTAGGGTAAATTTGAAAGAGTGAAAAAATGGAGTATCAAAAAAGACCTTTCCACCCATATGCTATGGTAGAACTCCAATGTAAGAACTATAATCAGTGGAGATATGAACTAAAGAATACTCGGAGAACACCTAGAAGGGGGGTTGAATAGGTGTTAAAGAACCCATGAAAGATTTTCGCACAAAACAAATTGAAACGATTAAAATGAATGATTTTCACAAAAACAACAGTTCTTAATCGATTAGGCAAAGGGTTAATCGATTAACACCTGAGAGCATGCACAAGGTTAATCGATTAGCTATTCCCTTAATTGATTAGTCACTATACAAAACAAAAAAATCGCTTTTTAACCGAACATGAAAATCAGTCAAATATCATGTATGATAAAAAATAGCGCGGAATTGATTAACACAAATATTGTTAATGATTACCTAGATAATGAAAAAGGTTTTCCCAAATCAATTTGAACTATCAAAACCTAATTCATTCAATTATATAAAAATCAATCTTTCATAGGTTTTCAATCAAGAATAATATGAAAGTGCAAAAATTAAAGAGTTAAGGGAAAGAGATACTACACAGAGATTTTATACTGGTTCACTCTCCTCCATTGAGAGCTACATTCAGTCCCCTCTATCACAAGAGAGATTTTCTTCACTAAGGAATTAGAATTCTCAAATTACAAGCAAATGTCTCTCAAGATACCCCACTTGATAGGCTCCAAGAGATAACCCCACTCTTGTTTTGCAATCCTATTTAATCTCTAATCTAACCTTCAAACATGAAAGAACATCTTTCAAGACTAAGAACCTCTTAGATTTCCCTTCCCAAAAGTGGATACCTCACCACTTGCTTGATGACACACCAAGACTTCTTCTTCAATTTGCTTGATGGTCAACACACCAAGACTTCTTCTTGTTGTAGTGAAAGTTTGCCTCTTGTAAAGATTACAACTCAATGAAAAACAATAAACCTATTGAATCTCCTTCAAGAACTATGAACAATTAGAACTTGATATTCAAGAGCTTCTTGATCAAAAGATATGAAAATAAGAACTTTGATCTTCGTAAAAGTGAGAGAGAAAGTTGTTGGAAACCAACAAGCGGCCTAACAATTTGCTAGAGGGGGTGTGAATAGTAAATGGAAGCTACAATACCAAATTTTCGAATATAATTAAAATTGGTTTGATTTGAAACAATTTTTTTTTGGTAAAAAGATCAGGAGGTAATCGATTAGCCTAAAAAGGTAATCGATTACCCTATTAGAAACTATAGTGAAAAATGGTTCTGTGCAGCACCAGATGCAACCCAAACAAATGATAAGCTATGGCAAAACTAAAGATCAAATAATCAAAGCAGTAAATAGAGAGACACAAGCAATTTTATACTGGTTCACTCTCGACTGTTGAGAGCTACGTCCAGTCCTCCCTTCGGAACAAGGAGATTTGCTATTGAAATCAAATTTGTTAAATACAAGGATTATATTGAAGCTCACTCAATCCTAACCCTTTCAAGAGTGTACCAAACTCTTGAATCTACCCCAAATTTGATTCCGGTGATGAAGAATCTCTTCCAAAACTCCTTGAAACCTTCAAGAGCTCCACCGGGCGAAGAACCTCTTCGTCTTGTGCTTAGGAACCTCATAAGACTCCAAATAGCCTAAGAACCTCTTAAGCTTTCTCTTAACATGTTTTGAATGGATTAAAAACAATACTCACTCAATCTAACAAGAACAACAAATATGAACAATTGAGAGAGTAGGAATATGCACATGAGAGAGAATATAATTCGTGTATAGCTTTGGTATGCTTGTGTGTTGATCAGAGGGAGAGGGTATGCAATTTATAGAGCTGGGAATCAGCTCCTCCCAACCCTAAACCGCTCCCTGAAGGCGCTCCTCTAAATATTAAAACGAAAAGCTCCACAAAACATGGTTTTGTGCTTCCTGGATTTCAGATGCAGTGTCGAGCTAATCCATTACCCCTCCCTAAAGTGATAATCGATTAGTAGTAATCAATTACCAAAAAGTGTAATCGATTACCCACTGATGTTTTCAAAAATAATTTTGCTTTTATGTTATTTTCTTTTATACTCTCAAGTGCTTATCACTTATTAACCTCAATCAATAATGCATATTAATTATTTTAAATTAGATAGAGGTCAATATCCTAGTTCTACCACCAACACTCATAAAGATAATGAAATTAAAATTACAATGAGAGTGAATAAATAGACTAGGTTGCTTCTTGCTTGATTGTTGTTGTTGATCTTCATCGATACCTCATTATTTATTTGTCAATCATCAAAACTAAATTTGTGGGAACTTGTGATTTTACAATCTCCCCCTTTTTGATGATGACAAACAACCAAAAAAGTGTGGTACCCCCCTTAATATATGAACCTGTATAATTTTAAAAACAACAACAAAACCAGCACACTTTCTTGTAATTTTCTCCCCCTTTTGGCATGATCAAAAGGATTAATAAAAGGAATGCCAAAGAAGGATACTTAACATAACAGGATAATTTCATAACATGTCTCCCCCTAAAAACAAGGCCAAAATAAAACATATAACCAGAAAACTACCAGAAAATATTTGATGATTTAAACGAATTAATCAATCATTTAAAAGAAACATACAACAGATACAAATACAAATAAGACATAATTTGGTGATTTTATTGACTCAAAGCCAATTAACTGACGTTGGATTCATGTAAAACACCTAGTTCCCTTCTTATGTGATAGAAGGTATCTCTAGGTAATGGTTTTGTAAAAATGTTAGCTAATTGATTTTCAGTGTGTACAAACTCAATACTAGAATCACCCTTTTGAACATGATCTCTTAGAAAATGATGTCTTATTTCAATATGTTTTGTTCGAGAATGATATACTGGATTCTTAGTCAAGTTGATTGCACTTGTATTATCACATTTTATAGGAATGTGATCCAATTTTAAACCAAAGTCTGATAGTTGTTGCTTCATCCATAATAGTTGAGCACAACAACTACCGGCTGCAATATATTCAGCTTCGGCGGTGGAGAGTGCAACACAAGCTTGCTTTTTAAAAAACCATGACACTAGTGAGCTTCCCAATAAATGGCAAGTTCCACTAGTGCTTTTACGATCAAGCTTGCATCCCGTGAAGCAAGAATCAGAGTAACCAACTAAACTAAGACTAGCATCACTAGGATACCATAATCCAGTATTCATCGTTCCTTTTAAATATTTGAAAATCGTTTAACAACAGAGAAGTGATATTCTTTTGGATTTGCTTGAAAACGAGCACACATGCATACACTAAACATAATATCTAGTCTTGATGCAGTTAAATATAGGAGACTACCTATCATTCCCCTATACTTACTTACATCGACCGGGGTACCTGATTCATCTTTGTTTAGGTAGCATGAGATGCTCATGGGAGCGTATGCATCTTTACATTTATCCATTCTGAACTTCTTGAGGAGTTCCTTGCAATATTTTCCTTGACGCACAAAAATACCTCCTTCAACTTGCTTGATTTGTAAGCCTAGAGCATCATTGACATTTCAAACTCACTTTTCATCAAATCTGAAAACTTCTTACATAAGGACATGTTAGTAGCACCAAATATTATATCATCAACATATATTTGTACTAACAGGATGTCCTTTTTAGTTTTATAAATGAACAAAGTATTGTCAATCTTTCCTCTTTGAAAATCCTTTTCTAAAAGAAAAGAGCTCAAACGTTCATACGAAGCTCTAGGAGCTTGTTTTAAACCATAAAGAGCCTTTTTCAGTTTGTAAATATGATTCGGAAATTCATAATCTTAAAAGCCGGGGGGTTGTTTAACATATACCTCTTCATTAATAAAACCATTTAAGAAGGCACTGCACTTTTAACATCCATTTGAAATAAAGTGAATTTCATGATAGAAGCAAAAGCAAGTAGAGTTCGGATTGCTTCAAGGCGTGCAACCGGAGCGTAAGTTTCGTCATAGTCGATACCTTCCTCTTAGTTGTATCCTTGAGCAACAAGTATTGCTTTGTTTCTTATAATTGCCCCAGATTCATCAAGTTTGTTTCTAACAATCCATTTGGTTCTGATTATAGGATGATCATCGGGCTTAGGAACCATATCCCAAACATCATTTCTAACAAATTGATTTAGTTCCTCTTGCATAGCAAGAAGCCAATGTTCGTCCTTAACCGCTTTATTTATAGAATTAGGTTCAATTTGAGAAACAAAGGAGACATAATGGCAAATGTTTTGAATTTCTAGCTAATACTCCCTTTGTTATATCACCTATGACATTGTCAATAGGGTGATTTTTGACTGTTTTCCAAGCCGGTGGTAATCCTTTTTCAACTTCTTGCTCTTTTGCAATTGGACTTTCTTTGTCAATATGCTTATCACCTACAAGCTCAATGTCTCTTGCACTGTTTTCACATAAAATAGTATCTTCTTTCGAAGACTCGTTAAAAACCACATGAACAGATTCTTCAACAGTTAAAGTTCTTTTATTGAAAATCCTATAAGCTTTACTATGTGTAGCATAACCGAAAAATATTCCCTTCATCGGCTTTGGAATCAAATTTTCCAAGATTATCTTTTCCATTATTCAAAACAAATACTTTTCATCCAAAAGCATGAAGATGAGATATATTTGGTTTTCTACCCTTGTAGAGCTCATAAGGAGTTTTATTTAAAATAGGCCTTATTAAAATTCGATTTAAAACATAGTTAGTCGTATTGACGGCATCAGCCCAAAAATATTGTGGTACTTGAGAATCGTTTAACATAGTTCTTGCTAGCTCTTGAAGAACTTGATTCTTTCGTTCAACAACTCCGTTTTGTTCGGGAGTTCTTGGAGCAGAATATTGATGCTCAATACCAAACTTAGCACAGAATTTATCAAATTTGTGGTTTTCAAACTCACCACCATGATCAATTCGGATAATAATAACCTTTTGATTTACTTGGTTTTGGATAAGTTTGACAAGATTTTTAAAGTTTTTGTAGGTCTCACTCTTTGTGGTTAAAAATAAAATCCAAGTAAATCTAGAGAAGTCGTCAACAATCACTAGGCCATAATAGTTGCCACCAAAGCTTTTCACTTGAGAAGGTCCAAACAAGTCCATATGAAGCATTTCTAATGGTCTTGTTGTGGACATTACTTTCTTAGATCCAAAAGTATTTTTAGTTTGCTTTCACTTTTTACATGAAGTGCAAACACCTTCAATAGAAAAATTCAGCTTTGGTAAACCAACTACTAAGTCCTTGGATTGAATTTTCTTCAATTGATGTACATTAATGTGAGCGGTCCTACGGTGCCATAACCAAGTATCACTTTCTTTGCTAACTAAACAAGTAGATACCAAAGAAGTGATTTCATTTAAATCAACAAAATATGTATTATTACTCCTTTTTCCAACAAATTTGATAGATTCGTCTTTGTTACTCTTTATAAAGCAATGAGTAGAGGTAAATAAGACATGATTACCGATGTCACATAATTGACTTATGCTCAAAAGATTATGTTCTAAACCTTGAACATACAAAACATCTTCGATAATCAAGTTTGAAGAATTACCTATTTTACCTATACCAAGTATCTTGCCTTTGTTGTTATCTCCATATGTGACAAATCCTTTTTCCTTAGGAGTAAGCTCAATGAATTGCCGCTTATCTTCCATCATGTGCCTCGAACATCCTCTATCCAAATACCAACAATCTTCTTTTGTTCGAAGGCACACCTACTACACAAATGGTTACTTGTTCATTTTGGGTACCCAAGTAATCTTGGGTCCCTTAATGTTAGTATGAGGATCTTCTTCCTTAACAATCCAAACATATGAGCCGTTGCCACACCATAACGTTTTATTTACATTCATTTGGGGTGTGTCCATGAATGCCACAATAAAAACAAGCTGGCTTTTTCGAATTTTTAACATTTGAAAATGAACCAACTTTTCTAAAACTTCTCTTTTTAGCATTGGTGTAGCCAAGACCGGTTTTGTTTGAATTGTCTCTTTGGTTAAGAAGTAATTGATTTAACCTTCTATCACCTCTTTAGAAAGTTGCAATAGTATCTTTTAATTTTGAAATTTCCTTTTCATAACTAGTGCAACTTTCACATGTTTGATTTTTCAAAGAGGCGATAGTTTGTTGCAAGGATTCATTGTTGTTATTCAAATTTTCAATGCATTTTTCTAAGTCAAGAAATTGCTCTTTTAATTTCAAAATAGACCTTTTTCTTTCAACATTAAGTTTAGCAAGTTTCTTGAGATCACTATGCATTTCAATATAGGCATTATATAAATCCTCATAATCAAATGATTCAGATTCAGTTTCAGAGTCAGTATTGGAAGTTACCTCTTTTCCTTGCTCTTTGAAACTGAGGCTTGATGATGTTTCTTCATCAAATTTTCCCATTAAGCACAAATTTGCTTCTTCATTTTCAGAGGAGCTTGAGCTTGTTTCCTCTTTATCTTCGGGTGCATCCCATAAAATGTATGCCCTTTTGGATTTGGAATCCTCACCTTTCTTCTTTTCATCATCATGTTTCTTTTCAGGGCAATTAAATTTAATATGACCACATTTACCACATTCATGACATTTGATCTTATCTTTTGATTTGTTTTTGTGGTAATAGTCCTTATGATCCTTTCCTTTAAATTTATTGAAATTTCCTTTCTTTTTGAAGAATTTTCCAAACTTTTTGACTAATAGCCCAAATGTGTCTTCATCTATTTCAAAGTCGTTATCAGTACTAGAAGAATCATTACATACCTTAGTTGATTTGGTTGTACTTGTTGATTTTGTTGTTGCAACACCCCAATTTGGACATAGAATTTTAGCAAAAATTTGCGCCATTTTTTTATGTGAATGTGTGTGTGTATGCATGGATGTGTACTATGTGTTGATAAAAAATAAAATTATATGTGAATGTGTGTGCATGTGGTTCGGCCATGTTAGGATTAGAGAGACCAAGTAGAAGCCATTCCCTTAAGAATTAAGAAAGTGAAGTTTGAATAGAGAAGTTGGAGGTGTGAGTCATAATGCTAGGAGAGGCTAGGTTGCATGAGTCATAAGCCTAGTGAGGACTTTCTTTCCTCCATGTCTCCCACGACAAGACCCTCTCCATGCAATTTAGTGGATGTCCCAAATTGCCCTTCTCTCCACCCATTGAGCCGAGGTTAAAGTAGGAAATTCCCACACCCATGTAATTGACCGTAAAACCGTGGGTGAGTGTGTTGGCCTTGGTTCCCATCTCATTTCTTTCATTCCTTTTTCCTTCTCAAACCCAATTCCTCTCAAGAGCACCATCAAGCTCTTGAGACTCATAGAAAGAAAAAGAGAAATCCGTGAGAGGAAAAGAGAGGAAGAAGAGAGTGAAAACCCAACTCTTAGCCCAAAACACCATTGATTTCCTTCTTCCACACCTTTTCTTTATCGAAGCTCAAGGGGAAAACTACCCTTAACCCTAGAAGAAGGAGAGACCGAGGCAAAAAAAAAAACCAAGAGGAGGAGAAAAAGAGATTTGAAGATCTAAGTTAGGAATTAAGGTAGAAGGAGTTTTGATTAAATGATTTTGGTGTTGTAAAGGACTTTAATGGACTTTGTTTAATTTTCTTGTGATGCATGTAACTATTTGTAAGTGATCCTTAGATCTAAAGTGTCATGCATGTTATTTTGTGTTTTGATCTTGAATATTGATGGTGAGGAGTTTTTGATCTCTTGTTTGTAAGCTTCCTCATCACGGTTTTGTTTGGAGATGTGCTTAAAATCCATGTCTTGTGTTGATATTATTTTGCATGTTGATTTTATGATCCTATAATTCTTATTTTCTTTTGCATGTACTCTTTATGGTTTGATCTTGGATTTTTATGCATAAATGAACTCATAAATCACTAAATCAACAACTAAATGATTCGGCCATAAGTAGAAAAGTTTAGGTCTTATGCTTTTCCTTTGATCTAAGTGATTCCATGATAATTTTATATTTAGAAAAATTTATTCTTAACTTGTTCTTCACGGTTTTGTCTAGGCTTTGTGTCTAAGTTCATGTTCTTGCTTTGATCTTGTCTTGCATGTCACGGATCTCAAAAGAAATTTAGATTTACAAACTTTGAAAATAATTTCAAATGGATTTAAGATGTTGTGTGTGTGATAATGATGACTCGGTTAATGTTTGAAAAAAATATATATAATATAATGATGCCTTTAAGTCTTGCCTTACATAATCTATGAATTTAGATGCTTGCATGTGAAAATAAAATTATAAGGCATGTCTTCTTGCATGATCTCAATCGGTCAAGGCTAGGGAGAGTAGGAAATCGTGTCTTCCCTTACAAGTATGTGAAAATAGTACCATCTAGAGATTTGTAGGTGCATGCATGTGTTATCTTAAAGGATGAAGACTTGGACATAATGCTTGATTTTACTATATTAAGAAAATGAATTTTTGGTTTGCTAAAAGTTCTTGTGTAACTCACGGTTTTCATGAAGAAAACCAATTTTGAAATGATCTTTGCATTAGTCCATGTTCTATGTGCATGTATGATGGAAATTTTGCCTTGTTTTATCATGTTGATGTTCGGCCTATTCATGATAACTAGACTAGGACTTCTTTTTCAATAAGATGACTTAAAAGGAATGAATATATTTTAAGGAAATTAAGTTAGGATGAATTGCTTGAAATTGTGTGTGTGGACATGTGATCCCTATCCGGCTCTTTGCTTAGACATAAAGGAAATAAATAAATCTCATTAATCATAGAAGGGTGTTGTGTTTGAATACATATTTGTATGAGTGTGTGTTCGAATGAATATGTGTTTATGTGTGTTGTGTGCATACGGCTAAGATTAAAAGAGAATAGAATTTAATGCCTCAAACAAAATAAGTTGATTCATGTGATTCGAATTGTGATGTTTGATTTATCTTCTTTGCTACTATTCTGCCATCTAGTTTAAATAGGTCTAGGAAACTTAATTTCATAAAATAAAATGTGCATGGTAAACCTTGAGAAGGATGTAAATTGTTTAAAATAAATATTGATGTGAAAGATGATTTGTGAATCCTTGTATGCCAAAGTGTTTTATGTTGAGGAAATGACTTAGGTATGAATTCTATAGTTGCTTTAATGTTAATTAAATTGTCTAAATGCTTTTAATAAACTAAGTGGTGTTTGTTGTTATGTGGTTTGATTTGTTTGAATGTCTTGTTGTGTTCATGGCTGCCTGAGTTGTTTTATGATAAAACATGGATTTTAAAGTGTTGATTTTTTTAAGCAAAAAAGTTATTTAAAGTAAAGAGTGCTTTTACAATATTTTCGGAGTTTCATTAAAGTAAGATTGTAAAGCCATTTTGCTGTCCAGAATTACTTGGACGTGCTTTTTTTTGTTAAGAATGCTTTCGTATGATTTAAAACCAAGTTTTAAGTGATGAATGATTTCGGTTATATTTTCAAAGTTTTTCATGATGAAGAAAGGACAAGTATTAAACCAAAGATTTTCTTGAATAAGTTAATAACGTAGAATGTTTTATTTAATATGAGGAATGATAAAGACAAGGGGTTGGGGCAGTTGGCAGCACATGGATTTGAAGAAGAGCACACCTTCAACAGCTGGACCTCAGGTGAGAGAGAAGCCTTCCTAAGACACCGTGGTAGCTAGGTGATTTATTAGGACGTTCCGTATCATCTCAAAGATCAGAACTGTGTGGTTGGCGTCAGTAGTATAAGTGGCAATTGTTTGCTTTGTGTGGCCACTTATACGAAGGTGACAAAGACCACAATTCTATTGTGTGATGTTGTGTGTTGATAGCATGCTTTTGTTATTTTATGTTGATACTGTTTATTGCTGTTGGTTATGATAAGTAAATGGTGGATGAACGTTTGTCACGATTTAAATAAGAGAATGAAAGAGAAGAGAAAGAGATGAGAAAGTGATGGAATGGAAATGATGGAATGATAAGAAAGGAATAAGAGATTAAGTGGAAGAAAGATAAGAGTTGAACTTGAGAAAGAGAGTTAAGGATAAGGTTGAGATCGAGCCAGAGCTTGGGAAGAGTGATGTTGATATGAGAGATGAATTGAGCGGAGCTGGGCTCCTTTGTTTCGGTTTTAGTCTGGGACTAGTGTTGAGTTGAGCTTGCTCCTCCATTAGCGCTCAGCATGGTTTTAGTCTGGGAACTGGTGTCGAGTTGAGCTTGCTCCTCCACTAGTGCTCAGCAAAAATGTGTTTTGAAAAAGGGTTTTTGAAAAAGGAATTTTCGAAAAGATTGGTGAAAAGAAATTTTTATAAAGAGTTGGGAAAAGAAATATTTTGAAAAAGTTTGATGAAACCAATTTTTGAAAAGGTTTTGAGAAAATATTTTTGAAGAAGCTTGTGAAACAATATTTTGGGCAAGTTTTACGAAATGATTTCTTTCAGAAAAGTTTGTGAAATTAATGCTTTTGTGAATGTTGGTGAAAATAAGGTTTTGAAAAGGTTTTGAAAAGAGTGATGTAGAAAGTTTGAGAAATGAGGTTCCAGAAGGTGGTGGAATTAAAGGTTTTGAGAAGGATGGTAAAAAGGAAGAATTGAGAAAGATGATGTGAATCAATTGAGATAGTCCCAGCTCTGAGCTATGTGTGATTTTAATGAGAGAAAGATTGTGCACAGATAGCGGTCGGGACTCACTGAAGGGATGTACGAAGGGTGAGCCGACCAATAGGTTAATTAAAAAGATAAAAGACTTTAAAAGACATTAACAACGAACGTGGTGAGATATGAGTGTTAACCCGATGTAGTGGAGAGGAAGGAACGATAAGTATCTGCGGATACTTAGGACGAGATTGCATTAGGGGAGGACGATGACGGTGAAACGTCAAGAAGTCTAGAGTATTGTTGTAGACAGAACGAATTCCATAAGTGGTGCACTAACGTGGTGGGGACTGGGTCTAATACCGTGGTAAGTTCTGTGCGCGCACTACAACAATACTGTCGCCCCCTAGATTGCAAATCGAGAACAGTGAGAGGGACTGGAACGGGGCATTGTGTTTGCCACTGCGAGGCAGTGTGCCATGATTATTATGAATTGATATTATTGAGGCTGGGCCTCCTGGTCAGGGACCATTTATGTTGTGACAGCTGTCGTGCCCGCGTGGTAAAGGTCTTGTACTCCTGTTATCTTCCGACTAGGTGGATGGCCGAGGAGATGTAGGCTTGAGATGTGAGTGCTAACTACGAAAGAAACGCGTACCTCGATGATCCTTTAACTCCCCCGATCATCGATGGTTATAATTTGATAAAACGTTATGAGGAAAGAAACATAATTTTGAGAATAAGAGTCTGAGAAGTGTAGAGAATGAGAAAGAGAGTGGGAATGGAAAAGTGGGAAGGACATCGAATTCTGTGAAAGGGAAAAGAAGCAAGAGTGGAGAAGGGTTAAAGGAATGTTAATAAAGATGGAATGAACGTAGATTGTGTATAATGATGTTAGTATGTTGGCTTGTTATCTTGTGTGTATGTTGTGTGTTTTTGGTTGTGTGTCCTATTATTTTACCTACCGTAATTCCACACCGTCGACGCTACGCGTTCGGATCGCTTACTCTCTCCTGTTCGTTGGTACATCGGTGTCACTGGTATCCCAACGGGCAGATGGATCGTCGTTTAGAGATCGTCACTTGGCCTCATAAGGGACGCGGATGGAAGGCTATACGTCGAGGATGGGGATGGTCGGGATGTGCTTAGTTGGTGATCGAAGACCCGGAACACAAGTTGGGTGGATCTACACCTAGTTTGTGTTTGGGGAGTATATCCTACATATGTCACAGCTCTGAACCGCCACCCCGGAATCAAGGGAAGGAGAGCTCAGTGAAGCTGTTCGGAGTGGAGCTGAAACTGAACTCCCCAGTGGATACAACAAGTGGAACCGCATCAACCTCCGGAACCCAAGCACCAACAAAGAAAAAGAAAAAGTTGGAACTGACCATCTTTGATAGGAAGAGGGAGCCAGTAGTAGAATTAGATTAAGTTGTTGCTTTTATTTTGTGTTCAGGATTACCTAAGTGATGAACTAATGTTGTAACTTCAATTAATTTGAAGCATGCCCGACTTTTATTGGAACGTGAGAATACTTTTATGAACGTGTTTAAGTTCTTTTAAAGAGATGAATGAAATTATTCAATTGGAAACAAACCGTTTTCTTGATAACATGTTTTCTGAAAATAAAGTAAGTGAGTTGTGGTTTCACGTAACAACTCGGTTTTCGAAAGAGACGGCTGAAGGACGTGGATAACTTTTCAAGAATGCTTTCAAACCCTTCAACAATGTTTTACAAAAAAAAAATTTGGCTTCATTTTTACAACATTAACGAATGAAAGTCAATTATTTCGGTTGTCGAAAATCGGGCTGTTACAGACGTCTGTTACGTCCTGAATAAGGAATTGAAAATGAAATCAATGAGTTGCGAAGATAATTAAGTAAGAATACAATGAGAAAAGAATAATGATAAAGGATATTGACTGGAAAAGAGGGAAGAGTTGTGATTGGGGAAAGAAATTAAGAATGATGATGAGAACGAGCCAGAGCTGGGGAGAGTGATGTGAATGTGGATACGAGATGTGATTTGAGCGGAGCTGGGCTCCTTTGTTTTTGGTTTTAGTCTGGGAACTAGTGTTGAGTTGAGCTTGCTCCTCCATTACCACCCAGCAAAGTTGTACTTTTTGAAAAGGTTTTTGAAAAACAGTTTTTGAAAAGGTTTTTGACAAGAGATTTTTGAAAAGACTTTTGGAAGAGAGATTTTAAAAGGATTTGTAAAAGGAGATTTGGAAAAAAAACGGGGGGGGGGGGGGGGGGGTTGTGCAACAATCTTTTGAAAGAGTTTCGTGAAAAGATGTATTTTGAGGGAGTTTTGGGGGAAACAATCTTTTGATAAAATATTTAATGAAAGTCTTTTGGAAATGATATTTTGGGGGTAAGTTTTCTTGAATCAATGTTTTGCGAAACTTTACAAGAGAATATTCGAGAGGAACGTTGTGAGATAACACTTTTTGAGAAAAGTTTACGGAAACTATGTTTTGAAAGCTTACGAAAGGAGATTTTGTAAAGGTGTCTTTGAGATAGTTTTTGAAAAGATGATTTCGAGAAAGGGTTTCGAAATAAAATGAGTATGAGAAATGGGGGATGTTGAGAAATTTGAGAAATGAGATTTGAGATTGTGATGTGATCCCAGCTCTGTGCTATGTGAGAAGTGATAAGAGAAAGATTGTGCAAAGTAGTGGTCGGGACTCGTTGAAGGGTTTCACGAAGGACGGGCCGACCTTAGGATTAATTAAAAAAGATTAAAAGACTTTAAAAGACATGCGCGGTGAGATATGAGAGTGCGAAGTAGTGGAGAGGAAGGAACGATAAGTATCTGCGGATACTTAGGACGAGATTGCATTAGGGGAGGACGATGACGGTGAAACGTCAAGAAGTCTAGAGTATGTTTCTAGGCAGAACGAACTCCACATGTGGCGCACTAACGTGGTGGGGACTGGGTCTAATGCCGTGGCAAGTTCTGCGGGCCCACTAGAAACATACTGTCGCCCCCTAGATTGCAAATCGAGAACAGTGAGAGGGACTGGAGTGGGGCATCTTGTTTGCCAATGCGAGGCAGTGAGCCATGATTATGAATTGATAATATTGAGGCTGAGTCCTCCTGGTCTGGGACCATTTGTGTTGACAGCTGTCGTGCCCGCACGGTAAAGTTCCTGTACTCCTGTTTGCTTCCGATTAGGTTGGGTGGATAATCGAGGAGATGTAGACGTGAGTGATAGCCGAGGACGGTATGAATGTCCCGATGATGTTTTATGGATCATAATGAAAAGAGAGGTGTGAACTGATAGGACTAAAGAAAGTAAGTTGATGAAGGAAGGAAAGATGATAATAAGAGTGGTGATAATAATATAAGACACTAGTAATATTGTGTTTGATTTTCGTATGCTTGTATGTTGTATTGTGTGTTGTGTGGTCCTTCTATTTTACCTATCGTAATTCCACACCGTCGACGACTCGTCGTTCGGATCCCTTACTCTCTCCTGTTCGTTGGCATATCGGTGCTGCTGTTATCTCAACGGGCAGACGGAGCAACACGTGGAGATCATCACTCAAGACGGAGTGGAGCTGGATCTTATCAACGACAAGAAAGTAATGACAGAGATGACTACATCTTCGGGGATGAAGGAAAGGCGCAATATGAAAAGGAGGCTTCATCCGGTTGTCTTCATCAGAGTAGCGTAGCGGAAGCGAAAGTAGCAAATTTAGTTTAAGTTTGCAAATTATGTTTTGAGTCAAGGATTACCAAGCAATGTACCACTCCTGTAATCAAGCTAAGCGTTTACATTTTGTATGGAGGTCTAATTATTTTTGAAAATCGAACGATGTGACCTTTTGGAAAATATCAGGATGATTTGGAGACAAGCCTTTTTATGAAAATGAAAGTTCTATGAAAGTAAAGGTTTTAGTAACAACTCGGTTTTCAGTACAAACGATTTTAAAATGTATCAAAGACTTTTCAATATGCTTTAAAAAAAAATTTGGCCTCATTTTTGGTAACTTTAATAAGTAAAAGTTAATCATTTTGGGTTTATGAAAATCGGGCTGTTACAGAATGGTATCAGAGCTATGGTAATCCTTAGTGGCCTTAAGCATGGGCTTACATGCTTTGTTTGTGTGACTCTGTGTGATTGCTAGTATGAGATCAGGAGCATAAGTTTAGGTTCTCAAATTTTTAGGATGTGAGACCTTGTTTGTGACTTAGCGTTGGCCGAGTCAGTTTAAGGAACCTGTTCATCTCGTAGCTTGAGGGATGCAGACTAAGTAGGAAGTGGATGGATTCTAAGAACGAGATCCCATGCCCCTTGGTGTTTCATCAGTGATTGTCAGACTTAGGTTTGTTACCCTTAACCCACCTTCTGTATAAAGATAATTAGTACCTTTAAGAATACAATATATCCTGCTTGGACTTCCGTATTTGTTGAATTACTTCAGCAAAATAGTTTTTGTTGCTAAAATTTGAACCTTTCCCTCACAAGCCTTACTACCAGCCCATAGCCTTGTCGATCCCATTAAGGACCCCTTAGTCCCAATTGTGGAGATAGAAGTGATATAGTTATCCAGATAGTTTAGGTTTGAACAATTGAGGAGGAATGAATGAAATTGGATGAGGACATAGGATCATAGGGGATTTAGTTACAAGTTTGATAAAGTTGGGGAGCCACAAGGAAGAAAAGAGGTGTATGTTACCCGTTCTTAGAAGTAATTTTGAGGAAAGTTTGAAGATTAAAATTGCCCCACACCCTGATCTGGAGTTTAGATGGTGAAGATGATAGGTTTGATTAATATTTAGAATGAACCTAAGAAGAAGAGTGAGGTTGTTTGAGGAAGTAAGTAAGCCTAAGTAGTGATAGGATCTCTTTAAGCTAGAGAAATGATAGACCAAAAACCTTAGAGTTAGAAGGAGAATTGGATGAAGAAGTGATTATTGTGAGTTAGTAAGAATCTAAGCGGTAGAAAATAGTGAATATCTAAGGGTTTTAGGATAAACCCTATGCTTTTGGAGATGTGTGAATCTTTGTTTGCTTTATTTTCCCTAAGTCCGTACCTATGGTTGGACTTTCTGTGACGACGACCAGCTAAGGAAGCGATATCCTCTTCGGTTAGTCCGTTGGACTTAACCCGATCCGACACGCAAGTGATGATACGAGTGGAACTTCTTCGTCTAGAAGCAACAAACGAGAAACACGACAAAACGAATTAGACCAGTGAAAAGGGAATACGAATACAAAGTCCGAGGAAAGTACTCTTATGAAAGTCAAGGTGATGTAAGAAGTATGTGCCATGCTGCCCAACCCATGACGTATTTCTCGGGGACGAGAAATCTTTAAGTTGGGGAGAATGTAACACCCCGTAAATTCCTCGTATTAATTTAAAATACTAAAGAAATTAATTTTTGAGAAAAGTGTTTGAAAGAGTATTTTCTTAAATAAATTTCTTTATTCACGTTTTCAAAGTGTAGGGTAAATTTAAAGAAATGATTTTCATGAAATAATTTGATGAGTTTTAAAGTTAAGTTTTGAAAAATAATTATGTGACCGATATTTTGGTATTATGAGGGAATTTTGGTTTTATACATAAATGATTTATAAATGGGAAAACCTATTTTCTATGTGTATACATGTATGTGTATGTACGGTTTTTGCATGAATGCATGCTTAGAATTATGTGAAATTTTAAGTAGGAAAAGAATGTGATGATATATGCATGTGTGTGTATATGTATGATACGTGTATATGTGTGTATGCATAAGTGTATATGTGCTATATATGTATACATGAATACACATGAGTATGCTTAGAATTAAACTAGTAAAATAAAATCATGCATGCATAAGTGTTGAAGTGTGTGTGTGACACGTGTGAGAGTGTGTGAGTGTGTGAGTGTGTGCTACGTGTATGCATGCATGAAAGGGGGACTTTTAAGTTAGGAGTCATGGACTAGGGTGGGGTGATAAGTAACTTAAGTGTAACCAAGAACCCTAACTAAGCCCCTAACAAAGCCCTAACTAAATATTAAAACCTAATGGAGAACCCCAAAGGTCAACAAACCTATAATGACTCCTAAACACCTAATGTCCCCTACATTGTCCCCTTGGCAATACTAACCTCCACCCATGCAACAAATTAAGTTGCCAAAGTCGCCCCTCCCATTTGATCACCTAAGGCCGAAACTACAAGGGCAAAAGAGGGAAAGCCTCATGTCTTTGCCTTTGCTTATATAAAGCCATGTAGGTGAAGTGTTGGCCATTTCATTTACTCACTCCCACCTTTCGTATCCTTCATTTTCCATTCACCTCCCAAACACTTTGTTGAGAGCAAATGCTAGAGCTCTCAACACATAGAAATGGAAGAAGCCGTGAGCTAGAAGGGAGGGAGGAGGAGAAAACCAAGCCAAAACCTTAGAGATTTCCTTGAAGATCCAAGACCATAGAAGCAAGGAGATCAACCCTAAATTTGGTGGGTAGTTCGAAAATTGTGGGGAAAGTTGTAATAGTTTAGATTTTTCCTTTAATCTTGCGATTTTTCATTCGTCTCTCCTTTGCATGATAATTTTCCAAAAAAACTTAAATGATGGGTATAAGTGTGTTTGTACTTAGTCATGGATTTTAAAGTTTAAAGCAACTTACAAATGTCTAATTACCGGGCTCCATAACTCGTCTAAGAGTTTTCATGAAAGCTCTTAAAGTTTTCAAAGCTAAAAGTAACTTCTAAACGTCTAACTAAAGGATCTTATAACTCAATTAAGTTTTCATTGAGGATCTTAAAGTTTTCAACATAAATCCTAAAGATCTAAAAAGTCTTGAGATTTTTGTAAAGTTTAAAGTGTATCTCTTCGCATATTAATTCTTTCTTCTTAAAACCGTGGACTATGGGGTGTTTATGAGTTTATTTAAGGAATCCATGAAAGATCTAAACTTATTTAATGATAATATTGGAATCTTGGTTGTTGAATGTTGATTTGATGATGATCTTGGTACTTTATGTACATGCATGTCTTATTTGTACTTTGATCTTGAATTTTTAAGAGTAAATGAACTTGTACAACACTAGATCCTAAACTAGGTAATTCGGTCATGAGTAGAAAATTAGGTTTTGATGCCTTTTTAATTCAATTTAAGTCATTGCATGTTGATCCTATGATTAGAAGAATGATTTTTAACTTGGTTCTTGTTTTGTGTTCTTGCATGTTAAATATTTGAAGTTTAATCTTGATTTGTAATGGTGAGGTTTCGGTCTAGGCTTAGAAATCAAGAAGTCATGTTTGATTTTCATAAGAGGCACATGCATGAAAAATTAAAATAAAAACTTGACTTAAGGAAATGATATTTTTAGAGTTTTGTGGGAAAAGGGTACATGGTTTGATTCATGACTTTTGCATGTTAAAAAAAAAACTTTATTTTTGTCAAAGTGAGGTTCGGCCATGCATGTTAGCTAGACTAGGAACCTTTTTCAAAGAAGTGACATAAAAGCAATAAGTGTGTTTTGTGAAATTATACTAAAATAAATTATTGTTTGAAATTATGAGATTTAAATTTGTAATTTTTAACTTGTTTCTTTGACTTCATTCGGCCATATACGATAGTTAAGCCTAGGAGATTTAGTTGCATGAAGATGGAATTGCATAGTAATTCTTGGAAGAAAATAAGTGGTATAAAGTAAGGAAACAAATATACTTGAGTTATATTTTAGACTCAATTCGGTTTGTGAGTGTATGCATGTTTGAGTGTTTTGTTTTATGAACATAAATGCCTTGGGAATTCAATATAATTATTCTTCATGCTAACTGATGTTTGAAAAACGAATAACTTATATGATTTAATTTATCAAGTGTTGTTTGTTGTGATGGTGTGTTAAGTTGATATATGGAAAATAATTGAGTTTGAAATTATTTGATTTTAAAATGATTTAATCTATTTGAAATTGTTGGATTGTGTTTATTGCTGTCCTAAACTTGTTTTATAACAAAAGCTTGAATCTTAAAGAAATTGTTTTAAGCTAAAGAATTTGTTTAAAGCAAAAAGTACTTTTACGATGTTTTCAAGTCTTAATTAAGCGAATTTTGTGAAAACAATCCTTTGCTGTCCCAAAGTATTTAAAGTTATGTCTTAACCTTAAAAATGTGTTCAAGCGATTTAAAACACAATTCTCAAGTGATATTTGATTTAAGAAAAGTCGAGACAAAAACGGTGAATTTTTCGGTATTTTTGAATACGTTTAAGGTGCTGTCCAAGACGGACCAGCAACCAAACTAAATGATCTAAACCATTTTGTTATATGTTTTCAAATGGTTTTAAATATTTAAAGTACTAGGAAATCTGGGAATTGTTTTGATAAAATAACAGTGTTTTAAGTCTCTCGATTAAGAACAAAACGTGTCATGAACTAAGAGAAGATTTTCTTAATACAAGATAATAACGTAAGTGTATTTTATTTAGTACGAGGAAATCTTAAAGACGAGGGATTGGGGCAGCCGGCAGCCAAAGGATCCAAGAAAACGGTACGCATTGAATAGCTGGACCTCAGGTGAGAGAGAAGCTTTCCTAAGACACTGTGGTAGTTAGGTGATATATTAGGACGTTCCGTATCATCTCAAAGATCGAAACTTAGTGGTTGGAGTCAGTAGTATAAGTGGCAATTGTTTGTGTTGTGTGGCCATTTATACGAAGGTGACGAAGATCACAATGTTATTGAGTGATGTTGTGTGTATGCTTTTATTTATTTGTTTATTTAATTATGTCTGATGATTATGATGAGTAAATGGCTGATGGACGTTGTAACACCCCGTAAATTCCTCATATTAAATTAAAACACTAAAGAAGTTTAGTTTGAGAAGAGTATTTTAAAAGAATATTTTCCTAAATGATTTTTCTAAAATTCACGTTTTCAAAGCTAATAGAGGATTTTAAAGTGATGATTTTCTAAAATAATGTCCCACATTTAGGAATTGGCTTTTAGGAAATTTATGTGCTTGATATGTTGTAATCTATTTTGGTGATTATATGTGTATATACGGTTTAGTATGTGTACTTAGGTTTTGAGGAATTTAAGAATAAAAATGTAGGTGTAAATGTATGAGAATATGTATGTATATGCGTGAATGAGTGCTATGTGATGCATGAATGTATATATGTATGAGCTGTGTTAATTGTGCATGCCTATGTGTGTGTGTATGCATGGATCTGTACTATGTGTTGATAAAAAATAAAATTATATGTGAATGTGTGTGCATGTGGTTCGGCCATGTTAGGATTAGAGAGACCAAGTAGAAGCCATTCCCTTAAGAATTAAGAAAGTGAAGTTTGAATAGAGAAGTTGGAGGTGTGAGTCATAATGCTAGGAGAGGCTAGGTTGCATGAGTCATAAGCCTAGTGAGGACTTTCTTTCCTCCATGTCTCCCACGACAAGACCCTCTCCATGCAATTTAGTGGATGTCCCAAATTGCCCTTCTCTCCACCCATTGAGCCGAGGTTAAAGTAGGAAATTCCCACACCCATGTAATTGACCGTAAAACCGTGGGTGAGTGTGTTGGCCTTGGTTCCCATCTCATTTCTTTCATTCCTTTTTCCTTCTCAAACCCAATTCCTCTCAAGAGCACCATCAAGCTCTTGAGACTCATAGAAAGAAAAAGAGAAATCCGTGAGAGGAAAAGAGAGGAAGAAGAGAGTGAAAACCCAACTCTTAGCCCAAAACACCATTGATTTCCTTCTTCCACACCTTTTCTTTATCGAAGCTCAAGGGGAAAACTACCCCTAACCCTAGAAGAAGGAGAGACCGAGGCAAAAAAAAAACCAAGAGGAGGAGAAAAAGAGATTTGAAGATCTAAGTTAGGAATTAAGGTAGAAGGAGTTTTGATTAAATGATTTTGGTGTTGTAAAGGACTTTAATGGACTTTGTTTAATTTTCTTGTGATGCATGTAACTATTTGTAAGTGATCCTTAGATCTAAAGTGTCATGCATGTTATTTTGTGTTTTGATCTTGAATATTGATGGTGAGGAGTTTTTGATCTCTTGTTTGTAAGCTTCCTCATCACGGTTTTGTTTGGAGATGTGCTTAAAATCCATGTCTTGTGTTGATATTATTTTGCATGTTGATTTTATGATCCTATAATTCTTATTTTCTTTTGCATGTACTCTTTATGGTTTGATCTTGGATTTTTATGCATAAATGAACTCATAAATCACTAAATCAACAACTAAATGATTCGGCCATAAGTAGAAAAGTTTAGGTCTTATTCTTTTCCTTTGATCTAAGTGATTCCATGATAATTTTATATTTAGAAAAATTTATTCTTAACTTGTTCTTCACGGTTTTGTCTAGGCTTTGTGTCTAAGTTCATGTTCTTGCTTTGATCTTGTCTTGCATGTCACGGATCTCAAAAGAAATTAAGATTTACAAACTTTGAAAATAATTTCAAATGGATTTAAGATGTTGTGTGTGTGATAATGATGACTCGGTTAATGTTTGAAAAAAAAATATAATATAATGATGCCTTTAAGTCTTGCCTTACATAATCTATGAATTTAGATGCTTGCATGTGAAAATAAAATTATAAGGCATGTCTTCTCTAGAGAGAGTAGGAAATCGTGTCTTCCCTTACAAGTATGTGAAAATAGTACCATCTAGAGATTTGTAGGTGCATGCATGTGTTATCTTAAAGGATGAAGACTTGGACATAATGCTTGATTTTACTATATTAAGAAAATGAATTTTTGGTTTGCTAAAAGTTCTTGTGTAACTCACGGTTTTCATGAAGAAAACCAATTTTGAAATGATCTTTGTATTAGTCCATGTTCTATGTGCATGTATGATGGAAATTTTGCCTTGTTTTATCATGTTGATGTTCGGCCTATTCATGATAACTAGACTAGGACTTCTTTTTCAATAAGATGACTTAAAAGGAATGAATATATTTTAAGGAAATTAAGTTAGGATGAATTGCTTGAAATTGTGTGTGTGGACATGTGATCCCTATCCGGCTCTTTGCATAGACATAAAGGAAATAAATAAATCTCATTAATCATAGAAGGGTGTTGTGTTTGAATACATATTTGTATGAGTGTGTGTTCGAATGAATATGTGTTTATGTGTGTTGTGTGCATACGGCTAAGATTAAAAGAGAATAGAATTTAATGCCTCAAACAAAATAAGTTGATTCATGTGATTCGAATTGTGATGTTTGATTTATCTTCTTTGCTACTATTCGGCCATCTAGTTTAAATAGGTCTAGGAAACTTAATTTCATAAAATAAAATGTGCATGGTAAACCTTGAGAAGGATGTAAATTGTTTAAAATAAATATTGATGTGAAAGATGATTTGTGAATCCTTGTATGCCAAAGTGTTTTATGTTGAGGAAATGACTTAGGTATGAATTCTATAGTTGCTTTAATGTTAATTAAATTGTCTAAATGCTTTTAATAAACTAAGTGGTGTTTGCTGTTATGTGGTTTGATTTGTTTGAATGTCTTGTTGTGTTCATGGCTGCCCTGAGTTGTTTTATGATAAAACATGGATTTTAAAGTGTTGATTTTTTTAAGCAAAAAAGTTATTTAATGTAAAGAGTGCTTTTACAATATTTTCGGAGTTTCATTAAAGTAAGATTGTAAAGCCATTTTGCTGTCCAGAATTACTTGGACGTGCTTTTTTCGTTAAGAATGCTTTCGTATGATTTAAAACCAAGTTTTAAGTGATGAATGATTTCGGTTATATTTTCAAAGTTTTTCACGATGAAGAAAGGACAAGTATTAAACCAAAGATTTTCTTGAATAAGTTAATAACGTAGAATGTTTTATTTAATATGAGGAATGATAAAGACAAGGGGTTGGGGCAGTTGGCAGCACATGGATTTGAAGAAGAGCACACCTTCAACAGCTGGACCTCAGGTGAGAGAGAAGCCTTCCTAAGACACCGTGGTAGCTAGGTGATTTATTAGGACGTTCCGTATCATCTCAAAGATCAGAACTGTGTGGTTGGCGTCAGTAGTATAAGTGGCAATTGTTTGCTTTGTGTGGCCACTTATACGAAGGTGACAAAGACCACAATTCTATTGTGTGATGTTGTGTGTTGATAGCATGCTTTTGTTATTTTATGTTGATACTGTTTATTGTTGTTGGTTATGATCAGTAAATGGTGGATGAACGTTTGTCACGATTTAAATTAGAGAATGAAAGAGAAGAGAAAGAGATGAGAAAGTGATGGAATGGAAATGATGGAATGATAAGAAAGGAATAAGAGATTAAGTGGAAGAAAGATAAGAGTTGAACTTGAGAAAGAGAGTTAAGGATAAGGTTGAGATCGAGCCAGAGCTTGGGAAGAGTGATGTTGATATGAGAGATGAATTGAGTGGAGCTGGGCTCCTTTGTTTTGGTTTTAGTCTGGGACTAGTGTTGAGTTGAGCTTGCTCCTCCATTAGCGCTCAGCATGGTTTTAGTCTGGGAACTGGTGTCGAGTTGAGCTTGCTCCTCCACTAGTGCTCAGCAAAAATGTGTTTTGAAAAAGGGTTTTTGAAAAAGGAATTTTCGAAAAGATTGGTGAAAAGAAATTTTTATAAAGAGTTGGGAAAAGAAATATTTTGAAAAAGGTTGATGAAACCAATTTTTGAAAAGGTTTTGAGAAAAGATTTTTGAAGAAGCTTGTGAAACAATATTTTGGGCAAGTTTTACGAAATGATTTCTTTGAGAAAAGTTTGTGAAAATAATGCTTTTGTGAATGTTGGTGAAAATAAGGTTTTGAAAAGGTTTTGAAAAGAGTGATGTAGAAAGTTTGAGAAATGAGGTTCCAGAAGGTGGTGGAATTAAAGGTTTTGAGAAGGATGGTAAAAAGGAAGAATTGAGAAAGATGATGTGAATCAATTGAGATAGTCCCAGCTCTGAGCTATGTGTGATTTTAATGAGAGAAAGATTGTGCCCAGATAGCGGTCGGGACTCACTGAAGGGATGTACGAAGGGTGAGCCGACCAATAGGTTAATTAAAAAGATAAAAGACTTTAAAAGACATTAACAACGAACGTGGTGAGAAATGAGTGTTAACCCGATGTAGTGGGGAGGAAGGAATGATAAGTATCTGTGGATACTTAGGACGAGATTGCATTAGGGGAGGACGATGACGGTGAAACGTCAAGAAGTCTAGAGTATTGTTGTAGACAGAACGAATTCCATAAGTGGTGCACTAACGTGGTGGGGACTGGGTCTAATACCGTGGTAAGTTCTGTGCGCGCACTACAACAATACTGTCGCCCCCTAGATTGCAAATCGAGAACAGTGAAAGGGACTGGAACGGGGCATTGTGTTTGCCACTGCGAGGCAGTGTGCCATGATTATTATGAATTGATATTTTTGAGGCTGGGCCTCCTGGTCAGGGACCATTTATGTTGTGACAGCTGTCGTGCCCGCGTGGTAAAGGTCCTGTACTCCTGTTTGCTTCTGACTAGGTGGATGGCCGAGGAGATGTAGTCTTGAGATGTGAGTGCTAACTACGAAAGAAACGCGTACCTCGATGATCCTTTAACTCCCCCGATCATCGATGGTTATAATTTGATAAAACATTATGAGGAAAGGAACATAATTTTGAGAATAAGAGTCTGAGAAGTGTAGAGAATGAGAAAGAGAGTGGGAATGGAAAAGTGGGAAGGACATCGAATTCTGTGAAAGGGAAAAGAAGCAAGAGTGGAGAAGGGTTAAAGGAATTTTAATAAAGATGGAATGAACGTAGATTGTGTATAATGATGTTAGTATGTTGGCTTGTTATCTTGTGTGTATGTTGTGTGTTGTTGGTTGTGTGTCCTATTATTTTACCTACCGTAATTCCACACCGTCGACGCTACGCGTTCGGATCGCTTACTCTCTCCTGTTCGTTGGTACATCGGTGTCACTGGTATCCCAACGGGCAGATGGATCGTCGTTTAGAGATCGTCACTTGGCCTCATAAGGGACGCGGATGGAAGGCTATACGTCGAGGATGGGGATGGTCGGGATGTGCTTAGTTGGTGATCGAAGACCCGGAACACAAGTTGGATGGATCTACACCTAGTTTGTGTTTGGGGAGTATATCCTACATATGTCACAGCTCTGAACCGCCACCCCGGAATCAAGGGAAGGAGAGCTCAGTGAAGTTGTTCGGAGTGGAGCTGAAACTGAACTCCCCAGTGGATACAACAAGTGGAACCGCATCAACCTCCGGAACCCAAGCACCAACAAAGAAAAAGAAAAAGTTGGAACCGACCATCTTTGATAGGAAGAGGGAGCCAATAGTAGAATTAGATTAAGTTGTTGCTTTTATTTTGTGTTCAGGATTACCTAAGTGATGAACTAATGCTGTAACTTCAATTAATTTGAAGCATGCCCGACTTTTATTGGAACGTGAGAATACTTTTATGAACGTGTTTAAGTTCTTTTAAAGAGATGAATGAAATTATTCAATTGGAAACAAACCGTTTTCTTGATAACATGTTTTCTGAAAATAAAGTAAGTGAGTTGTGGTTTCACGTAACAACTCGGTTTTCGAAAGAGACGGCTGAAGGACGTGGATAACTTTTCAAGAATGCTTTCAAACCCTTCAACAATGTTTTACAAAAAAAAATTTGGCTTCATTTTTACAACATTAACGAATGAAAGTCAATTATTTCGGTTGTCGAAAATCGGGCTGTTACAGACGTCTGTTACGTCCTGAATAAGGAATTGAAAATGAAATCAATGAGTTGCGAAGATAATTAAGTAAGAATACAATGAGAAAAGAATAATGATAAAGGATATTGACTGGAAAAGAAGGAAGAGTTGTGATTGGGGAAAGAAATTGAGAATGATGATGAGAACGAGCCAGAGCTGGGGAGAGTGATGTGAATGTGGATACGAGATGTGATTTGAGCGGAGCTGGGCTCCTTTGTTTTTGGTTTTAGTCTGGGAACTAGTGTTGAGTTAAGCTTGCTCCTCCATTACCACCCAGCAAAGTTGTACTTTTTGAAAAGGTTTTTGAAAAACAGATTTTGAAAAGGTTTTTGACAAGAGATTTTCGAAAAGACTTTTGGAAGAGAGATTTTAAAAGGATTTGTAAAAGGAGATTTGGAAAAAAAAACGGGGGGGGGGGGGGGGGGGGGGGGTTTGTGCAACAATCTTTTGAAAGAGTTTCGTGAAAAGATGTATTTTGAGGGAGTTTTGGGGGAAACAATCTTTTGATAAAATATTTAATGAAAGTCTTTTGGAAATGATATTTTGGGGGTAAGTTTTCTTCAATCAATGTTTTGCGAAACTTTACAAGAAAATATTCGAGAGGAATGTTGTGAGATAACACTTTTTGAGAAAAGTTTACGGAAACTATGTTTTTAAAGCTTACGAAAGGAGATTTTGTAAAGGTGTCTTTGAGATAGTTTTTGAAAAGATGATTTCGAGAAAGGGTTTCGAAATAAAATGAGTATGAGAAATGGGGGATGTTGAGAAAGTTGAGAAATGAGATTTGAGATTGTGATGTGATCCCAGCTCTGTGCTATGTGAGAAGTGATAAGAGAAAGATTGTGCAAAGTAGTGGTCGGGAATCGTTGAAGGGTTGCATGAAGGACGGGCCGACCTTAGGATTAATTAAAAAAGATTAAAAGACTTTAAAAGACATGCGCGGTGAGATATGAGAGTGCGAAGTAGTGGAGAGGAAGGAACGATAAGTATCTGCGGATACTTAGGACGAGATTGCATTAGGGGAGGACGATGACGGTGAAACGTCAAGAAGTCTAGAGTATGTTTCTAGGCAGAACGAACTCCACATGTGGCGCACTAACGTGGTGGGGACTGGGTCTAATGCCGTGGCAAGTTCTGCGGGCCCACTAGAAACATACTGTCGCCCCCTAGATTGCAAATCGAGAACAGTGAGAGGGACTGGAGTGGGGCATCTTGTTTGCCAATGCGAGGCAGTGAGCCATGATTATGAATTGATAATATTGAGGCTGAGTCCTCCTGGTCTGGGACCATTTGTGTTGACAGCTGTCGTGCCCGCACGGTAAAGGTCCTGTACTCCTGTTTGCTTCCGATTAGGTTGGGTGGATAATCGAGGAGATGTAGACGTGAGTGATAGCCGAGGACGGTATGAATGTCCCGATGATGTTTTATGGATCATAATGAAAAGAGAGGTGTGAACTGATAGGACTAAAGAAAGTAAGTTGATGAAGGAAGGAAAGATGATAATAAGAGTGGTGATAATAATATAAGACACTAGTAATATTGTGTTTGATTTTCGTATGCTTGTATGTTGTATTGTGTGTTGTGTGGTCCTTCTATTTTACCTATCGTAATTCCACACCGTCGACGACTCGTCGTTCGGATCGCTTACTCTCTCCTGTTCGTTGGCATATCGGTGCTGCTGTTATCTCAACGGGCAGACGGAGCAACACGTGGAGATCATCACTCAAGACGGAGTGGAGCTGGATCTTATCAACGACAAGAAAGTAATGACAGAGATGACTACATCTTCGGGGATGAAGGAAAGGCGCAATATGAAAAGGAGGCTTCATCTGGTTGTCTTCATCAGAGTAGCATAGCGGAAGCGAAAGTAGCAAATTTAGTTTAAGTTTGTAAATTGTGTTTTGAGTCAAGGATTACCAAGCAATGTACCACTCCTGTAATCAAGCTAAGCGTTTACATTCTGTATGGAGGTCTAATTATTTTTTAAAATCGAACGATGTGACCTTTTGGAAAATATCAGGATGATTTGGAGACAAGCCTTTTTATGAAAATGAAAGTTCTACGAAAGTAAAGGTTTTAGTAACAACTCGGTTTTCAGTACAAACGATTTTAAAATGTATCAAAGACTTTTCAATATGCTTAAAAAAAACAATTTGGCCTCATTTTTGGTAACTTTAATAAGTAAAAGTTAATCATTTTGGGTTTATGAAAATCGGGCTGTTACATGCTCTGCTCCAAGGGGGTAAGAAAAGAAAAGGTGCTCCTTCAAGTGCGGCTTCAGGGTCGTCAAGTATGAGCACTCCTAGTTTGAGCACTCCGACTCCTACTGCCTCTCCGATCGAAGTGTCTCCTCGGCCTGCTTCAAACTTGGTCGTTGTTACAGCAACCACAGCTTCTCCGGCCTCAAGTGCTCAAGCACCCTCTCCCCCTCCTCAACTGACTCGGCGCCAGAGGCTCGACAAGGGGAAAGAGAAGGTTTCAGAAAAAGTAAGTGTCAGGGCCGAGGGAACAAGTACCAAGGCTGCTGCTGCTCCAACTCCTACTCCGACTCCTCCAGTAATCTCAGTTTGGGATCGTGATTTGGATGAAAAGTTTCCCGAGTTTATCTGCCCGGAATCAGACTACTCCCGGTTTGCTAGTCTTAGTGCTGTTGAATGGTCTCGCTGCAATATGACTATGACAAAGTTTTTGCTCTGAAGTGCCAATTTAACCTATTATCTGTCCAAGCATTCAGAGGATTTATTTAAAGGCCTAAACATTGAGCATAAAGAGGCTCGTGAGATGTAAGCGGCTCAAGAAGCCAGTCTGACAGATGAACTGGTTCAAGTGAAGAATGAGCTAGAGAATTTGAAGGCCGATAAAACTGAACTGATCAAGGAACGAGATTCTCTGAAAGTTTCTCAAAAGGCTGCGAAAGATAAGAAGAAAGAAGTTGAAGAAGCACTTAAAAAAGAGCTGCAGGAGAGCCGACAGAGGATTGAAGAGTTGGATTCTGAAGTGAAGACGTCTGCTGCAACCGCTCAGAAATTCAAGGAAAAAGCTCTTGTTTTCAAGAAAAAGGCAGCAACCAACTTCTATAACTGGGGTAAGGGTGTTGATGACTCCTTTGTTTCTGCGATTAAACAGATCCAACTACTGAATCCTGAAATTGAATTTAGAGTGGTCGGAGCACACCCTTTCCATTGTGTAGAAGATGGGAAGTTGATTGATCTTGAAACCAAAGCTGAAGTTGATTTGCAGGCCAAGAATCTTCCCAATCCTCTAGTAGAACTGACTGAGGCTCCTGAATTTGATGATAAAGATATTTGATTGTCGGATGACGAGGCCTGAACTTGGTGGTTACCATATATCTGTTTCTGTTTTTCTGTTTGCTGGTAATATATGTGGGATTTCTATTTGCTGCTCGTTGTATTCGAGCGTTTATACTCGTTTGTTTTGACCAAACTCTTTTAATATTTCGGAACTGACTTTTAATTAACTTGCTGTTTAGCAAATTGTAACACTGCCTGGTGTGCTTTCTACTGCTTTTGGATCTCGTTCGTCACGTTATTGGTAGATCTTTCCGAGTGTAAACCCTTAAGAGTAATTTAGGAGTAGAATTGCATTATTCATATGTATAGTTAATTGTGAGTAGAACTCGGATCGCCGACTTTAGCCGAAGCGGGACCCTCGGATCACGAAATAAGGAAAGTAATTTCCTGAGTTCGGGCGTTCTATGAATACGTTGTTAAACTCTTGTAAAGAGTTGTACCTCGATTTCGCTCGGTGGCTAGCCGAACCAAATGAGTCGTATGTGGTTTCACAATGTAAACAGATAATAGAATTGCCGGAAAAATGTTGTACTTTATTAATAAAGGAATACAAAACTGAAATTGTTCATAACTGAGAAGCGAAATTGCTCATTCCTAAAAAATTCATAACCATTTATCTGTAATCTAAGAAGGGTGCTACCCTTCGTTATTCATCACACACTAAATTGAGCAATCTATAAACTAAACTATTTTCAAACAAAGAAAATAAAATAGGAGCTTAGCTGTAATAAGCTCTGAGCTTGGCCACGTTCCAATTGTTATTGATATCCGGGCCCGAGAGAGTCTCCAACTTGTAAGCGCCAGTTCCAGATTTGGCCTTCACTCGGTATAGACCTTCCCATTTTGGCTTTAGCTTTCCAACGCCAGCATTTCCTTTACCAATATCCGCTCGGCGAAGGACCAAATCTCCAACTTCAAAGCTTCGCGGCTGGACCTTCTTGTTGTATTCTCGGGCCCGTCGCTCCTTGACCTTTCTTTCATGAGCTGCAGCATTCTTTCGTATTTCTTCAAGTAATGTGAGTTCTTCGGTGAGCAAATTGTTGTTAGTTTCCAAGGGGCGTTCAAGCATCCTAAAGGTGGGGATTCTCTTTTCGATTGGAATGACAGCGTTGTAGCCGTATGTCTAACGAAAAGGGGTCTCACCTGTTGAGGAATGTACAGTTGTCCTGTGTGACCATAGAACGCTCGGAAGCTTATCTGCCCAAGTACCAGCTGCGTTGCCAAGTTTCTTTTTTATACCGTCCAAAATGGTTTTGTTGGCGACCTCGGCTAATCCATTGGTTTGTGGGTGTTCAACGGAACTGAAGTAGTGAGTGATCCCCAGGTCAGCTGCTAACTATTGAGAATGAGAGGCTACGAATTGTGATCCATTATCAGTAACTATGGAATGAGGTACTCCAAACCGAGATATTATTTCCTTTACAAAGAAAGACTGAATTCGGGCCGTAGTGATTGTTGCTAATGGCGCTGCTTCAATCCACTTAGTAAAGTAATCAACGGCCACGACCGCAAACTTCAAATGTCCAGGTGCAGTGGGAAACTTTCCAATGATGTCCATTCCCCATTGATAGAAGGGCCAAGGAGCTTCGAGATAATGTAGCTCTTCCGCAGGTCTTTGGTAAGTGTCACTGTGAAACTGACATTGAACACACTTCTTGACATGTTCCATGGCATCTTTTTGCAGTGTGGGCCAAAAGTAACCTGCCCGGATTATTTTCCGAGCTAGAGATTTTCCGCCCATATGATGGCTACAGATTCCTCCATGGATCTCCTCAAGAATTTCTTCAGCTTGAGATGTATTGACGCTGTAGGATTCTCATGTTTTGATGCTAACAATCTCTCTCCAAGCAACAACATTGGCAACAAGCAAGCTACACCACATGAAGATTAGAATTAGGATTTTTATTAATTCTATTTCAATGTAATCTTTATTTTATGCAATGCATCTCATTGGTGTGGGTAGCTTAGGTGATTTTAAGAATATTTAAATAATGTCTGATTAAGAGTGAAGATACTTTAAATCTTGATTAAATAGCTTGTGAAAATCATTTTAGAAAAACTTTGTTTTTATTCAGATTCTGATCAGTTTACTCGAGTAATGAGTATTGGTTCACTCGAGTAATTTATGTTCTGACAGGTTAATCGAGTAATGGTTTACACATCACTCGAGTAACTTAATCTGACATGTTTCACTCGAGTGACATTGTTTGGTTTACTCGAGTAATTCAATCAGTGTTGGGAAAATTTTAAAAGGACTTAATTTTCTCTTTCAAAGTAATAGACTTTCATTCTTACAATTTTCTAATACACTTTGAAAAGTAATTCAAGAGCTATTTTACATCTTTCAAGAGCTATCAAGATTCAACAAAGAACTTTTCATTCTTCACTCTATTTTCTATCATTGTTCAAATATTCTTGAGATCATATTTTTGTTCTTAGTGGTTGTTGAAGATTTGCAATTTGTGATTGCATCATTGAAGTTTCAACACAAGTGAAGAATCTCACAAGGAAGACTTTGAGGATCAAATCAAAGCAAGAAAAGAGGATTGGTTGGAAGCATCTTCAATCAATTAGCAAGGAAATCTAGAATTCTCAAAAGGGGTAGATTAGATCAAAGTGTTTGGTACACACTTTGAGTTGGGTTTTAAGATAGGAGAACTAAGAATCTAGTTGCATCTTAAAACATTGTAAAATCTACATTTGAAAATTTCTAGTGAAGAATCTCTCTTGATTTAAGAGGGGACTGGAGTAGCTTTCAAGTGGGTGAAAGTGAACCAGGATAAATCCTTGTGTCTCTTTTATTTTCATTCCTTGTATTTCATTAATTCATTAACATTTGCATTTTTAGGTTAGAATTGGGGTTTTCTTAATTCTACTCAATTGATCTAAAATTGCATGTTAATATTACTTGAAATTGTTCATATTAATCATTCATAATTTGTTGAATCATCATAGCGTTGTTATTCTTGAAGAACTCCATTGAAAACTAAGTTTTAAATTGAATTTTACCCAGTTTACTCGAGTAAAGTTCTTGTCACTCGAGTAATCTGCTTTCAGTTTATAAATATTACTCGAGTAGGTTTTCTGTTACTCGAGTGATTTAAAATTTGCTTTCGTAATACTCGAGTGATTTGCTGAATACTCGAGTGAAATTATTTTTGGTTGCGTATTACTCGAGTGAAGGCTTGAGTTACTCGAGTAATCTGAACTGAATTCTTAAGAAAATTTATTTTCATAAAACCATTCTCTTAGGTGGACGAAAAATCTGTAATAAGGCTTCAATATTCTATTCACCCCCCCTCTAGACTATATTGAGCCGCTTGTTGGTTTCCAACAAGTGGTATCAGAGCTCGGACGAAAAATCCGAGCCTTAAAAAGCTTTTTCGAAAAGATCCTTTTTACTTGGAAACAATGGGCTCAATTTCAAATCCTTTCGGTGGTGAAGGAACTTCCATTAATCGTCCTCCACTATTTAGTGGTGAGGGTTACGCTTATTGGAAGGTCCGCATGAAAATTTTTATTCAAGCCATAGATATGGAAATTTGGAACGCCATAGAGAATGGACCTTTTGTTCCTCAAACGAAAGTAAATGATGTTGTTTCAATTAAACCTCAATCGAGTTGGGACAATGATGATAAGAAGAAAGTTGCATTTGATTTAAAAGCTAAAAATATCATCACGTCCGCTCTTTCTTATGATGAGTTCTTTCGAGTATCTCAATGTGTTGATGCTAAACAAATGTGGGACACATTACAAGTCACACATGAGGGCACTTCGGAGGTTAGAAGGGCTAGGCTAAATACACTCATGCATGAATATGAACTCTTTCGTATGTTACCTAATGAAAACATAGGTGACATGCAAAAGCGGTTCACTCATATCATTAATCATCTTTCTGCACTTGGAAAAGTTATATCTAATGGTGAAGTTGTTAATAAGATTTTGAGATGTCTTAGCAGGGAATGGCAACCTAAGGTGACGGCCATTATGGAAGCTAGAGACGTGGATCAAATTGATTTAGCAACTCTATTCGGAAAGCTTCAAGAGCATGAAATGGAGCTTGGACGGTTATCCATGAATGAAGATGCCGATAGGAAGAAAAAGGGGATAGCTCTTAAATCAACTTCAAAATCCCTTAAGGCACAAGAGGAAAACTTTCAAGTGGATGACTCGGACTCCGATATAGATGATGAGACCCTTGGCTTGCTAGTTAAAAAGCTTGGTAGGTTCCTTAAGAAAAAGGGGAACTTTAATAGAAATAGACAAAGAGATTCTAAGGACTCACAACCAAGAAATAAGACTAACAAGGATCACATCAAGTGTCATGGATGTGGAAAGCTTGGTCACTATCGATCGAATTGTCCAACTCATTCTAAGAAGTCGGAAGGTGACAACTCAAAATTCAATTCTTCTAAAGGAAAAAGGGCTTACATAGTATGGGATGAAGTGGAGAGTCAATCAACATCTAGCTCATCGGATGATGAAGAACTTGCAAATCTATGTTTAATGACAAAGCTTGATGAAGAGGAATCTTCGAGCATTAAATCAAGTGAGAACGTCAATGAGGTGTGTCTTCGAACCAAAGAGCGAAAATGGTACTTGGATAGTGGTTGTTCGAGACACATGACGGGAGACAAAACGCACTTCATGGAACTTACTTCAAAAAATGATGGATTTGTGACATACGGCGACAACAACAAGGGCAAAATTCTAGGAGTCGGGAAGATCGGTAACGTATCTAATCTTGTCATAGAAAATGTCCTATACGTAGAAGGCTTAGAACACAACTTGCTTAGTATAAGCCAACTATGTGATATGGGCAATTATGTGACATTTACTCCGGAATTATGTTTCATTAAGTCTTATTAAAGTGTTTATTATTTTTTTTTTATGCAGTTATGTGTGTATGTTTTCTATAATATGCTAATTGCTTTATTTGTATGTGTGTTACTTGCTACATGCTAAGTGTTTCTCTGTGTTTGTGCATGAAAAATGATTTTGCATGAAAAATTGAAATTTTTGAAATTCTGGACAGTTCACTCGAGTAACAGAAATTTCACTCGAGTAATTTTAAAAACTCTTTCGTATTACTCGAGTAATTCTGTCTGTCACTCGATTAATTTTAAAATGACTTGCGTATCACTCGATTAAGTTCATCCATCACTCGAGTAAAATCTTTTTATCTTTCGGCATACTCGAGTAACATACTCTTTCACTCGAGTACTGCTCGAATCACTCGAGTAACGTATGAACATTACTCGAGTAACTTACGTGATTTTAAAAGCTGAACTGTTGAAATCTGCATCATTTTCCCGATTTTTTTTTTCTCTCTCTTGTTCGTCTTTCTCTCTTCTCTCTCATACGGGTCTTCATCAAATCATCATCTTTCAGCCACAAAACTCACAAATCATACAAATTTCTTCCATATTTCATCATTATATCATCATTTCTACTCTTTTCATTCATCAATTTCACCAATTTTATCCAAAAATCCGAAAACCCCAAATCAAAACCCTAACCCCCCAAAACCGAATTTGCTTTTTCTGAATCAATGGCTTCTTCCTCTCACTATCAACCTCCTCAAAAGAAAGAAAAGCAAGGAGCAGGTCGTAATGATACTTGGTTTTCTGGAATCAACCGAGATTTGCGGGAACCGGCATTTATCAATCGCTCTTTTGGTCTTACAAGGTATGTTAAATTTGCTTGGTTGCATAAGGAGCAATTTCCGTTTGTAGAGGATTTAGAATTTCAGAATTTGAAGAGGTTTTTGGAATTTGAGACTCATTATTACCCTAGGCTTGTCAGACAATTTTATCAAAATTTTACTAAGCTAGATGGTGAGTATCAAACAATGGTTAGAGGACATCATTTTGTTATAAAGCCTGCGGATTTGACTATGATGTTTGGTTTAGAAAACAAGGGAACTTTTATTGGTGATACTGAATGTCTGGATTTGGATGTGGATACTAATAAGATTTATACTGATTTGTTGCGTACTGGTGAATCTTGGGGTGATAGATCTACTAGAACTGTATCACCTTTGCATGCTGTGGATAGGGTGCTCATGTATATTATCTCTTATTGTTTGATTCCAAAATGCAATCAAAATTATGCTCAATTGGGAGATGATGATCTTACTTTGTTTCATGGGATTAAAAAGAGGTATGAGATGAATTGGAATAAAATGTTTTTAGCTCGTATGGAAGCTGCTGCTCAATCTCCTCCTACCCAATTCTTGCCATATCCTATGCATGTCACCAAGATCATGAGGTATTATCGTGTTCCAATCCCTGATGATGAGCCAGCTGAAAAGGAAAAGAAAAATAACTGGTGTCTTAATGATTCGCACATTAGTTATATGAAAATTGCTTGGCATAGGGACAGTCGCACTTGGTTATGGAAATCACAGATTAAGGAAATGGCTGAAGCTGCAAAGGCTGCAAGAGTTTCAGGTACTAGGAAAAGGAATTTACTTGGTGATAGGGCTGGTGCATCCTCTTCTGTTCCTCCTACTTCTACTGATCCGATGGATACCGATCGTATTGAGGACTATATCGATTTGGATAATCTTGGTACTCCATTTGATGCACAAGCTGCTCATGAGTCATTAGTTGAGCATATCAATGCTCAATTCACTCAGTTGGAGATGAGACAGGATGTGAAGAATATTGCCATGGAGCATCGTTTGATGGATTACATGTCTGGATTATTTTCTCATCATTTTCCTCCTCCTCCACCTGATTCCTAGACCTGTGGATGCTGATGATGTTTGCTGTTGATTTCTGTTGCATGTTTCATTTGCATATTCTCTGTTTATGTTTCTGTTTCATGTTTCTGACTCTGTTGCTACTATGACTTTAGGACCTTGTGTATGGTCTAGTTTGTTTAGTTTTCGTTTTGATTATCTGCTATGATTTGCTGCATAGTGTGATGCTCTGATACTCTGATTTATGGTGCTATATTCGTTGTTCGTTTATATTCGTTGTTTATATACGTTGAGGCACTATTGTGGTTTATTTTGGTATTGTCTTTATTGTTATATATTTTCTATACCATTGTGAACTACTTACCTTCAACTTTTGGCAAAGGACTTTTTTGAATAAGTTTTATTATATTTTTTCCTAGATGTTTTACATTTAGGGGGAGTATGTTAAAACTTAGTGCTTAATTTGAAAGGAGGTTTGTCATCATCAAAAAGGGGGAGTTTGTAGGATTCTCATGATTTGATGCTAACAATCTCTCTCCAAGCAACAACATTGGCAACAAGCAAGCTACACCACATGAAGATTAGAATTAGGATTTTTATTAATTCTATTTCAATGTAATCTTTATTTTATGCAATGCATCTCATTGGTGTGGGTAGCTTAGGTGATTTTAAGAATATTTAAATAATGTCTGATTAAGAGTGAAGATACTTTAAATCTTGATTAAATAGCTTGTGAAAATCATTTTAGAAAAACTTTGTTTTTATTCAGATTCTGATCAGTTTACTCGAGTAATGAGTATTGGTTCACTCGAGTAATTTATGTTCTGACAGGTTAATCGAGTAATGGTTTACACATCACTCGAGTAACTTAATCTGACATGTTTCACTCGAGTGACATTGTTTGGTTTACTCGAGTAATTCAATCAGTGTTGGGAAAATTTTAAAAGGACTTAATTTTCTCTTTCAAAGTAATAGACTTTCATTCTTACAATTTTCTAATACACTTTGAAAAGTAATTCAAGAGCTATTTTACATCTTTCAAGAGCTATCAAGATTCAACAAAGAACTTTTCATTCTTCACTCTATTTTCTATCATTGTTCAAATATTCTTGAGATCATATTTTTGTTCTTAGTGGTTGTTGAAGATTTGCAATTTGTGATTGCATCATTGAAGTTTCAACACAAGTGAAGAATCTCACAAGGAAGACTTTGAGGATCAAATCAAAGCAAGAAAAGAGGATTGGTTGGAAGCATCTTCAATCAATTAGCAAGGAAATCTAGAATTCTCAAAAGGGGTAGATTAGATCAAAGTGTTTGGTACACACTTTGAGTTGGGTTTTAAGATAGGAGAACTAAGAATCTAGTTGCATCTTAAAACATTGTAAAATCTACATTTGAAAATTTCTAGTGAAGAATCTCTCTTGATTTAAGAGGGGACTGGAGTAGCTTTCAAGTGGGTGAAAGTGAACCAGGATAAATCCTTGTGTCTCTTTTATTTTCATTCCTTGTATTTCATTAATTCATTAACATTTGCATTTTTAGGTTAGAATTGGGGTTTTCTTAATTCTACTCAATTGATCTAAAATTGCATGTTAATATTACTTGAAATTGTTCATATTAATCATTCATAATTTGTTGAATCATCATAGCGTTGTTATTCTTGAAGAACTCCATTGAAAACTAAGTTTTAAATTGAATTTTACCCAGTTTACTCGAGTAAAGTTCTTGTCACTCGAGTAATCTGCTTTCAGTTTATAAATATTACTCGAGTAGGTTTTCTGTTACTCGAGTGATTTAAAATTTGCTTTCGTAATACTCGAGTGATTTGCTGAATACTCGAGTGAAATTATTTTTGGTTGCGTATTACTCGAGTGAAGGCTTGAGTTACTCGAGTAATCTGAACTGAATTCTTAAGAAAATTTATTTTCATAAAACCATTCTCTTAGGTGGACGAAAAATCTGTAATAAGGCTTCAATATTCTATTCACCCCCCCTCTAGACTATATTGAGCCGCTTGTTGGTTTCCAACAGACGCATCTGAGCATGGGTGAGCCGAAACCTCTCTTATAAAGGACACCATTAAGAACCGTGTATTGAGCTGCTTTCCTAATCAACCTACGAGCCTCTGTCTGATCTTGGGGAATGAAACCGTGTTGCAAGTAGGTGAGTATCGGATCCATCCAGGATTGAGATAATGAAACTGCAAGAATGACGCTTGGTCTTGGGATGGTTTCTTGTATCAAAGTCTTGTTGTTTTCCGACCCCTTCGTACTTGCCAGTTTAGATAAAATATTCGCTCGGGAGTTTGAATCTCTTGGAACATGGGAGATATCAAACTTTGAAAAATTGGAGATTATTCGCTTTACCTCTTCAAGATACTTCTGCAAGATGGGTTCCTTAGCCGAGTACTGCCCCTTAATCTGAGAGACCACTAATTGTGAATCGCTGAATACTGACACCCGATTCGCTCCAAACTCATGAACCATTTTGAGGCCTGCAAGGACTGCTTCGTATTCTGCCTGATTATTTGAAGTTTGGAATTCGAATTTTAATGAGTACTCCATGCAAAGTCCTTCGGGATTTTCAATAATGAAGCCAGTGCTTGCTCCTTTCCTGTTGCTCGAACCATCCACATAGACTGACCATAAGTCTTGAGGTGTGTCCGAGGGAATCTCAGTGAATTCTGTAACAAAGTCGGCGAGTACTGGAGACTTCATTGCCTTCCTCGGTTCATAAACGATATCGAACTCAGACAGCTCTACTGACCACGAAACCATTCTGCCAGCTAGGTCGGGCTTGTGAAGGACCTGTCTAAGAGGTTGAGTTGTCCTGACCATAATTCGATGTGCTTGGAAGTACTGTCTTAATATCCGTGCAGATATTACCAAACAGTATGCGAGTTTCTCAAGTTTTTGGTACCGCAGCTCGGATCCTTGCAGTGCTCGGCTGACGAAATAAATGGGGGCCTCAACTCCTAAATCCTCTCGTACCAATACTGAACTGACTGCTGCGTCTGCCACCGACATATAAAGAGTAAGGTCTTCCCCGGTAAGAGGGCTATGAAGGACTGGTGGGCTGGAGAGATAGTTCTTCAACTGAACGAAAGCTTGTTCGCAGTGATCATCCTAAAGGAAATTTTTATTTTTCCTAAGGAGTTGGTACCACGGTAAAGCTTTCCGAGCGGATTGAGACAGGAACCTAGAAAGGGCCGCCACTCGACCCGTGAGCTGTTAGAATTCTCTTAGACTAGTTGGACTTCTCATTTCAAGAATTGCTTTGCATTTATCCGGATTAGCTTCAATACCCCTTTCGGTTAGCATAAAGCCGAGAAAGGATCCGGCTGGGACTCCAAACACGCACTTTTCAGGATTTAATCTCATGGAGTACTTTCTTACTCGGTCCAGTATTGTCTTGAGGTCTTGGGCATGTGTCTCTTGCTGTTTGCTTTTTGCAATAATGTCATCAATATAAACCTCCATATTTGAGCCGATCATCCCTTAAAATACTTTGTTCATCATCCGCTGATATGTAGCTCTCGCATTCTTCAGTCCGAAGGGCATAACATTGTAACAATATGTTGCTTTATCGGTGATGAATGCGGTTTTATCTTGGTCGGCGGGGAACATAGGTATCTGATTGTACCCGGAGTAAGCATCCATGAATGAGAGGAGTTTGTATCCGGCCGAATTGTCGACGAGCTTGTCAATGACGGGAAGTGGATATTGATCTTTTGGACAGACTTTGTTCAAGTCCGTATAGTCCACACACATCCTCCATTTCCCGTTGGGCTTTTTGACCAAGACGGTGTTAGCTAACCAGTCTGTATAGTCAATCTCCCGAATGAAGCCAGCTCGGAGTAGTTCGGCGACTTTTTCCTCAATAGCTGCGGCATTTTCTACACTAACCTTTCTTTTGCGTTGTGCCACTGGTTTTGCCCCTGGAAGAATGCTCAACTTGTGGCAGATAAAGTTAGGGTCAATTCCCGGCATATCGGCTAAGGTCCACGCAAACAGATCCCTATTGGCTATCAGCAGAGCAGAAAGTTCATCTTTAACATTCAGGGGGCGATCAGAACCAATTTTAACTTGCCTGATAGGATCATCATTCACTGTTAAGAACTCTCATTGTCCCTTCGGAGTCAGTCTGTTTCTATCAGATTCACCGCGCACATCGAGGTCCGCCAAATTAATGTTACCTTTTCTGAGGGAAATTCTTTCTAAACGGTCCTGGTCCTTGTTCTTAACTTTACCCAGACTTGCATTGTAGAATTTTCGTGCTGCCTCCTGCTCGGCTTTGACTGTCACTACCTTATCATCTGTTTCGACGAACTTCGTAGCCAAATGGACTGTCGAAACTACTGCGCCGAATGCCTGTATGGAAGTTCTTCCGAGTATGGCGTTGTAGGCCGCTGGACAGTCAACTACCAAAAATTTGATTATCTCAGTTCTGGCCGAAGGCTGTTGCCCGAGGGTAACAGGAAGTTGAATGTATCCCTTTTGATCAATGGTGTCCCCCGTGAAGCCGATCAATTCTCCTTCAAATAGAGTGAGATTGCATTCCCTAAGTTTCAGTGCTTTGAACAAAGGGAGGAACATGATATCCGCCGAACTCCCCTGATCGATAAAGACGCGTTTTACTTCGTAATTACCAATAAGGGCTGTGATCACCATGGGATCATTATGACCTGGGAGGATCCCTTCCAAATCTTCATCATTGAAAATGATGGGAACATTCTTCGTTGATCTTTTACAGATGGGCTTTTGGCTCACGGCTAAGATTTGGTTGATGTATTTCTTTCTATCGGCTTTTTTCTCTCCTCCCCCGGCAAACCCTCCGGCAATAGTGTTAACTAAAAACTCATTGTTCGTTGGATTTGTGTCAGTGACCGGGGCGGGCTCGGTTCTCTGTCTCCCTGTATTCCTATCATCTGGTGATCTACTTCTTTGGCGTTTGGATTTTACCAGTGAATGGGATCTGTTCCTACCTCTTCGTCTCGCTGCATCCCTGATATACTGTTGTAGCTTACCATCTCTGATCATTTCTTCAATTAGATCCCTCAACCAAATGCATTCATCCGTTGTATGTCCATAACCCTTGTGAAAGTCGCATTATTTTGACCTATCACGCTGTGCGCCCTTTCTTAAAGACGGAGGTCTTTGGGCAGAGCGTAAGTCGGTCTGCATTGTTTCCCGAAGAATTTGGCTCCTGGGAACAGTTAAAGGAGTGTACTCTTGATATTTATTCCTCAGAGGTGGTCTTCGGTCCCGATCATTCCTGTCCTGTCTACCACCAAAACGTTCGTCACGTTTTTGTTTATTTTGTCCCTGAGGGTCAGCTCGTTGTCGGTCGTCCCTGAATTTCTGCCCTTTGTGGAATTCCTCCAAGTTGATGAATTTATTCGACCTCTGTCTAAGCTCGGCCATATCTTTTGGAGGTTTCCCAATTAGCGATTTTCTGAAATCTCCATACTGCAACCCTTGTGTAAACAATAACACTGCCACACCTGGCTCTAACCGGGGAACAGAACTAGCCTCCGTATGGAAGCGTGACAAGTAGTCTTTCAATGGTTCATCTTGTTTTTGTGTTACTGCAGCCAGTGTGTGGTCGGATTTCGGCTGGATGCAGCTAGCTGTGTATCTGTTTAAAAAGACGCGTTTCATCTCTTCCCATGAATTAATTGAATTTCGAGGGAGAGACGAGTACCACCGTAATACCGAGGGCTCAAGGGTCATGGAAAAAGCTCGGCATTTCATTCGATCACCGCCTCCGTAATAGTTCATTCCCCCCTCGTAAGAGACTATGTGGTCGACTGGGTCGGTCAGCCCGTTGTAATGTGGTACGTTGGAAGGGCCCAAGTATCCCTGAGGGGTTTCAAATTCCATGATATACGGGGTAAAAGGATGGCTAGGGTGGAAATCACCCTGATCGTGATTTGTGGCTGGGTTGGTGTGGAAATTTTGAGGTGGGGGAAGTTGCATTATGGGAAGAGGCTGAGGATCTATAGTCTGTGTCACTTGGTTATGAGGTTGTACGGTAACAGGTTGGCTTTGAGCAATCCTTGCCATTGCTTGTTGTTGAAGGTCGGCGATTGCTCGGCCTTGTCGCTCAATTAAAGTTGTTTGTCTGTTGAGTATGTTAATCATCTCTTGCTCACGAGCGCGAGCCGATGCAGATGTTGCATAAGATCTACTAGTGGAATGGCTATGGCGGGAGTTACCGTGGACTGTTCTTCCTGGGTTTAACCTAGTACTAGGGGTTACGCTTACATGGTCAGGGTTGGGTTGGACTGGTGGAGTTAGGGTTTGACAGGTATTTCTACCATGGTGGGCCCGGGTTCCAGTAGATCTAGCTGTATTGCGAGTGGATGGGGCTGTGCTGCTTGAATCGCCATGGATGGAGGGGGCTGGTGTTGGAGGAGGCGGAGGTGGTGGCGGAGGAAGTAAATTCCGCAAGGTTTGAAGTGGTTGGGGATTACTCCCGGCTCTATGGTAGGGAGATTGTGGTGGTTGAGAATGAGTGGCATGATTTTCGCTATGATTTTGGCTATGAATTGGAGGTGGTTGGCTCTGTGAATTATTTGGGGGTTGCAGGTTATTTCTTGGTCCAAAATGGGAGGTACGTGGTGGCAGCGAATTAGTCTCCCAATTTTGGTTAAGAATATCTCGCAGGTCACCAACAGATTGCGGCTGTTGATCATTATTATTAGCGTTTCTGGGTCTGCCGCGAGAAAGGCCAATGTGATCACGGAGATCACCAACTTGGCTTCTTGTAGTGACCATTGTGGTGGTGGGAATGATATGTTACTCACTCCCCACAGACGGCGCCAATGTTGTGTTCTTAATCGAATCCAACCTTGAAGCTATAGAAGAACTTCAGGAATGGTCTCAATCAAGATATCAATGTAGGACTCTTTTAGGATTTCTGTATATCCACTTGGGACAAACAGGTTCTCCCTAGTCAGCAATGTGTGTGCTAGTGTCAACTTAGAGATGAGAAGACGTACATTAGCCCCTATAGCATGGTGGTTCTTATAGGGGATTACCTGTGTGTCGTGGGCCGTTCTGATAAGGCTTCTGAAGAGGAAGAATTCAAATAGGATTCGTAAAGGTTCTGATAAGATCACCTCCGTAAATCCTGTAAGTGATAACCCTCTATCCATTATCGTATTTATCTAACCAAGAGTCGTGGGAATCTAAGAGAAGTGGTTAAGCTTGATGAGATTGTAAGTGATAAAGATAAGGATGAGGATCCTGTGCTCGGGGTTAATCTCGTGTAACTTCTCTATAAAACCCACTGGCTTGGTGTGACATTCCGACCGTAGGCTTTGCTTCAGCGTCTAACTGGTCGGACCAAGGTGATTTTGGTCGGGTGACGTTCGGTTTACTACAGGTCTACTACAACCAATACTTAACAAAATAATTTCTTTTTCAAAAGCACTTAATATCCTTAAAAAAAAAAACAAAACAGTATCAATAGCTTAAAACCTCTTCGAAAACCAAAAACAGATTTCAGTAACTTAAAACCTCTTTGAAAACCAAAAATAGATTATTGCATTAGTGACTTATAACTTCCTTGAAAACCAAAAACAAAGTACTGCCTTAGTAAAATCACTTTTTCTTTTAGTTTTTTAAATCATGAAACCTTTCCAAAATAAAATATCTTTTAGAGCTTTATTATCACATCTCAAAAATAAATTCCAAAACTTCAATTACTCAAAAACTCATTTCCAACTATCTTATAACAACTACCATTTGCAGATAAATCATACAACATGAGTTAAAATCATTTGTTTTTGATGCAACACATAAATCAACTTAAGCATTAAATAATTTGTTCTAAAAATCACAAAAGCATATCAAAAGCATACCCAATGCATATACAACATAAACTCATATATTCCTAAACTCAAAATAATTTCTAGAGTTGATGCAACTTATTTACAGATTTTAGACAACATATAAAAATCATTTTTCAAGCATCAATACACATATATCATTCACCTAAACTCCTAACACATAAAATCACATATTTTATCACATTAGAACAATTTCTAAGATTGATGCAATCAAATTAAAAATTCTTGGACAGCATAAGCTCTAAATCTTAAAAATCACTTTTCTCTTAAAAGATTAATCTAAAAATTATCACTTTTTCCTATAGCTTAATTACAAGATCTATTATAAAAATATCAAGAGGTTTGATTCAAATAAACAATTTAGACTTTCTGGACAGCCACACAAAACAGGTTACATTCACTCAAAAATTCATTTTTCTACAAGTTCTAACACTTACACATCAAGGCATATAATTTATAACTCAAGAATGAACTTAACTTTGGAAAAATAATCATGTTTTCTTAATCACGCCAATTCTGGACAGCAACATTATTTTCCAGAAAATAATAATTTTATTCACTTTAAAACTTATATTTTCATACTATATATATTATACTAAACACATATAAACATAAACACATCACAAATACACATAAAAATACTATTTAAATCACACGCCCTTATTAAAATAATTTTTCCCAGAATTAAAATAAATTTTCCAGAATCATTTCTTTTCACCAAAAATCATTCATTCAATTGTTATTTCATGAAACCACATCAAAGAATTAAAGTACAAACATCATATAATCTCATAAACACTTAGAAAAATCAAAATAATACGCCTATCCTATGAACATAATAATTCGGCCATACCAAAAAAAAAAGAACAGTAACCAAATTATTTTTCACACAATCAGTTATTAAACATCATAATCAATTACAAAATAAATGAACAAAGAATAAATCATGCACATAAGCATAAAAAAATTATAATTTTTTTCTTTTTGAAACCATATAGGCCTCACGGCCTACCCAGTAAAACAAAATAATTTTTGCTGAAATTTCCAATTATAATTTTGTTTATTCATCAAATGATTATTTCCTTTAAGAATTCATTATAAAACATAAAACATTCATCCTTCAAAAATTCCAAAAATCACTTAAACAAGTTCATATGAACCAAATAAAATTTTCCAATTCCTTATTTCATACTCAAATATTCGGCCATCATAAAAAAAATAAAAGGGGAAACTTTGTTTCTTTAAACCTCTTTATAAGTCTCTTTTAATCCTTATTCACATGACCATAAATAAAAATTTCCAAAACACTTACAATAATTTTTAAACTTCATGTTAGGGTTTGTAACGACCTAAGTCGTCACGAAAATTATGTTATGCTAAATGCATATTATTAATGTGTTTTAAGGAAATGATGTTGATGTTTTTATGATGGTGTATAAAAATAAGAAATAATTTAAACCGGAAACTTCCATATAACTGCATCTTTATATTTCACATAGAAAGTTTGATTTAATTTACATCATTTTACATTGTTTTGGTCAAAAGATACTGCATCATAACTCTGAGTTAACTAAGCTCAGTCAGTGCACATATACACATTTATATATAATAAGGTGTAACTCATAGCAGTCCTCTAAACTAAAAATATACTAAAAGTCAGTCTACATACTAATGATATATAACCAGAATATGACCTCACATCTCATCTACCATCCACTGGCTCCCAGTCGATGGAACGACCTGATCACTCTCCCCTCCAGTCTGTACGGCGTCGCCCCCAGCTGGCTCACTCTCGCCCTCCTTGGGATCCTCTTCCTCAGAGTCCATCTGAACCACCAGAGGCACACGTTCCAGTGATGGTGCAAATCTCACAGTCCGAGATGGACCCGGACGGGAAGAATCCTCAGGAGCAGCTCTCTCAAGAGGAGTGCGAGCGGGAGCAGCTGGTCGAAAACGAAAATGAGAACGACGACGTGCAGGCTGGGGCGGTGGAGTACCATGTATATAAGTAAAAGCAGGAGGTATATGCTGAGCATATATCATAGGTATGCGAAACCGACGAGGACGCATATAGGCCAAGGGGTTCGGGTGGCGAAAGATCAGCTCCACCTCCTCATACTCCCACGTCCCTCTCACGGGACGCATCTCCAGGCACGCCAGGAATCGAGACATCACCTAACAAACAATTAGGGCAAAGGGAGTAAGACAGTGTCATTCACGTACAAATGAATAATTAAATGAACTAAGAATAAACAAACACAATTAGTCAAGTAGATATTAAAGTCCCATAGCAGATAAGCAATCTCAAATAATCAATCGATAATTACTAAACAATAAATATTAAGCAATAATGTATGTTTCTAATGCATGTGCAATGCAATGCGATGCAAATACTCGATGCAATCTCCTCTGTGATATTCTACTAATATCATGCACTTGACAATTTCTCGTTTATCGATAACGTCCTCAACGATTCAGTTTATGTTTTATCGAAAATGTTCAAATGATTAAATTTAACATTTTAACGAAAACGTTCAAACGCTCCACGTACGTTTGACGACAACTTACCAACAATTCATACTAAATAGGAAAAGCAACTGGGAGTAAACGTCTTTCCACCAAGTATACAATTACAACTCCTGTGTAAATTATACTAAAGACCGTCCTCCACAGTCACGAAATACTCCGAGAGATCGATAAAATAAAATTATAGTCATTATAAAAATTATCCCGAGTCGAGTCTGCAGAATGTAACAGCCCGATTTTCGTAAACCAAAAATAATTAACTTATACTTGTTAAAGTGGCAAAAATGAGGCCAAATTTTTTTTGTAACGTAATTGAAAAGTCGTTGTAGTACTTTAACATCCTTTTGTTGAAAACCGAGTTGTTACTAAATCATTTATTCTCATAAAACTTTCATTTTCATGAAAAGACTTGTTTCCAAATCATCATGATATTTCCCAAAAGATTACATTTTTCGATTTTCCAAAAATAAAGTAGACCTCAATACAGAATGTAAAAGCTTAGCTTGAATACATGAGTGGCACATTGCTTGGTAATCCTTGACTCAAGACACAACTCACAAACTTAACCTAGACACACTACTTTCGCTTCCTTCTGATGAAGATATCTGGATGAAGCTCTCCTTTCTTCTTGCGCCCTTTCTTCCTCCCCGAAAATGAAGTCACCTCTGTCATTACTTTCCTGTTGTTGATAAGCTCCAGCTCCAATTCATCTAGAGTGATGATCTCCACGGGATGCTTCGTCTGCCCGTTGAGATATCAGTAGCACCGATATGCCAACGAACAGGAGAGAGTAAGCGATCCGAACGACGCATCGTCGACGGTGTGGGATTACAGTAGGCGAGATATCAAGACCATACAAGCATACAACACACAACATACATGCAACACAACAATCAAGCATATCATTATCCTCATCATTATTCTTATCATTATTTTCCTTGTTTTACCAAACTTATTAACATTCCTTCTTTCTCAACTACTTTCTCAATCTCACTTACAAATCTTTTACTTTTTATCTCAATTCCGTTCCTGCCATCAGCATTCCAGGGGACTTCAATCGTACTGTTATCAATCTCTTTAATTACTTTTCAATTTTCATTATCAAGTCTTATCAAATCATAATCTTCGATGATTGGGGGGTTCATAAGATCATCGAGGTACTCCCTTCGTTACCATCGTCTCACACGTCTACATCTCCTCGGTCATCCAACCAGCCTAGTCGGAAGCAAACAGGAGTACAGGACCTTTACCACGCGGGCACGACAGCTGTCTCACAATCAATTGGCCCCAGGCCAGGAGGACTACAGCCTCAAATCATATCATATCAATTCAATTCGTATAATATCAAGGCACACTGTAGAAAACTCGGGTACAGTGGCAATTAAGATGCCCCGTTCTAGTCCCTCTCACTGTTCTCGAAATGCCATAGGGGTGACAGCACTATTCCGGTTCCGGGTGCAGAACTTACCACGGCATTGGGACCCAGTCCCCACCACGTCTGCCTACCACATATGGAATTCGTTCCGCCCAGAATAGTACTCAAGGCAACGTGACGTTTTACCGCCCGAGCCTACCCTATTGCATTCACTACCCGAATATCCCTGATATCCGGGGTACCTTCCTCTCCACTACTTCGCACTCTCATACCTCACCGCGTTAATGTCTTTTAATGTCTTTTATCTTTTTAGTTAACCTAAGGTCGGCCCATCCTTCGTGCATCCCTTCAATGAGTCCCGACCACTAACTTTGCACAATCTCTTCTCATCTTTACTCAACGTGGCACAGAGCTGGGATCACCGATAAACTCACACCTCAATTTCACAATCTTTCTCAAAATCTCATTTCATAAATTTTCATAACTTTCTCAAAAGTCTCAGTTCACAAAAGTTCCTTAAATTTTCATTTCACAAACATTCACAAAAATATTGTTTTCACAAACTTTTTCTCAAAAGGTGATTTCATAAAACGTTCTTAAAAATATCATCTTGTAAACTTCCTCAAAAATATTATTTCAAAAAGACTTTCCCAAAAATATATCAGTACAAAAAGACTTCCTCAAAATATCATTTCAAAAACTTTATCAAAAAGATTGTTTCCAAAAACTTTTCTCAAAAATATATATATTTTCACAAAACTTTTTCAAAAAGATTATTTCACCAAAACTCTTTAAAATCTCCTTTCAAAAAAAACATTCTCAAGCTCACATTTCATACTCTGTTTCAAAATCTCGTTTCAAAAACTCTTTTAAAAAATCCTCATTTTCAAAAACCTTTTTAAAACAAAAGCTTCATTTCAAAAACTTTTCGAAAACTTATTGTTTCAATGAGTACTAGTGGAGGAGCAAGCTCAACTCAACACCAGTCTCATTTCAACAATATCACAAAGGAGCCCAGCTCCACTCACATCACATCGCATTCCAGTAATTAATTCCACATCACTTTCCCCAGCTCTGGCTTAACCTCACTCTTATTATCAAATGTGTCCCCAATCTTGCTTCTTCATCTCTTTCTCTTTATGTTTTTACTTCCACAACTTAATTATCTTATTCTTATATTCAGGACGTAACAGACGTCCGTCAGCATGTTACTAATATTAATCAACAATATTAATTCTCATCATGCAAAAATAAATAAACATACAAGCATACTATTTCACACAATCATCACACAACAACAATGTGGTCTTTGTCACATTCGTATAAGTGGCCACACACAACACAAACAATTGCCACTTATACTACTGACTCCGAACCACTAAGTTCCGATCTTTGAGATGATACGGAACGTCCTAATATACCACCTAAATACCACGGTGTCTTAGGAAAGCTTCTCTCTCACCTGAGGTCCAGCGATTACATGCGTACGCTCTCCTCGGATCCTTGTCTCTGCCAGCTGCCCCAATCCCTCGTCTTTAAAATTCCTCGTACTAAATAAAATACGTTTACATCATTAATTTGTATTAAGAAAATATTTTCTTAACTCATTTCACATTTCATTCCTCGTCGGAAGACTTAAAAATGTAATTGTTTTCTAGTAATTATTTTCTCAAAACAACTCTAATATTTTCTAGTACTCCCAATACTTCAAAACCATTTTGAAAACGTCTAGTAAAGTAGTTTAAACCATTTAGTTGGGTTGCTGGTCCGTTTTGGACAGCACCTAAAACACGTTCGAAAACACCGAAAAATGCACTGTTTTTAATCCGGTTTTTTCTTAATTCAAATACCACTTGAAAACTATGGTTTAGATCATATGAATACATTTTTAAAGTCAAGGAACAACTTCAAACAAATCTGGTCATCAAGAAAATATTTTTTCAAAATCTGTTTTAGAAAAACCCGAAAACATCATAAAAGCTCTTTTAACTCAAATACTTCTTTAGTTTAAATTTAACACTTTAAAACTCAAGCTTTAGTCATAAAACAATTCTTGGACAGCCACCACACAACCTAAAGTCTCAAATGGATTTATTTTAAAACCACTTAATTTAAAAACCAATTACTCACTCAATTATTTTTCAAACACAGACTAACACACAACCACAACAACACTTAAATGAATTAAGTCATACAACTACTTACCTAATTATAAACCAAATATTTATTTTCAGACAAACACTTATTCACTTAATTATTTTCTAAACATTTTCATTTTTATAAAACACAAACACTTAGTCACACATATACTCGCAACCGAATGGAATTAAGGATATAAACCAAGCACATTTATTTTCATGCAACTAAGTCTCCTAGGCTTATGGACACTACATGGCCGCATGTCATCAAAGAAACAAGTTAAAATTTACAAATCTAAGTTACACAACCAACTTAATTTATTTCAAGTATTCAAGCAAAATTTCATTTTTCAATTAATTAAACCATCTTAGATACTCTTATTATACTAAACCAAATAGGATCTAAGAAAACGATTTAACATTTCAAATCAAACACAACATTCTTCACATAAAACATGTTCATCATCAAAACACAAGATAAAGAAATTATTTCTTCCTTTTATATTTAAAAACCGTGAGCTTTCTTGGAAAAATTATCACACTTTAATTTATTTCCTTAACTTAAATCAATCCATTAAATCAAGCATCATACCAAAAATCTTATTTCTCAAATCAACATGCACAATAAAATCAATTTACTCCCTTTATCTTTAATTAAAACCGAATATAAAAATATTAGTCACAACATTGTCTCAAATAATTTAGCTTAACATAATCCCACAAAACATACTCATTTCTTTTAGGTCACTTCATGAAAAAGAGGCCTAGTCTAATTCCTATGTATAGGCCGAATTTCATTATGACTAAAATAAGGTTTTTGATTCATTTTTTTTAACATGCACACATCAAGGTTCATGAATCAAATCATGCACTTTAAGAAAATCCTTAAATCAAAGAGAAATCACATGTATATGTCTTTTTCATGAAAACAAAACATGATCTCTTGGTTTTTAACTCAAACCGAATTATTATCATCATAAATCAAGAGTAAAACTTAAATCTTTAACATGCAAGATTATTAGACATAGATCAAAACAAAACCACTTTTCAAGAGTTAATTTCTTTGGTTTCCTTTGTTAAAACCGTGACATGCAATAAGAAAAATCAAAGCTTTTTGTTCAAAAATCACATGCATGACTTTTAAGATTAAAACTTTTTAAGAATCAAGGCAAAGACCAAAGCTTCTTAAGGATCAAAACCAAAAATCCAAACTTTATCAAGATCAAGTTAAAATCAAAACCTTTCAACCACTTAAATTTATTTTTCTAAGCATAAAATTAACGTGCAATCACTTAGATCAATTTAAAAGCATCAAGACCTAATTTTTCTATCTATGGTCAAATTATATAGTTCTTGGTTTAGAAATTTTCAAGTTCATTTACTTTTCAAGCTCAAACCACAAATAACACATGCATGTACATAAAGCACCAAGATCATCATCAAACAAGTTTAGATCATAAATTTACTCATCAAATCATTCCTCAAAACATTATGGTTCACGGTTTTGAGAAAGAAAATTTGACATGCAAAGAGGTTTTACTTTAGATCCACCAAAAATCTTAACAAATCGTTAAATCTAGAAGATTTAGTTTGAAAAACTTTAAGATCTATTAAGAAAAGCCTTAACCGAAATATAAAGTCCATAGTTTAGCTTATTACAAATTTCTTTTAGTTTCAAAGGTTCAAGATCAAGCATAAATAACACATGCAAAGAAATAAAAGAGGAAAGATCACATGATCAAACAAAACCTAAACTATTACAACTTCTTCTTGCTTATTCGAAATACCCACCAAGAAAGGGTTGATCTTCTAGCTTCTAGGTTCTTGGATCTTCAAGGAAAGGCTTAGGTTTTGGCTTGGATTCCTTTCCTTCTTCCTCCTTCCTCACGGCTTCTCCCTCTTTCTCTCTTTTTCTTCTAAGAGCTTAATGGACTCTTAGAATTGTGTTTGGTTTATGAAATGAGAAATGAAGGGAATGGAATGAATTGTGTGCAAATGAACTAAGGCCAAAGGCATTTATAGGCAAACCGTGAAGTCCCTCTTTTGCCCTTGGTTTGGTCTTGGTTAAGGTGTGTTAAGGAGGGGCGATTTTGGCAATCCCATTTGTTGCATGGGTGGAGTTTATCATATTAAGGGGACAAGGTGAAGTAGATTAGGGTGCTAGGGGGCACTTTAGGCCTAATGACTAGTTGGCTAATAGTTAGGATTCTACTAACTTAGTTACTTCGTGGTTTTAGTTTAGTTCATTTGGTTTCTTGTCCACAAATACAAATCTAAGCTTATACATACATACACACACGTATAACATACACACATACCTATACATACTACACACACATATACACGTACATACATATATACACACATACATGCATCATCATATCTTTCCACTAATTTAATTCCCATGTAATCTTAAGCACATACACACATAGTTAGGCCATACATACATACACATACACACACATAAAAACAAATTCCCTTTTCAAATAATAAACTGTACTATTTGACTATACTTATAGCTCTCTTTTCATTTTCTAAAATTATATTTTCACATAAAGAAGAGACCCTAAAAAGGAAAGGTTCATTTGAGATTAAAAACTATTTTTACCATTTTGTCCTTCAAAAATTCGTCCTTTACTTAGCTGAAAATAAATTTTTGCAAATCAACCCAGAAAAATATAAAAGTTACATTTTTGAAATCTACATTTCAACACGATCGTTTTCATATAAAGATCATAAAATTCGGAGTTACGGTTGAAAAGATACGGATTTCTGAAGTTTGTAAATCTATTGAAATTCAAAAAATTTTACTTCTTATAAAAATTCCAAATAATAAAATCTTCAACAGTAACTTCATAAATACACTCATCTTCACATTCATACCTCTATTCTTGATAAAATATATTTCAAAAATTCGTTTAAAATAGACGAGGAATTTGCGGGGTGTTACACAGAACTCACTCATCATAGGATCATTTTATCTATAATTAATTTCTACGGTTATTTGATGTATCACCGTCATAAACCTAATCTCCGCGTATTCTCATATCGATTTAATCAAATCGAATGTTTCTTTTCCCATTATCTTATCTTAGCTCCTCAACACCCATGCATGATTCAATCACAATCATTATATCAATAATGATTTATAACATCTCCAATTATTATCAAATTGATGCTAAGCAAGGTTCATAAGTTTATTAAAAAGGGAAAATTCAATAAAATTATTAAAAAGTATAAAAATTGCATTTTTTCCCACTGTTTATCCGGTCAAGATGGGGGTTAACCGGTTAAACATTTAAATTTAAATATTCAAATTTCCCCCTTTTAGTGAACTACACGATTTATCCGGTTAAAGGGTCCTTTAACCGGTTAAATTATGCAGTTTCTGGTTCTGAACTGCACTTTTAACACTTCAATTCAATAACTTATCAATTTGAGTCATTATCAATTATCCAAAAACATAATTGTGCGCAATAGAGCATGTTTGAACACATATGAACACCAAGTTCCTGAGATTCATGTTCAATATCTTACATATTCACATAAACACATGTTATGCAACTTGACATATCAAAATCAAATACATAGCTAAATAAGCTAGGTTTCAGTTTCCTTTAGGTCATACTAAGTTAATATTAAATGTTCAAATCAGTTTTAGAACCTATTATGGCCTCCAAGCCAATATCCCAATTCAAAACCTATTACCCTTGAGCTTGTAAAGCTCTTCTACATTCCAAGCCATTTAATAATCATTCTAGCAAAATGTTAAGAGTGAAATTGAGTGGTTTAGAATGGGTTTAAGTCATTAACACTCACCACCACTCGTTTTATTCAGAGATTAGACGTGTCTCAGGTCAAGGTGGCTGGTTTCTAAACCAAAAACGCGTTTCTTTCCTTGATTTTTATCCAAACCGCCTTATGTTCAAGTTTCTGGGTTGGCTTAACCGGTTAAACTCATCCTTAACCAGTTAAGTCAATTAAAAATTTATAAAAACTTAAAAAATATTATATTCTATTCATTTCCATCCACAATTTCTTTTAAATATTACTTTTATTCTTTAAAATAAAATTTTTCAATTATTAAAATAATTTCCTTTAAATATTTTTCTTAATAAATTTCACACCTTCATTTACTTACTAATGATTTTACATTATAATTATCGTAATTACAAATAATTATAATTCTTAATCGAGGATTTAAGTTTTGGGGCGTTACACTTCTCCCCCATTTACAGGAATTTCGTCCCCGAAATTCGACTTACTGAAATAACTCAGGATACTCTCTACGCATACGCTAATCTAATTCCCAGGTTGATTCAGACACATCGCCTTGATTCCACAAAACCCTAACTAATGGAATCTCTTTCCCTCTAAGCTGCTTCATTCTTCGATCTTCGATTCGTACAGGACTAGCTTCGAGTGTGAGATTCTCCTTGATCGGTAAAATGTCCGGTTGAATTTGAATTACAGCTTCAGGATCATGCACATACTTTAAGAGTTGCGAGACATGAAAAACATCGTGGAGATTTGCAAGAGAAGGGGGTAAGGCAATCTGGTAGGCGACTGGACCTACTCTCTTCAGGATTCGATAGGATCCAACAAATTTTGGCGAAAGCTTCTTCGGCTTAAGGGCACGACCAATTCCTTTTGTTGGTACCACTCTCAAAAATACGTGATCACCTTCTTTAAATTCCAAAGAATCTCTTCTCCGATCAGCGTAGCTTTTCTGGCGACTCTGAGCTGCCTTCAACTTATCCTGAATCATCTTGATCTTCTCGTTGGTCTCTTGCACAATATCGGGACCAATAATTGAATTCTCCCTCACTTGAAACCAGCATAGTGGGGTTTGTCACTTCCTACCATATAACACTTCAAATGGTGTCATTCCAATACTTGCATGGTAACTATTGTTGTAAGTGAATTCCACTAGCGGCAACAACTGTTCCCAAATTTCTTGATATTCCAAGACACAAGCCCTTAGGAGATCTTCTAATGTCTGAATAGTTCTCTCCATTTGTCCATCTGTTTGCGGATGATATCCAGAACTCATACTCAGCTTTGTTCCCAAAGCCTGATGCAAACTTTGCCAGAATCTTGAGGTAAACCTTGGATCTCGATCAGAGACAATGTTGGAAGGTATGCCATGCAAACGAACAATCTCCTTTATATAAATTTGAGTTAGCTTCTCTATGGAATAATGCATATTCATTGGTATAAAATATGCCGATTTGGATAATCTATCTATGACTACCAAAATAGCCTCATGACCCGACGAAGTTCTAGGCAATCCAGATACAAAATCCATAGAGATGCTATCCCATTTCCACTGGGGAATTTCCAAAGGTTTTAGTTTTCCACTGGGTTTCTTATGCTCGATCTTTGCCTTTTGACAAATCAGACAAGATGCGACATAAGAAGCTACGTCTTTCTTCAATCCCGACCACCAGAATATCTTCTTTAAATCTTGATACATTTTGGTTGATCCTGGATGGATACTCATCTTGCTTTTATGAGCCTCTTCCAAGATCATTCTTCTCAACTGATGGTCATTCGGAATGCAAATTCATCCTTTGAATCGAAGGATTTCGTCTGATCCAACTTGAAAGTCGGGTTCTTTTCCTTCGGCTGATAACTTCTTCTTCTCTTGGAGATCTACATCTCTTTGTTGTATTTCACTAATTTTAGTTAAAAACTCATTACTAATCTGCAACATTCCCAACTTGATACTACCTTCTTCTAGTTGCATTACTAAACTCATTAGTACTCTTTGATTAGTGCTAACTCCTTAATCATCATAACACTCATATGAAAGGTATTTCGGCTCAACGCATCAGCTACTACGTTGGCTTTGCCGGGATGGTAATGAAGCTCAAAATCATAATCCTTTAAAAATTTCATCCAACGACGTTGCCTCATGTTAAGCTCCTTCTGATCAAAGAGATATTTCAAACTCTTGTGATCACTAAAAACTTGGAATGTGGTTCCATAAAAATAATGTCTCCAAACCTTCAATGCAAACACTATTTGTAACATCCTCATTTTTATAATATAAAATATATTACTTTTTATATTGATTTAATATTAAAATGCTTGGGGTTTTATAAAAATTTCGGTGGAGTTTACTTTAAAATATGGACTTTCCCCAAGTTAATTTTTCACCTGTCAGTCCAGAACAGTTAATAGCAATTGCAAAACTATAATTACATCGTAAGTGGTTGTGATTTACTTTGAAACAATTTAGAAAAGGACATTTTTATATCCTTCACAACCATTGATACATTTTATCAAAACAAATACATTTATAAAATCCGTTTTACAAAAATAGAAGAATCATTAAGTGGAGATAAATAATTCAAAATTAAATACAACTTTAATTAATAAAACATTTACAGTACAATATCCTAGAATGGTTGCAACAACTAAAATGTGACCAAGGAGGTCACCATAATGATATACTCTCCTTAAGTGAGAGTATACCTTCTCGGTGCGGAAGCCATGAACGTCTTTCTCCGATGATACCTAAAATGGTCAACTTAAGGGGTGAGTAATTTGAATAATAATTAAGGAAAACACTTAAACAACAGTAATAGGACATAACTAGACATACCCACACACACACACATCCATATTCATACTATTCCAATTAACTATACCATTCCTATACCTTAATATTTAACTATTTTATTTCACTATACCAATACATCTCCTTTTACAATACCAATACATAACAATGCTTTATGCTCAATCATATGAGTATGAAATGCACTTTATACTGTTATGGTTTAACTCCTGAATCCAATGTAACACTTTACCTTTTAACTTTATCCACTATACACTTTAACACTTTTAACACTTTCATTGGATTCAGTGAATTAAACCTATTATATAACAATGAATGCACTTCTCGATTTACTATAACAATAACACTTTTCAACCCTCACATACACCCTCCACTCTGGGGAAAAACCGACCAGGAGTAAGTATTTCTCAACCTCTGTTTTGGTACTTCACCCCTATAGGGTTCGTCATACTCGCTTGCATAACACTTCACCCCTCTAGGGTTCGTCATGCAATTTGGGTTGATTCGCCCAAATTGGCTCTAGCAGAAATCACCCTCACTGGCCAAAACGAACCAAAGTGATGGAATTACCCCGGTTTGCGTGGAACCAACCCCCAACACGGGAATCAAACCCGTATCCTTTGCAGGATCAAAGTTCCCCAAGGTAATCCCAATAATTCACTCTTGCCCTCATCAATCGTTAAACGACGTGTGTTTTTCCCCGTACACCTAAGGTCCACCTTACTCCATAATGCATGTGTTTCTAATTTAATTTATATAGCTTTCATTAGTCAAGCCTTTAATACCTTATATCCAATTGGTTGGGTTTTCTAACTTAGAACTTTCGGCCATACTATATATATATAGAGAGACAATCACACTCAACAACAATAATGATCACAATCATGCCATTCATTCATTTAGTTTCATAACAATTATAACAATTTATTTCTAACAAAATCCTAAGTTCATAACATATATTCTCATAGTCCACTTATAGAACTTACCAATCATACCACAACAATAATCATAATCATATCATTCATTTGATCATTTAGTTCAATAAAAATCTAATAATCAATTACTAACAACCCTAAGTTCATTATACACACTTTTATTTTCAACATAACAATATCAACATACAAATCAAACATACACATATAAAATACATCTAATTATAACCCTATTACTATTATTAAGTCCCTTCCCTAATTAAAACCAAAGTACTCCCCCTTACCTCTTGGAGAGAAGAGGAGAAATTGGGGTTTTCTTGAAGCACCAATACCAAGCTTTCAACCTAGCTCCTTAGCTCCTATTCCTTGCCCTTAGCCATTTCCCAAAGCTCCCTTGAAGATTATCTCACTCTATGAGAAGGATTGGGGAAGTTAGGGTTTGGGGTTGAATTTGGGGTTTTTGAGAATAAGAGATGAAGTACAGATTGGAAAGAGGGAAATTGATTGGGAAGAGATGGGGAGATGATTTATGATGTTAATTTGGTGAGATTCCATGTTAGTTTGATGAATTGACAAAGATTGGGTTGAGAGAAGAAGAGAATTCGTGTGAGAGGAGAGAGAAAATTCTGTGAAAAATGACCCAAAAACGTGTTTATTAAGCTGATTCAGCAGTGATTAATCGATTAACTGGGTGGTTAATCAATTAACCAGTGTAATTTTGGCCAAAACCAACATTCAGGCCTTAATCGATTAACCTCATGCTTAATCGATTAAGTCGTGTGCATCATTCAGGTCTTAATCGATTAACTCAAGGCTTAATCGATTAACTGGTTCAATCCATCATTCTTTTGCACTTCAAAGTGTCATAACGTTTTCGTTAACCGTCGGATCTTGCTCAAATTTTGAGGCAAGCTTCCTAAGACACTTATCTTCACATCCAACGGTGGAATTTGGGTTTAGAGTTATGGATAATTATTTCCTAATTTCCTAAGATCCTACGTTCTTTAAGTCATAATTACTCTTCTAAACTAATTCTACTTCATGAAAACCTACCTTTACTAAATCCTACATTTTAAACACATTTTAAACATCTCTTAGCACCTCTAAGCAGAATCAAAGACTTGGAAACAACACTACTCTTATCAAAATTCTATTAATTAAGGCACCTAATGATTTGGGAAAATTGGGGATGTTACACTATTGCTGCCAATTCCAAGTCATGAGTAGGATAATTTTCTTCATGGGTCTTCAATTGTCTTGACGCATAGGCAACAACTTTACCCTCCTGCATTAGTACACATCCTAATCCTTGTTTTGATGCATCACAAAAATACCTCAAAACTTTTGTGTGGATCAGGCAATATTAATACAGGAGATGATGTCAACCTTTCTTTCAAAGTCTGGAAACTATCTTCACACTTCTCGTCCCAGGCGAAGGGTTTCTCTTTACGAGTTAAACGCGTCATAGGAAGAGCAATCTTCGAAAATCCTTCGATAAATCTTCTATAGTATCCAGCTAACCCCAAGAAACTACGCACTTCTGTAACTGACTTGGGTCTTTCCCATTTCAACATAGCATCAACTTTCGCTGGATCCACTGCTATTCCATCTTTCGAAATCACATGCCCTAAGAAATTAATCTTCTCCAACCAAAATTCACACTTCGAGAATTTAGCATATAACTGCTTTTCCTTCAACAATTCTAACACAAATTGAAGGTGCATTGCATGCTCTTCCAGATTCTTCGAGTAGATTAGTATATCATCAATGAATACCACTACAAAAGAATCAAGATAAGGTCGGAAGACTCTATTCATATAATCCATAAATACTGCAGGGGCATTGGTTAATCCAAACGGCATCACTACATACTCGTAGTGACCATATCGAGATCGGAATGCCGTCTTTGGAATATCCTCTTCTCGAACTCGAATCTGATGGTACCCCGACCTCAGATCGATTTTAGAGAAGATTGCAGCTCCTCGAACTTGGTCCATTAAATCGTCAATTCTCGGCAATGGATACTTATTCTTAACTGTGACTTTATTTAATTGTCGATAATCCATGCACATTCTCATGCTTCCATCTTTCTTCTTAACAAACAATACCGGTGCACCCCAAGGGGAAACACTCGGTCTGATAAATTGCTTCTATAACAACTCTTCTATTTGCTTCTTTACCTCAGCCATCTCTGGTGGCGCCATTCGATACGGTGCAATTGAGATAGGACCAGTTCCAGGAATTAACTCGATGCTAAACTCAATTTCACGCTTAGGCGGCAATCCTAGAACTTCTTCTGGAAAGATTTCAGGAAAATCCCTTATCACAGGGACATCTTCGATCTTCACTTCCTTCTCAGCCTTTGCAGAGGCAAACTTGATACATCCTTTGGTTATCACATCACGATAGGTAATGGTTTTTCTATCACAGTCAATGAGCACTTGGTTCTTGGACATCCAATTCATTCCCAAAATAACATCTAATTGTGACAGAGGCAAACAAATAAGGTCTACTTTGGTTATCCGGTCTAACACCTGAACAGTACAATCCAAACAGGATTTAGAGGTAATGACTACCGGGTTGGTAGGAGTAGAGACTTCAAGCTTATATGGTGTATTGATTATGGTCAAGTTTAACCGATTAGCACAATCATATGAAACAAATGAATGTGTGGCTCCAGAATCAAACAAAAAGTTACAAGGTTGGCCATTTAGAATAAAGTTACCTTGAACAAGGTTTTCAGATTGGCTAGCTTCAACACCACTGAGAGTAAAGACTCTCCCAAAACTGGTTGGTTTCTTGTCAGCATTCCCAGATTCCACCTTCCTTGGTTCCTTGCAATAACGAGAAATATGACCAGACTTTCCACAATTGTAGCAAGTAGGAGTCCAGCAAGTTGTTCCAAAATGGTGCCTCTTACACTTGTCACACAGAGGGGCTGGGTTCTTGACTCCTGCATCAGCTTTACCTTTATTCTTCTAATGGTAAGGTCCTCCTTTACCATGCTGATTCTTACCCTTATGACGCTGCGGTCCATATCCTTGCTAATTCCTTTTTGCTCGCATAAACTCCTCTTCAACTTTCTTATCTTCTTCATATATTCTGCATTGGTTCACCAAGGCTGGAAAACTTCGAATATTTTGATATCCGAAAGTAGACTTCAAATCCGGTCTCAGTCCGTCTTCAAACTTAATGCACTTCGAACGCTCATCAGGGTTATGATGGTAGTATGGAGAATACTTGCTCAGTTCCTCAAACTTCGCAGCATACTCTCCCACTATCATGTCCCCTTGAGTCAGCTTAAGAAATTCAATTTCCTTCTTCCTCCGTACATCCTCAGGGAAGTACCTTTCGAAGAATTTCTCTACGAAAGTATTCCAGGTCACAATTCTTCCTTCAGAAGCTTTAAACAAAAAGAAAACAATAGATTATAAGTTAATAGAAATACCTTTCTCCTAAACAAAGAAAAATAATTCAATGATGTGCAAATCCTCTCCTCCTCTGCTCCTGGATGCCACGCCCAACTCCTCCCTTCCTTAGGGTTCTCTTAATTTTTTTCTCTCTTGTTTCTTAAGTTTGATTTTGTGAAAAATGCCAAAGGTATAAGACCTCTTTATATAGGAAGTAAAAATTGTCTTCACACCCCAAAAATCTGAGCAGACACACGGTTTTGTGGGCTTGGGAAGAAGGAAAATTTTTACTTCTTATGCTTGGTTATCAAGTTGAAATTAAATCATGGAAAATATAAGTTTTATTAAAGCCTTTTCACAAAAACTATGCACTTTTGAATTTCAAATATTCTTCACATGTTAAAATTGAAATTCATCCCCTCCTGGAATGAGTTGATAGGCGTGTACATCTTGGAGAAGAAGGAAGAATTTGTATGCTTTTGATCCATCATTAAATTGTCACTTTTATCAACAAATCAAATAATATATTAACAAAGAAAAATAGCAGTTATGGGCGGTGCAACCAATGAGAGTTCAGAAAATAAGCTTTTCATGCAAGTAAAAGTATCTCTTGGTCAAAGTGTCCATTAATGACTTACAAATGCATTCCCAAGCTTATTAATAACCAAAAATCGAATTCTACAGTAACAGAAATAAAAATTCGAAAAATCCACAAAAAAAATCTAAAAATTTATATTTTTTCATAATCTAAATTTCAATACGATCGTTTTGACATAAAGTTTGTAATTTTTGGACTTACGGTTAAAAAGATATGAATTTTTGAAGATAAGACACTATAACCTTTCAAAAATCCTTTTATATTCAAATATCATTTTAATAATAAAATATTATACCTTAAAAATATTTTCATGGTAAGAATACAATTTAAATTCATCAAGGAAAATATTCGTATGTATGTATATATATATCACGTGCATATATATATATGCAAATATGCAAACTTTAAACAATATAAATCAAGGTATCATAAATGATCACAAAATAATTTAATTAAAAATCAATTAAAATAATTTAAAATGAAATAAAATATCACAAATAAATTGGGCAAAATTGTGGGTGTCACAGTTGTGGCCTTTAGTGAGATTCCCTTCTTCTTGTCGGTCTCTTCATGCAAGGTTAGACGTCCTAATTCCATTTCGTGCTCTTGTAGCTTTCCAAAGAGTGTTTCTAATTTCATTTTGTCCAAGTCTTTTGACTCCATGATGGTAGTAACTTTAGGTTGCCATTCCCTACTCAGACATCTCAACACTTTGTTAATTATTTCAGAATTTAGAAAAGTTTTACCAAGAGCAATTAAATGGTTAATGATGTGTGTGAATTGTTTTTGCATGTCACCTACAGATTCCTTTGGATGCATGCGAAACAATTCATACTCATGCATTAAAGTATTTAGTCTAGCACATCTGACCTCATTAGTACCTTCATGAGTAAGTTGTAGAGTATCCCACATTTGTTTAGCATTTTTACATTGTGATACTCTAAACAATTCATCATATGACAAGGCGGAGGTGATTATGTTTTTAGCTTTTAAATCGTAAGATACTTTCTTTTTGTCATCATGATCCCAACTTATCCTAGGAATTTCAACAACTTCCTCATTTAGGATCTTTTCGAAAAAGTTTTTACACTCGATCTTCCGACCGAGCTCTGATACCATTTGTTGAAAACCAACAAGCGGCCTAACAATTTACTAGAGGGGGGTGAATATTAAATGGAAGCTACAATACCAAATTTTTGAATATAATTAAAATTGGTTTGATTTGAAATAGATTTGTTTGGTAAAAAGATCAGAAGGTAATCGATTACCCTGAAATGGTAATCTATTAGTGTAATCGATTAGCCTGAAAAGGTAATCGATTACCCTGTTATAAACTGCAGTGAAAAATGGTTCTGTGCAGCACCAGATGCAACCCAAACAAATGATAAGCTATGGCAAAACTAAAGAGCAAATAAACAAAGCAGTAAATAGAGAGACACGAGCAATTTTATACTAGTTCACTCTCGACCCTTGAGAGCTACGTCCAGTCCTCCCTTCGGAACAAGGAGTTTTGCTATTAAAATCAAATTTTTTAAATACAAGGATTATATTGAAGCTCACTCAATCCTAACCCTTTCAATAGTGTACCAAATTCTTGAATCTACCCCAAATTTGATTCCGGTGATGAAGAACCTCTTCCAAAACTCCTTGAAACCTTCAAGAGCTCCACCGGGCGAAGAACCTCTTCGTCTTGTGCTTAGGAACCTCCTAAGACTCCAAATAGCCTAAGAACCTCTTAAGCTTTCTCTTAACAATAAGTTTTTAATGGATTAAAAATAGTACTCACTCAATCTAACAAGAACAACAAATATGAACAATTGAGAGAGTAGGAATATGCACTTGAGAGAGAGTATAATTCGTGTATAGCTTTGGTATGCTTGTGTGTTGATCAGAGGGAGAGGGTATGCAATTTATAGAGCTGGGAATCAGCTCCTCCCAACCCTAAAACGCTCCCTGAAAACGCTCCTCTGAATATTAAAACGAAAAGCTCCACAAAACATGGTTTTGTGCTTCCTGGATTTCAGATGCAGTGTCGAGCTAATCGATTACCCTGAAGAGGTAATCGATTACCAAAAAGCGTAATCGATTACCCACTGATGTTTTCAAAAATAATTTTGCTTTTATGTTATTTTCTTTTATACTCTCAAGTGCTTATCACTTATTAACCTCAATCAGTAATGCATATTAATTATTCTAAATTAGATAGAGGTCAATATCCTAGTTCTACCACCCACACTCATAAAGATAATGAAATAAAAATTACAATGAGAGTGAATAAATAGACTAGGTTGTTTCTTGCTTGATTGTTGTTGTTGATCTTCAAGGATACCTCATTTTTTATTTGTCAGTCATCAAAACTAAATTTGTGGAAACCTTGTGATTTTACAAAAATGTGGCTTGATCTTTTCTAAAATGATGTAAAAGTGTTGTAACTTGTGTAAGATAATTGATAATGGGTAAGGAAAGGTTTAAATAGAAGACCCATAAGCTTTGGAAAACATAAAAACTGATTTTGACAAGTGAAAAACTGATTTAAAAACAGTTCAGACACGTGCTAATCGATTAGGGCTTCAGGCTAATCGATTAGGCACTTTTTTACATAGGCTAATCGATTAGATTCAGGGCTAATCGATTAGGACCTGACAACTCAATTTGGTTAATCGATTACTGACCATCTTAATCGATTAGGAGCTGTAAAAATGCTTCTAAAAACTTGTTTTCTCAAATTTAAACCTTTTTTCAAAAACCTTTAAGCCACATATTGATTTTGGTTAAGTGAAATACTCAAGATTAATATGATCATGCACTTGATTGAGATTCACTACCCAACTCTTTAAACTACCCAAACTCTTAAAAAAAGCATATTGAATCCTTGAGCTTGTTTGGTAGAGTTGATTCTCTCTTCATCATTGTTGCTTTTGTTCTTTTTCATTGGTTGAGCTTGTTCAAAACATTGTCTTCATCAAAACCACTTGAATCATGCATACTCCTCATATGCTTTACATCTAAGAATTCTCAACCAGAGGAAACAAGAGATCATCAAATAACCAACAATTGAGAAAGCATAACGACTTTGGATCCCAATTATCATTACCCTTTTTCAAAATAATATGACAGTGACCTAAGACTTTTCTAGATAGGGACCAAAGATTCAAAGCTCCCCAAAGAGACATTCACTGAAATTCAAGCATCAGAGACCAACAGCCTATCCAACAGACTCATTGCCAACTCGTAAGAACAAAACCAAGTGAATCTCTTACGCATAAGGGAAGGTCTGACATATTCAATTCAACAATAAACATAATAAAATCATGAATTTTAACAAGATTCAACCTTTCCTTAACATCAATATGCTCATCGGAGTGACAAACGGCATTAAAATCCCCCAATATGCACAAAGCATCAATAGTAGAGTTGATTTTCACATAGATAAGATCAGTCCATGAGCATCTTTTAGCATCCAAGGGACAAGGAGAATAGACATTAACAATAATAAATTGTTACCTTTGTTTCAATTCCAATCGCACTCCACCATAGCCATTCCCTGATAACGAAGAAATCTTGTGATAAACAAGCTCATCCCATAAATTTAAAATACCACTAGAGCGACCCTCAGAGGGAAGGTAAGACCACCCACAAATAGAGCTCCCTTATAAGGACTTGCAAAAAAACTTTATCTACATGTGGCATTTTAGTCTCTTATAAAGCAAGAAAATCAAGATGTTCAGATTGGATGAGGTTGCGAATGTATCTCTTCTTCACAGCACCACCCAATCCTCTATAGTTAAAAGATGCAAACTTCATTGATATCTTGATTTAATTTTCTACTGGAATATTCATGTTTTTAGTGATCTTCATACTAAAATCCGTGATCTTAAATCTTATATCGCCTAATTGGACAACAAGGCCGAGATGGTGAGGTGAATGTTTTTGAGGTATCTTTGAGAAAGGAAAATTTCTCCCTACAATCTCGGGTTAAGTGGCTGGAGGATGGAGATGCTAATTCAAAATACTTTCATGCTTCTCTTGCTCGTAGAAGGATGAGGAACGCTATTTTGTCTTTCTTGAATGGTCATATTTGGTTGGAGTCTCTTAATGACATAAAAAAAATTTAATATTTCTCATTTTCAAGGTCACTTTTCAGAATCAATTTATGATCGTCCTGCTCTTGACGATGTGCCTTTTGCTAAGGCGGGTGATGTTAATAATTGCCTCTTGATTATGGAGGTCACTATGGATGATTTGCATGAGTTTGTGTCTAGTTGTGATAGGGATAAGAGCCCTGGTCCAGATGGTTTCAACTTCAATTTTGTGAAACGTTTTTGGTATCTTTAAAGACGATGTGTTTGACATGGTGAAGAAATTCTACGATCATGCCAGACTACCTAAAGCCTTTACCTCTTTCTTTGTGACCCTTATCCCAAAAAGTCTCAATCCACATAACCTCTCAAAGTACATACCCATTTCTTTCCTTGGCTGCATGTACAAAATTTTGTCAAAACTTCTTACTGCTAGGATGAAGGGCATTATGCATTCTTTGATTTCTAAGAACCGGTGTTCGTTTATCTCAGGGAAGCAAATTCTTGATGGGGTTTAGATTCTAAATGAGATAGTTGATCATGCTCATAAATTCAATAAACAATGCTTTATTATGAAGGTGGATTTTGAGAAGGATATGACTTTGTCAGCTGGTCTTGCCTTGACTATATGCTTCATAGATTTGACTTTGCAGAAAAATTCATTAGTTGGGTGAAGACTTGTGTTTTCTCTGGATCTTTTTCACTGCTCATTAACAGTAGGCCAACAGTGGAAATCCAAATAAAAAGAGGGTTAAAACAAGGCAATCTTATTGCCCCTTTTCTTTGTAAAAACTACAATCGGTGGGTGAATTAACTAGAGAACACTAGGAGAACACCTAGAAGGGGGGTTGAATAGGTTTTAAAGAAACCTTGAAAGATTTTCGAACGAATCAAATCGAAACAATTAAAACAAATGATTTTTACAAAATCTGCAGCCCTTAATTGATTAAGCAACAGGCTAATCGATTAATGCCTGACAGCAACACTTGGTTAATTGATTAACACCTTCAGTTAATCGATTAATCACTGTTAAAACTGGAAAAAAAAAACACTTTTCAATCGAATACGAAAATCAATCAATTAACACATAAGATCAGAGATAAAGCGGAATTGATTAACACCAATATTCTTATTGATTACCTAGGTTATGAAAATGATTTTCCCCAATTTAATTTACACAATTAAAAGCTAATTCAATCAATTATGGAAAATCAATCTTTTCTAGGTTTTCAAACAAGAAAAATATGAAATGACAAAAATTAAAGAGTTAAGGGAAGAGAAGCTTGCTCAAAGATTTATACGAGTTCACTCATAACCACTGTGAGCTACATCCATTCCCCTCTTCAACAAAGAGAGATTTCACTAAGGAATTAGAAATCTCAAATTACAAGTAATCCGCCTCTCAAGACTCCCTTCTTGATAGCCTCCAAGAGATACCTCACTCTTGTCTTGCCATCCTATTGAAATCCAATCTAACCTTCTTCCCTTGCTTGTTGATAACCCCACAACAAGTCTTCCAATTGCTTGTTGACACAACAAGACTTCCAACTTGATTTACTTGATGAACAACCACCAAGGCTTCTCCTTTGTTGTAGATAGCTTGCCTTCTTGCAAAGATTACAACACAATAGAAAACACAATTCCCTAATGAATCTTCTTCAAGAACTATGAACAATTACAATTGAGATTCAAAGGTTTCTTGATCAAAGAATATGAAAATGAAAGCTTTGATCATTGAGAAAGTGAGAGAGAATGTTGAGAGAATAGTGTGGCTTTGATCTTTCTAAAATGATATGAAAATGAAATTGGTTTGTTCTAATCATTCACAAAGGTTGGGAAAAGGTTTATATAGAATACCCAAAAGTTAGGAAACTTAAAAATTGATTTTGAAAAGTGAAAAACGTATTTTAAAAACCAGTACAACAGCTGTTAATCGATTAGCTACTCAGGTTAACCGATTAACCCTTGTTAAATTTATGTTAATCGATTAAGCCATCAGGTTAATCGATTAAGACCTGATTCAAAAGCTGTTAATCGATTAGCCAGTCTTGTTAATCGATTAAGCACTGTAAAAACACTTCTAAAAACTTGTTTTCTCAAATCTAAACATTTTCTTTCAAACTTTTAAGCCACCTATTGATTTAGGTTAAGTTAAATACTCAAATCATAATATGATCATGCGCTTGATAGAGATTCACTACCCTCTAATAAACTCTACCCAAACTCATTAAAATCTAAGATATTACAATACAATACATATATTGAATCTTAATGAGCTTGCTCTCTCTTCATCATTGTTGATTGTTGTTTGTTTGTTGAGCTTCTTAATGACTTGAGCTTGATCAAAACATTTGTCATTATCAAAACCATCAAAACCATGCACTTGCATAATAGATCTCACAATCTTCACATTCATGTGCCTTCTAGATCTAACATTCTTTTCCTTCTTGTTGTTGAGGATCTTAAGGGTCTTTTACAAGAGGCAATATCTTCGTGCTGCTTTCATGGTTATAATTTGGTGATGGCTCTTGGGATAATATCTAGACTCTCAAAGCGGTGTTGAGGAGCTTTGAATTGGTCTCTGGTCTCAATGTGAACTTTAGCAAAAGCAGAATCTTTGGAACTAATATATCTCCCTTTTTCATGATGGATGTATCAACCTGTTTGAATTGTTCTCAAGGTATCTTCCCTTTTAATTATTTAGGGTTGCTTATTAGGGATAATCCTAGGAAGCAATGTTGTTGGAAACATGTTTTTGACTCTTTGAGATCTCGCCAGTCTTCGTGGAAGGGTAAGCATCTTTCTTTAGGTAAAAGAATAACCTTGTTGAACTTTGTGCTTAGTAGCATTCCAATCTATTTTTTGTCTTTCTTTCGTTTGCCTAGAACTGTTTGGAAAGTAATGATTTCTATTTAAAAAAATTTCTTTGGGGTAGTGATGACTCTAAAAGGAAAATTGCTTGGGTCAACTGGGACTGATTTGGGTCTAATATATGATTTTTTAAGCAGTAATTAACTCCATTTTACTATGGCTTTGGCTTGTTTCTTAAGCATGAGAAAACCGCAATTGGTGGGTGAAAGAACTAAGGAACCCTTGGAGAACACCTAGAAGGGGGGGTTGAATAGGTGTTTAAGAGACCTTGAAAGATTTTCGACAGAAACTAATCGAAACAATTAAAACAAATGATTTTTACAAAAACTTCAGCTCTTAATCGATTAAGCCTGCAACTAATCGATTAAGACCAGAAAGTCTTCAAATGGTTAATCGATTAAAGCTTCAGTTAATCGATTAATCACTGTTAAATATGAAAAATCACTTTTCAATCGAATACGAAAATCAATCAATTAACACGTATGATCAGAGATAAAGCGGAAACAATTAACACCAATATTCTTATTGATTACCTAGGTTATGAAAATGATTTTCCCCAAATAAATTTGCACAATTAAGATTCAATTCAATCACTTATGAAAAATCAATCTTTTCTAGGTTTTCAAACAAGAACATATGAAATGACAAGAATGTAAAGAGTTAAAGGAATAGCGATACTGCATAGAGATTTATCCTGGTTCACTCTCATCCACTTGAGAGCTACATCCAGTCCCCTCTTCAACCAAGAGAGATTCTTCACTATGAGGAATTAGAGTTCTCAAATTACAAGCAAATGCCTCTCAAGACTCCCTTCTTGATAGCCTCCAAGAGATACCACACTCTTGTCTTGCAACCCTATTGAATCTAATCTAACCTCTTCCCTTGCTTGTTGATAACCCCACAACAAGTCTTCCACGTTGCTCGTTGATACCTCACAACAAGAATTCACTTTGCTTGATGACACACCAAGACTTCTTCTTCAATTTGATTGATTTGCTTGATGATAATCGACACACCAAGACTTCTTCTTCGTTGTAGATAGCTTGCCTCTTGCAAAGATTACAACTCAAATGAAAACAATAACAATCCTATGAATCTCTTTCAAGAACTATGACAATATCAACATAAGAGATTCAAAGATTCTTGATCAAAGAATGTAAAAGTTGAAAGCTTTGATCTATGAAATTGAGAGAGAATAGTGTGGCTTTGATCTTTGTAAAATGGATATGAAAAGATGTTAGTTTTTTCTCATTATTCACAAAGGTTAGGAAAAGATTTATATAGAATTCCCAAAAGTTAGGAAACTTAAGAACTTATTTTGAGAAGTTAAAAACATATTTTAAAAACCAATTTTACAGGTGTTAATCGATTAACACATGGCTTAATCGATTAACCACTGTAACATGTGTGTGTTAATCGATTAACCTGACCATTAATCGATTAGCCACTGCTAAATTCAATTAAAAACTCGTTTTCTCAAAACTAAACCTTTCCTTTCAAACCTTTAAGCCACCTATTGATTTTAGGTTAAGTGAATACTCAAATTATGATATAATCATGCACTTGATAGAGATTCACTACCCTCTAAAGACTCTACCCAAACTCATCAAAATAAAAGACTCAAACTAAAGATATTACAATTATACACAAATTGAATCTTCATGAGCTTGCTCTCTCTTCATAATTTGTTGTTTGTTGTTGATTGATGAACTTCTTCGTACTTGAGCTTGATCAAAACCTTTGTAGCTTGTTCAAAACCTTTGTCAACCTTTGTCATTATCAAAACCTTCTCACTGGATCTAACAATCTCCCCCTTTTTGAAAATGACAAACATGTTTTGAATTTGTTTGAAGTTGTTGATGCTTGAACCATTTTATCACTTGGTGAGACTCTTGCTCCCCCTCAATAAATGCTTTTGACAATTGAAATCCAATTGATAGAAGCTTGATTCTCCCCCTATCTTCAACAACTTTTCTCAACCTATATAAAAACAACAAAACAACCCTTTCTCCCCCTTTTGGAATAATCAAAAAGTAATATGACAATAAAATCTTAAGCCAAAATAAGAGAAATCAACATTCATTTCTTCACAACATTGATACCAATTAAACAATGATGCCAAATGTAAAACTAAAGAACTATACTTTGAAATGTGATACAAATTGGAAAGAAATATGACAATGAAATATGATACCAATTGTAACTAAAAATCATCATATCACTTAACAAAGTAAGATATCAATGGTAAAGAAATATCACAATAGATCATAATAGCATGATAATCATATAATAATCACACAATGATATCAATTGAACTTTTGTAGATGTAATACCAATTGTAAATGTCCAACAATATCAATTTTACCAATTTTTAGGATATTCTCTTGAAACTTGAAGAAGCAAATCAAAGAATAACACTTGTAAGTCCTTTTGCTCTTCAATCATACCTACAAAACAATCATGCTTTCCTTTTTGGTATCCAAATAGTTTTGGATCCGTTTTTGTTAGTTAAGGGACTCTCACCCTTCTTAACCCAAACAAAATTTCCTCTAGGTATACCATGCACATTAATATAACATACATTTGAAGTATGTCCATGAGTACCACAATAGAAACATGTTGGTGCATTTGAAAAATCAACTTTAGAAAAATCAACAACATTTCTATGAGACTTACTTTTAGCATTAGTATAACCCAAACCAAACTTGTTTGAATTTCCTTTTTGAAAATTTAACAATGTGCGCAATTTGATATCACCACTTGTGAAACTTGCAAGCTTATTTTTCAAATTAGCATTTTCATCTTTAAGCAACTTGAAATTCTCACAATCAACCACAATATTCAATCTACTAGCACAATCACAAGAAGAACTAGCATATATGAGATCAAGAGTTTCATTTTCAAGATTAAGCACATCAACTTGTTTTTGAAGTTCTAAAATCTCTTGTTGATGTTTCAAAATGAGCTTCTTTCTTTCAATGTTTTTCAAAGCTAGTTTCTTAAATTGTTCATGCATTTCTTCATAAGCATTATATAACAATTCATATTTAGAAGAAATTTCGGATTTAGTATCACTTACATCGCTTTCCTCGCTTTGTTCACTTGATTCATCATTTGAACTTTCTTCTTCATCTACTAGAGTTATCAAGTTGAGAGTAGCGACTTCTTCATCATCCGAAGAACTACTTGATGTGCTTGTCTTCTCTTCTTCATCATCCCAAACGATGTATGCCCTTTTATGTTTTGAATTTTTCTTTTCTTTCTCCTTCTTCTTGAGATACTTAGAGCATGAGTACTTGAGATGACCGGGTTTTCCGCATTCATGGCAAACCACTCCTTCTTTTGTTGTCTTGGTCTTGTAGTGTGGGGAATTCTTCTCTTTAGCTTTGTCTTTGTTCAACCTTCCTTTTCTCCTTAGAAGCTTCTTAAACTTTCTTAGTAGAAGTTTCATCTCTTTTTCATCAACATCTGAATCGGAATCTTCACTATCATCATCATTGGAACTCTCTTTCTTTTTATAAGAGCTATTGGCTTTAAGAGCAATTCCTTTTCTTCCTTTGTTCTTATCCGACTCTTCATGCATATTCAAACGTCCAAGCTCCATTTCATGTTCTTGAAGCTTTCCGAAAAGTGTTGCGAGATCCATAGCATCCAAATTCTTAGATTCTACAATAGCTGCTACTTTTGGTTGCCAATGCCTATCCAAACATCTCAACACTTTGTTAGAAAGTTCACCTTGTAGAAAATTCTTACCAAGAGCAAGTAAATGATTAATAATGTGAGTAAAACGTTTTTGCATATCATTAATAGATTCATTAGGAAACATTTGAAACAATTCATACTCACGCATCAAAACATTTAACCTAGCACGTCTCACCTCACTAGTTCCTTCATGATTCACTTGAAGAGTGTCCCACATTTCCTTAGCACTAGCACATTGAGAAACTCTAAAGAATTCGTCATAAGATAAAGCGGAGGTGATGTTATTTTTTGCTTTAAAATCATATTGAACTTTCTTTTTATCATCATCATTCCACTTATCCTCGGGGGTTAATTGTGCTACTCCATCAACTAAACTAGAGGGAATGTGAGGACCTTTTTCAACCGCTTTCCAAATTTCAATATCGATTGCCTGGATAAAAATTTTCATTCTCACTTTCCAATAAGCGTATCCCTCACCATTAAATAGTGGAGGACGACTTATCGAAGCACCTTCACCACCAAAGGGATTCGTAGAACCCATTGCAGTTTCTTTAAGGATCTTTACGAAAAAGCTCTTATGCTCGTGTCTTTCGACCGAGCTCTGATACCAATTGAGAAAACCGAAATTGGTGGGTGAAACAACTAAGGAACCCTAGGAGAACACCTAGAAGGGGGGGTTGAATAGGTGTTTAAGAGACCTTGAAAGATTTTCGACAGAAACTAATCGAAACAATTAAACCGAATGATTTTTACAAAAACTTCAGCTCTTAATCGATTAAGCCTGCAACTAATCGATTAAGACCAGAAAGTCTTCAAATGGTTAATCGATTAAAGCTTCAGTTAATCGATTAATCACTGTTAAATCTGAAAAATCACTTTTAATTCGAATACGAAAATCAATCAATTAACACGTATGATCAGAGATAAAGCGGAAACAATTAACACCAATATTCTTATTGATTACCTAGGTTATGAAAATGATTTTCCCCAAATCAATTTGCACAATTAAGATTTAATTCAATCACTTATGAAAAATCAATCTTTTCTAGGTTTTCAAACAAGAACATATGAAATGACAAGAATGTAAAGAGTTAAAGGAATAGAGATACTGCACAGAGATTTATCCTGGTTCACTTTCATCCACTTGAGAGCTACATCCAGTCCCCTCTTCAACCAAGAGATATTCTTCACTATGAGGAATTAGAGTTCTCAAATTACAAGAAAATGCCTCTCAAGACTCCCTTCTTGATAGCCTCCAAGAGATACCACACTCTTGTCTTGCAACCCTATTGAATCTAATCTAACCTCTTCCCTTGCTTGTTGATAACCCCACAACAAGTCTTCCACATTGCTCGTTGATACCTCACAACAAGACTTCACTTTGCTTGATGACACACCAAGACTTCTTCTTCAATTTGATTGATTTGCTTGATGATAATCGACACACCAAGACTTCTTCTTCGTTGTAGATAGCTTGCCTCTTGCTAAGATTACAACTCAAATGAAAACAGTAACAATCCTATGAATCTCTTTCAAGAACTATGACAATATCAACATAAGAGATTCAAAGATTCTTGATCAAAGAATGTAAAAGTTGAATGCTTTGATCTATGAAATTGAGAGAGAATAGTGTGGCTTTGATCTTTGTAAAATGGATATGAAAAGATGTTAGTTTGTTCTCATTATTCACAAAGGTTAGGAAAAGGTTTATATAGAATACCCAAAAGTTAGGAAACTTAATAACTTATTTTGAGAAGTTAAAAACGTATTTTAAAAACCAGTTTTACAGGTGTTAATCGATTAACACATGGCTTAATCGATTAACCACTGTAACATGTGTGTGTTAATCGATTAACCTGACCATTAATCGATTAGCCACTGCTAAATTCAATTAAAAACTTGTTTTCTCAAAATTAAACCTTTCCTTTCAAACCTTTAAGCCACCTATTGATTTTAGGTTAAGTGAATACTCAAATTATGATATAATCATGCACTTGATAGAGATTCACTACCCTCTAAAGACTCTACCCAAACTCATCAAAATAAAAGACTCAAACTAAAGATATTACAATTATACACAAATTGAATCTTCATGAGCTTGCTCTCTCTTCATCATTTGTTGTTTGTTGTTGATTGATGAACTTCTTCATACTTGAGCTTGATCAAAACCTTTGTAGCTTGTTCAAAACCTTTTGTCAACCTTTGTCATTATCAAAACCTTCTCACTGGATCTAACAAAGCAAATTTAGGATTTTTATTATGTTTTTAGGAAATTTAGGTATTTTAGAATCCTTGAACATTTTGATCCGTTTTGGGTTTGATTTCAGCAATTTGAAGCTTTATTGATTATTTATGCTTTGGAATGAAAAGGAGTTTTGAAGACCATGAGATTGGAGCTGGAATGGAGAGAAATGTTGTTCTTAAATGTTGCCCACGATGAGGTTCAAATGTCAGAGTTGGGGTGCCAAAAGTCAGAAAACAATTAAGAAAAACTCAGCCAATTCAGGGACTCACACACCTAGGCGTGAGGTATGTCACGCCCAGGCGCGTGCTGCATGTGGACACTTATTAAATCAGAATTTGGTCCCGCGCCTAGGCGTGGTTATGCTGTGCCTGGGCGCGCGTGTTGCGAGTCGGGCCTATCTATTTTGGTTTTTGAGGATTCTGATAGATTTTAGATAGATTTATCTATAGATAGATTTATTTATAAATTTATAGATAGATTTATTTATAGATTTATCTTTTAGATTTATTTTAGGATTAGCTTTTTGTATATATACTAGGATTTAGCATTAGGTTTGGTAGCTTTTAGAGAAAGAGGGAGACTGCATATTTTGGAGAGCATTGGAAGAGAGAGTTAGTTCCAAGTGAAAAGTCGATACTACATTGATAGTGTAAAATTTTTTACGATGACAACAAAAATAAGATAATATCTTTGTTATATAATGCATGATTCTATTTTAAAAATAAAATATAATCCGTGACTCATTCATTAATTACAAATTTCTATCACACAAATTTCCATATTATTTTTACAATCTTTAAGATTTTTCATTAATTATTTTTATGATTTTTAATATAATATACAATCTTTATGATTATATACAATTTGTAAGATTTTTCATTAATTATTTTTACTTTGATTTGTGATTAAAAATATTATATTTTTTTTTCCAAGATAATGAGACAGGGGAAGTATTTATTATTTGGGTTAGTAACCATTAATTTTATGTTAAAATAATATATTTGCATAAATAATAGATGGGAAATGAATGAGAGATTTGTATGAGAAATTTATATACAAATTTAAACATAAGATTTTGATATTTGTCCTTTTTTAAATTAAAAAAAATATAAATGACAAATGTCATGATATTTTACATAAACTTGTATATAGTTTTCTTTATATATATATACGTGTCTTAATCATTTTTTATAATAGATAATGTATCGAGAGATCATCGAGAGATCGAGGGTAAATTAATGCACACTCTTTCTAAGTTGCCACTAATATGCTGCTGCACATGTAATTTTCAATTATTTCAATGTTAAGCACTTTAGGTAGACATGAAAAAGCCCAAGCTCCAGTTTGTGTTTAGCCATAATTTCCAATAATTGGTCTATTTGAAGACCTCTTTATAAACTCCTTGGAGAAACAAACAAAAAGACCAGACAAAAGTTAGGTCGAGAAAATGAAAACACATCTTGCTTATGTAATGTGTACTCATATGCCCGAGTGCTTTTCTACTCCCTTATTCACCTGTAGTTGCTGTACTCGTATGCCGACTAAGGATTTCTTATAAAAGTTTCAAATTCAAGTAAATTTTTTATAGTACAAAATACTAACGATTTTCACAAGTCTAGTCATTAAATATAATTAACAAGATTATATGAGTTACATATATAATAATTTAATAGCGTGATATTATAAAAAAAAATAAACAAAATAACAAAATGAGTACTTATAAATAGGCTATCCTCCATGACTTGCTCGAATCTTAATACTGAAATAAATAAAAAATGTTAGTTACCACGATCCAAATGTGAGTTTACAAGTTTGTCTCGAGTTTTCTTTTTTTTTCCTTTTTTTGCATCCAGACAAATATTTTCTGGGCACCATCTTAAAAAATAGAATAATTAAACTAGAGAGTGATCAATAACACCTAGCACCTACAGAATTCGAGATTAAGAGATAGAGGCACCAATTACAAATAACATAATAGAAAGCAAAAAGAACAAAAAATTAAACTGTTAAGATACAATACTACAATTGAAAAATTAATTTATGCTAATTTATAAATTAAAAATATTTCTAATTTTTTATATAGGTATAGGTATTAAAAAAATTTTGGGACCCCTAATTCTCTGGACCCTAAGCCTGCGCCCTACTTACCACCCTTACGGGCCGGCCCCGTGCCCATGCCTCATAGAAAAGAATTACTTAATGGGAATAATTTCTAGTAATGTGGAATAATCTTGACATACAGTTCCAGGTGGCATAGTCAATTAAATTCTAAGGAAAAATCTGTTGTCAAATTTTATGTCTATGTATAAATAGTTATGATCGCTAAAAGAATATTTATTGTCACTCTTAGTATACTAATATTTTAATTAAATTAATTGAGTGTTAGTTTTTTTTTTTTGTCTATACTCTTTGGCCAGTACTACATATGTCTTTAAGAACACTTCTAATATCAAAGAACCCTTGAGACTAATCATGTACGAGATCGCATTCCTATACCTCTCTAGCGAGGTGTGTTAATCGAGAATCAACATAAAATATAGAATAAAAAATTTGATCATACAAATGAAGAGTTTGTGGAGTAGTGTAAGCTCTTATTGAATTACCAAATATTGTTCAATGTTAAAGGCCAACATTCGATCATTGTAAGCGACGTTTGGAGGGAGGCCAGGGATATCCTTGAAAGAGATAGTTTCCTTATCCACAAGGTGAGATACCGTTGATTAATACTCCCTTTGTTCCTACCTATCAATCCCAGTTGTAGACAAAATTTATTCTCATTTATCTATCATTTTTAGAAGTTCAAGAGATAATTGTTGTTTTTCATGTCTATCTCTATTTTATAGGTTTTGATTTATGTAAGTAATAAAAGAAATGATTATCGAGATAGAAATAGTATATTAGGAAAATATTTTTTATGGTCTTTATTATAGGTCATATTTAATTATTGCATTACAAATATCAATGAGGATCGATAATTATATTTCTTAAAACTTTAAAAATGTACTTTATTTAATATTATAATTTTATCCTCTTAACTTGCATTGAAAATTTTACATATGCATTGTTTCACATTATTGAACAAAGGGCAAATAAGATAAAGAAAAATGCATCAAATAAAATATAAAGTAATTATAAACAGGACCAGCAAATTTGTCTAGAATGCGATTTATAAATAAAAAACAGAGGGAGTACACAATTAATTTATTGAAAATAAATGCTATCATTTTATTTCTTGAATGATCTGTTTTTGTATGAGAAAACATATAAATAACTGACTTATAAGGGAAGAAAAAAAAGAAGATAATTAGATCCTAAAAATTCTCATATTTAAAAAAATACCAAAATTTTATAATTTCTCAATAAGAAGAATATTTTCCTTTAAAGGAAAAAACTTAAAGGGAGTTCAAAACTTTTATTGTCAATCGTTTGCATATTTTAAAAATATATATTTTAAAAAATAAAAATATGTATATAAATTAGAAATATATATTTAAAATTTAAATGATATATTAATAAACGTTATTGTAACACCCCAAATTTTTAATCTCTGATTAATGAAAGTTTAATGATAAAGTTTATTTATAATTAATTATTTTTAATTTAATCTTTGATTAATTATGTGTTTTGTGTGTGTGTGTGTGATAAGTGAGAATGCATGAAAAATAATTTGATAATTTTTTTCATGTGAAAATATGAGTTTTGTAATTTAGTCCCTGTTTAAGAACGTAAAAGTAACATTAGAAAAGGTTTTGGAGAGAAATGCAATAAAATATAAATTTTTGAAAATTTCAGTCGTCGATTCGGTAATCGATTACCGTAATGCAGCAGCACCAGTTCATAGTGCGTTTGATGAGTCATTGCCCTAATTCCCCATTGTTGACACGAAATCAAGGCCAAGGACACCTTCTAGCCCACGCGTCGCCTTGCATGAGTGCCTAATTTTGCTATATAAACCTTGTTGGTGTTAATTCAACACTCATTTGGCCAAGTTTTTGTAAGAATTGCTCTATTTTTGCTGAGTTAGGGTTCATAGAATCGAACATCTCGTTCTCTCTCAAATCAAAACAATAATACACAAGCTATACACCATTGCAAAGCTTAGATTTCAAGCTTTGCAGTGATATAAAAATCGTGAGCTAAGAGTGTGTGTGGAAGGAGAATCGAAGTCTGCAAGTTGAGGTTTCAATTCTGCAGATCTGAAAAATATGAGGTCTGGAGCTTACTTTAGGAGTTGATTGCGGTAAGCACATCATGAGCCCATTTGATTCCACGCTTGTTTCATTCTCTTGTCCTTGTTGCAGAGAACAAACCGTAACCATTTTCCCCAATTTGCTTGCATGATTGACTTGTCAAAAACTCTAATCTTGTGACCCTACTCAAAACTGTTATGCATGTGCTGCTGTCAAAGGATTTTTGGGAAATCGAATTTGGAAGCTTGTTTTCTATGAAGCTTCTGTTTGATCACGTCTGTGAGGTAAGGGGAAAGCTTAACCTAGACTAGTTTGAGATTAAAGAACATGATTTTATGTAGAGAGCCACCAAGAGGCTCTAAGAGCTTAGTTTGAATTAGGAATTTGGTTTGGAGACCAAATTGTGATCTGTGATTGACTTGAGCAGACTATATTTGATGCATGCAAACTGTTAAAACCTTGAAATCATGAATTAATTGAGTATTCTATGATTTGGTGCTATGGGTTGTTGTTGCTGGAAATAGGGATCAAATACGCAGCGGAAAAAAAAACGAAATACCCTATTTCCAGAACAGGATCCATGCGAGAGAGCATGATTCGAGATAGAAAAACGTTTACCTCTTGATGCGAAGAGGAGAACGGCGCTGGCCAGATCGTCCACGAACAATTCACGTCAATCACGAGCGCAGCAAGGTAGTCGCGCCTCTATCGGTATCCACACGAACAGATTCCCAATTGGAGTCACGTCTCTTTTCTCAGTGCTAGCGGAGAAGAGAGAGATTCAGTGTATCACTCACTCTCTGATATGGACGGCTAGGGTTGCCATTTTGTGTCTCACACGTACCAAAACCCTAAGGCTAATACTATTATTTATAATAGTATTAGACTAGCGGACTGGGCTTGGCAGCACATATCAGAATGCGTCGCACGGTCATACTGTGCATCGCACGGACGTAAAAAATACAACTATTGTACTTTTTATCAAATGTGATATCTCCAATCTATCTGTTCTTAGTGTGTGACCCTATAGGTTCCTATAACGTTGGGAGTAAAGTTAAAATCCCATTTTAAGTTTACAAGCAATGAGCGGTATCTAGCAACACGTCATTGCTACCCAAGTGACAAGAATGTCTGTGATCTGACATAACCTTAGTGTGACCAATGATCATGTGTAAATTTAATCCCTTTGTCCAAATATCTTAGTTACACTCATGGCATGGAACGTGTCACCCATGTATAGTGTAACCTATGGTTTCTTGATCCCTGAGTAGACGCGTCTAAACAAGTCTCGTCAATATCTCATATTGACTGTCTTGAGTATGGCCATACATTTCACCGTCTCACTCAATCAAGGGGCCCAGAGATACAATTCCTATTGACAAGGAAGGACAAATCTCATCTAAGTCACTCACATCCCTCTACATGATTTGTCATATACCCGACTACAACCGTTATGATCACCTGGTTAAAGATGACGTTTGATTGCATGAAAGCACATAATTTCTCATGTTGGGAACCGTAGCGACTTCAGGTCGAAGGACCATGTACACCATTGTCACTATGAGAATCGCTTATGACACTCACTTAATAACCCATGTAGCATTCTCATGGCGGGTCAATCCAGTACACAATTGTCCCAATGTGTACTTACGTGAAGACTTGATATCCCTTATCCATGACCGGTGAGATACAGTCATCAGTCTGCCACATACTAGTCTCGATGTATTATAGTTGTCCTTATTAACTATAATACTCGACTAGGGAATCTTTAAGGATAATTATCAATCAATAAGATCTCACTATCAAGTCATGTACTTGATATTCTTATGACACTGAACTTATAATCCTAAGGACTTTATTACATCTATTTTAATTAAACAATTAAAGCATAAATATAATAAATGAAATGCCTCATTATTATTAATAGTAATAATCCATAAACATGAAATAAGTACAAGTAAAAGAGAAAATACGATTGCCACTAGGACACTCTCCAACAGTTGTTTAGATGGTTTTTATGCATAGTGAAGAGCATGTATGTAATCTTGATGATATGATGTGTTTTTTGAGTTTGAACATGTCAAAAATATGTTATCTCAACTCTGTGAATGTTTGGTTTGAGTTAAATTTGGTTAGAAATGAAAATGGTATGTTAAAACCCCATTTTTCAGTGTTTTACTGTCAGGGGTAATCGATTACCACGATAGGGTAATCGATTACCTGTTATGTTTCTGAAACAGAAAGCAAAAATGCACGTGATAATCGATTACCGATGCAGAAAATATTTAAAAATGCCATTTTTATTTCTGAACTATTAATTTAACATATAAATAAATATCATGGAATGCATGTGGGACTGAAACATGTCTAATTGGGTATTTTAGTTATTTTCTTGAAAATGTTCATGAAATATGTTTAATTACTTGGATATAATGTTGGATATTATTATCAAGTAATTTAAATACCAATCAATGAAATTTATTGTGATGCATTCATGCATGGAGTCTGGATGATAGATCGAATTATCACGGTTATTTTTATAACCTGAGGAAGGCCTCTGGGAGCGCCAAACACGTCCTGCTTTATGACACGTTTATCTGTAATAAAAACATGGCCAGTGTGAGGATACTGATGATGTGATTATTACGTTGGAGCATGACGTCTGCGAGGTTGCGGCGTTGTGAATCACTACCAAGCTTGAGCATAATACATTCCAAAGAATGATATTGAATTATACCCCGAAAAGGTTCCGAGTACAAAAATTGTACATGAAGTTAAAAGGATGGTCGCCCCTGAAGGGGGAAATAGTTTCTATGGAAGTTGCCCTTCTATCACCCTAATCCACCGGTCCGTGTTAGTCCTCGTAGATTCAGGATCCTCATTATTTATATTATGCATGTACCACCCTTTTATGCATATCATGGACCACCTCCCGCTCCGTACATATCATCACTTTCGTTTTCGTTCGGTTTACCGCTCTCAGCCTTTTTCCTCTCGAGTTGTCCAGGAGGATACTCCTACACCTGATCTGACGAGTCCAGTCGGGGCTGCACCATCACCCGACCCTGTGCCTAGTAGAAGGGTACCATCCCCGTCAGATGAGGTGGAGGAGGATCCTGTCGAGGCAGGGAGCGGAGACGAGTCAGTCGAGCACTCTACTGGTAGCCAGTGAAGGGATGATGACCCTTAGGTACGTGCTAAGTATAGGTAGTGTGTGTCAGGGACCCGATCTACAGCTGTTGTGGACTCCGATGATGGATGGATGGATGCTTCTCTGGTGACTTGGACTACTACTACTACTACTACTACTACTACTCCTGGATTAGCTCTTAGGCCATTATTTTGTGATGTTTATATTGTACATATTTTTGGAGAGCTCTAGAGTGTTGATTGTTTTTACATTTCCGTTTCATCGACTTGTTCTTACTTGGACTCGGTTATCTGAATACTTGGACTATGTACCCTTTTATTACTAATATATATGTATATATTATGTTATGTTTATTATCCATAGTCCAATGATTTTCCGCTTACTCTTATTTTATATCAAAAGGATTCAGTTACGCCATTGCGAAAGAATAAAACCTTAAGTTTTGAAAATGACGAGAGATAACTTCACTGCTATTTTAGTAACAAAGCTATACTAAGTTTTCAAAGCCAAGCGAATGGTATCTCATCCTTTTATTTCTAAGAACTTACGTTATATTTTATTAATTTCAAAAGGGCATCGAATCCAATGTTTAAGCAACGTATACGTTTATTTCCGAGATCCAAAGGTTTTTGTGTTTTGCGCACCTAACCCATTAGAATTTCAAAGGAAAGGAAAAGAAAAATTTATTTCCTATAAATTCTAATACTTTAACAAGTCCATAATAATTTTGGGTAATACTTAATTATTTATTCTATAATTACTCGGGTTATGAAAGTAGGGTGTTGCACTTTGTGGTATCAGAGCATAAATGATCCTATGGCTGAAGAAGTAGTCCAAAAAGAGCTAGTCATCCACATCAATCAGGTTACAACAGTGTATAATTTATGTATATTTTATGTTTGTTTTGATAAGTAATAGATACAAATTGTGTCTGAAACTATTGGGTATAGTCTCAGTTTAGGTTAGATGATTGAGTTTTTCTTTTGTCAATCATATATGATCATAAGCCCATAGTTCAGGTCTAGTATGACGACTAGAAACCAAAATCATACGAATATGATGCTGGAAAGGATCACGACTGTTTTGGAAGGTATGCAGCAGCAGAATCAGCAGCAACAACAACAAGCTAATCCACCTCACCAGTGCAATACTGGAACTGTTGAATCCAAAAGTCTTGCGGATTTTCGCAGTTGCAATCCACCTAAGTTTGAAGGAGGATTTAAACCTGAAGAGGCTAATAAGTGGGTTCATGAGATTGATAAAATTTTCAAGACATTAGATTGTACTGATGCTCAGAAGGTGACATATGCAGTCTATATGTTGGAAGGGGAGACTGGGAATTGGTGGAACCATACCGCCCAATTGCTGAGTTATGAAGGAAGAGAGGTTAACTGGGGAGTATTTATGGAGAAGTTTCTCAATAAGTACTTTCCAGATGACTTGAGGAGGAAGAAGGAAGTTGAGTTTCTACAGCTGAAGCAAGGGGATATGAGTGCAGGGGAGTATGCAACAAAGTTTGAGGAGTTGATAAAGTACTCTCCCTACTATCAGAACAACCCAGATGAGAGGGGAAAGTGTATCAACTTTGAAGGTGGTTTGAAGCCCAAGCTGAAGTCTGTGTTCAGTTATCAGAGAATTCAGAGTTTCCCTCCACTTGTAGATATTTGTAGGATGTATGAAGATGACAAGAAGGCAGAAAAAGTTCAAGTGTCAGAGAGAAGGGATCATCAGAACTATGGACCACAAAGGTGTAAGGGGTTTGATCGCAGAGGGAAGGGTCCATATTCTGGCAAGAATAGAGGCAAGGGAAAGGCTAAGGTTGATGACCGAGGCAAGTCTCGCAGTGATGTTCCATACTGTGAGAAGTGCAAACGTCATCATTATGGAAGAGTTTGTTGGGCAACAAGTGGTTGTTTCAATTGTGGGAAGCATGGTCATTTTTCTCATGATTGCAAAGAACTGGCCAAGACCAATCCGAAGGGAACAAGTTGAAGAGATTGTTGGACATATTGCTCAGCAGGTGACCCCATTTGTTATATTTGTTATAATTCTCCAAAGTGTTACCTCTGCAATGGCTGGAAGTTCTGTCTCAAGGACAATGGGGGGTAAGTGGTTAGGACAAAATCAGCCTCCAATTGCTCGGAGAAGACGGTGAATTTTTTAGCCTAGCACTTGTAGTTCGTTCCATCTAGTGGCTCGATTTTGGTGATGCCAAGCAATGTGGCTTTGTTGAAAAGAAGAGTCATCGAATCAACTATAATCTTTCTTTTAAATTGTTAGAAAAAAGAGTTGATAATGATTGTGTCGTGGAAAATATCAGTGCCTTAAAAGCAGGATTTCCAAAATGTCGAGGTGCAATTATATCAGCGATTCTTACTCCCAAGGTTAGCACATCAGCTCCCTAACTCATGCACTCAAAGTAGGGAACTCGAATACTCACAAGATAGGTTGCTGCAATAAAAGAAAATGAAACAAATGCAAAGAAAATAATGGAGTTTTTCGTGGTTTTTTTAGCATGTGCAAGAATGGCATATTATAGGCCAAGCATTTAGCACTCCAATGGCTACAAAATAATGGCCCATAAAAACGGAATAAAAGGTTGTCTAGAAACGGCTAAATAATGGGTCATTAAAACTACAAAAGCTATAAATTAAAAACTCGAGGAAAACTAAAAAGACGTTAGCTAGTGGTTTTCCAAAAAGAAGACTCGTACACCCGCATCGTCTGCCCGAATGGCGATGCGCGCATATTAGGCCCAATTGGTCAACTACTTAAACCCAATATGATATTTGAAAGTATGTAGAACAAAATGGAATATAAAAGATTAAATCTAACAAACATTGACTGATGTGGGTCTAACTTTTTTTTTTTAATAAATGTCATTACTTTCAACACTATCGAGAGAGTCTAGACTATCCTAATAGCATGGTTGTGAAAACCGAACCGAACCAGCCGGTTCAATCGAAAAACCAGTGAACTGGTGCATGTGTCGGTCTGTTAAGACCCAGATGCTGTTTTGGCAATTAACCGAAAATAAATCGGTCAAACCAGTCAAAAACCGTGAAAATCGGTGGTCCAACGGTTATGTCCAGTTTGTTGTTGAAGGCTCCAAAAATTGAAAATAGGTGCTTTTTTTTAAAAAAAAAAAAAAAGAATCCTATTCTTACAAACCTACTCTCAAGACAAAAGCATTCACATAGAAAAGAAATTTTAAAAAAGTGACAAGAACAAAAATTAACATAATGCATGAGAGGAAATGAAGGATTTGTTTTCTTCACATGGGAAACGGAAGAATTTGTTGGCTGCATAAAAAGTTTATGTTTACTGCATAAGAAAGAAGAAGAAGAATGATTTTTCTCTTCCTATAGCCGCCTAGCTCTTAGCATAACAAAAAGAATGAACTCTATTGATTTTGACATGGCCTAATTCTATATGGGCCTTTTAAGTGGTCAAGCCCATTTCTATTTTTTAGAGGCTGTATTATTAAACCTTATTACTTTACCAACTAATCAATTAATATTTATATAACTAGTGACTAATGTTTGGTAACTTTTTTTTTTTATTTCGTGATGTTATTATTTGTTAGAGTAATTTTAATTTTTTTATTTATAAACATATAGTATAACATTATAATATATAAAAACTAATACCAGTTGAATCACGGTTGAACCATTAAACTAATACTTTAATCGATTTAATGATCGATTCGATTTTTAAAACATTGCATAATGGTGATTAGATACAACTTAACTAGTGGTCTTGATGAGTGTGAGCTTTTATTATACCACTGCGTTCAATATTTGGAAGGAGAGATGTGTTATTGATAATGACTCTATTCTATTCGAGCAAAATTATTTTCTATGAAAAATACATGATCCAAAAACCAAAAAACAAAAAACTCCATGATGCGAAAAAGTACTGTTTGAAGCGGTAAATGTTAAGTGAAAGTTATATAAATAGTCGTCGTAGTGATCCGACACTTTTTTTCCTTGGATGAGCACTTCCTTTTCTGGACATAAAGCAGTTCTTTAATCTCTTGGATCATCAGCTAAAATTACCTTGACAATTGGTTTTTCATAAAATATGTAGCAAAAATGTACAGTTTGGAAACCGAAATCTTCGGCGCATTCGGGGTGGTTATCAGTTTTTGGTTTTTTATTTCAAAATTGTATTTTTAAAACAAAATTTGTTTAGCAAAATTTGAACCGAAATTGTTTTTTACTTATTTTCAAAACAATTTCATCTCTATTATCAAAACAACAAATAATAGTTTCATAATTTTAGTTTTGAATTACAAACTTATACAACCTCATTTTTTGTGTCAGTCAATCAGTACCATTATCATCATCACTCCTCCTACTACCATAGTCAATGCGATCACTGCTACCACCGTGACTATCACCCAACCAACATCATTGTGATCACCTAAACCCCAACCACCACTGTGACCACCACAACCATCCTAACCACTACCGTTCCTTATGATAAGCACCACCAAGTTATAGTTACCCCAATCGCCACCACATCCTTATCTGCTACCATTGCCCCTCCTTGGACCATATCATCACGACTTGGACCGACCACCACCACCAAACCACCACCATAGTGACCACCCTAGTCACCATTACCCTCAAATGACCACTACCACCATCGCAACCATCACTGCCATCTCAATCACCACCATACCTCAATGACACCACCACCACCTCCATGTCCACCCCAACTATCCTTTGATCACCATCACCATCATCACATCCTCACCCCCTCTACCAACATCACAAAAATTATCACTCTAGACATCAACCATTAAAACAACGACCACCACCTCCAACTAATAATGACAACAACCACATGGAAGTTGTAATTAAATAGTGGTAATATACAAGATAATGATGTCTATGGTGGTACATAAAATATAATAGTAAGAGCACTATAAAAATTATAAGTTTGAAAAAAATTTTGAAAATTGAAAAAAAAAATTGAAACCGACATTATAAAACTGAAAATTAATTTTGGTTTTTTAAAATTTTAAAATTCAAAACTAAAAATTACCCCGAACGGGCCTTCAGATTAGCTTTTATATCAACAGAATGTTCTAAAACAAAAGCTTTGTTATTTGCCCATTTTCCAATATTGTATAATACTTTTGAAATACGAGTAGTCTTAAATTAGTGAAATATCTGTACCAAGTATATATTGAGTATCAGCATATGTATCATACTTTTGGGTATTTGTAAATGATATGTCAAGGTATATTTTGGATATAGATCTTACCAATAATATTATTTTTGCATTAGAATTTGTATTTTAATATTATAGTTAATATTTCATCCTTATATTCGTTTATTTTGAGTCTCATTCTCTAATTTTAAAATACTCATATCCTATTTTAATACCAAGATTGTTTACTTGTACCTTATATATATATATAGAGAGAGAGAGACGCACACACATTTGTTTATAAAATTTAAATTTTTATTATCGTATTTGTACCCTAATTTTTTAGAAAATGATGTATCTCATACTCGGTACTATATCCGTATCGGGTGTCATACCCATATTGATACAACATGGAATAATACAAAGGCAAAATGTAATTTACTGTTTCCAATATGAAATAGTAAAAGATTGAGAAAGAAGCACATAGTTTTTTTTGGGTAGAAAAGTTTTCGTGAATTGGGTCCAAGGACTCATCAAAGATTATTTCCAATATTTAAGGAGCGCTTCCAAAATTACTTATGGATTATCTAGGAACTATAAAGAAGATTTTCACATTAACAACAGGATTAAAACTCCATTTTTATACATTTTAAGTCAATTCCTTATCTCCCGATTGGACGTTGACAAAGAAACACATATTTTGATTCCCTGTTGCTGCAGCATGCTGTATGTATTTTTAAGCTTTTTAAAGTCCAGACGGAGTGAGTGACCCAAAAAAAAAAAAAAAAAGAAATCGGAACGCCAATCATGCCTTCAATATACACAGCTTTAATTTTCTTTTGCTTTTGCATGTTTCTTGGGCAAAAGCATAGTGTGCAATTGTAATGCTTTTGCAATAAAGAGAGGTAGAAAAAAGCTGAAGCAATTCCTTCACTTTTTGGGACAGCATGAATTTGTGCATTACCGCTTACAGGTGGATACTCCACGGAGTGTTCGTGTATAGGAATATTGGTGTGACAGTAGTGCTATCTGTTGCCCCCCACCCATGTGTCATTACTAAACTTTTAATATTAGGAATTGCTAAACATCCCCATGTTTTACCCAAAGAGCTTTTTTTTTAATTTTTATTTTGAACTGTCCAAGAGCTTTAAAAGCAAAAGAAAAAAAATGTTTTATATTAGTAATTGTGATCATAGTATTACAGTTTAGTAAATGTTTTTACTTATATTGGGATCTCAATGCTTAAAAATAAAAAAAAGTCAAAATTCATGTTCATATCAAAATTCTGATCTTTTAAGTTATTTTTTATATTCAGTTTTATCCCTTAACTTTTTTTTTTCCATCAATTTCGTATTGTAAGCTTATGTATTTTTCATAATTTTCTCAATTTTCAACCAAAATTTTTGATCTTAGTATCATTGAATTTAGAAAGACAAGATCTACAAAATGGATTCGTCATTTAAAAAAAAAATTATCATGAAGAAATGAATTTTAGGATATATTTTGAACAAAAAAACGTATTTTATGGGCGAAATTAAAAAAAAAATTAAAAGACAAAATTGAAAAACAAAAATAATTTTGAGAACTAAAATATGGGTTTTGAAAGAAAAAAAAAGTATTGTGATTCCAATTGCATTTGCATCTATCTCCATTATTGTGTTTTTGAGCAATTACTTTTTTAATTAGGCTTAATTGCATTTTTGGTCCCCAATTTTCTCAATTTGGCGATTTTGGTCCCCCAACTTTTAATTTGGCGATTTTGGTCCCCCAACTTTTAATTTGGCGATTTTGGTCCCCCAATTTACAATTTGTAGCGATTTTGGTCCCTCCGTCAATTTCACCGTTAACGGTGCTGACGTGGCTGCTGACACGTGTCCATCTAGTAAATTGGGGGACCAAAATCGCTACAAATCGTAAATTGGGGGACTAAAATAGCCAAATTAAAAGTTGGGGGACCAAAATCGCCAAATTGACAAAATTGGGGGACTAAAGTGCAATTAAGCCAATAAAAACAAAAAATAAAAATAGCAAGTACATGTTTCGAACACAAAATTAAGAAAATTTGTTTTAAAAATTTTATGTATCTCATAAAGTATAAAAAAAGTTAAAGTTAAAATATAACCAGTTATATTATAATTGAAATTGAAAAATGACATAAAGTAATTGAAAACTGACATAAAGTATTATATCTCATCTTAAAGTACATAAAGAAATTGAAAAATGAAAAATATCCTATAAGAAAAAAAATTAAAATTATTTTTAATAAGGAAAAATTAACATATACTCCCTTCAATTTATAAGGCAACTGAAAAAACTTGTAGAACTTCAACTAATATAAAGTCTTATTAATAGATTACAATTTTTTTAGCTAATCACAATATTTTAGCAAATAAAGTTGTGCACAAAGTGTGAGATCATAAATTTTCTCTTATCTAATACACAATAATAACATGGGCTTTTAAAAAGGCCATTGATTATTAAAAGCTTTTAGAAAGGTCATTGATTATTAAAAAAAAGGTTTAATTGCACTTTTGGTCCCCAAATTTTCTCAATTTAACGATTTTGGTCCCCTAACTTTTAATTTGGCGATTTTGGTCCCCCAATTTACGATTTGTAGCGATTTTGGTCCTCCAATTTACCAGAGGGACACGTGTCAGCAGCCATGTCAGCACTATTAACGGTGGAATTGACGGAGGGACCAAAATCGCTACAAATCGTAAATTGGGGGACCAAAATCGCTAAATTAAAAGTTGGGGGACCAAAATCGTCAAATTGAGAAAATTGGGGGATCAAAAGTGCAATTAAGCCTTTTAATTATGATAAATTCATGTAATGCAACCACGAACTAAATGTAAAACAATAAAAAGGGCCAAACAAGTTATTGCACATATAGTGAAATAAATAGATTTATCTTATAACTGCCAATTAGAGTAACCCATTATGCATATAAACCACCACAGAAAGAAGAAGTAATATGAAAATTGTCTTTAGAATTAAGCTCTTACCCATTCAAGCACCCGGCCAAATTATCTCGTGGCTATTTGTTTCTCTAGAAAAAACAAAGGCTTAATTATGTCACAAATTCCTGAAATTTGGGGTACTTTTGTTAGATATTTTTGTTCTTTTTTTTTCATTGTTTATACCATCAAACTTATGTTTGGTTTGCTATTTGCCCCTCTGACAGATTCCGGCAAGTTTTTGCTATGTTTATGCCCTCAAACTTATCTCCGGTTTGGTATTTTCCCCTCTGACAGATTTCGGCCAATTTTTTCTATGTTTATGCCCTCAAACTTATCTCCGGTTTGGTATATATTTGCCCCTATGACGGATTCCGGCCAGATTTTGCAATGTTTATGCCCTCAAACTTATCTTTGGTTTGCTATTTGCCCCTGTGACAAATTCCGACCAATTTTTGCACATGTGGACCACCATGGTCCTAGTCGCCCCACTAGAGCTCTTCATCTTCAACATTTCTCCAACCACCAAAGCTCCAACCACCATACTGTCTCCCTCAAAAAAGCAAATGAACCGCGCCGCAGCAATAAACGCGTATGAAGCCAGGTGTCGCCTATCATCTGTGTTACGATTGTACGACAATCCAATCGGACTATAAACATCGCCCAAGTTGAACAACACGGAAGCCTTCTCAAGGTGAATGTTTGCTGAGAGGACTTATTCTTCGGTTTGAAGGCATCGAACCAAACGAAGGAGAGAGAGTTGACGTGGCTTGAATCGGGTGAGATAGGGCAGCGGGTTTCGACGAGGCAAAGGGATTTGCAGTAGGACTGGAAGAGTCGTGGCGGGAGGGAATGGAGGGGAGTGGTGGTGCTCGATTTCAGAGGGGATCTGCTTTAGGGTTTAGAGATCGTTTTCGAGGTTTTGGCGACAGTGGTGGGGGCTGGTGGGGTGAGGTATGGTAGCGGTGACAGTATGGTGGTTGGAGCTTTGGTAGTTGGAGAAAGGTTGAAGATGAAGAGATTTGGTAGGGTGACTAGGACCATGGTGGTTCACGTGCGCAAAAACTGGTCGGAATTCGTAACAGGGGCAAATAGCAAAACGAAGATAAGTTTGAGGGCATAAACTTTGCATAATTTAACCGGAATCCGTCACAGGGGCAAATAGCAAACCGGAGATAAGTTTGAGGACATAAACATTGCAAAAACTGGCCAAAATCCGTTAGAGGGACAAATAGCAAACCGGAGATAAGTTTGAGGGCATAAACATTGAAAAAAAAAAGAATAAGGGTATCTGACAAAAATATTCCAAATTTCAAGGATTTGTGACATATATAAGCCAAAAACAAATGAATAAAAAAAAGGACTTCCGTATTTTGCTGTACCTTATTTTTAATATGATCATTCCTGTATTTTATGTGTTTTACTTAAACAACCATATGATATACTCGTTGAGTTTAAAATTCAGCCATGTTCCTTGGATTTGCATGTTTTTTTTATTGATTATTGATTTCGATCACTTCAAGGTTGGTGCTTGAAAAACTTTGCTTGCTAATTACTTAAAGTGGAGACCTCTTTTTTCTTCCGCAACATGGAAAAGAGAAGGGGAAGCAGGCAAATCAAATAATGATCCACTCTCTCGTTGAAAATCTTTACATAAAGGTTGCCTAAGAAAATAAATGATGTTTAAATATTTACTTAAATGTTTCACCAAAAGAAATACTCCCATCGGTCTCATTTATAGTAAAAAAAGACAACCATTAATATAAGCAAAATTTAACTAATTTTTTATTTCCAATACAATTATTACTAAAATATTCTCATAATATGGTTAAGTCATTTAATTTTTGTTTCATTCCCAATGTAAATGTACCAAAATAGTCTATTTTTTTTTTATGAATTTGAGAAAATTAAATACACTCAACTAACTTCCTTAATAAGTGTGAATTAGTTATTTTTGCTTAAAAATGAGACCGGAGAGAGTAAGAGTTTGCTTAATACAAATCCTTATATGGAAAATAAAAAGTTAGATAATACTCAATTCGATCATATATGTAAGATTCTTTTGGGGAAATTCACATTCATAAAGAAAGTGAATTAAGGTTGTTAGTGGTATTGAAAATGTAAACATTGAATACATTTTTTCAAAACTACCTTTATAATTTTTATTGAGATTTTAAAAAGTATTGACTTTGTAAAGGTGTTATTGGGAAAAAAAAAGTACGTAATTAAATGAATAAATGTTATTGGAATTTTGGTATATGATCATACAAATAAGATCAATTTTTTTTCTATAAAAAGTGTCTTACATATAGGACCGAAAAGAATATTAAAATAAGGCTTATTTATGTCTTTAGTCTCTGAAAGTTGGGAGTGGTTTGATTTTGGTCCTTAGAAGTTTTTTTGACCTTGACTTATCCTTAATTGTTTTGAAAATTTGGTTTTAGTCCATGCAGTTAGAAAAAATTCGTTAACTGCTGACGTGGCTACTGAAACACCACATTGACATACACGTGTGCAAGTACCGCGTGCCATTAGTAGGATGACGTGAATTATCCGGGGCCACAAGAGCAAAAGGGCCAAAGCCCAACCCAAATGTGTTTGTGAATTGGACTTTGGCCCTTTTGCTCCTGCGGGTCCAAATCATTCGCGTCATCATATCGATTGTAACACTCTCATCTTTTATAAAGGGAAAAATAATTTATTAGAAAATTGTTGTGACGGAAGAGTAAAAGTTCCCTTTATTCAAGATTAGAGGAAAAAATTTTTCTTTAAAGTACATCGTTTCGGTGTTACAATGGATCAAATCCAATAAATGTACATCTTCCTCTTCCGCGTGAGTCTCTGGCTTGACGGGTGGACTAACTTTATCTTCTTCTTATACCTACCACCAAAATGGTAGATGAGAGTAAATCACTTGTCATATCGCGTAAGCAGATAATTAATTGAGTAATCATAGACAAACATACACTCATAATCATCATAATGCATTTCATATGCTCAATCCTTGATTTACAATCATATTATCTTATCTTTATGTGGCATGATGCATGCTAATTTCATCTCCATCCTTGGATCCAATATCAATTCTTCTCAACCCTTCCTCTGGTTTCTCATTACTAAATCAAAGGAAAGCAACTGGGAGTAAACGCCTTTCAACCACGACAGATCACATAACTCATCTATGTGTACCCTCTTTTTCTAGGGTTAGATCATTGCCAAAGGTCCGCCCTCCGCCACCTAGAGACCGATAGGATATATTATGGTTAAGCAAAACTATCCGGGAAAAGTCTGCAGAACCCCCCCCCCCCATCATAGGACCGTTTTACCCATAATAATCCCCACGGTTACAAACGAATCACCGTCAAACCTGACCTCTGCACATTCTCGCACCGATCCTAGGAATTCTCTTTCCAATTCTTAGAATGGTCGTATCTTTCCCGATATCCTATCTCACCATCCGCAACTCCTCGTGCGAATGCAAATAATTTATCGTTTCACTTTACATTGTTAATTCATTGCATAATTACGAATCCATGTTCATAATCAAACATCATCAAAATCATCATAAAGTATTCATTCATTCATAGAATTTCCTTTCATGACCCATTAATGCATTAGATTAAGGCTAGGTGTATTAAAAATTAGCAAATCTCAATTCAAGGGCCTTGGTAATCGATTACCTCGTGAAAATTCAAATTTTAGTACCAATTTTAGCCTGGTAATCGATTACCAAACCTTGGTAATCGATTACCCTGCAGCAGAATGCACACTGAATTGAGTTTTGCTATACCAACTTTTGATACACTTCACTTTAATCCAATACAACTCAAAATAGATCAAATTCACATATATTCACATCTGTTGATGCATATTTCAAGCAATCAAATCATCACTTACATATTCAACTCATTCAATAAGCATAAAACATCGTAAAATCATAACTTAACATATGAAATTCAATTTCATTGCAAAATAACCAAGTTTCAGCATTCTATTAGCTCATATTCATCATTTTAAACATGCTCAAGTCAAAGTTTTATAAAGAACCATGGGTTGTCTTGGTCTCCAAACCAAGAAACCTTGTCATGGTTTATTCATTTCTCTTTTCACACATTATCAATCAAACATACTTCAATAATTATCCTAGCGATATGAATGAGATCTCCCATACCTTAGATATTTAGGACAGGTTTAGACACGTTTGGTTCGGCCACAACGTAAAACGCAACGCTGTGCACCAGAAACTTGCACATACCAGCACCAGAATGAGCACCAGCCGCACCAGGAACATGCACCAGACTTCAGCATCGGTCCATCAGGAACATGCACCAGACTCCAGCACAGTTGCACCAGAGACGTGCACCCGGATCAGTACCAGATGCACCAGGGGCGTGCATCAGGGAAACAACACCTGTGCATCAGGAACGTTGCACCAGGTGCATCAGAAGACAACACCAGTGCACTAGAGAACTAGCACCAGCAGCGCAACCATGCACCAGAGCTTGCACCAGAGCACCACCATGCACCGTGGGTTAGTATCAGATGCACCAGGGACGTGCACCAGAAAACAGCACCGGTGCACCAGGAAACTAGCATCGGTAGCACCGTCACGCACCGAAATGTGCACCAATCGCATCGAAGGCCCGAACCATTTATATTACACCCAAGATTCAGCACCGACCGAACCAGGAACAACCCCACACAGCATCAACAACAACCAAAACCCCAAACTCCCCTCAACCCAAGGATTCCACTTACTTCCACTCACTAATTCTCACCAAAACTTAAACTCTATGTGCACCAGCTCAAGGCAAGCCAAGTGCACGAATTTGAGAGGTAATCTGGACAGAGTTTGGGCAAGGGAAAGCATGAAAACATGCAGAAACAACAACAACTATGGCATAAGCTATTTATAGAAGGGAAAAAGAGAGGAAATGATGCAAGGAGATGAAGTAAGCCATGACTTCATCTCTATCCTACACCACACAATGGTCCTAGACCATCTAGGAGCCACACATTAGTCTGTAGGAATGAAAAATATCTAAGTTTTAACGAGCTTCTAGCTTCCACCGCCTTAAAACTGCATTAGATATAGACTGGTAATCGATTACCACGACATGGTAATCGATTCCACGACTTAAATTTGACCAGAAATTAAATTTTGACTTAGGTAATCGATTACTGGATCTGGTAATCGATTACCTAGACTTTTTGACCTTTAAATACAATTACCACCATTGGATTTGAAGACAAGAGGGTTGGGAAGCTTGTCTCCAAATTTGGGTACGATCCGATGGTTAACGAATGAGATATTGCACGATTTTTAGGTGTTGTTTTCACTAAAGTTCACTTTGATTATTATTTACAAAATATTCACCTAGTATTTTCTTGATACTCACTTATTATCTACTTAATATATTTCATTTATAATATCGAGGACAATTTCGTTGGGTGTTACAATTCTCCCCTACTTTTAGGAATTTCGTCTCCGAAATTCATTTTCTTAATCAAATTGATTTTCTAAAACATCTGGTAAAAATAAGAATTTGATTTCTGGAGATAATTTGGGTCTCTCCCCCACTTAAAAGAATTTTGTTAAATTTTCCTCAAAATTCCTTCATTAGGAAAATATAATTAAGTTTTAAACAAAACATTTCAAAAGAACATTTTTCGCTGCGCACTCTGACCAACTTGGCACAAATAATAGAGGAATCAATGTGATTTTGCTTCTTAATAGTTATAAATATCAGGATAATCATTCCTAATATTTATACTATTAATAATAAAATCATTCTTGCCTAATATAATCTTTTACTAGGAAGATTATACGCTTATCTTTAAGTTAGATGAACCTAAAGATAGAAATATTCATCGTATCGTCATCCAAATTTTGTTAAAAAGAAAATTCTGATAAAAACAAATATTTGAAAAAAAAACGTTATTATTAAAAAATTGACTTCTCCCCCACTTATAATGAAGTTGGGTCCTTAGTTACCTAAAGGATTTCTAGGTTCTCGACGGTTTCCATTCTTTTGGATTTCATCCATATATGAGTTGACTATATCGGCTTTTGGTTATCTAAGAAAATTGTCATCCCATTCCACGTTTGGGATGTTTGCTTTCGATCATAGGCTTGTACTAGTCTTTCCAAGGTATGATCATCTCATAGGTTTGCTAAACAGGTTTATCAATAGCTCATTTCCCTATTTCAACGGGTTAGTTTCTTTCCAAAGATTAATTTGTAACTGAGGAGTACTCGTCACAAGGGAATCTTAGAGTTGAGGAGAGTAATATCGTCCTTAAGTTTTCAAGGGTCTAGTTTTTAATTTCTATAACAATTGTCTAATGTATGGTTGGTCTTTCTACTTCACATTCTTACTTACTGTCATCCTTTATCAACTTAGTTCGAGTAGGCTAATATGGACAATCTGTGGGTATCCTATCACTTTAGAAGAGTACCTTCATTCTGGTCTTTGACCATTATCCTTCATTCTCCATACCTTAGGTGCAATCCTTTTGTAAGTCTCGGGTCATAAATCGGATGGTCTTTCAAATGAGTCCTTAGTCATAACTTCTTGAAATCTTATTCAAATCCAATTTTTCTCTTATAATTAGGTGGTACTATCATAAGGGATGATTTTTCATTTCTATGGTCACTCTCTAGGAGTTCAAGTTTGGGAAATCTTGGCAACGTTCCGGAAATAATCCATCAATCTCTAGAAAATATTTCTCACTCACATATTTTTTATGGTTCCTCTCCTTGTAGAGCGGGTCTATCTAAGTTAGGTCAATTAAGATTTCTTTCTTCATGAAATCGTAATCCAAAAATGATACACTTCCTTTGGTTTGGGATTAGCCTTGGACAGTTTACTACTTATTCCCCTTTAGAGCATCCACTATTAGTTTTAGGAAACTTAACTCGTTCCTCCAGGGTTTTAGGATTTTAAAAGAGTCTACAAAGGATGAAGGTTCTCGTTTCACAATTACTTAAGGGGTCCGAAGGTATCACTATTTGTTTGTAGTACTCGCAGAAATATACTATTTCCCTTAAGCTAATTGGTTGATGCTTGGATTCCTAATCGGTCCTTTTGAGAATATATACCCTTAGGTTTTTAGGCTTGGCCCCTTATTGATCTTAGGTAATAGTACTAACAACCGCGAGTATTTTCCTAAGGTACTTTCATTACGTCATCCATCTTACATGTGGGCTTCATCTCTATTAGATTACCTTACTGCATCCTTAAGAAATTGGTTAGTCTCTATAGGGGAAAATTTAGTTCGCAAACTAAATTTAATCGAGAAGTCAATATGAACCTTTAGACAAAAGTCATCAAATATATTAAACTAATCTTCGTACGTCATTTTTCGAAAGGATTCTCTCAAATAAAGGTTTAAGAGAAATCTTTTCTACTTGTCATGAGAAAGATTGGAGAAGAATAATATCTAACACTTTTCGCAAAACTTTTCTTATTTAAAGATTATCAAAAGAGTGAAATAGAATCACAAAGGAATTTCCTTTTCCAAAAAGATTCTTCATAGAGTGAATAGATTCGTATTGACTTTCAAAAAGTTTTCCTTATGAGAAAAGGGATTTAGGGATAATGTATGAATAATTATTTTTAAGAAAGTCTTTCTTTAAGCTAAGGCTTCAAGGATCTTCTATAATGATTCCAAGAAACTATTTCAAAGTTCAATTCATATCTTTTCAAAATTGCTAATGAGAGAAGGAATTAGAAAATCAAGAAGAATTCATGGTAGGAATGATTTCATAAACTTTTTCCTTCATGTAACAATTATACAATAGTTTACAAACATTTGCTTTTAACACGTGAGTGAATCCTTTTGAAAGAAATTTTTCAAAAGAAATTATGATTCCAAAAGGTTTAAAAACAGTTTGGAATTATCTTTCGTCTAAATATTATGGGAGTGATTTAGAATCCTTATCCCAAAAGTTTTATTTTTATTTATTTATTTATTTATTTTGCTTATTATTAATGTCGTTAAGAAGGGTTCATCAAAATTTCGACATTCCAAAATATAAGATGGTCCTAAGAATTCTCAAATAAATAACTTTAAGTAGCTTGACAATTCAAGATTATGATAATAGTAAAATATTGAAAGTTCTTTCAAAAGTTAAGGTTTTAAAATGCCCAAATACGCAACATAATAAAACTTTTATCGTAAAATTTTCGAAAGAAATCAAAATAATCGCAAGGAGAAGCAATTGAGAAATTCGTTGGATAGGGATTCCGAATAATTCGGAAGGAATGAGAAGTTCATCATCGTTGCGACAGGGTTCACTTAATTAGGAATTGAAGAACTTTGTGCAAGATTATCAAAAAGTATTCTTTTAAAAAGCATTACCGAGATCTAATGATCTAGGTATAGGGAATTTCATTTCCCAAAAGTGCTATGAGAAGGTTCAGAGATATGGTTGCTTGAGTTCTACTTTCACATAGATAATCGATCAAGGCTTATGTCACTGAAAGAGATCGAAGAATAGGTGTTTCTATTACATACTCCGATTAGAATGAAGTTTTGGATATTTATGATCATCTCTTCCAAGAGCTGTAATTATTACGGTGGCCAGTCCTAACATTACATATCATTGGTAAAGAGATCATATCAATCTGATCGAAGTGATAATCCTCCACAAGGGAGATTGTAAAATGTATCTTTAGATTACATGAATCCAAAGATAAAGATTATTTGTCATCATCAGATTCAACTTAGTTAGTTAAGTACTAGGGATTTTCCATTCCCGTTGGGGTGGCATTCACTTACCCTAGCCCGTTGGTCATTGTTCTCTTTAGGCTTAACTAACTTCCTTTCCTCTGATCATAACAAGGGAGCTGAGTTTGACTTTGACCTAGCTGGATCAAAGTTTAGCAACAGTACTTAATATATTTGATTTAGACGATTTTTAAAATCAAACAAGATTCTAACTCTTCTAATGATTTCTAACTATCTCAACAATAGTTGGACAGAGACTGACAACGGAGGTGATGAAACCATACTCTCAGGTCGAAAAGGAAGGAACTGCTCTAATACCATAATGTAACACTCTCATCTTTTATAAAGGGAAAAACAATTTATTATAAAATTGTTGTGGCGGAAGAGTAAAAGTTCCCTTTATTCAAGATTAGTGGATTAAAATTTGTCTTTAAAGTACATCGTTTCGGTGTTACAATGGATCAAATCCAGTAAATGTACATCATCCTCTTCCGCGTGAGTCTCTGACTTGACGGGTGGACTAACATTATCTACTGCTTATACCTACCACCAAAATGGTAGATGGGAGTTGTAACACCCTAACTTTTTATACTTTAATAATTTACTTTTATTATAGATTTCTTTAGAAAATACTTGGGGTTTTATAAAAAAATTTGGCGGAGTTTACTCTAAAATATGGACTTTCCCCAAGTTAACTTTGTACCTATCAGACCAGATCAGTTTATTTGTAACAAAACGAAATTTACATTGTAAGTGGTTGTGACTTACTTTGAAATAAATTAGAAAAGGATATTTTTATATCCTTCACAACCATTAATACATTTAATGAAAATAAATGTTCTTAAAAAGTCCTTTATACAAGAAATAGAAGTACACTTAACTTATAAATAAAAGTTAACACTTGAAACAATTTTAATTAATAAAACACTTTACATTACATTATCCAAGAATGGTTGCAACAATAATAATGAGACCAAGGAGGTCACAATAATAGTATACTCTCTATAATTGAGAGTATACCTTCACGGTGCGGAAACAATGAACATCTTTCTCCGAAGGTACCTAAAATGGTCAACTTAAGGGGTGAGTAATTTGAATAATAATCAAGGAAAACACTTAAAATAACAGTAATAAGGCATAACTAGACATACCCACACACACACACATATATATATATATATATATATATATATATACACAATTCAGTATACAAAATCAACACCTAACAATGCTTGGATGCTCAATCATATGAGTATGAAATGCACTATATACCATTATGGTTTAATTCCTGAATCCAATGTAGCACTGTACCATTTAACTTTATCCACTATAACACTTTAACACTTTCATTGGATTCAGTGAATTAAACTCATTACATAACAATGAATGCACTTCTCCATTTCCAATAACAATAACACTTTCAACCCTCACATACACCCTCCACTCTGGGGAAAAACCGACCAGGAGTAAGTATTTCTCAACCTATAATTGGGTGCTTCACCTCCACTTAGGAAGGTCCCTCGCTCACCCGCTTGCACAGCACTTCACACCTATAGGGTTCGTCATGCAATTTGGATTGATTTGCCCAAATTGGCTTTAGCAGAAATCACCCTCGACTGGCCAAAACGAGCCAAAGTAATGGAATTAGTATGGTTTGCGTAGAACCAATCCCCAACACGGAAAGCAAACCCGTGTCCTTTGCAGGATCAAAGTTCTCCATAATAATCCCAATATTTACTTTTGCTCTCATCAATCGTAAACGACGTATGTTTTTCCCTGAACACCTAAGGTCCACCTTACTCCTTGATGCATGTGTTTCTAGTTCATTTTTATATGGCTTTTGTTAATCAAATCTTTAATACTTCATATCCAATTGGTTGGGTTCTCTAACTTAGGGTTATGGCCATACTATATATATATAGTAGCAATCACCCATAACAACAATAATAACCATGATCATAACATTTATTCATTCATCCATTTAATTCAATAACAATAATAACAGTTAATAACTAGCAACACCCTAAGTTCATCACATACTTTCATATTCAATCATAACCATATCATTCATTTGATCATTTAATTCACTAACAATTATAATAATCAATTACTAACATCTATCCTAATTCATAACATAAACTTTCACACCCAAACATAGCAGTCAAACATTCACATAACAAAATACATCTAACTATGACCCTATTACTATCATTAAATCCTTTCCCTAATTAGAACCAAAGTACTCCCCCTTACCTCTTGAAGAGAAGAGGAGAAATTGGGATTCTCATGGAATCCATTCACCAACTCCAAATCCTAGCTCCTTAGCACTCAAATCCTTGATTCCTAGTGATCCCCAAGCTTCCTTGATTGATTAGAAGACTCTATGTCATGGATTGCACAAGTTGGGGTTTTAGGGTTCAATTTGTGGATTTGGAGAGAGAGAGAGAGTTATATGAGATTAAAGAGAGGGAAATTGATTGGGAAGAGATGGGTGAATGATTTGTGGGGTTAAAATGATGTTATTTGATGTTGGTTTGAGAAATTGCAAAACCCTAGTTGATGGAGAAGGAGGGAGCTCGCGAGAGAAGAAGAAGAAACAATGAGAATACATTGAAAAACACGTGTTATGAGTCTGATATAACAGGTGTTAATCGATTAACCACTTTTGTTAATCGATTAATACTTATTAGTAGTACATGGTTAATCGATTAACACTGCCATTAATCAATTAGTGCCAGAAGGTGCCACAAAAATTAATCGATTAAGCCACCCCTTAATCGAGTAGTGGCTGAAAATGGCTTAAAACCTAATCGATTAATGCCCCTCTTAATCGATTAACTCTTTGAAAATTGCTTTATTTCATACTTCTAAGACTTCTAAGCTCACCACACTCATCCCCAACCTTACTAAACACCAAAACACTCATTCCTACACCTTCTAAACTATCCCTAACTCATACCTTTCTACCCTTACCTAAACTCTGATCCTAAATTCATCCTAATCCATTCTTAACTTATATCTTCTTACACTTAGCTTAGTACTAGTTCTAAGTACTTACTATTACTAATTAACGCTTCTACACGAAAATCGAAACTTGGGGATGATACAACGCTTATCAAAATCCTACTAATTACAACACTTAAAGATTCTATAAAATCGGGGATGTCACAATTCTCCCCCACTCAAAGGGATTTCGTCCCCGAAATTCGACTAAGTTCAAAGAACTAAAAGAGATATGGAGGTATATGCTCTAGTAACACGATGGATCTTATCTTGGGCGATAAGGTGGTTATGACTTTTGGGCATTCACTCCCCCACTTAGAACACAACTACGGTTGAGGTTTCACTCTTAAGAAAACTAATCTGTTCAGACTAATCAGAGAAGCAACAAGTCCTAAACCTCCCTATAACATATAAACATTCAATAAAATATAGGCTGTAACATCAGGAAAACATTTTAAACAGATAATCACAAATAACATACTCAAAACGGAACAAACATAGAGCATTTATCAATAAAAAGGAATTAACATAATAAAACCTAATTCATACACAATCAAAGGAGATAACAGCACACATCAATAGTTTTAAAAACATTATTTGTTTAACTAAAACCAAATACAAAGAGCATCGTGTTTTGGAATTTTATAAAAGAGTATACTTTTGAAAGGAAAATAAGACATCATCATAAGAAACATTTTAAAGAATCAAGCATAAATAGCATGCTCAAAGAGGAGCACAACAGAAAGCAATTAACAATGAAAGAAATTAGCACGACAAAGCATAATTCTAAAAAGAACAATCAAGAGAAATAACCAACATACACAAAATTTAAAACATTATTTATTTAAAATTCTTTATAAGATTAAACTTAACCCAAATGCAGTGAATATCATTTCAAAATCTTATCAAAGAGTACATTTCTTAAAAGAAAATTAAAACATCAGCTCAACACAGTTAGTAAAAATGATCGATACATACCAAAATAGTCTTGCATTGAATTGAATTGAGTAAAAGTCTTGAAAGGATTTTGATATTCATTTGATAAAAGGTTATGCAATTTGCAGTTCAAAGGGTAACAACATTTGCACACTTAGAAGGTCACCCAAAAATAGAGTTGGTTACTCATGAAGAAGATGAGTTTAAATTCCAACCCAAAGTTATTCACTATACAAGAAATACGATTTTTAGATATGCCTTCGTCGGGTGAAAGCGATAGGTTACTTGAAAGCATTTTCAAAAATTACCATTTCATGCTTTTCTAAAATTTCCTTTGCAAAAGAATCTTGATCAAAGAATGGATTACACATGAATACGATTGAAATTAAGGGTTATTATGAAGGGTAAACATAGTGGTGGTCCTTTGAAAAGTCTATTCAATATGTGTTTATAATATGGATTGAACATATTACATGGAAAAATATACTTCAATTATAAACCTATAGATATAGTAAAGGAGTTTCCCTTTATACCAGGACTCAGTTCATCAAAGTATAAGTTTGATCATTCATAAAATTCTTTAAAGAAGAAAGATTACATTGAAAAATATAATTACAATAGAAAAGATTTAAAGTTAGAAATTGCCATTCAAAGGACATAAGGCAATTAGCTTTGAAAATTTAATTTAGTACTTAGTTGATAAAGAATGGTTTAGTGCTTTCATAAAATCACTCTAAATAGTGGGTGGAAAACATTCTTCATCAAAAGTCATCATTAAATAATACACAAGGCGAATAAAAATAATTAGATTTGGAACTAGTATGAAAAATACAAAACAAATGGTTCCAACGATAGTTTGATTTAGTATATACTCTTAGAAAATTTGAAATTACAAATATACTAATATACAATTCAAACACACGAAAATCAATAACTCTAAAACAATCAAAACCTACCTCCTATATACACCTATATATATATACACATATACATAAGACTTAAACTCTACAAGTTTAAGACTCCCACTAGACCTATGCTTGTCTATTCCTCACACAAGGTTTAGGGTTTCCTATTTGGTTCCTTAGGTTAGGGTTTCGCCTAACTGCTTTCTATCTTAGAACCCTAGTTGAAATCTCTTATTGCTATCTAGACTCTGGTGCTAAGACTCTTATAATGGATGTTATGACTGGGACTTTAATACCCAACAAACTACATTCCATGAAATAGTTAACATTGGTTTGAAAATTGTTTGCGATTATGGAATATAGCTTATTCATTAAATAACTCCGCATTTCCCTTGAGTTCTATGTGAACTTAAATGGAAAGATATAACATCCATTACATTACTTGAGATTCTAGACTTGAATCTCACTCTATGTGAGATACATTGCCTTTAACCCACTTTGTTATCGTCATTTGCATTTCTCAATTCCACATCGTAATAGAAAACAATGAAGTTCTAACTTGTAAAGAAAAATTTGTTCTTTGGTGATAGAGAACTTCCCAAAAATTATCTCTTTCCGAAAATAAGGGAAAACTCTTTGTAATTTATAAATCAATTTCACTTTGAACTTTAACAAAGTTAGCTAATGATAAGAAACATGTCAAGCATCCAGAAGTTCAAAGTATTCATAAAGATTTCCAAAATCATTTCACATTGGCTTTGGAACTAATTCAAAAGTTTTGGTGGACTCCTTTGACAAAGAAAAGTAAGGATCCGCTATGACCATCAAATTCAAATAAAAGGAGTGCCGATATCGGGTGAAACTGAATTTCAGTCGTGCTTTCAAATTTTTAATAAATGCTCTTCCTTTTATTTCAACTTTGAAGTTCAAATCTTGTTTCAAATTGACGTATGTCACATTCGGTGAATCCCTATTTAATCGGCAATTGGTGTAATCCAATAATAAACTACACCATCATTCCATTACTTAGGAATTCACTTTGTTAACAATACATGTTTAAAAATTGGTGGTGTGACATTCGAACAATTATCAAAGCTTGAATCACTTCCACACATTGGAAAGTATTAGAATACTAGTATGCTTGACACTCGTTAGAATTCATACTACTAATACTTTTCAAAATAAAGTCTTAAAATAGTTTGATGCAAAAACACATGTACACCTTTTCAATAGTAGTGTATTTATCACCAAACACAATGTGGAATTGTGGAAAGTACTTAGGTCTTATTAGAGACGACACTCAGTCATCAAAGTTAAAGGCAAGTACATCAGGTTGACACCTATTCACTTCCGCTGCGCACTCTGATAAAGAATGCTCGGAGTGTCTATGATGCAATGATTCCTAATACTTCTCCTATTCCTATGTATAGAAAAGAAATTCGATAATTATTTCATTGGATTCGAGGACTCAATGATATCATCTTCTAATAAAATGTAAGCCTCGAGGGGCCCATCTCGATACTACATTGCATTAGAGATAAAACCATTTTTGTACAACCTGAATTCCAATCAAATAATAAGAGATGACTCATCTTCCATTCAAAAGAAGACTTTGAAATTTCATTTCACGTAAAAGTTTCAATTCTTCGTCATATCCGAAGTTGACTTACTTAATTCAAAACTAAGGTTTAGTCCATCCCGTTGGGGTAGCAATTTCTTGCTCTGACCCGTTGGGAGTTTTCACTTCCCTCAGTCTCTACTTTCGGTCCGCTTCAAAGTACAACAAAGCTACAATTGAAAATTCTATTTAGTCCACTTTGAATTGAAGATTTAACCTGATAATTACTAAACTATCATTAGGACTATTCCTTCACTACTACTAAACTATGCTAACTCTAGCTAAGTATGCATGCATAAACTATTACAATAGACTACTTAGCTCACTACTTGTTAGTTACTCTCATGTGGAGTTACCCTTTGGGAGTAGGAAATCCAAACTCCACAGCCGAGAATTGCAACCATTGATCTGATACCATAATGTAACACCCTAACTTTTTATACTTTAATACTTTACTTTTATTATTGATTTCTTTAGAAAATACTTGGGGTTTTATAAAAAAATTTGGCGGAGTTTACTCTAAAATATTAACTTTCCCCAAGTTAACTTTGTACCTGTCAGACCAGATCAGTTTATTTGTAACAAAACAAAATTTATACATTTACTTTGAAATAAATAAGAAAAGGATATTTTTATATCCTTCACAACCATTAATACATTTAATGAAAATAAATGTTCTTAAAAAGTCCTTTATACAAGAAATAGAAGTACACTTAACTTATAAATAAAAGTTAACACTTGAAACAATTTTAATTAATAAAACACTTTACATTACATTATCCAAGAATGGTTGCAACAATAATAATGAGACCAAGGAGGTCACAATAATAGTATACTCTCTATAATTGAGAGTATACCTTCACGGTGCGGAAACAATGAACATCTTTCTCCGAAGGTACCTAAAATGGTCAACTTAAGGGGTGAGTAATTTGAATAATAATCAAGGAAAACACTTAAAATAACAGTAATAAGGCATAACTAGACATACCCACACACACACACACACATATATATATATATATATATATACACAATTCAGTATACAAAATCAACACCTAACAATGCTTGGATGCTCAATCATATGAGTATGAAATGCACTATATACCATTATGGTTTAATTCCTGAATCCAATGTAGCACTGTACCATTTAACTTTATCCACTATAACACTTTAACACTTTCATTGGATTCAGTGAATTAAACTCATTACATAACAATGAATGCACTTCTCCATTTCCAATAACAATAACACTTTTCAACCCTCACATACACCCTCCACTCTCGGGAAAACCGACCAGGAGTAAGTATTTCTCAACCTATAATTGGGTGCTTCACCTCCACTTAGGAAGGTCCCTCGTTCACCCGCTTGCACAACACTTCACCCCTATAGGGTTCGTCATGCAATTTGGATTGATTTGCCCAAATTGGTTTAGCAGAAATCACCCTCGACTGGCCAAAACGAGCCAAAGTAATGGAATTATTATGGTTTGCGTAGAACCAATCCCCAACACGGAAAGCAAACCCGTGTCCTTTGCAGGATCAAAGTTCTCCATAATAAATCCCAATATTTACTTTTGCCCTCATCAATCGTAAACGACGTATGTTTTTCCCCGAACACCTAAGGTCCACCTTACTCCTTCATGCACGTGTTTCTAGTCCATTTTTATATGGCTTTTGTTAATCAAATCTTTAATACTTTATATCCAATTGGTTGGGTTCTCTAACTTAGGGTTATGGCCATACTATATATATAGTAGTAATCACCCATAACAACAATAATAACCATGATCATAACATTTATTCATTCATCCATTTAATTCAATAACAATAATAACATTTAATAACTAGCAACACCCTAAGTTCATCACATACTTTCATATCAATCATAACCATATCATTCATTTGATCATTTAATTCACTAACAATTATAATAATCAATTACTAACATCTATCCTAATTCATAACATAAACTTTCACACCCAAACATACCAGTCAAACATTCACATAACAAAATACATCTAACTATGACCCTATTACTATCATTAAATCCTTTCCCTAATTAGAACCAAAGTACTCCCCCTTACCTCTTGAAGAGAAGAGGAGAAATTGGGATTCTCATGGAATCCATTCACCAACTCCAAATCCTAGCTCCTTAGCACTCAAATCCTTGATTCCTAGTGATCCCCAAGCTTCCTTGATTGATTAGAAGACTCTATGTCATGGATTGTACAAGTTGGGGTTTTAGGGTTCAATTTGGGGATTTGGAGAGAGAGAGAGAGTTATATGAGATTAAAGAGAGGGAAATTGATTGGGAAGAGATGGGTGGATGATTTGTGGGGTTAAAATGATGTTATTTGATGTTGGTTTGAGAAATTGCAAAACCCTAGTTGATGGAGAAGGAGGGAGCTCGCGAGAGAAGAAGAAGAAACAATGAGAATACATTGAAAAACACGTGTTATGGGTCTGTTATAACAGGGGTTAATCGATTAACCACTTTGGTTAATCGATTAATACTTATTAGTAGTACATGGTTAATCGATTAACACTGCCATTAATCGATTAGTGCCAGAAGGTGCCTCAAAAATTAATCGATTAAGCCACCCCTTAATCGAGTAGTGGCTGAAAATGGCTCAAAATTTAATCGATTAATGCCCCTCGTAATCGATTAACTCATTGAAAATTTCCTTCTTTCATAGTTATAAGACTTCTAAGCTCACCACACTCATCCCCAACCTTACTAAACACCAAAACACTCATTCCTACACCTTCTAAACTATCCCTAACTGATACCTTTCTACTCTTAGCTAAACTCTGATCCTACATTCATCCTAATCCATTCTTAACTTATATCTTCTTACACTTCGCTAAGTACTAGTTCTAAGCACTTACTATTACTAATTAATGCTTCTACAGGGAAATCGAAACTTGGGGATGATACAACACTTATCAAAATCCTACTAATTACAACACTTAAAGATTCGATAAAATCGGGGATGTTACAGGAATAAATCACTTGTTATATCGCGTAAGCAGATAATTAATTGAGTAATCATAGACAAACATACACTCATAATCATCATAATGCATTTCATATGCTCAATCCTTGATTTACAATCATATTATCTTATCTTTATGTGGCATGATGCATGCTAATTTCATCTACATCCTTGGATCCAATATCAATTCTTCTCAACCCTTCCTCTGGTTTCTCATTACTAAATCATAGGAAAGCAACTGGGAGTAAACGCCTTTCAACCACGACAGATCACACAACTCATCCATGTGTACCCTCTCTTTCTAGGGTTAGATCATTGCCAAAGATCCGCCCTCAGCAGCCATGATATGCACCTAGAGGTCGATAGGATATATTAAGGTTAAGCAAAACTCTCCCGGGAAAAGTCTGCAGAACCCCCATCATAGGACCGTTTTACCCATAATAATCCCCATGGTTACAGACGGATCACCGTCAAACCTGACCTCTGCACATTCTCGCACCGATCCTAGGAATTCTCTTTCCGATTCTTAGAATTGTTAGATATAGTGTGCATGTGCATGTGAAGATTGTGAGATCTATTATGCAAGTGCATGGTTTTGATAACGACAAATGTTTTGAACAAGCTCAAGTCATGGAGAAGCTCACCAAAGAACAACAATCAACAAATGATATAGAGAGAGCAAGCTCATTTAGATTCAATTTGTGTATTGTTTGTAATATCTTTATTTTGAGTCGTAGAGTTTGATGAGTTTGGGTAGAGTTTATTAAAGGGTAGTGAATCTCTATCAAGTGCATGATCATATTATGATTTGAGTAATTCTCTTAACCTAAATCAATATGTGGCTTAAAGGTTTGAAAGAAAAGGTTTAGTTTTGAGAAAACAAGTTTTTTAATTGATTTTTACAGGGGTTAATCGATTAAGTAGAATGGTAATCGATTAACATACATTCAACAGTGTTTAATGGATTAAGTGTATATGTTAATCGATTAACACCTGCTGAACTGCTTTTTAAAATACGTTTTTCACTTCTCAAAATCAGTTTTTAAGTTTCCTAACTTTTGGGTATTCTATATAAACCTTTTCCTAATCATTTTGATTATCTAACTTCATTTTTCATATCATTTTAGAAAGATCAAAAGTCACTCTATTTTCTCTCAACTTTCTCTCTCACTTTCTCAAAGATCAAAGTTCTTTATTTTCATATTCTTTGATCAAGAAACCTTTGAATCTCAAGTTTAATTGTTCATAGTTCTTGAAGGAGATTCATTAGGATATTGTGTTTTGTATTGAGTTGTAATCTTTGCAAGAAGGCAAACATTCTCAACAAATTGGAAGTCTAAGTGGTTGTTCATCAAGCAAATCAAGTTGGAAGTCTTGTTGTGTTCACAAGCAAATTGGAAGTCTTGTTGTGAGGAATCAACAAGCAAGTGGAAGCCTTGTTGTGGGGTTATCAACAAGCAAGGGAAGAAGGTTAGATTAGAAGTTCAATAGGATTGCAAGACAAGAGTGAGGTATCTCTTGGAGGCTATCAAGAAGGGAGTCTTGAGAGGCAGATTACTTGTAATTTGAGAATTCTAATTCCTTAGTGAAGAAACTCTCTCTTATGATAAGAGGGGACTGGATGTAGCTCACGGTGGTTGTGAGTGAACCAGTATAAATCTCTGAGTAAGATTCTCTTCCCTTAACTCTTTAGTTTTTGTCATTTCATATTGTTCTTGATTGAAAACCTAGAAAAGATTGTTTTTCCATAATTGATTGAGTTAGGTTTTAATTGTTCAAATTGATTTGGGAAAAATCATTTTCATAAACTAGGTAATCATTAAGAATATTGGTGTTAATCAATTTCGCTTTATCTCTGATCTTATGTGTTAATTGATTGATTTTCGTATTTGATTGAAAAGTGATTTTCAGTTTTAATAGTGATTAATCGATTAACTAAAGGTGTTAATCGATTAACCAAAAATCTGCTATCAGGAAATAATCGATTAACTGATCTGAATAATCGATTAACATAAGTTTTTCAAGTGATAATCGATTATCAGTTTGTCTTAATCGATTAAGAGCTTAATATTTTGTGAAAAACATTCGTTTTAATTGTTTCGATTTGTTTTATTCGAAAATCTTTCAAGGTTTCTTTAACACCTATTCACCCCCCCCCCTTTTAGGTGTTCTCCTAGTGTTCTCTAGTTAATTCACCCATCGATCGTAGTTCTTACAATTGGTATCAGAGCTCGGTCGAAAGACGTGAGCATAGAGCTTTATTTTCGTAAAGATCCTTGAGGAAACTACAATGGGTTCTACGAATCCCTTTGGTGGTGAAGGTGCTTCAATAAACCGCCCTTTTATGTTTGATGGAGAGGGTTATGCTTATTGGAAAGTTAGAATGAGAATTTTTATTGAAGCTATAGATGTGAACATTTGGGAAGCCATTGAGAATGGTCCTCACATTCCCTCAAAACAAGTAGAAGGTGTATGCCAACTTACTCGCAAAGATAAGTGGACCGATGATGATAAAAAGAAAATTCAATATGATTTAAAAGCTAAAAATATCATCACTTCGGCTCTATCTTATGATGAGTTCTTTAGGGTCTCTCAATGTCGTAATGCCAAAGAAATGTGGGACACCTTGCAAGTCACACATGAAGGCACTAGTGAAGTTAGGCGTGCTAGATTAAATTCTTTGATGTATGAATATGAATTGTTTCGTATGTTGCCTAATGAACTATATGTCATATGCAAAAATGTTTTACTCATATTATTAATCATCTCATTGCTCTTGGAAAAACTTTCATGAATTGTGAACTTGTTAACAAAGTTTTAAGATGTCTAAGAAGGGAATGGCAACCTAAGGTTACCGCGATTGTAGAATCAAAGGACTTGGGCACTATGGACTTAGCTACACTTTTCGGAAAGCTTCAAGAACATGAAATGGAGCTTGGACGTTTGTATATGCATGAAGAGTCGGATAAGAACAAAGAAAGAAAAGGAATCGCTCTTAAGGCTAAAAGTTCATATAAAAAGGAAGAGAGTTCCGATGATAGTGAAGATTCCGATTCGGACATTGATGAAGAGTCTATGAAACTTCTACTAAGAAAATTTAGCAAGCATCTAAGGAGAAAAGGAAGGTTGAACAAAGACAAAAGGAAAGAGACAAATTCCCCACACTACAAGACCAAGACAACAAAAGAAGGAGTAGTTTACCATGAATGCGGAAAACCCGGTCATCTCAAATACTCGTGTTCAAAGTATCTCAAAAGGATGGAGAAAGAGAAGAAACATCCAAAGCACAAAAAGGCATACATTGTTTGGGATGAAGAAGAAAAGGAAAGCACATCAAGTAGTTCTTCGGATGATGAAGAAATCGCTACACTTAACTTGCTAGTTCAAGTAGATGAAGAAGAAAGCTCAAGTAATGAATCAAATGAACAAATCGAGGAAAGCGATGTAAGTGATACTAAATCCGAAATTTCTTCCAAATATGAAATTTTATATAATGCTTATGAAGAAATGCATGAACAACTTAAGAAACTAGCTTTGAAAAATTTAGAAAGGAAGAAGCTCATTTTGAAACATCAACAAGAGATTTTAGAACTTCAAAAACAAGTTGAGGAGCTTAATCATCAAAATGAAACTCTTGATCTCATTTATGCTAGTTCTTCTTGTGATTGTGCTAGTAGATCGAATGTTGTGGTTGATTGTGAGAATTGCAAGTTGCTTAAGGATGAAAATGCTATTTTGAAAAATAAGCTTGCAAGTTTCACAAGTGGTGATATTAAATTGCACACATTGTTAAATCTTCAAAGAGAAAATTCAAACAAGTTTGGTTTGGGTTATACTAATGCTAATAGTAAGTCTCATAGACATGTTGTTGATTTTTCTAAGATTGATTTTTCAAATGCACCAACATGTTTCTATTGTGGTACTCATGGACATACTTCAAATGTGTGTTATGTTAAAGTGCATGGTATACCTAGAGGAAACTTTGTTTGGGTTAAGAAGGGTGGAAATCCCTTAACAAAAATGGATCCAAGACCATTTGGATAGGTATGATTGAAGAGCAAAAGGTCTACAAGTAATATTCATTATTTGCATCTTTAATTATCAAAGAAAATGTCCTACAAATTGGTACAATTGGTATTATTTCTACAAAGCTCACATTTGGTATCAAGTGGATTTTCACAAGAGATAACAAGTATTTACAATTGGTATCTTCTTATCTTACAATTGATATTTACAATTTGTGTTGAAAATTCATAAAGTGTTGTCATGATATATTCTTTTACAATTGATATCATTGTGTGTTCATTATATGTTTATCATGCTATTGTTGTTATTGTGAAATTTCTTTACAATTGATATCTTACTTTGTCAAGTGATATTATGATTTTTAGTTCCAATTGGTATCATTTTTCATGGTTATATTTCTTTCCAATAGGTATCACATTTCAAAGTGTATCTCATTGATTAATTGGTATCAATGTTGTGAAGAAATGATTGTTAATTTCTCTAATTTTGGCTTAAGATTTCATTGTTACGTTACTTTTTGATAATGCCAAAAAGGGGATAAAAGGTTGTTTTGTTGTTTTTATATAGGTGGAGCAAAGTTGTTGAAGATAGGGGGAGAATCAAGCTTAACTCAATTGGATTTCAAATGTCAAAAAATAACTCAATTGGATTTCAAATGTCAAAAGCATTTATGGAGGGGGAGCAAGAGTCTCACCAAGTGATCAAATGTTTCAACAAATTCAAACAACTTCAAAACAAGTTTGTCATAATCAAAAAGGGGGAGATTGTTAGATCTAATGTGCATGTGCATGTGAAGATTGTGAGATCTATTATGCAAGTGCATGGTTTTGATAATGACAAATGTTTTGAACAAGCTCAAGTCATGGAGAAGCTCACCGAAGAACAATAATCAACAAATGATGAAGAGAGAGCAAGCTCATTTAGATTCAATTTTTGTATTGTTTGTAATATCTTTATTTTGAGTCTTAGAGTTTGATGAGTTTGGGTAGAGTTTATTAGAGGGTAGTGAATCTCTATAAAGTGCATGATCATATTATGATTTGAGTATTTCTCTTAACCTAAATCAATAGGTGGCTTAAAGGTTTGAAAGAAAAGGTTTAGTTTTGAGAAAACAAGTTTCTTAATTGATTTTTACAGGGGTTAATCGATTAACATACATTCAACAGTGTTTAATCGATTAAGTGTATATGTTAATCGATTAACACCTGTTGAACTGCTTTTTTAAAATACGTTTTCCACTACTCAAAATCAGTTTTTAAGTTTCCTAACTTTTGGGTATTCTATATAAACCTTTTCCTAATCATTGTGATTAACTAACTTCATTTTTCATATCATTTTAGAAAGATCAAAAGTCACTATATTTTCTCTCAACTTTCTCTCTCACTTTCTCAAAGATCAAAGTTCTTCATTTTTATATTCTTTGATCAAGAAACCTTTGAATCTCAAGTTTAACTGTTCATAGTTATTTAAGGAGATTCATTAGGATATTGTGTTTTGTATTGAGTTGTAATCTTTGCAAGAAGGCAAACATTCTGCAACAAATTGGAAGTCTTGGTGGTTGTTCATCAAGCAAATCAAGTTGGAAGTCTTGTTGTGTTAACAAGCAAATTGGAAGTCTTGTTGTGAGGAATCAACAAGCAAATGGAAGCCTTGTTGTGGGGTTATCAACAAGCAAGGGAAGAAGTTTAGATTATAAGTTCAATAGGATTGCAAGACAAGAGTGAGGTATCTCTTGGAGGCTATCAAGAAGGGAGTCTTGAGAGGCGGATTACTTATAATTTGAGAATTCTAATTCCTTAGCGAAGAAACTCTCTCTTGTGATAAGAGGGGACTAGATGTAGCTCACGGTGGTTGTGAGTGAACCAGTATAAATCTCTGAGCAAGCTTATCTTCCCTTAACTCTTTAGTTTTTGTCATTTCATATTGTTCTTGATTGAAAACCTAGAAAAGATTGTTTTTCCATAATTGATTGAGTTAGGTTTTAATTGTTCAAATTGATTTGGGAAAAATCATTTTCATAAACTAGGTAATCATTAAGAATATTGGTGTTAATCAATTCCGCTTTATCTCTGATCTTATGTGTTAATTGATTGATTTTCGTATTTGATTGAAAAGTTATTTTTCAGTTTTAACAGTGATTAATTGATTAACTAAAGGTGTTAATCGATTAATCAAAAATCTGCTATCAGACAATAATCGATTAACTGATCTGAATAATCGATTAACATAAGTTTTTCAAGTGATAATCGATTATCAGTTTGTCTTAATCGATTAAGAGCTAAATATTTTGTGAAAATCATTTGTTTTAAATGTTTCGATTTGTTTTATTCGAAAATCTTTCAAGGTTTCTTTAACACCTATTCAACCCCCCCCCCCCCTCTAGGTGTTCTCCTAGTGTTCTCTAGTTAATTCACCCACCGATTGTAGTTCTTACAAGAATGGTCGTATCTTTCCCGGTATCCTATCTCACCATCCGCAACTCCTCGTGCGCATAGAAATAATTTATCGTTTCACTTTACGTTGTTAATTCATTGCATAATTACGAATCCATGTTCATAATCAAGCATCATCCAAATCATCATAAAGTATTCATTCATTCATAGAATTTCCTTTCATGATTCATTAATGCATTAGATTAAGGCTAGGTGTATTAAAAATTAGCAAATCTCAATTCAGGGCCCTTGGTAATTGATTACTATCGATTATCAAAGGGTAGTAATCGATTACCACGTGAAAATTCAAATTTTGGTACCAATTTCAGCCTGGTAATCGATTATCCTGCAGCAGAATGCACACTGAATAGAGTTTTGCTATACCAACTTTTGACACACTTCACTTTAATCCAATACAACTCAAAACAGATCAAATTCACATATATTCACATATGTTCATGCATATTTCAAGCAATCAAATCATCACTTACATATTCAATTCATTCAATAAGCATAAAACATTATAAAATCACAACTTAGCATATGAAATTCAATTTCATTGCAAAATAACCAAGTTTCAGCATTCTATTAGCTCATATTCATCATTTTAAACATGCTCAAGTCAAAGTTTTATAAAGAACCATGGGTTGTCTTGGTCTCCAAACCAAGCAACTTTTTCACGGTTTATTCATTTCTCTTTTCACACATAATCAATCAAACATACTTCAATAATTATCCTAGCGATATGAATGAGATCTCCCGTACCTTAGATATTTAGGACAAGTTTAGACACGTTTGGTTCGGCCACAACGTAAAACGCAATGCTGTGCACCAGAAACTTGCACCGACCAACAGCTTCGTGCACCGACCAGCACCAGAATCAGCATCGACCGCACCAAGAACATGCACCAGACTTCAGCATCGGTGCATCAGGAACATGCACCATACTCCAGCACAGTTGCACTTGAGACGTGCACCACGGATCTGTACCAGATGCACCAGGGGCATGCATCAGGGAAATAACACCAGTGCATCAGGAACGTTGCACCAGGTGCATCAGAAGACAACACCAGTGCACCAGAGAACTAGCACCAGCAGCGCCACCATGCACCAGAGCTTGCGCCACAGTACCACCATGCACCATGGGTCAGCACCAGATGCACCAGGGACGTGCACCAGAAAACAGTACCGGTGCACCAGGAAACTAGCATCGGCAGCACCGCCACGCACCGAAACGTGCACAGATCGCACCGAAGGCCCGAACCATGTATATTACACCCAAGATTCAGCACCGACCGAACCGAGAACAACCCCACGCAGCATCAACAACAACCACAGCCCCAAACTCCCCTCAACCCAAGGATTCCACTTACTTCCACTCACTAATTTACACTAAAACTTAAACTCTATGTGCACCATCTCAAGGCAAGCCAAGTGCACGAATTTGAGAGGTAATCTGGACAGAGTTTGGGAAAGGGAAAGCATGTAAACTTGCAGCAACAAAAACTATGGCATAAGCTATTTATAGAAGGGAAAAAGAGAGGAAATGATGCAAGGAGATGAAGTAAGCCATGACTTCATCTCTTTCCTACACCACACAATGGTCCTAGACCATCTAGGAGCCACACAATGGTCCTTAGGAATGAAAAATATCTAAGTTTCCACGAGCTTCTAGCTTCCACCCTTAAACCTGCATCAGATACAGACTGGTAATCGATTACCACGACATGGTAATCGATTACCATGACTTAAATTTGACTAGAATTTAAATTTTGACTTGGGTAATCGATTACTGGATATGGTAATCGATTACCTAGACTATTTGACTCCAAATACAATTTCCACCGTTAGATTTGAAGACAAGAGAGTTGGGAAGTTTGTCTCCAAATTTGGGCACGATCCGACGATTAACGAATGAGATATTGCACGATTTTTGGGTGATGTTTTCACTAAAGTTCACTTTGATGATTATTTACAAAATATTCACCTAGTATTTTCTTGATACTCACTTATAATCTACTTAATATCTACTTAATATCTATCTACTTAATATATTTTATTTATAATTTCGAGGATAATTCCGATGGGTGTTACATCGATAGTATACAATACTTGCACACGTGTATGTAAATGTGTCATTCCGTTAACCACATCGGCAGTTAACAAATTTTTTCTAACGGTGTGGACTAAAACCAAATTTTCCAAATAATTAAGGATTAATCAAGGTCAAAAAAACTTTTAGGGACTAAAATCAAAACACCTCCAACTTTTGGGGATTAAAGACATAAATAAACCTTAAAATAATATTAAAAAGTTAAACTCGCTATAACTTAAAGTTTAAATATTTAATTTTTTTTTTGCAAAAATGTTAAGAAAATCCAAGTAATAAATATTTACAAAAATCCAAGGGTTCCTTAAGTATGATGTTAATGATTCGATCCTTGTCCTAGGTATGAAAAAAACTTTGTTAATAAAAGTAAAACACATTTTGATGATCTCTACAGATCGGAAAGGATTAGTCTTCAACTATCGATTTGAGGACCTATGTGAAAAAAAATAATAATGGCAACGACACCGATCAATCTCTTGATGGTCCAAAGCTTAACCAAAGCGGGATCAAGATTTAAGAAATTATTAGATTAAATAAAGTTTAATTCGCATCTCATGTGTTAGTAGTAGTACTATTAAGAAGAGTCAGGAAATTTATTTTTTTTTTAAGAAAATGTACAAGATCTTGATAAATGGATAATGAATTGTTATTGTGGACTATTGGATTTTAACTGCTCTTCCCTCTAAAAAAAATAAGGAAATTGCACCACTAAAAAAAGTTACTCCCTCTCTTCCAAATTCCTATATATAAGTATTAGATAATGAAAATATGTTGATATTTTCTTTAAGTATTTGGTTTATTTTTTTATGACATTAATTACTTTTTTTTTACAAATATCATTATTTATTCAATATTTTTTAGAGTTCTAATAATAATTATGGGGATAATTTTAAAAAAGTATACCAAATATTATTAATTCTAATGTCACTAACAATATTAATAAATTTTCTTAATCCACAGACAAATTTATTCAAAAACTTATGTTTAGAAACAACGAGAGTAAATCAAAACAAATATCACAAGAAGAGCCACACCCGCTATAATGTTGCATGTGCCTAATTTGAATTTTCAGTTTCCTACGTATCCGAAAATGGGGAATGCTTCCATGGTCATATTTCCCCAACGACCATTAAGTGGTCAGTTGACTTTAATGGGAATATCTTATTTTACCTTTTTCTTAATCTAAAATGTCCCTTACGTCCGCACCCTTAACCACCCCACTCCACCGCCCTTAACCCATCATCCTCCACCGTCAATCAAAACCTCTAGTGACCTTCTCATCCTCCACCTCTCTCCACCTCGTCACCTTCCCCAAACTCGCCGTCATTCTTTCCCTCATCGCTTCCATCATCTACCTCCTCGGCATCGATTTCATTCAATCCTTCATCACCTACTCTTCCACCAAAGAAAAAGACGATCCCCTCTTCCACAACCACCATGACGTCATCAACATTCATCACCAACACCAAATCCCCAAATTGCCTGCACCTCCTCCTCCTCAGGATCTCTTCATTTCTTCAATATCTTCACAAGAGAGGAACGAGATTGTGAAATCGGTGGTTGAAGGCAAGACGTCATCGTATTCTCTCGAATCGAGCCTTGGCTATTGTTGTCGAGCCGCATCGATTCGTCGTGAGGCGTTGCAGAGGGTGGCGGGGAGGTCTCTGCAGAGCTTGCCATTGGAGGGGGAGCAATGGTGCCAATGGCGATGACGGAAGGGTACTTGGTTGCGAGCACGAACAGCGGGTGCAAGGCGATCTACGCGTCGGGGGAGTTGTAGGAACTACAATCGGTGGATGAATTAACTAAAGAACACTAGGATAACACCTAAAAGGGGGGTGAATAGGTGTTAAAGAAACCTTGAAATATTTTCGCACAAAACAAATTGAAACAAATAAAACAAATATTTTTCACAAAAATTTAAGCTCTTAATCGATTAGGCTAGAGGTTAATCGATTAACACCTAACAAGTGAACTTTGGTTAATCGATTAATACACCAGTTAATCGATTAATCACTGTATGTTGATACCCAAAAAATATGACAACCCAATTATAAAGCCCAAAAATACAGCCAGGCCCAAATCCATTAAGCATGCCAAAACACGGGCTGAATCAAAAGAACTACGAACCGGAAGTAGCAATGGAGAAGGGCATACCTGGGGTACACATTCGCACACGAGGGCGCACCCCACTCTCAGAGAACACACAAGCAGACAAAGAGCCACCCAACTCCACATGACACGTACAGCTTGCATAAGAAGCTAGAAGGGAATCTTTGCTCACCTCACCTAGACCCTTCCCAAGAGAGAGACGGAAATGGCATGCCTTGTATGCCTTTCTTCCCCAACCATTAATGGAAAGCTTGAAATGGCAAAAGGACAAACTGGCACCTGATAAAGAAGGAGGAAGGCAACAACAAAGAAGGAAAAGCTTTGTGGACCAACAGATAAAGGAAAAAAGGCAATGACCAGTGGATAAAAGTAGCACTATATAAAGGTGCCACCATCAATCAAACCAACAGCAAGAAATACAACGGCGACACACTAAAACAATACACAAAACACATGATTCTATTCTCTAAGTTTCAGAGAAGGAACACTGAAGAGAGATAAGAGTGAGAAACGTGAAAGAGTGAAGTGAGCAGCAAGAGCGCTCACCCTCTCCCCCTCATTACCATCACAAAGAGACTCCACCACTGCAACTACTACACTGGTGATGCGGCTCACCGTCATTGCCGAACCTCTATAAGCACCAGCCCTGATTTCCGCTGCAGAAGGCGTCTCTACTATCAAGGGCGCATCCTACCATAGTTAAATAGCAAGTAGTGATGTCCCTTTACTCGTAACACATGTAGCACTTGTACGCCTTCGAGGCCATAATTTCATCAAGCTTATGAACCCATTAATCTCTGTATTATTATATCTTTTGCAATAAAAAAGATCCAGAACAATTTGGCGACTCCACTGGGGAAGCTATGGCTTCCAGTAGTGAAGGAAATGGAAATAGCAGCATCCATAAGTTGTTCATCGGGGCTGCTGCGACAAAGGCGATTCCTCCAACGCAGGCCTCAATCTCTGTGCTGGTGAATCCAGGAGTCACCGTGAGTGTCAGGAGACTAAACTTTAGCCCAGTCAACCAAGGGAGCGACAACGCCAACTCTCCATCTGACACTCCAGAGGACGACCAAGAGCGCCCTGAAGAAGAGCCCAACAGCGAAAGAGAGAGGTTGAGCCACATCAAGATCCCTCACGTGGAAGGGGATCAAAACACTCAGGTGGTGATTTCAGCTGCAATCCTCAACTCCCTGATGTCCAACCAGAGCACACTAGCTGACATGGTGGAAGAATACAAGGCGCAGACCGCAAAGGTGAAAGAGGAGAACGAGGCCTTGAATGCAAAACTAAAGGAAGAAGAGGAGGTGCGCATGGGAGCAGAATTGGTGAAAACAAGGGCAAGGCTGGAAAGCGAGTTTCAGTACGAGGCACATGGGGGGCAAAGTGGCATGGAGGATGCCCCTGTGACACAAGCAGAACTAAAGCGCATCCTCCAGGCGCACAAGGAAGGAAATAATCTGGTAATAGACTTGAACCCTCCTTTTACTGCAGACGTAGTTGCCTATCGTTATCCCCCAGGATATACACCCCCTGCTTTCCAAAAGTTTGATGGAACTGGAAGTGCACGAGAGCACCTAATGACCTATGTGGACGATCTGGGAATTCATAGCGCGGATCACTATTTGAGACTTAGGGAGTTTTCAAAATCTCTCACTGGGCGCGCCTTTACTTGGTATTCTAAGCTGCGACCAGCTTCCATCCACACCTGGGAGGAGATGACCATAGAATTTTGCAACAAATTCCTGGAGGAAGAAGGCGCTATCCACATCATGGACCTTGGGCGTGTCAGGCAGCGGACAGGAGAGGGCCTAGTACCCTTCATCAAGCGGTACAAAGACAGAGCGCTTCACTGCAAAGAGACCCTGCCCGAGGCGAACCTGGTTTACGGGTGCATCAAAAGCATCAAAGATGGATCACAGATATTCCTGGCGCTCAGTAAGATCACTACTTTTTCTGAGCTGTTGGGAAGAGCGCTTGATGTCTCAGAGGCAATGAGAAAGCAAGGAAAGAGAACTAAGGAGCAGGCCGCTTTCGATGTGAACGTTGTGGATGACAGGAGAAAAAGGAGTTATAGGGCCATGCCGCCTCCAAGAAACTATGAGAAAAGGGAACCTCCACCAAAACACCCAATATCCAGAGAGCTCACCTATCAACTGGTATAGGAGTGGCTAAAGGAAGGCATCCTCATTGAGAGAGAAGAAAAGCGTCCACTGACTCGTCAGGAATATGAAGACCTTGAGTTCTGTATATTGCATAGGCAAAAGAGTCACGACACCATGGACTGCTACATCATCAGAGGGGTCTTCCAGAAACAATTGGCAGCCGGGAAGGTATTACTGCCGGAAGGCAACGCAGAAGAAACCCTGGGCGTTCGTCCTTTGCCTAGGCATGATGTGAATGTCATTCTGTCCAGCGGGGATGACCTCTTAGAAGAAATGGAAGAGGAGGAGGTAGTAGAGGAAGAGCTGAGAAGGGGACTCGTAAAGACCAGGGGGTTCAGAGCCCTATTCGATCAGTTAAGGTTGGGAGCGGATGTGAGAAACGAAGCAGCGCATGCTCTGGCAGACGTAATAGTGAGGAAAGGCGATAACGCCAGCGCTGCATATGCACCGGCGACCAGGGTGGCCAAGGCGCACGCCTCGGCGGTAATGTTCAAAGAGCCACAACAGTCCCACCCAGGATTTTGTCACAACAGGCCGTTGTACGTGGAGGCCATGATCGAAGGCGTATGCGTAAGGCATGCTCTCATAGACTATGGTTCAGGGGTAAACATCATTCCTACCTACATCTTTGCGAAGTTGGGAATACCCAAGGAAAGGCTCAAGAAAACGGAGACTGCACTGAGCACCTTCAATGGGGGCTTGGTCACAGCAAGAGCGTGCGTCGTGATCAACCTTCAAGTGGGGCCTATCAGGACACTAAACACCTTCCACATTGTAGATGGGGACCTCAGTTACCACATTTTGCTAGGTCGCCCCTGGATTCACTTGCATAGATGTATTCCTTCCACATTGCATCAGTGCGTGAAATCCATGTACAAGGGGCAGGACATTGAGATCCCGGCAACAAAGGCGCCCTTCGAAGCGTCGGAGTTACACCTGATCGATGCATCAGCATTCGATGAACTGGCTCCTCCAGGGGTTACTGGGATAGGAAGAGAGTGGAAAGTACAGATCAAAGGGAAAGAGAAAGCAGAGGAACCTGGAAAAAGGGTATCAGTGTTCAAGAGACTTCGTCAGCCAGAAGGCGTACAAGGGTCAAGGCCAAGGACCAAGCTCAAGTTACAGAAGCAACACCTTCCTCATGGAGGGTCTAGGTGGGCTATCCTCTAGGAACTCGCGAGGCTAGCCAAGCCCAAACTAAGAGACTTGGCTAGCCCCACCCTCATGAGCGTCATAAGAGGGGAAGCAAAGTTCGCTTCGCAGGAGGAGGTTATGCACGCTCAGGAACAAGGGAATGAAGCCGATGGTCCAGAACAGCTAGAAGAAGTCAACGTGGGCGAAGAAGGCGAGCATAGGCCACTCTTCATCGCCTCTTCGCTCACACAATCAGAAAAAGCAGAATTGGTCGCCCTATTGAAGGAGTTTCGACAAGTATTTGCCTGGGGATATGAAGAAATGCCGGGACTCAGCCCCAGACTAGTGACACACAACTTGGTAGTGAAGGTCGACGCCATGCCAATAAAGTAGCCGCCTAGGAAGTTCAGTCCAGAAATTGAAAAGGCGATCAAAGATGAGGTTGAGAAGTTGTTGAGGGCACGTTTTATCAAGCCCATACAACACCCAGCTTGGTTGGCCATCATAGTCCCCGTGAAGAAAAAGAATGGACATATTAGGTGTTGCGTAGATTTCAGGGACCTAAACAGGGCGTGCCCCAAAGACGACTTCCCGTTACCGCACATTGACAGTATGGTGGATGCAACGGCAAAACATGAACGCTTTTCTTTCATGGACGGGTTCAGCGGTTACAACCAAATAAGAATGGCAGAGGGGGATGAAGAAAAGACCGCCTTCAGGACACCAGTAGGTAACTTCTTCTATGTGGTTATGCCATTTGGGCTCAAGAACGTCGGGGCAACATATTAGAGAGCAATGACAATGATCTTTCATGACATGATGCATGACACAGTGGAAGACTATGTTGATGACATAGTAGTCAAGTCAAGAAAGAAAGAACAACACGTGGAACATTTGAGAGCTGTCTTCATCAGGTGCAAAAGAGAGATGTCTTCATTAGGTGCAAAAGATACAAATTAAGGATGAACCCTCTTAAATGCAAATCGGGGTTTCCTCCGGAGACTTCCTGGGTTTCAAGGTCCACAAAGAAGGCGTTTCGGCTGATGCAAGGAAGGTCAAGGTGGTAAGGGAAATGAGGGTGCCTCGTACCAAGAAGGAGTTACAACAGATGATGGGCAAGCTAGGATACATCCGCAGATTCATACCCAGCCTTGGGAGAATTGATGGGACCCATAAGGGGGCTTCTTAAAGGAAAGGAGACCTTCAGATGGGATAAGGCACACCAGGACGCTTTCGACAAAATCAAGAAGGCTTTAGCATCCCCTCTAGTAATGATACCACCGCAAAAGGGAGTGCCACTCAAAGTATACATGGCCGTGACCCAAACAGCACTGAGCGGACTCTTTGCGCAAGAAATTGAGGGCGCAGAACGTCCCGTCACCTGTTGGAGCAGGATGTTAAAAGGAGCAGAAACCATATACTCCGCCCAAGAAAAAGCAGTGTTTGGCTCTAGTGTACGCTTCCCGGAAGTACCGTCACTATTTCCAGGCACACACCATTCACGTGGTAAGCAAGGCGGCAGGGGTCAAGTATTTGTTGTAGGGCATTGTTCTCACAGGAAGAATGAGCAAGTGGGCGCTCACTCTAACTGAGTATGAAATAGTTTTAGTGATGCCTACTGCATTAAAAAGTCAAGCTTTGGTGGACTTGATGTCTATCTGTGCAACGCAAGGAGAAGAGGAAGATATTGAGCCTGTCAACATCTGCGAAAGACCTGGAGTATGGACGCTAATGTTTGACGGAACGCCTTCATCTCCCAAAGGCGGGGCTGGAGTCTCCTTGTCAAATGAAAGGGGAGGGGAGCTGGCTTTTGCTTTCCAACTTGAGTTCCAATGCACCAACAATGAAGCTGAGTACGAGGCTCTATTGCTAGGACTTGATGTGGCAGAAGAGCTGGGGATTCAGAGGATCATTATCAAAGGAGATTCAAATCTGGTGGTAAAGCAACTAAAGGGCGAGTACGGTGTAAAGGAGATATCTCTGGCGTTATGAAGGGAAAAGGCACAACAAGCACTGGCCAAGTTTAAAATAGAATCCCTGGAGCATGTGCCAAGGGCAGAAAACAGAAAGGCAGACGCCCTAGCCACTTTGGGAAGCAAAGCAGTCATGGCTGAAGGCGAACATTTGGTACACTTTAGGAAGGCGTACCAACTCGGGATCCAAAATGGTGTACAGGAAAGCCAGGCAAGGGGAGATTGGAGGACTCTGGTCATGGAGGAACTCCGCAACAAGATGATAACAAAAGCAGCCAGAGATTTTTGCCTCCTAAAAGGGATACTATATAAAGGGAGTGCTGATGGCTTGCTCATGAAGTGTGTCGATGAAGAAGAAGGGGTCTAGAAGATGACAAGGCTACATGACAGTATCTGTGGGCAGGTGGGTCTTGGTTTGTATAGAAGGATGCAGAGGGTAGGAGTGTTTTGGCCCAGCATGAAAGTGCGATGCGATTCACTCCAGAAGGCGTGCAGCAAATGCCAAGACACCAAGGAGGAACTTGAGGTTCATTTGGTAGAGGAAGATTGGGCCAGGCCTATACAAGAGTATCTGGAAAGCGGCATCCTTCCAGAAGACCACATGGAGGAAGAAAGGGTAAAAAAGAAGTCTGAGCATTACTTCTTGGAGAAAGGCGAGCTATTCAAAATGAACTTCACAGGAGGCACCTTTAGATGCATTGGCAAGGAAGACCAAGTCAAGGTTATGAAAGAAGTGCACAGGGGATCTTGCGAAAGACATCAAGGGGGAAGTCGCTCTGGAATGAACTGTTGAGGATCGGATATTACTGGCCAAACATGAAAGAGGACACCTTCAATTTCACCAAGAAGTGTGTACAGTTCCAGAAGCACGATAGCAAGATTCATGCACCCGCTCTAGCCATGAAAGGGATCAGTTCTCCTTATCCATTCCACACGTGGGCGATGGACTTTGTAGGTCCAATTGACCCGCCATCCAAAGGGAAGAAGTGGATCCTCGCGGCAACAGAACACTCTACCAAGTGGGTTGAGGCGATAGCATGCAAGAAGGCGGACGCAGACACCACCGTGCAATTTATCAAAGAACACATCATATGTCGCTTCGGATTACCAAGGAAAATAGTGTTAGACAATGGAACCCACTTCATCAACAAGAAAGTAGAACAAGTCATGGAGGAATATGGAATAATACACCACAGCTCCACTCCCTACTACCCTCAGTCCAACGGTCAAGCAGAGTCCACTAACAAAATCCTCGTCAAGATTTTGGCCAAAACGGTGGAAGACACACCCACCGAATGGAGTGAGTATTTGCCCCTCGCCCTCTGGGCGTACCGTGTTACTAAGCATGGCTCAAAAAAAGCAACATCGTTCTCCCTGGTTTACGGAGAAGAAGCGACACTGCCTTCAGAAATAATGGTTCCCTCTGCCCGAATGATAGCACAGAATGAAGAAAGTGCCGAAAGCAGGCTGGTAATGTTAGAAGGCGTCAGGGACAAAGCGCACGAGGAACTGCTCAAGCACCAAAGGCGTGTCATGCTATCATATGAAAAGATGGTGAGGCCACGAATGTTTGCTGAAGGCGAGCTTGTTCTAAAGGCGACAGGCGCGGTCATGCGGAATATTCACACCAGCAAGTGGACGCCTAAATGGGAAGGGCCATACATTGTGCAGGAGGCGCATCCTAATGGGTATTGTCTTCTGCTTGACCCAAATACCCAAAGAAAAGTAGGACCTCTAAATTTTAAATATATTAAGAAATATTATGCTTAGTTGCTGGGAAAAGAAAAGCACTATTCTGATTTTTTTTTGTGACTCTCTTTTGGAAAAGAAACATGTATCCCATCTTGCGAAATTAATGAAAATGTTTTGAACTCACTTTTCCCACGACCAAAAGCGTCTCTCAGAATACCTTGTTTTAAATACAAACACTAAAGAGTTTTGCTTTACAAGAATAAAATAACAAAAAATATATACATGACAAGGAAAAGGAGGGTACTCCTCTGAAGAAACGCGAAATCTGTAGAAAAGCGCTCTCAAACGAAAGAGCCCAAAAGCCAATCGTGAGATCCAACGCCTGAGGGTACCTTTGTAAGAAAACTGTAATAATAAAAAGAACTGAAGGTAGTTGGGTCGTACCGCGGGCACAAAACGCCTTATCACGGCACCCGGATAGACCTCTCTGAAAACAAATTTCCGGGATCAAACGCGGGCGAAGTACGCCATATCGCGAGGCAAGAAAAGGTCCCTGGAGACAAGGGCGCTAGTCATTAAATGCGGGCGGAAAAAATCTTCAGAAAAAGAGGTTGGCTAACGTAAGATCCGAAAGTGATCCGTTAGTTTATGAATCAAATGAAGCCCAAAGCGGCAAAAACTGTAGAGCGTGCCCAACGTGCACCCTGAGATAAAATCTTGCCACCAATGACATGAGGTGCCATTACTGAAAACAAAAAAAAATATATATCTTTGGCACCAATGACATGAGGGGCCACTACTGAAAACATTGTGCATAAGAGTGCCACATCTGAAGACAAAATCTTTGGCACCAATGACATGAGGGGCCACTGTCGAAGGCGGTCTATGCATACAGTTGTCATAAGAAAAGAAAGGTTGCAAGCCCGACATCCGATAAACACGAAATACAAAGAAACACAAAGAAGTCAATATGCAACAAGCAGCAAGTTTTCAGCAAGTGGCGTACGTCGCCCAAAACAAAATTAAGCAAGCATGTCTAGCATACAAAAGAGCCCTAAAAGCTAAAGGGCTCAAAGTCAAAGAAATAGCAAGATAAATTCGAAATTCAACCCAAATGAAGTTCAAAAGGAACGGGGGTAGAGCTATCAAAATGGGTCGCGCCGATGCGGGCTGGGTCAAAAAACCCGGGGTAAGTGCGGGCTTGGGCTCCCCAATCTTACTCCAAAACTCAACCCGGGCTTATTAGCCCGGACCGACCGGGCCTTATAAAAACCCGGGCTAGGACCCGGCCGGGTTTAGGCCCGGTCTATGTTAATATTAAAAAGAGTTATATTTTTAGAATGTGTGCAACTGTACGCAAGAATGGGATGCAACAATACATGTATTTGTTTAGGGGAAATTACAGAGAGAACCTTTGTTTATATATTTGTTTTTTATAGGAAGAGAATCTGTCAACTCGATATGGTTTTATGACTGGTATTTGAAACAGCAATATATGTATTTATGTTCCTTCTCTGTTAATAGTTTCTTGCTTCTTCTTTGTTGTATGCTGGTTGCCTTGTGCAATTAGTTTTATATTCTGCTGGACTTGATATTTTTGTTCAACTCATGCTTTCCATTTTGTTTTTCTTGTATAAAGATCAAGTATGAGTACAAATTCAATATATAATTCACTGAAACCTAGGTATTAGAAAAGAGGTTGAGTAGAATGGCATCGCAATGATATTGTTGTCCAATTCAATATATCATACAAGAATGTCCAATTCAGAAAAGGTGGCCCGATACTTGCTCATATGTTTATTAAATTCTTGTTATTATGACCTTGGACATTTGGATTTATGTGATTGTTAATTGATGTTGCATGCTATTGTCAATTATCAAGTATCAATGTTGTTTCAATTTGAGTTTTTTTTAGTTCCAAAATTTTAAATTTCGGAAGAAATAAAAATGATATAAGTTTTTTTTGCGTTTAATTTTTAAAAAAAAATTGAAAAAAATTATGCGGGCTGGCCCGCACAAGCCCGCAGCCCGGTATAGTGCGGGTTTGGGCTGTATGATATGGTATTCAATTTGTAGCCGAGCTTTTTAGCCCAAGCCCGTCATGGCCCGCATCCGGGTCGGGCCGGGCCGAAGCCGGGCAGGCCGGCCCGTTTTGACAGCTCTAAACGGGGGTAACATCAGAGCGACATAATAAAGCATGACTCGGTACAAAATGATATCCTAAAAAAGGGTGCTCAAAGCGACGGATTTGCAAGCATCCTCATAGGCCTTCTTGTTGGCGGCAATTTGGTCAAGTTCACTGTTAATGCTAGACAACTCAGAATTGGCGTTCGCCAATTTAGAAGAAAGTTCCTCCACAAGGGTTGTAGCCGAAGCACGCCTTTCCAGCAAGGCTTTCTCCTATTCCTCAACCGCACGCATGTCAAAGGGAGGACGTTGTCGTTCTATCACCGCGATGGCAGTGTCCAACCAAGGGCCAGAGTAATGAAGGAGCTCCAATGAACGTAAGCAATCCAGCAATAAAGCCTTGTCATCCCATGCTAAGGCGTCAACATTACAGGAAGAGATGAACTTGACTAGCTTCAACAGAGTCTGTGTACCACACTCCTTGAAGATGCGCGGAAGCAAATCATTAGGTGGTTGCAATCCAGGGTGTGCCTCCATGAAGGAATTGATGAGAACCATGTTAGCCTCATCCGCAGCATCAGGAGAACGAACAGATAGGAAGGCTACAAAATGCACGAGTATAAAAGTAATAAGAAACGAGAGAAAACCCCAATCCAAAATATATAAGGGGAAGCAACACTTACATGAAGAAGGAGTCTCGACGACAGTCTCCTTTGGACCCTTTCCTGAAGGTGTCCCCATGGAGTTAGAACTTGAACTCCCCTCGTCTTCCATGGGAAGATCTGTAGCAGGAGCAGCGCTCTTTTCAGCAACAATATCAGCAACTGTTTCGGTAGTAGGAGCAGCATCTTGCATGATGGCATCCTTGGCCACAGGATCCTCACCCTAGGCAGTAGCAGAGCCAGCATCATCTCTAGTGACAACTTCGACATCAGGATCAATGGCACCTTCAGCAATGGGATCGACAACGTCGACCTGCCCTTTGTCCAAAGCCGGGGGCTCAGCGGAAGCGTCCTCAGGAGCGAGAGGCACTAGATCAACTGAAGGATTGATCTCCTCCACTGGAACAGGATCCACATTAATTGGAGAGTCGGAAGCCGGGATGGTCATACGCGGCTGCACATTCAGGGGACTGCTCACCTTACCAAATGGTACGTAGGTGGCAAAACCAGTGGGCACGACCCCCCCTTGTGCAGCAGCAGCCTTGAGAGAAAGTGAAGGGGCCTCTTGGGCAGCGAAGGAAGGAACAGAAGGAGACCCTGAAGGAGCTTGAGCGTTCTGAGAAGCTCGGGAAGAAAGCGCCGGAGAAGGCTTACCGTCCGCCTTAGATGGACCTACAAAAGAGGAGCAGTCAAGCAAGCGGTGAGCAGCATACTCATCAAAAGGAATAAAATCAGTAAAGCAAATAAACACATAAAGGGAAGCCATGGGTAAAAGGTAAAAGGAGAAGAAAGAAGCAAGAGGTCAAAGAGAATTGCTTGGAAACAAGTAAGCGAACCCTGTGTGGAGGACGGAACGGCAGTGTTCGGAAAACCTTTACTCTGAGCATCATTGCCTTCGAAAATGGAAGTCCTAGAGCTCTCGTTGGAATCATCTTTGTCAGAAGAAGTAGAATAGAAGGCCCGAATGGAGGCCACGGAAGCAGTCCCTTCATCTCCGTCTAAGTTTATGAGGGCGGGAGAGGAAGGAGTAGAAGGAACAGCCTAGGCGCGAAGACGGTTAGAGCGCCGCGAAGGAGCAGGAGTGGAGCTTTTGCCTTGCGAAGAAGTGGCAGAAACTCTCCCTTTGGCCTGTGAGGAAGATTTAGAGGCAGTAAGACTGGAAGAAGGAAGTTTGGTGTTACCTTTCTTTGGGGCAGAAGCACTAGAAGAAGGAGTCGCCGGAGCCTTGCGCTTGCGGGGTGCTGGAGGTTCCTTTTCAGCTACAGGAGAAATACACCCAGAGACATTGATAGTAAACAAAAGCACGAAAGCAAGAGAAAAGAAACAAATGAGGCGAGTTGCAAATGACAAGAGTAGAGCGTACCTTTGCTGACAGTCCTCTTGATGGAAGTAGAATAGTAAGGATCGTTGTGCACTATGGGGACCAAAGGAGTGGTGATAGTGCTTGGGGTACTCTCAAAGCTTTGCAAATGTTGAAGTATGTCACTGTGAGAGATCAGCCAAGCACGCAGAACCCCGCCGGCATGAAGAGAAGGAATGTGAACTATTGGAACAGGAGAAGGCGTCGAGCCAAAGAGTGTGGACCGGAAGGAAGTCTCCACATTAACGAGGTCCAAGAGAAGAGGGCAAGGGGGCTGGTCGCGCCCGAACTGCTTGGCGACGCGATCTGGCCTGTAGACAAAGGGCCAGAGAGCCCCGCCATGCGCACTCTTGTTATCCATAGTTGCAAAACCCGGAATGAAGCTTCCGGTTAAGATCAATTTCCACAAATCAAATAAACCCTTAGTCCTTGCAGCAAGATCATTTTGGAGACTCAAGGCGTCCTCCTGATACAAAGGACGTACTTCTCTCCACCAAGAAGGAAGTCACCCAGATAAGGCCTGAAAACAAAGCTTTTCTCGTGATCGATGATTTGCGCGAGGTGACGCCTTGGCTTCCCCAAATACTAGCACCACGAACGTGGTTCCAAAGCGTCAGCATTGGCATCAGAAGCAATTTCAAGAAGAAACCTGACTAGGCCATACGAAGCAAAGCGTTCAAATAAAAAGCATTGTAGAAAAGACAAATCAGCATAGCAATTGACAGGAAAGCGACCAAAAGAATTCTTCATCTGTTATGATATCTGGTCAAGGCGAGCGTAAAGACTACCCAAGTAAAGTGAAGAAAGAGGCATACGAAAACCTTCGGCAAGCATGCAAGCAAAGATGAAAATGGAAGAACTCACTGATTCCCAGGGAGGTCCAGGAAACACATATCTGCTAAGCCAAAAAGCGACGGAGGCAGTTCTTTTGAGGCGCTAATCAGTAACGGGACCGCTCACAAACTTGTCATCATAGAAGTCACCAAAGAAGTAGCGTACCCAATTCGTAAAAGTATACTTGAGAGAGGACCTTTGACTTGCTTTATGGTCTTGAGGAACGAGGTTCCCTGTACCACGCACACTCCTTGAGGAGGACCCATCAGCGTAAGAGGCGCGCCTTCGTTGGAGCAAATCCTTGGAATACTTGGCGCTAGCAACATAAGCATTCTCGAGCTCCTTGGCCAACCCGATGATGCTCTCATCCACACTGGAGAGATCAAGGTCACTATCTCCGAATGAAGGCAATTTTAGCAGAACAACCACATCCTCTAAAGTCGGGGTAAATTCCCCCCAAGAAGTAAGGAATGTATGAGTCGCTGAGCACCAGCGCTGGACTAGCATGTGCAGATCCTCTACTATCTTGTTCACGCCCAGGCGAGGGGACACCTTCACAACATCGAAAATCCCCACCTGTTTCAAAATCTCCACGAAGGGAGGATCCCGTTGGAAAACATGATCCACCTATTCTGCCCATCCACCTGTAGAAGTGACTCTGACATGAAAGTGAAGGTCAACCCAGGGGAACTCCGAGCAAGCATGGCGAGAGCGCAAAAGAAAGGGGCCCAATTTGCAATGTTCTTTGGAGTAAGAAGGCTTGGAACATAGGCGTGTTGCGCTCTCCGGGACCACCAGAGCCTTAGATGGCTGGCCCGAGAAGAGGCCGCCGGACTCTGGGGGCTGTGGGAAAGGGAGCTTAGCACGCGCCCCAGGCGCCCAACGACAATGCACTGGCTCCACTGGATCAGAACGTGGCGGAGGGAGAGCGTCTAGAAAGCAGAACGAAAGAGATTGAGGAACGTGCTCTTCAGTGCCTTCCTCTTGCATTTGACTTCCCTCATCAGAAGAGGAAGACTTTTCTTCCCCATGCCAGAACCATAAGGGGCTGCAGATCTTGTCATCATGTGAGAAGACGATTTGGAGACAGAAAACGAAAGAGAAGAAGAGAGAGCAAACTTCCGGAGAGAAAGAAAAGAGAACGGTGAGTTATGAGCAGAACCGAGGGAGAAAGAGAATGAGTGGAGGTAAGTGGAAGTAACTGAAGGGTTTATGTGAAACAGTTTGAAAAGAAGTGAGGAACGTGGGAAAGAGTGAAGCCTTATGAGCTGTTGGACAAAAGCTTCTTCCCCTGTATACACGTGGAAGGCAACGAAGAGAAGAAGAAAGAGAGAGAAGAGAGACAGACTAGGATTTGCACCGAAAAGGGAAGTTCCTACCCTTTTCGTTGCAAAGGGGGCTATTGTTGATACCCAAAAAATATGACAAGCCAATTATAAAGCCCAAAAATACAGCCAGGCCCAAATCCATTAAGCATGCCAAAACACGAGCTGAATCAAAAGAACTACGAACCGGAAGTAACGACGGAGAAGGGCGTACCTGGGGTACACGTTCGCACACGAGGGCGCACCCCACTCTTAGAGAACACACAAGCAGACAAAGAGCCACCCAACTCCACATGACACGTGCAGCTTGCACAGGAAGCTAGAAGAGAATCTTTGCTCACCTCACCTAGACCCTTCCCAAGAGAGAGACGAAAATGACATGCCTTGTATGCCTTCCTTCCCCAACCATTAATGGAAAGCTTGAAATGGCAAAAGGACAAACTAGCACCTGATAAAGAAGGAGGAAGGGAGCAACAAAGAAGGAAAAGCTGCATGGACCAACAGATAAAGGAAAAAAGGCAATGACCAGTGGATAAAAGGAGCACTATATAAAGGTGCCACCATCAATCAAAGCAACATCAAGAAATACAACGGCGACACACTGAAAAAATACACAAAACACATTATTCTATTCTCTAAGTTTCACAGAAGGAACACAGAAGAGAGATAAGAGTGAGAAACGTGAAAGAGTGAAGTGAGCAGTAAGAGCGCTCACCCTCTCCCCCTCATTACCATCACAAAGAGACTCCACAACTGCAACTACTGCACTGGTGATGCGGCTCACCGTCATTGCCGAACCTCTATAAGCACCAGCCTTAATTTCCACTGCAGAAGGCGTCTCTACTATCAAGGGCGCATCCTACCATAGTTAAATAGTAAGTAGTGATGTCCCTTTACTCGTAACACCTGCAGCACTTGTACGCCTTCGAGGCCATAATTTCATCAAGCTTAGGAACCCATTAATCTCTGTATAATTATATCTTTTGCAATAAAAAGATCCCGAACACTGTATAACAGAGAAAAATCGCTTTTAAATCGAAAATAAAAAAATCAAATATCATAGAATATCAAAGATAGCGCAGAACTAATTAACACAAAGATTGTTAATGATTACCTAGATTATGAAAAGGGTTTTTCCCAAATCAATTTGAACTATTAAAACCTCATTCATTCAATAATATGAAAATTAATCTTTTCTAGGTTTTCAATCAAGAACAATATGAAAATGAAGAAACTAAAAGAGTTAAAGAAAAGAGATACTGCACAGAGATTTTATACCGGTTCACTCTCAACCACCGAGAGCTACATCCAGTCCCATCTTCCACAAGAGAGATTTTCTTCATTAAGGATTAGAGTTCTTAAATTACAAGCGATTTCCTCTCAAGATACCCCACTTGATAGCCTCTAAGAGATACCCCACTCTTGTCTTGCAACCCTCTTGAATCTCTAATCTAACCTCTTCTCTTGCTTGATGATACCCCACACCAAGTCTTCCACAATTACTTTTTGATACCTCACAACAAGACTTCCACAATCTTCTTTGTTTGCTTGATGAACAACAACACCAAGACTTCTTCTTGTTGTAGAAAGATTTGCCTCAATGCAAAGATTACAACTCAATGAAAAACAAAACACTTATTGAATCTCTTACAAGAACAATGAACTATTAGAACTTGAGATTCAAAAGCTTCTTGATCAAAGATATGAAAATAAGAACTTTGATCTTTGTAAAAGTGAGAGAGAATGTTGAGATAATAGTGTGGCTTTAATCTTTTCTAAAAAGATGTAACAATGAAGTTAGTTAATCACAATGATTATGGAAAGGTTTATATAGAATACCCATAAGGTTTAGAAAACTTAAGAACTGATTTTGCAAAGTGAAAAACCGTTTTTAAAAAACTGAAAAACACGTGTTAATCGATTAGCTCTTCAGGTTAATCGATTAACCACTGCTTGATTTATGTTAATCGATTAAACACTTCACTTAATCGACTATCACCTGATGCAAATTTCATGTTAATCGATTAGCTGTCAGATTAATCGATTAACTACTGTAAAAACCAATTAAAAACTTGTTTTCTCAAATTTAAACCTTTTCTCTAAAACTTTTAAGTCACCTATTGATTTTGGTTAAGTGAAATACTCAAGATATAATATGATCATGCACTTGATAGAGATTCACTATCCTCTAATAACTCTACCCAAACTCTAAGACTCAAAACAAAAGATATAAAACCATATACACATTGAAGTGCTTGAGCTTGCTCTCTCTCTAACATTGTTGCTTTTGTTCTTTGTCATTTGGTTTAGCTTTTTCATGGTTGAGCTTCTCCAAAACATTGTCATTATCAAAACCATGCTCTTGCACACTAGGTCTAACAGGAGCAAGCAATGGGGTATGGAAGGATGGGCGGTGTGGTGGTGGAAGAGGGATTGGGGGCTGTTGTGGTGGTTTAGGGACTCCTTGGCAACCCAGATTTGAGAGCCTTAGATCTGGTCAACGACGGCTCACGGTGGTCTCGTGGATGGAGCTGATGATGTGTTTGGTAGCTTTAGATTTGGTCAAGGGTTTCGTCGAAGGGGTAGGGAAGGGGATGGGGGCAGGGGGTGGTGATTGGGACTGTGGACATCAACATAAGGTGGTGGACATGGTGGAGAGGAGAGGAGATGTGGTAGGGTAAATTTGTAATTGTGCAAAAAGGTTATAATTTATGGTTTAATCTCAACTGTTGATTTGCCTAGTCAAAAGGTGCATTTAATGGTCATTGAAGAAAATGCACCATTGAAAACTTCCCCTCCAAAACTTTCTTCACTTGGTTAGGTGTGGACAGTGGACTCGTGTCTTAAGAAATAGTCCTGCATGTCCTGATTACAGAGTAAATTATTGTGCGTTTGGGATGAGTGTTTGCAAAACAGGATTTTGAATGAACTCGATTTTGTAAACTTGATTTTGATAATATTTGAAAGTTTAAAATAAATGAAGTGATTCATGTTTGGATAATTTATTCTAAATCAAGTTTGGTAAGAAATCCGATGTAAAAGTTTCAACTTAACACAATAGCTACATTTTCTCACTTCCTATCATCCATAAGTGATTCTACGTTTACCTCTTCAAAAGTGATTATGGGGGCTCCATATTGGAAACCATACACTAAATATTTAGGCTTTGTTTTTGATTGATAGTAGCCAGTTGAGTGGAATGGAAGTTTTGCAGATTCTATTGTTTGCATTGCATTAATAATTATATATCCAAACTTTGTCTAATTCTTTTTCGAAAGAGTGTGAATATTATTATGAACGTGTTGATTGAATAGAAAAAAGGAGGATAAAACAGAAAGCAGATGAAAGTACAATTATTAAGGATGGATTGTTCTCGGGTAAATGTCAACAGTCAACCCCCTTTACCCCTTCTTGCCTTCTAACATAACGCATGAATTTGACCTTTAGAGAAGGGTAGGCACCAAGAGTTTTTATGTTCTTTATTAAAAACCTTATCAAAAGCATCATTGCAAGCACATGTCCACTCATGACTAGAATTAAAGACTTAACGGTAGATTGGTAGTACTACACAATGCACGTTCAAGAGATGAGATTAGGAAAGTTTTATTACTACTCCCTCCGGTGATATAAATCTATAACTATTAATAAAATGGGAGGCTTTTTTGATGTTCACAATTAATTTATAACCAATTTAATAAAATTAAAAATTAAACTTTATAAAAAAATAAATCAACTTAATATTTAAAAACCAACTTAAAACTAAAAAACTAATTTCATTGAGCAGTTCCTTATTATGTCAGTCCCTGGTTTTGTTGCGTGCTCTGAAATATGGTACTCCTAAATTGGTGACGTACCGTACCGAGTATATCTTGGGTATCTGTACACGTATAGAACTTCTGGGTACTTGTAATAACCGATATTTTAAAGGTATATTTTAGGTGTGGATTATACTAATAATGTCATTTTTGCTTTAGAATTTATATTTTAATGTAATAATCAATCTTTCGTCTTTATATCTTAACTTATTTTGAGCATCGATCTCTAATTTTTCTATCCTCATATGCTATTTCAATGCCAAAATTTTTTTTTTGCACATTGTTTATGTATATTAATTAATAAACTTTGAATTTATATTGTCGTACTCGTACCCCAATTTTTTTAAAAAATGCAGTACCTCGTATCCCGTACTGTACCCGTATTAGGTATCGTACCCGTATCAAGTACCGTACCCTTGTTGGTACAATATAGGTTTCATGCAATGGAGATTTTGGCTTATGCCAGTGGAGGGTAGCATAGATGGTAAGAAATCTGTTGCTACTTGAGCAAATGGTCGGGGGTTGGATCACCAGCTCTTGTGAATGTAAGAGGCCTTGTTTAAAAACTACACCTGAAAGGACCTCACAATATCAAAAGAATTACTCACCCAGTTAGATAGGTGGATGAGCGAAGAGACTAAATAGCAATTGTATCTTCACCGAGCCTTTGGTTATGATTTATTCCATCCGTCCTATACGAATGGTAAAAAATGACTAAATTTTTTGTCCTATATTATAGTTAAAATAATTAATGAAAAAGTTTAGAAATTGTAAACTTTGAATTGTGATTGGTTGATCCATGCAAAATGCATTAAATTAGTTGTTTGATAATTGGTTGATGTGTTAGACAAATTGTAACATCCCAAATTTAGTTTTTAGTGTAAACTATGTTTTGATAGTCTTAGAATAGAAACAAATATGATATGAGTTAGAAATTGGCCGATTAGGCATGCAAATTCAAGTTTAAAACATAGGACTTTGGGGAATAAGAATAACAAGATTGGTAGCTTAAAATACTAATTCCACCGTTGGATGTGAAGTAGGATAGGTGAGGAAGCTTGTGTTAAAATTTGAGGAAGATCCAACGGGTAACGAAGAAGTTATGGCCGTTCAAAGTCGGGGTGTTGCAAACTCTACAACTTAATCGATTAAGCTGCAGCTTAATCGATTAAGTCCAGAAAATTTGAAAATGCTTAATCGATTACTAATCGATTAAGGGACTGTGCAGTGGAAAAAAATAAAAGCAATTCACGTGTGTTCTTGCCACAAATTCGAACTCTCTCTCTCCTAGGGCACTAATTCACTCACTCTAATTGATCAATCCTCAAGAGAATCACACCAAGTCCATCCCCAAGTCCTTCCTTGTTGCTCCAAGTAAGTGATTGTTGATTTTGTTCTTCTCTTTCTCTCCTTAGAATTCGAGTTGCTCTCTCTCCCTCTCCCTCCCATGAAGCTTTAGTCATAAACATAGAGAAACTTTGATGTGGTCACGACTTTCCCTCAAGATTTGTGGGTAAAAGCTTAATAAATTGTCTCTTTATTTTATTGATTTTAGGTTCCTCCCTCTCTTTTGGTTGGGGGCTCTTACTCAAGTGTGCTCCAAGCACAAATTCTCTCTCTAACTCTAAGGACTTGAGGTAAGGGAGTGGTTATAGTGAGCATTGGTTTGTTCTAGGGAATAGGTTCAAATTAGTTCATAAGAGCTTGCTAGGATTTATATGTTATTTTGGTGTTATTAAATCCCTAGGATTATGAAGGAATAGAGTAGTTTAATTTAATTAAAGACATAAAAAGTAAACTTTGAGAATGCATAGAAATTGGTATGTATTAATGCTAAATGCTCTTTATATTAAATGTTGATTGAATTGGTGAATATCTATTGATGTGAGTAATTGATCTAATTTGTGAGTTATTTGGAATATATGTGGATTTTACTTTTATGTGATAATGCAAGTAATGTTGCCAATGATTCTAAGTGGATAATTGTTTTGAATTTAAATAAATGAAATTATAAAAATGATATAAGTTGCAACTATGATTGATCCTTGGGATACACCGACCCATTAGGTGCCCTGTTAGGTGACAAGTTACCCATTAGGCACAAGTTACCCAATCCAGGTGAAAGTTACCTATTAGGTCCCTTAAATGTCCCGTTAGGCGGGTGTATCCAATGGATCAATCATGCTGCACAATAATAATAGTTTTGAAAAGAGAAAATGTGAATGTGATGGTAAAAGAGTTGAGATGTTGCTTTTAGTCCTAATGGGTGTCAACCGTGGCCTAATAGATGGCAAGTTACCTGGATTGGGTGAAAGTCCTAGTGGGTGTGAAATGCCTAACAGGTGCGCTAATCCCTAATGGTAAAGAAAAGATAAAATAATCTAAAAGATGATGAGATATGTGTGTGTTGTCCTCTGACCACGAGGAGACATACGATGGTATTTGGGTATGTTAGCCTCTGATTGTGAGGTGACATACAGTGTGTGATTTTCGAAAAAGGGTATGACTTATGGTCATGAGTTGAAAACTGATAATATAAGTAATTGAAGGTAATGAAAATGGAAATACAAAGAAGAAAGGTGAAACAAAATGATAAGTAATGAGAAATATAAATGAAATCTGAAATGATTGCTAAAATGTGAATGCATGATGTGTGCCGGTGGATAAATTGTGCTATATGATCTAATTGATAATTTTGCTTGGCTTAGTGGGTAATTATGTCTAATGAGAAACTGCTTTCCTATTTCATGTGCCATGCTCACTCCCTTACTATTCTTTACAGGTACAGAGATTGAGATTGCACAGTCCCCGGCCGAGCAGGTGCACTCTCCCTCCCAGGGAGAGTAGGGTTATGGGGATTAGATACTTTTATTTTGACCTAAGCCTCCGTATATTTTGATATGTATGAGTTGTATAGGTTTTTTTTTAATGAGGCTTAGGATAGTTTCTTTTGTGCATGGTTATGATTCATTTTTAGGCATAGTTGTTGTTATGGTCTCTTGATTTACATACTTTGCATTTTGTTGCTGTCACTCTAACAAACTGATGCTGATGTTTTACACTTGAGCCCATGGGGCAACTATGCGACGCATATATATTTATATTTGAGCTCTGCTGGCTCCTGTTGATATTATATAAATGTGTTTATCAGGTTAAAGATTTAGAAAAGTCCGAAAAACAAACGAAACTTCGTCCGTTTGACGGTTGATTTTCATAATTTAAAAAGGAATTTTAAAGCTCATATTTTAATACAAGGGGAATTAATGGTAATTATTCTTAGGGTGTTACATTTATGGTATCAGAGCAATTTCCCTCGGCCTTTTGGAGTGTGGACTCACATCTCCAATGGTTACTCACCAAGCGAGTAACTAATGTGTTAGTTAAGAGTCTAGGACCCAAGAATAAGGAGTTTATTTAATTGTTAGTATTAGCAATTTAACGGAATATTTGCTCCATGACTTAGCAGTATGGCGGGACGTCGTGGAGGTGATGATCGCATGGTTGCTATTTTGGAGAATCTCATGAAGATGAATCAGGATCAGGCCACCTCCATGGCCCAAATGCAGCAGAATCAGGTGCAAATGCAGCAAGCGCAGGCACAGATGCAGCAAGATCATGCAGCAGCTATGGCGCAGTTGCAACAGAACCAAGCTAACAACATTGCAGCAGCAGCAGCAGCAATAGCAGCGGCGGCGGCACTGAACCCTCCACCAGCTCCTGTGGATATAGATTGGATGTCTAGATTCCGGAAGAATGATCCCCCTCGCTTTGAAGGAGGATTCAATCCAGATGGGGCTCAGAAGTGGCTCCAAGAAATGGAGAAGATCCTTCACTCATTGCAGGCACCGGCAGATCAGCAAGTCAGATTGGTGGAGTATGTTCTGATGAGTGAGGCGGAACACTGGTGGGAGCACCAGAGGAGGAGTTTGGAGGCTGAGAATGAGGTGATAACTTGGGATCTTTTCAAGGTCCGGTTCTTGGATAAGTATTTTCCGGAGGATGTTCGGAGGGAAAAAGAATTGGCGTTTCTGAAACTAGAACAGGGGAATATGAGTGTTGGGGAATACGCCGCACAGTTTGAAGATTTGATCAGATACTCAGGAAGCTATAGAGATGCCGACGAGCGGACCAAGTGTATCAAGTTTGAAGCAGGGTCGGATGCCGATATTAGGGCCATATTCACGTACCAGGGCATTGCAAACTTGGCCCAGTTAGTGAATATGACTAGTGCATATGAAAAGGAATTGAAACAAAAAAGGGCAGAGAAGAAGAGTAAGGCAGCTCAGCGGACTGGCCCCATCAGAGGCAAGGGCCCTATTCAGAGATCTAGTCCTTATCCTAGCCCTACTACTGCAGCTCCACGAGGTATGGGGCAGCCAGCAGTTACTATTGGTCCTCCCCCCCTTTGTCAGCATTGTGGGAGGTATCACAGAGGAGTGTGCTGGAACATTGGCTCAGGTCGAGGTGAGGGGCTTTGTTTCTAGTGTGGACAGCCAGGTCATTTTGCTTCTCGCTATCCCAAGAGCACTTTGAAGAAAGAAGTTAATGTTGCTAAGGCACTGCAAGCTGGTGCAAGTCTGCCCATGCAAAAGGGCAAGGTTTACACTCTGGATGGTGAAGAAGTGACAGAGGAGGACGAGCTGATCAGAGGTACTTGTTCTATTCATGGTAACACCTGTGGAGTATTATTTGATTGCGGAGCATCACATTCTTTTATTTCTATTAGCTGCATGAAGAGGCTAGGGATGTCAACAGTAGAAATGCCTTTTAAGTTGTCAGTCTCTACGCCTACTAACTCGTCTGTTGAGACTAACCAGATGTGTTTAGCATGTCCACTCTGAGTCTTAGAGCGGGATTTCAAGGTGAACCTGATTTGTTTGCCTCTGAAAAAGTTAGACATCATCTTGGGGATGGATTGGATGACTCAACATCATGTGTTGACTAATTGTCGTCAGAAGGCCGTTGTTTTTGGTGACCCTTCTTTATCTTACATGGATGTTGAGGAAGTTTCTGATGTTAGTCAAATTCCAATTGTCTGCAAATTCCTGGAAGTCTTTACTGCAGAGATTCCTGGATTGCCCCCTAAAAGAGAAGTAGAGTTTGGTATTGATATAAAGCCCGGTGCCGACCCAATTTCTATAGCACCATACAGAATGGCACCTCCTGAATTAGAGGAGTTGAAGAAGCAGCTAGAGGAAATGTTGGCCAAGAAGTTGGTTAGGCCAAGTGTATCACCTTGGGGCGCTCCGATTCTTTTTGTTAAGAAAAATGACGGTAGCCTCCGGATGTGCACGGATTACAGGCAGCTGAATGCAGTGACGGTGAAGAACAAGTATCTGCTCCCTCGCATTGATGATTTGCTTGACCAGCTACGGGGTGCAGCAATATTTTCTAAAATTGATCTCCGATCGGGATACCACCAAATTCGTATCCGTGAGGAGGATATTCCTAAAACTGCATTTAGGACGCGGTATGGGCATTTTGAATATGTTGTGATGCCATTTGGTTTGACTAACGCTCCTGCAGTGTTTATGGATTATATGAATAGAATCTTCATGCCTTATTTGGATTCTTTTGTAATAGTGTTCATTGATGATATTCTCATCTATTCTAAGAGTCCAAGTGAGCATGAGGAACATTTGAGGATCGTGCTACAGGTTCTCAAAGAAAAGCAATTGTATGCAAAGCTTTCCAAGTGTAGCTTTTGGTTGAATGAAGTTCATTTCCTTGGTCATGTAATTTCTGCTCAGGGAGTTGCAGTCGATCCCTCCAAGGTGGAAGCAGTGTTGAAGTGGGAGAGACCCACAACAGTGACAGAAATCAGGAGTTTTCTTGGTATGGCAGGGTATTATCGGAGATTCATTGAAGGATTCTCCAAGCTGGCTCTTCCACTGACTATGCTGACTAGAAAAGATGTTCCCTATCAGTGGTCCCAGCAATGTGAAGACAGTTTCCAAGAGCTAAAGAGGAGACTGACTAGCTCACCTGTTTTAATTTTACCGGATCCGGCCCAACCTTTTGATGTTTATTGTGATGCCTCAAAGCAAGGTTTGGGTTGTGTACTCATGCAGCAGGGCAAAGTCATAGCATATGCATCTAGACAGTTGAGACAACATGAACAGAATTACCCAACACACGATCTGGAGTTAGCAGCTGTTGTCTTTGCATTGAAAATCTGGAGACATTATTTGTATGGCACGAAGTTTGAAGTCTTCAGTGATCACAAAAGTCTCCGCTATCTCTTTGATCAGAAAGATTTGAATATGCGACAGAGGAGATGGATGGAGTTTTTTAAAGATTATGATTTCCATCTTCAATACCATCCGGGTAAAGCTAATGTGGTAGCTGATGCGCTAAGTCGCAAGACTTTGCATGTTAGCAATATGATGGTAAAAGAGATGCAGCTGATTCAGGAGTTCAGTGATCTCAACTTGAACATGCTGGTGAAAGAGAAAAGTATTGTTCTGGAAAAGTTGCAGGTCACTAGTGAGTTGATGGATTTGATTAAGGAAAGGCAAGCAGATGATGAAGAGCTTCATAAGTTGCTGGAAGGAGCAGCAAGTAAAGAGGAACCTGATTTCATCAAGGGAGCAGATGGAATCATCAGATTTAGAGGCAGAATATGTGTTCCAATGGACTTCCAGATTCGAAGAGACATATTGTGGGAAGCTCACCAAACAAAAATGAGTTTCCATCCCGGTACAACAAAGATGTATCAGGATTTGAAGAGGATCTATTGGTGGCCAGGGTTGAAGTCTGATGTGGCCGACCATGTTTCTCACTGTTTGACTTGTCAGAAGGTGAAGATTGAACATCAGAAGCCAGGTGGTCCATTGCGATCACTTGACATCCCTTAATGGAAATGGGATAGCATAGCCATGGACTTTGTGACGGGTCTGCCCAGAACTGCTGCAGGTTGTGATGGTGTATGGGTTGTTGTAGACCGTTTAACAAAGTGTGCTCACTTTATCCCGATCCATAAGAATTACACATTGGAGAAGTTGACACAGTTGTATATTCGGGACATAGTGAAGCTTCATGGTGTGCCTTCTAGCATTGTGTCTGATCGTGATCCACGGCTTCTATCCAGATTTTGGCAGAGTCTTCAGCAGGCCTTGGGTACTAAGTTGAAGTTTAGTACAGCCTATCATCCTCAAACTGATGGGCAGTCTGATCGTACTATTCAGACTTTGGAGGATCTGTTGAGGGCTTGTGTTCTAGAGCAGGCTGATAGCTGGGAGTAGTTGTTGCCATTGATGGAGTTCACGTATAATAACAGCTTTCATTCTAGCATTGGCATGGCACCTTTTGAGGCACTCTATGGTAGAAAGTGTAGAACGCCTCTTTGTTGGTTCCAGATTGGGGAGAACTTGTTGACGTGACCGGAATTGGTGCAAGAAACCACTGAGAAGATCACTATGATAAAGAATAAGATGAAGACTTCTCAAGATAGGCAGAAAAGCTATGTGTTGGAAACCAACAAGCGGCTCAATATAGTCTAGAGGGGGGGTGAATAGAATATTGAAGCCTTATTACAGATTTTTCGTCCACCTAAGAGAATGATTTTATGAAAATAAATTTTCTTAAAAAATTCTAGTCAGATTACTCGAGTAACTCAAGACTTCACTCGAGTAATACGCAAGCAAAAATAATTTCACTCGAGTATTCAGCAAATCACTCGAGTATTACGAAAGCTATTTTTAAATCACTCGAGTAACAGAAAACCTACTCGAGTATTGTTCATAAACTGAAAGCAGATTACTCGAGTGACAAGAACTTTACTCGAGTAAACTGGGTAAAATTCAATTAAAACTCAGTTTTCAATGGAGTTCTTCAAGAATAACAATGCTATGATGATTCAACAAATTATGAATGATTAATATGAACAACTTTAAGTAATATTAACATGCAATTTTAGATCAATTGAGTAGAATTAAGAAAACCCCAATTCTAACCTAAAAATGCAATTGTTAATGAATTAATGCAATACAAGGAATGAAAATAAAAGAGACACAAGGATTTATCCTGGTTCACTTTCACCCACTTGAAAGCTACTCCAGTCCCCTCTTGAATCAAGAGAGATTCTTCACTAGAAATCTTCAAATGTAGATTTTACAATGTTTTAAGATGCAACTAGATTCTTAGTTCTCCTATCTTAAAACCCAACTCAAAGTGTGTACCAAACACTTTGATCTAATCTACCCCTTTTGAGAATTCTAGATTTCCTTGCTAATTGATTGAAGATGCTTCCAACCAATCCTCTTTTCTTGCTTTGATTTGATCCTCAAAGTCTTCCTTGTGAGATTCTTCACTTGTGTTGAAACTTCAATGATGCAATCATAAATTGCAAATCTTCAACAACCACTAAGAACAAAAATTATGATCTCAAGAATATTTGAACAATGAGTGAAATAGAGTGAAGAATGAAAAGTTCTTTGTTGAATCTTGATAGCTCTTGAAAGATGTAAAATAGCTCTTGAATTTCTTTTGAAAGTGTATAGAAAATTGTAAGAATGAATGTGTATCACTTGTGAAAGAGAAAACTAAGTCCTTTTAAAATTTTCAAACACTGATTGAATTACTCGAGTAAACCATATAACATCACTCGATTAAAACATGTCAGATTAAGTTACTCGAGTGATGTGTAAACCATTACTCGATTAAGTGAAAAACGTATTTAAAAAACCATATCTGATCAAGTTACTCGAGTGAAATGAGTGTTACTCGAGTAATACGAAAGCAAGATAATTTTCACTCGAGTGAGACCAAAAATACTCGAGTAAACTGATCAGAATCTGAATAAAAACAAGGTTTTTCTAAAAGGATTTTCACAAAACTTTTAATAGAGCTATTTAATCAAGATTTAAAGTATCTTCACTCTTAATCAAACATTATTTAAATATTCTTAAAATCACCTAAGCTACCCACACCAATGAGATGCATTGCATAAAAATAAAGATTACATTGAAATAGAATTAATAAAAATCCTAATTCTAATCTTCATGTGGTGTAGCTTGCTTGTTGCCAATGTTGTTGCTTGGAGAGAGATTGTTAGCATCAAAACATGAGAATCCTACACTATGCAGATAAGCGTAGGCGGCCCCTAGAGTTTGAGGTGGGTGATCATGTATTCCTGAGGGTATCCCCTACCACTGGCATTGGTCAAGCAATCAAGTCAAAGAAGCTGACTCCGAGGTTTGTTGGACCTTATGAGATTCTGGAGAGAGTTGGACCTTTGGCGTACAGGATTGCTTTGCCTCCACACTTGTCTAGGCTTCATGGTGTATTTCATGTTTCTCAGCTGAGAAAGTACGTTCATGATCCCTCTCATGTGGTAGCAGCTGACGATTTGCCCTTGAAGGAGAATCTTACTTTTGAGGTTCTTCCAATCAGGATTGAGGACAGGCAGATTAAGCAACTCCGGGGCAAGGAAATTCCATTGGTGAAGGTGATTTGGAGTAGAAACAACGTAGAAGAAGCTACTTGGGAGCTGGAGAGCAAGATGAAGGAGTCTTATCCTCAGTTGTTTCAGGACAGCTGAATTTCAAGGACGAAATTCCGGTAAGTGGGAGAGGATTGTAACATCCCAAATTTAGTTTTTAGTGTAAACTATGTTTTGATAGTCTTAGAATAGAAACAAATATGATATGAGTTAGAAATTGGCCGATTAGGCATGCAAATTCAAGTTTAAAACATAGGACTTTGGGGAATAAGAATAACAAGATTGGTAGCTTAGAATACTAATTCCACCGTTGGATGTGAAGTAGGATAGGTGAGGAAGCTTGTGTTAAAATTTGAGGAAGATCCAACGGGTAACGAAGAAGTTATGGCCGTTCAAAGTCGGGGTGCTGCAAACTCTGCAACTTAATCGATTAAGCTGCAGCTTAATCGATTAAGTCCAGAAAATTTGAAAATGCTTAATCGATTACTAATCGATTAAGGGACTGTGCAGTGGAAAAAAATAAAAGCAATTCACGTGTGTTCTTGCCACAAATTCGAACTCTCTCTCTCCTAGGGCACTAATTCACTCACTCTAATTGATCAATCCTCAAGAGAATCACACCAAGTCCATCCCCAAGTCCTTCCTTGTTGCTCCAAGTAAGTGATTGTTGATTTTGTTCTTCTCTTTCTCTCCTTAGAATTTGAGTTCCTCTCTCTCCCTCTCCCTCCCATGAAGCTTTAGTCATAAACATAGAGAAACCTTGATGTGGTCATGACTTTCCCTCAAGATTTGTGGGTAAAAGCTTAATAAATTGTCTCTTTATTTTATTGATTTTAGGTTCCTCCCTCTCTTTTGGTTGGGGGCTCTTACTCAAGTGTGCTCCAAGCACAAATTCTCTCTCTAACTCTAAGGACTTGAGGTAAGGGAGTGGTTATAGTGAGCATTGGTTTGTTCTAGGGAATAGGTTCAAATTAGTTCATAAGAGCTTGCTAGGATTTATATGTTATTTTGGTGTTATTAAATCCCTAGGATTATGAAGGAATAGAGTAGTTTAATTTAATTAAAGACATAAAAAGTAAACTTTGAGAATGCATAGAAATTGGTATGTATTAATGCTAAATGCTCTTTATATTAAATGTTGATTGAATTGGTGAATATCTATTGATGTGAGTAATTGATCTAATTTGTGAGTCATTTGGAATATATGTGGATTTTACTTTTATGTGATAATGCAAGTAATGTTGCCAATGATTCTAAGTGGATAATTGTTTTGAATTTAAATAAATGAAATTATAAAAATGATATAAGTTGCAGCTATGATTGATCCTTGGGATACACCGACCCATTAGGTGCCCTGTTAGGTGACAAGTTACCCATTAGGCACAAGTTACCCAATCCAGGTGAAAGTTACCTATTAGGTCCCGTAAATGTCCCGTTAGGCGGGTGTATCCAATGGATCAATCATGCTGCACAATAATAATAGTTTTGAAAAGAGAAAATGTGAATGTGATGGTAAAAGAGTTGAGATGTTGCTTTTAGTCCTAATGGGTGTTAACCGTGGCCTAATAGGTGGCAAGTTACCTGGATTGGGTGAAAGTCCTAGTGGGTGTGAAATGCCTAACAGGTGCGCTAATCCCTAATGGTAAAGAAAAGATAAAATGATCTAAAAGATGATGAGATATGTGTGTGTTGTCCTCTGACCGTGAGGAGACATACGATGGTATTTGGGTATGTTAGCCTCTGATTGTGAGGTGACATACAGTGTGTAATTTTCGAAAAAGGGTACGACTTATGGTTATGAGTTGAAAACTGATAATATAAGTAATTGAAGGTAATGAAAATGGAAATACAAAGAAGAAAGGTGAAACAAAATGATAAGTAATGAGAAATATAAATGAAATCTGAAATGGATTGCTAAAATGTGAATGCATGATGTGTGCCGGTGGATAAATTGTGCTATATGATCTAATTGATAATTTTGCTTGGCTTAGTGGGTAATTATGTCTAATGAGAAACTGCTTTCCTATTTCATGTGCAATGCTCACTCCCTTACTATTCTTTAGAGGTACAGAGATTGAGATTGCACAGCCCCCGGCCGAGCAGGTGCACTCTCCCTCCCAGGGAGAGTAGGGTTATGGGGATTAGATACTTTTATTTTGACCTAAGCCTCCGTATATTTGGATATGTATGAGTTGTATAGGTTTTTTTTTTAATGAGGCTTAGGATAGTTTCTTTTGTGCATGGTTATGATTCATTTTTGGGCATAGTTGTTGTTATGGTCTCTTGATTTACATACTTTGCATTTTGTTGCTGTCACTCTAACAAACTGATGCTGATGTTTTACACTTGAGCCCATGGGGCAACTATGCGACGCATATATATTTATATTTGAGCCCTGCTGGCTCTTGTTGATATTATATAAATGTGTTTATCAGGTTAAAGATTTAGAAAAGTCCGAAAAACAAACGAAACTCCGTCCGTTTGACGGTTGATTTTCATAATTTAAAAAGGAATTTTAAAGCTCATATTTTAATACAAGGGGAATTAAGGGTAATTATTCTTAGGGTGTTACACAAATCATTAAATGCATATCTCCTTAATTGTTTGACTTTTGAATTTTTTACCATCCTTATGAGACGAAAAGAGTAGTAGTTAACGGATGCAATAGAAATGACTAAAATTAACTAGTTTGGCTCGATAATTTGTAATTTCAAATGAAAAAAATAAAAGACTATATAATATGTGAATACAAGTGAAACAATTAACTTTTCATATTGGTTTAAAGTGATGCATATTATATCAACAAAGCTCAGCACAGTTGGTGTAATACCTGCTTTTCTGAACTAATAAATAAATAAATAAATATATATATATATATGAATAATGGGTTATAATTATTTTCTTAGTATATGTATATATAGTTATGTTGAGCTAATATATATATATATATATATGATTTCAATATATGAGTTTGGTTATGAATGTACTTGGTACATATTTGAGTTAGGCTTTGAATGTTTTGATGTGCATGTGATGTTGTAATTGCTCGATTAGAATTTCTGGAGTGGGTTTAAGTGGCCGAGGTTGCAAAGGTAAGAGTGTTTTTTAGTGCTGGAGTTGTTAGAGTCCGAATGTGTCCTTAGTGTTGCGAACTCGGTTGAGTATTCAGTTAGAGGATTCTAAGTGTAGGTTGAGTGCTTGACGTGTTAGCGAGTTTTAGTCGCAGAGAGTTTCTTTGAGATCGTGTGTTAGTGGGGTTTTTGGTGAGACATTAGGTTTGTGAGGCAGTTGGGTGTCATCTGACCGTTTGGCTATGCCTCGAGCGTTAATAGCCTTGGATTAGTGAGCTTAGAGAGTCGTCTTAAGTCGTGTGCATAAGAACGAGTGTTATAAAAGGGTAAAGTCTAGAGTTTCGTCTATAGTTTCGTTTGATTTTTTCATGTTTTGTTAATTATGTGTTTGATTTTATAAAATTGCGATTTTATGTGTGGAATATATTTTTTATTGATGTGCATGTTTGATTTAGTGTTAGGAAGGGTTAGGAATCCTAAGATCGGGTTAAAAGCGCGAAAATCGGAGTTTCGGGGCGTTCGGTGCGCCCAGGCACGAGGTCGGTGCGCCCAAGCGCACCGGGGCACCAGATTTCTGTTGCCACTGCCAAGTTGGCACCCAGGCGCGCGCGAGTTCCCTTCCGCACCAGTCTGGTGCAGGTGCGTGCTCCGGCGCAGCACCAGCGCGCTCAGGCACGTGTGGCCCTATAAATGGCGCACCAGCACCAATTTTCCGCCGCACCTGCTCCATCCACCCCTCACCCCCAACACACCCAACTCACTCCCCACACCCAAAGCTCATCTTCAATCCTTTCCCCATGAACCCAAGGCAAGATTTTGGGTAAATCTACACCTCCCTCATGTCCTTCAAGCTCTCTCTCTCTCTAAGCTTTCTCTCTCCTCCAATCTCAAGAACCAAGTTGAGATCTCTCAAGGGAGTTGAAATCCAAGGAGCCCGGGGGTAGATCCAAGGTCTATGGAGCTTCAATCGAGCCTCCTCTTCCTCTAAGGTAAGGGAGAGACCTTTTCTACATTTTGAGTCAGGGATAGTTAGAGTTTATAATAGGATTTGGGGTTAATGATTAGATTAGAGTATGGGTAATAGATTGTCACTTGTTTTGGGTTGAGTTAGGGATAATTAGTGTATTATTGGTTGATTTTATATTTATTAAAGTGTTTACGATAAAACCCCTTTTTGTATGCTATAAAAGTAAGAAGTGAAGAACCCTAAGGAGTTGACTTCTATGTTTGTACACTGAGAGACATACCTGATTATGTCGACTGATTGATCTGTTATTTGTGGGTTGTCTCTGGTTATTTTTTTTATTTAATGTTGGTTGTTGATTTTATTGTTGTTAGCTCGCATTGTGGGCATCGTTGGACTTGTTTATATAGGACTGAGATATGCCTGCGCATATTGACTAAGTGTATTTTGTGTGTATGTGTGTGAACATTTAGATGTTGTGGAGTCCGGGTTAAGGTTATTGTAAAAGAAGTCAATATCGGATTATATGATGAATGAATTGGAATGGTACTTCTATACTAACTTAACCGGTTAGTCGATTCCAATAACCAGTTAAGTAAGTATTAAGCACCACGTTCTAACTATGAAAAACCGAAAGAGAGCCGGCTATTGACTTCCTTTCCAATAATCCTAACCAATCATGCATCATATCATGGAGTGAGGTTGGACGTTAGGGTATGGGATAGACTTACGAGACGGTTCATTGAACCTAGGTATGAGAGTGATCCAGTGACTAGGTTGTGCTATTGAAACAACCATGGGAATAGTAGTGGGTGGGGCCTTGATCCTACAATGGGGCCGGATTTGCTACCTGTGTCGGGGATCGGTCCTGCGATAACCACTACAATTCTATCGGTCACTTAGGCACTTCGGGGCCGCGGAGGGTGGTCAGGCTATAGCCAACTCGGGCATCCTCCTGAGTTGTACTTGGACCTGGATTGGCCAAGTATAGTGCAAGCATTGGTTGCGAGGCACATACTCTCGACTCGTCTATTCCCAGGAGTGGAGGGTAATGTGAGGAAGAGGAAAAGGAATGGTTATGTGATTGTGATATAGGAGAATTGAGAAAAGAGATGATGAACCAATCCAGAAGTGGATCCCATGATGTTGTGTGATTTATGATGTATAGTATCCTGGGATGGGATATAAGTGAGAAGGATCCAGTTGTGGATTGGACGAGTGGTGCCCATGCATTGCACTATTGTGGTGAGTGACTTGTCATACTTGATTTATGGTGCTTCTTGATATTGCGGTGTGTGTGATCCGTAATACTTGATTTAGTTGTTATTCTTGAGTCGTTATTATGAGTTGTTTACTGTCCTTTAATTCAATGTGTTTTGAAAATGTCTCACCCCTTAGTGGTTTAACATTTTAGGGAATTTTGCTGAGAAGCTTGGAGATCAAAGTGTCGCAGCGGAAGAGTTGAAAGAAGGAACTCTATTTTATTCTGCATGTATTGTAATTTAATACCCCAAAGTTGTTTATAAACTCGTTTTGTAAAAAAAAAATTGAGTTCCTCAGTTTATGGTACAGAATTTTATTATTTTCACACGATTTTTAATTATTTATCTTTTATAGAAATAAATCCGGGTGTTACAATTGGTGGATGACTAGGCTCATTAAACATGATGTCAGAGGTTCGATCTCTGCCGTGGGTATGGAAAAGGCTTTGTTGGTAGAGACAAAATCCAAAAAAAATAAAAATAAAATAAAGTGATGCATATTATAGCAGGGACAATGCTAGGAAGCAAGATCAGTATTTTTGGAAGAGAATGAGTAGGATCAGTATTATAGTTCAGGTTTATTCTTTTTCATGCTTTTCAAAAAAAGAGATTGGAATTTGTGATGATTTTTTCATTCTTAAAAATTTTTAAGCACCTATTTACAAGATCTTATAGCATATTTATTTTGAGGAAGAATGAGTAGGACCAATATTATAGTTTAGGTTTATTCTTTTTCATGCTATACATAAGCCCATTGTTGATAAATTTCATTTATTTAAAAGTCAAAGTAGAAGCATTATGGTTTGAGTCTTTGAGATCTCTAGGGATATATATTTTTCGGTGAATGCTACAAAGGATGATTAAATGAAATGAAAATAGTTAAACTGATGTTCTTGTTGGAAAGTGGTTAAATTAATAAAAATAATTTTTCTAAATATTCAAATTCTTTATCTCTCATATTAGGATGAAATCAATAAAATGGAAAGCAATAAAAAAAAATTTGGTGTGTCGAGAAAACTAGTTTCAAATATTTATTTATACTCTCTCATATCCAGAAATTTACGGAAATTAAATAAGTTACGGACATTAAATAAGTTAATTAATATTGGAATCTAGGGTTAAGTTACACCGGATTTTGTTTTGGTGGATACACGCACCATCCTTATTTACCTGTCATAACAGGTATAACAGGTTATGCATCATTTATTGTTGTAATCTTTTATTTTTTGAAATGATGATTCATTATTCATTATTGTAATCTTTAAAGATTTTAGGAGCTTTTACTTTTTTTTAATTATTAAATTATTTTTTTACTTACATCATAAATTTAAAAAATAATAATTTTTTTACTTATTTTTTATTGAAATACACGATAATTTAATGAAATTGGGATTTATAATTTTTTTAAATAAGTAATTATAAAAAAAACTTATAACATAAATAATTAAAAAATATAATATGAGAAAGATGATTTTTTAGTTGACACAAATTAACATAGTATTACATATTATTGTAAAAAAAAAACCCCTTATGTGTATTGTAAAAATATGTTAATTATAAAAATTTATGATTTTTTAAAAATAAATAATTATAAAAAAACAAATAACATAGATAATTAAAAAAATAGTATAATATAAGAAAGGTCATTTTTCAATTGGAATAAATTAACATAATATAACATATTATTGTAGACAAAAATACCCTTATATGTTTTGTAAAAATATGTTAATTATAAAAATTTATAATTTTTTAAAATAATAATTATTAAAAAAACTTATAGCATAGATAATTAAAAATGAAATATGCAGAATGTGATTTTTCAGTTTGAACAAATTAACATAGTATAACATATTACTATAGACAAAAATGACCTTATGTAATTTGTATAAATATGTTAATTATAAAAATTTATGATTTTATAAAAATAAATAATTATAAAAAAAAATTATATCATAGATAATTAAAAAATGTAATATGAGAAAAATGAATTTTCAGTTGGAACAAATCAACATATTGTAACATTTTTTTTTAAAAAAAAATACCTTTATGTCTTTTGTAGAAATATATTTACCTATTAATAATATTATTCATAAATATTTATATTCACATATTAAAGTTGATTGAAAAAATTATATATAATTCATTGAAAATTGTATGTTGTAGATTGACGATCACATCTAACAATTATGATTTTGGATATGGATGACAATAAAACCCACATCCACGGTACCCGTTCGAAATCGATCCGAATTTGATGGGTGAAACTTGCTCTAATTGGGTTTGGAGAAACCTGGGGGGGGGGGGGGGGGAGCGAGTATGAGATTGTAAGTGCTTGCCCCGCCTCTACCTCCGCTCCCAAACCCACACTAAAATAAAAATTAAATAATTTTCATCATAATAATAGTTAAATGGTGAAGTCAAACTAATATATTTGTCAAAAACCATGATTTAATTTGCAATATTTTAGATATTTTTAAAATTTGACGTTTATTATTATATTTTAATGAATTGTAATGTATGTTATATATGATTTTTGTTTAATACAATAAAATATAATTTTAAAAAATAATTGGATGGATTACCAGCGAGTTCCCCGAGCTCGATGGGATGTGTTTGGGTTTCACCTTTTCATACCCGCTCTACTTAAACCGGCACCCAAATCAGTCATGCTCTTAATAGGTGCGACGTTGGTATTGGCAAAACCCGCCCCAAACCTGACCCATTGGCATGCCTAATTTTGAAATGTTGAGTCTTCACATAAGTTCACATCAGGAGTCATAGTCTATTAAAATAATCTGTCATGTGAATGATACATGGATCGTCATTTAAGTGCGTGTTTGGTATAACTGAAAAATTATATTATGATTATTTTCATTTGTAACTATAATCTATTAAGCTTATAACATGTTAAAATTATAATTTGTTTATATTTAGATATGTTAGCTGAAAATGAATTTAAGCTAATCTATTTTATTTAGATAGTGTAAAGAAGATTATTTTTACGAGTAAATTAAAAAACGGGTATGAAGTTAGCTATTGCTATTCGAGTGATAAGGGTAGAATAAAAAAATTACACATATCTCAAAAAAAAATAATCTTATAAAAAATAATCTACAGAACCTATGAAGTAGATGTCGAATTTTGAATATTATTTCAAGAACATATTCTAAAATTACTTTTTTAGTGTAGGTTTAATAATCCAATACACTGAAAATAAAAAAAATAAATCATACAACACACAATGACAAAATAATCTTGGTATAGGTAAATTATTTAATTTACACCCTCAAAAATCAGGATAATCCTAGTTAATTGATTTACATTCCCTATGTTAGAGATACTTCAATAAAAAAATTAATTGATTTACACTTTCATAAATTAATATTTTAGATATAATTTAGTGAAATTAGAATTTATGATTTTTTTTAAAAATAAATCATGCTAAAAACTTATAACATAGATGATAATTATAAAAAATAATATATAGATAATTTTATTTATTACTTATTAATAAAAAAAAATCTTTAAAAGCAAACAATATATAAGTTCATTAATGAAGTTTATATTTGGAAATTCATTAAGTTGATACATGTTACTTATCCAACAGGTTATATGTAAACTCAATCATTAAATTAACACATGGTGTACTTAAACACCAAATATATTTGATGTTTTTTAGCCAAAACCTGGAATCTATAATATTTGATATATTTTTATAAATCTTGAGACTATAAAAAATATTGATTAGTATATATATATATATGGAAAAAAATAATTAATATTATTAAAAAAATTCTTATAAATGGAACAAATTTGTTTCCTTTTACTATAAAAGAGATACTCCATCCGTCTTACAAGGATGGTAAAAATTAAAATTGCAAAAGTAAAAAAAATTACGGAGACATGTATTTAATGGTTTGTCTAACACATTGATCAATTATCAAACAATTAATTTAATGCATTTTGTATTGATCAACTAATCACATTCAAAGTTTGCAATTTCTAAGTTTTTTCATTAATGACTTTAACTTTAGTTTGAAACAAAAATTTTAGTCACCTTCTACTATCCTTGTGGAAAGTAGGGATAATATATTATTAACAGAGGAAATAGTTCACAAATTAAATACCTCATGAGCTAGGCTCTCAAATCCATGCACATTAGACAACAATGATGTTGTAAAAGTGTGCGGGATGACAATTATACCGAATTCGTGAGTATATCTGTGGGTAATACTCGCAAGAAGGTCGAGTCTGGGTCTGTAAATTTGGACCTGTTGGGGGATAAGAATGGATATTTTTAAGATCCGTTTTTAAAACAAGGTGGGTTCGGGTAAGAGAGTACCCGGACTCGCTAGTTAAATTACAAAGATAGCCTTTATATATATATATATATATATATATATATATAATGTTTCTGGGTTTAAGACAATGTCTTGTTTTTTATATATATTATAATACGAGGTGTATTGCGCACTTTTGTTCAGCTTTTTGTCCTTTTGTTTAGTGTTTGCTCACTTTTATCTTTCTTTTGTTCAGCGTCCTTCCTTCTCCTTATACATTACCTCTGTTGCCGCTCAATATGAATTCAAAACCTTTCTTCTCTGTCTTCTGTTCTTCTCAGCATGATCTTAGCAATAGACTCCAGCACGGGAGCACTCCTCTTCGTCTTCCCTGCGACCTCTTTGACTTCAACTCTTCCTCTTCCTCCCCTTCACAATGACATCGTCTTCTCTTCTCCTTTGTCGCGAGTATTCAACTCCAGGCTGCAACACTCCTCTTCGTCTTCATCGCAACCAGATTCACTCCTCACGTCCTCTTTGTCTTCTCTAATAGACACTCATAATCATAGATTTACTCATAACGAGTACTCGCAAATCCATTGGGAATCTCAAGACCCGTGACCAAAATCCGCAGTGGATAATCGCACGGGTCTAAGGTAAGTCCGAGTAATGCGGTACCTGGACCCACCCGAACCCATTGTCACTCCTGTGTGCTACAACATTATCAAATATAAGTAAAAAAACCAAAAACATATTTATTAAAAATGTTAGTTAAGTATATTTAAGCGTAAACAATTATTTTGGTCCTTGATAGATGTATTGATCATTAATTTAGTCTCCTGAAGATTAACTTGGCACCATAAAGTGTAAAGTTTGGTTCCCGAAAGATTTATATTATCTTGAAATAAGTTCCTGAAAGGATCATTGTGGTGTCATGTAGATATTTGAGGGACTAAATTGATGTAAAAAAATCTTTTAAAGACTAAATTGATGATTAATGTAACCTTCGAGAACCAAAGTGATTATTAACTCTATATTTAATATTAATTTTATTTCCTAAATTGTTTTTCAAGATATTGGGAATTAAAAGTAAAGTAAATGAATGAAACTTGGTTTAAGATTAAAAAAAATTACATGTTGAATATTGTGATGAATATGACTTCGAACTCGATCAAAACCGGCCGTAACCTGTTAAGATTCAACCTGTAACACCCCTAATTTTCGTCTCCCGAATAATAGGAAATTAATAATAAAAAGTTTTATTATTAATTTATAGAAACTTTCCAAGTTTATATTTTGAATTTAATTAGACTTAAATATAAAAATAAGTTGAAATATTTTTATAGGGCAAATAAATGCAAAATATAAGGATATTGCATTTTGGTCCCTGAATGAGGACTTAAAGGTAATATTGGAAAGGTTCTTGGAGGGAAAGATTTAAAAATATTAATTTTTAAATTTTGTACTAATCTAACCGGTTAGTAATGCCCTGTAACCGGTTAGACGATGAACCCAGAAACTGGGTTAGTGGATTTTGATGAGTAATCACTTGATTAATCCCGAATTCGCCACGATTACAGCCTAATTCTAGTGGAGAACCACGCGACGCCCTGCATGCAACCCTAATTTGTCTATAAATTGTGGATTTTATGAGGTGTTGAGGGTTGATGCAACTGATTTCATGTTGTGAGAGTAAGTTAGGGTTTCTGTTTCGTCCAAAGAAATTCTCCCTTGTTACTGAGAGTGAGACTGAGAGCCATACACTATTGCAAAGCTTACATCTTGAGCTTTGTAAAGACACCAAGTTTGTGAGTTGAGGGTTCGTGTGGAAGGAGAAATCAACTTGGGAAGTTGGAAGTTGAAGTCTGAGTTCTTGGTCATTCCTGTTCTGGAAGCTGGATTCCAGCCTTGATTTTGGTAAGTGTAGTTCCCCATTAAGTCTCAAATCTCTTTGATTCTCTAGTGCATATTACCTATTTGGAGTCCTAATTGTTTTCCCCAATTTCTTTGGCCATTTGTCATGTCAAAACTTCTGGTCTTTGGACCCTGTTGGTGGAATTCGTGGCTGAGAGCAGATTTGAGGAATTGTGGGGAATCTGTGGTCTTTCTTCAAAATTAGTGTTGATTGTCATCAAACTCTGTCTTAAGGTATGGGAGAAGTCTACCTTATACTAGATTTAGACCAAAATTCAAGTGATTTAGGATTTGAGTTAACAAAACTCAAAAAGGGCATTATGTGCAATATGGCACAAAGGCTTGGAGGCCAAAATTCTGCTCAATGGTGTTATGAGCAACTTTATGTTGATGCATGCAAAGTATGTTGACATTAAATTCTGGATTTAAATGCTTAGTATGAGTTTTGTTGTATTAAATTGTGTTTATGTGAATTTTTATGCAATTTGATGCAAAAAGCTTGATGCATGTACTTTGAATTTGTTTCTGTGATGAAACATGTTTGGTTTGTTGGAAAGCAACAAGCGGCTCAAAATAGTCTAGAGGGGGGGTGAATAGAATATTGAAGCCTTATTACAGATTTTTCGTCCACCTAAGAGAATGATTTTATGAAAATAAATTTTCTTAAAAATTCAAGTCAGATTACTCGAGTAACTCAAGTCTTCACTCGAGTAATACGCAAGCAAAAATAATTTCACTCGAGTATTCAGCAAATCACTCGAGTATTACGAAAGCAATTTTTAAATCACTCGAGTAACAGAAAACCTACTCGAGTATTGTTCATAAACTGAAAGCAGATTACTCGAGTGACAAGAACTTTACTCGAGTAAACTGGGTAAAATTCAATTAAAACTCAGTTTTGAAAAGAGTTCTTCAAGAATAACAATGCTATGATGATTCAACAAATTATGAATGATTAATATGAACAATTTCAAGTAATATTAACATGCAATTTTAGATCAATTATGTTGAATTAAGAAAATCCCAATTCTAACCTAAAATGCAATTGTTAATGAATTAATGCAATACAAGGAATGAAAAAATAAAAGAGACACAAGGATTTATCCTGGTTCACTTTCACCCACTTGAAAGCTACTCCAGTCCCCTCTTGAATCAAGAGAGATTCTTCACTAGAAATCTTCAAATGTAGATTTTACAATGTTTTAAGATGCAACTAGATTCTTAGTTCTCCTATCTTAAAACCCAACACAAAGTGTGTACCAAACACTTTGATCTAATCTACCCCTTTTGAGTATTCTAGATTTCCTTGCTAATTGATTGAAGATGCTTCCAACCAATCCTCTTTTCTTGCTTTGATTTGATCCTCAAAGTCTTCCTTGTGAGATTCTTCACTTGTGTTGAAACTTCAATGATGCAATCACAAATTGCAAATCTTCAACAACCACTAAGAACAAAATTATGATCTCAAGAATATTTTGAACAATGAGAGAAATAGAGTGAAGAATGAAAAGTTCTTTGTTGAATCTTGATAGCTCTTGAAAGATGTAAAAATAGCTCTTGAATTGCTTTTGAAAGTGTATAGAAAATTGTAAGAATGAATATCTATGTCTGTGAAAGAGAAAATTAAGTCCTTTTAAAATTTTCAAAACACTGATTGAATTACTCGAGTAAACCATATAACTTCACTCGATTAAAACATGTCAGATTAAGTTACTCGAGTGATGTGTAAACCATTACTCGATTAACCTGTCATGACATAAATTACTCGAGTGAACCAATACTCATTACTCGAGTAAACTGATCAGAATCTGAATAAAAACAAGGTTTTTCTAAAAGGAATTTTCACAAACATTTTAATAGAGCTATTTAATCAAGATTTAAAGTATCTTCACTCTTAATCAAACATTATTTAAATATTCTTAAAATCACCTAAGCTACCCACACCAATGAGATGCATTGCATAAAAATAAAGATTACATTGAAATAGAATTAATAAAAATCCTAATTCTAATCTTCATGTGGTGTAGCTTGCTTGTTGCCAATGTTGTTGCTTGGAGAGAGATTGTTAGCATCAAAACATGAGAATCCTACATGGTTAAGGTATATGAACCCTGTTGAATGATGAAAATTGGTTAGATTTGAGAATTAAAGAAAATGATGTGTTAAAACCCTTATTTTGAAGGACTGACTGCATAATCTAACCGGTTACTCGATATTCATAACCGGTTAGACACTGCAGAATTTCAAAAGAAAATCAGTTTATAAAACAGTCCTGAAGTTTCACTAATTTTACTCAAATCTATACCTTAAATTCATTGAAAAGAATCTGAAATTGAGGTGACAATACTCTCTTGGTTCAGATTTAAGGGTAAGGGGTTTATACCTTAATTCAATGAAATAATTTCAAGAGGAAATTATGCTTTATGGAAAACAAAATGTGATTTGGACTTTTGAATGATGGAAACTGTGATTTTTGAGGCATAAAACAATGTTTAACTTGTTGATGGATTGGGTAGTAAATTCAAGAAAAAGGGTTTTTCTGAATTGCAATGGTAAACAATTCAGGTCTGTAATTCTAACCGGTTAGCCTGAAACTGTAACCGGTTAGTACCTGAATCTGAAAAGTAAAAAGTTAAGTTTTTGAATACCATCGACTTTGTTTTACCCAATCTAAGTTTAAAAGGCATGTTTTGAGAAAATTCAAAGGAGAATTTTATGGAAAGAGTATGCCTCAAATAAATCATTCAAAAGGGAAAATGGAATATTTCTAAATCACATTAATTAATGTAAAGATAAAACCAACCCTGATATTTGTGCATCCATATAGACTGGAAGTCTGGTTGGTAGGAACGTTTATCATATTCTGGGAATATGAGGAGGGTACTCCGGGAGTACCAAATTATAACCTACTTGATGACACATTATAGATATGTGGCCAATGTCCGGGACCTGGTTTTGATGCGTTCTGGGAACGTATGCGTTCTGGGAACGTGGTGCACACTCCGAGAGTGATGCTTATTATCCAAGTATGGTTCGGCATTACGTTCTGGGAACGAATGTCGGTGTTCCGGGAACACAAAGGTGTATTGGATGGACGTCCAAGATGGACTTTTAATGGCTCAGTTGTGGATAGAAAAGCATACATCATGCCACTTGCATTATAAGAGTTATAATGTTGAAAACTGGTGTGCTCATATGTATTTGCATTATGATCTGTCCATGATATACTTGTGATTGTAATTTTAATCTTTATCAATTATGTATGTGTATACTTACTCCCTGTGCCCTGTTTAGGTGATGGCCAGATACCTAGCTTGCATCGAGATACGCCCTATCCCTAGCGGTATATGGACGTATGAGGAGCACCGTGCCACTTTTGAGGGGGAGGCTGAGATCACTCTCTACCAACCTAACCCTCTGGTGCGAGTGCGACCTCGTCGATTTAGGATCCCATTAGTCTATACTATGCATGTTCCACCTTTTTATACATATAGAGGACCACCCCCGGCTCGACCTATGCGTCGTTTTCATAGTTTTCGTTTTAGAGCTGCCACTCGTTCCCATCCTTCCTCCCATAGAGTTGTCACTGAGGAGACTCCTTCTCCTGGTCCGACTGATTATGATAGGACTGCTTCTGCAGATCCTAGACCCAGTGGTGGGGTCTCTACACAGTCAGGCGAGGTCGAGGAGGACCCTGTGGAGGATGAGAGCGAGGAGGAGGTGCACGTTGAGCCGACTGTTTCTGCTAGAGGTGGACCCGCTGGTTCATAGGAGCTTGCATAGCGTAGATGTTTTGGATCCTAGATCCTAGGGATAGAGCTGTGGAGGATCTGAGGAGCTGTTGAGGACACGGATGACTTGCTCTGGGATTTCTGTTTTTGGATTTTGTTATATATATTGTATATATCTGAGAGGTCTTAGAGTGAGCTTTTATTTTATGCTGCTGGTCTGTATATGTTTCATCAAAACTTGCTATCTCGACTTTTTATCACTTGCTACTAACTGTACTGATGGGGTTATGTTATGACTTATATATATATATATATATATATATATGATGTTTTTCTTTACCTCAACAGTGCCCCATAAGTATTATTTTTACTTCCGCGAACTCTGATTTCTATTAAGAAAGGATTCGGTGATACGTTTATGCTTTATATATTCAAATTCAACTCGAGAGGCAAATGGTATGTTTTAATATTAACTATGAAGATTATTTTCTATAGTTAAGGAAATGTTATCTCGAGAGCCTTTTCGAAACTAAGATATTGTTAAGCCGAACTTTCAAAAATGGTTTATGTTCAAAAGGGTTTATGAACGAGCAAGTACTAGTACTAAAAAGGAAAAATTTTCTAGCCCAAATTTTGATAGCAAGTATTCAATTATTTCGAAATATTAATTATTTTCAAGTTAAAAAGAGAGCGTCACACCCTTCGGTGGTATCAGAGCATTGGTCTTGTCCCTCATGGCCCGAAGATGCAGCTAAGTATGGTATTCAATGCTATTGAATATGTTTTGAGTAAGTTAGTAGCATTTATGTTTTAAAGACCTTTTTAGTAACCCAAAGCCCATAGTGCAGGTCTTTCTATGGCAACCAGGAATAGAAATATTACTAATGAAATGTTAGAACGAATCACGACTGTGCTGGAAGGCATGCAGCAGCAGCAGAGACAACAACCATCTCAAGGGAGAGCTGGTAACCCATTTGCTGGCAACATGGCGAATCATGATGCTAAGACCCTGTCGGAGTTCAGAAAATGCAACCCACCAAGGTTTGAGGGGGGATATAAACCTGATGAGGCGAACAAGTGGTTGTATGAGATTAATAAGATTTTCCGAACTCTGGAATGTTCTGATGAATAGAAGGTGACCTATGCAGTTTACATGCTCCATGGGGAAGCTGAAAACTGGTGGGATCAAACGGTCCAATTGCTGAATTTTGAAAGGAGGGCAATCAACTGGGGAGTATTTATGGAAAAGTTCCTTAATAAATATTTTCCAGAAGATTTGCGAAGAAAGAAGGAAGTGGAATTCATGCAATTGAAGCAGGGGGATATGAGTGTAGGAGAGTATGCTTCCAGGTTCGAGGAACTGATGAAGTACTCTCCCTACTACTTAAATAACCCTGATGAAAGGAGTAAGTGTGTTAAGTTTGAAGGTGGACTAAGGCCGGAACTGAAGTCTATCTTTAGTTATCAAAGGATTCAAAGTTTCCCTGCACTAGTGGATATGTGCAGAATGTATGAAGATGATAAGAAGGCTGAGTTGATTGGAAGTCAAGTGAAGGGGGTTGGACAGAACTATGGACCACAGAGGAAGAAGAAGTTTGATCATCGGAATAATGGTCCATATTCTAAGAACAAGGGTAAGGGCAAGGCGGTGATGGATAACAAGAACAAGTCTCGCGATAATGCTCCTTATTGCGAGAAGTGCAAGCGTTATCATCATGGTCAGTTTTGCTGGTCCACAGGGGGACGTTTCAAGTGTGGAAAGCAAGGTCACTTTGCTCATGAATGCAAAGAATCTGCAAAGGGAGATGCAAAGGGATCTGCTGGCAAGCCTGTGGTGCAAGGAAGAGTATTTACCCTGAGTGGTAATGAAGCAACCCAAACCCCGAATCTCGTGCAAGGTAACTTTCTGCTTAATAACCAACCTTGCAAAATCATGTTTGATTCTGGAGCTACACATTCTTTTGTTTCTCCTGAATGTGTGAATAGGCTGAATCTTGTTGTTTCTGATTCACCCTGCTATCTTAGTATAGATACCCCTACGGGAATACCGATCTTCACCGCTAAAGTCTGTTTAGGTTGTAATGCAGAAATTCTGGGTCGTTTATCCAAGGTAGATTTGGTTTGTCTTCCTAAGTTACAATTGGATGTGATCTTGGGTATGGACTGGTTGATGAAGAACCAAGTGATCATCAATTGTGAGGAAAAGACAATTCAATATAGGACCCTTGAACCGGAGGGTTATATGTGTTTATTCTCGGTTTCTGGAGAAGAAGAGTCGATGCCGATCGAGGAGATTCCGGTGGTGAGGGAATTTCCGGAAGTATTTCCTGAAGAGATACCAGGATTACCTCCGAAGCGAGAGATAGAGTTTGGGATTGATTTAGTCCCTGGAGCTGGTCCCATCTCTATTGCTCCTTATAGGATGGCACCACCAGAAATGGTAGAAATGAAGAAGCAGATAGAGGAGTTGCTGCAGAAACAAATGATTAGGCCAAGTGTTTCGCCTTGGGGAGCTCCATTACTGTTTGTAAAGAAGAAAGATGGGAGTATGAGGATATGTGTGGACTACAGGCAGTTAAATAAGGTCACTATTAAGAACAAGTATCCTTTGCCAAGGATTGATGACCTTATGGACCAGGTTAGGGGAGCTGCAGTATTCTCCAAAATAGATCTGAGATCGGGTTATCATCAGATCAGGATAAAGGAGGAGGATATACCCAAGACTGCATTTCGATCTCGATACGGGCATTATGAGTATGTTGTGATGTCGTTCGGGTTGACTAATGCACCTGCTATTTTCATGGATTATATGAACCGGATCTTTAGACCATATTTGGATTTATTTGTGGTGGTATTCATTGATGATATTCTGGTCTATTCTAAAAATCCGGAAGAGCATGAAGAGCATCTCAGGATTGTGTTAAAGGTCCTGAAGGAGAAGCAATTATATGCCAAGCTTACGAAATATGAGTTTTGGTCGAACGAAGTAAAGTTTTTGGGGCATGTAATCTCTAAAGAAGGAATTGCGGTGGATCCAGCAAAAGTAAGTTCAGTGCTAAGTTGGGAGCAGCCTAAGACCGTGACGGAGTTGAGAAGTTTCTTAGGGCTGGCTGGATACTATCGTAGGTTTATAGAAGGATTTTCAAAGATTGCATTGCCTTTGACTAAGTTGACTCGGAAAGATCAACCGTTCGTGTGGGACGATCGGTGTGAAGTTAATTTCCGTGAGTTGAAGGAAAGGTTAACATCGTCTCCTGTGTTAATCTTACCTGATCCTCACAAGAGTTTTGAAGTGTACTGTGATGCATCTAAGCAAGGACTGGGTTGTGTATTGATGCAAGAAGGAAGAGTAGTGGCTTATGCATCGCGACAATTGAAGAATCATGAAGTGAATTACCCGACACACAATTTAGAATTGGCTGCGATCGTGTTTGCCTTAAAGATATGGAGACATCATCTCTATGGCACTACATTCCAAGTATTTAGTGACCATAAGAGTTTGAAATATCTGTTCGACCAGAAAGAGTTGAACATGAGGCAAAGAAGATGGATGGAGTTTTTGAAAGATTATGATTTTAAACTCCACTATCATCCGGGTAAAGCAAATGTGGTTGCAGATGCTTTGAGTCGGAAAACAATCCACATAAGTGCAATGATGGTTAAGGAAGCAGCGTTGATTGAGGAATTCAGAGACTTGAGCTTGTTGACACAAGTGGAGCCATCAAGTATCAAGTTAGGGATGTTGCAGATTACAAACGAGTTCTTGGAAAGAATTCGGGAGTTGCAACGAGCAGACGAAGAATTGATGGAAAAGATGAAACTAGGTTCAGAAGGAAGGGAACCTGATTTCAAGATTGGGCAGGATGGAATCCTTCGTTTCAGGACAAGGATTTGTATACCAAGAGATCAGGAAGTTAGAAGACTGATTCTTGACGAACCCCATAAGAGTCGGATGAGTATGCATCCTGGATCAACCAAAATGTATCAAGACTTGAAGAAGATGTTTTGGTGGTCTGGATTGAAAAAGGATGTGGAAGAATATGTGGCGGCGTGCTTGATTTGCCAGAAAGCTAAGGTAGAACATCAGAAACCGGGAGGACAGTTACAACCTTTGAGGATTCCCCAGTGGAAGTGGGACAGCATCTCAATGGATTTTGTGTCTGGTTTGCCAAGGACAGCAGCAAATCATGATGCAATCTGGGTAGTTGTAGATAGGTTAACCAAGTCGGCGCATTTTATTCCGATAAATATGCGTTATCCTTTGAACAAGCTTACCCATATCTATATCAAGGAGGTAGTTCGTCTTCACGGAGTGCCTTCAAGTATTGTGTCGGACCGAGATCCCAGATTTTCGTCGCAATTCTGGAAAAGTTTGCATGAGGCTATGGGAACAAGATTGAAACTGAGTTCTGCGTATCATCCACAGACGGATGGCCAGACGGAGAGAACGATTCAATCTTTGGAAGATTTTTTGAGAGCTTGTGCACTTGAAGAACAAGGAAGTTGGGATCAAGTGTTACCTCTTGCAGAATTCACATACAACAACAACTATCATGCGAGCATTGGAATGGCACCGTTTGAGGTGTTGTATGGAAGGAAATGTCAAACCCCGCTATGTTGGTTCCAAGTGGGGGAGAATTTGATGGTTGGACCGGAAATGATACAGCAGACATCTGAGAAGATTAAGATGGTTCAGGCAAAGATGAAAGCGGTTCAGAGTCGACAGAAGAGTTATGCGGATAAGAGGAGGAAACCATTAGAGTTTTCCGAGGGCGATCATGTGTTTCTTCGGATAGTTCCGATGAAAGGAATCAGTAGAGCTTTGAGAACCCGAAAGCTTTCGCCTAAGTGTATAGGTCCATACCAAATTCTTAAGAGAGTTGGTCCTGTTGCTTATCAACTAGCTTTACCACCCTCTTTATCCAATTTGCACAATGTCTTTCACGTTTCGCAACTAAAGAAGTATGTGCATGACCCATCGGTTATTCTGATACTCCAACCTGACGACCTAACTTTGAAGGAAAACCTGACCCTTGAGACCAGACCAGTTCAGATAGAAGATCGTGAATTTAAGCAGCTCAGGGGAAAGGAGATACCTTTAGTAAAAGTCATATGGGAAAATGCTGACGTATCTGAAGCTACGTGGGAATTAGAGGAAAAGATGCATCAAGAGTATCCGGAGTTGTTTTTGTAAACTAGAATTTCGGGGACGAAATTCCTTTTAAGTGGGGGAGTAGTGTAACACCCCTAATTTTCGTCTCCCGAATAATAGGAAATTAATAATAAAAAGTTTTATTATTAATTTATAGAAATTTTCCAAGTTTATATTTTGTATTTAATTAGCCTTAAATATAAAAATAAGTTGAAATATTTTTATAGGGCAAATAAATGCAAAATATAAGGATATTGCATTTTGGTCCCTGGATGAGGACTTAAAGGTGATATTGGAAAGGTTCTTGGAGGGAAATATTTAAAAATATTAATTTTTAAGTTTTGTACTAACCTAACCGGTTAGTAATGCCCTGTAACCGGTTAGACGATGAACCCAGAAACTGGGTTAGTGGATTTTGATGAGTAATCACTTGATTAATCCCGAATTCGCCATGATTACAACCTAATTCTAGTGGAGAACCACGCGTCGCCCTGCATGCAACCCTAATTTGTCTATAAATTGTGGATTTTATGAGGTGTTGAGGGTTGATGCAACTTATTTCATGCTGTGAGAGTAAGTTAGGGTTTCTGTTTCGTCCAAAGAAATTCTCCCTTGTTACTGAGAGTGAGACTGAGAGCCATACACTATTGCAAAGCTTACATCTTGAACTTTGTAAAGACACCAAGTTTGTGAGTTGAGGGTTCGTGTGGAAGGAGAAATCAACTTGGGAAGTTGGAAGTTGAAGTTTGAGTTCTTGGTCATTCCTGTTCTGGAAGCTGGATTCCAGCCTTGATTTTGGTAAGTGTAGTTCACCATTAAGTCTCAAATCTCTTTGATTCTCTAGTTCATATTACCTATTTGGAGTCCTAATTGTTTTCCCCAATTTCTTTGGCCATTTGTCATGTCAAAACTTCTGGTCTTTGGACCCTGTTGGTGGAATTCGTGGCTGAGAGCAGATTTGAGGAATTGTGGGGAATCTGTGGTCTTTCTTCAAAATCAGTGTTGATTGTCATCAAACTCTGTCTTAAGGTATGGGAGAAGTCTACCTTATACTAGATTTAGACCAAAATTCAATTGATTTAGGATTTGAGTTAACAAAACTCAAAAAGGGCATTATGTGCAATATGGCACAAAGGCTTGGAGGCCAAAATTCTGCTCAATGGTGTTATGAGCAACTTTATGTTGATGCATGCAAAGTATGTTGACATTAAATTCTGGATTTAAATGCTTAGTATGAGTTTTGTTGTATTAAATTGTGTTTATGTGAATTTTTATGCAATTTGATGCAAAAAGTTTGATGCATGTACTTTGAATTTGTTTCTGTGATGAAACATGTTTGGTTAAGGTATATGAACCCTGTTGAATGATGAAAAGTCGTTAGATTTGAGAATTAAAGAAAATGATGTGTTAAAACCCTTATTTTGAAGGACTGACTGCATAATCTAACCGGTTACTCGATATTCATAACCGGTTAGACACTGCAGAATTTCAAAAGAAAATCAGTTTATAAAACAGTCCTGAAGTTTCACTAATTTTACTCAAATCTATACCTTAAATTCATTGAAAAGAATCTGAAATTGAGGTGACAATACTCTCTTGGTTCAGATTTAAGGGTAAGGGGTTTATACCTTAATTCAATGAAATAATTTCAAGAGGAAATTATGCTTTATGGAAAACAAAATGTGATTTGGACTTTTGAATGATGGAAACTGTGATTTTTGAGGCATAAAACAATGTTTAACTTGTTGATGGATTGGGTAGCAAACTCAAGAAAAAGGGTTTTTCTGAATTGCAATTGTAAACAGTTCAGGTCTGTAATTCTAACCGGTTAGCCTGAAACTGTAACCGGTTAGTACCTGAATCTGAAAAATAAAAAGTTAAGTTTTTGAATACCATTGACTTTGTTTTACCCAATCTAAGTTTAAAAGGCATGTTTTGAGAAAATTCAAAGGAGAATTTTATGCCAAAGAGTATGCCTCAAATAAATCATTCAAAAGGGAAAGTGGAATATTTCTAAATCACATTAATTAATGTAAAGATAAAACCAACCCTGATATTTGTGCATCCATATAGACTGAAGTCTGGTTGGTAGGAACGTTTATCATATTCTGGGAATATGAGGAGGGTACTCCGGGAGTACAAAATTATAACCTACTTGATGACACATTATATATATGTGGCCAGTGTCCAGGACCTGGTTTTGATGAGTTCTGGGAACGTATGCGTTCTGGGAACGTGGTGCACACTCCGGGAGTGATGCTTATTATCCAAGTATGGTTCGGCATTACGTTCTGGGAACGAATGTCGGTGTTCCGGGAACACAAAGGTGTATTGGATGGACGTCCAAGATGGACTTTTAGAGGCCTCAGTTGTGGATAGAAAAGCATACATCATGCCACTTTCATTATAAGAGTTATAATGTTGAAAACTGGTGTGCTCATATGTATTTGCATTATGATCTGTCCATGATATACTTGTGATTGTAATTTTAGTCTTTATCAATTATGTATATGTGTATACTTACTCCCTATGCCCTGTTTAGGTGATGGCCAGATACCTAGCTTGCATCGAGATACGCCCTATCCCTAGCGGTATATGGACGTATGAGGAGCACCGTGCCACTTTTGAGGGGGAGGCTGAGATCACTCTCTACCACCCTAACCCTCTGGTGCGAGTGCGACCTCGTCGATTTAGGATCCCATTAGTCTATACTATGCATGTTCCACCTTTTTATACATATAGAGGACCACCCCTGGCTCGACCTATGCGTCGTTTTCATAGTTTTCATTTTAGAGCTGCCACTCGTTCCCATCCTTCCTCCCATAGAGTTGTCACTAAGGAGACTCCTTCTCCTGGTCTGACTGATTATGATAGGACTGCTTCTGCAGATCCTAGACCCAGTGGTGGGGTCTCTACATAGTCAGGCGAGGTCGAGGAGGACCCTGTGGAGGATGAGAGCGAGGAGGAGGTGCACGTTGAGCCGACTGTTTCTGCTAGAGGTGGACCCGCTGGTTCATAGGAGCTTGCATAGCGTAGATGTTTTGGATCCTAGATCCTAGGGATAGAGCTATGGAGGATCTGAGGAGCTGCTGAGGACACGGATGACTTGCTCTGGGACTTCTGTTTTTGGATTTTGTTATATATATTGTATATATCTGAGAGGTCTTAGAGTGAGCTTTTATTTTATGCAGCTGGTCTGTATATGTTTCATCAAAACTTGCTATCTTGACTTTTTATCACTTGCTACTAACTGTACTGATGGGGTTATGTTATGACTTATATATATATATATATATATATATGATGTTTTTCTTTACCTCAGCAGTGCCCCATAAGTATTATTTTTACTTCCGCGAACTCTGATTTCTATTAAGAAAGGATTCGGCGATAAGTTTATGCTTTATATATTCAAATTCAACTCGAGAGGCAAATGGTATGTTTTAATATTAACTATGAAGAGTATTTTCTAAGGATAGTGCTGGCAATTAGGGCGGATGCCCATGGGCCCCGTCCGCCCGCCCTACATTTTTTGTGGGCAGGGCATCATTTTTTAGCCCATTTTTCGAATGGGCCCCGTCCGCCATGCCCATTTATTTTGTCGGACATCATTGGGCGTGAGGTGGGCCGCCCACGGGCCTTCCATTATTTAGTTTTTTAAAAAAATAAAAATTAGGAGCTACAGAATTAGGAGTCGCCCTACATCTTTTGTCAAGTATCAAACTTTATTATTATGTTTTTATGAATTTTGAGTGTGAACATTTTATATGTTGTGTAATCTTAGTCTGGATTTTGAAGATAGAAAATATGATTTTTATTTTATGTTCCAAAAAAATAAATATATGATTTTTTTTATTTTTTTATTTAAATAGGCAGCCCATGGGCATGCCCTGCCCGCATTTAGGACGGGCAGGGCATGAATTTTGTAACACCCCTAATTTTCGTTTCCCGAATAATAAGAAAATTAATAATAAAGGTATTATTATTAATTTATATGAATTTCCAAGTTTATGTTTTGTATTTAATTAGCCTGAAATATAAAAATAAGTTGAAATATTTTTATATGGCAAATAAATGCAAAATAATAAGGATATTGCATTTTAGTCCCTGAATTAGGACCTAAATGTAATATGGAAAAGTTCTTGGAGGGAAAGATTTAAAAATATTAATTTTTAAATTTTGAACTGATCTAACCGGTTAGTAATGCCCTGTAACCGGTTAGACGATGAACCCAGAAACTGGGTTAGTGGATTTTGATGAGTAATCACTTGGGTAATTCGTTTAATTGCCACGAATCCCACTCAAATCATAGTGGGAAACGCGTGTCGCCTTGCATGGCACACGAATTCCTCTATATAAGCTGGTGTGGTTGATGAATTTGGGATTTTTTGGCTGAGTTTGGGTGTGGAGGCTCTGTTAGGGTTCCTAATTTCGTTGCTGAAATTCTTCCTTGTCTTTGAGAGTGAGGCTGAGAGTTATACACCATTGAAAAGCTTACATCTTAAGCTTTGTAAAGATACTAAGTTTGAGAGTTGAGGTTAAGTATGGAAGGAGTACGAAGCTTGTGAAGTTCAGTCCCAAGTTCTGCAAAACCTGAGAGACTGATTTCTGGAGCTTACTTTGAAGCTCAATTTAGGTAAGCACACAAACCCTTTTGGTTCCAAATCTGTTCCTATTCTTAGTGCATGTTACCTAGAGCAATTTCTAATTGTTTTCCCCAATTTCTTTGGCCAATTCCTATGTCAAATTTTCTGGTCTTTGAACCCTGTTGATGGAAATCGTGGCTGAGAACAGAACCTAGGATTTGTGGGGAATCTGTGGATTTTTCTTCAATTTCAGTGCTAATCTTCATCAAACTCTATCTTAAGGTATGGGAGAAGTCTATCTTATACTAGATTTAGACTAAAAATCAAGTGAAATAGGATTTGAGTTAACAAAACTCAAAAAGGGCATTATGTGTGTAAAACACAAAGGCTTGGAGGCCAAATTTCAGCTCAATGTTGTTTTGAGCAACTTTATATTGATGCATGCAAGTGATTTTAATGTTTAAATCAGAAGCTAAATGTATAATATGTGATTTGAGGTATTAAATTGTGTTTGTATGGGTTCTTATGCAATTTGATGCACTAAACCAAATGCATGCAAAATTATGTGTTTCTGTGATTAAACATAATTATTTAAGGTATATGAACTCTGTTAGAGGTTGAAATTTTGTTAGATTTGAGTAGTGAAGAGAATGGTGTGTTAAAACTTATGATTTAGTGTCTCACTGCATAATCTAACCGGCTACTCGAGATTCGTAACCGGTTAGACACTGTAAAAATGCAAAAGAAAATGAGTTTACAAAATCAGTATTGTGGTCTTATAAATCCTACTCAAATCTAGGCCTTATAATTTCATGGAAAACAATCTGAAATTAAGTTGATTTCACTATTATAGTTCAGATTGCAATCAAAGAGTTAATACCTTAGTGTAATGAGATAATTTCAAGAGGAAATTATGCTCATTGGAGAATGAAATGTGATTTAGACTTTTGAATGATAAAACAGTGGTTTTTGAGGTGTAAAACAATGTTAAACTTGTTTATAGATTGGGTAGAGAATTCAAGAAAAAGGGTTTTTCTGAATTTCAATGGTAAATAGTTCAGGTCTGTAATTCTAACCGGTTAGCCTGAAACTGTAACCGGTTAGTACCTGAATATGAAAAATAAAAAGTTAAGTTTTTGAATACCATTGGTTATGTTTTCCAATCTAAGCTTAAGGGCATGTTTTTGAGAGAATTCAAAGGAGAATTTTGTGCCATAAATTATGCCTCAAATAAATAATTCAAAAGGGAAATTGGAATATTTCTAAATCACAGTAATTAATGTAAAGATAAAACCAACCCTGATAATTGTGCATCCATATAGAATGGAAGTTTGTTGGTAGGAACGTTTATCATATTCTGGGAATATGAGGAGGGTACTCCGGGAGTACCAAATTGTAACCTACTTGATGACACATTCTGGGAATGTGGCCAGTGTCCAGGACCTGGTTTTTATGCGTTCTGGGAACGTATGCGTTCTGGGAACGTGGTGCACACTCCGAGAGTGATGCTTATTATCCAAGTATGGTTTGGCATTACGTTCTGGGAACGAATGTCAGTGTTCCGGGAACACAAGGGTGTATTGGATGGACGTCCAAGATGGACTTTTAGAGGCCTCAGTCGTGGATAGAAAATCATACATCATGCCACTGGCATTATAAGAGATATAATGTTGAAAATTGGTGTGCTCATATGTACTTGCATTATTATCTGTCCATGATATACTTGTGTTTGTAATTTTAGTCTTTATCAATTATGTATAAGTGTATACTTACTCTCTGTGCCCTGTTTAGGTGATGGTCAGATGCCTAGCTTGCATCGAGATACGCCCTATCCCTAGTGGTATATGGACGTATGAGGAGCACCGTGCCACTTTTGAGGGGGAGGTGGAGATTACTCTCTACCACCCCAACCCTCTGGTGCGAGTGCGACCTCGTCGATTTAGGATCCCCTTAGTCTATACTATGCACGTTCCACCCTTTTATACATATAGAGGACCACCCCCGGCTCGACCTGTGCGTCGTTTTCATAGTTTTCGTTTCAGAGCTGCCACTCGTTCTCATCCTTCCTCCCATAGAGTTGTTACTAAGGAGACTCCTCCTCCTGGTCCGACTGATTTCGAGAGGACTGCTTCTGTAGATCCTAGACCCAGTGGTGGGATCTCCACACAGTCGGGCGAGGTCGAGGAGGACCCTATGGAGGATGAGAGCGAGGAGGAGGTGCATGTCGAGTCGACTGTTTCTACTAGAGGTGGACCTGCTGGTTCATAGGAGCCTGCATAGCATGGATATTTTGGATCCTAGATCCTAGGGATAGAGTTTTGGAGGATCTGAGGAGCTGCTGAGGACATGGATGACCTGCTCTGGGACTTCTACTTTTGAGACTGTGTGATATATTGTATATATTTTGAGAGGTCTTAGAGTGAGGTTTCTTTTATGCAGCTGGTTTGTATATATTTCACCAAACTTGCTATCTCGATTTTCACTACTTGCTACTGACGATACTGATGGGGTTTTTATGCTATGATATATATATATATATATATATATATATATATATGTGTGTTATGTTTTATTTACTCAGCAGTGCCCCATAAGTATTACTTTTACTTCCGCATACTCTGATTTCGATTCAAAAAGGATTCGACAATAAGTTTATGTTTTATACATTCACTCAAACTCGAGGGACAAATAATATGTTTCAATAAGGACTACGAAGATGTTTTACTATGTTGAAGAAAATATTATCTCGAGAGTCTTTTTGTAATCAAGATATTACTAAGCCGAATTCAAATAATTGTTCAGATTAAAAGTGTTTATAATCGAGCAAGTATTGATTTAAAAAGGAAAAATTTTCTAGTCCTAATTTTGATAGCAAGTATTTCAATCATTTGAAAATATTTAGTATTTTCGAGATATAAAAATGAGGGTGTTACACCTTTGGTGGTATCAGAGCATTGGTCCTGTCCCTCATGGCCCCGATGATGCAGCTAAGTATGGATTCAATGTAAATTGAATATGTTTTGAGTAAGTTAGTAGCATTTATGTTTTAAAGACCTTTTTAGTGACCCAAAGCCCATAGTTCTGGTCTTTCTATGGCAACCAGAAATAGAAATATTACGAACGAAATGTTAGAACGAATCACGACAGTGCTGGAAGGCATGCAGCAGCAGCAGCGACAGCAGCCACCTCAAGGGCGAGCTGGTAACCCACCTGTTGGCAATATGGCGAATCATGATGCTAAGACTCTGTCGGAGTTCAGGAAGTGCAATCCACCAAGGTTTGAAGGCGGATACAAACCTGATGAGGCAAACAAGTGGTTGTATGAGATCAACAAGATTTTCCGAACTCTAGATTGTTCTGATGAACAGAAGGTAACCTATGCAGTTTACATGCTTCATGGGGAAGCTGAAAACTGGTGGGATCACACTGTCCAATTGCTGAATTTTGAAAGGAGAGCAATCAACTGGGGAGTGTTTATGGAGAAATTTTGTAACACTCTCACTTTATTTAGTGTTATTAAGTTTTATTAAAAAGTGGACTTGAAAATTTCTTTTAAACACCTAAATTTCTTTAGAAGGTTTTACGAAAATCCGGCAGAGTTTCCTCTGTTTTTCGGACTTTCCCAAAATTCCTTCTTAAAACCTGTCAGTCCAGAATTGTTTAAAAACATAAACAACAACAGTTTAATAGTTATAACAGATCCTAACGCCCAAATAATACAAGTTGTGGGGCAAGCTACTAATTCATATTATAATTTACAAAAAAAAGTAATTATCCACTCAAAATATGTAAAATACATTCCACGTAGTGGAACTTGAAATCTTGCTCGGCCGGCACTGGTGTATGCTCCACTTGTGTACCTGAAAAATATTAACCACACAGGGGAAGCATCACACAGAACTTAAAAGAGAGATTTCTAAGCAGATATATACGACACACCAAGACCATTAAAGCCTATGCTCTACTACTTAATTCATGCTCTTCTTTTCCTCTTTACTTCCTAACTGTTTCCCAATTCTTTTTCTTTTTAATTGTTTCCTTTTAAATAATCCCTAACCTCTAATTATTCTTATTCCTCATTACTTTCGCTCTATCCTGTTTACTCCTTTTTCCTAATCACCCTAATTTCCCTATTTCCCCTCTTTCCAGCTAACCTATTTCTTTTCTTCTTTTCCCATAACCACTCTATTAGCCATTTTTCCTTTACATTATCATTTTCATTTCCTTCCCCATTTTTATTCCCTTTTTATTCCATTTTCATTACCCTTTTCCCTTAATCAATGATATGTCCCTATCCGTTTCCGTTATCCCTTTTTCCTTTTCCTAACTCTTTCCATTACCTTGACCATTATTCATTCCCTTTAATTCCTTTATCGCTTTCCATTTTTTATTTATTTCCTTCATTCATTTTCCATTATGTGTAACCTCAATCAGCGATCTACACACCGTGTCTGCAACCACAAACAGTGATCTGCAAACGCTGTGTATGCAACCACAGACAGTGATCTGCATACGTGTATACAACCACAAACAGCGATCTGTATACACCCATCTCGTTTATGTAACCTCAAACAGAGATCTACATAAACTTCCCTTACCTTGTTATTATTTGGCCACAGGGTTAATACAACCACCTGCGCCGTGCCACAGGGTCAATACAACCACTTGTGACATGTACCATATTTATTTGGCCACAGGGTCAATGCAACCACCTACGCCGTGCCACAGGGTCAATACAACCACCTGTGACATATACCATTTTTATTTGGCCACAGGGTCAATACAACCACCTGCGCCGTGCCACAGGGTCAATACAACCACCTGCGACATTTACCATTCTTATTATCTCTTTATTATCGTATTAGTTTTATCCCTTTACTTTTAGTTCCTTAATTCTATCTAATACTTTTAGTTTCCTAACACTTCCTTATCCTCTATTATTGTCTCACTTAGCTCACGCCTTCCCTTAACGACTTATTATTATTTCCTTGCCATCTTATACTTAAGTACTTTTCGTTACTAATTACTCTCATACTAACTCTTAGTTGTTTACCTATTCTTTTTCTTTTCTTTTTCTTATTTTCTTCCTTATAATTCTGTTTATTTATTTCTTTCTTGTTATTCCGTTTATTTCGTTACTAATTGCTTTAACTCTTCTTTATCTAACTTTTCTTTTCCTAATTGTCTTCCTTATTACATATCCTATTATTACATCATTAGTCCTATTCTACTCGGTGGTCACATTATATTCTCTTTACTCTCATTTGTTCATTTCTAAATTTATTTCCCTATTCACCATTTCTATTCTTTTGCCACACCCTACCGATCTAATTGATTAGTTACTCTATTACCTATCTTTTTATTCATCACTATTTGTTTCCCCTATTTACTCCATCTATCTTTCTTCATTATTAGCAGGTTACTCTAAGGTTCACTAGCAATTAACATTTCCCCCGGTCCTAGCGATAGATATAACTACCCAGAAATACACCCCTTAAGGACTGGTAATGAAACCCCTTACCTTGAGATTGGAATAAAAGAGAGAGAAAACCTTAGAGGGTGTTGAGCCCTAGCAACCAAATTTCTCTCCCAAGCTTTAGTACTCACAATAATCCTTGGAAATGTATAAAGAGGTGGCAAGAGTCAAGAGTGAAGAGTTGATAGTGCTCCCCCTAGCTCTTAGAAAATAAGATCCTCAAGTAATATAGAGATCCATGCCCTTTTCATTGGAAAATAAGAGGAACAACTACATCTTAGAAAAGGAACACAAACAACCAACAATCAAGGAATGAAAAAGGAAAGGAGTGAGTTAATTACTTACTCAATCCCTTAGAAACAAGAAGAAGTGAGATTGAGGGAGGAAGGAACTTGAATCAATGGCTCAATCCATGGAGGAAAAAGAGGGAAACTTGTTTGATGATGATGCCTAGATGAGGAGCTTGAAGATTTGAGCTTCAATGGAGGAGATTGACCCCAAAATCAAAAACCCTAACCTTGGGGAAGAGGGGTTCTTCGTATGGAGAGGAATGGAGAATGTTAAATTTGTGTTTCTCCTTCCCTTGGTCGAGTATGGTGGCTTATAAGGTGTTTTGGGTGGAGAAAACCCGAAAATGCCCCTAAAAATCGTGAAAACGTGTTGCAGATCGCAGGATTTTCGCATAAGCGAAGCATTTTCGCTTAAGCGAAGCCCTTACAGTGTTGCCATGGAACCTATTTCGCTTAAGCGAAATCTACTCGCTTAAGCGAGCTCCTGAGGTGTTGATTCTGTGACATTTTCGCTTAAGCGAAATAATTTTCGCTTAAGCGAAATCATCAGGTACTGCTACTTCATTTTTCTATTTTTCAGCTATTTTCTCCAAACTTCAAACAGCCATAACTTTTTCGTTCACCGTCGGATCTTGCTCAAATTTGAGGAGCAACTTCCTAAAAATCATATCTTCATATCCAACGGTGGAAATTTTTCTTTGAGTCCTAAATCTTTTATTTTGATTTTCTAACCTACGTTATGTTTTAACACCGAATTATCTATTTTTCTGGCCTGTTCCTAATTCCAATTTAATGCTCCTTTCTTTTCTAAATCATTATTATTATTATTAATCTTTTCTAATGCTTGTGCACTTATTTTAATACCTATTTATGGCTTTATTTATATTATCCCTATTATCCCATATTATTATTAATTCATTTGTATCTGGGTTTAAAATTTGGGATGTTACAAATTTCTTAATAAATACTTTCTAGAAGATTTAAGGAGAAAGAAGGAAGTATAATTCATGCAATTGAAGCAAGGGGATATGAGTGTAGGAGAATATGCTGCCAGATTTGAGGAGCTGATGAAATATTCTCGCTACTACTTAAATAACCCTGATGAAAGGAGTAAGTGTGTTAAGTTTGAAGGTGGGCTGAGACCGGAGTTGAAGTCTATCTTCAGTTATCAGAGGATTCAGAGTTTCCCTGCACTTGTGGATATGTGCAGAATGTATGAGGATGACAAGAAGGCTGAGCTGATTGGAAGTCAAGGGAAAGGGGTTGGACAGAACTACGAACCGCAGAGGAAGAAGAGGTTTGATCATCGGAATAATGGTCCATATTCTCAGAAGAACAAGGGCAAGGGCAAAGCTGTGATGGATAACAAGAACAAGTCTTGCGATAATGCTCCTTATTGCAAGAAGTGTAGGCGCTATCATCATGGTCAGTTCTGCTGGTCCACAGGAGGATGTTTCAAGTGTGGAAAACAAGGTCACTTTGCTCGTGAGTGCAAAGAACCTGCAAAAGGTGAGGCAAAGGGATCTGCTGGAAAGGATGTGGTACAAGGAAGAGTGTTTACCTTGAGTGGTAATGAAGCAACCCAAACCCCGAATCTCGTGCAAGGTAACTTTCTGCTTAATAACCAACCTTGCACAATCATGTTTGATTCTGGAGCTACACATTCTTTTGTTTCTCCTGAATGTGTAAATAGGCTGAATCTTGTTGTTTCCGATTCACCTTGCTATCTTAGTATAGATACTCTTACTGGAATACCGATTTTTACCGCTAAAGTCTGTTTAGGGTGTAATGTGGAAATTTTGGGTCGTCTTTCTAAGGTAGATTTGGTTTGTCTCCCTAAATTACAATTGGATGTGATCTTGGGTATGGATTGGTTGATGAAGAACCAAGTGATCATCAATTGTGAGGAAAAGACAATTCAATATAGGACCCTTGAACCCAAGGGTTATATGTGTTTGTTCTCTATTACTGGGGAAGAAGAGTCGATGCCGATAGAAGAGATTCCTGTGGTGAGGGAATTTCTGGAAGTATTTCCTGAGGAGATACCAGGACTACCTCCGAAGCGAGAGATAGAGTTCGGGATAGACTTAGTCCCTGGAGCTGGTCCCATCTCTATTGCTCCTTATAGGATGGCACAACCAGAAATGGCAGAAATGAAAAAGCAGATCGAGGAATTGCTGCAGAAGCAGATGATCGGGCCAAGCGTTTCGCCTTGGGGAGCTCCATTACTGTTTGTAAAGAAGAAGGATGAGAGTATGAGAATGTGTGTGGATTACAGACAGTTGAATAAGGTCACCATTAAGAATAAGTACCCTTTTCCAAGGATTGATGACCTTATGGATCAAGTTAGGGGAGCTGCAGTATTTTCCAAGATTGATCTGAGATCGGGTTATCATCAGATCAGGATAAAGGAGGAGGATATACCCAAGACTGCATTTCGATCTCGATACGGTCATTATGAGTATGTTGTGATGCCATTCGGATTGACTAATGCACCTGCTATTTTCATGGATTATATGAACCGGATCTTTAGACCATACCTGGATTTATTTATGGTGGTGTTTATTGATGATATTCTGGTCTATTCTAAGAATCCGGAAGAGCATGAAGAGCATCTCAGGATTGTGTTAAAAGTCCTGAAGGAGAAGCAATTATATGCCAAACTTACGAAATGTGAGTTTTGGTTGGATGAATTGAAGTTCCTAGGGCATGTAATCTCTAACGAAGGAATTGTGGTGGATCCAGCTAAAGTAAGTTCAGTGCTAAGCTGGGAACAGCCTAAGACTATGACTGAGGTGAGAAGTTTCTTAGGGCTGGCTGGATACTATCGTCGGTTTATAGAAGGATTTTCCAAGATTGCATTGCCTTTGACCAAGTTGACTCGGAAAGATCAACCGTTCGTGTGGGACGATGGGTGTGAAGTTAGTTTCCGTGAGTTGAAGGAAAGGTTAACATCGTCTCCTGTGTTAATCTTACCTGATCCTCACAAGAGCTTTGAAGTGTACTGTGATGCATCTAAGCAAGGTCTGGGATGTGTATTGATGCAAGGAGGAAGAGTAGTGGCTTATGCATCGCGACAATTGAAGAATCATGAGGTGAATTACCCGACACACGATTTGGAATTGGCTGCGATCGTGTTTGCCTTAAAGATATGGAGACATCATCTCTATGGCACTACGTTTCAAGTCTTTAGTGACCATAAGAGATTGAAATATTTGTTCGATCAGAAAGATTTGAACATGAGGCAAAGAAGATGGATGGAGTTTTTGAAAGATTATGACTTTAAACTCCACTATCATCCGGGTAAAGCAAATGTGGTTGCAGATGCTTTGAGTCGGAAAGCAATCCACATAAGTGCGATGATGGTTAAGGAAGCAGCGTTGATTGAGGAATTCAGAGACTTGAGCCTGTTGACACAAGTGGAGCCAACAAGTGTCAAGTTAGGGATGTTGCATATCACAAATGAGTTCTTGGACAGAATTCGGGAGTTGCAACAAGCGGATGGAGAATTGATGGAAAAGATGATATTAGGTTCAGAAGGAAAAGAACCTGATTTCAAGATTGGGTTGGTTGGAATCCTTCGTTTCAGGACAAGGATTTGCGTACCAAGAGATCAGGAGATTAGAAGACTGATTCTCGATGAAGCACATAAGAGTCGGATGAGTATGCATCCTGGATCAACCAAAATGTATCAGGATCTGAAGAAAATGTTTTGGTGGTCTTGATTGAAAAAGGATGTTGCAGAATATGTGGCGGCATGCTTGATTTGCCAAAAAGCTAAGGTAGAACACCAGAAACCAGGAGGACAGTTGCAACCTTTGAGTATTCCCCAATGGAAGTGGGATAGTGTCTCAATGGATTTCGTGTCTGGTTTGCCAAGGACAGCAGCAAATCATGATGCAATCTGGGTGATTGTGGATAGATTGACCAAGTCGGCGCATTTCGTTCCGATCAATATGCGTTATTCTTTGAACAAGCTTACCCAGATCTATATTAAGGAGGTAGTTCGTCTTCACGGAGTGCCTTCGAGTATTGTGTCGGATCGAGACCCCAGATTTTCTTCGCAGTTTTGGAAAAGTTTGCTTGATGCTATGGGAACAAGGTTGAAACTGAGTTCTGCGTATCATCCACAGACGGATGGCCAGACGGAGAGAACGATTCAATCTTTGGAAGATGTGTTGCGGGCTTGTGCACTTGAAGAACAAGGAAGTTGGGATCAAGTGCTACCTCTTGCGGAATTCACATACAACAACAGCTATCATGCAAGTATTGGGATGACACCGTTTGAGGCGTTGTATGGAAGGAAGTGTCAAACCCCGCTATGTTGGTTGCAAGTGGGGGAGAATTTAGTGGTTAGACCAGAAATGATACAGCAGACATCTGAGAAGATTAAGATGGTTCAGGCAAAGATGAAAGCGGCTCAGAGTCGGCAGAAGAGTTATGCTGATAAGAGAAGAAAACCCTTAGAGTTTTCGGAAGGCGACCATGTGTTTCTTCGGATAGTCCCGATGAAAGGAATTAGCAGAGCTTTGAGAACCCGAAAGCCTTCGCCTAAGTGTATAGGTCCATACCAAATCCTCAAGAGAGTTGGCCCTGTTGCTTATCAACTAGCTTTACCACCCTCTCTATTCAATTTGCACAACGTCTTTCATGTTTCTCAATTGAAGAAGTGTGTGCATGACCCATCAGATATTTTGAAACTCCAACCTGATGACCTAGTTTTGAAGGAAAACCTTACCTTTGAGACCAGACCAGTTCAGATAGAAGATCGGGAAGTTAAGCAGCTCAGAGGAAAGGAGATACCTTTAGTTAAGGTCGTATGGGAAAATGCAGACGTGTCTGAAGCTACATGGGAGTTGGAGGAGAAGATGCGTCAAGAGTACCCAGAGTTGTTTTTGTAAGCTAGAATTTCGGGGACGAAATTCCTTTTAAGTGGGGGAGTAGTGTAACACCCCTAATTTTCGTTTCCCGAATAATAAGAAAATTAATAATAAAAGTATTATTATTAATTTATAAGAATTTCCAAGTTTATGTTTTGTATTTAATTAGCCTGAAATATAAAAATAAGTTGAAATATTTTTATATGGCAAATAAATGCAAAATAATAAGGATATTGCATTTTAGTCTCGAATTAGGACCTAAATGTAATATGGAAAAGTTCTTGGAGGGAAAGATTTTAAAATATTAATTTTTAAATTTTGAACTGATCTAACCGATTAGTAATGCCCTGTAACCGGTTAGACGATGAACCCAGAAACTGGGTTAGTGGATTTTGATGAGTAATCACTTGGGTAATTCGTTTAATCGCCACGAATCCCACTCAAATCATAGTGGGAAACGCGTGTCGCCCTGCATGGCACACGAATTCATCTATATAAGCTGGTGTGGTTGATGAATTTGGGGTTGTTTGGCTGTGTTTGGGTGTGGAGGCTCTGTTAGGGTTCCTGATTTCGTTGCTGAAATTCTTCCTTGTCTTTGAGAGTGAGGCTGAGAGTTATACACCATTGCAAAGCTTACATCTTAAGCTTTGTAAAGATACTAAGTTTGAGAGTTGAGGTTAAGTGTGGAAGGAGTACGAAGCTTGTGAAGTTCAGTCCCAAGTTCTGCAAAACCTGAGAGACTGATTTCTGGAGCTTACTTTGAAGCTCAATTTAGGTAAGCACACAAACCCTTTTGGTTCCAAATCTGTTCCTATTCTTAGTGCATGTTACCTAGAGCAATTTCTAATTGTTTTCCCCAATTTCTTTGGCCAATTCCTATGTCAAATTTTCTGGTCTTTGAACCCTGTTGATGGAAATCGTGGCTGAGAATAGAACCTAGGATTTGTGGGGAATCTGTGGATTTTTCTTCAAGTTCAGTGCTAATCTTCATCAAACTCTATCTTAAGGTATGGGAGAAGTCTACCTTATACTAGATTTAGACTAAAAATCAAGTGAAATAGGATTTGAGTTAACAAAACTCAAAAAGGGCATTATGTGTGTAAAGCACAAAGGCTTGGAGACCAAATTTCAGCTCAATGTTGTTTTGAGAAACTTTATATTGATGCATGCAAATGATTTTGATGTTTAAATCAGAAGGTAAATGTATAATTTGTGATTTGAGGTATTAAATTGTGTTTGTATGGGTTCTTATGCAATTTGATGCACTAAACCAAATGCATGCAAAATTATATGTGTTTCTGTGATTAAACATAATTATTTAAGGTATATGAACTCTGTTAGAGGTTGAAATTTTGTTAGATTTGAGTAGTGAAGAGAATGGTGTGTTAAAACTTATGATTTAGTGTCTCACTGCATGATCTAACTGGCTACTCGAGATTCGTAACCGGTTAGACACTGTAAAAATGCAAAAGAAAATGAGTTTACAAAATCAGTATTGTGGTCTTATAAATCCTACTCAAATCTAGGCCTTATAATTTCATGGAAAACAATCTGAAATTAAGTTGATTTCACTGTTATAGTTCAGATTGCAATCAAAGAGTTAATACCTTAGTGTAATGAGATAATTTCAAGAGGAAATTATGCTCATTGGAGAATGAAATGTGATTTAGACTTTTGAATGATAAAACAGTGGTTTTTGAGGTGTAAAACAATGTTAAACTTGTTTATAGATTGGGTAGAGAATTCAAGAAAAAGGGTTTTTCTGAATTTCAATGGTAAATAGTTCAGGTCTGTAATTCTAACCGGTTAGCCTGAAACTGTAACCGGTTAGTACCTGAATATGAAAAATAAAAAGTTAAGTTTTTGAATACCATTGGTTATGTTTTACCAATCTAAGCTTAAGGGCATGTTTTTAAGAGAATTCAAAGGAGAATTTTGTGCCATAAATTATGCCTCAAATAAATCATTCAAAAGGGAAATTGGAATATTTCTAAATCACAGTAATTAATGTAAAGATAAAACCAACCCTGATAATTGTGCATCCATATAGAATGGAAGTTTGGTTGGTAGGAACGTTTATCATATTCTGGGAATATGAGGAGGGTACTCCGGGAGTACCAAATTGTAACCTACTTGATGACATGTTCTAGGAATGTGGCCAGTGTCCGAGACCTGGTTTTTATGCGTTCTGGGAACGTATGCGTTCTGGGAACGTGGTGCACACTCCGGGAGTGATTCTTATTATCCAAGTATGGTTTGGCATTACGTTCTGGGAACGAATGTCAGTGTTCCAGGAACACAAGGGTGTATTGGATGGACGTCCAAGATGGACTTTTAGAGGCCTCAGTCGTGGATAGAAAATCATACATCATGCCACTTGCATTATAAGAGATATAATGTTGAAAATTGGTGTGCTCATATGTACTTGCATTATTATCTATCCATGATATACTTGTGTTTGTAATTTTAGTCTTTATCAATTATGTATATGTGTATACTTACTCCCTGTGCCCTGTTTAGGTGATGGCCAGATGCCTAGCTTGCATCGAGATACGCCCTATCCCTAGTGGTATATGGACGTACGAGGAGCACCGTGCTACTTTTGAGGGGGAGGTGGAGATTACTCTCTACCACACCAACCCTCTGGTGCGAGTGCGACCTCGTCGATTTAGGATTCCCTTAGTCTATACTATGCACGTTCCACCCTTTTATACATATAGAGGACCACCCCCGGCTCGACCTGTGCGTCGTTTTCATAGTTTTCGTTTCAGAGCTGCCACTCGTTCTCATCCTTCCTCCCATAGAGTTGTTACTGAGGAGACTCCTCCTCCTGGTCCGACTGATTTCGAGAGGACTGCTTTTGCAGATCCTATACCCAGTGGTGGGATCTCCACACAGTCGGGCGAGGTCGAGGAGGACCCTGTGGAGGATGAGAGCGAGGAGGAGGTGCATGTCGAGCCGACTGTTTCTACTAGAGGTGGACCTGCTGGTTCATAGGAGCCTGCATAGCATGGATATTTTGGATCCTAAATCCTAGGGATAGAGTTTTGGAGGATCTGAGGAGCTGCTGAGGACATGGATGACCTGCTCTGGGATTTCTACTTTTGAGACTATGTGATATATTGTATATATTTTGAGAGGTCTTAGAGTGAGGTTTCTTTTATGCAGCTGGTTTGTATATATTTCACCAAACTTGCTATCTCGACTTTCACTACTTGCTACTGACGATACTGATGGGGTTTTTATGCTATGATATATATATATATATATATGTGTTATGTTTTATTTACCTCAGCAGTGCCCCATAAGTATTACTTTTACTTCCGCATACTCTGATTTCGATTCAAAAAGGATTCGGCAATAAGTTTATCTTTTATACATTCACTCAAACTCGAGAGACAAATAATATGTTTCAATAAGAACTACGAAGATGTTTTACTATGTTGAAGAAAATATTATCTCGAGAGTCTTTTTGTAATCAAGATATTACTAAGCCGAATTCAAATAATTGTTCAGATTAAAAGTGTTTATAATCGAGCAAGTATTGATTTAAAAAGGAAAAATTTTCTAGTCCTAATTTTGATAGCAAGTATTTCAATCATTTGAAAATATTTAGTATTTTCGAGATATAAAAATGAGGGTGTTACAAATTTTACGCCCAAAATATTATAATGGGCGGGTGGGCATGCCCACAAAAAAGCGGGCTTTTGATGGGCATGGGCAATGCCCGCCCGCCCGCCCGAATTGCCAACACTACTCGAGGATATGCGACCGAGCCCCAATGCAAACACTTAGGCTATTTCATCTCAATAGAAGTTAGAGCAACCCTTAGACTATTGAGCTATCGAGGAATCACCCTACTGCCTCTTTGGTCCTAAATTTTCTCCTACAATCTTGTGAGGTAATCCGCAAGAGTTGATCACGTGTTGATCTACACAGATTCTAGAAGAATGTCCTGTGATATTCTCTCCCAAATCTTAAGAGTCACACGTCAACCCTCCAAGCCCACTTGCAAGCCGCCACTCCCCCTATAAATAGCACCACGCTGATGACAGCTAAGGTACATTCTCTCATCCCTAAGTTAACACTAGCAAACACTCGAGTTGACTAGAGAGATCCTAGTTGTCCCAACTGGATAGACAAAAACCTAAAAGTTTTATATCAATATCTTGACTGCGTATAGGGTTTGAGGCCTTATCCTTGATCATAATACTCTTTCGGTCAAGGATATTAAAAATATATTATATAAAATTAAATGAAAATTATTTCAAGAATATCAAGAATTTTTTGATGCATGAATTTCAAGATTTAAGGGTAAAATTAGTTAAAATGTACTTATATTTTCTAGTATCACACATATTCTTTTTTAATATTTGAGATTGGAAAGAGTATATTTTAAATACTTAAAAGGTGATAAAGTTTTGTAGAAAAAGAAAGTTCACAACAATTTCCTTAATTTTCACCAATTTTCATTTTAATTATAAATCTTTATTTACTCTTTTTTATTAACAAACACTTCTTCAGTCCTTAGGTTTTGGTAGAAGTATGAAAAATTAAAGAAAATAAAAGTTATTTTTTTTTTACTATATTGATTACATTTTTTTTTGTTTACATGAGAGATCTAGGACTAGAACCCATGACCTGAGGGAGGGGGAAATCATAAGTGTCTCTGCAGCCACCAACTGAGTTGTCTTACGCGGACTTACTATATTGATTACAAATGATTACTGCAAAAATTTCTCCAATACTTTCTTTTGACATAAAAGGATAACATATATATATTTTTTAATAATTTAATGTGTATTTCCTTAGTTATTTAATTGTGACATAGTAATATATTATTCCCTTCATTCCTAATTATAAGACCCTTTTGACACTTTTATTTTGTCCTTATTTATAAGACCTCATACCAATTTTCAATGATCATTAATTACTTTTTTCCACACACACCTGTATTTATTTAACACTTTTTAGATTTTCAATAATATTAATAGGGATAATTTTGAAAATATATATCAAAAGTTCACATTTCCAATACAATTAACTAAATTAGTCCACTTTCTTAATGGACGTGAAATCTCCCAAAGGGGTTCTATATTTAGGGACGGAGGGAGTATTTCAAAACAAAAATGATTTAGAGACTTACAAAATGAGCTTACAAATCAACCTACACCATATAAGGAGTGACATATGTTACTTGCCTACCATTGATGGGAGAACAAATGACACATGTCACATTATTGTGGTGTAGATTGATTTGTAGGTTCATTTTGTAGATCTCAATATCATCACTCATTTCAAAAAATTAATATTTTAACTTTAATGAGGGATGAGACTTTTTTTTACCAAAGTACTCCCTCAATTGTACTTTATCTGTCATTTTAGCATTTTTAATTTGTTTCAAATTATTTGTTGCTTTAGGAATTTGAGGGTGTATTAATTGATTTTTCCAACTTTAACCTTATATTTAATGTGTTAAAATATATGAAATGAGTGATAATTAATGTACTTTAAAAATATTAAAATAAAATTATCTAATAATTCTTTTAAAAATTGAAGCATTAAATGACCTTTTTTAATCAGTGTGTCTTTTTGTTACGAAATTCATCCTATAACACTGAAGCAGGTTAATTTTGGAGTCATTCTATGGTATCAGGGACCATACTTCATTTCACAAAAATCAAGAAGCATCACATTTTTTTTCCTTTAACACTTTTGCAGAAGCAAAAGAAAAAGTAAAAATCTCGGTTACTCATCATTCTATTTCTACAGAGGAGTGGACAACAGCAATCATTCATACAACAACCGTTCCCTTGCAAATCCCATAATCAGCAACTACCTTTAATCATCATATATTCCCTCTGTGCAGTGACTATGTCCTAATCAGCACAATATATATTAATACAATAATGTTATTTGTATATTTTAAATTTTATATTTTTTATTAGAAATTAAATTAAATTATGTTTAATTTTTTATCTTTTATTTTTACATACATTTCAAAAAATTCATAAAAAAAAATAACTAAACATTATCACAAATTGATTCCAAAAAATAACATTTTTTTATAATAATTAAGATCAAGTCTCTTACTAATACTCTTTTTATTCCTATTTATTTATTTATTTATTTATTTATTTATTTATTCTATCACACTAAAATAATTTATTTTAAAAATATAATAATTATATTAATTTCAATAAAATAAATATGTTTTTCTTATTATGATTTTTTTTCACATAAATCAAAAATATATTAAATTGGGTTAAACATAAGAAATAACAATTATATTCTAAATGAGACATATAAATAAGAATTTTTTTTTAATTCTGAAAATAAAAATTGCTATCCGCTTTTGACATTGTTTTTGTAGGCTTGATAAATGAAAAAGTAGCATTCTGAGAGAATGATTTAGAATTTTTGGTCAATTTTTTTCATTGAGCCTTTAAAAAGGTGGCAATAGATTATGTTAAACTTTAGTATTATGTTAATTTTGTTTATGATAATAAAGTTTTTTTTTTTAACATCAACGGGTACCCGAATCTGGTTTATCCAGAATCCGACTCAACTGAGCTCGCACTAAGCGGTAGGGGTTTTCCAGCGGAAGTTGTTCCATACCCAAAACTCAAACTCAAGACCAATTGATTAAGGGATCAAGTGAGTTACCACTTGACCAACCACACGTTGGTTATGATAATAAAGTTTTTTCTTCTAATAAAAATTTTTTTTTTTAAGTGGAAAGATAAATATTAAAAAAAAAAAATAAAACCAACATGCACTAATCTCTCTCTCTCTCTCTGATCATGCGACATGAAAATCCTTCCAAATTTTGTCTTGGACTGTCATTCTCCAACAACAACCTACTTCACTCCTTCTTACTATAATAATTTTGATTAAGAAAAAAACACTCTCATTGTTTCCACTTCCCGCCTGACACACACGACAACAAAGCAAACACTCCAAACATCATGAAGGAGCTTCAACTTCATCATCTTATGAAATTCTTCATCTTCTTTCTTATCTTTACAACACCCTATCTAACCCTAAGCCTACACCACCACAATGACACTCATGCACTCACACTCTTCCGCCTTCAAACCGACTTACACGGCTCCCTCCTCCACAACTGGACCGGCGGCGACGCCTGCTCCGCCTCATGGCTCGGCGTCCGCTGCTCCTCCCCAAACAACCGTGTCACCTCCCTCTCCCTCCCTTCCCTCAACCTCCGAGGAACATTGGATCCTCTCGCTGCGCTCACCCACCTCCGCCTCCTCGACCTCCACGATAACCGGTTAAACGGCACCCTCTCGTCCATCCTCTCTAACTGCACCAACCTCAAACTCCTCTACCTCGCCGGAAATGATCTCTCCGGCGAGATTCCGACGGAGATAGCCTCCGTCAAGGGCCTCCTCCGTCTTGACCTCTCCGACAACAACTTACGTGGCGTGATTCCGGAGGAACTGTCTCGGTTGCACAACCTTCTAACTTTGAGGTTGCAAAACAACGTTCTCACTGGTTTTGTACCTGACCTTTCAGCTTCCATGGTGAACCTTAGGGAACTTAACATGACCAACAACGATTTCTATGGACGGTTACCCAATACCATGCTCAAGAAGTTTGGTGATGGGAGCTTCTCCGGCAATGAAGGTTTTCATAACAGTCACATTTATTTTTAGTTTAATAATTGAATATAAATTTTCAACTTTATGTTCTTTTTTATTTTCCCTCGGATTTGTAAAGACTTTTAGATAGAGATCGCAATTCGGGTTGACACATCTCGGGTTTATCAAATCCTTAATTAAATTTGTTGACATTTGTATGTGAAATGAAGAAGGTAGTCCTAATTCAAGTAGATCAAACCATTTGGAACTCGAATATATTTGAGAGAGTTTTTAATCATCTAAGTGCGTTAATATTTATCAGGCGGGCACAAATCAATTTATCAAACCAACCTATTTTGTTTGCTTTACGGAAACCAACCTATTTTGTTTGCTTTACGGATGAAGAGTGTGAATAAAGAATTTATTTAAATTAATTACGACAAGTTGTTTTTGTATATTTGGAAAAAGATTTATAAAAACAGTTTAATATGATCTTTTAATTGTTTTTCCAATGTTATTTTAATAAGTTTATTGGAAAAAAAATCAGCGAAAAAGCATTTAATTAAGTTATTTACCAAAATACTTCTTTTGTTTATTTAGATTGAAATTATGATGAGTTTGATCACATCCTTCACTTGGAACTTGTACAGGTTTATGTGGGGCAACTCCACTGCCAGATTGTTCCTTTACCAACACTCCTACACCTTATCGTTCTTCTCCTGAACCAGATCAAACTCAAACGGTTCCATCAAACCCGAGCTCATTGCCACAAACAAGCATAGTAGCAAGGCCAGGAAACCAAACTCATAACAAAGGGTTGAGCCCAGGAGCCATTGTGGCCATAGTGGTGGCAAACTGTGTGGCATTGCTGGTAGTTACATCATTCATTGTTGCTCATTGTTGTGCTAGAGGGAGAAGAAGCTCCAACTCGATAGTAGGAAGTGAAGGTGGGAAGAGGAAGAGTGGGAGCAGTTATGGTAGTGATAATAAGAAGGTGTATAATGCAAATGGAGGTGGTGTTGATGATAGTGATGGGACTAGTGGAACTGATAGGAGCAAGCTTGTGTTTTTTGATAGGAGGAGCCAGTTTGAGTTGGAGGATCTGTTGCGTGCTTCAGCTGAAATGCTTGGGAAGGGTAGTTTGGGAACTGTGTATAGGGCTGTGCTTGATGATGGAAGCACTGTGGCTGTGAAGAGGCTTAAAGATGCTAACCCTTGTGCTAGGCATGAGTTTGAGCAGTACATGGATGTGATTGGGAAGCTGAAGCATCCCAACATTGTTAGACTCAGAGCTTATTACTATGCCAAGGAAGAAAAGCTTCTTGTCTATGATTATCTTCCCAATGGAAGCTTGCATGCTCTTCTTCATGGTAAGTTTTGGTCTAACATTAACAGTCTTCAACTTTTCATAAAGCAATATCATTCTTGCACCAAAAATTTTATGCCATTTTTATTTTAAGTCCCTTTGACCCTTTTATTGGTTATGGAACTACTAGTTAAGTTGCAGATAAGCTGGGATTCTGGGAACATAATGTTGCTTCCGTAACTTGTTTATATACTCCATGATCTTATTCACTTGAGTAAGGATTTAAATTGTGGTTGCGGTCACCGTTTCAAAGATTTACAAAATCATTATGTTATGGATTATTGTGAGAAAATGCGGTTGATGCAATCACAATTATGTATGCGACTGCATTGTGGTTTCAGAAAATCTAAAAACCTTAACTTTGTGTCCTCAATTGCAATCGCAGACCCATATTTAAAACTTTGAATCTAAGAATTGAGCCATCCTTAACAAACGAGGAAACCAAAAATTCTTATTTGAATTATTGATTTAGACTTTTTACGAGATTTGACTATCAAATATCCAAGAAGTTGTGCAAATCAGTGTTCAGTAATATTGTTCAAAGTAAATTAAAATGATATTTCCCTATCAGATCTTGCACAAAACTTATAGTCTAGTGACAAGAATATAAATAATTCGTGAACGATGATCAACTGTATTATGTATAAGCATAGTATAGATATTATGTGGTGAATGTTGAACACTAGTAGTCAAAATTCTGGTATATGATCAGCAAAACTGAACTAATTAATTGTGCGTATATTTCTGATTTGTTTATTTTCCTTGGGTATTGATAGGGAACCGTGGTCCAGGAAGGATTCCATTAGATTGGACTACAAGAATAAGCTTGGTGTTAGGGGCAGCTAGAGGCCTTGCTCGGATTCATGCAGAATACAGTGCAGCCAAAGTTCCACATGGAAACGTGAAATCATCCAACGTGCTTCTCGACAAGAACGGCCTTGCATGCATCTCTGACTTTGGTCTATCACTTCTACTGAATCCTGTTCACGCCATTGCGAGATTAGGAGGATACAGGGCACCCGAACAGGCAGAAACAAAGAGGCTGTCTCAGCAAGCAGACGTGTACAGTTTTGGGGTCTTGCTGTTGGAAGTTCTTACTGGTAGAGTTCCCTCATCGCAGTACCCTTCACCGGCTAGGCCTCGAATGGACGAAGAGGAACAAGAAGCTTTGGATCTTCCGAAATGGGTTCGCTCTGTTGTGAAGGAGGAGTGGACAGCAGAGGTGTTTGATCAAGAACTGTTGCGCTACAAGAACATTGAGGAAGAGCTTGTGTCTATGCTGCATGTGGGGTTAACTTGTGTGGTGCCACTGCCAGAGAAAAGGCCAACCATGGCAGAGGTTGTCAAGATGATTGAGGATATCAGGGTGGAGCAATCTCCTCTTGGAGAGGACTACGACGAATCGCGCAATTCGCTTTCACCTTCCCTTCCCACCACTGAAGATGGTCTAGCTTAAGAGTATTATTGGCTAATATATAATTTCTGTAATTCATGTTGCAGTGCTGTAACTTTCTTTTCTCCTCTTCTAGTTGCATTATCTCGCTGCACATTACTTATTATTCAATTTGCTAGCTCTTCAAGTTGTGTTAATTTAAGTGATCTTTGTAAAATTTGTGAGCTTTGTGGAATTCCATTGTTGAACGTACCAAAAATTTTGTGATATTGAGCTTTGAGCTTAGAATATAACTTTGAATTGTGTAATGTACCAAAAAGTGCAAAAATTATTAAAAAAAAAATGTGAGTAATAATGTGTTGGGTCAGTTGGATGATAATAAAAATGTCCTAATATTTAATGGCCCAGGTAGCTCTTGGTGATTAAAATGGGGTCCATGTTGTACAATATGGAAAGGCTGTGAAGCCAACTGTGTCCTGTGATAAACGCTTTGTGAATCCACAATTATCAGTTGTGCCTGCAGCTAGGCAATAACTCTGTTTTGGCAACCTTCTTAGCAATCCTACCAACAACATATACATGCCATATAATATGTTTTGTTATCAAATTTGGCCAGACTCCATCCAAAATCTCTGCACACCACCACTTTCATTATGTCACAAATACATGTAAGAGACTAAGAGGTGATGTGCTAATTGCAAATCGTTGAATTAAATTTTGAGAGTCCATTGACTAAGATGAAACTAGTTCAAAAGTAACACAAACCCCTTCATATGCAACAACTTGAAATAATGGACTCTCATGCCAGGAATAGCTAAGTTACATACTTAGCTAATGACTTCAAATTATTGAACACGGTAATTCCAAAACCATAGAACAAAAGATTATAGCTTCCATATCAAGACGAGATTAAGTAAAGAAAACCACGAGCTACTTCTTCAATACCATTGTCAATGAAGAAACGTATAATCTCTGATAGCCTCCTCAGGAGAGACTATGGTGACTCAAATACATTCCTAAGACAAGTAAGCTCAAGATTGGAGAATTTAAGGGACCGCCCTTAAAGGTGCCCTTCTGGAGGACACATACCCTTAATAAAGACACTTGTCCCATGAAATAAGGTCACTAAATGTGGAGGCCAAGGGATGCACCAAATTGGATACATGAGGAAGCAAGAAATCAAGTAAAGAGAAGGACTTAAATGAAAATTGAATGACAATTAATGCTACTAATTGAACGTTACAAAACTTTAATTAATAATGTTTTGTAATCACAATCATTAGTGACATTAAAAAGAAGTCAAACATGTTTAAAATGAATGCAAGATTTTCCACTTCCTAGTGAAGGGAATTCATCCAAAGCATGGGATGATAAGAAGAATAAAAGTAAAAGAAGATTTCCAGCATTCATGGAGTCAAGTCAAGGAGGTTACAATTTGAATTACAAATTAAAACGGGGCAATCAAGCTCACGGTCATAAAAAGAATTCAATTGATGAGGAAGGTTACAAATTGAGTCACACAATCAATTGGCCATCAAAGTGCACGGCCATACATGTAAGCAAGGAGGAGAGTTACATTCTTGTCATGATTGGAGCACTAAGTGGCCGTATAGGTTACTCTTGGCCTTAATCATCATTAGTTAGGCTTATAATTGCTCATCATGGCTTGTCCAACCTTAGCTTTTCACGTAGGAAACTATGGCAGCCATGATATGATTGTAATATCTATATAATGTAAGTTTCATGAATGAATAGAGGGCGCTTTTGGATGTTGGTGCAAAAACAAACGTGTGAGGCTTTGCCTTGTGCTTTAGGCGTGATGCCTTCCTCTTACAAGAGAGTGATTCTCTTGGAGGTTCAATTATTGAACCAAAACAAGACTTCCAAAGTGTGATGCTTTGGGAAGCAAAGTGGTTTCCTTTCATCATGAAGGAAGCGCCACTTTCCTATCTTTTCATTTGATGTTAACTTGATGTTTTTGAGTCTAAGAACACATTTGTGTTCATCTTACAAAAATACCAAAAAGAGAATAGTTTCTTGAGTCTTGTCTTGATGACCAATTCGTGGTCATTCTTGAGTGTTAGAGAGTGTTTTCTTATTTTGTATTCTTTCTTGAGTCTTTGAGTATGTGAACTCATGTATGATAGGAGCCAGAGGGAAATGTCTCAAGATAGGGGCCCAATGATAGATCAATTAAGTCATGGGCCCAAAGTGTGGCAGGTTTATTCTAGAAGGGGTAAAAGGGGAGTGAGTGGTGTTTCTGCTAACGTGGATGAAAAAGAGGGTCTTACGTGAAGGGAAAGTTTGTTGGTTAGAGGAATAGTGCAATTCTGTTATTTAGGTGTGAGTGACATGTAGTGAGGGTATCTTTTGTAATGACTGAGAAATGATTGGATAGAGAAATTCTCTTTCTCTATTGGAGTTGGGCTCTGTGGGTAGCAATAAACACCTTTTTGCTGCATTTTCTATCATTCTATTCTCTCATTCTCTGATCCCTTTTATTCTTTCTGCATTTTTACTTCCTTTTTGCTGTCATCATTTTCTGGTTTGTAACAAATTGGTCCGACCTGCCGGATACATCTAGGGAGAAGAAGGGAACAAGTTTTCGAGTGTGGAGTTTGTGAATGCCACCTAAGAAGAATGGAGGAAAGAACGACGACATGGAGGCAAGAATGGCTAATGTAGAGCATGAGATCAGCATGATCAAGGAGACCATGGCAGCATCACACCAGAAGATTGAGGAGAAATTGGAGAGGCTCCTTTAGTCCATGACTGGCGGGGAACGTTCGCATTCGGTGCTCGACGAGGAAGAGGTGGAGGGAGATGGCAGTCATCACCATCGTGCCGAATCTGAGATGCCAAAGAAGGAGAAATCGACGCCGACGGGAGCGTTGAAACATCTGAAAGGATATGTGCTGGAGGAATTCCGGCAAAGTGTGAAGAAGGTTGAGTTACCTATGTTAGATGGAGAGGACCCTGCGGGGTGGATCTCACGCGCCGAGATCTATTTCCATGTCCAAGATACTCATCCAGAGGCTAGGGTGAGTTTGGCACAGCTTTGCATGGAAGGACCCACTATCCATTTTTTCAATTCGTTACTGGGTGAGGATGAAGAAATGTCATGAGAGCAGTTGAAAAGGGAATTAATGGACAGATATGGTGGACTAGGCGAGGGAGACATATTTGAGCAGTTGGCTTCCTTGCGCCAGGAGAGGGGAGTAGATGAGTATATTGAGCAATTTGAAAGGTTGACTGCTCAGGTAAGAAGGTTGCCAGATGATCAGCACTTTGGGTACTTTGTGCATGGATTGAAGGAGAGCATTCGTGGGAGAATACGCTCCTTGAGAGAACTTGGGCCAATATCCAGATCTAGGATGTTGAATGTGGCAAGGGCAGTGGAGGCTGAGTTACAGGGCAGTCGGCCGGGATAGGCTGCAACAGGGAGAAAGGAGGTTAAATCCGGGATTGGGCCATCAGTACCAAATAGGCCTAGTTCGGGTTTGAACCTTAAAAATAATGGAGGAAGTGAATGGGCCCAGAACCGAGGAAGGGATCAATCTGAAGGAGGAGGAGTTGTGAGAGGAGGTGGATTTGGGCCTCCTTATCCATTTAAGCCCAATAAGAATATGGACGGAGATTTTGGGACCAGTTCTAGAACCAACGTGCCAAGAGATAGAGGTCTCAGACACCTTTCTTCACAAGAGATAGTAGAACGAAGGAGAAAGGGGCTATGTTTTAAGTGTGGAGGGCAGTACCACCCCATGCACCAATGCCCAGATCGACAGCTGCGGGTAACGGTATTGGACGAAGGAGAAGAATTAGAAGAAGACCCCACCCAGGCTAATACCGAAAACGACGAAGAGGAAAGAGTGGATGGAGAATGCAGTGTGCTCGACCTAGGGAGTCTGGAGACAAAGGAAGGCCAAAGTTTCCAGACTTTGAGGTTGAGAGCCACCATTAATAGAGTACCGGTGCTTGTGTTGGTCGATAGTGGGGCTACCCACAACTTCGTATCAAAGAAGTTGGTTCAAGTGATGGGATGGACAATCGTTGATACCAAAGGGATGAGTATTAAACTGGGTGACGACAGCAAGACAATGGCTAGAGGGCGGTGTGAGGCTCTGGAGGTGAATTTGGGAGCTCTACAAGTGGTCATTGATGCTCAGGTGTTCGATTTGGGAGACATTGATGTGGTTCTTGGCATGTCATGGTTGTCTACCTTGGGTGAGATGGTGGTAGATTGGGGGAAGAAGGTTATGAAGGTAGCAAGCAAGGAAGGTTGGGTGATATTGAAGGGTGAAGACCAAGAATCTTATTCTGCTTTTCAGAGTCTGTTTGCTCGAAGGTGTGTTTGGGTTGAAGGGATGTTATTGCCTATTGACCTCAAATGTGACTCTGAAAAGGACCCCGAACAAGGAGGTGGAGCTCTTACTTCTCAACAGGAGGAGCAATTATATAGGGTGCTGCAACATTATGACGTAGTGTTCCAAGAACCTAAGGGGCTCCCTCCCCAGCGTAGTAAGGCGCATGCAATAGTTTTGAAGGAAGGAGAAGGGCCTGTGAATGTGCGTCCTTATCGATATCCCCATCACCATAAAGATGAGATTGATAAGCAGGTTAAGGAGATGCTCGAAATGGGCATTATCAGACCCAGTCAAAGCCCTTTCTCAAGCCCGGTAATTTTGATCAAGAAGAAAAACTCCACTTGGAGGATGTGTGTGGATTACCGAGCTCTAAACAAAGCCACCGTACCAGATAAATTCCCCATACCGGTAATAGATGAGTTGCTAGATGAGGTACATGGGGCGATATACTTCTCAAAGCTGGACTTGAAATCGGGATATCACCAGGTGCGGATGAGACCGGAGGATGTTCATAAAACAGCGTTTAGGACTCATGAGGGCCATTATGAGTACTTGGTGATGCCCTTTGGGTTAATGAACGCTCCTTCGACTTTTCAGGCTCTAATGAATGATGTTTTTCGTGACAAGTTGAGAAAAGGCGTGTTGGTGTTTTTCGACGACATCTTGATTTACAGTGCAAGTTGGGAGGAGCATATGCAACAGCTGGAGGGTGTTTTGCAGAGGCTGAAACAACATGAATTAGTTGCAAATAAGAAGAAATGTCAGTTTGGCCAGCGATCCATAGAATATTTGGGTCATCTGGTTTCGGCCCAAGGGGTAGCCATGGACCCCGGAAAAGTTGCAAGTGTTAAGCAGTGGCCCGTTCCAAAAAATGTTAAAGGGGTGCGAGGATTTTTAGGGCTAACGGGGTATTATCGGAAGTTTATCAGGGATTATGGAAAGATTGCGAAGCCACTCACCGCTCTGACTAAGAAAGATGGGTTTTTGTGGAATACTAATGCTCAAGAGGCTTTTGATCGATTGAAGAGGGCAATGATTAAAGCGCCGATGCTCACGCTGCTAGATTTTAACAAGCCGTTCCTGATTGAGTGTGACGCTTCTGGAGGAGGGGTTGGAGCCATTCTCACTCAACAGGGGCGACCTCTAGCATATTTCAGTAAAGCTTTGAGTGATCGCAACTTATCAAAATCTGCCTATGAGAAAGAATTGATGGCGATGGTGTTAGCTATTCAACATTGGCGACCTTATTTGCTGGGGAGACATTTCACAGTGAGTACAGATCAGAAAAGTCTCAAGCAACTTTTGCAGCAAAGGATTTCTACCATGGATCAGCAAAATTGGATGGCCAAGCTCTTGGGCTACCAGTTTGATATAGTTTGTAAGCCTGGGGTTAGTAACAGGGGAGCAGATGCTCTGTCCAGAAAGCATGAGACTGAGGGTTCGTTGTGCCCAATACGTTCGTGTCCTATTTGGGATGATAGCAGAGCAATTATCGAAGAAGTGCATCACGATCCAAAATTGAAGGCAATAATTGAAGGATTGGCGGCTGATCCGAGTTCTAAACCCGGTTTCTCTTATAGCAACGGCGTTCTGTACTATGAGGGGAGATTGGTGATCTCCGCAGATTCTGTGTGGATTCCTCAGTTGCTAGAAGAGTTCCATGCTACGGCTCAGGGTGGTCATTCGGGTTTTTACAGAACTTATCGGCGAATAGCAGCCAATCTGTATTGGATAGGGATGACAAAAAGGATTCAGGATTATGTGCAGAGGTGTGATGTGTGTCAGAGGCAAAAATACTTGGCTTCATCTCCAGGAGGTTTGTTGCAACCACTTCCTATTCCGCATCAGGTGTGGGAAGAAGTTTCCATGGACTTTATTACAGGTCTCCCGAAGGCTCGCGGGCACGAAGCTATTTTGGTAGTGGTGGATAGATTATCCAAGTATGGGCATTTCATTCTCCTCAAGCATCCTTATACGGCTAAGACGGTGGCAGAGATTTTCACCAAAGAGATTATTCGGCTGCATGGCATTCCTCAAGCCATAATCAGTGTCAGGGATCCGATTTTTGTGAGTAATTTCTGGAAAGAAGTGTTCAGGTTGCAGGGCACGCAGCTGAAGATGAGCACGGCATATCACCCACAAACGGATGGTCAAACCGAAGTGGTCAACCGTTGTTTAGAGACCTATCTCCGTTGTTTCATCACTGATCAGCCAAAGACCTGGGTTAATTCGTTGCATTGGGCCGAATATTGGTACAATACCACATTTCACCAATCAATAGGGACTACACCATTTGAAGTAGTTTATGGCCGAAAACCCCCTGTTATTACACGATTTCTGAGAGGTGAAACATTGGTGGAAGCTGTTCAGCAGGAATTAATTGATAGAGATGAGGCTTTACGTCAATTAAAGCATCATTTGATCCGTGCACAAGAGCGTATGAAGGGACAGGTTGATGCTCATAGGCAAGAGCGCAATTTTGAGATAGGGGAGTGGGTCTTCCTGAAGTTGAGACCCCATATACAAGGATCAGTAGTAACCAGGGTCTATCCTAAGTTGGCAGCAAGGTTCTATGGGCCATTTGAAGTCTTGGGACGTGTGGGAGCAGTGGCTTACAAGCTCAAGTTGCCTCCAACATCAAAGATTCATCCGGTATTTCATGTGTCTTTGCTCAAGAAGGCTGTCGGTAACTATGCAACCGAGGCTGATCTACCTGATAGCATGGAGGGAGAACAAAGTAGTGATTTGAACCTATGACAGCTCTAGCAGTGAGACAAGTGCGAAAGGGAGGAGAGGACATTGAACAGGTGCTGATACATTGGAAGGGACAAGCTCCAGAGAATGCAACTTGGGAGGATAAATTGACCATCCAAAGCCAATTTCCGGATTTCAGTCTTGAGGACAAGACTGTTGTTTCAGGAGGAGGCAGTGATAGAAGCCAGAGGGAAATGTCTCGAGATAGGGGCCCAATGATAGATCAATTAAGTCATGGGCCCAAAGTGTGGCAGGTTTATTCTAGAAGGGGTAAAAGGGGAGTGAGTGGTGTTTCTGCTGACGTGGATGAAAAAGAGGGTCTTACGTGAAGGGAAAGTTTGTTGGTTAGAGGAATAGTGCAATTCTGTTATTTAGGTGTGAGTGACATGTAGTGAGGGTATCTTTTGTAATGACTGAGAAATGATTGGATAGAGAAATTCTCTTTCTCTATTGGAGCTGGGCTCTGTGGGTAGCAATAAACACCTTTTTGCTGCATTTTCTATCATTCTATTCTCTCATTCTCTGATCCCTTTTATTCTTTCTGCATTTTTACTTCCTTTTTGCTGTCATCATTTTCTGGTTTGTAACAATGTAGGATTCGTCCATAGCTTGAGTTCTATTTCAAGTTTTATGTTTTGTTTGAAGGAAGAATTATTTTCCTTTGAGTCTTTCTTCTCAATTCCGTTTTTGATTCATTCCTATAATCTTTGTTTTGAAGTTTGAATATAGAATTCTATGCTTGGTTTTCTGAGGATTTAACAAGAACTATGAATTTTTAAACAAAAGAACACGACGATTGAAACTTGAATCATAAGATTCATGGCCTTAGGTGTGAATTCATGAAAACCGAATCCTTTTTGTGTTTGAGTCTAGGATCTATTTGATCTTTACCTTAGAGAAACATTTGGAATTAGGGGTGTTCATGGTTCATGTTTTGGTTAAAACTGAACCAAATTTCAATAAACCATGTTAATTGGTTTGGATAATTAACTAAACTGGTTCTAAATATGCAATTGGATCTGGATTGGTTTTAAACCGGTTCAAAACCGGTTCATAATTTAAACCAGTTTTAAACCGGTTTTTAAAATTAAAACCGGTTTTAGCAAAAACCGGATAAAAACCGGTTTCTTAAAACAGATTTTTCAAAAATCCGTTTTTTAAAACAGATTTTTTCAACAATCCAGTTTTTCTCTATACAAAATGGGTTTTGTAAAACCGGATTTTTCAATTTTCCCATGCAAAACTGATTTTAAAAATGGATTTTTGCAAATCAATTTTTTTAAAATATAGAGTAAAACTTTATAATAAAAAAATAAACTAAAATTTAAAGAGGGAATATCGTCAAATCGAAGGGATCGGAGGAAGGTATCCACGCATTATTGTTGATCTGCATAGCATAGAAGAAATATTATATAATTGATAGAAGAGCAGCATAGCATAGAAGAAGAGCATAGAAGGAGAAAAAAGAAAGGTGCCGTCATATCTTCAAACAAGGTGGTGAACAGTGAAAGATAAATTAGAACTAAGGAGCCTAAGATGGAGAAGTATACCTCCGTCGCCATTGTCTTGCTCGCATGAAAGTTAAATTAGTACTACCTCTTTTACTCTCTCTCTCTCTCTCACTCACACTTTCTCTCTATATCAGTGTATACGATTTCTTCAGTGTTGCGACGTTGCAAAATGGACTTTTACAAACTGGATATCCTTTTTATGTATTTAGTTTTATCTGGTCCATTTAAAAATGGACTGGATCTATAGATCTAATAAAATAAAACCAGTATTATTTGGATTGGTTCGGTTCAGTTTTGGTTCGGTTCAACCAAACCGGATTTTTTGAACACCCCTATTTGGAATCCATGGTCTCATTTCCCGGACGTATCAATCTCATAAGACAAACTGCTTTTCTTTTTCTATCTCCTCTGTATTTTTCATCTCCTTATTCTACCTCAACTAAATTCTGAGGGGAGAGGGTTTAATTTAATCGAAGTAAACAGTACATATGCAATAAATAAAGCTGAATTTGATTCAAAATACTCCGCATCTGTTTACATTGACTAATAAAGGAGGGCTAATGCTAATACATTACTATGCTACAATTCAACAGAGAACAATATACATATGCATTTTTTTTTGTACAACAGCACATACTAAAAATGTACCACCACCTAAAAAACTAATGATACGGAATTTGTTTTAAAATAGTTTCCCCTAACTATGCCATACTCTGAACCTGTTTAGTTTGTATATTTTCTTCTTCAGGCATCTCAGTACAAGTATGACGCTGAACTTATTGGCTCCAGTTTGCCTAGTAAATTGATTCAGTTGAATTAACTGTTAGCTTATTGCTCCAGTTTGGTCAATTAGGGTTCCAACTTGTTCTCCACACAAAGCTTTTGAGATGTTCCCAGGCTCCAATAGATTAAAAACCACAACTGTAGAAGTAAAGGGGGAAATTCTTCATCAAATAACTATATGTAATGTAAGTTGACTTAGCTGATTACTTCATTGACTATAATCAGTTTAGAAAAATAATTTGGGATGCTCGTAAACAGCAACATAAAAGCAAAAATATTAACTCTAGAAGCACCAAGGATTTTTCTTGCAAAGGCAGAGCCTACAATTCAAGTATGCAATAGGCCAACTGTAATGTAAGGCACTCAATGCAATGGGTGGTGCATATGTGGTGACTATGCAAGGATGCCTCAAATACCAAAGCCTAACACCCATATAGAGACCAAATGCAACATACTAACCAGGAATAGCATTTTCCTCACAGAATGTCAGTGCTGACATATCCATAGAGGTGGCACCTCTTGAAACCAGCTCCCTGAAGGATATATGCTCAAAAGTGAAATTGTTGTCTCGGGATTTGCAGTCATACACACCATCTACGTTAGTACCCTTGAGGACTGCCTCAGCATTAACTGCAGAGTAGTAGAGGAGATGTTGGGTAAACAACAGATGACGTGTGCATAAAAGGTAATGAGAAATTTATTAAAAAAATTATAAGTCAGCAGCATACGCTCTGAAGCTCGAAGAGCTGCAGCTATGTCAGTTGAGAAGAGTGGATTGCCAGTGCCAAAACCAATGCCACCAAATATGACAACTCTTCCTTTCTCAAGATGTCTGATGGCACGTTGCCTATTGTATGGCTCAGCAAACTCCTGCATGGCAATTGTAGTTTGTACCCGAGTCTGAACACCCATCTTCTCCAGAGTTGATTGGAGCAATATTGAGTTCATCACAGTTGCCATCATGCTGGAATACTCAAGAAGCCACTATACTCATTCAGGTCAATATTTTAAAGTAAAGCACAAATGAAAAGTAAATCACTTCAGAAGACAGTATATTAACCAAAGGATAAAGAAACAATGTTATTTGAACACCCATAATACGATGACATCCACCCAGCATCCCACTCATATTATGCATACGACACATCCATGATAATTTTTCCAACAGAATCCAACCACACTCGCGTAAGGTACAATGTCCCACTCCCACCTGTTGTTGTATTTGGGAAGAGATAATAAACATTAAACGGGTCAAAACATAAGACACGGTAATACTCCCGATGATTCTAACCCCATGTGGCCATGTCCCACGTTTTACAGCCCCACCCAGGGATTCATATGCCAGATTTCTTCTTAAATTTTTTACAGTCCAACCAAATCCAATGATTCGGGCATAATTGGTGCTTTAAAAATGCCGCTACCAATATCCCATGAATCAAAGTTCATTCCCCGGCAGTGGCCCTCTATGGCACTATCACCAAGTTGCTCTCTCTTCTACATCTCAATTCTCAACTTAATCATATCTTCATTATTTTCTTTGGATCATCAATTTGTAATCATGATAAGGAAGGCTGCACTGGGAACAAAATTTATTTTGCCATCTATTTTCTTTGTAATTGACTTATAGTAAAATTCCAATGCAGTAAACAGTATATACATAGGAACTTAAGCGATTAACCTTACCCAACTTGGTATGCAGTAAATCTTTCTAAACCCGTTGCTGTCACCCATGCATCTCCACAGAAGAAATTACGACCTCCAACAACAATCGCCACCTGAAATATCACTCAGATAAAAGCAGGCTTCAGCTAAACTGAAAAGGGTAGAAAAATATCAGGCTCCACCAGACAACACAATCATGAGAATTGATACCTCCACACCAAGGCGAGATGCTATTGCAACTTCTCTTGAAACTAACATGGCTACCTGGCAATCAATTGAAACAAGCAAATGGAATAAGCTTGTCACAACATCCAGAAAGCAACTAGAGCTCTACATCGTAACAACTAAGGAAGTCATGAGTTAAATAATATTGTCAAACTTTGAACATATGTATAACCACACGACATCCAAACCACAAACCTTTGGATCGATATTGCAGGTATCAGATCCAGTAAGAGCTGCTCCACTAATTTTAAGGATTACCCTCCGCCATCTAAGGTTTAACAATGCTTTCTTCATGCTATTTACGTGACCTCCATTACTTGGTGTTGCCACTCCATATCTACAAATAAAGGGGGGCAAGGCTCAACATGCACAACAATATTACAAGATCAAGGAAAATCAAAAAGAAAAGAAAAAGAATTCATACTGAATGACATTCAATTCAACATAAAATAGGGGAAATGGTGACAGCAAAATCAATATGCTACTACATCCCAGTCAAATCACATGGCAGCATTACAAAATGGAGTTCTCAGTTCCCATATTAAGTTCCAACATGATATGTGAACCAGAAGTATGCCAGTGAGAATAGCATGATACTAAATAAGGGTACAGCATATAATAGCCTGTAAAATTAAACTCTTGCAATAATGAAAAACGACAACATTACTTCGTAATAAAGATCATGTTATAATTTATACATTATTGGCATTACATGATATAAGCTTTTTTTCATGTTATTCATTTAGACTTTGGAATAAGATTTTGGAATGAAGAGGGATCTATGGGTTTGACAGAATCTGAAACTTCAAAGTTTTCTTCAAATTTGAAAAAATTATGACGTCTGATGCTATTCTCACTAGCACACTTCTAATTCACAGATCCGATTGGAACTTTGGAGTTTAATTTTGAAGCACATTAAAACAAATGGCTTCTGAAGTAGTTACATGATAATGCAGGATTGGATAGGGCGAAAAAAAGCTTTTACAGTGACAAAGCAATCAAATTAAATCCTCATTCCAATTTTTAAGCAGTTAAGTAAATTAAATAGTTATATGTGATGCTGCATATTAACAGATTCAGTCACTGCAAAGCTAAGCAACGTTCTGTCTCAACAACAGAGCAATGCGCATAATGGCAATACCTCTTCGATTGCCGAGGCGAATTCCCAGCAGAACTAACAACAACAGCTTTATCCTCATCTGAAAACTTCGACGGCAGCGAATTTCCAACGATCTGTTCCATATGCTTGAACCAAGGCCAGTGACTACTCGAGATACAACCACTGCTAACCCTTTGCCTTTCCAACTTATACCTCTTCTTTAAATTATCCACCTTGTTCTTACACTGCTCAACGCTCTTCGATTGATTCTCGCACCGATCGCTCACCGCCGCCGCCACCTCCTCCCAATCCCTCCCCCTTAAGTTCCCCCGATTCAGCTGCGTGAACTTCTCCGTGTACGCTTCCAAGAGGCACACGATCGCCGCGTCGCTCCATTCCTCCCTGTCCTTCCGGTATTCGGCGGCTCCACCTCCACCTCCTCCGCCGCTGCCGCTTCCTATTGAAGCCGTCTTCGGTCGCTTGTTGTAACCGTACGGTAATGTCGTCCCGTCGTTGATCTCTTCTCGATCCTTTCTCTTCTCGGTGGTGTCTTCGTCGAACGGGTTTCCGTAGTCTTCGGCGTCGATTGAGGCCGGTTTGGATTGGACCGGTACGGCGGCCGTGGCGCCGGATGCGGTGGAGAAGTGGTGGCACGGCGGGTAGGAATGTTGATGATGGAGGAGAGAGAAATCGCCGTCATCGTCGTCGCAAGAGGCCATAAGTGGTGGCGAGGACGTTAGGGTTTGGTGAAACGGCGTTGTTGGCGACGGACGTTAGGGAAAGAGTTTGGGGCGTTGAGTTGAGAGAGAGAAGGGATTGACGGAGCGTGCCTTCCGTGAGAATGTGTGGGATCTGCCGTCACGGGGAGGTGACGGTCCCGTTAAGTGACTTGAGGAAGTGCGTTGTACGCGCTTTCGCTGTAGAATGTGGAGAGTATGGCAATGCGGTATGCGGTAACGGGCCAGGGTGACATAATCAAACAGGGGATTTTTCTTTTATATAATTAAATTAAATAAAAGATATTGTTAATTAATATATTGATTAAGAAATATATTAAGGAAAAATATATATTGAAAATTTAAGTATATTACTTCCCCGATCCTATATATAAGACTTTTTTTGGATTTTTATTTTGATCATATTTATAAGACCTCATTAAAAGAACTACAATCGGTGGGTGAATTAACTAAACAACACTAGGAAAACACCTAGAAGGGGGTTGAATAGGTGTTAAAGAAATCTTGAAAGATTTTGGAATAAAACAAATAGAAACAATTAAAACAAATGATTTTCACAAAATCTGCGGCAGTTAATCGATTAAGCTACAGGTTAATCGATTAATTACTGACAACTAATTTTTGGTTAATCGATTAATCACTGTTGAAACTGAAAAATCACTTTTCAATTGAAAACGAAAATCAATCAATTAACATAGAATATCAGAGATAACGCGGAATTGATTAACACTAAGATTGTTAATGATTACCTAGATTATGAAAAAGGTTTTCCCCAGATCAATTTGAACAATTAAAACCTATTTCATTCAATTATTAGAAAATCAATCTTTTCTAGGTTTTCAATTAAGAACAATATGAAATAACAAAAGTTAAAGAGTTAAGAGAAGAGAAGCTTGCTCAGAGATTTATACTGGTTCACTCTCAACCACCGAGAGCTACATCGAGTCCCCTCTTATCACAAGAGAGATTTTCTTCACTAAGGAATTAGAGTTCTCAAATTACAAGCGATTGTCTTTCAAGACTCCCTTCTTGATAGCCTCCAAGAGATACCCCACTCTTGTCTTGTAACCCTCTTGAACTTCTAATCTAACTTCTCTTCTTGCTTGATGATAACCTCACACCAAGTCTTCCACTTGTTTGTTGATTTCTCACAACAAGACATCCAATTGCTTGTTAACAGAACAAGTCTTCCAAATCAACTTGATAAACAACCACCAAGACTACTTCTTGTTGTAGATAGTTTGCCTCTTGCAATGATTACAACTCAATTAAACACAAAATCCTAATTGAATCTCCTTCAAGAAATATGAACAATTAAACTTGAGATTCAAAAGCTTCTTGATCAAAGAATGTAAAAATGAGAACTTTGATCTTTGTAAAAGTGAGAGAGAATGTTGATTTTAGGTTAAGTGAATACTCAAATTATAATATAATCATGCACTTGATAGAGATTCACTACCCTCTAATGACTCTACCCAAACTCATCAAAAGATAAGACTCAAACTAAAGAAATTACAATATAATACACAAATGAATCTTCATGAGCTTGCTTTCTCTTCACCATTTGTTGTTTGTTGAACTTTGGTGAGCTTCTCCATACTTGAGCTTGATCAAAACATTTGTAACTTGTTCAAAACCTTTGTCATTATCAAAACCTTGTCACTGGATCTAACAATCTCCCCCTTTTTGAAAATGACAAACATGTTTTGAAGTTGTTTGAAGTTGTTGATGCTTGAACCATTTGATCACTTGGTGAGACTCTTGCTCCCCCTCAATAAATGCTTTTGACATTTTAAATCCAATTGAGTAAAGCTTGATTCTCCCCCTATCTTCAACAACTTTTCTCCACCTATATAAAAACAACAAAACAACCTTTTCTCCCCCTTTTGGCATTATCAAAAAGTAATATGACAATAAAAACTTAAGCCAAAATAAGAGAATTTACTAATCATTTCTTCACAACATTGATACCAAATAATAAATGATAAAAATTGTAACTAATTGTAACTATATTTGAGATGTGATACCAATTGGAAAGAAATATAACAATGAAATATGATACCAATTGGAACTAAAAAATCATAATATCACATAACAAAGTAAGATATCAATTGTAAAGAAATATCACAATAACCACAATAGCATGATGAACATCTAATAATCATACAATATGACATAACAATACTTGTGAATTTTCAACACCAATTGTAAATATTAATGGTAAGAGACTAATGATAGTAAGATTAGAAGATACCAAATGTGAGTCCAATTGTGAATACTTGGTATCTCTTGTGAGAAATTCACTTGATACCAAATGTGAGCTTTTGTTGAAGTAATACCAATTGTAAGATTTCAACAATTACCAATTATATCAATTTGTAGGACATTCTCTTGAGACTTGAAGAAGCAAATGAATGAATAGTACTTGTAAGCCTTTTGCTCTTCAATCATACCTACAAAAACAATCATGCTTTGCTTTTTGGTATCCAAATAGTCTTGGATCCATTTTTGTTAGTTAAGGGATTTTCACCCTTCTTAACCCAAACAAAATTTCCTCTAGGTATACCATGCACTTTAATATAACACACGTTTGAAGTATGTCCATGAGTACCACAATAGAAACATGTTGGTGCATTTGAAAAATCAACTTTAGAAAAATCAACAACATTTCTATGAGACTTACTCTTAGCATTAGTATAACCCAAACCAAACTTGTTTCAATTTTCTCTTTGAAAATTTAACAATGTGAGCAATTTAATATCACCACTTGTGAAACTTGCAAGCTTATTTTTCAAAATTGCATTTTCATCCTTAAGCAACTTGCAATTCTCACAATCAACCAGAATATTCAATTTACTAGCACAATCACAAGAAGAACTAGCATAAATGACGTCAAGAGTTTCATTTTGAAGATTAAGCTCATCAACTTGTTTTTGAAGTTCTAAAATCTCTTGTTGATGTTTCAAAATGAGCTTCTTCCTTTCAATATTTTTCAAAGCTAGTTTCTTAAGATGTTCATGCATTTCTTCATAAGCATTATATAAAATTTCATATTTAGAAGAAATTTCGGATTTAGTATCACTTACATCGCTTTCCTTGCTTTGTTCATTTGATTCATCACTTGAACTTTCTTCTTCATCTACTAGAGCTATCAAGTTGAGAGTAGCGATTTCTTCATCATCCGAAGAACTACTTGATGTGCTTTTCTTTTCTTCTTCATCATCCCAAACAGTATATGCCTTTTTATGCTTTGGGTGTTTCTTCTCTTTCTCCATCCTTTTGAGATACTTTGAACACGAGTACTTGATATGACCGGGTTTTCCGCATTCATGGCAAACTACTCCTTCTTTTGTTGTCTTGGTCTTGTAGTGTAGGGAATTCTTGTCTTTTCTCTTGTCTTTGTTCAACCTTACTTTTCTCCTTAAAAGCTTGTCAAACTTTCTTAGTAGAAGTTTCATCTCCTCTTCATCAATGTCCGAATTGGAATCTTCACTATCATTATCATCAGAACTCTCTTTCTTTTTATATGAACTTTTGAAGGAACTTTTGGCTTTAAGAGCAATTCCTTTTCTTTTTTTGTTCTTATTCGATTCTTCATGCATATGCAAACGTCCAAGCTCCATTTCATGTTCTTGAAGCTTTCCGAAAAGTGTTGCTAAGTCCATGGTGTCCAAGTCCTTTGATTCAACAATTGCGGTAACCTTAGGTTGCCATTCCCTACTTAGACATCTTAAAACTTTGTTAACAAGTTCACAATTCATGAAAGTTTTTCCAAGAGCAATGAGATGATTAATAATATGAATAAAACGTTTTTGCATAATACATATAGATTCATTAGGCAACATACGAAACAATTCATATTCATGCATCAAAGAATTTAATCTAGCACGCCTAACTTCACTAGTGCCTTCATGTGTGACTTGCAAGGTGTCCCACATTTGTTTGGCATTATGACATTGGGAGACTCTAAAGAACTCATCATAAGATAGAGCGGAGGTGATGACATTCTTAGCTTTTAAATCATATTGAATTTTCCTTTTATCATCATCGGTCCACTTATCTTTGGGGGTTAGTTGAGATACTCCTTCTACTTGAGATACTCCTTCTCAATGGCTTCCCAAATGTTCATGTCTATGGCTTCTATAAAAACTCTCATTCTAAATTTCTAATAAGCATAACCCTCTCCACCAAACATAGGAGGGCGACTTATCGAAGCACCTTCACCACCAAAGGGATTCGTAGAACCCATTGCAGTTTCCTCAAGGATCTTTACGAAAAAGCTCTATGCTCGTGTCATTCGACCGAGCTCTGATACCAATTGTAAAAACTACAATCGGTGGGTGAAATAACTAAGGAACCCTAGGAGAACACCTAGAAGGGGGGTTGAATAGGTGTTTAAGAAACCTTGAAAGATTTTCGAAAGAAACGAATCAAAACAATTAAAACGAATGATTTTTACAAAATGTTTCAGCCCTTAATCGATTAAGCTAAGTTGTTAATCGATTAACCCTTGAAAAATACAAGTTAATCGATTAAGCTGACCAATTAATTGATTAGTTCCTGAAAGCTATCTTTTGGTTAATTGATTAACACCTTCAGTTAATCCATTAATCACTGTTAAAACTGAAAAATCACTTTTCAATCGAATACGAAAATCAATCAATTAACACAAGAAATCAGAGATAAAGCGGAATTGATTAACACCAATATTCTTATTGATTACTTAGGTTATGAAAATGATTTTCCCAAATTCAATTTGCACAATTAAAAGCTAATTCAATCAATTATGAAAATCAATCTTTTCTAGGTTTTCAACCAAGAACAATATGAAATGACAAGAATGTAAAGAGTTAAGGGAACAGAGATACTGCACAGTGATTTATCCTGGTTCACTCACAACCACCGTGAGCTACATCCAGTCCCCTCTTCAACCAAGAGAGATTCTTCACTAAGGAATTAGAGTTATCAAATTACAAGTAAATTCCTCTCAAGACTCCCTTCTTGATAGCCTCCAAGAGATACCACACTCTTGTCTTGCAATCCTATTGAAATCTAGTCTAACCTTTTCCCTTTCTTGTTGATAACCCCACAACAAGTCTTCCAAATGCTTGATGATACCTCACACCAAGACTTCCAATTGCTTGTTAACACAACAAGACTTCCAAGACAATTTTGCTTGATGAACAACCACCAAGTCTTCCTTTGTTGTAGAATGTTTGCCTCCTTGCAATGATTACAACCAAATTGAAAACAATAACAATCCTATGAATCTCTTTCAAGAACTATGAAAATATCAACATGAGAGATTCAAAGATTCTTGATCAAAGAATGTAAAAGTGAAAGCTTTGATCTTGAGAAAGTGAGAGAAAATAGTGTGGCTTTGATCTATTTAAAATTGATATGAAAAATGATGTTAGTTGATCACAATGATTAGGAAAAGGTTTATATAGAATACCCAAAAGTTATGAACCTTAAAAACTCATTTTGAGAAGTGAAAAACGTATTTTAAAAACCAGTTCTGCAGGTGTTAATCGATTAACACATGGCCTTAATCGATTAACCACTGTAAGATGTGTGTTAATCGATTAACTCAACCCATTAATCGATTAGCCACTGTAAAACACTTCTAAAAACTTGTTTTCTCAAATCTAAACCTTCTCTTTCAAACATTTAAGCCACCTATTGATTTTGGGTTAAGTGACTACTCAAATTATAATATAATCATGCACTTGATAGAGATTCACTACCCTCTAATGACTCTACCCAAACTCATCAAAAGATAAGACTCGAACTAAAGATATTACAATATAATACACAAATGAATCTTCATGAGCTTGCTTTCTCTTCATCATTTGTTGTTTGTTGAAATTTGGTGAGCTTCTTCATACTTGAGTTTGATCAAAACATTTGTAACTTGTTCAAAACCTTTGTCATTATCAAAACCTTCTCAATGGATCTAACACACCTTATTCCTAACAAGAGGTTCAATTATACATATTGGGAGAAGAAGAAGAAGGAATGGGAAAAACTAATAATCATAAACAATAATCAATTTATCCCCAAGAGATCTTCAATCATCAAGTGGATTCCTCCATTAATGTTGATCTTCAATCCTTGTGCCTTGCCTCCTTGCTCTCAATTGCATAACAGCCTCTCTTCTCTAATCCTAATTTTATTCTAATCTCTAATTTGGCTCTGAAAAGTCTACAAAACCTAATGGAAAAACCTATATTTAAAGTCTAAAACTAATCCCAATTGATATAATATGATAAAATCCTATTAGAATAAACTAATCTTTAAGAATCTTATCTACAAATAGAATTTATCATTAAAATCCTTCTAGAATCCCGTATTTGTGTCTTACAGCAACTTCGGCACTGATTTTGCACGGATTTTGACCCCAAAAATGGAGGAATTTGAGCAAAGCTATTTCTGGCAAAGTTGTAGATATTTTCCTTAGCTTTAAAATGATACCACGATCGCCTCATTTGGATAAGCGTAGCTCACGTTATGATCAAAACAGCGAACATTGTCACTTTCTCGTGGTGTGCGCGCCTGGGCGTGCGTCACCTGCTCCGACTCCGTTTCGCTCTGTTTTTGCACCAATTTCAAGGTCTTTTCATCCTCTTTCATGCTCCATATTTATTTTCTTCATTTAAGCTCTGAAAGTACCTGAAACATACACAAAACGAATCAAAACTTCAAAGGATTCTAAATTACCTAACTTCCTAAAAACTATACAAAAAATCCTTAATTTACAAGAGAAACAAGTCAAATACATAGTAAAAGGGAGTCTAAATCATACTCAAAGCATCATATATTGGGACCCAAATCAATTATTTTAATGCATTTAGTAGTTAGATTTTTTTATTTATTTATTAGTTTTATTTTTAATGTTTAGCTATAAGTTAGATTTTAAATTTTTTTATTAGTTAGATTTTAGATTTGTTATGTTTAGCTATTATTAGTTAGATTTTAATTTTTTTTATACTTTAGATTTTTTCACGTGATTATTTTACATGTATTTTTATATTTATGTGTACACCTTTATTTAATTTTTTCCACAATATTTATTATTATTGTTTACGTATTAGTTAGATTTTAAATTTTTTTATTAGTTATATTATTATATTAAGGTATTAGTTATAATTTTTTTTATTTATTCGTTAGATAATTTATTTATTTACGAAATTTATTTATTTGTGTTCTTTACTAGTTAGATTCGTTATTAATTATTTACATTATTGTTTATATAGGTAGAAATAGCATCAAGTTCGTCTTCATCAACACGTTTGATTAACCCCGGTCCAGAAGACGATTCTGTTTTATAATTGCAAAATAAGCATGTTTCACAACATGTATGGAATGGTAGCCCTGATTGTATTTTACGTTGTAGACGTGCGCAACAGTTTCATGTTGGAACTGCCGATATTCATCCGGCTTTGGTACAAAATTTAAAGCGCAGTGGGTTTTATTGGGTTGCCCAAATGATGTTATTTCAAGTTGATCATAGACTAATTTCTGCATTAGTCGAGCGATAGAGGTCTGAAACACACACGTTTCACATGCCTTTTGGAGAATGCACAATCATATTACATGATGTTGCAATTTTGCTCGGTATCCCAGTGGAAGGAAGAGCAATGGTTGGCCGTACAAGTAATGATTGGCCATTACTTGTTGAGCACCTACTAGGCATGCGTCCACCAGCTGATGCTTTGAGTGGCAGTGGACCGAGGATGACCTGGCTTGGTGCACATTTTGGCAACTTTCCTGAGGGTCATGAGCATAATGAGTATACCAAGTTAATTTATACACATGCCTTCATATTGAGATTACTTGGAGGTGTTATGTTCGCAAATCACTCTGGAACTTTTGTGCAATTGAGGTTTCTTTGTCTCTTAGAAGACATAGACGAAGCAAAAAAAATATAGTTGGGGATCGACTGTCCTAAGCTTTTTATATTGTGAGTTATGCCAATCCACTAACTACGATAGAAAAGATATTTGTGGTTTTCTTCCACTGATACAATTGTGGGCTTGGGAGAGATTTCCTTCTATTGCCCCAGTAATAAGAAGAATAAATGAAAATGAGCCCGATTGTGGATATGAGACAGCATATGGTACACGATAAGCCCATGTCAATTGTTTTCAATCGAAGACATATTTCATGTTATTATTATTGTTGTTGTTGTTGTTATCAATGGTTTTTATAGGTGGGTGCATGGTCAGAATTACACCAGACCTCCCTATACTTTGAAATGGTACAGAAATAAATTTGATCAATTTCAGGAAAATGATGTAAGTGTATTTCTTTTTAGTAGAAAGAACCTTATTGTTCATTTTAGTCTCTTAACCATTATTGTTAGTCTCTAAATGATATATTATTTGCAGATTCTGTGGGAGTCATACTCAGCTTTTGACTTGGGCACTTTACCACATTTAGTGTTAGAAAAAACATGGATGCTTGGAGATCTCTATGTCCACTCATATGTTACAATATTGTTGAGTGGCATCAACCAAATCGAGTGATGTGTCAATTTGGCATGCGTCAACCCATTCCTCTTGAACCATCTCAGCAGAAAGAATTGCATGACTTGACTCTTGGAGGAAAACAAAATAATATTAATTGGGAAAATCGCTTACACGATATCATTAACAGGTGGAATAACAGGCATGAAAAGATTGTGTATAGTGAGCAACAATATTTACCTCTGGGAAGACAGTCCAAATATATGATGTGGTATTTGCGTATTACAAGACGTTGGATGACAAAGTATGGTGCTAGGCAAGGCTACGTGGTAAACTTAATTAAAAAATTATATTTATTTCGTATTACAATAATCACATTATATTCAAATATTATATTTATTGCATATGTCCTATGTTCTCCAGAAGGACGTAGTGACGACGTGCCCATAGGAACCTACCTCGCAGAAATGAAATTAGAAACAGAGCATATGTTGGTTTCGATGAATGAGGCTAATCGAATCTATTTATCAATCCAAGAGCCTCCACACGCGTCCCATGATCCTGATCTCCCAAACGTAGATGATGTAGTGCCTGCCACTTGTCGTGAGCGCGGTGGTCTAGGGCGCAAAAGAAGGCATGAACCTGCAGTAGAGCGCCGACAACAAATAACAATGGATCGACAACCTGGGATGTATTATGCTCCCCAACCATATCCGTATTACGAATCCCAGGCACCGTACGAGACTTATTTTTATCCAAGACTTCCCGACAGTGCCCAAGTACAGCAATCGCCGCCGACCCAAGAACGATACATACCTTCGCTGTTGCCACAGGGATATATGCCATCACCCCAATATGATGGATATATGCCCATGCCTCCAATGCAGGGATACTTTACACCATCCCCCTATGCCTCAAATACAGTGGGAGAAATGTAGAGGGAGTAGTAGTAAATTTATTAGGAGTTATAAGAGTTATGTAGAGGGAGTAGTAATTTATAGAGGGAGTAGTTGGGAGTAGATTATAGAATAGTAAGAGGGAGTAGTTTATATAGAGGGAGGGGCTGGTGGGAATCTGGGGAAGCATGCGGGACAGGTGTAACATCCTCACTTTATTTAGTTAATTTTAGATTTTAATAAAATCAGAGTTTGAAAATTCATTTTAGAATTTGATTTCTTATGAAAGATTTTACGAAAATCCGGCAGAGTTTCCTCTGTTTTTCGGACTTCCCAAAAATTCTCTTCTTAAAACCTGTCAGTCCAGAATTATATAAAAACAAAAACACAACAGATTAAAAATCAGTTCAGATCCTAACGCCCGATTAGTATCAGTCTCAGGGCACATAACTACACATATTATAAATTACAAAAATAACCGTTTTTAATGTAATAACATCCACTCGGGGTATCACAATTTCACTCCACGTAGTGGAGAGTTTCCAGTTCAGCCCGCAACAGTGTAAGCTCCGCTTCCGTACCTGTAAAATTATATCAAGAAGGGTAGCATTACACAGAACTTAAAAAGATAAATCCTAAAAGAAGACATAGCAAATAACTAAGCCTATATAATTATTAATATACTTTATTCATAATTATTCGTATAATTGATCTCTTTTAATTCTTCACTTATTCTCACATTCCTTTAATTATTGATTCTCTTTTCTTTCTTCCTTTCCCATTCTTTTATTCTTTTTCCATTTTCATTAGGTAGTCCAGCCCCAGCTAGCCGTACGGTACTGAGCGCTAGGAGTTCCCTTATTCATTATCCATTTCCCTTTCTTTTTCCTTTTTAATCGATACGCCTTACCAGGCTCGCATCGATGCCGATACGCCTTACCAGGCTCGCATCGATGCCGATACGCTTTACCAGGCTCGCATCGATGCCGATACGCCTTACCAGGCTCGCACCGGACTTCCATTTTTCCTTTTTCCTTTTACCTTTTTAATCGACACGCCTTACCAGGCTCGCATCGACGCCGATACGCCTTACCAGACTCGCATCGGACTTCCATTCTCTTTCCTTTCCTTTATTTTCTTTTTAATCGACACGCCTTACCAGGCTCGCATCGATGCCGATACGCCTTCACAGGCTCGCATCGGACTTCCATTTTCTTTACTTTCTTTTACTTTCCTTTTTAATCGACACGCCTTACCAGGCTCGCATCGATGCCGATACGCCTTCACAGGCTCGCATCGGACTTTTATCTACTTTTCTCTCTTTCTCTTTCTTTTCTTTCTCTTCCACTTTATCCTTTTTCTTAGTCATATATCTTTTCTCTTTTTCTGGTTTATTGTATTTTCTCTTTTATTTCATTTCTTTACTTAGGGACTTATTATCACATTGTCTTTCGCTATTTTCAATATCCTTCTTCCTTTTCTTTTTTCTTCTTCTCTTCCTTTTCTTTTTCTTATAATTTAAGTAATTCTTTTAATCTTTATTTTCTTTTATGACTCATCACATTTTCTACATTTTCTACTTTACTCTTTTTCTTTTTATTAGTTTCCCTCAATTTTATCCAACTCTAATTAATACAGTCAAGTATAGCATATTCTAGTTCTCGTTACTAATTCTTAGTTATTTCTTTATTTCATTTATCCCTCACACTTACTTAACTTATTATTTCTATTTCATTGACACCAGTTTATTTAACCACTCTGTTGACTCACATTATTACTTAACTTATTATCCCTATCTCATTAATTTCATTTTATTTAATTGCTCTATTAACTTAATCTAGCTACTCAATTTTTATTACAGTCTTCTACTTAACTTCCCTCATAATGTACTCTCTCTTCGTTTTATTATCTTCTTATAAATTCGCTTATCGTCTTCCTATTTCCTTTTAAATCTAATTCATTATTTTACACCTATTGCCCTAATCGGTCCTGTACATATTTATTATTCCCTATACTAATCCCTCCTTTACCTCACTTTACTCTTCGGGTACTATTATACTTATTATCCTTTATTTCATTAATTCTACTCTCTCTTTCGCCTATTTCGTTTACCCTTTTTGTCCTTTTACTTCCCCTATGGTTTTATTTTTATGATTGCTCACGTTTTTGTTTTATTCTAACTATTTTAATATTCTAATTAAGCTCATTCGTTCCGGGCCTTATTCTACGCTCATTCCTTTTATTCCCTAAAGTGTGGTTTCTATTAACAATTTTATTTACTTCATTTATATCCATGAGGGTTACCCTAAGGTTCATTAACATACTTTTTAATTACCCTATTCTCAGCTACCACTATAGCATCCTAGAATTTACTTCTTAAGTAAAGGTAACGCGAACCCTCTTACCTCGGGCTTTTTAAATAGAACCTAGATTTTAGCTCGGCGACGATGACGGCGTCGGTGTTGCTCCTCGTTAGCGGGGACGATCGCGGCTGGACCGAGGCAAGAGCTTCGAGCTTCGAGGTTCCCGACACGAGCCCGACACGATCACGAACCGGTAACGGCGCCGGTGGGATCCGTGATGAGAGAGAGAGAGAGAGCTCATGGTGAGAGAGAGAGGGAGTGGATGAGGGAGAGGCTATGGTGGTGGTGGTGGACAGTGGTGGAGGTGGCGGTGGCGGCTCTGGGCGGCAGCCGGTGGGTGGTGGTGGAGAGAGAAAGAGGGAGAGGGATTGTGAGTGTGAGGGAAAGAGAGAGAGAGAGAGTAGATCTATGGAGAGGGAGGGAGGCTCGAGGGGCAGCGGTTTAGGGCGGTGGTGGCTCCGGTGGAGGCCGTGGAGGAGGGAGGAAGAAGGAGGATCGGAGGAAGAGAGAGAAACAAAGGAGGAGAGTGAGTGAGGAAGAAGGTCCCTCGCGCGATTTAAAGCCACTCTGACCATTTTCGCTTAAGCGAAATTTATTCGCTTAAGCGAATTGGCTTCAGTACTTGACACGACCGATTTTCGCTTAAGCGACTAGTTTCGCTTAAGCGAAATAGCTTCAGTAGTGGACACGAACTCTTTTCGCTTAAGCGACCAGTTTCGCTTAAGCGAAATGGCTTTAGTGGTGAAGTTTCACCTTTTCGCTTAAGCGAAGGATTTTCGCTTAAGCGAAACCTTCAGGTACTGCTACTTCACTTTTCTATTTTTCAGCTATTTTCTCCCAACTTCAAATAGCCATAACTTTTTCGTTCACCGTCGGATCTTGCTCAAATTTGACGAGCAACCTTCTAAAAATCATATCTTCATATCCAACGGTGGAAATTGCATTTGGAGTCTTAAATCTTTTATTTTTAATTTCCCTAGTTAGCGAATTTAAAACACCGAAAACACCGATTTTGACCCTCGTTTGGTCTTCTTTAAATTCGCTTTTCGATGCCAATGCTCCTTGACTCCTTTGTGGCACTCAAAGAATTCCTAATCCATCATTTTAAATCCCTTCTAGGACAGTCCTTACCTCCAAATCTTGCTATTATTCTAATTATTTTTAGAATTAAAATTCGGGATGTTACAACATGGGGGATAGCCGCGCCACGTGGCGATGCTGTCGGTTGCTTTTTTTTTTAATCCTAATAGAATCTAGAGCACCAATAGGTGCGCGACACGTGGCACTTCGGTTGTGTCATTTTAGATGTCGCAATTGACTTTTTTTTTTTTACTTTGACTGATCCATTTTCGTAAATAGTTTTGTTGATTGCTCCTTTTAATGTAAATAGTTTAAAAACTACCCATTTTTCGTAAATTGTTTGTAAAACTACCTCACTTAAGTAAAAAAGCTGGTTTTGCCTATTGTTGGGTTTGCCTTTTAATTTTTCAAAATTTTTATTTTAGTTTTTAGTAATTATGTTACTAACACTCACATGTAATGTGTGTCCTAGTAATTGATGATGTGACTGTTTGAAGTATTGCACAACATCTATGAGCGTTAAAACCAAATGGTTGACAAAAGTAAGGAATAAAAACCAAAATAATAAAATTGAAAGAATAAACCAAAATCAATATATATATATATATATATATATATATATATATATATATATATATATGGACTAAAAACATGTTTGATCATAATTAAACAATTTGGGATGTATATAGGCCATGCTAGACGTATCCCACCCCACTCCGACTGTTTCTTTTTTGAACAAGTATGAACTAGATATGAGTGTTGTGAAGACATACTCCATGACGCTTAGGTAATTCTCGAGAGCCCTTGCATGAAGGTTTTATTGAAAGGACTGTTCTAAGAATCGGTTTGTCTCTTAAGAAAAGGAGCAGGAAGGGCTTCCGCATGCTTGCTAAAGAGATTTAACAATTGCAACAAAATTTGGAGTCTCTTAATGCCATGCCCTCCAAGCTTTTTAATTGGCGTGCCCAACAAGAGGTGTTTAGTCAACTTAATTGGGCACGCCAATTATGGCATAATTGTCATATAGTTATGATTTTATGGTGAATAATATATAATTGACTTGCAAATAAAAGTAGTAATACAGAAAAATATAGATAATGAATTTATTGTCAATTAATGGATAAAGTAGTAATACAGAAAAATATAGATAATGAATGTCTAGTCACATTGATGCGATAAGATACTCTCTCTGATCCTATTTATAGGTTATCCATATCGCACGGATCAAAAAAGATAGTTAAGTTTCTTGAAACTTAAAAAAAAATACATTAATATTACAATTTTACCCTCTTATCTTGTATTGGGAATTTCATATTGTATTATTTCACATTAATGGATAAAGGGCACATAAGAGAAAATAGCAATAAATGCTTCTTAGAAAATGCAAAATATCTTATAAATAAGATCAAAGAATTCTTCTAGAATATGTCCTATAAATAGGACCGGAGGGAGTACAGTAATAATAACAATAATAGTAATAGTAATAATAATAATAATAATAATAGTAATAATTGAATTTTTAATTCTGTCCATCTTTGAAATTATTCTCAACAACAAATCTTCTTTATCTATCGACGAGAAACCACGAGGATTTGTTCGGTTGAGCAAACACCATTATTGTTGATGAATCATTTCTTAAAATTACAATAAATTGATGTTCACTATCTGAACTTAAGTATTCCTCAAGATGAGCTCCAAGGAAAAAAATACATATTAGAATGTTAAAGATAGCATCAAGAGAATCTAATACAACAAATAAAAAAAATAAAATTCAAATCTAATATCCACAAAGATGTATTTACTGAATCAACATGTTTAGGGAATTAAAAGTAGTAGTTGCGGAGTTTTACAAATCTAATATGGGTTGTGTTCTTTTTATGTGAAAAAATGGTACTCACCCTCCATCCCTATGATTCAGATTTCTCTATTTTTTTATTAAAAAAAAGAAAAGAAAAGAAATTCAAAATATTAAAATAAAGGTGGCATAGGCACTTAAAGGTATAACCCAGCAAAAGTCAACACAGAGCAACATCAATAGAAAAAAAATAATATCAAAATTAGAATATTGAGAGTAACAAAGATACAAACGAAGTGTCTACGTAAGACAGCCCAGTTGGTGGCTGCAGGGACACTTAGGATTTCCCCCTCCCCCAGGTCATGGGTTCTAGTCCCAGACCTCCCATGTAAACCAAAAAAAAAAAAAAAAGATACAAACGAAGCCACAAACCAAAGTGCTTAGATGCACACAATGGAAAAGCACCAAACCAAAACAAACGCAAATCTTGGAAAGCAAATCTTGTAAAGCTCAACAACCTGTGTTAAATAATAAAAAGTTCTAAAAATGTTAACTTTTCCGGACACAGCAGATGATCCGAGCTAAACACAAAGGCGAGGTAGAGGAAACGAAACACATTCATATTGAAGTTCAATGACGGGTTCGAAACCAGGGTTTCAGACCATGAGATTAATTTTTATCAGATTTCGAATATGAACTGTGATTGATTCAGCTATGGTTGAATCTGAGGAATGAATGTGAGATTCAAAGAAGAATCTCGAAGAAGAAGAAGAACACCGTAACTGAAAAATAACATAATAGAGAGAGAGAGAGAGAGAAGAAAACTAAATTGAGAGAGAGAACTAGATGTGTAAGAAAATGCTTGTTATCTTATTAGCCACATGACAAAAATGATTTATATACACTGCTGGACTACCAGCTAGCAACCAACAAAAATTGGCGCCAAAACTACTTCCTACTATTCTAGAAGCTACTCAACTAATCACCTAACTAACTACTTAAATTACACTGAAATACAAGTAAGCTAGCTTAAGTGATTCCTTCCCTATATGCTCCTTGATGCTGTGTTGCAGTCGAACTCCCTAAGCTATCCTGATCTGCAACTACAACTGTATTGATGCTCTTGTTTAATACCCCCCGCAAGCTGGAGAGCAGATAGAAATCAATCCCAGCTTGGCATCAAAACCAGCAAACAATTTAGGACTCAAAGCTTTAGTGAAAATATCTGCAAGTTGCAGTGAAGTAGGAATAGGTAAGAGCTTGAGTAATCCTAATTGAGACTTCTCACGAACTATGTGACAATCAATCTCAATATGTTTAGTACGTTCATGGAAAACTGGATTGGCTGCAATATGAAGTGCAGCTTGATTGTCACAGTAAAGAAGTGCTGGTGATTGATAGGCAACATGAAACTCTTGTAAGAGAAAAGTAAGCCATTGAATTTCATGAGTTGCATAAGCCATTGCTCGATATTCAACTTCACATGAACTTCTGGAAACTGTCTTTTGCTTCTTTGACTTCCAAGAAACCAGAGAGTTGCCTAGATACATGCAATAACCAATAATTGATTGCCTAGTGTCAGGACAAGCTGCCCAATCACTATCACAATAGCCCTTCAAAATCAACTGAGAGGATGCTGAAAAGAACAACCCTAGAGCAGGATTGCCTTTGAGATATTTAAGGACTTGCACAGCTGCATTGAGATGGACATCTGTGGGTGATTGCATGAATTGAGCCAATTGTTGAACAACAAAAGTAATGCCTGGTCTTGTATTAGTCAAATAAAGAAGCCTACCAACTAATCGCTTGTAGGATGTAGGATCAGATAAGACTGAACCAGATTGGGCACTGAGATGAACATTACAATCCATAGGAGTACTAGTACTAGATGGTTTAGCAGCCAATAAACCAGCATCAGATATGAGTTCTAATGCATATTTCCTCTGGTTCTTGACTATCCCAGATGTGCTCCTTGCAACTTCAAAACCAAGGAAGAACCTCAAATCACCAAGGTCTTTGATCTTGAATGCAGAGTCCAAGGATTGCTTGACAGAATGAATCTCAGATAGACTAGTACCAGTGAGTAGGATGTCATCTACATAAACTAGCAGAGCAGTGAAGGAATCAACAGACCTCTTAAGGAAAAGAGAATGATCATGTAAAGACTGATGATATCCTAAACTGATAAGGAATTGAGAAAGCCTCTCAAACCACTGCCTGCTGGCCTGTTTAAGGCCATAAAGAGACCTCTGCAGTTTGCACAGTTCCCTAGGATTAGTTTTAGGAATACCAGGAGGTAGAGTCATATACACCTCCTCATGCAAATCACCATGCAGAAAGGCATTGTTGACATCCAATTGTTGTAAAACCCAACCCTTTATAGCAGCAAGTGCCAGCAGCATTCTCACACTGGACATCTTAGCAACAGGGGAAAAAAGTATCAAGATAATCCACTCCTTCTTTCTGTGTATACCCCTTGGCCACTAATCTAGCTTTATGTCTCTCCAAGCTGCCATCAGCCTTATACTTGATTTTATACACCCATTTGCAACCAATAGGCACTTTACCAGGAGGAAGATCAGTGATAACCCATGTCTGATTGAGATTTAAAGCAACAATCTCAGCATCCATGGCTTTGACCCAACAGTCATGCTTAGCAGCCTCTTGATATGTAGTTGGCTCAGTAGCAGTAGAAATAGTAAGAACAGAATTCTTATAAGAGGGTGATAAACTAGCATATGACAAAACATTTGTAATAGGATACTTGCAATATTGAGTTGACAGATCAAAATCAGAAGAACTATGCAACATGTTACAATGATAGTCCTGCAAATAGGAAGGAACCTTGTGTTGTCTCTCAGACCTTCTGACAATAGCTTCAGGAGGTTGTGCAATAGGCTGAGAAGAAACATCAACTGGTCTTGGAGATGGTTGTAGTGAGCTGGACACTGAAAGCTCTTGCATTGATCTTGATACTAAAATCTCAGGAAATATATCATCACAGAACCATGGCTGAGGATCATCAGTAGGAAGAACAAGACCAGTATGTAAAGAGCTAGGATTTGACTGAATAGATTCAGTGTAGGGAAAAATGAGCTCATGAAATATAACATTTCTTGAGACCATTAATTCTCCACTAATCAGATTCAGAACTATAAATCCTTTTGTTCCTGCCTTGTATCCCAAAAACACACATTTAGATGCTCTAGGATCCAATTTGGTTCTGCGTAGCTGTAAAGTACTTGCAAAACATAAAGAACCAAATACTTTCAAGTGTGTGTAATCTGCTTGAGTTGCATACAACCTAAAATGAGGTGTATCATTATTCAGCAAGGGACTAGGCAATAGATTGATAATGTGCACAACATGCATGATGGCATAGTTCCAATATAATTTTGGTAATTGACTTTGTATCATTAAGGATCTAGCCACAGTTAAAAGGTGCCGATGTTTCCTCTCCACTATGCCATTTTGCCGTGGAGTATAAATGCAACTGGTTTGATGAATTATACCAGTCTGCAAGTAGAAGTTAGGCATAAGGAATTCTGCACCATTATCACTTCTTATGACTTTGACCTTCTTTCCAAACTGTGTATCAACCAATTTAACAAAACCTTGTACTAGAGCAGATGCTTCAGCCTTGGATTTCGTCATATAAACCCAATAGTATCTAGAATAGTCATCTACTACAGTCAGAAAATACTTATGACCATGCACAGATGGAAGTGGATAGGGACCTTATATGTCTATGTGAATCAAATCAAAAATATGTAAACTATGTGTATGACTAGATGGAAAAGGAAGTCTTTTCTGTTTTGATAGATGACAAGTTTCACAAACAGAATCAGTACAAACTATATCAGGAACAACTGATTTAATACATTTCATACACTCATTAGAAGGATGAGCTAATCGAAAATGCCAAAGACTAGAGCTAGATAACTGACTCACATAGCTATGCTTCACCAAGTGTGAAAACTTATTACTATTATCAGTAGGTAGTTTAAGAATGTAAAGACCTGCAATAAGATCAGCTGTACCAATCATCCTGGATGTATTCAAATCCTGTATGACACATTTGGAAGAGTTAAAAGACACCATACATGACATAGTTGTTGTCAGCTTGGTTACTGAAATGAGATTTAAAGAGAATGAGGGTATGTACAAGACATCAGTGATTAGAAAACTTGGATTCAGAGTAATTGAACCTGAGTATTCAGCAATTACTCTAGAACCATTTGGTAACCTAACATGAATAGGTTTAATTTTGTGATAAGAATCAAAGGATGCAAGAGAAGAACATATGTGATCAGTAGCTCCACTATCCAAAATCCAAAGACTGTATGTGCATGTTTGTATTTTACCTGACTTAGTGGTATTTAGATTGGCCACATCATGATTGCTCTCTGAATTTGAGTCAATGGTAACCTGATTTACTGCAGAATTATGATTCTTAACCACTTCCTGCATCATTTGCATAAGACCATGATATTGTTCTTTTGAAAAACCAAATAACTGGTCCTCTTTCTTCACATTACTGTCATCCTTCACATCTGATTCAGTTACATCTTCATCTTCATTTTTTGATGCAGCATCAGCAAAATTAGCCTTCCTTGCAGATTTCCAATTTGTTGGAAATCCATGCTTTTGGTAACATACATCCACATTGTGACCTACTCTACCACAGTATGTGCATTCCTTACTATGATAATTCGATTTAGATCCTGTATTGTTACCAGAACTGAATCCTGAACCTATGCCTAGAATTCCTTTGGAATTAGAATCTCTGATATTGGAGTTTCTTCCATTATAACTACCTCCTCGATTGTAAGCAGCATTAGCCTTAGATTCACTATTAACAGTAGAGCTGTCAAAATGGGCCGGGCCAACCGGGCCGGGCCAAAAAGCCCGAAAAATCATAGGGCTCGGGCTCCTTAATATGGCCTATTTATTCAATCCGGGTTCGGGTTCGGGCCGGGTAAGCCCGGCGGGGTTCGGGCCGGCCCGATGGCCCAGAAAAAAAAAGGAAAAAAATCACGTTTTTTTTAAAACTTTTATATCACGTTACTTGAGTCTATACAATAATCAAAGTTCATTATATGATAAAAATGGAGAAAACTATATACTTATCAATGATAATATACTACTCCATATCCATGTAAGTAAATGTATATGTGTATGAGTTTTAGTATTTAGGAAATCATTTACTGAGGTTTGAACCCTGTTCAGTATCACTATATCTCCCAAATCTACCAGTCACGTGAAATAATGCGATATAAATGAGTATATGAAAAACCACTTATAATAAAATTCCCTTAATTTTTATCAATATTCACATATCAAAAATGCACCTGAACAAATCAAAGCACAACATTAATTGTCCTATATGAGATATACATACATTTTAATTTATGTAAGAATAGAAAATCAAATATTTCCTCTAAAAAATGTGTAAAAGAATAAAACACTTATTATTGTTTAAAAAAATATGTGTAAAAAATAAAGGAAGTTTATTCATTAATTTTTTTGAAAAATAAATATATATATTTTTGAAGGGGTCGAATTGTAAAAAAAAAAAGAAAAAGAAAAAGGTGATGCGGGCCGGCCCGCACCCGGCCCGAAACCCGCTTAGGGCGGGTTTGGGTTTGATACTAGGGTACTTAATTTATAACCGGGCTTTTTGGCCCAAGCCCGGTTTGGCCCGAACCCGAAGCGGGCTGGCCCGAACCCGGCCCGCATGCCCGTTTTGACAGCTCTAATTAACAGTGCCAAAAAACTGTCTCTCTTGTTGAGTTACAAGAGAATAGGCTTTGCTTAATATAGGCAAAGGTTCCATGAGCATTAACTGAGTTCTTACTGTACTATAGTTATCATTCAGTCCACGTAAGAATTTGATTACTCTATCCTCTAAGATATATTGTTCAGTTCTCTCTAAAGCATCACATCCACACTTCAATTCACAGTTACACTTGAGAAAAGGGCGAAAATTATCTATTTCATCCCACAGTATTTTCAATTGAGTAAAGTAACCTGTGACTGAGAGTTCTCCTTGTTTCGATGAAGCGATTTGTTCTTGAATCTCTGCGATTCTGAATTTGTCTCCATAAGCAAATCGATTCTTCAATTCCTTCCATACTTCTGCAGCATTATCCATCCAAATGATGCTTTGTGCGATTTGATTTGAAATTGAACGAAGAATCCATGAATTAACCAAAGTATTTGCTCTATGCCAAACCGCAAATGTTGGATTATCTCTTCTCGGTGCTGAAATGGTTCCATCAACAAAACCAAGCTTATTCTTAGAAATTAAGCTCATTAACATGGCGCGACTCCATTGATGGTAATTTTCACCAATCAGTGGAGGTGAAACGAGTACAGAACTTGGATTCTCCGAAGGATGAATGTAGAATTCAGAATTCGGATTTTGCGACTGTTCAATAATACTGAGATCTGAGTAGGAAGCCATAGATACGCGCAGCAGAGCTCAATGAGCTCTGATACCATATCAGATTTCGAATATGAACTGTGATCGATTCAGCTATGGCTGAATCTGAGGAATGAATGTGAGATTCAAAGAAGAATCTCGAAGAAGAAGAAAAACACCGTAACTGAAAAATAACAGAATAGAGAGAGAGAGAAGAAAACTAAATTGAGAGAGAGAACTAGATGTAAGAAAATGCTTGTTATCTTATTATCCATATGGCAAAAATGATTTATATACACTGCTGGACTACCAGCTAGCAACCAACAGAAATTGGCGCCAAAACTACTTCCTAACTATTCTAGAAGCTACTCAACTAATCACCTAACTAACTACTTAAATTACACTGAAATACAAGTAAGCTAGATTAAGTGATTCCTTCCCTATATGCTCCTTGATGTTGTGTTGCAGTCGAACTCCCTGAGCTATCCTGATCTACAACTACAACTGTATTGATGCTCTTGTTTAATAATTTTCTAGGGTTCTTATTTCTTTCCTCTTGTTCTCAAAGACAACAGAATGAGGGATGAGAGCTTGATCTTCCCCAGATTTTGTTCTACTCTTTTTGATGCGATAATCTTAGCTTTCAGATAGCAAGGAAGTGTTTTAATGTTTTTTTTATACCAAAAAGTCCTTTTGTTTTTAAAGCCAAGTAACTGATTGTATTTTCAAAATTGCCTCATTTATCACTTACTATCACCTGTAACCGTATGTCCTCAGTCATGGTGCCGTATGTATACGGCACCACATTAAAAGCCTCCTTCCAGGGTGCACCGGTTAAAAAAGGGTGACAAAAATACTAATATGTTTTTTTCATAAACAAGCTTCTCAATGAGCTAAGAAAAAAACAATGAATAAACTCAAAAATAATGTAGGGGCTATGTGTTTTGAGGAAGTGGAAATGAGTGCAATAGCTATAAATAATTTTTCTAATTTATTTACATCTAGTGTTCCCAATATTTTCCTTGTCCTTGAGGTTACTGATTTTGTGCCTTGCAAGGTACTCCCTCCGGTCTCATATATAAGCCAAAATAACTAATTTTTTCAAGTATTAAGAAAATTAGTTGAGTGTATTTAATTTTTTTGAATTCACAAAAGAAATAGACCATTTTAGAAAAGATGTATTGGGAATGAAACAAAATTAAATGATACAACCACTTTGTTGAGATATTTTAGGAATAATTGTATTGGAAATAGAAAGTTACTAAATTTTGCTTATATTTAAGACCATAAATAAGATGTTTTTATTTTGCTTATATTTGTTAGCCCCTTTTTGGTAAAGCAAACTATTGATCAAATGTTCCCGACATAATCTCCCGGCCCAGATGGTTTTTCACCTCTTTTTATCGACAATATTAGAGCATAGTTGGTGGGGATGTGTCAGAATGTGTGCCCAGTTTACCAAGAGCATCTTCACCAGTGAACCAGTTTTCCGTTCTTAAATGGATCCCACATATTATTTTATTATTTTTCACATCTTTTTATACTTTAAGAACCTCTAAGAACGTGAACCACTTTTTCACCCCACCCATGAACCTACTTTTCGTTCATAAATGGGTCCCACTACCTACCCTACACTCATAATATTTTATAATAAATATAACCATCATCAACTAATCATATTTTTTTACCGCCAAAAAAACTAATTACATTTTGAATAATTTATTTTGAATATGAAGTTTTGAAGTTAAAAAAAATAAAATAAAAAGAGCAACCACACTACTCGAGTACCTCATGGTACTCGAGTTCTTCCTTTGCCATTCTGTTGAGCTCTTGTAATTATTTTTTGTTTTTTATTAAAAAAAAAAAGCCACACTACTTGAGTACCTCATGGTACTTGAGTTTTCCGATCCATTTTTGTTTAGTTCTTCCTTCGTTGCAATTTTTTTTTGTATTTAAAAAAAAAAGGCCACACTACTCGAGTACCATGAGGTACTCGAGTTCTCCGATTAAAATAAGTCCCAGGAACGAGTTGCGAATTAGTGCATCGTGGTTAAAAACCAATGAACGCCAACTCTCCCCACCCGTATGAACGACGACGAACGTTCGTACCTGTACGAACGAACGCTTTAAACTACCCCGCTGGAGATGCTCTAAATGGTGAAGGCTCTTTATCTATACTAAGCTATACTAATATTGTCTTGATCTCGAAAGTAAATAGTCCGGAGGATATGACCAATTCCGTCCTATTAGCTTATGTAATGTCTTACACAAAATAATTTCTAAAGTATTGGTAATAGGATGAAATTAATTTTGCCTGATATTATTGTCGACTCCCAGAGTGCTTTTGTGCATGGTAGGCAAATTACTAATAATATTTTGATTGCTTTATGAAATGATTCATATGTTAAAAAATAAGAGATCTGGTAACCTAGGAGCGATGACACTGAAATCGAATATTAGCATGACTATGACAAGATTGAATGGAGTTTTCTTGAGGTTGTCATTCATAAATTTGGCTTTCCAAATAGGTGGACTTTGTTAATAATCTCTTTTTTCTTCTCTTCTATTTCTTTTTATGAGGTTATGAATGGAAAACAATTTGATAATTTCAGGCCTATACAGAGGATTAGACAAGGGGACCCTTTCTCCCACTCTTGCCTCTTTCATCTGGCTGAGCATTCTAGTCCTATTCTAAGGCTAAGGCTTCTCGGCTAGGTCCAGTAGTGTCACATTTGTTTTTCGCGAATGGCTGCTTGATTTTTGCTAGAGCCGCAAAACAAGAATCTAATGCTCTAGTGACATTAATTGATAAATATTGCACTTCCTCTGGCTAGATAATTAACTATAACAAGTCTTTTATTATGTTTAGCCTGAATTGTGGTAATGATACAAGAGTTGCTTTAATGGGTAAGTTTGGTGTTACCTATCAGGCCTTTATTTTAGTGAGTCTTATCTTAGTCTTTATATGCATATATGAAGGGCTAAGCATCATTCCTTTTAGAACATTAAGGACCGATTTCGGAAACATACATATTCAATTTTGGAAAGAGAAGTTACTCCTTATGTCGAGAAAGAATTGTTGATTAAAGTAGTTCTTCAAGCTATTCCAGCGTATGGTATTCGTGTCTTCACTCCCTACAAGCTTGTGTTCTCGGCTTACTGGCCTTTTCAGTAATTTTCGGTGAGGCTCTTCACAGGAAAATATAAAAATTCATTGGATGAGCTGTAGGAAAATGTGCTTTTCTAAAAAACATGGGGGTTTGAACTTCTGCAATTTAGAAGTTTTTAATCTGGCACTTCTAGCAAAACAAGGTTGGTGTATCCTTGAGAGATCCGATTCACTTGTCAGTCCTATCCTTAAGGTAAGGTATTTCCCTTTTTCATCTTTCTTATTTGCAAATTTGGGAAATAATCCCAGCTACCTGGCATAGCATCTTGGAGGGGAGAATTGTTCTAAAAAGTGGGGTGCGTTGGTGTATTGGTAATGGTTTCAAGGTCTGTGTATGGAAATATCCCCTGATCCATATGACAATTCAGATATAAACCAGCATCCAGACAATTAACTATGACAAGTCCGTGTATTGATACTTGGCTTCCCCATCCCTGGAGTTTTAAACCAACATCCCTCAATCTGTATGGCAATTCCGATTTATTTGTTTTGGCTTTAATCAACCATGAGACAAAGGAGTGGAGGATTGATGTGTTGTTGTCGTTGTTTTCCATAAAGGAGATAGACTCTATTTTGTCTAATGATTCTTTGATTTGGCACTATGATACAAAAGCCATTTTCTTTATGCGTTCTACATACTATATGGGAATAATTAAGTTGGCTTAAACACCATAGGAATGGAGAATGGAACTCATCCAACTCGTGTGGCAATACTTCTTGGCAATCTTTGTGGAATGCCTTTGTACCTAATAAAATTAAGATATTTTGGTGGTGAGTTCTACACCATGTTTTCTATTTTACGAACAATTTGGAGTGAAAACATAATCTCTTTGGCCAGTCATTCTCTAGGTGTGAGGGGTGTTAACGGGAAATCGAAATCGACAAAAGGTTGTGATGTCGGATGTATAAGTGACGTCGACGGAAGTGTACTTAAGCGTTTTTGTTTAAAAGTGACTTCGAAGGAGGTGTACGTACAGTCCGACACAGGGAAGATTTCGACAAAAGGATATTGTGTTGACAACATAAGTGATGTTGAGGGAGGTGTACTTAAGTGGCATGACTTAAAAGTGATCTCAATGGACGTGAACGTGTGTCGACAAAAGGAAGAGGCGGAAACAAGAGGTCTGTGTCGAAAGAGTGGTGGCACAAGAAAAGAGGAGACAGAAACGTCTAATCAGCATTGGGAACGGCAAAGTGATTATGGAGGCATTTAATGCTACTTGTGGCTATCAAATCCTCAGTTTTTTGCCAAGAAAAGCCACGAGTTACAATGGAGAAACTTAAAGAATGCCTTCATGATTTCTGGAAAGAGGAAAAGCGATTCACATTCCACATAAACACGAGTGCACCAAAGGACAAACATGTGGGATTAAGGTATTCGGGTGAGGACAGGGAAACGAAGAGATGTCTTCCCCGAATACCACCTTTATCCTCTTGAATAGTGAAAGGATAAACATGTGGGATTACATAGATTCCATTTCCGGTGTTTCGGGTTAATGTTAAGGACTCCGGATTGGAGGAAACAATTAACTTGATAAATAACCATTGGAAAGGTCTCTGTAATCCCATAGGTCAAGGTTTGTGTCCTGCTAGGATCGACCAAGACTGCCTTTCCTATTAAAGAGTTAAAGGAAAAAAGTCCTTTGACGACATTCTATTAGAAGTGTCGGGGGCATGTTTTTCGATTGAATGCTGGTGAAACAGTGTTTAGTTGAATTACATGTCACCAATATCGATCGAATGCGTCTAAGGCCGACAGCGGGTCGAAAGCTTATTTCAGCGATAGCCCCGTCTGTCGAAAGGAGCTCGATGTCGGATGACATCTCAAAACCAAGAGGCTGGAGCACAACAACGTCAATACTTCGAACAACAAAGAGACTTAGACAAGAGTCAAAGGTTGCAGTCGAAGGAAGATGCCAGTCGAAGCGGTTTTCAGCAAAGATGTCACCACGAATCGACAGAAGCATCCACTAAGCCCAAACCACGACGTGGGCAGTTACATCATGGGGGATAGCGTAGTGGGTAGTTATCAAAAACGTGGGTTCTGCGGTTGTGCAGAACGTGCGAGTAGGTTTGTAAATAGTTTCCGGATTCCTATAAATAGGAAGTCCTTAGTTTGTAATCGGGGTCGGTTGCTAGGTTAACACATCAGGCCAAAATCCTAAACGTCTCACCAGAGCAGACAAACGGAGAAACGCCATTGTAAAGAACCTCAGCCTTCCACCCATTTAATTTCAATGCAATCTTTACGTTTTCATGCACTTTTCATTACCTGCAATTTACTTTACCGCACAATTTAATCGCTTTCCTTTACGATTCCAAGCCATCTACTTTACTGCACTTTTAATTTTCTGCCGCATCGTGTTCTTGGTGTCGGTTTTACGTTTACTCGCATTTACCTTCGCTCAGCTCGAGTTCCAATACCCAAAAATACCAAAAATACGGTCAAGTTCCTTTCACAAGATTACCATTTAACCTGTCGTTACCCACACCCCACACATAACCGTCAGTTCGGCAGGCGTCGAACGAAAACCCCGCAAACAAAATTGGCACTCCCAGTGGGACAGGTTCAGAGTAACTTGTGCTTGTTTGCATGCGTTTGAGAAGTGGCATAACTTTGCCATCTTCATCGTCAATGGTTGTTACAAGTCAATGTGGTCAACAGACCACTGTTATTTCAGAAATTATTACGCCTAGTGTTTCGACAAGTGCTCCTCAAATGACTGGAGGTAGCGGTTCCGCCGTGGAATTAACTGTCGTAACCACAATTCAACGGCCAAATAATGGCCCAAATGGGGGAAACCTCACCAGTGGATTTACTTTTGGTAGCAGTTCCAATAGCAGGGGTCAAGTCCCTCCCTACGGTTTGCCACCTGGTTTTGTCCCAGGATCAACGTTGACATGGCCTTTGAGTAGTTCAGTAGGCAGTACAAATGCGACAACGGGGGCCATTAACATGGCTTTCATGCGTTCTGCTACGGACGTGGCTGATACGAGTAACGGGTCAAGATACATGCCTATCAATCCCGTTACACATACCCGTCAACAAATCGAAGAGGCTAATGTGCAACTGGTTGATCAATTGACGGCTCAGTTGGGTTCGGTTATCAACCCAGCAATGTTGGTGACAAATGAGACTTGTGGGAAAATTGCACAATACATGAAAAGATTGAATGAAGTCTTAGGTGTCGACGACAATGAGCATAGCGAGTCCGTCAATACTCCACCTGTAGATAGAAATCTACCAAGGCCAATTTTGGTACAAGGTTACCCTAATGGCCAAGAAATGCGACATACTGCTTAAGTTTCGTCACCACAACAAGATAGTAGAGTCCCTACGACGTGGGATCATGTTCATACTAACCCAACTTTTAGTGCAGGTAATGCGTTGCCAGAGAATCAACAAGTAGTTTTTCACCCAAATGTTGAAGCACCTCAACCTGTTCAGAATTTGACGCAAGTCGCATTCATGCAGAGAGCGGAAGACCTTCAGGCAGCACTAGCGAGGCAAAATTTGGCTCGATACTTGCTTCGACAGGGAAGAGAAACGCGAGTCGAATCGGATGATGTCAACATGATAGTCGAACAAGCACTAAGTCGGGTTGGGTTCAATGTTGGCATGGCTAATCAGCCAGGTTTCAATTCACCCTTTCCAGAATGGGTACAGTTAACAGAAATCCCAAGAGGAACAAAGATACCAAAACTGTCGAAGTTTGCTGGTGAAGCGGGAGAATCTACTGTCGAACACATCACTCGTTACACTATTGAATTGGGTGATTTGGCCGCTGATGAAGCTATCAGAATGCGACTATTCCCTAGTTCTTTGACAAGAAATGCTTTTTCTTGGTTCGCAACTTTGCGATCGAATTCTATTCACGCTTGGACCCAATTAGAAAGGGCTTTTCACGAACAATTCTATAGAGGCGAATTGAGGGTTGCCTTGATGGATTTGTTAAGTGTGAAAAGATTCACTGGAGAGCCGATCGATGACTACTTGGCACGTTTCAGGCAAATGAGGAGTAGATGTTTTACTCCAATTCCTGAACCGGAAGTGGTTAAGATGGCTGTGTCGGGTTTAGAATATCATATCCGTAAGAAACTAGTCACCCAACATTTTTTAGATTTGGCACAATTAGCCGCTTGTGTTCGGTAGATTGAAAATCTAAGAAACGAAAAAACGAAAGGGAAAGATCTTAAAGTTCCAAAAAGGGAACGCATCCATTACGTCGATTCTCAACCTTCTGACGGGGAATCTTGTGACGGTGGTTCAGAGGTTAACGTGATAGAGTTAGGAAATGAAAAACCTTATTCATGTTCTGCCTTACGATCGTCTAAACCCGTTAGCGAAAATTTGTATAAGAAAACATACATTTTCGACGTTTCCAAAACTGAACAAGTTTTCGACTCGTTGTTAAAGGATAAACAAATTAAATTGCCTGAAGGTCATAAGTTGTTGAAGAAAGAAGAATTAAGAGGCAGAAAGTATAGCAAATATCATAACAATTTCACTCATGATACCAATGATTGCTTTGCTTTCAGGGACTTAATTCAGCAAGGAATTGACAAGGGAAAACTGAAGTTCGTAGTAAAGGATATGAAGATCGACACTGATCCTTTCCAAAAGGAGGTCAATGAAGTCGAGGCCCAAGGAGTATTTTCTGTTAGCGCTCTTTCGTTGGCTTATGACGCCGAAGTGTTTCCTGAAGACGGAGAATCACTCCGACATTTCTGTAGGAGGAAGCGAAACGGCGACGTTCAAATCTGTCCAAGATGCCAAGTGGTCTATGACCGAAAGACTGCAACACAGAAAGGAAGAGGATCCAAAAGAGAAGACTTGAGGAAGAAGATACGAGCCAGGGTCCAGGAACGAGAAAACATCCGACGGGAATTGGCTCGAGAGGCTCGAAGACCTTTGTCTAGTCGAAGGATTTATGGAGGACACCCTTCAAGGTCAGGTGCGTACGATCGAGTCATGCAGAGGAAGGCACAGTCAGAATCGACATCTGGGGTCGATTTATCAAGGTTTAACACGTACTCAGAAAAGGAGGCTTCAGAGAATCTGAAAGACAGAGGCTGAAGGAGTCAATATTGACGAATTACCCTCAAATGATCAAGGATGCCTCGTTGCAAGTATGAAGCCGAAAACGGCTCAAAATCGACAAGGAGGCAAACTGAAGCAGAAATGGGTAAGGAAGTCCGAAGGATCGAATCAGATGAGCGAATCATATGAGGGGGACTCTGAAGATAGCTTGGATATCATTGTCAATGATCAAGACATGATAGATGCTCAAAGTAGGAAGATTGGAAGTCTCTCAATTAACAATGTTGGTTTGCCTTTCGACATGCCTGGAGACCATGCACATGAAGAAGGGAATATGAGTGATGATTCTGACGATTCATATCTCAGTGATGAAGTACCAGGTCTTCCCGAATGTCTTTTCCTTTTAGATCAACTTCATTTGGAGGTCGACATTGGTCACATTGCTCAATTTGAACCATTGGAGGAGAGTAAAAGAGAACACCTAAGGCCTTTACATATTAAGGCCATTGTTGATGGGAAGCCCTTAAATCGAGTATTGGTAGATGGAGGGGCCGCCGTTAATGTTTTACCTTGGAATGTGTTCAAAAGGATGGGAAAAGCGGAGTCGGACTTAATTCCGACAAACGTAGTTGTGGTTGGTTTTACTGGAAAAATTGCTCAATCATATGCTGTGACGATGCTGAAAGTCGAGGTGGGATCAGTGGTAAGAGATACTTTGTTTGTGGTAGTCCCATCTAAGGCTAGTTACAATCTGCTGCTAGGAAGGGATTGGATCCATGCTGTGGGGGCCGTGCCGTCAACGGCCCATCAGAAGTTAGTTTTGTGGAATCAGGAAAATAAGGTGGAGGTGATTCCAGCGGATGACAGCCCATGCTACATGCAACAGATGCATGTAGACTTCAAAGTTTACAATCCCAACATTAAGCCGATCCGACTTGATGCGGAAAACTTCCAGAAACCCATAGTAGATAAATGCTTAATGGAAAACTATGGGATTGCAATTGTCGAAATGGACAAGGCCGTTGAGCAGTGGCCTTCGACCAGCACCAATGGTTGATCGACAGTTAGAAAGACTGTCGGCCTGCGTGGCCGACAGAATGCAATGCACTATTCAGACTGGTGCATTCCAGGATTGTATCGTAGACGATAGCCCTTTGGGATTCGAAAGAGGGTGGACAGATGAGGAAGTTCGATTCATCAGTGAGGATCCCAGAGATGAGGTCAATTTGGGAACGGCTGAAAAGCCGAAACCAATTTATGTAAGTGCGTTGTTAAAGGAGGAATTCCGACAGAAACTCATTGATCTCATTAAGAAGAACCAAGATTGCTTTGCTTGGGAGTACGACGATATGCCAGGACTCGACAGAGAGTTAGTCGAACATAGGCTGACTTTACGGCCCGATCACAAGCCAATCAAACAAGCAGTTCGACGGTTCGCACCTGATGTAGTTCTCAAAATTAAAGATGAGATCGAAAGGCTGCTGAAAGCTAAGTTCATCAGAACGGCAAGGTATGTCGAATGGATGGCAAATATAGTCCCTGTGGTGAAGAAGAACAGAAAAATGCGATTATGTGTCGATTTCAGGGATCTAAATAGTGTCACACCAAAAGATGAATACCCAATGCCGATAGCTGACATGCTGGTGGATTCAGCATCTTGCCATAAGGTAATGAGTTTGTTGGATGCTTTTTCAGGTTACAATCAGATTTTTATTGCTGAAGGAGACGTGTCGAAGACGGCGTTCAGATGTCCAGGAGCAATAGTAACCTTTGAATGGGTAATGATGCCGTTTGGACTCAAGAATGCAGGAGCAACATATCAAAGGGCAATGAACCTGATTTTTCATGATATGATTGGCAAGTTCTTGGAGGTATACATCGATGACGTGGTGATCAAGTCAGATACTCAAGAGGAGCATTTAGAAAGCCTGGAAAAGACATTCGCTAGAATGAGGAAGCACAAACTGAGGATGAATCCAATCAAATGCACCTTCGGAGTCACTGCTGGTCAGTTCTTGGGATTTCTCGTCCACAGAAACGACATTGAGGTCGACAAGAATAAGGCCAAAGCAATCATAGAAGCATCTCCTCCGACCAATAAAAAAGAGGTTCAGTCATTCCTTGGCAAGGTGAATTATTTGAGAAGGTTCATATCAAATCTGTCGGGGAGAACTAGAGCCTTTGCACCTCTCGTGAAGTTGAAGCGGGAAGAAGATTTTAAATGGGGACCGGAACAACAAGCGGCGTTCGACGATTTAAAGACATATTTATCAACACCACCAGTCATGATGCCGCCTCAGCCAGGTTTTCCTTTAAAATTGTATATATCAGCCTCTGATTACACTATAGGAAGTATGTTAGCTCAAGAAAATGAAAATGGTGTAGAAAGGGCTGTATTTTATTTGAGTAGAGTGTTGAATGATGCCGAAACACGGTATAGTGCAATAGAAAAATTATGTTTAGCACTCTATTTCTCTTGTACAAAGCTTAAACATTATATGAAAAGTTTTCATGTTTTGGTTTTGTTGAACTCTGACGTTATTAAGTACATGCTATCCAAGCCAATCATACATGGCAGGATTGGTAAATGGACATTAGCGTTAACTGAATTTTCACTTCAATATGTGCCATTAAAAGCCGTCAAAGGCCAAGTGGTAGCCGACTTTTTGGCAGATAACCCGTGTTTAGACATGGCTTTGTCTGTTAATTTTGTCGGCTTAAGGCCTTGGGTGATGTATTTTGATGGATCATCACATAAGAAAGGGGCAGGAGTTGGAATATTACTCATATCCCCCGAAGGGATTCCTACGGAATTTATGTTCAACCTTAAATATCAATGTTCAAATAATGAAGCTGAGTACGAGGCTATTTTAATCGGCCTTGAAATATTAATCTTTTTAAAAGCAAAAAATGTGGCTATCAAAGGAGATTCTCAGTTAGTTATTAAGCAATTGGTTGGCGAATACAAGTGTTTAAATCCAAAGTTGGCCAAATATCGTAATATGGCACGAAAGATGATGCGCCAATTCGACGATGTTTCAGTCGAACATATATACAGGTGTCATAATCAAAAGGCCAACCATTTGGCCCAAATTGCATCTAGATACTGTATATCAAAGAAGGCCTTGGATAAAGCGACACGGATCGAAGAACTGTTATATCCCCCTCATGAGAGAGAAATAATGGTGAACGCACTAGCATCCGAAGATGATTGGAGGAAACCCATAGCAGATTATTTGGCGAATCCATCCCTCGATGTCGAACGAAAGTTGAAATTGAAAGCGACCAAGTTCACGTTACTAGGAGGTGACTTGTATCACAAATCAGTTGACGACAATTTGGAGGTATGCCTCGACAAGGAAGACGCTTTCATAGCCTTGGCGGAAGTCCATGAAGGAATATGTGGAGCACACCAAGCAGGAGAAAAGATGAAATGGATACTCAGGAAACAAAGAGTCTTTTGGCCTACATTAATATCTGATTGCATGAATTTTGCGAAGTCGTGTGAAGAATGCCAAAAACATGGCTACATTCAAAACGTCCCAGCAGGGGAATTGCACTCGATTATCAAGCCTTGGCCTTTTAGAGGATGGGCACTAGATGTAGTTGGAGAAATTGTCCCTCATTCTTCTAAAGGCCATTCAAGAATATTGGTGGGTGTCGACTATTTTACCAAATGGGTAGAAGCTATACCTTTGGTGAAGGTTGAACAAGAGTAAGTAATTGATTTTATTGAAGACCATATCGTTTGTCGATTTGGAATTCCCGAGACCATTACTACAGATCAAGCATCTATTTTCTTGGGAAGCAAATTGAAGGGTTATCTGGCATCAAGAAGAATCAAGTTACTGACTTCGACACCTTACTATGCACAGGCCAATGGACAAGCGGAAGCAGCCAACAAGTGGATTATTAACATCATCAAGAAACAAATTAAGAGCAAACCACGAAATTGGCACGAAGCACTTACTGCAGCGTTGTGGGCAATTCGGAATTCCCCAAATGAAGCAACGGGTACGACTCCCTATATGCTAACATATGGCCACGAGGCGAAATCAATTTGGAATCAATACGATTTCAAAGGCAACATGAAATGCCTACTAATGACTATTGGAATGCCATGTTCGACGAGTTAAACGATGTGCACGATGAAAGACTGTTGGCGTTAGAAAATATCATGCGACAGAAAGAAAAGATTGCTAGATATTACGATGCCAAAGTTAAATTTAAGTCGCTTTTACCGGATGAATTAGTATGGAAAGTAATCTTACCCATCGACAAGCGTTCGAATGAATACGGCAAGTGGTCACCAAAGTGGGAAGGACCATTTAAAGTATTAAGGGCTTATTCGGGCAATGCATACGAGTTAGTCGATGTCAAAACGGGAAAAAAGATTAAAGCAATTAACGACAAGTATTTGAAAAAATATAAGCCGACAATGACAGAAGTGAAAATGCATTAAATCAAGAATTGCGGAATCCATACAAAAGGAAACAAAATACAAGAAGCAAATACAACAAAGGGAAAAACAAATTCATCCAAAAAGATTGCCAAAGGAACGCCATTCCGTGGCGAAAGCATCTCTGCGTCGGATTCCAGCCCTATATCCTTGAAGATAAGTACCCAAAGCATCCGTGATCTGCTGATAAGGCGCCACCAAAGCGTCAACTTTGGCAGCCAATTCTTGACGGTTGGTTTTGACAGATTCCAAGTATTGGGTCAGGTCCAGTTGATCTTGTTCCCGACGCGCTAACTCTTCCTTCAGTTCTCGAATTTTAGCTCCATTCTCTTCCAGTTGTCGAAGTGTGGTATCAACCTTGGAAGAACAGTCGGCGTCCTCCCATTCTGAATCCATGAATTCGGTCTCCATTTTGCTTTGATTTGCTTTGACATCCTCATAGACTTTGATGTCATTCAAAATCTTTGGACTTTCAGTAGTCCAATTATTCACAAATCGCTGCAACCCGTTCAATTTGGATTCTACATCTGCCGAAGTAGGGTGTTGCAAAAGTGAAGCGATGGTGGAGGACAAGATCTCAAGAGTAGAGGAATCATCCAACAATTGATCAAAAGGCCGACAACAGACGTTCTTCAAAGTCACCATCAACTGATCCGCAACCGGTTCCGCCTCTCTCAAAGGAGAAGTCATGGCCGCCTCAACAGATCGTGCTTTGGCCATTAATTCTCGAAGTGCAACAAAAGCAGTAGAAGAGGAAGTCTGAACCGAAGGAGCCATGGCAATAGTTAGAGGCGTGCAAGAAGTAATCTCAACAGGAGCGGCAGCAACAAGATTAGATGAAGCAGGAACTGACAAGCTGCAGTCAAAACCTTCAACTTGGGCTGAGTCGTTGGGGATCTGAAGGAAAATAAAACAAGGTTGGTAAAGATCTTTTAATGCGCACAAAGGGTGAATGAGTAAATTTGCAAATACCTCAAAGGAAGGGCCACATGCATTCGTGGTCTCAGGGTCCACGACAGCAACAGGAGATTCCACTATGTGAGAATCGATGTCAAGAGGCTCAGTGTCGATAACGACTTGGTTGGAGCCTTGAACAACAACTTCAACTACGGCTGAAGAAGAAGTGTCATCAAGACACCGTTGCATGGAAGCCTCAATAGAATGCAGCCGGTCGGTTTGATCAAATGCGATGTCGCCATGATGTTCATCTGAAAAAAAACTCATCAAGAACTACGTATCGACGAGCAGGACGCCTTTGCAGTTGGATGCTGGTATCTTCGACTAAATCCTCTTCCATGAATGGATTAAGTGTTGGAGTTGGAAGGAATTCACCAGCATGAGGATCGTGATGGGAAACGTCAAAAAACAGATCAGCCGCATCACCATGTGTTCTTTGAGTAGTAACATGGGGAGACGGCTCTCTGATGACGGCACTTGTGGCCTTTGGACGTGATTGTGATGGAGTTTTGGATGAAGGATGCGAAGAAGGCCGGATCGGAGGAGCAGATGAAGCGGTAGATACTTGAAGCTTTTTGGAAAGAGGACGAACCAGGGAACTGTCAGTTCTTTCAGGATCAGCATGAGACTTGTTTGACGGTCGATCAGTTTGTTCCTTGTGTGCTCTCTTGGATCCGACAAAATCATCAATAGGATTGTGGTGGCGCCATTTCTTTTGTTTCTTGGGCGATGAAGGGTCACCACCTTTTTTCTTTGAGGCATTGGCCTTTATTGCCGCAGAATAGTCAATAAGGTTCGGCTTGGCCACTACAAAGAAGACAACAAATGAGAAAGCCGAAAGGAGAAGAGGGATAAAAGACAAAAATGACTAAGTACTCTTACCAGTTTTGTCGGATGCTATATCTGATGGAGTCCTTGCACTCATCCTGTCGACAATAATGTCATAAGCCACATGGTATGTGTTGAAGTACAGTTCCCACCAACGCACAAAATTTGGACTGGCCAAAAAGCAGGGGGTAAAGCCGATAAGATTGAAATGGCTAAGAGAAGCAAGGTTCTTCAACACAAACCGATTCAACACGGTTCTCCAAGAAGATTTGAAGTCCATTAATTGACCATGGTGGAATTCTTGGGATACCGATGCGAGCATAGGGGCTGGCAAGCCTTGACAAAGGCCAAATTGCCTTGACACACAGTTTGGGTAATGAAGAAAAATTTCCTTTTCTTCATAGGCAGTAGAGTCGGGAAAACCACCAAATAAAACCCTTTGACTTAAGTAATGTCCCCAAAGGACATCATTCAGTTGTCTCGCTGCAGCATTGGAACCTGGATAAGGAAGACGAAACTAGTCGGGGCCAACAGCTCTTTCAACAAAAGGAGAAAAGTCGATGTCTTCAGAAGACATGGTAATGTTGGCGAAAATCTTCATGAAATGAAGAAAGGTGTTGGTACGCGACGACAGCATAGGAACTTCATAATTCGTTACCAAACAGCCATAGTTGAACCGGAAAGAACAGACACTATTGTGGGTTGGCATCATATGAAGTTTCAGAATGGCATTCAACCACAGATGCAAAATCCAAGTAGGACCTCCGACATTGGCCACTTGTTGCTTGTGAAGTCGAATGGTGTCGGAAACATGACTTATTGTCGAATACAATTTTGCCAAGAGAAGTTGGCTGAGAGCCACTTGCCTTTCTTCATGCAGGATCGTGGCTAAGGGCACCAGAGATTTGTTCACCTGTCGAGATTTGGTGCAGAAGACGAAAGCACTAAGCCACACTGTGAGAAACTCGACATGTTCCTCATTGCTAATAGTTGGGCTGTCCCTATAATCATCCAGGCGCGCCTCGACGTAATTGCTGAAAGCAAAAGACCCATCACTAATTTGTACAATGTCATTGGGTTTGCTTTCAATAGTCAAAAGTTCTCCATCGGGGTGGAGGCTAGTCAAAGCAGCAACATCAAAAAGGGTAGGAGTCATCATGCCGTATCGGAAGTGGAAGCAGTTAGTTCGACGGCACCAGAAATAGCATGCAGCGCCAAAGAGTCCATCGTCGTAATGAAGATTGCAAGTTGTCAGAATGAGAAGGTCTTCAAAACCGGCCCTTTTCCAAGATTCCCTCTTGTGAGGCCGAAGCCTATCATACCACTCAATGAACTTGGGGAATGGCTTCACATTCCTAAGAACTCTACGGGAATGTTCTTTGTCGAAGTGGCAAGTGTAAACGGGATTGAGCGTAGCCATGGGACGAAGCACATCAGGATGGGAGAGTGGAAAGTAGGCACTCATAACAGGGTCACGAGACTCTGCTACAGTCATTAAAGGGCCCAGAAAAGCAGGAGAAGGATTAACAGGTACACCATCGGCAGGGATGAAGGAAGTCGCTGGAATGATCAGACTACGTTCGTGGTATGGGACTTCCAAATCAATTTCGGGATCATGAACACCTTGGATTGCCATGTTGAAGTTAGGGTTTTGAAAAAAGGGTTTTCAAGTCAGAAAGAGAGGATGCAGTAGTAAACAAGAAAAGATAAAAAGGGGGGATAATGATTAGCGATCATGTTTAAATAAGAAGTGAAAAGACGTGTAAGACCAACACAATGGTCCAATAGAAAGCGTCAGTTCAAAAAGATAAACTCGCCGTTTCAGAATCCTAATGATGAAAGGACATTTCGAAAAGATACAACTTTTGGTATCCTCCGAAAAGACGCGTCGCACACCAAAACTTGGGGGGCCTCTGTTAACGGGAAATCGAAATCGACAAAAGGTTGTGATGTCGGATGTATAAGTGACGTCGACGGAAGTGTACTTAAGCGTTTTTGTTTAAAAGTGACTTCGAAGGAGGTGTACGTACAGTCCGACACAGGGAAGATTTCGACAAAAGGATATTGTGTCGACAACATAAGTGATGTCGAGGGAGGTGTACTTAAGTGGCATGACTTAAAAGTGATCTCAACGGACGTGAACGTGTGTCGACAAAAGGAAGAGGCAGAAACAAGAGGTCTGTGTCGAAAGAGTGGTGGCACAAGAAAAGAGGAGACAGAAACGTCTAATCAGCATTGGGAACGGCAAAGTGATTATGGAGGCATTTAATGCTACTTGTGGCTATAAAATCCTCAGTTTTTTGCCAAGAAAAGCCACGAGTTACAATGGAGAAACTTAAATAATGCCTTCATGATTTCTGGAAAGAGGAAAAGCGATTCACATTCCACATAAACACGAGTGCACCAAAGGACAAACATGTGGGATTAAGGTATTCGGGTGAGGACAGGGAAACGAAGAGATGTCTTCCCCGAATACCACCTTTATCCTCTTGAATAGTGAAAGGATAAACATGTGGGATTACATAGATTCCATTTCCGGTGTTTCGGGTTAATGTTAAGGACTCCGGATTGGAGGAAACAATTAACTTGATAAATAACCATTGGAAAGGTCTCTGTAATCCCATAGGTCAAGGTTTGTGTCCTGCTAGGATCGACCAAGACTGCCTTTCCTATTAAAGAGTTAAAGGAAAAAAGTCCTTCGACGACATTCTATTAGAAGTGTCGGGGGCATGTTTTTCGATTGAATGCTGGTGAAACAGTGTTTAGTTGAATTACATGTCACCAATATCGATCGAATGCGTCTAAGGCCGACAGCGGGTCGAAAGCTTATTTCAGCGATAGCCCCGACTGTCGAAAGGAGCTCGATGTCGGACGACATCTCAAAACCAAGAGGCTGGAGCACAACAACGTCAATACTTCGAACAACAAAGAGACTTAGACAAGAGTCAAAGGTTGCAGTCGAAGGAAGATGCCAGTCGAAGCGGTTTTCAGCAAAGATGTCACCACGAATCGACAGAAGCATCCACTAAGCCCAAACCACGACGTGGGCAGTTACATCGTGGGGGATAGCGTAGTGGGTAGTTATCAAAAACGTGGGTTCTGCGGTTGTGCAGAACGTGCGAGTAGGTTTGTAAATAGTTTCCGGATTCCTATAAATAGGAAGTCCTTAGTTTGTAATCGGGGTCGGTTGCTAGGTTAACACATCAGGCCAAAATCCTAAATGTCTAACCAGAGCAGAAAAACGGAGAAACGCCATTGTAAAGAACCTCAGCCTTCCACCCATTTAATTTCAATGCAATCTTTACGTTTTCATGCACTTTTCATTACCTGCAATTTACTTTACCGCACAATTTAATCGCTTCCCTTTACGATTCCAAGCCATCTACTTTACTGCACTTTTAATTTTCTGCCGCATCGTGTTCTTGGTGTCGGTTTTACGTTTACTCGCATTTACCTTCGCTCAGCTCGAGTTCCAATACCCAAAAATACCAAAAATACGGTCAAGTTCCTTTCACAAAATTATCATTTAACCTGTCGTTACCCACACCCCACACATAACCGTCAGTTCGGCCGGCGTCGGACGAAAACCCCGCAAACAGGGGGACTTTAAATCTCAAATGCATGCTTTGTGATTTTGTCCTAGCTCTTTTGCAGTGTGGGAGGCAGCTAAACTCGTTGATTTGGTGAAGCCGAGAGGTGGTGGAAGTGCAGTGGACTGGTTTATTAATGTTAAAGCAGTGAATCCCTTGGATCTTTTTTCCATGTTTCATAGTGCTTGCTCGAAATATCATGTATACTCCTAATATTTCTATTTTCCAAAACAAGTCCGTGTCTGCAATGGAGGTTGTTGTTGCTGCGAAACATGTGTTGAATAATCACATGCGTTTTGGTTGTGTTGAATCTCATGGTGCGATGGAAGAATAATTGTTGTGCGGGTGTCTTTGGTCTTACTGTTCATAACAGCTTTGGAAGCTAAGGTTTATTGGCGGTGAGGAGTGGTTGTGTGCTCTCATTTTCTCACCTTAGTTACAAGAAGCAAAAGGCGTGGGATATGCCTTTCATGTAGCTAGCAGCAATGATCGGCGCCATGTGGTAATTGAAGTGACTTGTTATTAAAAAAACATACCATATATTTTTTCCCGAAATTTACCAAATTTTTATATTGGTTTCTATAACTATATTTTTGGGTTTGTCCTTTAATTTCTCAAAAAAATTTATGGCTTATTTATGTTTTTAGTCCCTTAAAATTCAGCGTGTTTTGGTTTTAGTTCCTAGAAATTATTTTGACCGGGATTAGTCCTTAAATTTTCAAACATTTTGGTTTTGGTCCCCTCCGTTTACAAAAAATTGTTATTTGTTTGTGAGGCTAGCGGAACATCACATCAGCAGTCCATGTAGTCTGAAGTGAAACCAAATAGGTGATATAACGTGGATGATACAAATCGATGGACGGAAAAATGGTCTGATACGCAAAATGGTCCCGTACACAAAATTTTGAGTTCATAGGCCTGAATAATCCATGTCACATCAACTATTTGGCGATACCTCACACCTCGGGATAATTGATGTGGATTTCCGTTAACCATGTTAGCAAATAACTGATTTTCTGTAACGGATGAGACCAAAACCAAAATGTATGAAAAATTAAAGACTAGTCTCGGACAAAATAACTTCTAGGGACTAAAATCAAAACACGTTGAACTTTTAGAGACCAAAACCATAAATAAGCCTTAATTTATTTTAGTCTTTAGTAATAATGTGATAACACTCGCATGTTATGTGTGTATTATTACATGATAACGTGATCAATTGTACTTTTGACACATCATTAATAAACACTAAAATCAAAATGAGTGAAGTGACTAAAATAAAGACTAAAAAAATTGAAAATCTAAAATCAAAATCACGTATTTTTATAGACTAAAAAATTTATTTTATCATAATTAAAATGTGGGATTTGGTATATATAAACAAAAACATAAATATCTTTTTAACCACATTGTTTAGTTTTAGCCAAAAAATAATAGTTAAAATTTAACATCTTTTTGGATTTAGTCCATGTAATTTCGAATCTAATTCAAATGGTGTAGCAGGTTTTGGTTATTGTCTCAATAATGTCATCACCTAAGTGTATAAATGACTCAAGCTATTTGTGAATCATTTGACTTCGGCTCACTATATACTCGTTTAAGCTTATTTGTTAAAAACAAGCACGAGCCTTGAGAATGCTCGATTACTTAAATGAATCAAACCCAAGCTCTATATGCTTGACAATACGAGCTAGCGAGTAGCTCATTTATATTTATTGATTTTTGAACGTCTTGGGGTTAGACATAATGTCCACATTGTATCGTCTTCCCTTTTATTTTATTTTTAGGCTTATTTAAGTTTGTGGTCCTTGAAAGTTGAGTTTTGGTTTTAGTCCCTATCTTTTTATTTGACCGATTTTAAACTGTTAAGGACCTTGACCGGTCAAAAGAAAAGATAGGGACTAAAACCAAAATTCGATCAACTTTCAGAGACTTTTTACTTTAAACAAAAAGACACATGGCATGCTAACGTGGCACTCCGTTAGCCATATCATCGATTAACGGTGAATCCCTAACGGCAGGGACCAAAACCAAAAAAATTAAACTTTTAAGGATCAAGACCGGTCAAATAAAAACATAAGGACTAAAACCAAAACTCGGTCAACTTTCAGGGACCAAAAACTTAAATAAGCCTTGATTTTATAATTTCATCATTAAACTTCTCTTCCTCATTCTTTCAAATTTTATTTTCTCCCTCCTCTCTCATCTTTTGTCTTCTTCTTTCTCACTCTTCTCTCCCACCTCTCCATCACTCGCTTTCATGGTGGTGGCAGGTCTTGTGGCTCAAACGAAATAGCAGTGGTGGACGATCAATTCTGCCAACAAAAGTGGAAAGGAGTGATGTCGATATGCAACCAGATTTGCAAAACCAAGGTGGAGAGGAGTGGTCGTGATTAAGGGTGTTCAAAACAAGCAAAAGAACCGAACCATATTACAAACCGAACCAAACCATAACCAAATGAACCACATTTTAAAAACTGGTTTTTTGAACTGAACTTGTCGTGTCTGTGACACGGTGTATCAGATGCTTCCCTAGCTCTAAGGTATAGAAAGACCCAAGAACTAGCGGATAGACTGGAGTTAGTGTATGATTATCTAGGTATACTAGAGGTCCAGTTGGGACAACTAGGGTTTCCCTAATCACAGTGTGTGCAGTTGTGCAATTAGGGAGAGAGAACGTACCAGAGCCCCTTGCTGGAGACAGCTATTTATAGGGGTGACATTGTACCTTGTGGGCCTGTACGGAGGGCCAGCAAGGCAGCTGACGTGTCCCATTCAGGATGTAGGATGAGTCATTCATCCTTATCCTGTAGTGGAGAATCTTATCCCTGTTGGCAAGTTAGGCTCACGCGCCCCTAGCTCGGACTCCTTGGGGTAAGCCCCATGTGGTCGGTTCTGAGGTGCCAGGATGGGTCCTAGGACAAGCGCTCGGCCTGGGTAGCCGTGACCTATCAGATAGGATAATCTGGTCGGCCGAGTATGCTAAGGGTAGACCGAGGGTCGGTCTACCACATAAGCCCCCTAGCTCGGTAAGACTTTTTGAGTCTTGAGCCGAGCTGATAATTCTTCGACGGTGTCCTTTAAAGGAACCGAGCGTTAGGGTCGGGGCGAGGTGATGAGTGCAGGACAGCTCAAAGTGCCTCGCTGTCCATTCTACTGACTGAGAGGACGTTTGAATGTCCTTTCATTGACACGTGCTGCTTGTGTCAGGTGTCATTATTACGCATGTTGCCCTTTGGGTTTTTGAAATGCTTCTTTCCATTAATCGTGTGCCACGTGGCCTTTTCGTGGTGCGATGTAGGCTTTTGGGCTTTGTCATTAGGCCCAAATTTTCAAACGTGGGGGGAAGTAACCCCTTCAACTACTCTTCTTTCCTCCTTTTTTCATACTTTCCTTCAAACTCAGACTTCTGACATTCCTCTTCCCTCTGAAATTCGTCTTCTTGGCCTTTGGATTATAATTTCTCTATTCCATTACTCTTCTGTTCTTGATTCCCCAGTCCGTTCGTGCCAGTTCTCATCTTCAAATCTCAGGTATTTTGATTTTCTTCTTCTGTTTCTGTTTTTCGTTTTTTCTTTCCTTCTCTGCTGAACCGTATTCTCCATAGGTTCTGGGTTTTTGGTTGAAGATCTTGTTTCTGTATTTGCTAGTTTTCTGGGTTTATTTCTGGGTAAGTTAGACTTCATTATGAGTATCAATTGGCTTCAGTATGAGGAGTGGTCTAGGATTCTGGGTTTGAGTGATCTTGAGGATTCTTCCTCTTCTTTTTCTTCTTCTTCTTCTTCCTCCGATCTGGAGGTGCTGGATTCCCTGCCCTCACCTTTCCGCCATCGCATGGCAGATCCGATGGCGGAAGTACCATTATCAGTAGACTACCCTCGGAATTCCGAGGAGGGGGAAAGTAGGAAACTGCTGTATTACGCGGCGGAAGAGCGGGCCCAACTATCCCGCCACCCTTCGAACCGTTCCTGGGAGAAACCCTTCTGGGGAAAAGCTGTTAGGGTTAGGGGAAGGTGTAGTAGGCTCGGCTATAGGACTAATAAACCTAGGGTTAGGTTGTTTAAAAATTTTGATTTTATAGACTCTGACGCCGAGTGTTCCCTTTCCCCAGGTATGGTTCGAAGGTGCGTCACACATCCTCAGGAATTCCTTGTGCCTCCAAACTCTGGAGATTATGACTGGGTTGACTTGGAGGTGCTCGGAACCCCGTCGGCTTTGGTGAACAGCAGTCTAAGTCATATCCGAGCCCACATACTCCCCTGCCCCACGGATAAAACTGGGACGTCCTATGTAATAAGTTCACCGGCAGCCAATGACCGGGTATGTACAGCGATTGCCGCGGATCGTAAAGAGTTTTTCATGTATGAAGAAGTTGTTATTCGGCTGGGGGTGAAGTTGCCCTTCACTGAAATAGAAATAGAGCTGCTGCGTCGGTTACGCTTGGCTCCTACTCAACTACACCCTAGTGGTTGGGCCTTTATTCGAGCCTTTCAGAAGTTTTGCGAAGCTCAAAAGTTGACTTGCTCGCTCCGAGCGTTTCTATGGTTGTATATACCGCAAGTGAACATCTTTGAGAAGGGGTCGCACAAGAGATTGTGGGTGTCGTTGAAAGCACGCAACGGACATGCCCTTTTTGATAAATTCACAGATTCATGGAAGACCTTTAAACCTTTATACTTTAAGTATCAATTCGTCGGAAATGGGGACTGTTGGTTTATGGAGGGTGATCAACCTCGGTTTCCGTTGTCTTGGTCGGCCGATTTTTTCAGCCGCAACCCCAAACTTTACCAGTATCAATACGTGTCCGAGCTATCGGTAGCCGAGAGGATAACTTGTGATACCTTCTTTTCCTATCTTAGGCGGAACGGTCCAGTAGATATCAGGAATATCATTCTTTTTCCCCAAGAGCTTGTAAAAGCCGATCTTGGTACTTCTTTTTTTTTTTTTAACACTTGGATTCTTGGTTTTGCAGAAAAAATGGCGAAGGAAAACAAGGCGGTTGCTCGTATAAAGGAACTTGCAAAAGCAAAGGCGGCTGTTGGGTCAACTGGTTCTCGGAGTGGAGACATGTCCTCGGAAGCCACTCGCTCGGTGACTATTGCCGAGACTTGTCCTTCCGAGGTTGAGGTGGTGCAGGTTGTTCGACCTGGGCCGACTAAGGGGGGGGGGGGGAAATAGCTACGGGAATCCCGTTGGTGCAAGTGGAAGAAAAGGAGGATGAAGAGGATCGAGTGCCTCTTGCCAAAAAGGCTAAGTTGGATAAAGGCAAAGGCAAGGCTGTGGAGGTGGTGAAGACGAAGGTTGCCGACCTTCAAAGGACCAATATGTGGTTCGATATGTCTGACCCGGACGAGGAGAGTGTTTGGGCTAGGAAGCTAAATGAGAAATTCGTCGGCTTGGTTTATACGCCAAACGATGAAAAAAGGCTATCGGATCAGACGGCAGGCACCTTGAGGTGCCATTGTGACCTTTTGGGCCGAAACATGCTGAGGGCTGCCAGTTATATGTTTCACTTAAGCAAAAATGCTGAAGACATCAGTGCTACCCTCTCTTCGGCTGAAAAAGAGAAGAGGAAGGCTGCTGCTGCCGAAACTAAAAATCTGCTAAGTCAAGTTAAGGAAAGTGAGTCAAATCTTCGAGCTCTAACAGAGGCAAACGCCGAGCTTCAAAAAAGATTTGACGCTTCTGAGAGAGCTCGAGAGACTGCTCAAAAGGCCCTGGAGGATACGGTTGGAAAGGAAGCTGAGAAAGGAAGGTTGCTGCAGGCGGCCCAGGCGAAACTAACTGAAGCTTTTCAAAGGGTTAATGAGCTGGAAGGTGTTGCTGGTCGTTTGACGAGTTCGGAGGCGGAAGTGACTAGGTTACAAGGGGAACTGGCCGAAGCTCGGAAGGAGCTGATCAAAACTCGTCGGAAGGCTTTGAAGCATAAGGTGCTGGCTTGCAAGAACCACTTCAACTGGGATCATGGTGTTGTTGACTCTTTTATGAATGCTGCGAAACAGTTAATGCTCTTGAACCCTGGAATTCGAGTGGTTGGGGCTAGCCCATACTATGGGGTTGATGGTGATCGGATGATCGATTATCGTGATGATTCTGAAGTGGATTTATCAGCAGCCAACCTGCCGAACCCCTTGGAGTTGGAGCAAAGTGAAGAAGATTTTGATGGGTCGTCCATTGCCTTGTCCGAAGACGAGGATTAACTCTTTTGAGATGTATTTTGCTGTATTTTGCTATGTAATTTTGTAATTTGAACTTGTTTAGATTTCCTTTCGCAACATTGCTCTGTAAGAAGTGGATCTTATTCTGTTCTTCATGATTTTAACATTGTATTTTATCTCGTTATAAACTGTTGTTTAGATTTCGAATCTCCGACCTATGGCCTAGGTGGGATCCTCGGTCCTCGGCAATTTGAAACTGTTTTTAGTTTTTGGCCGGGCATCTTATTAAAGTACTAGCAATTGTTAGTTTATATGTCCTTGTTAGAAGGTCATGTATAAACACCCAAGTTCGCCTCGGTGGCGAGCCGAGGGGAAATGGATAGTACGTTAACAGTAAGAGAGTATGAGAGACAAATACAAAAAAGAAAACTTTATTGAATTTCCTTGATCCGTTTGTAAACAGGAGTCAAATACAAAAAAGGCTAACTAAGAGCATGCTAAAGATAAATGACAGGAATTTTAAATGATAAAATTTCATCTTTGCAGACAGTGCTGTGACTCCCACTTAGCTATAGTAGGGTTTGAGCTTGGTGGCGTTCCAGGAGTTGTTCAACTGTTGGTTGGTTAGTGTTTCGAGTCTTTAGGCCCCCGAGTCCGTCTTTGAGATCACTCGGTAGGGACCCTCCCAGTTTCTTGCCAACTTCCCTTCTCTTGAATTTTTTAGTCCAATGTCAGCTCGTCTAAGGACCAGGTCTCCCACAGCAAAACTCCTCGGGACCACCCATTTGTTGTATTCTCGGGACTGCCTTTCCTTAGCTTTTTTCTCTCGGTCCGAGGCTAGAGATCGGATTTCCTCGCTGAGGGTTAGCTCTTCCTTTAGCAAATCTTCGTTTACTTCTATTGGTCGCTCGGATATACGAAAGGTAGGGATCCGAGTTTCAATAGGTAGCAAAGCCTCACAACCGTAGGTCAGTCGGAATGGGGTTTCTCCTGTTGAGGTGTGTATGGTCGTTCTGATTGACCATAATACCTCGGGAAGGAGGTCAGCCCATGAACCCTCGGCGTCCAGCAATCTTTTCTTCAAACCGTCAATGATGGTTTTATTCGCAGCTTCAGCCTGCCCGTTGGTTTGTGGATGCTCGACTGATGAGAAGTGGTGGGTGATATGGAAGTGGTTGACAAGTTCCTGGAAAACCTTAGCAGTGAATTGGGTACCGTTGTCGGTGACCAGGGTGTGTGGGACACCGAAACGGTTGATGACTTGTCTGAGAAAGAACTTCTGAATCCTGGCGGAAGAGATTGTAGCCAATGCCTCGACCTCAATCCACTTTGTGAAATAATCCACCGCGACCACCACAAACTTTAGCTGCCCCGGAGCTGTTTTGAATTTTCCTATGATGTCCATGCCCCACTGATAGAAGGGCCATGGTGCAATCATCGAGTGTAGCTCCGTCGGGGGGCGTTGAAAAATCTTTCCATGAAGCTGACAAGATTCGCATTTTTTAACATGTTCCGAGGCGTCGCTGAGGAGTGTAGGCCAGTAGTAGCCCGCTCGGAGCACTTTGCGAGCTAATGCCTTCGCGCCCACATGGTGGCTCGAGATTCCTTCATGAACCTCGGCCAACACCAGATCAGCTTCCGCTCGGTCCAGACACTTTGGCATTAGGGAGTCTATTCCCCGTTTGTACAAAATTTCGCCGACCATGGTGTATTGAGCCGCTTGCCTGACTATTTTCTTTCCTTGGGAAGGGTCGGTAGGTAGGATTTGGAACTGGAGATATTGCTTAATGGGGTCCATCCAGCTGGTGGTCAAAGATATAGCTAAGATAACACTTGGCTGGTGAACAGTTTCTTGGACTAGGGTTTTGTTGTTCTCGGGTCCTTTAGTACTGGCGAGTTTTGACAGGATATCTGCTCGGCTGTTAGAAGACCTAGGGATGTGGGTGATAGAGAATTGGGGGAAAAGATCTGTGAGAGTTTTGACTTGTTCTAGATATTTCTGAAGGATTGGTTCTTTGGATTGGAACTCACCTTTGACTTGAGATACAACTAGCTGGGAATCACTAAAGACTTCAATTTCTAACGCCCCCATTTGATGGGCCATTCGCAAGCCGGCTATCACCGCCTCGTATTCTGCTTGAGGGAGTACTCCACACAAATGCCTGCTGCGTTTTCAAGGATTATCCCTGCTCCTGCCCCCTTATTGTGGCTGGAGCCATCAACATAAATTTTCCATGGTTGGGAGGGGTTGGAATAAGTAGAATCTGATAGCTCTGAAACAAAATCTGCCAAAATCTGGGACTTGAGAGTTTTCCTTGGCTCGTAGGTGATGTCGAACTCTAATAGTTCAACAGACCACGAGACCATCCTTCCGGCCAAGTCGGGTCGGTTGAGAACCTGCTTGATCGACTGAGTTGTTCTGAGTACTATGGGGTGGTTCTGAAAGTATTGCCGGAGCCTCCTTGCAGCAACCACCAAAGCAAAGGCGAGTTTTTCAATTTTGGAATATCTTATCTCAGGCCCTTGGAGGGCCTTGTTGACAAAGTAGATGGGACGCTCGGTTCCTGAGTCGTCTCTAACCAAGACCGAGCTAACCGATGTCTCACTCATGGACAAATACAAAAACAAAGTTTCCCCTTCCTGAGGACTGGTGAGGACGGGAGGGGCCGAGAGGTATTGCTTGAGCTTTGTAAACGCTTGTTCACAAGAGTCGTCCCAATGAAAATTCTTGTTTTTTCTGAGTAATTGGTACCATGGTAAAGCTTTCTTGGCTACTTGAGGGAGAAATCTGGAGAGGGCTGCCATCCGACCAGTTAGCCTTTGAACTTCTTTGACATTAGATGGGCTGTGCATGCTCAGAATAGCTTGACATTTCTCCGGGTTGGCCTCGATACCCCTCTCCGTGAGCATGAAACCTAAAAAGGCCCCGGCTGGGACCCCAAAGGTACACTTATCGGGGTTCAGGCGCATGTTGAATTTTCTAATTCTTCCCAAAATAGCCGCGAGGTCCCGAGGATGGTCCTCCTTCTTCTTACTCTTTGCTATCATATCATCAATGTACACTTCGAGAGTAGGTCCGATCATTCCCGAGAAGATCTTGTTCATCATAAGCTGGTAGGTTGCGCCGGCGTTTTTCAACCCGAAAGGCATTACCGTGTAGCAGTAAGTTGCCCTTTCAGTGATGAAGGCCGTTTTCTCCTGATCAGGAGGGTACATCGGGATTTGATTATATCCCGAGTATGCATCCATGAAAGATAGGAGTTGGTAGCCAGATGAGTTGTCCACTAGTTTGTCGATGATGGGGAGGGGGTACTGGTCCTTTGGGCATGCTTTGTTCAAATCGGTATAGTCGACGCACATGCGCCATTTCCCATTCGATTTCTTGACCAGAACGGTGTTGGAGAGCCACTCCGAGTAGCTAACCTCCCTTATGAACCCGGCGGAAAGGAGCTCGGATACCTTCTCCTCTATCACTGCAGCCTTTTCGGTGCCAACCCTTCTCTTCTTTTGGGCGACCGATTTGGCGGTCGGATGAACGCTGAGCCGATGACAGATCAAGTTCGGATCAATCCCCGATCTTTGTTCTTCTTTAAAAGCTCGAGCATTTCTGCTCGTATTTCTTCTGGAAGGTTGGTTCCGAGTTTCACTTTTCTGTCTGGTAGTTTTTCATCTAAAACAATGAACTCCCACTCTCCTTCAGGGGTCGGTCTTGAATCATCCAAATCGGACCTAACATCTAGGTCCGTCAAGAGTACACTTCCCCTGTTTAAACTTAACTTTGGCTGAATTTCTTCTGGAATCTTAATCTTTGCCAAACTGGCATTGTAACACAGTCGAGTCTTCTCCTGCTCGGCTCGGATGGAAACTACAGTCCCGTCAGTGCCTTCAAACTTCATAGCCAGATGGATAGTTGAAACCACCGCGCCGAAGGCCTGCAAGCATGTCCTGCCAAGGATGGCATTGTATGCCGACGGACAATCGACGACGAGGAACTTAATAATCTCGGTTCTTGCCGAGGGGTGGTTCCCAAGGGTCACTGGCAGCTGGATGTGTCCTTTGGGAACCACTGCATCTCCAGTAAAGCTGATCAGCTTTCCCTCGAAAAGGGTCAGGTCCGAGGTTTTTAATTTCAGTGCTTCAAAAAGGTTCATGAACATGATATCTGCCAAGCTACCCTGATCGATGAATACCCTGGCAACCTCGTAGTTACCGATCAACGCAGTGATGACCATAGGGTCGTTATGACCCGGGATCACCCCTTCGAGATCATCATCGGAAAAGCAAATGGGAACACTTTTTGTGGCTCTCTTTCGGATTGGATGATTGTGAACTGCAAGGACTTGATTGATGTATTTCTTTCTGTCGGACCGTTTCTCTCCTCCTCCCGCAAAACCTCCAGCAATGGTGTTGACTCGCAGGTTTTGCGGGGATCGGTCCGTCATGGCTACCTCTATCATGGACACTCTCTGCTGATTGGTTGGTTGTTGTTGGTTGGTATTTTGATCGGCCTGCCTGGTTGACGACCGACCATTCCTGTCTGGAGATGGAGTTCTTCTTCGAGTATGTCGGTCAAGTGCTTCCCGGACATACTGCTGTAATTTACCGTCCCTGATTAACTGCTCAATCACATCCCTGAGCCAAGTGCATTCATCTGTAGTGTGCCCATACCCACCATGATACGAGCAAAATTTGGAGCGATCCTGTCGCTGACTTCTCTTCAAGGGGGGTGGTCTTTCTATTGCTCGGAGGTCGGTCTGCATTGTTTCCTGCAGAATTTGGCTTCTTGGAACTGTGAGAGGGGTATATTGCTCGAATTTCCCTCGGGGAGGTCCAAATCTCCTCTCCCCTCGGGGTCCTCTCCTTTGATCCTCTCTTCGGTCATCTCTTCTGTCATCTCTTCTCTCGTCTTTTCTTGATCTTGCCTGGGAGGATGGCTCCCCTCGTTCGCCTCTGTCTCTGTTTCTTTGCCATTTGCTGAATTCTTCTAAGTTTATGAACTTAGTAGAACGATGTCTCAGCTCCGCCATATCCCTCGGCGGTTTGCCCACTAGTGAGTTTTTGAAATCTCCGTTTCGGAGACCCTGAGTGAAGAGAAAGACTGCAAAGCTTGGTTCTAAGTTAGGAACGGTCCCTGCCTCCGAATGGAAGCGTGAGAGATATTCCCGCAAGGGCTCTTCGGGTTGCTGCATAACGCCTGCTAGTGCGTGGTCGGACTTTGGTTGGACGCAACTAGTAGTGTACCTGTTCAGAAAAACTCTCTTCATTTCTGCACAGTAGTTAACAGAGTTCCTAGGCAAGGCTGAGTACCATCTTAAGACGGGTGGTTGCAGAGTCATGGAAAAAGCTCTGCATTTCATCATGTCTCCACCGTCATAAAAGTTCATAGCTCCTTCAAAAGACAAGATATGCTCCAGAGGGTCGGTTAACCCGTTATACTTGGAAACACTTGTTGGGCCGAGAAAGGCTGAGGGTGTCTCGTATGCCATGATTCTCGGAGTGAAGGGATGGCCAGGGTGAGCAGTATGGTCGGTTTCATATGTGTCCTCTAGGGTTGTGTTTATGGGGGGTGGTGGAGGTAGAGTGGTGGTTGGGTGGTCGCGGTGGGGGATCAGCTGAGTTGCTAGGGTTGTTGCTAACGCCCCTCCGGCCACCGCCTGCATATGGAGCTGTTGGAGGTCGGCGATGGCCTGGCCCTGCTGTTCAAGGATCTTAGCTTGTTGCTTAATGATTTCTTCCAACTGGCTCTCCCTTTGACCACGGGAGTGATTCCTATCCCCTCCAGAAACACGGGCGTCGATGGATCGGCCTGATCCATGGTTTTGTGCATGATTGGGGTTGAGAGGGTTCGTTTGCCTGGAATGGACGGTGTAAGGACCACTATGCATGCGAGCTGGAATGGAGTGGTGGCTCCGGGCTGGAATTTGTCTTACTGATGGCATGCTGGGATGTGGAGGGTTTCTCCCTTCAAGATCTTTGCCGTTGTCGCCACTGCCTTCTTGCAAACTCTGCCGGTTTCGCCCTGCTTGGCGGTTTGCACCACGCGACGTGGCGTTTCCTCGCGTCTCTACCATTTTGGGGTGGGAATAGCAGTTTATGGATCCCCACAGACGGCACCAAATGTCGTGTCTGGGACACGGTGTATCAGATGCTTCCCTAGCTCTAAGGTATAGAAAGACCCAAGAACTAGCGGATAGACTGGAGTTAGTGTATGATTATCTAGGTATACTAGAGGTCCAGTTGGGACAACTAGGGTTTCCCTAATCACAGTGTGTGCAGTTGTGCAATTAGGGAGAGAGAACGTACCAGAGCCCCTTGCTGGAGACAACTATTTATAGGGGTGGCATTGTACCTTGTGGGCCTGTACGGAGGGCCAGCAAGGCAGCTGACGTGTCCCATTCAGGATGTAGGATGAGTCATTCATCCTTATCCTGTAGTGGAGAATCTTATCCCTGTTGGCAAGTTAGGCTCACGCGCCCCTAGCTCGGACTCCTTGGGGGTAAGCCCCATGTGGTCGGTTCTGAGGTGCCAGGATGGGTCCTAGGACAAGCGCTCGGCCTGGGTAGCCGTGACCTATCAGATAGGATAATCTGGTCGGCCGAGTATGCTAAGGGTAGACCGAGGGTCGGTCTACCACATAAGCCCCCTACCCGAAGATGTGCAAATATGATGTTGTTGTATTTGGTGGTTGGTACATTGTTTCTTACCATCAGTTGTGAAAAATTATGATTTTGGGGTGTGCTTTTCTCGAGCATTACTGTAAGATTTGGGGGTCGTCCATGTAACTGTGTAAGTACTGTGTTCATGGTTGCAACTGCATAAACTCATTTAATGCTAGAAGTATAAGTGTGTAAACATCTGGACAAGAGAAATTGTTTGAAACATTCTGGAAAAAATATTTGTAAGCCATTCTGGAAAAAAAAAATCAACAAAATTACATTGTTCGAATGGTGTTTACACCATTCTGAACCAACACTAATAGCAAGCCCAAGTCCTAAAAGTATGAGCGATAATCAAAAGTATGATGACAAATCCAAGATTTTATTTTTCTTATTATTGTTTATATTGTTGGGTAGGTAATGCTACATACTTTTCTGCCATACCTTAAATTCTTCTATTTTAGCAACCCTACCTAGGAAAAAAACAATTATGTGGGATGTTACTTCATAGCTTTTATAAAAAATTGTTCTTCAAATGTTAATATCTATATATTTCAGGCTGCAGGTGTTGATGCTTTCAAACGCCTGCAATCTTGGCATCTAACACAAGTTCCATTTCCATCACTCGTCTAGCTTCTTCAACCAGCAGGCCACATCAGGTTTTTATTTGAGTGCATTTTATCTTATAATTCCTAGAATCATATCTTAATATGTGAGTTACATTTGTCTAATATCTGTAACTGTGTAACATGGGCTTTTATTGTCATTTAACTTGAATTAGACGTTTGCTAATTGGACATCTGAAGTGGTTTTTACTTCAAACATTTGTTTCTATGTGTTAAAGAAAATTGTGCTCTTTTCCTGTTGATTATCTGCTATGATTTTCATGCATAATATATTACGAAGTGCTTGCATAAACTGTGGGGTAGTGTTGTCCTATAATATTTTTGGTTTTAGTTGATAGGCTATTAAAAATATAAATCCTTTCATGATTTATTTGTACATGGTTTTAGTGTTGGGATTGCAATGAGAGAGGATTTGGAGTCTTTGTATATGTTGTGATTATGTATTTTGATTCGTGAGTGTTGTTCAAAATGATGGATTTGTGATTGTTCTTTGTTTGCCAAATTTGATTAGCTGCATCTGTTTGAGTATTAAGTATATGTTTAAGTCCTGTCAAGGAGTCTGAATGGTTAGCTATCAATTTCAGGTTGGGCAGAAGAGGGGTGAGAGAAGGCATAAGTTCATCTGTGTTCTGCCTTACAAGATTCGTGAATGTAATGTTTTTTCTGGTTTGGTGGGCTTGGCTGGTTGTTGGATCTGCAATTTGTGTTGAATGGTCTTTGCAAAATGACTGATTACTAATTGAAGTGTTAAAATCTGCTGAGGGTGTGGGGGATTCCTTTTGTAATTACTCATGGTTTATTCAATATGTATGAATGTAAGATTTTCTGAAATAGTTTCAGGTTTGTAGTACTGCATGTGGTTGCAAAAATAGTTTCAGGTTTGTAGCATTTTGGAACTTGGTAGTCATCATAGTTGTGTGTGTTTTTCTCCCTGTATTGAGTACTTTATTTTCTCATTGATCATGTGATTATTGTCAAGCATGGTAGAATCAATGCAAAAGACTTTTTTCATGTATCTTTTGATGGAGCATAGACTTTGTACTTTGCTGCAAAAGTGCAAATCATGGTGCTTTTTTCATTTGTTTTAAGCATGCAACTACTTTGTACTTTGCTGCAAAAGTGCAAATAGAGCCTGGATTGTTATTCTTTCTTCTCTTTGTGAGGCTTGCTGATCATGATAACATCTTACCAGAGCTTCTTGCAACAAGGAAAATAAAGTAAAGGTTTGCTAGTTGCTAAGGATGTGAAAATTAACAAGTTACTTTGTGAGTCAAATTGTCATGCAGTGAGGCTATGTAATTTACATGTTCTTCCTTAGCACCACATTTTTGTTGTTGTGTTAGATGACATTTGGACTTCTTGGACTTGAATTATCTTTTGTTTGCAGACTATCCTGGTTTTAGGCACTTAGCACCAATGCTGTTTGTTGCTATTTTTTATCTTTAAATTCATTAGTAACCAAAGAAAAAGAACCATAATTTGACAATCATGAAGTGATAGAAATTAGGCAATATTAATTACAACTTGTGCAGGTTTTATGAAGTGATCTTTATGATTTGCTTCACAACAATTTCGCAAAATAACAGCCCACTAAAGAATGCCTTCAAAACAACCAATGCCAAGTCTAACAGAGGACAACTTCTAATACTTCTAATAATGCAATTCATAAAACAAAAGCAAAAACACAAGAAAAGATATTGTTCCATATTGAGATTGAGCAAATAGAATTTCATTCATAGTATTAAGACAAGAATTACATATCTCATGATTTTACATCAACAAACACAATTTCTCATGTAGAGCGCTTAATAGAGATTAGCTTCATGTAACTTATTAGGTTCAATGCAATGCACAAATGGAAACTAAAACCGGGTCAAAAAACCATTTCTAGAAACCGGGTCAAAAAACCATTCCGAAAATCCGGGTCAAAAAACCATTGATATAAACCGGGTCAAAAAACCATTTCGAAAAACCGGTTCAAAAACCGTTTTAAAAAAACCGGTTCAAAAACCGTATTAAAAAACCGGTTTTAAACCGGTTCAAAAATTAAAACCGGTTTTTATTGATAAACCGGTTCAGTAACTGGTTCACCAAATGAACCGATTCATAACCATTTAAGAACCGGTTTATGAACCATTTTTTAGAACCCTCAATTAGGTTTTTCAAAACCGAACCGTTTTACTCAATTTGGTTCGGTTTTTAAACCATGAACACCCTTAGTCGTGATTGGTGACCAGATCTGCAAATGACGGTTGATGGTCAACCTCATCTGTCATGGTGGTGGTGCGATAATGACAACATGATGATGTGATAATGGCAACGGTGGATGGCTTGTTCATGACAATAGTGATGGTGGATGGTAGATGATGGGTCATGGCGATGATGAAGAGGTGCAATGGTGGTGGGTCACGATGACAATGAAGAAGAGCGGTGGTGTTTAAGGTGTTGGTGGTTGTGTTTGTTGGTAATAACATGCCTTGTATTCCAAAGATTGAAAGCATCATATTTCAAAGCATATTTTCGAGCCCTTAACCAATGCCAACATTCCCATCTATTTGGCTGAATCAATTTTGATATGGTCATTTTCAAACTTGGTTAAGCATGGGTGTAAAGAAATGGCCAATCAAAATATTTAGTAAGTCAAATTCATTTCAACTCCACACTAGAGTCTTACATGAGTCTTTTTTTTCGTTACCATGGAAACTAAAGGTAAAAAACAAAAAGGAAACTTATGTAAATGAGCAACACCAACATCATCGAGTTGGATCCACAACACCATGAATGGAGATGAAGCATTTGAAACTTGATCAAACACATCATTATGCAAAGTTAGCCTCATGCAGAACATGGTGAATAGCAACATACCAAGCTCTATCCTTAATGATTTGATGTCATTGATGATGGCCACATACCCGTGGTATTGAGATGAATCTAGTAGGTTTCCCAACCGAATGCCTTTGCAGAATCAGATTCACACAGGGCTTCTGACCCCAGCTCCCATGCCACCAGCCTAGCTAGCAGAATTTCACCATAGCCCGTAGCACTAGCAATACCAATAATCCACGTGCCAGTCAGGTAAATCAAAAGATCTCCAAAGCCAAACTTACCACCCTCCAAACAACTATTGTCCACATTTATTATGATATTACCCAAAGAAGAAGGGATCAAATGGACCGGCTATAGTTGAGAAATGGTATTAAGGTTAGGCATCAAGAATTCCAAATTCATATTGTGATCAACAAAAACATTTAGCAGAACCTGGTGCACTCCCCAAACCTTTTCATCTAGCATCATATTAATAGTCTAACACCAAACCCACCATATTGAAGCTAGAAATAATGGTCCTGATCCAATCAAAATATACCTCGCAACCAATTCACCATGTTATTACTCAAGAAGACTTGATAATAACATAGAATTCCTCTAAACCAAACTTCTTTGGAGTGGAGACAATCCCATGGACAATGAAGAATTGATTCCTCACTCAAAGAGCAACGAGAACAAGCATGTGACAACACCAAGCCAGGATGATGTTGCAGATCATCATCCCTTCTACCACTCCAAGCCAACACATCTTCTTAGGGATTCAAACTGACTTTGGCTTTGATTATGCGCATCAAATATAAGATGAAGTTGTGGTGGTCGTGGCATTCAAAATGGATCAACCATGCATATATTTATGGGTAAGCACTCGCACCTATAATCTATGATACTCATTAGCCATTTTCCTCACAAGTTTACCTAACGGAGAAATGTTAAACAATCACGAATATCTTAATCCAAGCCCTCCAAAACATTTGGTGTTAGGAAAAACTAGAATAAATTTCCCTCCTCTGTGTGACGCAAAATAGGCTATACAATGCGGAAACGATATATATGCAGATAAGTATGTTATTGAGAAACAGAAGGGGTAGAAATAGAAGATATAACACCAGGAATTTTAACGTGGAAAAACCTTCTCCAAATTAGAGAAGTAAAAAACCACGCGCACAAGCCAATAAAATCTCCACTATGAAAAAGTAGGAATACAAAGTGTCTCTCCGTGTGTAGGAGGAATACTCTCAATCTCACCCTAAAAGGATGGGATAAAATATCTCTAGTATTGCACTAGGATTTCTCTCCAGCGTCTCACTAGGAACTCTCTATACTCACTCTATGGTGGAAAAACTCTCTAAGACTCTCTCTTGAGGTTTGGTGGTGTGGTGCGTCTTGCTCTCCCCTAGAGAGCTCTATTTATATTGTTTGGATTGAAGGCTCTGACTTGCTCCCCACTCCAATTGCTTGCTCTCCACTCCAAGTGGCTTGACTTTGTCTCCAAGTAAATAAGCTTGCTCTCCAAGTAAGTAAGGTTGCTCTCCAAGTACCTTGACTTGAATTCCACTCAACTTGACTTTCTCTCCAAGTAATGACTTGGGCTTTTTATCTCTTCCCATCAAATAAGGAAGGAAACCCAACATTTGGGAGTGGTCAAAGTATTCTATGATACAAGATGGAGACCCTTAGAAGTATCATTCTTAACCCGAATGAATCTTCTAATAAGTCAGTCAAGATTAGGGGTGTAACGGTCCAATCTAGTCTGGTCTTCGACAAATATTACAGACCAAACCAATCAAATTAACATAGTTCGACCTTGATATATTCTATTTACAAATGGTCTGGTTCTGTTCGGTCCAGTCTATTTAGCACATTTACTTAAAATTTGAAATATTGAAAAATCATTATCAAATATTCAAATTAAGTGTCACCAACATTTTAAAAAAAAAACAGCATCAAATTCATACTTTTTTTGAGTTGGTAGTAGAGTTTTGGTACAACCTTAGAGGTAAGTTGGCAATGTTTCTGTTGAAAAATGCCACAATTCTCTAGACTATTCTAAAAGCTTGTAGTAATAAAATTTCTAAAAGTTTCTAGAATTGTAACAAAAAGAAGTAATAGTTAAAGAAAGGACCAGAAGCTAAGGTGGTGGAAACTTATAAATGTTTCCTCTCGCCGACAATAGGCTAGTATCACTACTACAAAATGAATAATTAAAGGCGGTATTTTAAGGGTGGTTCCTTAACGGAACCGCCCTCTTTTGTTTAAATTGATTTAAGAGAAAAGTTGTTTTTGTAAGTTCCATGATGAATGTTTTGATAATGACAAAGTGTTTTGAACAAGCTACAAAGATGTTGATCAAGTTTCAAGTTCAACAAGCAACAACAAACATCAAATGAAGAAGAGAGAAAGCAAACTCATGAAGACATAGTTTGAGTGTAATTGTAATTGTTTTATCTTTTGCCTCTCAAGCTTCTTAGGTCTTTTATTTTGATGAGTTTGGTTAGAGTTTATTTAGAGGGTAGTGAATCTCTATCATAGTAATGATTAAATCATAATTTGAGTTTTCACTTAACCTAGAATCAATAGGTGGCTTAAAGGTTTGAAAGGAAAGGTTTAGTTTTGAGAAAACAAGTTTCTAACATGTGCAGTGTGGATTTAATCGATTAAGTCAAAATTTAATCGATTAATACTCGATTAATCTGAAATTTAATCGATTAAATACTGCAGATCTGGTTTTTTAAAATACGATTTTCACTTCTCAAAATCAGTTTTTAAGTGCTACAACTTTTGGGTATTCTATATAAACCTATTCCTAACCTTTGTGATCAATATACATCATTTTCATAATCAATTTTACAAGAACCAAGTCACTCTATTCTCTCTCAAATTCAAAGATCAAAGCTTTCATATTTTCATATTCTTTGATCAAGAACCTTTGAATCTCTTATTGTGAATTGTCATAGCTATTGAATGAGATTCATGGGAGTGTCATGTGTATTCATTGAGTTGTAATCTTTGCAAGAAGGCAAGCCAACTACAACAACAAAGAAGACTTGGTGTGTCGTTTATCATCAAGCAAGTTCATTCAAGCAATTGAAGAAGAAGAAAGTCTTGGTTGTGAATCAAGCAAAGTGAAGCCTTGGTGTGTGGTTTATCATCAAGCAATTGAAGACTTGTTGTGTGGATTATCAACAAGGGGTAGAGGTTAGATTAGAGAGAAGATCAATAGGATTACAAGGCAAGGGTGTGGAGTATCTCTTGTAGGCTAGCAAGAAGGGAGTCTTGTGAGGCATTTACTTGTAATTTGAGAACTCTAATTCCTCATAGTGAAGAATCTCTCTTGGTTGAAGAGGGGACTGGATGTAGCTTTCAAGCGGATGAAAGTGAACCAGGATAAATCACTGTGTCGTATCTCTAAACCCTTACTCTTTACATTCTTGTTGTTCATTGTGTTCTTGGTTGAAAACCTAGAAAAAGATTGATTTTCATAATTGATTGAATTGAATCTTTATTGTTCAAATTAAGTTGGGGAAAATCATTTTCATAACCTAGGTAATCAATAAGAATATAGGTGTTAATTGTTTCCGCTGAATCTCTGGTTATACGTGTTAATTGATTGATTTTCGTATGCGATTGAAAAAGTGATTTTTCAGTTTTTGATAGATTTAATCGATTAAGCACATTCTTAATCAATTAAGGACTTTTGAACTTTCAGGCTTAATCGATTAAACTTCAGAATAATCGATTAAGACAGTACAAATTTGCAAAAATCATTTGTTTTGATTGTTTCGTTTTGTTTCTTTCGAAAATCTTTCAAGGTTTCGAAAACACCTATTCAACCCCCACTTCTAGGTGTTCTCCTAGGGTTCCTTAGTTGTTTCAACCACCAATTGCGGTTTCCTCAGTTTTCTTTAACCAGCCTTAAAAATGTTATTTTTAGGGGCGGTTGCTTAACGATACTGCCCTCTTTTGTTTAAATTGATTTAAGAGAAAATTTTTTTTCTTTAACCAGCCTTAAAAATCTTATAGAAAATATAAAATTTAAATATAAAAATCTTAACCAGCCTTAACCATTTAGCCTATTTAAAAAATATAAAAATCAAATAAAATTCAGAAAACTATAGAAGATGGTTCCATTGTTGAACCGCCTACTTATATCATTCAAATTAAAATTATATCATTCATTTGTGACTAAGTTAGAAAACTCCCTCCCTAATTCCTATATTCATTTGGAACCCTAAAATACTGAGAAGACGACACAGTTTGCTCATGGCTTCTTCTCTTCTTCACTTCTTCTTCTCCCCGGTGGCCCCTTCGCTCCTCCACCGCTGCTACTTCCGAAACCATCAATGGCACCACCACCAACCTCCGCGAAAATCAGTGGCAACAACGGTGAACCGGAACCAGAACTCGAATTCCTGCTCGAAAATAGCTCCGGATTCGCCAAATGAATCCTGCAGTACGAAACGCAGAGCTTCTTCGCTTGCTTCACCACCGATTCCATCTCCGACTTCAGATTCTTGTCCTTCATGTTAGCGATTTTCTTCGATTCCTCGTGCGTGCGGTTGTAGCAGCCGACGAGGTAGTGAAAGGTGGATTCGCCGGCGCCGGGGAATTCGCTGGAGATACGATTGATTAAAACTCGTTCCATCAAATATTGAGAGAACGAGGTCCTTCCCTTTGCTGAGAATCTCAGCGGCGGTTAATTCCATGTAAACAATTCGAGAATCGTTGCTCGTGGCGGAGTTGGAATCGTTGATCGAAACGAGGAAGATTTTTCTGATGATTATATCTTCCACTTCCTGTGGAGTTCGTTGAGGTTTCGATGAAGCCATGATTTCTCAAATTTGAAAGGTGAGAGTGATTGAGTTACTGATTTTAGGTTTAATTTTCTGGTATTGAATAGGAATTGATTTTCTCTTTCTAATTATTTTTTTATGAGAAACAAAAGGAAAAAGAAAAGGGAGAAGATTTTTAAGGGAATTGAGTGAGAATGAAAGAGAAGGATTTGGGCATGAGGAGCATGGTCTGGTTGGGAAGAAGGATCAGAAGGTTCTTATTGTGCATGCTTCTTCACTATGATTTCAACATTTTTTTATACTAATGAACCAAGATTTTTTCACCCAACCATTACTATTTTATTTTTCACATTTTTCTAAAAAAAAAAACAAATTTCAGAGTTTAAAAGGGAAGTGTGACAAGGTGTGTATGTCCTATTTTGAATGACTATCAATCCCTCTCCGTAGTTTGTATTCATATTGTCCCTGATCATTGCAAATTTGGTATTCCTCTTGTGATGCTGTTTGGCAGGGCTTCACAGTTCTAATTCAAGTTAGGATCTATTGGTTTTTTTTTTGTGTACTCATAGATGCAATAGTTGCAGTACAGCCATGTGACTGTGCTATTGTTGTCAGTTTTGTTTGGTGAAACTTTAACTAGTTTAAATGGCATGAGTTGAATGTCGAAAGGGAATGATAATGTATGGCTTGATGAAATCTGATTATGTTTAATTCTGCATGTCTTTGTGATTTTGAATTTTAATTTTAATTCAATTGATGTTAAGTGTGCTATTGTTGTTATTCCTATGCCATGAGAAGTGAACCATTCTGGAAATTCAGAAGTGAATTTGAACATCAGTCATGTCAATTTACATCTTGCATTGCATTAACAGAGAAATTTGTAGCTTGAAAAACCTGAATTGCTGATTGGAAATTGGGTTATTGGATAGATTAGTAGAAATAACTCTATTAATGGATTGATAGCTAATCATAGATTGTGATGTAATCATTGTTGGAAACCAACAAGCGGGCTTTGCAATTACTAGAGGGGGGGTGAATAGTAATCGGAATGCAACAGTGACTAATTTTTCGAATGCAATTAGGTTTAATTAATCAAGTGCAGATTTTTCAGAAACAGAGCACGAACACTCGAGTATTTTAAAAACTACTCGAGTAAAAACTCAAGAACACTCGAGTCTTTCCAAGAATACTCGAGTAAATCGTCCAGATAGCAGAAAAACAGTTTCTGGAAAATATGCACTTTAATCAATAACAATGAATACAGTTCAAGGCAGATTATTAATAGAGTAGAAAGCAATTAAATAAAGTTATAACAACTTGAAAACAACTTAATTTTTGCGGAATTGCTACTCTAATTAATAATCCCCTTTTTGAGCAACTTAGGTTTGGTTTTTGCTTGAAGTTAAAGAAAGCTATAAAAGATCAACACCAACAATTTTATACTGGTTCACTCTCTATTTAGAGAGCTAGTCCAGTCCCCCTAAGAACCTTAGGAGTGTCTACTAAAATCAAATTGTTAGAAATATTACAAAGGGTATTGAGATGCCTCACTCAACCTATCCCTTCCAAGAGTGTACCAAACTCTTGAATTTCTACCCCAATTTGATGTTGGTGATGAAGACTCCTTCTTCTTCAAGCTCCTTGAAACCTTCAAGAGCTCCACCAAAGCTAAGAACCTCTTAGCAATTGCTTGGGAACCACCCAAGTCTTGAATGAACCTAAGATCCACTTAGGTACACTTGGTTACTAACCAAGATTTTGAGAACAAGATGTGTATGTGTATGTGGAGTGATCCAACAAATGATATCCACAACAATTAAGCACAACTCTAACTCTTAGAACAAATAATAATAATGAATGAATATTGAGTTAGAGTAATTATCCACTTGAGAGAGAGAATGATCAAAATGAATGTTTTGCACCCTCAACTTTAATGCTCTTGTTGGTTAGTTCAATAGCATTCATTTCTCATATCTGGAAAATACAATGAATGAGTGAAATCAACTCTTTCATTCCATTTTTGCCCTTTTCCAACGGTTAAAATTTTGCTGTCAGAACCAAAACACTCGAGTACTTTTGACACTACTCGAGTATTTTGCCCATCTTTCAATAGAAATGCCCAAGTATTGAACTAACGGTCAAATCTCTGTTTTGAGGCTGAAATACTCGAGTATTCTGGGAAGTACTCGAGTGTTTTGATACTCGAGTAACTTTCAGATTACTCGAGTGTCTTTATACTCGAGTATTTTTGTGATTACTCGAGTGTTTTGCCCAGAGATGATAAAAATCAAGTTTTTCAACAATTTATTTCAAGTCTCTCTTCAAGGAATAATTTTATGTAACCCCTAACCTTTTTCATGCAATTAAAATTATTTATCCTAAGGGTGAGATAACTTCCTAAGCTACCCACTCTCAATAAAATAAAATTACATTCAAAATAAAATTGAGAATGAATAGATACATAATGCACTTGATCTTCTTGACTTGATGAGCTTGAATTCTTGCTTTAACTCCATGATCTAATTATATTGTCATCATCAAAATAAATCCACCTAATTGGAGACTTGATTCTACAATCTCCCCCTTTTTGATGATGACAAAATAATTAAACCGTTCCTTCTCTTTTGAGAGCTCCCCCTCAATATAGGAACCTATTAACCTGTCAATTCAGAGAATACCAAGCACAGCATAATATCCATAATATCATAGTCAAGTGCACAAAATGTAACTGGTATCAGAGCGAGAGCAAACATGATATCAGAGTAAGCAAACATAATATCAGAGTAAAAAAAATGATGTGCTTGCTCTTCTCATTCTCATTCTCCCCCTTTTTGTCATAATCAAAAAGATAGCATTTGGAAACGGAGGAGACAAGAAGGATACCAATAATGAAAACTCCCCCTTAAATAATATTAATATAAAACAAATATGACTATCAGAGAATACCAAACACGTGAAAAACAATAACCATGAGAAATCCAGTGAAATCACATCATAACATAGCATAAAACCACCAACCAAATCCAAGTCTGAACGAAAAAAAAAAAAAAAACATAAAACTGGATAAAGACCCACGCAGGGTTTAGAAAAATAAACAAACTCCCAAAAGCATAGTGAAAAACTAAACATCCAAAAAAAAATAACATGTAAAAAACAGAGTGCAATGTCCACCGATCTCAGAACATATCCGGTGCAGGGGGATCCTGAGGAGGAAAGAAGCGGCCGAATGCAGACATCATATCATCGAACCTAGCATTCATCTGAGCGGAATGCTGGTCCAACTGCGAATATATCATGGCCGACTGCACACCCATCTGAGACTCAATCCTGCTGATACTATCCTGCTGCTCAGCCAATCGATGCTCAAAGCTATCCAAGCGGCTGTCAAACTGAGCAAAGCGAGCATCGAAATATGTCTGATAAGTCCCAAAAGCAGGATGTTCAAACTGAATGTCATCAACCGGATCACCACCACCACCGCCACCATCAGCCTGATCATACTGAGCCTGCTCATCAGCCAACTGCTCAGCATCCAAACCTTGCTGAGCTGCAGCTTGCTCAGCAGCCTCCTGGGCCTTCATGGTGGCTACCTGATCCATCCAATACCACCTCCCGCCGCGCTTCCTCATTTTCATTTGACGCAATAGCCCCTCATGAAGCGCATGCAACTCTGCCGGAGGGTCAACTTTCTCCTCATCATGAGGAATAGGCACATTGAGGTGCCGGAGAAGTCGACACACATGCATAGGATAAGGCAGATTTTGGGTTGGTTTAGAAGACCCTGCCTTGACCATCCGAGCAAAAATAACAGCAGCCCAGTTCAACATATTATCATTCAGTATAGCATCAATAAGCTGAAGTTCTAATTTTGTGGGCTTTGAGTAATTTGGAGATGTTTGGGGCATAAGGATGTGACTAACAATATGGTGAAGAATGCGGTTTGAAGTGGTCATATTCACGGCTTTCTTTTCATCTCCGTCATAAACACGATCGGGACGAAGCAGATTTCGAAAAATATCATCAGTTTGAGCATTCAAATTGTTCTGCCCCGTTCGTGTTATGCCAAAGACAGTTTCTAAATCAGTAGGACGAAGTACAAGGTGGGTTCCAGCTACTCTGGATTCTAAAGTAGTCCTATTTATCTCCTTAAGATTTGCAAAAAATTGACGCACTAGTCTAAGATAAATTGGACCATTGAAAGAGATAAAATTCATAAGGTGTTGTTCCCTAAGCTTTTGAACAAATGTAAAACCGTTACCCTCAAGAAAATCCTCTGTGGTCCAGCTTTGTACACCATAGCCATGAGTGATGAACAATGCCTCCCTCCTAGCACATGCACCAGCAGAAAAGAATTCCTCTTCATGCTCTGAAGATGATGAAGAAGGAGGAGTAGGCTCTCTTCTTTTCTTCCTTGGACGTAGGTTAGCTCGAGAGGTAGACATTTGCACACAAATTGAAGAAAAAAATGGACAATTTCGAGTTTAGGGGAGTTAGGGTTTCAAAATGGAATTTCGGATTTGGGGGTGAAAAACAGTGATTTGAAGTAAAATAATTTAAGAAAAGTGATGTGGAGATGATTTAAAGTTAAAAGCTGTGAAAAATTGGAGTGAAAAACGTGTTTTGAGAGGTTGGGGTTGAGAGAACTCGAGTGGGGAGAAGAGGGGGTTCGTGAAAAGTAACTGCTGAAACGCTGCTGCTGTGCTTTAAAAAGTCGCATTACTCGAGTGTTTTAAAAAAAACACTCGAGTATTTGTTAAAGTACTCGAGTAAAAAGCCCGGTCCAGAAAGTCTAGAGTTACTGGACCGAAAAACACGCGAGTAAAACAGGACACACTCGAGTAAAGAGTAAAGTACTCGAGTAAAATTTGAAAACACTCGAGTGAAACAATCAGACCTGACCAAGAACTTTTTCAATTTTCAAACCATTTAATTTGGAATTAAAATACTCGAGTAGAAATGAAAATACTCGAGTAAATTTGACAGACAGACAGTTTTAACAGCAATTTGAACACATTGTCACTAAACCAACACAATTTAACATAAACACAAATCAGACTCAAAATCACTCACAGTCAAAAACACATAATTCACAACATCTCAAGGTCCAATTGTTTTTCAAACACTAATGCACATGAAATGAGACATAGTTGGTGAATTTTCACAAACACAAATCAATTAGCTAATGCTTGACTCATCTAAAATTCCAAGTTCTCCTCTTATATGATAAAAGGTATCTCTTGGCAATGGTTTTGTAAAAATATCCGCTAATTGGTTTGTGGTGCTTACAAATTCAATTGTGCAATCACCTTTTTGTACATGATATCTTAGAAAATGATGTCTAATTTCAATATGTTTAGTCCTTGAATGATACACCGGATTCTTAGTTAAGTTGATTGCACTTGTGTTATCGCACTTAATAGGAATATTTTCAAGTTTCAAACCAAAATCCAATAATTGTTGTTTCATCCACAAGAGTTGAGCACAACAACTACCGGCGGCGATATATTCCGCTTCGGCGGTGGAAAGAGCAACACAAGCTTGCTTTTTAGAAAACCATGACACTAGTGAGCTTCCCAATAAATGGCAAGTACCACTAGTGCTTTTACGATCAAGCTTGCATCCCGCAAAGTCGGAATCCGAATAACCAACCAAGCTAAGACTAGTATCACTAGGATACCATAATCCGGTATTTATCGTTCCTTTAAGATATTTAAATATATGTTTGACCGCGGATAGGTGTGATTCTTTAGGATTAGCTTGAAAACGGGCACACATGCATACACTAAACATAATATCTGGTCTAGATGCGGTAAGATATAGAAGACTACCTATCATACCTCTATATTTACTAACATCAACCGGTGTACCTTGTTCATCCTTGTCTAGGTAGCATGAGGTGCTCATGGGAGTGTAGGCTTCCTTGCATTTGTCCATTCCGAATTTTCCAAGGAGCTCCTTGCAATATTTTCCTTGATGCACAAAAATCCCCTCCTTGACTTGCTTGATTTGAAGTCCTAGGAAGAACTTGAGCTCTCCCATCATGGACATTTCAAATTCCTTTTTCATCAAATTAGAGAACTTGCTACACAAGGACACGTTAGTGGCACCAAAGATAATATCATCTACATATATTTGCACCAACAAAATGTCCTTTTTAGTTTTATAGATGAATAGGGTATTATCAACCTTTCCCCTTTGAAAGTCATTTTCTAATAAAAAGGTACTTAATCGATCATACCAAGCTCTAGGAGCTTGTTTTAATCCATAAAGTGCCTTTTTCAATTTATAAACATGGTTTGGAAATTCATGACTCTCAAAACCGGGTGGTTGCTTAACATACACTTCTTCATTTATGAAACCATTTAAGAAAGCACTCTTGACATCCATTTGATAAAGAGTAAATTTCATAATTGATGCAAAGGCAAGCAAGATTCGGATTGCCTCAAGGCGTGCAACCGGAGCAAAGGTCTCGTCATAATCAACACCTTCCTCTTGGTTGTACCCTTGGGCAACAAGTCTCGCTTTGTTTCTTATAATCAAACCGGATTCATCAAGTTTATTTCTATAAATCCATTTTAAACCAATTATGGTATGATCATCGGGTATAGGCACTAATTCCCAAACTTCATTTCTAACAAATTGATTTAGTTCTTCTTGCATGGCCATAACCCAATGTTCATCCAAAATTGCTTCCTTAATTGAATTTGGTTCGATTTGAGAAACAAAAGAAACAAAATGACAAATGTTTTGAATAGTCCTACGAGTTAATACTCCCTTTGAAAGGTCTCCTATGACATTGTCAATAGGATGAGCTTTCACCGTTTTCCAAGCCGGATCAAGACCATTTTTAACTTCACCTTCATCCTTTAAAATCTCCTTCCCTTTTTCATCTTTTGAAAACTCAAAACCTTCATCACAACCATCACTTAAAACAACATCTTCTTTCGAAGACTCATTAAAAACCACATGAATGGATTCTTCAATAGTCATAGTTCTTTTATTAAAAATTCTATATGCTTTACTATGTGAAGAATAACCCAAAAATATTCCCTCATCGGATTTGGAGTCAAATTTTCCAAGATGATCTTTTCCATTATTTAGCACATAAACTTTGCATCCAAAAACATGAAAGTAGGATATATTTGGTTTTCTTCCTTTGTAAAGCTCATGGGGGTTTTCTTGAGCATGGGCCTAACTAGAATTCTATTCATGACATAGCAAGCCGTATTAACGGCATCGGCCCAAAAATAATGAGGTACTTGAGAATCATTTAGCATGGTTCTTGCAAGTTCCTCTAACACCCTATTTTTCCGCTCTACCACTCCATTTTGTTCCGGAGTTCTTGGTGCGGAATATTGGTGTTCAATACCATGTTTATCACAAAATCTATCAAACTTGTAGTTTTCAAATTCACCACCATGATCGGTTCTAATAATAATTACTCGTTGGTTTACTTGGTTTTGCACAAGTTTAATATGGCGTTTGAAAGATTTGTAGGTCTCACTTTTTGCACTTAAGAATAAAGTCCATGTAAATCTAGAAAAGTCATCAACAATCACCAAACCATAGTAGTTCCCACCAAAGCTTTTTACTTGAGAAGGTCCAAACAAGTCCATATGAAGCATTTCTAATGGTCTTGTTGTGGACACTTCATTCTTAGAACCAAAATGGTTTTTGGTGTGTTTGCACTTCTTACAAGGAGTACAATCACCTTCAATTTTAAAATCAAGCTTTGGTAAACCAACCACTAAGTCTTTTGATTGTATTTTCTTTAATTGATTTATATTAATGTGAGCAATCCTACGGTGCCACAACCAAGTGTCACTCTCTTTGCTTACTAGACAAGTAGAAACCAAAGAGGTAATATTGTTTAATTCAACCAAGTAAGTATTATTAGACCTTTTGCCAACAAATTTGATAGATTCATCCTTGTCACTTTTTATGAGACATTGGGTGGAGGTAAATAATACATGGTTACCAATATCACAAAGTTGACTAATGCTCAAAAGATTGTGTTCTAATCCTTGAACATAAAGAACATTATCAATAACCAAGTTGGAAGAATTACCGACTTTACCAATCCCAAGAATTTTTCCTTTGTTGTTGTCTCCATAAGTGACATATCCACCTTCTTGAGGAGTAAGCTCCATGAAGTTCCGCCTATCTCCCGACATGTGCCTTGAACATCCACTATCAAGATACCACGGTTTCTTTTCGGTTCTAAGGCACACCTACAAAACAAGATCATTTGCTCATTTTGGGTACCCAAATTATGTTGGGTCCCTTTGGGTTAGCTTTTGGTGTTTCTTCCTTCTTAATCCAAACATAAGTGCCTTTTTGAATTTCAACATGTTTAATGTGGCACCTATTGTTTGTATGTCCAAACTTTCCGCAATAAAAGCAAGTTGGTTTCTTTGTATAATCAATTTTAGAAGATGAACCAACCCTTTTATTGTCCTTTTTCTTTTGGACATATCCTAAACCGGTTTTGTTTGAATAATTTCTTTGAGATTTAATTAACCGGTCTAGGTTTCTATCACTATTTGATATTGTGAGTTTGTGTTTCAAATCTTTTATTTCATTTTCAAGAATGTCACATTTCTCACAATAAACAATAGTTTTCTCATCACTTGCACAATCACAAACATGACTAGAATTAACAAGTTCTAAAGAAGCATTTTGGAGTTTCAATTCATTTATGTACTTTTCTAATTCATTAATCTCTTTTTGATACTCCAAAATTTTCTTTCCTTTTTCCTTGTTAATCTTAGCTAGTTTTTCAAATTGTGTTAACATTTCATTGTATTCATTGAGAAAATCATCATAAGGAATAGAGGAAGAGGAAAAGCTAGAGCTTTGAGATGATACCTCATCCTCATTTTCACCATTTGCACTTGAGGCTTCATTGTTGGTTCTTGCCATGAGACATAGATTTGCAACTTCATCATCCGAGCTACTTGATGATGATTTTGCATCCTTTTCCGGTGCATCCCACACAATGTAAGCCCTCTTGCCCTTGCCCTCTTGGGTCTTCTTTTCATTCTTTCTCAAGTATGTAGGACATTCCATCCTTATGTGTCCAATGCCTCCACATTCATGACACTTCACTACATCACTTGAAGTCTTGTTCTTAGACTTGTGTTCCTTGGGTCTTCTTTCTCTTGATGATGAGCCACTCTTCTTACCCTTGAGGAATTTGTTGAATCTTTTTGCAAACAATCCAATTTCCTCCTCATTGAGTGCATGATCGGAGTTCTCACTAGTTGAGTCATCTTCAACCTCTTTTACAACTTTGGTTGAGGCCTTGAGAGAGATACTCTTCTTCTTTTTGTCCGACTCCTCATGTGAGCTAAGTCTTGATAAGTCAATCTCATGCTCCTTGAGCTTCCCAAACAAGGTTGCCAAGTCCATAGTATTTAAATCCTTGGACTCCTTGATAGCGGTGACCTTAGGTTGCCATTTTCTATCAAGACATCTCAAAATTTTGTGAGTAGTTTCACCATCACGAAATTGCTTTCCTAGTGAAATCAAGTGGCTAACAATATGTGAAAACCTCTTTTGTAAGTCATCAATGGATTCATTCGGGAACATGTGAAATAATTCATATTCATGTGTTAAAGAATTTAATCTAGCATTTCTTACTTCACTTGTTCCTTCATGTGTGACTTCCAAAGTGTCCCACATTTCCTTAGCCGACTTGCATTGAGAAATTCTATAAAATTCATCATGGGATAAAGCCGAAAAGATGATGTTTTTAGCTTTTAAATCAAATGATGCTTTCTTTTTATCATCATCATTCCAACTTTTCCTAGGAATTTCAATGACTTCCCCATTTACCATATGTCTAGGAATATAAGGACCATCCTCTATTGCATCCCAAATATCGGTGTCTATTGCTTCAATAAAAACTCTCATCCTAACCTTCCAATAAGCATACCCTTCACCATTAAAGAATGGAGGGCGGTTTATTGAAGAGGAACCTTCTTGATAATTGCTAGAGCCCATAGTTTCCAAAGGATCTTTTCGCTCGATCTTTCGACCGAGCTCTGATACCACTTGTTGGAAACCAACAAGCGGGCTTTGCAATTACTAGAGGGGGGGTGAATAGTAATCGGAATGCAACAGTGACTAATTTTTCGAATGCAATTAGGTTTAATTAATCAAGTGCAGATTTTTCAGAAACAGAGCACGAACGCTCGAGTATTTTAAAAACTACTCGAGTAAAAACTCAAGAACACTCGAGTCGTTCCAAGAATACTCGAGTAAATCGTCCAGATAGCAGAAAAACAGTTTCTGGAAAATATGCACTTTAATCAATAACAATGAATACAGTTCAAGGCAGATTATTAATAGAGTAGAAAGCAATTAAATAAAGTTATAACAACTTGAAAACAACTTAATTTCTGCGAAATTGCTACTCTAATTAATAATCCCCTTTTTGAGCAACTTAGGTTTGGTTTTTGCTTGAAGTTAAAGAAAGCTATAAAAGATCAACACCAACAATTTTATACTGGTTCACTCTCTATTTAGAGAGCTAGTCCAGTCCCCCTAAGAACCTTAGGAGTGTCTACTAAAATCAAATTGTTAGAAATATTACAAAGGGTATTGAGATGCCTCACTCAACCTATCCCTTCCAAGAGTGTACCAAACTCTTGAATTTCTACCCCAATTTGATGTTGGTGATGAAGACTCCTTCTTCTTCAAGCTCCTTGAAACCTTCAAGAGCTCCACCAAAGCTAAGAACCTCTTAGCAATTGCTTGGGAACCACCCAAGTCTTGAATGAACCTAAGATCCACTTAGGTACACTTGGTTACTAACCAAGATTTTGAGAACAAGATGTGTATGTGTATGTGGAGTGATCCAACAAATGATATCCACAACAATTAAGCACAACTCTAACTCTTAGAACAAATAATAATAATGAATGAATATTGAGTTAGAGTAATTATCCACTTGAGAGAGAGAATGATCAAAATGAATGTTTTGCACCCTCAACTTTAATGCTCTTGTTGGTTAGTTCAATAGCATTCATTTCTCATATCTGGAAAATACAATGAATGAGTGAAATCAACTCTTTCATTCCATTTTTGCCCTTTTCCAACGGTTAAAATTTTGCTGTCAGAACCAAAACACTCGAGTACTTTTGACACTACTCGAGTGTTTTGCCCATCTTTCAATAGAAATGCCCAAATATTGAACTAACGGTCAAATCTCTGTTTTGAGGCTGAAATACTCGAGTATTCTGGGAAGTACTCGAGTGTTTTGATACTCGAGTAACTTTCAGATTACTCGAGTGTCTTTATACTCGAGTATTTTTGTGATTACTCGAGTGTTTTGCCCAGAGATGATAAAAATCAAGTTTTTCAACAATTTATTTCAAGTCTCTCTTCAAGGAATAATTTTATGTAACCCCTAACCTTTTTCATGCAATTAAAATTATTTATCCTAAGGGTGAGATAACTTCCTAAGCTACCCACTCTCAATAAAATAAAATTACATTCAAAATAAAATTGAGAATGAATAGATACATAATGCACTTGATCTTCTTGACTTGATGAGCTTGAATTCTTGCTTTAACTCCATGATCTAATTATATTGTCATCATCAAAATAAATCCACCTAATTGGAGACTTGATTCTACAATCATAGATTGCTAATCCCGATAGAATGATGAAGCAAATGCAACTGAGAATATCAGCTGATGGTATATTTGGATTGGTAAGTCTTATGTTATAGAATTATTATTTTCTTACGCTTTATATTTTTGCTAATCTTTGCTGAATATATTTCTTTTATCATTCTTTTAGTTCTTTTATCATTCCTTTTTGTCCTTGTAGTCAATGGTTCAGTCAGAAAATTGCAAGGGCTCATATGAAATCATATCACTTATAAAAGGTGGTATTCAAGCTATATAGCCTAATGATGGTAAGCTAAGCCATGATCATGAAAGAGCTGGTATGAATATGAGGTTTAGTTTTTTTGCCTAAACTCTACTTGCAATAATTTTTAAAAAGGGTTACTTTCTGTCATCAAACCTTCGCCTTTAAGATGTAATTTTTGAACTTGAGCAGTGTAGTTGTGCACTAACCATCTGTGTGTACTGTGTACTGTGGCCAGATTACTTGAAGAGACAGAAGACAAGGTGAATTTGAATGTTCTGATTCTTATCAAGTTTATTTTCTCTGTGCATCTGCTTACATTGGTAAAGATGAATTTTGCCTAATAATGCCGAGTCTTTCAATTGACGGAATTGATAAAGAAAGGATCTGTTAAAGTGAGTACAGTCACTGATTATGGACGTTCTTGCAATTAGGGACGTTCTTGTAATTTAGCCCAATTTCAGAAGGCATACTTATTTTCTTATTCTTAACTCTGAATATCGATTGTTTAAGAAGTGAGTACAGTCACTGATATTTCACTATTTAAGGGTCTCATTTTGATGTTTTTTGCCTTTCCTCATGGTTTAATAAATCAAAAAAGTGAAAAATGATGTTGCTAGATCACTTTCTGCTACTCTCATGTTTTCTTGCAGTGTGTAGCGTCTCACCCTGATACAAGTATGCTATTCCTCAATGGTAATAGTACTTTTCTTATCTACTCAAGGACTCTGAACCTCTGTCTATTGCACTTATTACTTTCTCATTATTTATTTTGATATTTTTTAGAATAAGCTCGTGATTAGTTCAAGCACTTTTTATTGCAGAATCGAAGTAATACTGTGAATGAGGAAAAATTTTGAGATGAACATTAAAGGTTGTTACATTAGTTTTTATTCTTCAATTTATGACTGTCAAAGTGTCTTTTTGTTGCAGAATCGAAGGAAAAGCTTTCGTTGTGTACTAAGCAGAGCTTCGAAAGGGTTATTGATTTCTCATTATTTATTTTGATATTTTTTAGAATAAGCTCGTGATTAGTTCAAGCACTTTTTATTGCAGAATCGAAGTAATACTGTGAATGAGGAAAAATTTTGAGATGAACATTAAAGGTTGTTACATTAGTTTTTATTCTTCAATTTATGACTGTCAAAGTGTCTTTTTGTTGCAGAATCGAAGGAAAAGCTTTCGTTGTGTACTAAGCAGAGCTTCGAAAGGGTTATTGATTTCTTTCGAGGTTCTTGATTTCTTTCGAGGTAAAGGAGCTTCAAAAGATCCAACAAGGGTTATTACCAAAGTAGCGTAATCTGAATACAAGGTTAGGTTTGTTATAATTCTGTTGATATGATAACCCATTTTTCATAGTTTGTTTCATGTTATGATGTTATGACAGTGTTGCTGCTCTAACATATAAGCGGCACATTATTTTTGTGTATTTACTTTAATTTAATTTGTTATTTTCAATCTGTACATTAATATGGCTAGCTGATTGAGATCTCTACTGGTATATATGAGTATTGTTTACTTCTTGTGATATGAATGAGTGTTGGCTGTTTAAATCTTGAATCAAATCTGGTTTTTTATGCCATTAGCAGAGAGTACTCCATGGTTGCTTTGCTTCTTTGAGATGGTATGTATAAGTGTTTGAGGAAGTGGTAGCCGTTCTCATAGGGAGTAGGAGTACTTTCTGTAATCTGTCATGACTCGTGACATATATTACATAATGAATATTCTCAGTAGATTAATTTGTTCCTGTGTATAACAATCAAGTGTCATGCATTCATTACAATAATAATAGTATAATTTCCAGATTCATTACAAACATTGAGAACCCATTTCTGCAAAAATAAAATAAAATGGTACTAGTTATAAAGCACTGCTCAGTGCTTATAAGTTATAATGTGTTATGTTGATTTACCTTGATAAGAATTTTCTAAATTTTGTATATCAGAATTTGGCTTCAAGAGGTATTTACTCGTGTTGATTGATTTGCACATCTGTAGTTATACCTGCTGAACATTTAATTTTTGTGCACATGTACATTTGGTATTTTGATTTGGCACTTGTTACTGATTTTTTAACTGTGCATTATATCTCTGGTGGAATGCTTGTCCAAAATCCTACAATGGGAAATGACGTGGATGCAATTTTCAATCAAGCAAGGCAACTTGGAGCTGTAGAAAGGCCTCTTGATCAATTACAGGAACCTCCTAGGTCGACTAGCTTTACTGGAACCAGCAGGTTACTCTCAGGGGAAACTGTACAGTCTGCTCCTCAGCAGCCGGAGACTGTTGTTCACAACATTGTTTTTTGGAGTAATGGTTTCACTGTAAATGATGGACCGTTGAGGAGTTTGGATGATCCTGAAAATGCCTCGTTTTCAGAGGTAACTTCCTTTAAGGTTTAGGTTCTGTAAATGGATTGTATGGTAGAAAATATTGGAAGTAATGAGGTTGCATTTCGTACCAAAAGAGAAGACATGAGCATTATAAGATTGAGATTTTGTGAGCGTTATTCTGGGAATAATGGAATATCTATCTCAAAAACCTTAGTTATAACTTACTGCAAGCTGCTATTTAAATTATCTTTGACCTCCAACATATTTTGTTATATATGTTTTCTGTAACTTTTCATAATCTCATAACTGGGATTATGTAAGAATGTCTAATATATATTTGCTACTATTTATTTCTTAACTATCAATGAATTATTGCTCCATCATTTGGTTTTTAATAATTTATATATGTGAAGGTTTTTAAATTTGAGTTTTGTGTTGGAAGTTCTATGATGTCAACTAGTGATGATTAAACCTGAATCATAAGAGGCTTTTGTTACTTTTTATGTTAGACACTTATTTTGCCTCATCTAAATTTTTTATTCATGTACCCTACTGCCTGCAAAACGGTTGCTTGTGTAAATGTGTCTACACTGGAACTTACATACTTGTTCATCAATGAATTCTCGTATTTGAGCAATTCTCATTCGAAAATTGTTAGCTATTATTATAAAAATATTCAATTAAGTACTTCAGTTTAATTTCTCTGCTCGTGAACTTAGAGTAATCATTTGTTTGCAGAGTTGCCAAAAGTTGGGCCAATCAGACCTGAAGATATAGAGACAGCACTAAAGGACACAAGGCCATCTGCTGATCTCCATGCCTACAAATATGAGAAGTTCAATGATGATTATGGTAGTCAAATTCTTCAATGAAAAGGTGTAGCCTTAACTTTCTTTCTCTGTTAGGTCTCTGGAATTTGATTGTCATTAAAATTTGCTGTTGTACAATTAGGAGGAAACTTAAACCATTTTTTGGGGTGATGTTATTTGCAGAATTTGTCGGCATGCTCTTTGCATATGCGTCCCTTGGCATTTAAATGTTTGTTTTTAGTGACTTCAATTTTTCACAATCCTGTGACAGAATGTTTTTGTGTAACAATCAGATTCTGCTGTCTTAATCCGATTGTATTTTTTTAATTTTTCTTAATATGTTGTACAAATGATTGTACTGGGCATTGAATATGTGACAAGTTCAGGATTAAGGTTTAAGTTGAAATGGTATAAGTTCAGCTTGGACGTGATGAATGGTTGGAGATATACTTTCTTTGGCAGCCTGCTATATGCTTTTGTTTTATGGTTGTATCTTATGGGTTTTTTTTTAGGTAGTTAAAGTTGTTTTGTCATGTGCTTGTACTGATCTCTGTATCAAACTTTGGTCTTGCCACAAGTATATCTTATACTTCTCAGTTTTTTGGAATAAATTCTTTTGGTTTCCAAAGTCCCCCAAAAAAGAATATATTACCAAATTAAAGCTCCAAATCCCAGCTTATAACAAATTAAAGCTTATTCAATAGAAGTTTATTTTATGTTTGATGGAAAGGATTAAGCTCTAGATTTTGTGATGTGTTGTTGGATTTGTGATGTTGGGATTTTGTGATGGGTTGCTGGATTTTTTATTTTGGGTTTTTGATGTTAACACTAGCTACCATCATCATATGTGTATATGATGATATCAGTTTTATATGTAGTTCTTTAATGATACAAGGAAGTCATTTTGTCGAATTAAATAAGTAATATATCTTGTATTATATATTATATTCCATAGAATTAGAATTATGTATGATGTTGCGTGTGTCATGATAATGCAAAACAGGATGGTTCAGAAAATATAAAAAAAAAATTCCTAAAAAATAATGGTGGTTAGTAAAAAGATATACGTGTGCAGTTCAAAAAGTAGTTAAAGAGGACGGTTCAAAAAAAATTAAAAAAACAAAAAAAATAGAATAAATGAAGGCGGTTATTTAAGTTAGAAGAGGGCCGTTCCGAACCTCCCTTAAATCTAGTGCCCTTGTAAGTGGCACAATTATGAGGGTGGTTCGGAACCGCCCTCATTACCTTTTAAGAGGGCGGTTCCGCACACAATTATGAGGGGGGTTCGGAACCGCGCCCTCTTTAAAAGTATAGAGGGCGGTTCCAAACCACCCTCATAACTGTGCCACTTACAAGGGCACTAGATTTAAGGGAGGTTCGGAATGACTCTCTTTTAGCTTAAATAACCGCCTTCAAAAGATTTTTTTTAGTAGTGTATAAATAGGCAATGAGTTTCAGATATGTACCAACCAAAAAAAAACTAAAAGGCATTTGAGAAACTAGCACTACAATACGTCAAGCTAATAGTGCTAAACTCCTGTAACTTTGTAACTTTGTATTCTTGAATAAAATAATATCAAGCTTCCAATAGTGCTCATCTTTCATCTTTCATCTATCTTAAAAATATAAACTTTCAGTGGCATCAGAGCTACATTCGGTCATATACTGGGCGTAGAGATAATACTCAAACTATTTTTCAACTACTCCAAAAATTTAACTATCCACTTCAAATCACTTTTACATCCTCTTAAACCATGACTACTACTATTCAACTACAATCTATCCCCATTCCAATATTCTATGGGAAAAATTATGATTTTTGGAGCACTAAAATGACAACCTTCTTCCGATCCCAAGATTTATGGGATATTGTTGAAGAAGGATATACTATCTCAGAGGATGCTTCAGCTCTTACTGCAGCTCAGAAGAAAGAGTTGAAAGAAAATGAGAAAAAAGATGCAAAAGCATTATTTATTCTACAACAAGCCTTGGCGGAGACTATCTTTCCAAGGATAATGGGAGCTACAAGTGATAAAGAAGCATGGACTACACTAAAGGAGAAGTCCCATGGTAGTGATAAGGTACGCACCATTAAACTTCAAACTTTAACGCGTGAGTTTGAATTAATTAAAATGAAAGAGTCTGAGACCATCAAAGACTATTACTCTAAAATAAAAGAAATAGTCAATCAAATGAAAGCCTATGGGGAAAATATTCTTGACAAGAGAATTGTCGAGAAAATTTTAATTTCTATTCCCCAAAGGTATGATTCAATCGTCACTACGATTGAACAAACCAAAGATCTGTCTATCCTATTGGTGGCAGAACTAATGGGCTCTCTAGAAGCTTATGAGCAAAGATTGAGTAGGCATGATGAAACATCATTAGAAGATTCCTTTCAATAAAAGCTCAAATTACGGTTTCAGAAAATAGGATATGAAAGAAAAAATAATAATGGTGCGGAAAATTCTAGAAACAATCAAAGCAAACATCCTCCTTGTGGCAACTGCAAGAAGTCAGGCCATTCAGAAAAATATTGTTGGTTTCTAAAAAAGCAACAATGGCAACACTACAAAAAATATGGGCACTCAGAGCAAAACTGTCGTAATAAAGATAACCATCAGGTCAATTTCACCGAAAAGTGTGAACGAGAACAACAACTATTTTATGCCAACCTAGTCCCAAGCCGTGAGAAAGAAGAAAATTGGTACTTGGATAGTGGTTGCAGTAACCACATGGCAAATAATGGGAGCATTTTCAGAGATATTGATAAGTCCGTCAGAGTACAAGTTCGATTAGGCAATGGCATCGTGGTGGAGTCCAAAGGCAAGGGCACTGTCATGGTGGAGGCACAGTCAGGTACACGACTTATCAAAGATGTCTTACTAGTTCCCAACCATAAAGAAAACCTTTTAAGTATTGGCCAAATGATAGAGAAGGCCTACTCTCTCCACTTTGAGGGAGATACATGTAAAATATATGACAACAATAGAAAGCATGACATAGCCCAAGTAAAAATGGAGAAAAAAATAGAAGTTTTCCAATAACTTGGAAATATGCTACTAATATTGCCATGAAGGTGCAAGTTGATGATTCATGGCTTTGGCATCGAAGATTTGGCCATCTTAATTTTCATGCTTTGAAGCTTTTATATAAGAAGCACATGTTGAGAGACCTCCCATCCACAGAAGAGATCGAAGGAGCATGTGAAGGGTGTCTACTTGGGAAACAACAGAGACTACCTTTTCCACCAAGCAAATGATGGAGAGCAAAACACTTGTTGGAGCTTATACACACCGATGTTTGTGGACCAATGAGGACGCCATCATTAACCAACAATAGGTACTTCATCCTTTTCATTGATGATTTCTCTAGAATGACATGGGTCTACTTTATTAAAGAAAAGTCAGAAGTTTATGGAGTATTCAAGAAGTTCAAGGCCCTTGTCGAGAAGCAAACCGGGAAGCATATAAAAGTACTCAGAAGTGATCGTGGCAAAGAGTACAACTCTAGTGAGTTTGATAAATTCTGTGAGGATGAAGGTATTGAGCGCTAACTAACAATAGCATATACTCCAGAACAAAATGGAGTATCTGAAAGGAAGAACCGAACAATAATGGAAATGGCTCGATCGATGCTTAAGGAGAAAGGATTGCCAAACACTTTTTGGGCTAAAGCAGTCTACACCGCAGTCTACCTAATGAATAGATGCCCAACAAAGGCTGTTCAAGATAAAACTCCAATAGAAGCTTGGAGCGGCAAAAAAACCATCTGCAAAACATCTAAAGATTTTTGGATCTGTCTGCTACGTCCATGTCCCAGAACAAAAAGGACACAAGCTTGAAGATAAGACTATAAGAGGCATATTTTTGGGATATAGCACACAGTCCAAAGGCTATCGCGTTTACAACTTGGAAACAAATAAACTCATCATCAGCCGAGATGTGGAAGTTGATGAAGGTGCTGCTTGGAACTGGGATGAACAAAAAGTTGAGAGACGCAGTATCTCTGTGCCAACACAACAACAACAACAACAACAACAAGTAAGCTAAGAAATAGAAGAAGCTGAAGAAGATCCAGGTACGCCCACTGCACTCCCACAAGAACAAAGTTCGCCAGAATCTACTCCAAGACGAGTAAGGTCCTTGGTAGATATCTATGAGACATGCAACATTGCCCTAGTTGAACCCGGGAGCTTTGAAGAAGCCTCAAAGCAAGAAGTATGGGTCAAGGCAATGGAAGAAGAAATAAAAATGATTGAAAAAAACAACACGTGGGAGCTAGTAGATTTCCCTAAAGACAAAGACATCATCGGAGTTAAATGGATCTACAAAATAAAGCTCACCCCCGATGGCACTATACAAAAACATAAGGCAAAGCTAGTCGCTAAGGGCTACTCACAACAACCTGGAATCGACTACAATGAGACATTTTCCCTAGTTTCTCGCTTGGATACGATAAGAGCACTGATAGCTCTTGTAGCTCAAAGAGGGTGGAGCATTTACCAACTAGATGTCAAATCTTCCTTCCTTAACGAAGTTCTACAAGAAGAGATCTATGTGGAGCAACCGCAAGGGTTCGTCAGTAAAGGCAATGAAAATAAAGTGTTACGATTGAAAAAGGCTTTATATGGCTTAATGCAAGCTCCTCGAGCTTGGTATAGTAGAATCGATCAGTACTTTACCGATAAAGGATTTAGGAGGAGCAAGAGTGAGCCTACATTGTACATCAAGACCCAAGGTCAGTATGATACTCTCATAGTCTCCTTGTATGTGGATGATCTTATTTGCACAGGAAACAATATAAATATGATAGATGAGTTCAAGCGAGACATGTTGAAGACATTCGAGATGACCGACCTTGGCTTAATTCACTACTTCCTTGGTATTGAAGTAAATCAGAGAAAAGAAGGCATATTTATATCTCAAAAGAAATATATAGAAGAACTACTCAAGAAGTTCAAGATAAGTGAATGCAAACCGGTTGCTACTCCGCTCGTGACGAACGAGAAGTTACAAAAAGATGACGGATCTCCAAAGGCAGATGCACCACTCTATAGAAGTCTGATTGGAAGCCTTCTATACCTCACTGCTACACGACCAGACATCATGTACGAATCAAGGTTCATGCAGAGTCCAAGTCAAATTCACTTTGGAGTTGGCAAAAGAATTCTAAGATACCTGCAAGGAACGAAGGAATTCGGCATATGGTACACAACCAACACCAACTCAAAGTTGATTGGCTACACCGACAGTGATTGGACAGGTTTGATAGATGATATGAAAAGCACATCAGGCTATGCCTTCTCACTCAGTTCGGGAATAATCTCTTGGGCATATAAGAAGCAAACAATCGTCGCACAGTCAACTGCTGAAGTAGAGTATGTTGCAACTGCAGAGACAACAAATCAAGCTATATGACTTCGATGAATACTTGGCGATATGGGAGATCAACATAAGAAGCCGACTACGATCTACTGCGACAACAAATCAACGATAGCAATAGCAAAGAATTCAGTCTATCACAACAGGACAAAGCATATTGCTATCAAATATCATGCTGTTAGAGAAGCCAGCGAGAGCAAGGAGATAAAGTTCGAATATTGCACAACGGAAGAACAAGTTGCTGACATATTCACAAAAACATTACCAAAGCCAAAATTCGAGCAACTACGAGCATTACTTGGAGTCATAGAAAATTGTGCCAAGGAGGAGTGTTGAAAAATGCCACAATTCTCTAGACTATTCTAAAAGCTTGTAGTAATAAAATATCAGTAATAAAATATCTAAAAGTTTCTAGAATTGTAACAAAAAGAAATAATAGTTAAAGAAAGGACTAGAAGCTAAGGTGGTGGAAACTTCTAAATGTTTCCTCTCACCGACAATAAGCTAGTATAAATAGGCAATGAGTTTCATATATGTACCAAGCCAAAAAAAACTAAAAGCATTTGAGAAACTAGCACTATAATACGTCAAGCTAATAGTGCTAAACTCATGTAACTTTGTAACTTTGTATTCTTGAATAAAATAATATCAAGCTTATAGTGCTCATCTTTCATCTTTCATCTATCTTAAAAATATAAACTATCAGTTTCATATAGGGTGGTCATGCCATTGTTACGTGTTTGTACAGTGAAAAAAAGATACTAAAATGAGAAAATGAGAGAACGTTGCAGAAGATGAAAGAACTGAAAAAAAGATAACTTTTTTCTTTATTATGAGGTCTGTAGAGTGATAAAAAATAAAAAATATAAAAAACTTGAGTAATTGGTTCTGTCTGCTTGATCTCAAAAATTATGAGACTGTGATCCAGACTATAAGATAGCGTTGTGGAAATATTGAGATTGGACATGATCGCATTTTTCGGTCCAATTCGATTCAATCCCAATGGTCTCATGATCTAATTTGGAATCGCTTACTCCCGTAGTCAAGATCAATGCATGTGCTTTGACGAAACCAAAAGCATAACATATTATAAGCATGAATGAAACTAAAACCGACTTTGCAAAGAAACTTTCCTAGCAAAATTAAGGTGCTTCAATTTTCAAGCATCCAATCTATTCTGGATGAGTTTTTCTTTTTGAACCCCATTCAGTGTTCAATGGCCCCCATTGGATACTGCACTGACCGAATTGCCCTTGATGTACCGACTAATACAAGGCGGGACAATCTTTCCGCCTATTAGTAGGCGGTAAAAAATAGATTAATTGAACCGACTATGTTAAGGCGGAATAATTCCGCTTAGTTAAAGTCAGTAGTAATTTTGAACTTCCGCCATGTTAGAGGCGAAATAACTTAAAAAATTGTTAAATTCCCAAACTGCCCCTCCGTTCACAGTTACCCCCATTCAAACCCAACCCGTTCCCATTCTCCCTCTCATTCTTTCTTCTTCCCGTCGTCTTCGTAACCCCCTCTCTCACCATATCCCAATCCCTCCTTCAACTCATTTTCTCTCAATCTCGTTCTCCCATTGTCCTTCCTCGTTTATCACTGGATTTCTTACTCTGTGAAGACTGCCAATCTCCATTTCTCACTCCGTTTCTCAAGTAAGTTTTGTGTTTTCATTCTCTCCTATGTTCCCTTGATAATATTGTGTTTGATAATGTTGCTTATGAGAGATTGTGAGTTATGGGTTTGATATTGTTTTTTTTGATGATTGTTGAGTTATGGGTTTGCATGTTATAGTTGGTATAGGGTTTGGTTTGTGTTTGTTGTTGGTGCTGCTACGTACTGATTTGTTGAAGTCGAAAACCCTTCGATTTGTGGTAGGCGATAATAGTCCCGCTTATCTACAGGCGGTAGATGTCCCGCCTTAGTGATGGCGGAATTTCTGCCGATTTCAAATATCCGGAAGTTCTGCCGATTAGATTTAGGCGGAAGTTAATAATATTTTGTTTATTAATATTACTATTTTTTTCTTATAAATAATTAATATTCTAATTTGTATAGTTTTTGGTTTATAGTAATAGAGCTATTAACTACATAATTTTATTAATAATTACTGTTTATCATTTATATGATTTGTATTGTGAATGTGAATGTTATTTTTATTATTGCATTAGTTATTATTAGATTAGTATTTTTTTTGGTTAGTTATTAGATGTAATTAGTATAATGGCTAATATTAGTGGTATATAGATACTAATAAATGAATTAAGTTAATTAGTATATTATTTTGTTGTTTTTTTTGTTAGTTCCATGATGAACATGATGAATGTTTTGATAATGACAAAGTGTTTTTGAACAAGCTACAAGTGTTGATCAAGTTTCAAGCTCAACAAGCAACAACAAACATCAAATGAAGAAGAGAGAAAGCAAGCTCATGAAGACCTAAGTTTGAGTGTATTTGTATTTCTTTTATCTTTTGCCTCTCAAGCTTCATAGATTTTTTATTTGGGTAGATTATTATAGAGGGTAGTGAATCTCATTCATAAGTCATGATTTAATCATAATTTGAGTTTTCACTTAATCTAGAATCAATAGGTGGCTTAAAGGTTTTAAAGGAAAGGTTGGATTTTGAGAAAACAAGTTTTGAACATGTACAGTACCAACTTAATCGATTAAGTGATAACTTAATCGAGTACTACTCGAGTACAAGACTTGCTTAATCGATTAAGTACTGCTGAACTGATTTTTAAAATACGTTTTTAACTTCTCAAAATCAGTTTTTAAGTGCTACAATTTTTGGGTATTCTATATAAACCTTTTCCTATTATTTGTGATAAATTAGAATCATTTTCATACAAGTTTTACAAAGAATCAAGCCACTCTATTCTCTCTCATTTTCAAAGATTAAAGCTTTTATATTTTCATATTCTTTGATCAAGAACCTTTGAATCTCTTATGGTGAATTGTCATAACTCTTGATTGAGATTCATAGGATTGTTTTGTGTTTTCTATTGTGTTGTAATCTTTGCAAGAAGGCAAGCCACTACAACAAACAAGAAGTCTTGGTGTGTCGATTTTATCATCAAGCAAGTGCATTCTTATTGAAGAAGAAGAAGAAGTCTTGGTTGTGAATCAAGCAAGTGAAGCCTTGGTGTGTGGTTTATCATCAAGCAATTGAAGACTTGTTGTGTCGATTATCAACAAGGGGTAGAGGTTAGATTAGAGAGAAGATCAATAGGATTACAAGGCAAGGGTGTCGGTTATCTCTTGTAGGCTAGCAAGAAGGGAGTCTTGTGAGGCAATCACTTGTAATTTGAGAACTCTAATTCCTCATAGTGAAGAATCTCTCTTGGTTGAAGAGGGGACTGGATGTAGCTTTCAAGTGGATGAAAGTGAACCAGGATAAATCACTGTGTCGTATCTCTAAACTCTTACTCTTTATATTCAAGTCATTTGATTGCGTTCTTGATTGAAAACCTAGAAAGATTGATTTTCATAATTGATTGAATTGAATCTTTAATTGTTCAAATTGATAAAGGGAAAATCATTTTCATAACTAGGTTAATCAATAAGAATATAGGTGTTAATCATTTCCGCTGAATCTCTGATCTTGCATGTGAATTGATTGATTTTCGTATTCGAATGAAAATTGATTTTTCTGTTTTCTGTCATATTTAATCGATTAAGTTCAAGCTTAATCGAGTACTACTCGAGTACACGACTTGCTTAATCGATTAAGTACTGTAGAAATTGTAAAAATCATTTGTTTTGATTGTTTCGATTTGTTTCGTTCGAAAATCTTTCAAGGTATCTTGTACACCTATTCAACCCCCCCCTTCTAGGTGTATTCCTAGGGTTCCTAAGTCTCTCCAACTACCAATTGCGATTTCATCAATTGGTATCAGAGCTCGGTCGAAAGACACGAGCATAAGAGCTTTTTCGTAAAGATCCTTTAAGAAAATCGCAATGGGTTCTACGAATCCCTTTGGTGGTGAAGGTGCTTCAATAAGTCGTCCTCCATTGTTTGCCGGAGAAGGCTATGCATATTGGAAAGTTAGAATGAAAATCTTTATCCAAGCCATAGATAGTGAAATTTGGAAAGTAGTTGAAAAAGGTCCTCATATCCCCTCTAGTTTAGTTGAAGGTGTAGAACAATTGATCCCCGAGGATAAGTGGAAGGATGATGATAGAAAGAAAGTACAATATGATTATAAAGCAAAGAATATCATTACATCCGCTTTATCCTATGATGAGTTCTTTAGGGTTTCTCAATGTTCTAGTGCTAAGGAAATGTGGGACACTTTACAAGTGACTCATGAAGGAACTAGTGAGGTTAGGAGAGCTAGATTGAATGCTTTAATGCGTGATTATGAATTGTTTCATATGCTTCCAAATGAATCTATAAATGATATGCAAAAGCGTTTTACTCATATTATAAATCATTTACTTGCTCTTGGTAAAACTTTTCTACAAGGTGAACTTTCTAACAAAGTGTTGAGATGTTTAGACAGGAATTGGCAACCAAAAGTAACGGCTATTGTTGAATCTAAAAATTTGGATGCTATGGATCTAGCAACACTTTTCGGAAAGCTTCAAGAACATGAAATGGAGCTTGGACGATTAAGTATCAATGAAGAGTCGGATAAAAACAAAGAAAGAAAAGGACTTGCTCTTAGAGTCAAAAGTGCATATAAAAAGAAAGATAGTTCCGATGATGATGATAGTGAAGATTCCGATTCCGATGTTGATGAAAAAGACATGAAACTTTTGTTAAAAGAGTTTGACAAGTTTCTAAGGAGAAAAGGAAGGTTGAACAAGGACAAAAGTAAAGAGAAGGATTCTCCACACTACAAGACCAAAAATTCAAAAGAAGGTGTAGTTTGCCATGAATGTGGAAAGCCCGGACATCTCAAGTACTCATGCTCTAGGTATCTCAAGAAGAAGGAGAAAGACAAGAAAAATTCTAAATCTAAAAGAGCATACATAGTTTGGGATAGTGATGAAGATAACAAGAAAAGCACATCGAGTAGTTCATCGGATGATGAAGAAGCCGCTTGTCTCAACTTGATAACTCTAGTAGATGATGAAGAACAAAGTTCAAATGATGAATCAAGTTATCAAAGCGAGGATAGCAATGTAAGTGAATCTAAATCCGAAATTTCTTCTAAATATGAATTGTTACATAATGCTTATGAAGAAATGTATGAACAACTTGAAAAACTAACTTTGAAAAACATTGAAAGAAAGAAGCTCATTTTGAAACATCAAAAAGAGATTTTAGATCTTCAAAAACAAGTTGATGAGCTTAATCTTGAAAATGAAACTCTTGATCTTATCTATGCTAGTTCTTCTTGTGATTGTGCTAGTAGATTGAATATTGTGGTTGATTGTGAGAGTTGCAAGTTGCTCAAGGATGAAAATGCTATTTTGAAAAATAAGCTTGCAAGTTTCACCATTTGTGATATTAGATTGCGCACATTGTTAAATTTTCAAAGAGAAAATTCAAACAAGTTTGGTTTGGGTTATACTAATGCTAAGAGTAAATCTCATAGAAATGTTGTTGATTTTTCTAAAGTTGATTTTTCAAATCTTCCAACATGTTTCTATTGTGGTACTCATGGACATACTTCAAATGTGTGTTATGTTAAAGTGCATGGTATACCTAAAGGAAATTTTGTTTGGATGAAAAAGGGTGAAAGTCCCTACACTAACAAAAATGGATCCAAAACCATTTGGATACCAAAAAGCAAAGCATGATTGTTTTGTAGGTTTGATTGAAGATGCAAATGAATGACACATGTTCTCAATTGGTCTCAACTATGAATGTCTATATTCACATCTTCAATTGGTATCACACTTGCATCTTAAGTGAATGTCCTACAAAGTGGTAATATTTGATATTGATATATTATCTCAATTGGTATCTTCTCAATTGATATTACTTTTCTAAATGTTTAGTTAATTCAATTTGTATCATTGAGAGATTATTAGTTGATTATCATGTTTTTGTGATTATTGATTCTTCTTTACAATTGATATCTTCTTTGTTAAGTGATATTATGATCTTTTTAGTTCTCAATTGGTATTATATTTCATTGTTATATTCTCTTACCAATTGATATCACATTTCAAAGTAAAGCTCTATTGTATTTGTTCAATTGGTATCAATGTTGTGAAGAAATGATCATTGATTTCTTACCTTGGCTTAGATGTTATATTTCAATTGGTATATATTACTTTTTGATAATGCCAAAGGGGGAGAAATATGATGTTTTGAATTAAATGAAATGTTTCTCAAATGGGGAGAAATGGTATGTTTTTAAAACATGGGAGAAATATGATATTATATTTGGAGAAAGGTTGTTTTGTTGTTTTTATGTAGGTTGAGCTAAGTTGTTTAAGATAGGGGGAGAATCAAGCTTCTATCTCAATTGGATTCAAGTGTTATAGCATTGATTGAGAGGGAGAAAGAGTCTTCTCAAGTGATCAAATGTTTCAAGCATCAACAACTTCAAATGATTTCAAAACATGGATTGTCATTTTCAAAAAGGGGGAGATTGTTAGTTCCATGATGAACATGATGAATGTTTTGATAATGACAAAGTGTTTTTGAACAAGCTACAAGTGTTGATCAAGTTTCAAGCTCAACAAGCAACAACAAACATCAAATGAAGAAGAGAGAAAGCAAGCTCATGAAGACCTAAGTTTGAGTGTATTTGTATTTCTTTTATCTTTTGCCTCTCAAGCTTCATAGGTTTTTTATTTGGGTAGATTATTATAGAGGGTAGTGAATCTCATTCATAAGTCATGATTTAATCATAATTTGAGTTTTCACTTAATCTAGAATCAATAGGTGGCTTAAAGGTTTTAAAGGAAAGGTTGGATTTTGAGAAAACAAGTTTTGAACATGTACAGTACCAACTTAATCGATTAAGTGATAACTTAATCGAGTACTACTCGAGTACAAGACTTGCTTAATCGATTAAGTACTGCTGAACTGATTTTTAAAATACGTTTTTAACTTCTCAAAATCAGTTTTTAAGTGCTACAATTTTTGGGTATTCTATATAAACCTTTTCCTATTATTTGTGATAAATTAGAATCATTTTCATACAAGTTTTACAAAGAATCAAGCCACTCTATTCTCTCTCATTTTCAAAGATCAAAGCTTTTATATTTTCATATTCTTTGATCAAGAACCTTTGAATCTCTTATGGTGAATTGTCATAACTCTTGATTGAGATTCATAGGATTGTTTTGTGTTTTCTATTGTGTTGTAATCTTTGCAAGAAGGCAAGCCACTACAACAAACAAGAAGTCTTGGTGTGTCGATTTTATCATCAAGCAAGTGCATTCTTATTGAAGAAGAAGAAGAAGTCTTGGTTGTGAATCAAGCAAGTGAAGCCTTGGTGTGTGGTTTATCATCAAGCAATTGAAGACTTGTTGTGTCGATTATCAACAAGGGGTAGAGGTTAGATTAGAGAGAAGATCAATAGGATTACAAGGCAAGGGTGTCGGTTATCTCTTGTAGGCTAGCAAGAAGGGAGTCTTGTGAGGCAATCACTTGTAATTTGAGAACTCTAATTCCTCATAGTGAAGAATCTCTCTTGGTTGAAGAGGGGACTGGATGTAGCTTTCAAGTGGATGAAAGTGAACCAGGATAAATCACTGTGTCGTATCTCTAAACTCTTACTCTTTATATTCAAGTCATTTGATTGCGTTCTTGATTGAAAACCTAGAAAGATTGATTTTCATAATTGATTGAATTGAATCTTTAATTGTTCAAATTGATAAAGGGAAAATCATTTTCATAACTAGGTTAATCAATAAGAATATAGGTGTTAATCATTTCCGCTGAATCTCTGATCTTGCATGTGAATTGATTGATTTTCGTATTCGAATGAAAATTGATTTTTCTGTTTTCTGTCATATTTAATCGATTAAGTTCAAGCTTAATCGATTAAGTACTGTAGAAATTGTAAAAATCATTTGTTTTGATTGTTTCGATTTGTTTCGTTCGAAAATCTTTCAAGGTATCTTGTACACCTATTCAACCCCCCCCTTCTAGGTGTATTCCTAGGGTTCCTAAGTCTCTCCAACTACCAATTGCGATTTCCTCATTTTTATGGTGATTAGTTATTAGCTTAGTATTGTATTGATTTGATTAGAATAGTGGTATTTAGATTAGTGAAAATGAATTGATTTAATTAGTATATTAAAAGGTTTTTTTTATTGGTTATTAGATTAGTATTAGTGAATAAATTTAATTGGTAATATTATTATTATATAGCTTAGTATAAATGAATTGATTTAATTAGTATATTATTTTGTTTTTTTATTTTGGTGATTAGTTATTAGATTAGGATTAGTGAATAAATTTAATTGCTAATATTATTGTTATATAGCTTAGTATAAATGTATTGATTTAATTGTTTTTCAGGTATGGTGAGGTTCAAGAACAGCATTAGGAGTGCACCGCCAAAGACAGTTCATCCCGCTGACCGTGCGATGCTGCCACCCAGTGCTACTCGCGCGGGGAGAATTGCACCGAGCGCTTCGGGTAGGAAGCGGAAGGCTGGGGAGCTTGGTACGTCGTCGTCCCAGGCAACAGTAGATCCACACACAGCGCCACCACCGCCAATACATGGGTGTGCACCTCCACCATCAGTAGGCGATCCTACACCACCACCACCACCACCACCACCACCACCATCCGATGACCACTCTGCACCGCAGGCACCACTAGCAGCAGCAGTAGACCAGTCCGCACTGCCACCGCCACCATCAGCAGATCAGTCCGCACCACAACCACCGTCGTCGCCACTACCCTCATTAGAGGAGCCTACACCACCACCACCACTCTCAGTAGACGAGCCTGCACCACCACCACTACCCTCAGCAGACGAGCCTGCACCACCACCACCACCACCCTCAGTTGACGAGCCTACACCACCACTACCACTCCCCTCAGTTGACGAGCCTACACCACCACCACCACCACCACCCTCGGTAGTGGTACCTACACCACAGTCAGCACTGCCATCAGCAGACGAGGATTCATCTGATTCATCTTCTGACGACTCGTCGGAAGAAATACTTGTTGAGCCAGTTGCTGTGGCACCACCATCATCTGATCCTTCGTTTGATTTATCCACGGAGTCATCATCATCATCATCCGATGATGATTCGGCATCATATGAGCAGGAGGGTCAGGGCCAGCATGAGGGTCAAGGCCAACAGGAGGGTCAGGCCTAGTAGGAGGATCAGGCCCAGGAGGAGGAAGCCCAGCAGGAGGCTCAGGATCAGCAGGAGGAGCAGTATCCGAAACCTGATCCACAGGATATGATGTTGTTGCCGTCTTATGCTTCCCATATAGCCCGTGAGATTTGGCAAGACAGAGTAAGTATTTAATATTACAAAACTAAATACTTTTTATTAATGAGTTAATATTATTATAATTATGTTTATTTTTCCTGATATCGTAATTATTTATTATGTTTCCTTGATTATCTTTATTTTTCAGGAGCGTGGTGTTCTGGGTAGATGCACGTCGCAACGATGGGTCTTGCCTTTGCTTGATGATCTTCCCCAGGAGGTTCGCCATGTAGTGCAGGAGTCCGGGCTGGCCTCGCTTGTTAGAGTATCATATGAGCAGGTGGACAAGCGCTTGCTGTCCTCATTTGCTGAGAGATGGTTCCCCGAGACTCACTCATTCCACCTGCCTGTCGGAGAGGTGACAGTCACGTTAGATGACGTGTCATCGCTTTTGCACATACCAGTCACGGGGAGCTTCATTCGCTGGAGCAAGCCAAGGAAGGAGGATGCTGTCATCCTTATGAGAGATTTGCTGGGTGTACCATACGCAGTAGCGGCGGCGGAGGTCCAGAAGACTCGTGGTGGATCAGTACGATTCATCACACTCGCAGATTGGTACGCCGATCACGTTGCAGCGCATAGATGGGATTTTGCTGCACGATGTTATCTACTGTACCTCGTCGGCAGCACGCTCTTCTTAGATAAGGGCATGACGATCATGGGATGTCAGTACATCTTAGCCCTTGAGCACCTAGATATCGTGCATGAGTATGCGTGGGGTGCATGTGCCCTCGCCCACTTATACGATGAGCTTGATGACATTTGCAAGAGCAAGGGGAGGCAGCTCGGTGGATACATGACCATGCTGCAGGTATATTTAAGTATTTAATTTTTTATTATTGTTTGATTTTGTTATTTTATTTAACTTATGATAACTAATGAAAGCATTTAAATGCAGGCTTGGATAAAGGAGTATTTTCCTTTTATAGGATCTGCCATCCCACGACAGGAGTACGAGGAACAGCAACCCCGAGTTCTGAAGTGGGGGTTTGGGGTGGCATCTGGTCACATGGACTATAGGTCGCACCTTCAGTCTCTTAGCATTGATCAGGTGAGGTGGCGACCGTACGATCCTGAGCACCGTGTGGCCCGCCCTTTTGCCGAGGTCAACCTCTTCTCAGGATTTTTGAGATTGGGAGAGAGGAAGGTGGCTTACCTATCGGAGCGTGTCCTGCGCCAGTTTGGATATGTACAGACCATTCCTCCGGCACCACGTGATGCTCCTGGTTGGGAGGTGTTAGATCCAGTGACAATGTTTTGATAATGACAAAGTTTTTGAACAAGCTACAAATGTTTGTGATCAAGCTCAAGTATGAAGAAGTTCATCAATCAACAACAAACAACAAATGATGAAGAGAGAGCAAGCTCATGAAGATTCAATTTGTATTTAATTGTAATATCTTTAGTTTGAGTCTTTTATTTTAATGAGTTTGGGTAGAGTCTTTAGAGGGTAGTGAATCTCTATCAAGGTCATGATTATATCATAATTTAAGTTTTCACTTAACCTAAAATCAATAGGTGGCTTAAAGGTTTGAAAGGAAAGGTTTAGTTTTGAGAAAACAGGTTTTTAATTGAATTTTGCAGTGGCTAATCGATTAATGGGTTAGATTAATCGATTAACACACATGTTACAGTGGTTAATCGATTAAGCCATGTGTTAATCGATTAAGACCTGTTAAACTGTTTTTTAAAATACGTTTTTAACTTCTCAAAATCAGTTTTTAAGTTTCCTAACTTTTGGGTATTCTATAAAAACCTTTTCCTAATCTTTGTGAATCATTAGAACACTTTAGAACAACTTTCATATCCAATTTTACAAAGATCAAGCCACACTATTCTCTCTCACTTTCATAGATCAAAGCTTTTAACTTTTACATTCTTTGATCAAGAATCTTTGAATCTCTTATGTTGATATTTTCATAGCTACTGAAAGAGATTCATAGGATTGTTATTGTTTTCAATTTGGTTGTAATCATTGAAAGGAGGCAAGCTATCTACAACAAAGGAAGACTTGGTGGTTGTTCATCAAGCAAAGTCATCTTGGAAGTCTTGTTGTGTTAACAAGCAATTGGAAGTCTTGGTGTGAGGTATCATCAAGCATTTGGAAGACTTGTTGTGGGGATATCAACAAGCAAGGGAAGAGGTTAGATTAGATTCAATAGGGTTGCAACACAAGAGTGTGGTATCTCTTGGAGGCTATCAAGAAGGGAGTCTTGAGAGGCATTTGCTTGTAATTTGAGAACTCTAATTCCTCATAGTGAAGAATCTCTCTTGGTTGAAGAGGGGACTGGATGTAGCTCTCAAGTGGATGAGAGTGAACCAGGATAAATCTCTGTGCAGTATTTCTATTCCCTTAACTCTTTAAATTCAAGTCATTTCAATATTGTTCTTGGTTGAAAACCTAGAAAAGATTGTTTTTCATAATTGATTGAATTGAATCTTAATTGTGCAAATTGATTTTGGGAAAATCATTTTCATAACCTAGGTAATCAATAAGAATATTGGTGTTAATCAATTCTGCTTAATCTCTGATCATACGTGTTAATTGATTAATTTTCGTATTCAATTGAAAAGTGATTTTTCAGTTTTAACAGTGATTAATCGATTAACTGGAGGTGTTAATCGATTAACCAAAAGCAAACTTTTGGCACTAATCGATTAACTGAAGTATTAATCGATTAACCATTTGAAGCCTTTCGGGTGTTAATCGATTAATTGAAAACGTAATCGATTAAGAGCTTAAGTATTTTGTAAAAATCATTTGTTTTAATTGTTTCAATTTGTTTCTTTCGAAAATCTTTCAAGGTTTCTCTAACACCTATTCAACCCTCCCTTCTAGGTGTTCTCCTAGTTATTTCACCCACCGATTGTAGTTCTTACAATTGGTATCAGAGCTCGGTCGAAAGACACGAGCATAGAGCTTTTTCGTTAAGATCCTTGAGGAAACTACAATGGGTTCTACGAATCCCTTTGGTGGTGAAGGTGCTTCAATTAGCCGCCCTTCTATGTTAGGTGGAGAGGGTTATGCTTATTGGAAAGTTAGAATGAGAATTTTTATAGAAGCCATAGACATGAACATTTGTGAAGCCATTGAGAATGGTCCTCATATTCCCTCAAAAGAAGTAGAAGGTGTATCTCAACTTACCCCCAAAGATAAGTGTACCGATGATGATAAAAGGAAAATTCAATATGATTTAAAAGCTAAGAATATCATCACCTCCGCTCTATCTTATGATGAGTTCTTTAGAGTCTCCCAATGTCATAATGCCAAACAAATGTGGGACACCTTGCAAGTCACACATGAAGGCACTAGTGAAGTTAGGAGTGCTAGATTAAATTCTTTGATGCATGAATATGAATTGTTTCGTATGTTGCCTAATGAATCTATATGTATTATGCAAAAACGTTTTACTCATATTATTAATCATCTCATTTCTCTTGGAAAAACTTTCATGAATTGTGAACTTGTTAACAAAGTTTTAAGATGTCTAAGTAGGGAATGACAACCTAAGGTTACCGCAATTGTTGAATCAAAGGACTTGGACACCATGGACTTAGCTACACTTTTCGGAAAGCTTCAAGAACATGAAATGGAGCTTGGACGTTTGCATATGCATGAAGAGTCGGATAAGTACAAGGAAAGAAAAGGAATTGCTCTTAAAGCCAAAAGTTCATATAAAATGGAAGAGAGTTCCGATAGTAATGATAATGAAGATTCCGATTCGGACATTGATGAAGAAGAGATGAAACTTCTACTAAGAAATTTTAGCAAGCTTCTAAGGAGAAAAGGAAGGTTGAACAAAGACAAAAGTAAAGAGAAGAATTCCCCACACTACAAGACCAAGACAACAAAAGAAGGAGTGGTTTGCCATGAATGCGGAAAATCCGGTCATCTCAAGTACTCATGCTCTAAATATCTCAAGAAGAAGGAGAAAGAAAAGAAAAATTCAAAGCATAAGAAGGCATACATCGTTTGGGATGATGAAGAGGAAAAGAAAAGCACATCAAGTAGTTCTTCGGATGATGAAGAAGTCGATACTCTCAACTTGATAGCTCTAGTTGATGAAGAAGAAAGTTCAAGTGATGAATCATGTGAACAAAGCGAGGATAGCGATGTAAGTGAAACTTGTAACACCCCGAAAATTCCTCATATTAAATTAAAACACTAAAGGAATTTATTTTTGAGAAAAGTATTCTAAAAGGTTATTTTCTTTAATGATTTTCTTAAAATTCACGATTTAAGATAATGAATGATTTTAAAGTAAGGGTTTTCTAAAACTAATGTCCAACATTCAGAAATCTAATTCTTGAGAAAATTTAGATACTTAATGATTTTATAAAAAAAATGTTTGTGATTTATTTTGAAATTGTGTGTATATACGGTGTTGGCATATATGATTACACCTAAATTTTGAGGAATTTAATTATTGAAAAAGAATAAAACATATGTGTAAGTGTACGTGAATATATATATGTGAGTGATATGTGTGATGCATGAATGTGTGAATGTATGTGGGTATAGATGCATGTATGCCGTATAAATATGATGCCCTCAAGGTGTTATTTGTGTGCATGCTTATGGTGTAAAAATGTATGCATGGGTCATGCTATGTGTTGCCATGATAAACATGAAAGTAAAATTGTAGGTGAGTGTGTGTGCATGTGTTTCGGCCAACTTAGGACTAGAAAGACCAAGTGGAATTGGTTTCCTTAAGAATTAAGGAAATGAAACTTAAATAAGAAAATAGGAAGAGAGTAGGGAAGATGAGTCATAAGCCTAGTGGAGACTTTTCCACCCTTGCCTTCACCGAAATGATCCACTTCATGCAACCAATGGGGTTAGTCCAAGTTGCCCTTTCCTTCACACCTTGAACCAAGGCCAAATTAGGAAAAAAATCCCATCCCTTGCTTTTGCTCTTAAACCGTGAATGTGTGTGTGTATGTCTTTGATTCATTTCTTTCATTCATTCTCCTTCCCCACACAAACACCAACACAAACATATTTTCTTCAAGAGCACCATCAAGCTCTTGAAGACTTAGAGAGAAAGAGTGAAAGCCGTGAGAAGAAGAGAAGAAAGAAGAGTGGAAATCCATAACCCAAACTTCTTCAATACCTCTTCCCAATCACCCTCCTCTTTAAGATTAAGGAGGAAATCACCTATCAACTCTAGAAGAAGGAAGGCCGAGACAAATCCAAGAGGAGAAGAGGGAGAGATTTAAAGACTTAAGACTAGAAACTAAGGTAAAAGGAGTTTGATTTAATCATTTGGTGTTGTAAAGAATTTTATTTTGGACTTTGATTCAATTTGGTGCTACATGTAACTATTTTGAGTGATTTTGAGGTTTAAAATGTTTTGTGTGTTATTTTTATACTTTGATCTTAAATGTTGTTGTTAAGAGATTTTCAGTTCTTACTTGTAAATTTTCTTGTCACGGTTTTGGTTTAAGGTTATAATTAAGTTCATATTTTTGCTTTGATTTTCTATGCATGTTGATTTTATGGCTTGATAGTCCCTATCTTTCCTTGCATGTTCTTCTTGTACTTGGATCTTGTATTTTTGTGGATGAATAAACTTGTAAACCACTAAACCAAGAGCTAAATGATTTGGCCGTAAGTGGAAGAAGTAGGTCTAGATGTTTTTGATTTGATCTAAGTGACTTCATGTTAATTTTATGTTTAGAAAAATGTTTTTTTCCAATTTGATCTTCACGGTTTGTTTAAAGACTTGAATCTAAGTTATGTTTTTGTTTTCTTGGGCATGCCTTGATCTATGTTAAATTTTGAAAAAAAAAACATGGGGCTCGGATTTGCATATTTAAAATGAAAATAAAATCTTGATCTTTTGTATGCATGTCACGGATTCTAAAAGGAAAATTAACCTATCAAGATTTAAAAACAATTTTTAAATCGAAACAAGATTTCGTGTATATGTGACCATGATTCGGTTGATGACTAAAAAGGGAAAAATGATGTTTTACATGACATGATTCATGAGTTAGGCACTTGCATGTAGAAAATAAATTATAAGGCTTTGTTCCCCTTGCATACCATCATTCGGTCTAGCCTAGGAACTATACTAGATTATCATTTTACTTGTACACATGTTGAAGATTGCTTCACTTAGGAATCTTAAGTGCATGCATGTGTTCTCCTTAAGGGATAAAAGACTTTGACACAATTCTTGACTTTATTATGTTAAGAAATTGAATTACTATTTGCTAAGTCTCTTGTGAAGCTCACGGTTTACCAAGAAAATGAGAAAATAAGATTTTAGAAAATGATCCTTGCTTTGCCTTATGATCTATATGCATGTATGATGAACATTTGACCTTGCTTTATCACAATAACATTCGGTCTATGTGTGTTAGTTAACCTAAGACCTCTTTTCAATGAAATAATTTAAAGGGGATAAGTATATTTAAAGGAATGAAATAAATAAACTAAATTAATTAAGTGTTGTGAATTCATGAGTGAGTGTGTGTGCTCATATGTTTTGGTTAGAATTAAAAGAAAGTAGAGTTTAAATGCCTAAAATAAAATGAGTTACTTCATGTGATTTAATGTGTGATGTCCTATTTATTTTTCTTTATTCAGTCAAGTACTTTAAATAGGATTCAGAGAATTCAATTGCATGAACTTGTGTTAAGGATGTGCATTTTCCATTCGGTTCCTTGTTTAGAAAAAAGAGGGATAAATGAATAAGTTAAATTAATCTTAGAAGAGTGTGCGTTTGAATGAATATGTGTTTATGTGTGTGTGCTTACATGTATTCGGTTAAGACTAAGAAGAAGTAGAATTTTGATATTTAAAATAAATCGAGTTGATTAATTGTGATATTTGATTTCTTTTCCTTGCTTCCATTCGGGTATGTGGTCTAGATAGGTAAAGGGAGTCTAATTGCATGAATGAAATATGCACGGAAATAAATGTTGATGTGTTTGGTTTAGGACTTGACTCAATTTGGTTTATGAATGCTTGTAATGCATAAGTGTCTGACGAAAATGAATTAGGTGCGGATGCATAATTGCTTGATGATTAAATTATTTAAGTGCTTCAAATAAATTAAGTGTTGCTTGTTGTGGTTGTTGTGCATGAACGGTCTTGGAAACAAGTTGTTTTAAGAAAATTGATTTGATTTACTTGAGATTTTTAGTTATGTTCATGGCTGCCCCAAAGCTTGTTGTATGATTAAAACATGGATTTTTAAAGTGATAGTTGGTTTTGGTTATAATTTTCAAAGTTTCCCAACAAAAGAAAAAGGACAAGTATGAATCTAAGAAAAGTTTTCCTCTAATAAGTCAATAACGTAAAATGTTTTCTTTAATATGAGGCATGATAAAGAAAAGAGGTTGGGGCAGATGGCAGCACAAGGTTTCAAGGAGAGCACCCATTCAACAGTTGGACCTCAGGTGAGAGAGAAGCTTTCCCTAAGACATCGTGGTAGCTAGGTGATTTAGTAGGACGTTCCGTATCATCTCAAAGATCAGAACTTGGTGGTCGGAGTCAGTAGTATAAGCAGCAATTGTATGAATTGTGTGGCTGCTTATATGAAGGTGACAAAGACCCCCATGCTATTGTGTGATGTTGTTTGTTGTGGTATGCTTTTATTTAATTCTGTTTAATAGTGCTTATTCCTGTTAACAATGAAGAAATTATTGTTGGACGTTTGTACGTCTTAAAATAGAAAGGATGAAAGTATATCAAAAGAATTGAGAAGATATAGGTTGGAAGTGATAGTGCGATAAGGAATAAGAATGATAATAGGAGATTGAGTGTAAAAGAGAGATATGAGTTGACCGGAAAGAAAGTCGAGAATAATGTTGAGAAAGAGCCAGAGCTGGGGAGTATGATGTTGAGATGAGGAGTGAACTGAGTTGAGCTGAGCTCCTCTATTCCTGGTTTTAGTCTGGGAGCTAGTGTTGAGCGGGGCTTGCTCCTCCACTAGCGCTCAGCACAAAAAGTATTTGGAAAAGAGTTTTGAAAAAGGAATTTTTGAGTTGTGAAAATGGCTTTTAAACAAGGGTTGGTGAACCAAAGCTTTTGAAAGGGTTTTTGAAATGGAATTTTTGGAAAAAGGTTTTAGAAAGGAATTTTGAAGAAGTTTGTGAAACAATACTTTTCAAAGGAGTTTTTATGAAATGACCCTTTTGAAAGAATTTTTACAAAAGAGTGTTTTGGATCAATGTCTTGAAAAGTTTTACGAAATGAGAATTGAGAAAGTCTAATTGGATTAGTATTTTGGTGAAAGATGATTCTGTGAAAATTTTGGTAATGGTGGTTTTGTGGAGAATTGCGTAATGGAGATTTTGTGAATTATGATAAAAAGGGAGATTGGGAGATGACGAAGTAACTGGAAGGAGTATTTGAGAATTGAGATATGATTAAATTGAGGAACTCCCAGCTCTGAGCTATGTGTAATTTTGAAAGTGGAAAGATAGTGGTCGGGACTCGCTGAAGGGATGCACGAAGGGTGAGCCGACCATTAGGTTAATTAAATAAAAGACTTTTAAAAGATATTAAACGCAAACTTGGTGAGATATGAGAGTTAACCGAAGTAGTGGAGAGGAAGATACTATGGGTATCTGCGGATACTCAGGTGGGGATTGCAGGAGGGGAGGACGATGACGGTGAAACGTCAAGAAGTCTAGAGTATGTTTCTAGGCAGAATGAACTCCACATGTGGCGCACTAACGTGGTGGGGACTGGGTTCAATGCCGTGGCAAGTTCTGCGGGCCCACTAGAAACATACTGTCGCCCCCTCGATGCAAGTCTACAACAGTGGAGAGGGACTGGAACGGGGCAATGTGTTTTATGTTATATGTTATGTTTGAGGCTGAGACCTCCTGGCTTGGAGCCATTTGTTGGACAGCTGTCATGCCCGCGTGGTAAAGGTCCTGTACTCTTGTTGGCTTCCAACTAGGTGGATGGATGGCCGAGGAGATGTAGGCTTGAGATATGAGTGCTAACTCCGAAAGAAACGCATGCCTCGATGATCCTTGAATCCCTTGATCATCGGTGGTTATGAATCAATGAAACACCATAATAAAAGAAACACAATTTTGAGACTGAGAGTCTGAGAAGTGTAGAAATGAGAAAGAGATTGAGAAAGAGGTTGAGAATGAAAATGTGGAAAAGAAAGTAAGTCCCATGTATGGGAGGAGAAACGAAAGGTGGAGGATTGAAAAGGAAACAGTAATGAGTAAGAATAAAGTGAAATAATGCGAATGATAATATGTTGCATGTTGATTGTATGTGTTGGGTGTTATTGCGTGTGTGCCCTATTATCTTGCCTACCGTAATTCCACACCGTCGACGCTACGCGTCTGGAATGCTTACTCTCTCCTGTTCGTTGGCGCATCGGTGTCGCTGGTATCCCAACGGGCAGATGGAGTGTTGTATGGATGTCACCACATGGAGCAAATATGGAAGAGGATGGAAGCGAACTGCCAGAGGCTGGGTATGGACTGGCCACACTCAGATCGTAATTCCCGACCCAAAACATCAGTTGAGTGGTGCAGACTTGGGGCCGTGCTTGAGACAAGTCACTGTTCGAGGATACAGGAGCTACAGAGAAAAGGAGCGGTATGAGAAACGGTGGAATTATACCACCAGAAACAAAGCGAAGCTGGAGTGCAATGATAATGTAAGGAGAGAAAGAGAGACAGCTTCATCTTCAAAGGCGAAGAGAAGATCCAAGAAGAAGGAAGACCTCCACCCGATTGCCATCGATAGGGTAGCTTAAGATTAGCGTAGTTAGTCCGAATTGTAGGAAACGTTTTGTATCCAGGATTACCAAAGTGATGAACTATTACTGCACTGTAATCATTCGGAATCCTGCCCGACTTTTATGACGACACTCTTTTATGAAGTATACTTAAGATCTATTTGGGCAACGAATGAAAGGGGTTTAAGTTAAAATTAAACCGTTTGCTTAATAAAACGTTTTTGATAAACAAAGTAAAAGAGTTGGGCTCAAGTAACAACTCGGTTTTCGAAAGAGAATGTTGAAAAATGTTCTCAAACCCTTCAACAATATGTTACAACAATGTTTAAAAAAAAATGGCCTCATTTTTGCAACCTTCATAAATAAAAGCCAGTTATGTTGGTTTCCGAAAAACCGGGCTGTTACAAAACTAAATCCGAAATTTCTTCCAAATATGAAATTTTATATAATGCTTATGAAGAAATGCATGAACATCTTAAGAAACTAGCTTTGAAAAACATTGAAAGGATGAAGCTCATTTTGAAATATCAACAAGAGATTTTAGAACTTCAAAAACAAGTTGATGAGCTTAATCTTCAAAATGAAACTCTTGATCTCATATATGCTAGTTATTCTTGTGATTGTGCTAGTAGATTGAATATTGTGGTTGATTGTGAGAATTGCAAGTTTCTTAAAGATGAAAGTTATTTTGAAAAATAAGCTTGCAAGTTTCACAAGTGGTGATATTAAATTGCGCACATTGTTAAATTTTCAAAGAGAAAATTCAAACAAGTTTGGTTTGGGTTATACTAATTCTAAGAGTAAGTCTCATAGAAATGTTGTTGATTTTTCTAAAGTTGATTTTTCAAATGCTCCAACATGTTTCTATTGTGGCACTCATGGACATACTTCAAATGTGTGTTATATTAAAGTGCATGGTATACCTAGAGGAAATTTTGTTTGGGTTAATAAGGGTGAAAATCCCTTAACTAACAAAAATGGATCCAAGACTATTTGGATACCAAAGAGCAAAGCATGATTGTTTTGTAGGTATGATTGAAGAGCAAAGGACTTACAAGTGTTATTCTTTGATTTGCTTCTTGATGAGCATTTTATTTCCCATTATTCCTTGCATTATTTTACTCCTATTATTGATACTTGTTGCCCATTTGACATTGATTAGCTTGATTTATTGATTTAGAGTTTATTGGACTAATATTCCGAATATTGTTTAATTTGGAATTATTTAGCCTAATTAATTCTATTTCTATTTTCAGGTAATATTTGGCACAAGGACACTTTGGGAAGTTTGGAAATGAAGATTGAAGTATTGAAGTGAAGATTGTAATTTGCATTTAGGTCCCTTTTTAATTGTAATGTTCAGAATAGTGTTTCTTAGGATTTGGGCCCATGTTTTAGGCCCATTTTGTGTCTTAAGAGGGGAAATTCGTGTAACCCCCCAAGACACACTCCCATTTTTCAGATTTCTCACTCTCTCTCTAGGTTAGAACTTCTCTCTTGGCTCTCCCAAGTGGTGGTGGCTGCTAGGGTTTTGTTCTTCCCCATTTCTACTCGTTTTTCTCCATTTATGGCCATGGAAGGCTAGACTTCAAGGGTTAATCCCTTTGGTATTGTATTATCTACTCTTGAGCTCTTGTTATTAATGCAATTTCATTTTCTCTTCTCTGTTTTCATGTTTATCGATGTGTAGTGGTTTGCTTAATTCCATTTCGTAGAGATAATACATGAATATAAATGCTTAATTTGTATTAACTCGTAAAAACTCCAATTCTGGTTTCTGATGCTTAATTAGAAGTTAGGGTTTGGAGTGATAACTGAATTTTCGCTTAGTATTTGGTTATCACGAGTTGGACAGAGGAGAGGAGAGGAATCGATCTTTAGTGAGCTAGGATTGAGTAGTGTACGTAGCCAAAGGGGTTTGCCCGCTTTTGTTTCTGATTTTCTTAGTTTTTATATTCTGTTTATGTTTTGTTCTTCACATTTGTCACACACAAAAACCCCCCCCCATTTTACTGCACACTACGTGTTTGATACTTTGCCTAGACCGATATTCGCTGGGAAACGACCTAGGATCACCTTCCTAGTACTACAGAATAAACACCTTTTATTTTGATCGGGTACGGCCTCGATCAAAATTTGGCGCCGTTGCCGGGGAACTATCGGTTCTTGCCAAAGATCATACAGTAGTTAATTAGATTAGTTAGTGTAGTTAGTGTGTGAATAAGCATTCTGATAACTGATTGAAAGTTGCCATGTTTGCTGATTTGCTGTTCTGCACAACTGATGTTATTCTAGTGATTCTGTGAGTGCCATTCAACATAGCTGCGGGTGGAATTTTTGCACGAAAATTGGTATCCACACTTGTTTCATCATATATTAGTGTGTTGATGCATCACAGACACTCAGATATGCACTGGTTGTGAGTTCCAGAAAAATTTTCCATGTTTTAGCAGCACTTACTATAAATAGGCATAACTTTTGATCAGGTTGTCGGAATTGGACGAATTTTATATCAAATCGAAGAGAATTTTCTGAATAATCTGATTTTTCTCACTTTGTCAGAAAACCCCTGTGTTTGGATCCTGAAAAAGCCTGTTTACTATTTCTTTTTTATTTTACAAGTTCTATTTTCTTAGTTTTTGGTCACTGTTTTAATTCTTTGACTTGGTTCCCTTTTGAATTTTGTCCTCAAACTTTCTGTGATATGTTTTCATGATTTTAGGGTGCTGAAAAAAATAAAGAAAAAAATTTTAAAAAAATAATAAATTTTGTTGCCGATTTTGGTCATGCATATCTGTTACAGTATGCTATGGTTGATGCTGTTCTGTTCAGTACATGACTAGGGGCAACCCAAGTTATTTGCATCCTTATAACCCTGAAATTGATAGAACTTATCACAGATTAGTTAGACAAAATAGGAATCAGTCATTAGGTAGTGAGTCAGAGTCATCTTATAGTCCATCTAATTCTGATTCTGTTTCTATTTCTTCTATTCCTTCTACTTTTATTCAATCTGATTCTATATATTGTGATAACATGGCTCAACCCCCACCAAGGGAAAGGACACTTAGGGAGCTGGCTGCACCTGACTTCACTATTGAAGACTCGTGTATCCGGTATCCTGATGAGGATGTTCCTTTTGAGCTTAGAACAGGACTAATCCATTTGTTGCCCAAGTTTCATGGTCTTGCAGGTGAGGATCCTCATAAGCATCTCAAGAAATTCCATATAGTGTGCACCACAATGAAACCACATGATGTGCAAGAGGATCATGTCTGTCTCGGAGCATTTCCACATTCCTTAGAGGGTCTAGCACAAGATTGGTTATCTGACTTGGCCCCTGGTTCCATCACAAGCTGGGATGACTTGAAGAGGGCATTTCTGGAAAAATTCTTCCCTGCAAATAGGACCACTGCAATCAGAAAGGAAATTTCTGGTATCAGGCAACAACATGGAGAGAGTCTCTATGATTATTGGGAGAGATTCAAGAGGTTGTGTGCTTCCTGCCCTCACCATCAGATCTCAGAGCAGCTTCTCATCCAGTACTTTTATGAAGGTCTCAACTTCATGGAAAGAAACATGGTAGATGCTGCAAGTGGTGGTACATTGGGAGATATGACACCCTTACAAGCCAGGAGCAAAATTGAGAAGATGGCTTCCAACTGTCAACAATTCCATGCAAGAAGCAACAGTGATGCAATAGTTGTGAGGGATGTAAATGATGTTGGTGCAGACTCGGGCAAGGTTGAGAAGCTTGAGCAGAAAATTGATTCTCTCACAACATTGGTCACACAATTGGCTGTCAATCAGAAAAAGATGATACTTCCTGCTAGAGTGTGTGGCATATGCACATCCATTGAGCACCCCACAGATGCATGCCCTTCCCTTCAGCAGCAACAGCCAATGACAAGTGGTGACCAACCCGAGGCCTATGCAGCAAACATATACAACAATAGAGGCCCACAACAACACAATCATGACCTCTCTTCCAATAGATACAACCCTGGATGGAGGAACCATCCCAATCTGAAGTGGTCTGATCAACAACAACAACCTCCTCCTAATGTTCCATTTCAGAACACCGCTGGACCGAGCAGACCACCATATGTACCTCCTCCAATCCAGCAGCAAAGGCAACAACAACAACAACAAGTGGTTCATCCTGCACCATCAGCCCCTCCATCCAACCAACCTACCTTGGAGGAGTTGGTGAGGCAAATGACCATGCAAAACCTCCAATTTCAACAAGAAACTAGAGCAGCCATTCAGAGACAAGAGGTATCCATTCAGACTTTGACAAATCAGATGGGTCAAATGGCAACTTCTCTCAACAACTTGCAATCTCAAAATTCTGACAAGTTACCTTCCCAAACAGTGATCAACCCTCAGAATCAGAATGTGAGTGCCATCAACCTGAGGTCAGGAAAGCAGATTGTCAGACCCACACCACAACCTCACCTCAACAATGATGCTCTAGCTTCCTCTAAAGGGAAGAGGCAAGTGATAGAGGAAGGTGAACACCCTAGCACCAAGGAGAGTCATCCAACTCAACCTTCCTCAAGCTCAACCACAAAACCTGCTGTTGTCCTGCAACCTCCTCCCATTCCTCTTCCATTCCCACCAAGAGTGCCTCAAAACAAAAGGGTGGAAGAGGTGGACAAGGATATTCTTGACACATTCAGGAAGGTGGAAGTCAACATACCCCTTCTTGATGTAATAAAACAAATTCCAAGGTACGCGAAGTTCCTTAAGGAGTTGTGCACTAATAAGAGAAGACTCAAGGGCAATGAGAGGATAAGCATGGGAAGGAATGTCTCCGCTCTCATAGGTAAACCTATCCCTCACATTCCTGAAAAATGTAAGGATCCTGGAACTTTCTCTATACCTTGCATCATAGGCAATGTGAAGTTTGAAAATGCTATGCTAGATTTAGGAGCATCCATAAATGTCATGCCTATGTCTGTTTTTAAGTCTCTTTCTCTTGGACCTCTTCAACCTACGGGTGTGGTGATTCAATTAGCAAATAGAAGTACTGCCCACCCTGCAGGTTTGATAGAGGATGTCTTGGTTCGGGTTGAAGAGCTGATCTTCCCTGCTGATTTTTACATACTTGATATGGAAGATGACTCCCCCCGTAATGCTGTTCCTATTATTTTGGGGAGGCCATTTTTGAAAACAGCCCGAACCAAGATAGATGTGCATTCAGGTTCACTTTCCATGGAGTTTGATGGCAGTGTGATCCGATTTGACATTTTCCATGCTATGAAACATTTTCCTGAGGATCACTCTGTCTTTCATATAGACTTTCTTGATGAGATTGATGAACATGTGCTTGATGTTTTGCATGATCCTGATTTGCCATCATTTACAGACTCATTTTCTTGTCCTGCATGTACTGATTCCGAAATGTGCATGTCATGCATTGATCAATTTCTAGCTTCTGACACTGCATCTGTTGATGACTCTCATATTATAGATTTTGCTAACCCCCTCTCTGTTATGCAAGAGTCTGATTCTTTTGTTCAGGTGCAGGCAGCAGAATCCATTTCTACTGTCCCTTTAGTTCCATCCATTATGCAGGCACCCTCATTGGACCTGGAGCCCCTCCCTCCTCATCTCAAATATGCTTACTTTGAGGATGAGCAGAAACTCCCAGTGATCATCTCTACCTCACTTTCTGTTGATCAAGAGGAGAAACTGCTAGATATGATTAGACAGAACAAGAGGGCAGTCGGATGGACCTTAGCATATCTACCTGGGGTGCCACTTGTGAACTTCAGAAACATAGTCCTTCGATTAGGAGACCAATGCAAGATGGCATTCGATCCGCTGAAGAGAGCACTCACCTTCTTCCCACCATGACTTCGGGAGTTTTCTTTTCTCCTTCTTCACTACTTTCATTGCACTTGTCTATATCTATCTGATTCTGCTGATTGTGTTACATTGAGGACAATGTGTGATTTAAGTGTGGGGGGGAGAGTAGTTTAGGTTGCATATTTTGCTTTGATTTTTTTTTAGGTTTTGCTTAGTTTTGGGCATTTTCTTGCATGTTTTTGCTTCATTTTAGTAGAGTTTTGGTATCTTGTGTCTGAATTCATGCATTTCTGTGTGTAAAGTTGCTTTTGATAATTAAGAGGTGGTAACACTGTGATAGAATTGTCCCTTTTGTGAGGATTTGAGCCTTAATTGTGGGTGGATTGCTATATATGCCACCTAATTTTCTTTCATGTGTGATTGCACTCTGGATTACTTGCACTCTAGAACTTGACTTGACTCTTGCTGATACTTGATTGCTCATGCACATTTTGAAATGATTTAGGCACTTTCTTTCTTGAATAAACTACTAGCCATATGAGCCTACTTTGAATGAATGTATCCTTTGCTAGCCCCTTTGAGCCTTTTTATCCATTTCCTTGTTCTTTAGCTCATTACAAGCCTATGACTGAAAAACCATGATTGTCCTAACCTTAGGGAATTTTGGAGCTTTGGAATTGTTTTGGGAATGGGTATTAGGTAAGAAGTATGCTTTATGCTTTAATTGGTTGAGTTCTTGGTTTTGCCTCATTGGTTGTTATAGTTATGGCTTCATCTTCATGCCATTTGTGTTGTTTCTTCTTTTCTTTTTGTATATCTCTCAAAAACAAAAAAAAATAGAAGACAAAAATACAAAAAAAAAAATGCAAAAATAAAAAGAAAAAAAAAAGAAGAAAAAAAAAAGAAAAAAAAGTGAATAAAAGGTTGTTGAGGCAAAGAGGATTGGAATTAGTGGTTGTTGATTTTGGGGTGGATTTTGCTTACTTTTTACTTATTCCCCATTGCTCCTCTATTCCCTTGGTTTTAGCTACATTCCCATATTTTTATCCTACCTTGTCCTTGGCCCCATTACAACCCTTAAAAGACCTTTTGATCATTTTGTGCATGTGTGTTGATGGTTGATGTTAGAGGTTTGTCAAGCTTATGGTTGTGTTTGTTTTTCATGATGTGCCTTGAGTGTAAATAATGATTAACCCCAAACACTTGAGTGTAAACACTTTTGAGTGATCCTTGTGAGTTTCTATCATCTTTGTGACTATCCTCTTGATGTCATTGGTTTCTTTGCATACTTGAAGTAATTGGATGTTGTTCGCGGATGCTTTGACTCTTTGATCCTTAACCATTTTGTGTGCTTGAGTTTGCCCATTTCTTTGCATTTCCTAGAATTCATTGTGAAGTATGTAATCTCTTAGGTTAGCATTTCTTAGTTGTAGTCATCTTGTTGCATTATTCACTTTGGTGCATATTGATCTTCATAGTCCTATCTTTTGGTTTTGCCCAGGAGTGCAAAAGGATAAGTGTGGGGGTATTTGATGAGCATTTTATTTCCCATTATTCCTTGCATTATTTTACTCCTATTATTGATACTTGTTGCCCATTTGACATTGATTAGCTTGATTTATTGATTTAGAGTTTATTGGACTAATATTCCGAATATTGTTTAATTTGGAATTATTTAGCCTAATTAATTCTATTTCTATTTTCAGGTAATATTTGGCACAAGGACACTTTGGGAAGTTTGGAAATGAAGATTGAAGTATTGAAGTGAAGATTGTAATTTGCATTTAGGTCCCTTTTTAATTGTAATGTTCAGAATAGTGTTTCTTAGGATTTGGGCCCATGTTTTAGGCCCATTTTGTGTCTTAAGAGGGGAAATTCGTGTAACCCCCCAAGACACACTCCCATTTTTCAGATTTCTCACTCTCTCTCTAGGTTAGAACTTCTCTCTTGGCTCTCCCAAGTGGTGGTGGCTGCTAGGGTTTTGTTCTTCCCCATTTCTACTCGTTTTTCTCCATTTATGGCCATGGAAGGCTAGACTTCAAGGGTTAATCCCTTTGGTATTGTATTATCTACTCTTGAGCTCTTGTTATTAATGCAATTTCATTTTCTCTTCTCTGTTTTCATGTTTATCGATGTGTAGTGGTTTGCTTAATTCCATTTCGTAGAGATAATACATGAATATAAATGCTTAATTTGTATTAACTCGTAAAAACTTCAATTCTGGTTTCTGATGCTTAATTAGAAGTTAGGGTTTGGAGTGATAACTGAATTTTCGCTTAGTATTTGGTTATCACGAGTTGGACAGAGGAGAGGAGAGGAATCGATCTTTAGTGAGCTAGGATTGAGTAGTGTACGTAGCCAAAGGGGTTTGCCCGCTTTTGTTTCTGATTTTCTTAGTTTTTATATTCTGTTTATGTTTTGTTCTTCACATTTGTCACACACAAAAACCCCCCCCCATTTTACTGCACACTACGTGTTTGATACTTTGCCTAGACCGATATTCGCTGGGAAACGACCTAGGATCACCTTCCTAGTACTACAGAATAAACACCTTTTATTTTGATCGGGTACGGCCTCGATCACTTCTTCAAGTCTCAAGTGAAAGTCCTACAAATTGGTAAAATTGATATTGTTGGACATTTACAATTGGTGTTACTTCTACAAAGTTCAATTGGTATCAATGTGTGATCATTATATGTTTATCATGCTATTGTTGATTTTATGATATTTCTTTACACTCGATATCCTACTTTGTTAAGTGATATGATGACTTCTAGTTACAATTGGTATTATATTTCATTGTCATATTTCTCTCCAATTGGTATCACATTTCAAAGTATAGTTCATTAGTTTTACATTTGGTATCAATGTTGTGAAGCAATGAATGTTGATTTCTCTATTTTGGCTTAGAATTTTATATTACAATTGGTATATATTACTTTTTGATAATGCCAAAAGGGGGAGAAAGGGTTGTTTTGTTGTTTCTATATAGGTTGAGCAAAGTTGTTGAAGATAGGGGGAGAATCAAGCTTATCTCAATTGGAGTACAAATGTCAAAAGCATTTATTGAGGGGGAGCAAGAGTCTCACCAAGTATCAAATGGTTCAAGCATCAACAACTTCTTCAAACAAATTCAAAATGTGTTTGTCATTTTCAAAAAGGAGGAGATTGTTAGATCCAGTGTGTAACATCTGCCCATTTGACTCACTTCTACAAGTCCCTAATCAAGAAATTATTTTAACCTAATTAATTAAAGAATCGATTTAAAAGAGTTTCGATTTCATAATGAACCCTTATGTTTTGAAATTTGATTTGCTTGTGTTGTGACTTTGTGTGCATGAGTGTTTAAGGTTTTGATTGAGACCTTGTTTTATTGATTTATATGATTTCAAGGAAAATTATTTTCTAAGTTTCAAAGAATCAAAGTCCAATCACCTCTGGAAACCCTAATTGATGCACTAATCGTGGATTAAACCCTAATCGAGCTCTTAATCCTTGATTGAGTGCTTAATTACTCTCTTAAGCCCTAAACCCTTTTTGGTTAGTGAGCTAATATGGAATTAGTTTTCCTTAAACCTATGATTAAGATTTTGATTAGCACCTTAATCCTTGATTAAGCCCTAATCACTAAGGATTAGTGGACTAAACCTAGATTAATTAACCTAATCCTACCCTAATCATGATTAGAACCCTAATTAGTGCCTTAAACCTAATTAAACTAACCTAGCCTACCCTAATTACCCTATGGCCGAATATCTAGGTGCTTTACTTGGCCTCCAAGTTCCTTAACTTGGTCACCAAGTTGTTGTGCTCCAAAGTCAAATTAGTGACATCACTCTCATGACCTAAGCATGACATAAGGAAGGAAAAAGTGAAGAAAAAGAAGGAAAGAGGAAGGAGCCGTGGGAAGGAAACCAAGACCAAGGAAATTGCAAACAAACCCCCCATGCAAGCCCTTAATGGCAAATAAATGAAAGTAGAGAAAGATAAAAGAAAAGGGGCAAAACCGTGTGAGGGGAGAGAGTCTATTTTCATTCCTTCATTCTACATTCTTCCATCTTCATCCTTTCTTCTTTCCTCATCAACACCAACAACAACAACGCACACCAACCAACACCATTGAAACCTTGATGAATGAAACCGTGAGAGAGTGGTCAACACACACTTCTCTTCATTTCCATCATTTCATTTCCAAAACCAAACACACAACACTAAGAGCAACTTCAAGCTCTTAGTAAGAGAGTGGCCGAATAAGAGACAAGGAGAACCAACACCCAAAACTCTTCATAACCTAAGCAAGATCAAGCCAAGATAGTGAAAAAGAAAAGGAGAAAACCATGGACCTTAGAGAGTGTGAGTGAGCCGTGAGGAAAGAGAGGAGAAACATAAGATTTGGACTTGATTCTCTAAGACTTTTGATTAAGTAAGAACCTTGTTTTATGATCTTAAAAGTTTTAAACCTTTTTCTTTGATTCATTTTCGTTTTCATACTTTCTTTCTAAGACTTTGATTTTGCTTGAAAAAGTGCTGATGCATGTATAATTTTATGTTATATCTAGTAATTTCCTTTACATGCATGTTGATCTTTGAACTTGATCTTGATGTTTTGTTAAGAAAATGTTTTCTCTCATGATCTTAAGTTTTCTTCCTTGATTTCTTAAAAGTGTTTTTAAAAAGAACTTGGTTTTGAATTTTCATGAAGGATCTCCCAAGAATCTAGTGTTTTTGGTTGCATGCATGTCTAGATCCATGCCTAAGTTATGATATGTTTGATGATTGAGTTCTCTTGATGATTTTCTTTGTGTTGGTCACGATTTGAGTTGTTGTGCATAAAAGCTTGATTTTCTTTTGTTTGATCTCTTGCATGTGATGATCTTGAGATGTGATGATGATTTGAGTGAATACAAATTGTGTGATTTACTATGTTTAGCCACGGTTTGTACTTGATCTTTATGTTAGAGGTTTTGATGTTGGATTTTGGTTATGTGTATATGATCTCCATGAACTTTGAGTTGAATCTATATATTTTAAGTGAAACGAAAATTGTCGAGAAGCTTGTGTATGCTCACGGTTTTGTATAAGAAAATATGCTAGGATCGTGTTTTTACTTGCTTGATGAATTATGTGAAAATTGTTGATTGAATTTGGAATTGTTTTTGAGTCTTGAAACTTTGAAAACATTTTTAAGAAAATCTAGTTAAGGTCACGGTCTGGACCTTAACTTTTGAGTTAAATTCTCTTGAATGTATATGTGTTCATGACATGAAAATATGTGTTGATTGTGGAGTTGATCCTTGAAGAAAATAATTTTTAAACAACCCTTGATGCATACGGTTTTGACATGTTTAAGTTTAATAAGATGAAGTTTTGCTAAGATGGAATTAATTAAGTGAGAGATCAATGAAAATGTGACTAAGTGTATATTTGATGCATGATTCGGTTCATGTGTACTTAAGAGTTTGATTTTCCTTGTTTGATTGAGTCACATATGTGGATGAGTATGTGAGTATGCTATGTTTGACTTAACTTGATGAATGGTGATTATGTGATGTTTGAAATAAATGAATGATTGTTTGATTTATTCTATTTGAATACTATGCTGTCCACAATTGGTTTTAAGTGTTTGAACTTGATGAATTATCGATCAAAGTGTCTATTTGATTGTTTTCATGATTCTTGGTTGTTTGTGCTTTTGAATTTGGTTTAAAACAATGGAAAATGAATTTAAAACTTAGGACATGATGTTGTCCATAATTTTCTAAGTCACATTTCCTATTTAAAAGTATTTTCAAAGTGTTTTAAAGTTGAGTTTTTGAGGATATTTGATCTAGGTCAAAGTTGATTTGAAAAGTGCGATTTTTCGGTGTTTTTGGATTTGAACTCATTGCTGTCCAAAGGGGGACCAGCAAAGAAACTTTTGTTTTAAATGAATTTAATTGAATGTTTTCTCATGATTTTTAAAGTATGAGAGTTAGTGTTTGATTTTGGACAAGTTTGAGTGAAAGAATTAATGTTTTGGTTTTAAATGAAGACAATGTTTGAATTTCTCTTAAGTTTCTTTGAGAATAATTTCAAGAGTAATATTTAAAATAAAGTTTAACACTCATATGTCTATCTTATGGGACTTGAAAGAAGTTGGAGTCGGGCAGACGAGGAAGGAAGCATATCACTCGGAACTTGTAGATTCGGTAACTGCGAATCCAAGTGAGAGAGAAGTTATCCTAAGACGCTTTGGTGTCTAGTGAGTATGCTAGGACACTCCGTACTCTCTCAAAGTCGGAGTAAAGGTCTACCATAGCTAGTAGTATACCCGATAAATTGTGTGATTGTTTGTATCGCGGTATACGAAGACTCAGACCTATACCATTACATGGTATTGATTGATTGATATATTTGTTTACGATGAGATGTATTGTTGTTATATTGTCATTGCATGAGCATAATGCATCATTCCGTGATATAAGACGAGAATAGTAAAGACATAGAGAACTATAAGGAATTCCCCAACGACTAGAGCGAAACTCTAAGGGACAGAACGCGCGATGAACCGGATGATGCCGATGCGCCGAGTACGTGGATCTAGCCGAGGCTATGATGATGATGACGACGCTTTGGATGTGGATGCAATAACTGCCGGTAGCTTCCATATGGTTGGAGCCATATGTTGAGATAGTTCCACGTGGTTGTAGCCATGTGTTGAGATAGCCTCCATATGGTCGTAGCCATATGTTGAGTGTGAATTACTTGGGATAGGTCGGAGCCTATCTATTGATGATTGATGGATATCCCGCATGTGGTCGGAGCCATATGCCGACGGTGATTCTGAGTGGGTCGTAGCCCGTCAGAATGATGTTTGATATTCCGCATATAGTCGTAGCTATATGGCGAGGTTGACTCTGAATGGGTTGTAGCCCGTCAAAAAGATTGTGGATATCCTGCATACTGGTCGGAGCCGTATGCCGAAAATGATTCAGGATGGGTCGGAGCCCGTCGGACTTAGTGGTCGAGTCCCACAGAAGCATTCCGCATATGGTCGGAGCTGTATGACGGAGATGACTTAGGTTGGGTCGACGTTAGGATAACGAGTATAACCTCACGACTTAAAAACCCTAACCCGAAGTAGTGGAGAGGAAGATACACCTGAACTACCCTTGTGGTGTTCAGCTGGATGATTAAGATAGGGGGCGGCAATGACGGTGATTCGTCAAGAAGCCTTGAGAAGTCTGTCTAGGTGGGAAAAACCATAGGGGCCCTGGCTGAACCGGTTGGAGCTGGTCACCCAAGGGTGTGGACGAAGTACCACACGATCACTAGACGGATGACTGACACCCCCCTTGACTAATTCTTGACCAGTGAGAGGGATGCTCGAACAGGGTTGGATGTGCCTATTTTTCTCGAGACATTATTTATTTTGCCATCCGTAAAAGGCCGGTGTGGTTAGAGATCCTGTACTCCTGATTGCTTCCGACTAGGTGGATGGATTCCGAGGAGATGTAGACCTGAACCCTAAACCGAAAAGCCTGAATTTCCGATGTTATGGACTCGAGATATGCGGACGATGGGACTTCAACGTGGCGTGACAAACTGATTAAGAAGCTTCGACTTTACGAGACGTCTGATTATGAGATTCCCCTAAGATAATGGCAAAGAATTAGATAATGCGACGATTGCATTGCATTTTCTTGCATCATACATGATTATCTATACGTATTATTTGTGTTGTTTGTTATGTTCTGGTATACGTCGCTAGTGTAATTCCAAGAAGTCGATGGGAGTAATTCCATTCGGATAGCTTACTCTCTCAACTTCTTGTGCATATGTGACGATGAACCTCTGGTTCTAAAAGATAGCGGAGCTGGAGATGCTACACCTGGAGGAAGGACTTACTGATCGTGATGCGCTGACGAGAGGGCGGCTGCTGAATGACGGGGATCGCTTTTGAAGACTTGCGTTGCAGATCGAGAAGGGGACGCTGCTTAGTAGATTATAAATAGGTTCCCGACTGGACCCTTGCTGATATGTATCAAGTGTACCGTTTATCTTTTGAAATGTTTTGATTAAGTAAATGTTTATGTAAGTATGGCACCGCTGACCTATGGTGACCACTTTTGTAAGAACCCTTATGGTCTGTTTCAAAACTGTTTTCTAAATGACTGTCTTAAATCAGACAGATAACTATTTTAAGTAAGTCAAATATTTTCCTATACGAAAAGCCTTTGTTTTGTGAAGTTATTCATACCAAACTGTTTTTAGAAAATTCCGCAAGCATTTCGAGAGAAAGGATTTTAAAAAGTAATACCTTGTTTTGGAAAGCTTGACAGTTGAGTATTATTCTGGTTTTCAAAAAGAAAAAAAAATTCACCCTATTTTTCCTAAAGAAATTAATTAGTAATTGATGAGTGTTTATTTCGAGTTTTCCAAATTAGGGTGTTACACTTGGTGGTATCAGAGCAATGGTTGTCCATGCGGCCTGAACATGGCCTTACATGTTCTCTGTTGTGTGATCTCTAGATGTACTAGGTTGTGTAATTAGATGCGTTAGTAGGTATATTAAACTATTAGTGCGTTAATGAATATAGCGTACAATGTCTGGAAGAGGAAGAGGTCGACATGCTCCTGAAGCAGCTCGGAACACCGAGGACATGCTAAACGAACTGACTGCTGCTGTTCTGGGCATGAATGAGAATCTCAACGCGATGCACCAGCAGGCTCAGTAGAACAACCAAAACCAAAACTTAGGACCTCAGGAATATAGGGGATTAGATGAGTTTTGTAAGAGGAACCCTAAGGAATTCGCCGGTGGATATGCTTCGGATAATGCTAATGAGTGGATTAGGGAGTTGGAAAAGATCTTCACCGCTATGCAATGCACCGATGCTCAGAAGGTAACCTACGCGGTCTACATGCTAACAAAGGAGGCATCTGACTGGTGGGAGAACACTAGGCAAGTTATGGAGGTTCAGCAGGAGGCTGTCACTTGGGACTCCTTCAAGCAAAGATTCCTAGAGAAGTATTTTCCTATCGATATGAAGTTGAAGAAGGAGATAGAGTTCATGCACTTGATTCAAGGAGATATGTCGGTCGGCGAGTATGCTGCGAAGTTTGAGGAACTGGTGAAGTACGTACCGCACTATAATCAACCCGGAAACGACCAGTCGAAGTGCGCGAAGTTCCTTGATGGACTTAAGACTGAGATTAAGATGGCTTTCATACACATGGGGATCGACAGTTTTCCGCTCTTAGTGAGCAGATGCAGGATCTATGAGGATGGGCTTAAGGCGAAGAACATGAGTAACAAGACTGCTGTACCCTCGAGTTCCCATGGACCAATGAGGAACACCCCCAATTATCAGAATGCGAGGCAAGGAACCCAGCATGGGTGAGGACCCTACGATCGATTCGGAGGAAGAAGGGATAATCGCTATGGAGGATCGTGCTGGAAGTCAAGCTAGTTGGAAGGCATGCTTCAAACTCTCTATGGACTTCAAAGTAATGCAAATATATGTTTTGATGATAACAAGCCAACTCAAGTTCAAGCTAACAAGTGCAAGTCAAGTCTCAAGATTGAAGACTCAAGAAGAATTGAATAGAAACCTTCTCTTTAGATCAAATGTAAGGTAATGAAGTTTTTGTTTCTTTAAAGAGTTACAAAGCCAATAAGTTTTTCATTTTAGAGAGGAGAAGAAAAACGTGTTTTTGCATAAAAAAGTGTTTTCTGCATTTAACCTTAGTAAAATTCTTGATGTTACAAAACTCTGTATATTTGTATGTGTGCAAAAGAGAGTAATCGATTATTTGCTAAAGTAATCGATTAACTTTGTTGCATCATAGAAAAATCAGAGAAGCTGTAATCGATTAATTGAATTTTGTTAATCAGTTACTTTCTTATGAAAGTAATCGATTACATACGTCAAGTAATCGATTATATTTGTTGCATCATATATTTTTCAGAGGCTTTGCAATCGATTACAAGTTTTGTAGTAATCGGTTACATGATGTTGCATCATATGCAAAACAGAGGCTTAGTAATCAATTAACTCATTAGTGTAATCGATTATCATAGTTGCATCATACAATGAACAGGAGTGATGTAATCGATTATCTATTCTTAGCCTAATCGATTACATGTTTTTCAAATGTATTTAAGAATTTCTATTTTTGTAGAAGTAATCGATTATTTCTTCTATGTAATCGATTATTTCATGATTTGTTGAAAAACGTGTCAGAATCATTTTTATTATTTCCTGATTTGTTTTTATATAAAAGATTCTGATATATTTTATAAAATTCGAAAATGATTTTAATTTTGAATTATTTCCTTTTTGGTTTTAAGAATCAAATCTTTATTTTATTTCGAAAATCGTTTTGATTTTATTTTGATTTTAAAACTTATTACAAATCTTTTATTATTCTATTTTGATTTTGTTTTTCTTATTCAAAATCTTTTTTGATTCAAAATCGTTTTCCTTTTTAAAAGGTTCACTCCAACATTCAGAAAATTTTTTTTACATTCATTCTTTTCGACCTGCACGTTTCTCTCTTCTTCTTCTTCTCTAAGAGTTCTGCTTTTCATCGTTCATATTTTGTAAAGAACAAATCCTTATTGGCTGAGTGACTTCTAGAGAAACTTATTCTTCATTATCATAAGAGCATATTGTAGAATCCGTGTTGTGAGAACACAAGAAACTATTGTAATCACTTTCAGTGAAATCGTTCTAAACCTTAGTGGTTAGGGAGAGAATCCCTTAGTGGACGTTTGAGACGTCGTAGGGCGAGGAACCCTGCTGTGTGATTGAGGTCCCTAGCGAACGGAGGTTCCTAGTAGTGTGCTGGGTGCTCTTGGTTGTAATAGGGTGCGGCTCTATTGCTTGGTTATAAGAACTCTCAGGCGGATCGCTTGGGGACTGGACTAGGCCTTTCGACGGGAAGGCTGAACCAGTATAAAAATCACCGGTGCAAGCTTTTCTATCCCTCTCTCTTTTACTTTCCGCATATTTATTTTGTTTACGTTTCCACGCTACTCGATTATATTTTTCTTATCGTTTTCGCGATCCATTACGAACGTTTAATCTCTCCAACTCAAATCAAATTTTTAATTTGGTACGAATTTTTCAATACATAATAAAACTCGATTCACCCCCCCTCTCGAGATTTTGAGGCCAAAACCAACAATTGGCATCAGAGCTAGTCTCTTGTGTTAAGACTTAACCGTCTCAAGAGTATGGCTTCAAACTCTCTGTTTGGAGGTGAAGGGAGTTCTATTAACCGTCCTCCCATGTTTGATGGGGTAGGGTACGCGTATTGGAAAGCCCGTATGAAAATTTTTATTCAAGGAGTAGGATTAAAAGTTTGGGATGCTGTTGTTAATGGTCCCTATGTTCCTACCTATGTGGTTAATGGTAACACTGTCGAAAAGCCTATGGCTGAGTGGACGGAGGAGGAGGAACGTAGAGTCCAATACGACTTGAAAGCGAAAAATATTATAACATCTGCTTTGAGCTATGATGAGTTTTTCAGGATTTCAACATGCGAGACAGCACAACAAATGTGGGATACACTTGAAGTCACGCATGAAGGAACAACGGAAGTAAAGAGGTCAAGGATCAATACATTGACTGGTGAATATGAGCTATTCAGGATGAAAGATGGAGAATCAATTCAAGAGATCCAAAAACGCTTCACAATGATCGTAAATCAATTGACAACATTGGGGAAGAAATTCACCAATGAGGATCTCATCAACAAAGTTCTAAGGTGTTTGGGAAGAGATTGGCAACCCAAGGTGACGGCAATCGCTGAATCAAGAAATCTCTCAACAATGACGTTGGCAACTCTGTTTGGAAAATTACAAGAACACGAAAGTGAACTGAAGAGGTTGGCTCAGCATGAAGAAGAGAACAAGAAGGTTAAAAGCTTGGCATTCAAGGCTGAAGCACCTGCACCAGATAGTGACTCGGACAAAGAATTGATAAATGATGAACACATGGGTCTATTGGTGAAGAATTTTGGGAAATTTCTGAGGAAGAAAAATTTCAACAGAAGAGATAACAATAAAAGTGGAGGCTCAACCATCACATGCCATGAGTGTGGCAAGCCTGGTCACATTCGAGCAGATTGCTATCAATTGAAAAAGAAAGAGAATTCAGAAAAGGGCACCTCGAGTTCAAAGAAGGGAAAGCAAGCATACTTGGCGTGGCTGGACAATGATGGAAGTTCGGATGAGGATTCAGACGAACAAGAGGAGACCGCTAACCTATGCTTGATGGATCACGACAATGAGGTAAATTCTGAACTTAATTTTTCTTATGATGAATTACAAGAAGCATTTGAAGAGTTACATGAGGAATCGATGAGGTTATCCTTATTGGTTTCTCTAGAAAAGAAAAATTCAGCTTCCATTTTAGAAAAGAATAAAGAGCTTACTAAAGAAAATGATTTTTTGAAAAAGCAAAATAAGGAGCTGAATTTGACTTTAAAAAATTCTTCAAACACTTCGTGTAATGACATTAAACTTAAAGCTAGTTCTTCTTCTTGTAAATTCTGCAAGGACCTGGTTAAAGAAGTTGAAGATTTAAAAGAAACCCTTGCTAAATTTACAAAAGGTAGAAATACTTTAAATTTAATGTTAGGTAGGCAAAAATGTTTCTTTAATAGAGCGGGTTTAGGATATCAACCCGGTAGGCATCAAAAGAAACTAAGTACCATTTTTGTCCCTGCCAGTAATCATAAGAAACCTCTTATTATATGTCATATTTGTGGTAAAAAGGGCCATGGTGCACATGAATGCATACACCGAAAAGTGAAGTTCGTTAAACCGAACAATGAAGCTAGAAGGTGGCATGACTTAAACTATGGCTATACTAACGCTCAAGGACCCAAAAAGATATGGGTACCTAAAAAGAAACTTTGAATTTTTGCTTGTAGGTTACTCCGGAAGGAAGGAAGTCTTGGTGGTACTTGGATAGCGGATGCTCAAAACATATGACTGGAGATAAATCTAAATTTTCGCATCACGTGCCTAAGGACCAAGGACATGTGACCTTCGGAGATAACAACCAAGGAAAGATCATCAGAATCGGTAAAATTGGTACACCTCCTAACCCTTGCATTGAAAATGTTTTACATGTTGAGGGCCTAAAGCACAATTTGCTAAGCATTAGTCAATTGTGTGATAAGGGCAATAGGGTTATATTTGATTCTGATAGATGTATTATCGAGGGAAAAATTGATAATCTTATTAAGCTAATTGCTCGCAAGATAAACAATGTTTATGTTATTGATTTTGATTCAATTCCCTCAAATGATGTGAAATGTTTATTATCTAAAGAGGATGAATCGTGGTTGTGGCATCGTAGAATAGGTCACATCCACATGGCTCATTTAAATAAAATTTCTTCTAAAAACTTAGTAGTTGGTTTGCCAAAGCAAAATTTTTATTTTTCCGAAAAATGTGATCCTTGTTCAAAATCAAAACTCACAAGGGCCAATTTTCCTTCTAAAAACCTTGTTTCAACTCAAAGGCCTTTGGAACTTTTACATATGGATCTTTTTGGACCGTGTCAAACTAAAAGCTTTGGTGGCAACTATTATTGTTTAGTTATTGTGGATGACTATTCTAGGTATACATGGACGCTTTTTATTACTCATAAAAATGACGCATTTCATGAATTTAAAAAGCTAGCCAAGATTATTCAAAACCAATTGCATTTGAGCATTGCATCCATTAAAACTGATCATGGTGGAGAATTTGAAAATCATCTTTTTGAAAAGTTTTGCGAAAAACATGGAGTTAAGCATTATTTTTCCGCTCCAAGGACTCTAGAGCAAAATGGAGTTGTGGAGAGGAAAAATCGTTCATTAAAAGAGCTTTCTAGAACAATGCTTAATGACATGAATTTACCTGCATATTTTTGGGCCGATGCAGTTAGTACAACATGTTATGTTATGAACCGTGTTTTGATTAGGCCTATTTTAAAGAAAACCCCTTATGAGCTGTACAAAGGGAGAAAACCAAATATTTCCCATCTTCGAGTTTTTGGATGTAAATGTTTTGTGCATAATAATGGTAGAGAAAATCTAGGAAGTTTTGAGGCTAGAGCTGATGAGGGTATATTCCTTGGATATTCTGCTTCGAGCAAAGCTTATAGGGTATACAATAAATCTCGTAATACTATTGAAGAATCTATTCATGTATCATTTGACGAATCCGATCCTAGAAGGTTGGGAAAGGTATCTGTTAATGACATTTCAGGTATTCTTGGAGATTTATTCATTGATGAGGATGAGGAGCCAAATGCCAAAAGGAAGGAGCATTCCGAAAGCAATGGAAATTCAGTTGAAAATGTTGAGGAGAAAAATCAAGAACAATCCATGGAACTCAACACTGATTTGCCTAAGGAATGGAGAACATCAAGGCACCATCCTATAGATCAGATTATCGGGGATATCTCAAAAGGTGTAAGTACTCGCAACTCTATTAGCAATCTGTGTAACTTCTTTGCATTTGTTTCTCAAGTAGAGCCAAAGAATTATTCTGAGGCTATGCTTGATGAGCATTGGCTTTTGGCAATGCAAGAGGAATTAAACCAGTTCGAAAGAAATCAGGGTGGGAACTTGTTCCTAGGCCTAAGTCTCATCCGATTATTGGAACTAAGTGGATTTATAAAAATAAACTTGATGAGGCTGGTTTAATTGTTCGAAAAAAATCTAGGCTAGTTGCACAAGGTTACAATCAGGAAGAGGGGATAGACTATGAGGAAACATTTGCCCCTGTTGCTCGGTTGGAAGCCATAAGACTGCTATTAGCATTTGCATGCATGTATTTTAGATTTTAAATTATATCAAATGGACGTAAAGAGTGCCTTTCTTAATGGTTTTATAAATGAAGAAGTTTATGTGTGTCAACCTCCTGGCTTTGAAAGTTATGAACACCCTGATTATGTTTATAAATTGAAAAAGGCTTTGTACGGTCTAAAACAAGCTCCTAGAGCGTGGTACGACCGTCTTAGCAAATTTTTGTTGGAAAATAACTTTGAAAGAGGGAAGGTTGATAACACACTTTTTATCAAAAAGAAAGGAAAGGATATTCTTTTAGTTCAGATTTATGTTGATGATATTATTTTCGGTGCTACTAATGAAATCCTTTGCAAGGAATTTTCTAGTATGATGCAGGAAGAGTTCGAAATGTCTATGATGGGCGAGCTGAACTTTTTCCTGGGATTACAAATAAAGCAAGCGAAGGATGGAATCTTTATTAGTCAAACCAAATACTGCAAAGAATTACTGAAAAGATTTGGCATGGATAAGGCCAAGGCAGTAGTAACACCGATAAGCACATCATGCTACTTGGACAAAGACGAAGGAGGTAAATCCGTAGAAATCACAAAGTATCGAGGTATTATCGGATCCTTTCTATATTTAACGGCAAGTAGGCCGGATATCATGTTTAGTGTGTGTCTTTGTGCTCGGTTCCAGTCGAATCCAAAAGAAACGCACATGGTTGCTGCCAACCGAATAATGAAATATCTGTCTGGCACAACTGATATGGGTTTGTGGTACCCTAAAGGTTCATCTTGTAATCTTGTTGGGTATTCTGATTCTGACTTTGCTGGTTGCAAAGTAGATAGAAAAAGCACTAGCGGCACTTGTCATCTTCTTGGCAATTCATTGGTATCATGGGATAGTAAGAAACAGTCTAGTGTTGCCCTATCTACAGCTGAGGCTGAATATGTAGCCGCGGGTAGTTGTTGCGCTCAGATTTTATGGTTAAAACAGCAACTCCTAGACTTTGGTGTAAGTCTAGATCACATTCCTATTAAATGTGATAATACCAGTGTTATTTCTATTACCAAAAACCCAGTGCAACATTCTCGCACGAAGCATATAGAGATTCGACACCATTTTATTCGTGATCATATTCAGAACGGTGATTGCATTATAGAGTATGTTGATACTTCGCGGCAGTTGGCTGATATCTTTACGAAACCGCTTCCAAAAGAAAATTTCTTTTTTATTCATAGAGAAATTGGTTTAACTTCTGCCTCTCACCTCTTTTGAATATGTGAATATGTTTATCTCTCATGTTATTATTGATGCATCTTCTTAGTGTTTCAGGGGGAGATTGCACATCCTTTTGATGATTACAAAAGGGGGAGAGAGATTCTGATATATTGGATAATTTATTTGGCTAATACATTCAGGGGGAGATACTCTAGAAGGATGCTTGTTTCAAAAATGATAATTTTTTTTAAGCATTCATACAGGGGGAGAAGATTTAATCCATTATATTTCCTGTATTTATTGATTCTAAGGAAGGTTTTATTATTATATATCTATTTCTGCTTGTATAACACTTGTGATGCAGATAATAAAGAGCATATCAGAATGGTTGTTTGTCATCATCAAAAAGGGGGAGTGTTGGAAGTCAAGCTGGTTGGAAGGCATGCTTCAAACTCTCTATGGACTTCAAAGTAATGCAAATATATGTTTTGATGATAACAAGCCAACTCAAGTTCAAGCTCACAAGTGCAAGTCAAGTCTCAAGATTGAAGACTCAAGCAAGCATAGAATAGAAACCTTCTCTTTAGATCAAATGTAAGGTAATGAAGTTTTTGTTTCTTTAAAGAGTTACAAAGCCAATAAGTTTTTCATTTTAGAGAGAAGAAAAACGTGTTTTTGCATGAAAAAGTGTTTTCTGCATTTAACCTTAGTAAAATTCTTGATGTTACAAAACTCTGTATATTTGTATGTGTGCAAAAGAGAGTAATCGATTATTTGCTAAAGTAATCGATTAACTTTGTTGCATCATAGAAAAATCAGAGAAGCTGTAATCGATTAATTGAATTTTGTTAATCAGTTACTTTCTTATGAAAGTAATCGATTACATATATCAAGTAATCGATTATATTTGTTGCATCATATATTTTTCAGAGGCTTTGTAATCGATTACAAGTTTTGTAGTAATCGGTTACATGATGTTGCATCATATGCAAAACAGAGGCTTAGTAATCGATTAACTCATTAGTGTAATTGATTATCATAGTTGCATCATACAATGAACAGGAGTGATGTAATCGATTATCTATTCTTAGCCTAATCGATTACATGTTTTTCAAATGTATTTAAGAATTTCTAATTTTGTAGAAGTAATCGATTATTTCTTCTATGTAATCGATTATTTCATGATTTGTTGAAAAACGTGTCAGAATCATTTTTATTATTTCCTGATTTGTTTTTATATAAAAGATTCTGATATATTTTATAAAATTCGAAAATGATTTTAATTTTGAATTATTTCCTTTTTGGTTTTAAGAATCAAATCTTTATTTTATTTCGAAAATCGTTTTGATTTTATTTTGATTTTAAAACTTATTACAAATCTTTTATTATTCTATTTTGATTTTGCTTTTCTTATTCAAAATCCTTTTTGATTCAAAATCGTTTTCCTTTTTAAAAGGTTCACTCCAACATTATAGAAAAAAAATTTTACATTCATTCTTTTCGACCTGCACGTTTCTCTCTTCTTCTTCTTCTCTAAGAGTTCTGCTTTTCATCATTCATATTTTGTAAAGAACAAATCCTTATTGGCAGAGTGACTTCTAGAGAAACTTATTCTTCATTATCATAAGAGCATATTGTAGAATCCGTGTTGTGAGAACACAAGAAACTATTGTAATTACTTTCAGTGAAATCGTTCTAAACCTTAGTGGTTAGGGAGAGAATCCATTAGTGGATGTTTGATACGTCGTAGGGCGAGGAACCCTACTGTGTGATTGAGGCCCCTAGCGAACGGAGGTTCCTAGTAGTGTGCGGGGTGCTCTTGGTTGTAATAGGGTGCGACTCTATTGCTTGGTTATAAGAACTCTCGGGCGGGTCGCTTGGGGACTGGACTAGGCCTTTCGACGGGAAGGCTGAACCAGTATAAAAATCACCGGTGCAAGCTTTTCTATCCCTCTCTCTTTTACTTTCCGCATATTTATTTTGTTTACGTTTCCGCGCTACTCGATTATATTTTTCTTATCGTTTTCGCGATCCATTACGAACGTTTAATCTCTCCAACTCAAATCAAATTTTTAATTTGGTACGAATTTTTCAATACATAATAAAACTCGATTCACCCCCCCTCTCGAGATTTTGAGGCCAAAACCAACAGATCGAGGTTCCGAAGGAACAACAATCGCAACAATGGCAACCGGGGCAATAGGAGCGCCAACACTTGGAGCCACAATGGAAGTAGAAATCGCTACAACAATAACCCTACTGATAGGGACTCTGAGACATCACCTCCCATCTGTACTCGATGTCGCAGACGCCACTTCGGTGACGAGTGTAATTCCAAACCCGTCTGTTACATCTGCCAAGAACCTGGTCATTTTGCGAGGCAATGCCCCAACCCAAGGAAAGGGAATAATGCTGGAAACGCTGCGAGGCCACAAGCTAAAGGAAAAGTGTTTACAATGAGCGGTGTAGAGGCTTCAAACCATGATGGTCTTATCCAAGGTATATGTCTTATACGTGAGAATTCCTTAAATGTGTTGTATGATTCGGGTGCCACACACTCTTTTATATCAAATGATGTTGTGAGTAGGTTGTGCTTGATGGTAGCTTCTCTACCATATGATTTGATTGTGTTTACCCCTACTAGTGACCCGGTCACAGTTTCAACTTTTTGCCCTAAGTGTCCGGTAGTGATAGATGATAGGACTTTTCGCACTGACCTGATAGCATTACCCTTATCCCAGATCGATGTTATCTTGGGAATGGACTGGTTATCTGCTAACCATGTTCAGTTAAACTGTTTCACTAAGACCCTATCTTTTGGAAACCCTGACGAACCCTTCCCAAAGCACGTATCTGCCAATCAAGTCATGGCTTCTCTGAGAGAGGGAGCCCATGTATACATGATCTCAACTTCTTTGGACGTCGACGTGGACAATCACATTCAAGAACTGCCTGTAGTTCGAGACTTCCCAGAGGTATTTCTTGACGACATTCCTGGACTACCACCTGTTCGAGAGGTCGAGTTTTCGATCGATGTGATACCGAGAACTGGACCAATCTCTAGAGCGCCCTATCGAATGGCACCAGTGGAGCTAGCTGAGCTAAAAAAGCAAATCAAGGAGTTGGCGGAAAAGCAACCCATCAGACCCAGTGTGTCGCCGTGGGGAGCTCCAGTTTTGCTAGTGAAGAAGAAGGACGGTAGTATGAGGTTATGTGTCGACTATCGTCAGCTAAATAAGGTGACGATCAAGAACAAGTACTCTCTGCCCAGGATAGATGATTTGATGGATCAGTTGAGAGGAGCAGCGGTATTTTCAAAAATCGATCTTCGATCGGGATATCACCAGATTCGAGTAAAGGAAGATGACATTCCAAAGACTGCATTTAGGACCCGATATGGACATTTCGAGTACTTAGTCATGCCTTTTGGAGTGACTAACGCTCCTGCAGTGTTTATGGACTACATGAACAGAATCTTTCAACCCTTCTTAGATTCGTTCGTGGTAGTATTCATAGACGATATCCTCATTTATTCCAAGGACAAGGAGGAGCATGAGGAACATTTGAGGATAGTTCTGCAGATTTTGAAAGAAAAACAGTTGTATGCGAAACTTTCGAAGTGCGAATTTTGGTTGGAGGAAGTGAATTTCTTGGGTCATTTAATCTCAAGTGAAGTAATAGCGGTAGATCCGGCTAAACTAAAGGCGGTATTGGACTGGAAAGTGCCAACGACGGTGACGGAAATTCGAAGTTTTCTCGGTTTGGCAGGATATTATATGCGTTTTATTGAAGGATTTTCGAGATTATCCTTGCCAATGACGAAGTTAACCAGGAAAGGACAACCGTTCGTGTGGACCACGAAGTGCGAAGAGAGTTTTCAGGAGTTAAAGAGGAGGTTAACTACAGCCCCAGTGCTTGTTTTGCCTGACCCGGAGAAGAGTTTCAGTGTCTACTGTGATGCGTCGAAGCAAGGTTTAGGTTGTGTCCTAAGGCAAGAGCGAAAGGTCGTACCTTACGCCTCTAGACAACTGAAAGTTCACGAGCAGAATTACCCAACTCACGACTTGGAGTTAGCCGCGGTGGTTTTTGCTCTGAAGATATGGCGACATTACCTCTATGGAGCAAGGATCGAGGTATTCAGTGATCTTAAGAGTCTTAAGTATCTCTTTGATCAGAAGGAGTTGAACATGAGGCAAAGGCGATGGATGGAATTTCTGAAGGATTACGACTTTGAACTACAGTACCATCCGGGGAAAGCGAATGTGGTAGCAGATGCTTTGAGTAGAAAATCTCTTCATGTGTCTGCAATGATGGTGAAAGAGATGGAGTTAATCGAGCAATTCAGAGATATGAACTTGAAAGTCAGGATGAATCCGGGGAGTATAACTTTGGGAATGTTAGTTGTGTCGAAGGAGTTTATGGAACAAGTTAAGGAAGGTCAATCGAACGACCCAGAGTTACAAGCAAAGAAGCAGTTGGTTATGGGAGAGAAAGAGACTGAGTTTCAAGCAGGAACTGACGGAGTATTAAGATATAAGGATCGGATTTGTGTGCCACAAGACAAGGAAATAAGGGAAATGATTTTGGAGGAGGCTCATAAGAGTAAGCTGAGTATTCATCCCGGAGCAACCAAGATGTACCAAGACTTGAAGAAGGTGTTTTGGTGGTCTGGTATGAAAAGAGAAGTAGCGGAATATGTGTCGAGGTGTCTGGTATGTCAGAAAGCTAAGATCGAACACAAGAAACCCGGTGGAGTGTTACAACCATTGGAAATTCCAAGTTGGAAATGGGATAGTATTTCAATGGACTTTGTAACTGCTTTGCCTAAGACCCGAAGAGGATTTGACGCTATTTGGGTAGTTGTCGATCGATTAACCAAGAGCCCTCATTTTCTACCTGTCAATGTGAAGTATCCGTTGGAGAAACTAGCAACCGTATATGTCAATGAGGTAGTGAGACTCCATGGAGTGCCGACAAACATTATCTCAGACAGAGATCCAAGATTCGTTTCGAAGTTCTGGAATAGTCTACATGCTGCACTCGGGACAAGACTTCAGTTGAGTTCAGCTTATCATCCTCAGACGGACGGATAATCCGAAAGGACCATTCAATCACTAGAGGATCTTCTTAGAGCTTGTGTTTTGGAACAAGCAGGAGAATGGGATACTCTTCTATCACTGATTGAATTCACATACAACAACAGCTATCACTCAAGCATAGGGATGGCTCCTTATGAGGCTTTGTATGGAAGGAAGTGCAGATTATGTTGGTTTGAAACTGGAGAGAATCTTATTCTAGGTCCAGAGATGGTCCAACAAACAACAGAAAAGATTAAAATGATTCAGGAGAAGATGAGAAGTGCGCAAAGCCGGCAGAAAAGCTACTATGATCAGAGAAGGACTCCGATCGAGTTTAAGGAAGGTGACCATGTATTCATGCGAGTAGTACCAACTACTGGGATTGGCAGAGTGCTTAAGACCCGAAAACTTACCCCAAAATTCATAGGACCTTACCAAATCCTGAAACGTGTAGGACCGGTAGCTTATGAAATTGCCTTACCCCCAATGCTTTCCAACCTACACAATGTCTTCCATGTGTCACAACTTAGAAAGTATATTGGTGATTCTTCTCACATCATCGAACCCGACTCTATACAACTCAAGGAAAATCTAACGTATGAGACTTTGCCCTTAAGGATAGACGGTCGAAGTGTAAAGACTCTCCGAGGAAAGGATATCCCTTTAGTTAAGGTTATATGGGATTCGGTGAATGGTGAGAATGCTACTTGGGAGCGTGAGAGTAGCATGAGGGATTCGTACCCTCATTTGTTTGAAACAGGTACGTGATTTCTCGAGGACGAGAAATTTCTAAGTTGGGGAGGATGTAACATCTGCCCATTTGACTCACTTCTACAAGTCCCTAATCAAGAAATTATTTTAACCTAATTAATTAAAGAATCGATTTAAAAGAGTTTCGATTTCATAATGAACCCTTATGTTTTGAAATTTGATTTGCTTGTGTTATGACTTTGTGTGCATGAGGGTTTAAGGTTTTGATTGAGACCTTGTTTTATTGATTTATATGATTTCATGGAAAATTATTTTCTAAGTTTCAAAGAATCAAAGTCCAATCACCTCTGGAAACCCTAATTGATGCCCTAATCGTTGATTAAACCCTAATCGAGCTCTTAATCCTTGATTGAGTGCTTAATTACTCTCTTAAACCCTAAACCCTTTTTGGTTAGTGAGCGAATCTGGAATTAGTTTTCCTTAAACATATGATTAAGATTTTGATTAGCACCTTAATCCTTGATTAAGCCCTAATCACTAAGGATTAGTGGACTAAACCTAGATTAATTAACCTAATCCTACCCTAATCATGATTAGAACCCTAATTAGTGCCTTAAACCTAATTAAACTAACCTAGCCTACCCTAATTACCCTATGGCCGAATATCTAGGTGCTTTACTTGGCCTCCAAGTTCCTTAACTTGGTCACCAAGTTGTTGTGCTCCAAAGTCAAATTAGTGACATCACTCTCAGGACCTAAGCATGACATAAGGAAGGAAAAAGTGAAGAAAAAGAAGGAAAGAGGAAGGAGCCGTGGGAAGGAAACCAAGACCAAGGAAATTGCAAACAAACCCCCCATGCAAGCCCTTAATGGCAAATAAATGAAAGTAGAGAAAGATAAAAGAAAAGGGGCAAAACCGTGTGAGGGGAGAGAGTCTATTTTCATTCCTTCATTCTACATTCTTCCATCTTCATCCTTTCTTCTTTCCTCATCAACACCAACAACAACAACACACACCAACCAACACCATTGAAACCTTGATGAATGAAACCGTGAGAGAGTGGTCAACACACACTTCTCTTCATTTCCATCATTTCATTTCCAAAACCAAACACACAACACTAAGAGCAACTTCAAGCTCTTAGTAAGAGAGTGGCCGAACAAGAGACAAGGAGAACCAACACCCAAAACTCTTCATAACCTAAGCAAGATCAAGCCAAGATAGTGAAAAAGAAAAGGAGAAAACCATGGACCTTAGAGAGTGTGAGTGAGTCGTGAGGAAAGAGAGGAGAAACCTAAGATTTGGACTTGATTCTCTAAGACTTTTGATTAAGTAAGAACCTTGTTTTATGATCTTAAAAGTTTTAAACCTTTTTCTTTGATTCATTTTCGTTTTCATACTTTCTTTCTAAGACTTTGATTTTGCTTGAAAAAGTGTTGATGCATGTATAATTCTATGTTAGATCTAGTAATTTCCTTTACATGCATGTTGATCTTTGAACTTGATCTTGATGTTTTGTTAAGAAAATGTTTTCTCTCATGATCTTAAGTTTTCTTCCTTGATTTCTTAAAAGTGTTTTTAAAAAGAACTTGGTTTTGAATTTTCATGACAGATCTCCCAAGAATCTAGTGTTTTTGGTTGCATGCATGTCTAGATCCATGCCTAAGTTATGATATGTTTGATGATTGAGTTCTCTTGATGATTTTCTTTGTGTTGGTCACGATTTGATGTTGTTGTGCATAAAAGCTTGATTTTCTTTTGTTTGATCTCTTGCATGTGATGATCTTGAGATGTGATGATGATTTGAGTGAATACAAATTGTGTGATTTACTATGTTTAGCCACGGTTTGTACTTGATCTTTATGTTAGAGGTTTTGATGTTGGATTTTGGTTATGTGTATATGATCTCCATGAACTTTGAGTTGAATCTATATATTTTAAGTGAAACGAAAATTGTCGAGAAGCTTGTGTATGCTCATGGTTTTGTATAAGAAAATATGCTAGGATCGTGTTTTTACTTGCTTGATGAATTATGTGAAAATTGTTGATTGAATTTGGAATTGTTTTTGAGTCTTGAAACTTTGAAAACATTTTTAAGAAAATCTAGTTAAGGTCACGGTCTGGACCTTAACTTTTGAGTTAAATTCTCTTGAATGTATATGTGTTCATGACATGAAAATATGTGTTGATTGTGAAGTTGATCCTTGAAGAAAATAATTTTTAAACAACCCTTGATGCATACGGTTTTGACATGTTTAAGTTTAATAAGATGAAGTTTTGCTAAGATGGAATTAATTAAGTGAGAGATCAATGAAAATGTGACTAAGTGTATATTTGATGCATGATTCGGTTCATGTGTACTTAAGAGTTTGATTTTCCTTGTTTGATTGAGTCACATATGTGGATGAGTATGTGAGTATGCTATGTTTGACTTAACTTGATGAATTGTGATTATGTGATGTTTAAAATAAATGAATGATTGTTTGATTTATTCTATTTGAATACTATGCTGTCCCTTTTAAGTGTTTGAACTTGATGAATTATCGATCAAAGTGTCTATTTGATTGTTTTCATGATTCTTGGTTGTTTGTGCTTTTGAATTTGGTTTTAAACAATGGAAAATGAATTTAAAACTTAGGACATGATGTTGTCCAGAATTTTCTAAGTCACATTTCCTATTTAAAAGTATTTTCAAAGTGTTTTAAAGTTGAGTTTTTGAGGATATTTGATCTAGGTCAAAGTTGATTTGAAAAGTGCGATTTTTCGGTGTTTTTGGATTTGAACTCATTGCTGTTCAAAGGGGGACCAGCAAAGAAACTTTTGTTTTAAATGAATTTAATTGAATGTTTTCTCATGATTTTTAAAGTATGAGAGTTAGTGTTTGATTTTGGACAAGTTTGAGTGAAAGAATTAATGTTTTGGTTTTAAATGAAGACAATGTTTGAATTTCTCTTAAGTTGCTTTGAGAATAATTTCAAGAGTAATATTTAAAATAAAGTTTAACACTCATATGTCTATCTTATGGGACTTGAAAGAAGTTGGAGTCGGGCAGACGAGGAAGGAAGCAGATCACTCGGAACTTGTAGATTCGGTAACTGCGAATCCAAGTAAGAGAGAAGTTATCCTAAGACGCTTTGGTGTCTAGTGAGTATGCTAGGACACTCCGTACTCTCTCAAAGTCGGAGTAAAGGTCTACCATAGCTAGTAGTATACCCGATAAATTGTGTGATTGTTTGTATCGCGGTATACGAAGACTCAGACCTATACCATTACATGGTATTGATTGATTGATATATTTGTTTACGATGAGATGTATTGTTGTTATATTGTCATTGCATGAGCATAATGCATCATTCCGCGATATAAGACGAGAATAGTAAAGACATAGAGAACTATAAGGAATTCCCCAACGACTAGAGCGAAACTCTAAGGGACAGAACGCGCGATGAACCGGATGATGCCGATGCGCCGAGTACGTGGATCTAGCCGAGGCTATGATGATGATGACGACGCTTTGGATGTGGATGCAATAAATGCCGGTAGCTTCCATATGGTTGGTGCCATATGTTGAGATAGTTCCACGTGGTTGTAGCCATGTGTTGAGATAGCCTCCATATGGTCGTAGCCATATGTTGAGTGTGAATGACTTGGGATAGGTCGGAGCCTATCTATTGATGATTGATGGATATCCCGCATGTGGTCGGAGCCATATGCCGACGGTGATTCTGAGTGGGTCGTAGCCCGTCAGAATGATGTTTGATATTCCGCATATAGTCGTAGCTATATGGCGAGGTTGACTCTGAATGGGTTGTAGCCCGTCAAAAAGATTGTGGATATCCTGCATACTGGTCGGAGCCGTATGCCGAAAATGATTCAGGATGGGTCGGAGCCCGTCGGACTTAGTTGTCGAGTCCCACAGAAGCATTCCACATATGGTCGGAGCTGTATGACGGAGATGACTTAGGTTGGGTCGACGTTAGGATAACGAGTATAACCTCACGACTTAAAAACCCTAACCCGAAGTAGTGGAGAGGAAGATACACCTGAACTACCCTTGTGGTGTTCAGCTGGATGATTAAGATAGGGGGCGGCAATGACGGTGATTCGTCAAGAAGCCTTGAGAAGTCAGTCTAGGTGGGAAAAAACATAGGGGCCCTGGCTGAACCGGTTGGAGCTGGTCACCCAAGGGTGTGGACGAAGTACCACACGATCACTAGACGGATGACTGACACCCCCCTTGACTAATTCTTGACCAGTGAGAGGGATGCTCGAACAGGGTTGGATGTGCCTATTTTTCTCGAGACATTATTTATTTTGCCATCCGTAAAAGGCCGGTGTGGTTAGAGATCCTGTACTCCTGATTGCTTCCGACTAGGTGGATGGATTCCGAGGAGATGTAGACCTGAACCCTAAACCGAAAAGCCTGAATTTCCGATGTTATGGACTCGAGATATGCGGACGATGGGACTTCAACGTGGCGTGACAAACTGATTAAGAAGCTTCGACTTTACGAGACGTCTGATTACGAGATTCCCCTAAGATAATGGCAAAGAATTAGATAATGCGACGATTGCATTGCATTTTCTTGCATCATACATGATTATCTGTACGTATTATTTGTGTTGTTTGTTATGTTCTGGTATACGTCGCTAGTGTAATTCCAAGAAGTCGATGGGAGTAATTCCATTCGGATAGCTTACTCTCTCAACTTCTTGTGCATATGTGACGATGAACCTCTGGTTCTAAAAGATAGCGGAGCTGGAGATGCTACACCTGGAGGAAGGACTTACTGATCGTGATGCGTTGACGAGAGGGCGGCTGCTGAATGTCGGGGATCGCTTTTGAAGACTTGCGTTGCAGATCGAGAAGGGGACGCTGCTTAGTAGATTATAAATAGGTTCCCGACTGGACCCTTGCTGATATGTATCAAGTGTACCCCTTATCTTTTGAAATGTTTTGATTAAGTAAATGTTTATGTAAGTATGGCACCGCTGACCTATGGTTCCACTTTTGTAAGAACCCTTATGGTCTGTTTCAAAATTGTTTTCTGAATGACTGTCTTAAATCAGACAGATAACTATTTTAAGTAAGTCAAATATTTTCCTATACGAAAAGCCTTTGTTTTGTGAAGTTATTCATACCAAACTGTTTTTATAAAATTCCGCAAGCATTTCGAGAGAAAGGATTTTAAAAAGTAATACCTTGTTTTGGAAAGCTTGACAGTGGAGTATTATTCTGGTTTTCAAAAAGAAAAAAAATTCACCCTATTTTTCCTAAAGAAATTAATTAGTAATTGATGAGTGTTTATTTCGAGTTTTCCAAATCGGGGTGTTACACAGTGAGAATGTTTTGATAATGACAAAGTTTTTGAACAAGCTACAAATGTTTGTGATCAAGCTCAAGTATGAAGAAGTTCATCAATCAACAACAAACAACAAATGATGAAGAGAGAGCAAGCTCATGAAGATTCAATTTGTATTTAATTGTAATATCTTTAGTTTGAGTCTTTTATTTTAATGAGTTTGGGTAGAGTCTTTAGAGGGTAGTGAATCTCTATCAAGGTCATGATTATATCATAATTTGAGTTTTCACTTAACCTAAAATCAATAGGTGGCTTAAAGGTTTGAAAGGAAAGGTTTAGTTTTGAGAAAACAAGTTTTTAATTGAATTTTTCAGTGGCTAATCGATTAATGGGTTAGATTAATCGATTAACACACATGTTACAGTGGTTAATCAATTAAGCCATGTGTTAATCGATTAAGACCTGTTAAACTATTTTTTAAAATACGTTTTTAACTTCTCAAAATCAGTTTTTAAGTTTCCTAACTTTTGGGTATTCTATAAAAACCTTTTCCTAATCTTTGTGAATCATTAGAACACTTTAGAACAACTTTCATATCCAATTTTACAAAGATCAAGCCACACTATTCTCTCTCACTTTCATAGATCAAAGCTTTTAACTTTTACATTCTTTGATCAAGAATATTTGAATCTCTTATGTTGATATTTTCATAGCTATTGAAAGAGATTCATAGGATTGTTATTGTTTTCAATTTGGTTGTAATCATTGAAAGGAGACAAGCTATCTACAACAAAGGAAGACTTGGTGGTTGTTCATCAAGCAAAGTCATCTTGGAAGTCTTGTTGTGTTAACAAGCAATTGGAAGTCTTGGTGTGAGGTATCATCAAGCATTTGGAAGACTTGTTGTGGGGATATCAACAAGCAAGGGAAGAGGTTAGATTAGATTCAATAGGGTTGCAAGACAAGAGTGTGGTATCTCTTGGAGGCTATCAAGAAGGGAGTCTTGAGAGGCATTTGCTTGTAATTTGAGAACTCTAATTCCTCATAGTGAAGAATCTCTCTTGGTTGAAGAGGGGACTGGATGTAGCTCTCAAGCAGATGAGAGTGAACCAGGATAAGTCTCTGTGCAGTATTTCTATTCCCTTAGCTCTTTACATTCAAGTCATTTCAATATTGTTCTTGGTTGAAAACCTAGAAAAGATTGTTTTTCATAATTGATTGAATTGAATCTTAATTGTGCAAATTGATTTTGGGAAAATCATTTTCATAACCTAGGTAATCAATAAGAATATTGGTGTTAATCAATTCCGCTTAATCTCTGATCATACGTGTTAATTGATTGATTTTTGTAAGACCCCAAAATTTTAATCCCCGATTAATGAAATGTTAATTATAAATTAATTATAATTAATGATTTCTCTATTAATCCTTGATTAAAATATGTGTTTACGTAGTTAGAGAATGTATGTGAAAGTATTTAATAAATATAATAATGCATGAAATAATATTTTTGCATGTTAGTCCCTGGATTGGGACCTAGAAGCAAATATAGGAAAGGTTTTGGAGGGAAAGTAAATAAAATATTTATTTTTCAAAAACTGGGCAAAATACTCGAGTATTTTCTGGAATACTCGAGTATTCTGGACAGAGTTGCACGAGTTAGTGCGTTTGGTGAGTCACCATCAACGATTCCGTGTCGTTGACACGAAATCATCGCCTTGCCACCACCATAGTAGTCGTTTCGACCTGCATGAGTGTTTCCTCACTCTATTTAAGCTCAGCAACACCAATTTGTGGAGATTCCTGGCCAAATTCGAAGTTGTTAGAGCAGCTAGGGTTCTTGATTCGTTTCCTTCAATTCTCTTTCTCTGTGTCAAATTGAACCACAAATCAAACACTAATACAAAGCTCACATCACGAGCTTTGTATAAACACCAAAATCGCGAGGATTGAGTGAGTGTGGTGGAAGATTCATGGCTTGGAAGTGGAGCTGTTCTTGGTCAAGCTGTGTCTGGAGCTTACTTCGATTTTGATTTCTGGTAAGCTCACGAGTCCTTGAGTTCCAAATTCGATTTCTATAGCTAGTATGTGTTGCATAGAGTATAGAAAATCTAAAATCCCCAATTCTTATCTCTGTTTCATGTGTGAACCAATTCAATTTTGGTGGTGCACTCAAACTGCTCTGCATGTGATGCTTGAAGCTGTTCTGGGTGTTGAGGAGCCTTTTTCTTGCAAATCCTTTGTTGATTCACGTCTGAGAGGTAAGGGGAAGTAATTTCGTACACTAGATAGAGTTTAAATTCCATTAAATGCATTAGAGAGCCACCAAGAGGTTCTAAGGGCTTAGCTTGAATAGGAACTTTGGTTTGGAGACCAAGTCATGCTCTAAAACTGTGTTGAGCAAGTTCTAAATCATGCATGTGAACTTAAATGAACACTATTTCATGAGTATTGTGCTTATTATACAATTTGAAGTGTGGAGTTGTCAAATTGTGTATTTTATGCATTAAGGATTGATTCTCTGTCAAATCTGTAATTTGATATGAACTGAGTGTTGTAACATGTTCTATTTATGATATATGAACTTTGTGGATCCCTGGATTGGACTAGAATTGAGTAGAACTGAAAATGGTGTGTTAAAACTAAGATTTCAGTCTGTTCTGCTGTGAAACACTCGAGTATTGGACAGGGTACTCGAGTAAAATGGTTGTAAAACAATGTAATTTGAGCAAGAACACTCGAGTATTGTGTCTAGCACTCGAGTATCGAGTAAGACCTGGGGACATGTTAAGGCAAACCACTCGAGTAATACAGGGGTGACTCGAGTATTCTGGAAATCATGATGAACACTCGAGTAACCCATGAACTACTCGAGTAATTTAATGAATTTGAAACCCAAATCCCCAGAAAGTCATGAACACTCGAGTAACCTTAAGAACACTCGAGTAATCTGGAAAAGTTGAAAAACACTCGAGTATGCTGAATTATACTCGAGTAATTTACCTGAACCTGAGAAACACTATTTTCAATTCTGACTTAGTTGGTTAAGAATTTAACTATAATAATCCAAAGGATATGAACTTAAAAGAGATTGATTAATATAAGTGTACCGTTTGGTGACGGTTCTTTTTAAAGATAAAGTATGCCTAGGTGGCCAGTAAGGTATTAATCAATTTCCTTTAAGCTTAGAAATTGATGCATTCATTCTGGAGTTGGATGGTAGGACGTATATCATGTTTTTGGTAAACATGTGGAGGGCCTCTGGGAGTGCCAATACGCCTTCTTGATGACACGTAGTTGACGTGGTCGGCTTAGTGGATGCCGATATGGTTATACCGTTTGGATGACGGTCCGTTTGCATGATGGGATATGCTCGGGTGGCATGGATTCCAAGCTTGTTGTGTACATTCTAGGTGAATGTACGAATTGTTGTATACCTAGGAATACAACGCACGGTTGAGTGCTGGGTTGTCAAGGATGGACGTCAGAGAGTGATATAGTTTGATGAAGATAGACTTGAGAGCTAAATTCCTGCATCATGTCACTCATTTAAATTAAGTGTAATAAACGAAATGAGTATGAGCATCCTATGTGCATTCAATAACTGCTAAGTGCTAAATGTGATTGTGGTTCATTGTTGCATATTTACATATTCATATGGTACAAATTTATACTCTGTTGATTATGTGTATAGAAATGCTTACCCCTATGCCCTTGTAGGTGATGTCTCGTTACATCGCTTGCATCGAGATCCGGCCACTTCCTAGTGGCATATGGATCTATGAGGACCATCGTGCGGTGTTCGAGGGAGAGGTGGAGATCACCTTCTACCATCCGAACCCGTTGATTCGATTTCGTCCTCGTAGATTTAGGATTCCCATCATATAAACTATGCACGTACCCCGTTTTACACATACCATGGACCACCTCCCACACGACCAGCTCGCTCGTATCAGAGTTTTCGTTTTCGACCTACCCGCTCACACCCTTTTTCTTCTAGAGTCGTCCGCGAGGAGACTCCCCTTTCTGATCCGAGGAGCCCAATTAGGGTCACACCATCTCCCGACCCTGTACCCAGTGGTAGGGTACACTCCCCTTCGGATGAGATCGAGGAGGATCCAATGGAGGACGAGAGCGGAGGCGAGCCTATCGTGCATTCTACTGGGAGTGTCTGGAGGGATGACGATCCCTAGGTATGTGCATATGGTGTATGATGTGGATCTGAGGATCCGATGTGGCGTTGCTGTGGAGGAGATTTTGCTGCTGCTGCTGCTGATGATGTTACTCTTTTGCTGCTTGGAGACTGCTACTACTACTACTACTGCTGATGTTGCCAGATCTATGTGACGACCTCTAGAGATCATATTTTGGTTATGTATATATTGTAGATATACTTTTGAGTACTCTAGGGCTATGGTTATACGATGATGTAGATCTGTTATGGACTTGTTGGACTTGGAGACTTTGTTACTGGGACTATGTACTCATGACTCTTTTCATATATATGAAACCTATGTTTATATTGCTATTAGTTGCATAGTCCTATAAATTCCGCTTACTCTGATTTAATCATTAAAAGAGTTCGGCTACAAAGAGGATTAAATGGTATCAGTTTTATCAATCAAAGCAAGGGTAGCTTCATTTACGTTCTATTATATAAATACGATTTCCAAATACGAATGTTACCCAATTCATGAAAAGGTTTTAGAAATTGCCGAATTCGATACAACTGTTTGAAATGATTTAGAATTTCTTCTCCAAGAATTCCAAGCTTTAGTTTGTGCACCCGCTTTAAAAGAAAATTTTACTTTCATATTTTCTAATTCTTACAAGTCCATATCTATTATCCAATATAATAGCTTAATTACTATATTATACTTGGTATATTCGAAAGGGTGTCACACTGAGTGGTATCAGAGCAAAAGTCAGATCCTGTAGTAGTGGAAGTAGTTTCAGAAAGGTAGCCATCAACATCAAGCAGGTATCTCTAGGGCATGTTTATTACTTTAATTGCTGGTATCTTGCTTACTGAGCTTTAGATACAATTCATTTGTTTGTATCTTGTCTCTTTTGAGCACAAGACGCAATTGAATGTGAATTTAGAATTTTAAGCTATAGCCTTAGTATAGGTGGTGTAATTGAAGTTTCTTTAGTTCAACATATGTGACCATAAGCCACAGCGCAGGTCTATTATGGCAACTAGAAACCAAAATCACACCAATGTAATGTTAGAAAGGATCACCACGGTGTTGGAGGCTATGCAGCGACAATCTCAGCAACCACCTCAACCGGTTAATCCGCCTCATCAGTGTAATGTGGGTAACACCGAGGCGAAGATTTTGGCTGATTTCAGAAGTTGCAATCCGCCTAAGTTTGAAGGAGGATTTAAACCGGAGGAAGCAAATAAGTGGATTCACACTATGGATAAAATTCTGAGAACTTTGGAGTGTTCAGAAGCCCAGAAGGTGGCTTATGCAACCTACATGTTAGAAGATGAAGCTGAGAATTGGTGGAATCACACGGTTCAGCTTTTGCAATATGAGGGAAGGGATGTGAATTGGGGTGTATTCATGGAGAAGTTTCTCCATAAATACTTCCCTGAAGATTTGAGGAGAAAGAAGGAGGTGGAGTTTTTACAGCTTAAGCAAGGGAGTATGAGTGTGGGTGAGTACACGGACAAGTTCGAGGAGTTGATGAAGTACTCTCCATACTATCAGAATAATCCTGATGAAAGGAGCAAATGCATCAAGTTTGAAGGGGGTTTGAGACCCAAGTTGAAGTCGATTTTCAGCTACCAGCGAATTCAAAGCTTTCCTGCTCTGGTGGACATGTGTAGAATGTATGAAGATGACAAGAAAGCTGAAGAATTGCAAGTCTCAGAAAAGAAGGACAATCAGAACCATGGACCTCAAAGACGTAAAGGTTTTAACAACCGAGGTAAGGGTCCGTATGATCGTCGAGGGAAAGGCAAGGGGAAAGTTGGTGGATCGGATGGAAGGAATTTTCGGAGCGAGACTCCATTTTGTGATAAGTGCAAGCGCCATCATTATGGCCGTGTTTGTTGGGGAACCAGTGAATGTTTCAACTGTGGGAAGCCGGGACATTTTGCAAGAGACTGCAAGGAACCGGGCAAGGCTAACACAAGAGGAGCTGCTGATAGACCTATGGCTCAAGGAAGGGTCTTCACCCTTAGTGGTGTGGAAGCAAACCGATCCTCTGATCTGGTGCAAGGTAAATACTTGCTTAATGGTCAGCTCTGTCATGTTTTGTTTGATTCTAGTGCAACGCATTCATTTGTTTCATAAGAATGTGTAGATCGGTTAAGTTTACCTGTGTCCGAATTACCTTATGCTTTGAAAGTAGAGATTCCTACTAATGCTCCTGTAGTTGTTTCGAGAGCATGTCTTAACTGTGACATAGAAGTGTTAGGACAAACCTCTAAGGTAGATCTAATTTGTTTACCCTTAACACAATTGGACGTGATCTTGGGGATGGATTGGTTAAGTCAAAACCAAGTGATCATCGATTGTGATAAGAAGATAGTGACCTATAGAAACCCAATACCTTCCGGCTATATGTGTTTGTTCAACACTGAAGTAGAAGAACATGGTCCGAGGATAGAGGAGATTTCTGTGGTCAGAGACTTTCCGGAGGTGTTTGCGGATGAAATCCCTGGTCTGCCACCAAAGAGAGAGATTGAATTTTGTATTGACCTAATTCCGGGAGCTGGTCCCATTTTTATCGCTCCTTATAGAATGGCACCATCGGAAATGGCTGAAATGAAGAAGCAGATTGAGGAGCTGTTGCAGAAACAGATGATCCGACTAAGTGTGTCACCTTGGGGTGCTCCGGTGTTGTTCGTCAAGAAGAAAGATGGTAGTATGAGGATGTGCATCGACTACCGACAGCTGAATAGGGTCACCATCAAGAACAAGTATCCGTTGCCAAGGATAGATGACCTTATGGATCAAGTTCGTGGAGCTTCAGTATTTTCCAAGATTGATTTGAGGTCGGGATACCATCAGATCAGGATTAGAGAAGAGGATATCTCTAAAACCGCATTTCGATCCCGATACGGGCATTATGAGTATGTTGTGATGGCATTCGGATTGACTAATGCACCGGCTATTTTCATGGACTACATGAATCGAATCTTTAGGCCTTATTTAGATTCATTCGTGGTTATGTTCATTGATGATATTCTCATTTACTCCAAGAGCCCGGAGGAGCATGCTGAACACTTGAGGATGGTGTTGAGCATTCTAAAGGAGAAGCAGCTGTATGCCAAACTTACAAAATGTGAGTTTTGGCTGGAGGAGGTTAAGTTTTTGGGCCATGTGATTTCGAATAAAGGAATAGCAGTAGATCCGACGAAGGTAAGTTCGGTTTTGCAATGGGAGCAACCAAAGTCGGTCACGGAGGTAAGGAGTTTTCTTGGATTGGCTGGGTATTATAGAAGATTTATCGAAGGTTTCTCAAAGATTGCATTACCCTTGACGAAGTTGACTAGGAAAGACCAACCTTTCACGTGGGATGAGAAGTGTGAAAGGAGTTTCCAAGAGTTGAAGGAAAGGTTGACATCCTCTCCTGTGTTAGTTTTGCCTGATACACAGAAGAGTTTTGATGTGTATTGTGATGCATCGAAACAAGGTCTTGGGAGTGTTTTGATGCAAGAGGGACAAGTCGTCGCTTACGCCTCGAGACAGCTAAAAGTTCATGAAATGAACTACCCAACTCATGACCTGGAGTTGGCAGCTGTTGTGTTTGCATTAAAGATCTGGAGGCACTATCTCTATGGCACTACGTTCCGGGTGTTTAGTGACCATAAGAGCTTAAAGTATCTCTTTGATCAGAAAGAGTTGAATATGAGGCAGCGTCGATGGATGGAGTTTTTGAAGGATTATGAGTTTAAGCTCCATTACCACCCTGGGAAGGCAAATGTCGTGGCAGACGCATTAAGTAGAAAGGCAATGCACATCAGTGCGATGATGGTCAGAGAAGCTGCATTGATAGAGGAGTTCCGGGATCTGAGCCTGACAATGCAAGTAGAGCCGACAAGTATCAAGATGGGGATGCTACAAATTGCTAATGAGTTTCTGCAAAGGATTCGGGAATTGCAGCACAAGGATGAGAAACTTATGGAAAAGAAGAAGCTGATGGAAGAAGGCAAAGAGTTGGAGTTCCAAGAGGGGAAGGATGGAATCCTTCGTTTTAGGGCAAGGATATGTGTACCTGATGATTTGGAAGTAAGAAGAATGATTCTGGATGAAGCACATAAGAGCAAGATGTGTATGCATCCGGGAGCTACCAAAATGTATCAGGACCTGAAGAAGATATTTTGGTGGCCTGGTTTGAAGAAGGACGTGGCTGAATATGTGGCCTGTTGCTTGGTGTGTCAGAAGGCGAAAGTGGAACACCAAAGGCCAGGAGGAGAATTACTTCCTTTGGAGATTCCGTTGTGGAAATCGGATAGTATCTCGATGGATTTTGTGTCGGGATTGCCAAGGACAACTACTGGTCATGATGCAATCTGGGTGGTTGTGGATCGTCTGACCAAAGCGGCGCATTTTATTCCCATTAATATGCGCTACTCTTTGGAGAAGCTCACCCAGTTGTATACCAAGGAAGTTGTTCGTCTGCATGGGGTACCGTCAAGCATTGTGTCAGATCGCGACCCGAGGTTTACATCGAAGTTTTGGGAAGATCTGCATAAAGCCTTAGGTTCAAGATTGAAGTTAAGTTTTGCATACCATCCTCAGACTGATGGTCAAACGGAAAGGACTATTCAGTCACTGGAGGATATCTTGCGAGCCTGTGCTTTGGAAGGTCAAGGGAGCTGGGAACAAATGTTGCCGCCCGTGGAATTTACTTACAACAACAGTTATCACACGAGCATTGGAATGGCACCATTTGAAGCCTTGTATGGAAGAAAGTGTCAGACACCGTTATGCTGGTTTCAAGTGGGGGAGAATTCTCTGGTTGGGCCAGACTCTGTACAAGAGACCACGGAACAGATCAAGATGATACAAGAAAAGATGAAGACGGCTCGGAGTAGGCAGAAAAGCTATGCTGAAAGAAGAAGGAAACCTTTAGAGTTCGCTGAAGGAGACCATGTATTCATTAGAATAGTACCAACCAAAGGTGTTAGTAGAGCCCTGAAAACTCAGAAACTATCACCTAAGTTTATTGGTCCCTATCAAATCCTCAAAAGAGTCGGTCCGGTAGCCTATCAATTAGCCCTGCCTCCGTCGCTGGCTAACCTTAACAATGTATTCCATGTGTCTCAACTGAAGAGGTATATCCATGACCCCACCATTGTCCTTAGAATCCAACCTGACGACCTAGAAATTCATGAGAATCTAACCTTCGAAGCTATGCCAGTTCGCATTGAAGATCGGAGAATCAAGCAGCTTAGAGGGAAGGATATTTGTCTGGTCAAAGTCGTCTGGGTTTGTGGTGATGTGATAGAAGCATCTTGGGAATTAGAGGATAAGATGCGCCAGGATTATCCTGACTTGTTTGTATAAGTTGAATTTCGGGGACGAAATTCCTTGTAAGTGGGGGAGTAGTGTAACACCCCAAAATTTTAATCCCCGATTAATGAAATGTTAATTATAATTAATGATTTCTCTATTAATCCTTGATTAAAATATGTGTTTATGTAGTTAGAGAATGTATGTGAAAGTATTTAATAAATATAATAATGCATGAAATAATATTTTTGCATGTTAGTCCCTGGATTGGGACCTAGAAGCAAATATAGGAAAGGTTTTGGAGGGAAAGTAAATAAAATATTTATTTTTCAAAAACTGGGCAAAATACTCGAGTATTTTCTGGAATACTCGAGTATTCTGGACAGAGTTGCACGAGTTAGTGCGTTTGGTGAGTCACCATCAACGATTCCGTGTCGTTGACACGAAATCATCGCCTTGCCACCACCATAGTAGTCGTGTCGACCTGCATGAGTGTTTCCTCACTCTATTTAAGCTCAGCAACACCAATTTGTGGAGATTCCTGGCCAAATTCGAAGTTGTTGGAGCAGCTAGGGTTCTTGATTCGTTTCCTTCAATTCTCTTTCTCTGTGTCAAATTGAACCACAAATCAAACACTAATACAAAGCTCACATCATGAGCTTTGTATAAACACCAAAATCGTGAGGATTGAGTGAGTGTGGTGGAAGATTCAAGGCTTGGAAGTGGAGCTGTTCTTGGTCAAGCTGTGTCTGGAGCTTACTTCGATTTTGATTTCTGGTAAGCTCACGAGTCCTTGAGTTCCAAATTCGATTTCTATAGCTAGTATGTGTTGCATAGAGTATAGAAAATCTAAAATCCCCAATTCTTATCTCTGTTTCATGTGTGAACCAATTCAATTTTGGTGGTGCACTCAAACTGCTCTGCATGTGATGCCTGAAGCTGTTCTGGGTGTTGAGGAGCCTTTTTCTTGCAAATCCTTTGTTGATTCACGTCTGAGAGGTAAGGGGAAGTAATTTCGTACACTAGATAGAGTTTAAATTCCATTAAATGCATTAGAGAGCCACCAAGAGGCTCTAAGGGCTTAGCTTGAATAGGAACTTTGGTTTGGAGACCAAGTCATGCTCTAAAACTGTGTTGAGCAAGTTCTAAATCATGCATGTGAACTTAAATGAACACTATTTCATGAGTATTGTGCTTATTATGCAATTTGAAGTGTGGAGTTGTCAAATTGTGTATTTTATGCATTAAGGATTGATTCTCTGTCAAATCTGTAATTTGATATGAACTGAGTGTTGTAACATGTTCTATTTATGATATATGAACTTTGTGGATCCTTGGATTGGACTAGAATTGAGTAGAACTGAAAATGGTGTGTTAAAACTAAGATTTCAGTCTATTCTGCTGTGAAACACTCGAGTATTGGACAGGGTACTCGAGTAAAATGGTTGTAAAACAATGTAATTTGAGCAAGAACACTCGAGTATTGTGTCTAGTACTCGAGTATCGAGTAAGACCTGAGGACATGTTAAGGCAAACCACTCGAGTAATACAGGGGTGACTCGAGTATTCTGGAAATCATGATGAACACTCGAGTAACCCTGAACTACTCGAGTAATTTAATGAATTTGAAACCCAAATCCCCAGAAAGTCATGAACACTCGAGTAACCCTAAGAACACTCGAGTAATCTGGAAAAGTTGAAAAACACTCGAGTATGCTGAACTATACTCGAGTAATTTACCAGAACCTGAGAAACACTATTTTCAATTCTGACTTAGTTGGTTAAGAATTTAACTATAATAATCCAAAGGATCTGAACTTAAAAGAGATTGATTAATATAAGTTTACCGTTTGGTGACGGTTCTTTTTAAAGATAAACTATGCCTAGGTGGCCAGTAAGGTATTAATCAATTTCCTTTAAGCTTAGAAAGTGATGCATTCATTCTGGAGTTGGATGGTAGGACGTGTATCATGTTTTTGGTAAACATGTGGAGGGCCTCTGGGAGTGCCAATACGCTTGCTTGATGACACGTTGTTGACGTGGTCGGCTTAGTGGATGCCGATAAGGTTATACCGTTTGGATGACGGTCCGTTTGGATGACGGGATATGCTCGGGTGGCATGGATTCCAAGCTTGTCGTGTACATTCTAGGTGAATGTACGAATTGTTGTATACCTAGGAATACAACGCACGGTTGAGTGCTGGGTTGTCAGGGATGGACGTTAGAGAGTGATATAGTTTGATGAAGATAGGCTTGAGAGCTAAATTCATGCATCATGTCACTCATTTAAATTAAGTGTAATAAACGAAATGAGTATGAGCATCCTATGTGCATTCAATAACTGCTAAGTGCTAAATGTGATTGTGGTTCATTGTTGCATATTTACATATTCATATGGTACAAATTTATACTCTGTTGATTATGTGTAAAGAAATGCTTACCCCTATGCCGTTGTAGGTGATGTCTCGTTACATCGCTTGCATCGAGATCCGGCCACTTCCTAGTGGCATATGGATCTATGAGGACCATCGTGCGGTGTTCGAGGGAGAGGTGGAGATCACCTTCTACCATCCGAACCCGTTGATTCGATTTCGTCCTCGTAGATTTAGGATTCCCATCATATACACTATGCACGTACCCCGTTTTACACATACCATGGACCACCTCCCACACGACCAGCTCGCTCATATCAGAGTTTTCGTTTTCGACCTACCCGCTCACACCCTTTTTCTTCTAGAGTCGTCCGCGAGGAGACTCCCCTTTCTGATCCGAGGAGCCCAATTAGGGTCACACCATCTCCCGACCCTGTACCCAGTGGTAGGGTAGAGTCCCCTTCGGATGAGATCGAGGAGGATCCAGTGGAGGACGAGAGCGGAGGCGAGCCTGTCGTGCATTCTACTGGGAGTGACTGGAGGGATGACGATCCCTAGGTATGTGCATATGGTGTATGATGTGGATCTGAGGATCTGATGTGGCGTTGCTGTGGAGGAGATTTTGCTGCTGCTGCTGATGATGATGTTACTCTTTTGCTGCTTGGAGACTGCTACTACTACTACTGCTGATGTTGCCAGATCTATGTGACGACCTCTAGAGATCATATTTTGGTTATGTATATATTGTAGATATACTTTTGAGTACTCTAGGGCTATGGTTATACGATGATGTAGATCTGTTATGGACTTGTTGGACTTGGAGACTTTGTTACTGGGACTATGTACTCATGACTCTTTTCATATATATAAAACCTATGTTTATATTGCTATTAGTTGCATAGTCCTATAAATTCCACTTACTCTGATTTAATCATTAAAAGAGTTCAGCTACAAAGAGGATTAAATGGTATCAGTTTTATCAATCAAAGCAAGGGTAGCTTCATTTACGTTCTATTATATAAATACGATTTCCAAATACGAATGTTACCCAATTCATGAAAAGGTTTTAGAAATTGCCGAATTCGATACAACTGTTTGAAATGATTTAGAATTTCTTCTCCAAGAATTCCAAGCTTTAGTTTGTGCACCCGCTTTAAAAGAAAATTTTACTTTCATATTTTCTAATACTTACAAGTCCATATCTATTATCCAATATAATAGCTTAATTACTATATTATACTTGGTATATTCGAAAGGGTGTCACAATCTTCGTATTCAATTGAAAAGTGATTTTTCAGTTTTAACAGTGATTAATCGATTAACTGGAGGTGTTAATCGATTAACCAAAAGCAAACTTTCATCACTAATCGATTAACTGAAGTATTAATCGATTAACCATTTGAAGCCTTTTGGGTGTTAATCGATTAATTGAAAACTTAATCGATTAAGAGCTTAAGTTTTTTGTAAAAATCATTTGTTTTAATTGTTTCGATTTGTTTCTTTCGAAAATCTTTCAAGGTTTCTCTAACACCTATTCAACCCTCCCTTCTAGGTGTTCTCCTAGTGTCTCCTAGTTATTTCACCCAACGATTGTAGTTCTTACAGGAGGATGTCGAGATGGAGAATGTAGAATGCGCACATCCTCTTGAATGTAGAATGCGCACTTTCAACCCTGTTTTACAAGACAACAATAAAACATAAGAGAGGTCTAAATTAAAACAACCATGTTTATTAAAGTCACATAAATTAGTATATGTAATTATACCTGTTTGTCGTTGTGTTGCCAAGGTGCATATGCTGGTTTACCCAGGCATCCACAAATTTTTCCCTGTTGTGATTGAGGTATGTCCTCTCAACATAATCAAGCAATGCACCACACCCGGGCCCGACTTCCTTGCATACACTCTTGAATGCATTGAGATATGCTTCATACTAATCTATGCTCTTGCAGTGGACGACATCCATCCATGCTTTCATCACTTTGCCAGTTTTTGCAGTGTCCTGGAAATAGATTTTAAACTTTCCCTTGACATTGCATTTCACATGAAACTGACAGAGATGATGTGTCGATGTAGGAAACACATCACCAATATCTCTCACGAGAGCTCCATCAAAGTCAGTCACAATAAGCATGGGAAATTGCCGAGGGTCAGAAAACAATGCCCTAAACTGCTTCAATGCCCACACGAAGCTGTCATAATTCTCGGATGACATGAAAGAAAAGGCAACCGAGAATGTTTTACACGTTGATGTCTAACCCACAATCTCAAGCAACGGCACTCTATAACGGTTTGTCTTGTACGTGTTGTCCATTACTAGCACAAGACTGAAGTTGCGGACTAGAGCAATGCTGTCAGGATGAGCCCAAAAGATATCCTTAACCACATCAGAATCTGGCAAAGTCCTGTAAGCATACTGGTATCCTTCCCTCGCCAAACATAGCAACAGATGTTGCATCTGTGTACGCGGGTGTCTCACCTCTTTTTTGTATCGGCCACGAACATTGTATATTTGCTTCATCGTCGTCACATTCCCAGGGTATCGTTCTTGAAGGGTAATCATTATCTTTTTCGGTCTCACACCATTCTTCGTCAAGTCAACAACAAGAGCGTGTTGTTCTGCAGTTAGCCTTCCCGGGAATGGATGACCAACCAATGACTCGTATCCCTTTTGGTTATGGAAACAACATTTGACCTTTAAATCCCACCTATCATCAGAACGACTCCGTTTTGCATACAATCAGAATGGGCAATTAATTTTCTTACTCCCGGTCTCATATTCAAGGATTACCTTGGTATGCTTGTAAACACCACTTTGCTCACACGCAAATACAATCCCTTGCCGCTTACTTTTGCCTAGTCCTAAATCAGATTTCAATACTTTCAAGACAAACCCTAGATTATATCCGACTCCACGAACCCAATCAATAAGCTAACCACGATTCTTAAACATATCTTTCGTGCAAAACGATGTGCTAAAATCGGGAAACTCTGTCTTCGGAACCTTCTCATGCGGAGGGTCTTCGACATCTATCACCATTGTATCTGCATGCAAGGTTAATTGACGTTATTACCAATTCATGCATAAAACTAAAACATGGCTCTGTTACTGTTTCCGCCTTTAACAAGTCGGGAATACTTCCGACTCAGGGTTGGCAAGAGTATTAATGGCAGCCATTACTGCTCCATTAATGGAGTGCCACCATTCACAAGGCAACAAATACAAAGAGAAACATATATATTCAATGCAACTATAACTGTAACACCCTATCTTAATTAATACTCTAATTACCCCGATAGATTTAGTGACTTAAAAATTTCTTTTTAAAACCATTTTAGCTTATAAAAGTCTCTGTCAAAACGGACAGAGTTTCCTTTGTTTTATGGACATTTCCAAAATATGAGTTTGCCCTGAAAACCTGTAATAATATTTTTATAAAATCAACAGCATGCCAGCAGGGCAAAATATATCAGTTCATTACATTCAAATACATCATCTCCAAAACAATGTTAATCAAGTTACGAAATAGTTTAATTTCCCCAAAAGGTAATACATAGTATTTATATACATCAAAAGCCAAAGTTAAATTCTTGGATCAGCATACAATCACACCCCTAATATTCACACTCCACGTTGTGGAGTGTGCCCCTGCTCGGCCACGGCTAGTGCATGCTCTGCCTCTGTACCTGTAAAAATATAGCAAGAAGGGTAGCATTACACAGTACTAAGGAATATAGCTTCTAAGAAGCATAGCTGACAAACTAGGCCCTATCACAATAAAATTATCTGTTAGCCTAGAATTCATTTTCAGGTATTCATGTACAAGTCCATTCTCGATCACTTAAGCCTTATGTCCATTCTGCCTTCATAGTAATCCTGCTTCCAATCTTACTTTACAATTCAATTAAATTCTCATTTCATTTTCATTTTGTCCCTGTACCTTTCTAATCATTTCATTCTTCTCTTAACTTTCTCTCACCGTTCGGTGGGTCCTATTACCATTTAATCGCACACCACAAGGGCGGGTCCTAATCTCATTTACACACACCATATAGGAGGGTCCATAATATACATAATCACGCTCCCCTAGGGAGGGTCCATAACACGCATCTATCCAATCCTCCATGGAGGGTCCATATACATACACATATCCACTCCTTTATGGAGGGTCCATAATATACACGCTCCGCTATGGAGGGTCCATTATATACACGCTCCGCTATGGAGGGTCCATTATATACACGCTCCGCTATGGAGGGTCCATTATATACACTACATATTTCTCACTTCCATTGGAAGGGTCATTCATACACATTCACATATTCGCACTCCCTTTGGGAGGGTCATTCGTACTTACACCATCATTCATGTCCTAAATTCACCATTTCACATTCCTATATCCACACCTAAATAGGTGGGTCCTTCTCACATTAACCATATAGTTCCATTGTTCAATTATTCCCCTTACTTTTAACATCATTCTCTACATAATTTCCATTCAATTTCATTGCAAACTTTAGCACTCGTACCCCGTTTTAGCCACAACTGCCCTTCTCGTTAATAATTCCCTCTCATACACATTTATCAATCACACTATTTATTTAGCACTAAATCAACATTTTCTCCTATCATACATTCATCATTTTCTCTTAGTATACATTTTTCTAAACCTTCCATAACTATTATCCGCCATCTTCCTAAATTAAATCTAGTCTATCATCAACACTTTCCCTTTTCTTTACCTACCTCTTAGTTATCCCAATAATGTAATATTTCATTCCTATCAAAATTTCCATATCTTTCCAAGTATACACCGAGTCTCTATTTATTTTCACTCCATTGTCCACTCTTAATTCCTTTATAATTTCCTTATGATTCGTCAACTTAGTTATTCTCATTACTCCCTAATTATATATATATACTTAGTCCATCATTCCCTTTCTATCCATCATCATTTATATATTCGTTCTCACACATTACACTAGTTTCTCTCTCTATTCTTCATCAATTATTTCATTTGTTTTCATTATCAACTTCCCTAAGGTTTTCATTTCATACACTTTAATTATCCTATGATTTATTCTTTTAATTAATTATCTACACCTAGTCATCATTACAACAACCTAGAATCTATATCCTTAGGAAAGGTAACACAAACCCCTCTTACCTTCTTAAGAGGTGATGATGAATCTCAAGTCCTAGCTCTTGGATCCTTGGTGTGTGAGTTCCTTGTCCTTGACTTGGTTTGAGTTGGAAGGCATGGAACCAAAACCCTACATATCCATGAGTGCAAGACCCCTAAGGGTTTTAGAACCAAATTTATGAACTAAGGAGAGTTGGAATGGAAAGGAAATGAGCATATGGCATGAAGCTAACTTACCCCAATCAATGGTGGAAATTGAAAACCAAGAACAATGGAAGGAGGGGGGTAAATCATGTGAACCAAGGGAGGAGAAGAGATGAGCTTCAAACAACATCCATGGAGCAAGGTTTGATGGGTTTTGTTTGATTTTGGGTTGAGGTGCCCAAAGATCAAGTGTGTATGGTGGATGGGTGGTGGAGATGTTCTTGGAGTTGAGAGAAAAGGGGAGGAGAAGATGATGTTGATGATGGAGTGTGAGGAGGGAGTGGTGTTCTTGTTGTTGGGTGTTTGTTCTTGCCAAAGAAAAGGGAAATCGTGTGGCCAAGAGGCCACAACTTGGCCCCCAAGTTCAATTTCAATGGACCAGATCTGTCCAGATCTGCGCCACGCGCCTGGGCGCACGATCAGCACCAGCACCAAGCTGGTGCATGGCTCATACGGTCAGCAGGAGTTTTGGCGCGCCAACACGCGATTTCTGGTGCAGCTGGTGCGATTTGCCCGCGCCTGAGCGCACGGAATGGTGCGCCTGAGCGAAAAAGCTCCTGAGTTGGTGCACCAATAAACAGTGGTGCGCCTGGGCGTGAACCGGTGCGCCTGGGCGTGCACCAGAATTTCCAAACTTCGATTCGCCGTAACTTTTTCGTTAACCGTCGGATCGGGCCCAAATTTTTAGACAAGCTTCTTCACCCCATAAACTTCACTTCCAACGGTGGAATTTATTTTCTTAGCATCCTATAATAAATTTCTAATTTTCTCTTTTCGGTCGATTTCTAACATCTAAAACACCGATTTAACTCCCGATCTCGCTTAGTTAATTTCGCTCGAAGCTACAATTGCCTCCTATACAACCCCTAGGACTTATATTTACCACTCACCTGTCCACCAAAATTCGTTAAGCGATTAATCTACCCATTCCTTCCACTTTAACCCTATTAATTAATTAATTAATTATTGCTTGAAATTAAATTTGGGATGTTACAATAACCTAACATAACAATGGTATAACCTCTTTCAAATAATATTATTTAAGCCAAAATAAAAAGGTTTTCAAATACCTTAAATGAGATATATTCTTGTGCAAAGAATTCTCAATGTTGCTCCAATGCTTAGCTTCAAGTTGCTTCACTTGATTTCCTCTTCAAATACACTACTCATGGGGAGCTTTTTTTTTCTTATTTTTTTCCTCTTTCTTAGCTTCACGTATTCATGTCCGTGGCTTATGAAAGAAGAAATGAATGTTTTGCTTTTGTTTTGTAAGTCATTGAACGGAGGGGCAGTTTGGGAATTTAACAATTTTTTAAGTTATTCCGCCTCTAACATGGCGGAAGTTCAAAATTACTACCGCCTTTAACTAAGCGAAATTATTCCGCCTTAACGTAGTCGGTTCAATTAATCTATTTTTTACCGCCTACTAATAGGCGGAAAGATTGTCCCGCCTTGTATCAGTCGGTACATCAAGGGCAATTCGGTAACCGCAGTATCCAATAGGGGCCATTGAGCAATGAATGAGGTTCAAAAAGAAAATCTCTTCTGGATTCTCAATCACAACTTCACAAGATTGAAAATGTAACATCCCTAATTTTAATCCCAGGTATAATTATAAGTTTTACCGAATTAAATATATGTTTCTTAAAAATCAATTATTTTGTTGTTGGGTATTTTTATAAAATACATTATGTTAATTACGAAAGTATATTTCGTTTTTATATTCTAAAGTAAATTCATTTAAATCAATTACCCTATTTGAAAAATATGCTTTTTATTCTTTATTTTAATTTTAATATATTCGATATTAAATTATGTTTAATATGTCCAAACTTTTAACCCTATGATTTTCTTATATGTATTTATTTGATAATCAAACTTTATTCTAGGTACTTTCTTGAATCATAAATAAAAAAGATGTGTTAGTATTTAAAAAAAAAAGAGAGAGCTTGTATGTGTTAAGTTGGGGGAACAAACCCTAGTGTTCCCCTTCTCTTTTGTGCAGCGGCAGAAACCACCCCCCTTATGCAGCCACCCTTCATTTTTTCTTCTTCATTTGGGGTCCCTTACTTTATCTCTCACCGTCTCTCTCTCTCTCTCCCTGTTGGTCGCCGCTTCCACTGCCTTAAACCACCATCGCAACGCCCTCTTCTCTCTCTCCACGCGCTTCTCTCTCTCCACTGGAGAATCAAGCCGCCGCCGCATTTCGTCCTCTACCCAGTCGCGACTTGCCTTCCTCCTTGGCCACGGTTCCGCTATCGCCGCCGTTGTTCCTTGACGCCGCCACCACCAACAAAGCCTCCAGCGCCGCCTCCTCCTTATGCTTGTAGCAGTGGATGCAAGTTCAGATCAGGACTACGAAGCCTGCGACCCCCACCTTTGTTAAGGTTTTATCGTGACCCATTATCATCAGGAGCCTTCGACTTTGCCTCCACCCTTGCGCCGGCGACGTTGTTACATGACCGAATCGTCGTGGTTGATGGCCCACCCTTGGAGGTGATGCTGTGAGCCAAGTGTGATGCTGTGAGCCAAGTGATTTGGATCGGTTTGGCCATGAATTGTTCGGGTTGGAGTTGACCGAACCGGTCTCGATCTCTTCGCTGCTTCAAAAATCAGATTTAAGGGTAAATTCTTAATACCTATTTAACTACTTTATGTTGTGTTATAATAATAATAATAATAATAATAATCTTAATAATATTGGTAATAATTATTTAGTGTTTATCTTAGTTAAAGTATTATTTTTAATGATTTTAATTAGTTACTTTGATTTGGGATAATATCAGATTAAATGTTATGTCAAATCAATTGTTTTAAAGAGTACTTTAGTTAAACGTGTTGGGTTCCTAAGTAAGTGAGTTGTTGATTAGCTTGGCGGACTTGTCCCTAGGCTGAACAACACATTGGTTAATTAGGAACCGAATATGTTCGACATACGTTAATCCGAGTTTAAACCTATCTTGAACTATAATTCTAGATTGAAGGAGAGTGTAGCTAATTGGATTTGGAAATGTGATTTGCTTATTTTGGACAAAAACCACTCTCTTTTTAATTCAGAATTTATAGTTTTAAATAGCCAAAGGTACGTGATTTCAACCCATTACGATACCTTTGATGGTTTCGAAAGTTAAGCGTATTTTTCCAAAGAAGTTATACTTTTCTTAATAAAAAGGGCACGATCTTGAGTTTAAATTTTATTTGGTCTCGATTTATGAACTTGAATCAAATAATGTTATGATTTGGAATAAAATACAATACTTTTCAAGTTTCAATATTTTATATTTAGTTTATTTTAGTTCCGGGGTGCAAAGCTTTAAAGTGTTTACTTTAGTGTGATTTCAAAGTAATTGTTATTGTTTTGTATGGCATAGTTAGATGTTGACGAACTTTAAGACCAGCCGCAATGCTAAGCAATGAACCGTGTTATGTTTGGGCATCATTGCACGAAAAGAATCAGGTCTAAGGAAACGCAAGTAAGGGGTTCTTTACCTTGCTTTAGGGAGTATTTTCTAATTAGCCCATAGTACTTGCTAAGAGTATATGTATATGTTTGGTTTGAAATTTAGATAGTTATTATGGGCTTAACGATCAAGAATGAAATTAAATGAAATAGTTGTTAAATATGATATTTTGTGCTAAAATGTGATGTTGCTACTCGATGTGTGTGATTTATTATTAGATGGAAATTAATAAGTAAATGTTGAATGTGTGAATGATTGTGTGGAAATCATGCTAATAATTGTGATTAGATGTTGTTGTGTAAATTTTTTATGAATGTTTATATGAGAAAGTGAAATATATGCATATTTGTGGCTACGTGAGTATGTGAGTTATTGTGATGATTGGAAGCTGTAGGTATTTATTTATTGGTTTTTAAATTTGATGGTGTATTTGGAAAAATATGACAAGTTTAAAGGAAATTGTGGAATTAATAAAAGACACAAAAAGAGAATAATTTGTTTATGATTTAAAAGATTAAAGGCAAGTTAAGTGGTGACCCAGATCTTGTAAGACGTTGTCCGGGTTGTGGGACTGTACGCTTAGACTGGTGAGAATCAAGTCGTGTAAGACGTTGTCCGGGTTGTGGGACTGTACGCATCGACTGGTTCGATTTGAGGTTGTGTAAGACGTTGTCCGGGTTGTGGGACTGTACGCATCGACTGGTTCGATTTGAGGTCGTGTAAGACGTTGTCCGGGTTGTGGGACTGTACGCATCGACTGATTTGACTTAATGTCTTGTAAGACGTTGTCCGGGTTGTGGGACTGTACGCATAGACTTGTGCGATCCAGATCTTGTAAGATGTTGTCCGAGTTGTGGGACTGTACGCATAGATCGCGTAAGACGCCATAGTGCGCAGCTGTAAGACGTTGTCCGGGTTGTGGGACTGTACGCAATGATGGATCCACGTGAATAAATTTCCAAATATTATGAGAAAATCAAGGTATATCTAAAGAGAAAAGAAACCATGGAAAATCAAAAGGTTTGATGAAAAAGGCATATATGAGAATCAAATGAAAAATACATGTGGTAAAAGATCAGTGAATGGTACAAAGAAAGAATTGCGATGTTATATATGAGATTGAGAAATATGTCGAATTGTATACTTTGGAAATGTATGAAATAATGAAATTAAACTATGAAAGGACTATTTTATTATGGAAATGAAAATAATTGAATTGATTGGGAATGCTTATTGGACTATGTGTAATATGTGGCTAAATGTGTTTGACTTAGTAGGTCATTATGTCTTGTTAGACACTACTTTCTACTTCATGTGTAAAGCTCACCCTTACAACCATTTTTCAGGTACTAAGCTTGGAGTTTGCACAGTTTTTGGCCGAGTAGGATTACCCTCCACCACGTGGAGTGGTCATGTATCACGAGTGAATTAAAGTAGTAATTAAATTAAAGATGGATATTTTGTATTTTAAAAGAATGTATTAGTGTCCGCCCTCGCTTGGATTATGTTGGGCATTAGGACTTATTGTATGTTTTAAAATGTTCTGGTCTGGACAGGTACATGATTGGAAATTTTGGTAAAGTCCGATAAACAGAGGAGACTTTGTCCGTGTTTCCGGAAAAATATTCTTAAGTATTTTAATTTAAATAAAAATTTTCAAGTACCAATTTGTATAAAATCCTAAATTAACTAAATATTTGTGAGAGTGTTACAGAAAACCTCTTATCTAATTGTCCCCTTAACAAGCGGAAAACCCAAATAGCGACCTATGTCAGTTTCAAATCTGATTGATTGGACACACACTTGAGAAACATTCCTTTCCTCTCTTAATCACATTAGAAGAACAAATGATTTTAGAGCATCTCTAGAAATGGACAATTCATTTGTCCTTAAATGGATCCTACCAATTATTTTATTATTCTTCACACTTTTCTATCCCGACCGCGAGACCAGTCAGATCGAACCGGACCGGACCGAAAAATGCGGTCTGGTCTGGTCTCGCAGTCCGGTCCGGTCTCAGAATCTCAGGACCGATCTACTATTGGTCCGGTCCGCGGTCTGGAATATTTTGAGACCACCCAGACCGGACCGGACCGATGGCTAATATGTATATAAAAAACAAATAAAACACTAGATAGTAGATACACTAGAAGCCCATAAAAATAGCCCAATCTGCTCCAATCAAAAGCAATTCATTAACCCTAATAAAGAAACACTCTTTCTCCCTCACACAAACCTTGAGAGCCGCCGCCTCCTCCCTCCTTCCGCCGTACCGCTTCGTCCCTCCGTCCTTCCCTTCGCGCTCCCCTTCTCCCTCAGACCCTCACTTCTCATAACGACCGCAAGACACAATCAAGCCACCACCGCCAGCCACCGCCGCATCCACCACTCATGGCCACACTCTCTCTCCTTCCTCGCGATTCCTTCACCTCCTTCTTCATTCGATCCCGTCGCGAGTTCCTTCACCTCGTTCTTCCTTCTCCAGTCGCGAGTTGCGACTTGTTGCCTCGGGATCGTGATTCGTCGCCGCCGCTGCCAAGGATCTGCTCCAATCGCGTTTCTCCTTCCGCCGCTGCCAAGGATCTGCCATGGATCTGCTCCAACGCGTTTCTCCTTCCTGCTCCAAACGTGTTTCTCTTCCTGGATCTGCTTCAAATCAATTCTCTCAGACTCTCACAATTTTTTTATTCATTTCCTTCATCTGCTTCTTTTGTTATTTTGTAATTTTTAGTAATTAAATTTTTATTTTTCGTTTCCTGGATGGCTGGATCTACTTCATCATCAAAGAATACAGGTTTTTTTATTAAATTTTAATTATTTAATTAATATGGTCCAGATAGACCGGATCAGACCGGACCAGACCATTTATGAACGGTCCGATCCGGTCCGGTCTTTACATATGAAAATTTTTTAGACTGGACCGGACCGGACCACATTAATTTAAACGGTCCGGTCCGTAAAGTCTGGTAAAGACCGGACCGGACCGGACCGTTACACCCCTAACCAATTGTGTCACGTCAGTAGTTAACGGATTTTTCCTAACAAGGATTTTTCTTAAATTATAAACCACTTTTCCTTTTTTTGCCTTTGCCTTATTTATGTCATTAACCCCTAGAATTTCAGCATGTACATGCTTATAACATGTTTTGGTTTTAGTCCCTAAAAGGTATTTTGACCAGAACTAATTCTTAATTTTTCAAACATTTTGGTTTTGGTCCCCACCATGGACTTGTATCATCCACATCATATCATCAATTCGGCGCCACATCACACCATTTGACTGCTGATGTGGTGTTCCGTTTGATACATCGGTAGATAAAATTTTTTCCTAATGCCGAGGACCAAAGCAAAACATTTGAAAATATAAGGATTAGTCCAAATTAAAATAACTTTTAAGGACTAAAACCAAAATACTTTGAACTTTTAGGAACTAAATATATGAATAAGCTTTTTACATTTTTCTATTATTAATAACCAACCCATTATCCCTATAATAAATAGGAATGAACTAATTAAAGTAGAATCTTTTGTATTGGTCTAGCTGGTTTGGCCTTCTTTAAGCACATGATTGTCTATCCATATTTAAACACTTTGTAAAAGGTGGAGTTCATGAGTACAATGATACTTAATTAGAAAGACTCTTTGTGTTTGTTTAATAATATTTTTTGCTTATAAAAAAATATTATATATCATAGGTAAAAATTTAAAAAAAGTATATATTTATTCATAACGAAGGGACTAAACAACAAAATTTAAACCGCACCATCTATAGTATAAAACTGGGCTTTTATACGTGTTTTTCTAATTTATGCATAAGGTGTATAGGTTAATTAAATTTTTAAAAACAAATAAATTAAAAAAAGAATTATTTAGCTCTCAAATACAACTTTACTATATACTCCCTTTAATATCTAATATAAAAAAAACAAGACATACTTAATTATCTTGGTGTCAAATATATATAAAAAAAAGTTAACTAATTTTTTATTCTTAATACAATTATTCTTAAAATATTCATAGAAAGTAGTGATTTCATTTAATTTTTGTTTTATTTTCAATGCAATTTTCCTAAAAAAAAATATATTTTTTATGAATTTTAAAAAATTAAATATACTCAATTAGTTTTCTTAATAAGTATGATTTCGATTTATTTGTTTTATAATAAAACCAAAGGAAATATAATCTCTTATCTTATCGATCTCTAAGTTACATATGATAAAAAAAAATACCTTATTTATTTATATATACACCTGACATGACATCAAATGAAGTAAACATTGGAATCAATATTACTCCGGTTTCTAATATAATAATAAAAAAAATATACATATGTTATATTTATTAAGGAGGTTAATTGAATACATTTAATTTTTTTCAATTTATAAATAAAAAAACAGAGGTACTTTAAGAAAATTGAATTGAGAATAAAACAAAAATTAAATGAGATCAATGATTACTTTATAAAAATATTTCAAAGAATTATAATAATAATGAAAAAAAATAAAAATATTAATTTTTAAATATATTTTAAACAAATATAAATACATTATATTACAAACCAAAAGAAATACTTAACATTGAGTGTGATAAATCCACACATTAACATTGCCATTCCACAACCACTTGAAAATCCAAAAATAATCCTTTATCAAAACAAACACCCCACACATTATTACATTTATTTTTTAAATGTCATGTTGTTAGAAAAATATGGTTGGAAATTTGTAGGTGGATACAAGTATCACACCATTCCCTTCTTTCATTCCTCACGGTAAGCCGTATGAGCGACCAAAACTTTTGAATCTTTTTGCGCTTTGACGTTGATCAGCTGCATATGTTGAACAAAATGACAAATACTATCCCTAGGATTGACTTTTGTTGATAAAGGTAAGTATTATGTAAATGTTTTATAAATACTCATTGAATCATAAGTCTGTCAGTAAGGTCTGGAGCACATATATGATCTTAGTAAGGTCATTGATCGTGATGAGATCCTCAAATTTAATGCACGATCAAATTTAATAAAAAAAACATCAAATTTAATAAAAAAAACGAAATAACAAAATAGACGATGGAAAAACAACCAAATTTATGATTAAATTGCATAAAAAAAAATACAACTAAACAGAAAAACAAAATAATAATACTATCTATAAATCAAATCGGGAGATTTTTGAGCCCTAATCCTAATTAATTATCTATCTAGGTCAGTTCAATCAATATCAATCAAAGATCTTCTCGATCTGGATCAACTCCCTCATGAGCCCATGCATGCTCCTTTAGAATCTCGTCCTCTTCCGCTGGTGTGAAATCACTTTCGATTCCGAACATTTTTCTCACGAACTTAACACTCTTATTCTTAATCCGATCAGCCACGCCCTGATTCAGAAAATCAAGGAATTCCTTCGCGTTCAGGTAGTTAGCCGCAATAACCAACTCCAAAAGCTGACGGTGGTTCAGATTCTTCAAGAACTGTGCATCAAACTTCTTCGCCTCATCGTCGGTGGGCTTTTCTTCACGGTGGTGGAAATTAAGGTACTCGATGGTCTTCGTTAGTTCGGAGGTGTTGACGTTAGGGAGTGGAATGACGGTGATGGAAGAATCGTCGTCTTCGACAAATGCTTGGACGGTTAGCATTTGCTTCACGATCAAGGGAGATACCTCGAAGGTGTCTCCATCAGAGGATTTCAACGATATCATCGTCCTCTTTGCTTCTTTTGCCATTGCTGTTATTGTTGCACAGTACGAAGAGAGAAAGGGTTTTAGAGAATGAATATAATATTGAAAAGGGTGACCTAACTGAAATTGATAGAGGGGTGGGGTTTGCTTTTATAGCATTGGGGTTCCCGACCTTCCATTCTATATTATCAATATCTATAATTTACTATCTATATGACTATATCTATATCTTATTCTATATTAGACGTATCCGATCAGTTATGAGATAATTACGAAATTCCTCTGGTATTTTAAGTATTTTTTATCTTAAAAAAAAACTATTTTGTAACAAGCAAATAACTCTTGCTTCAAATTTCAAAGATTAATAAAACTAAAAAAAAATTGTATTATATTCATACTCCCTCCATCCCATAAGGACGATAAAAAATGACAAATTCTTTTGTCCCAAACTAAAATTAAAATAATTAATGAAATGCTTGGAAATTGTAAACTTTGAATTTTAATTGGTTGATCAATGCAAAATACATTAAATTAGGTGTTTGATAATTGATTATTGTGTTAGAGTGTTAGACAAACCATTAAAAGCAAGTCTCCTTAATTTTTTTTTTTACTTTTTTTAATTTGTTACCAACCTTTTGGGACAAAGGGAGTATCCGCGCAGAAAAGCAGGAATGTGAATAGTAATAAAATTTAGGGTCTGTTCGGTAAAACTATCTTATAGTTGTGAGTTTGTAGCTTGTGTTGGGATTTACAAGCAGGTTAACACACAGCTAGAGATGTCGTTTTTCAAAAACCTTTCAAAATCTCTTGCTGATATATATCTGCTTAATATCTAACTGTTATTCAGCAAACTTCAGTTATTACTGAATATTGATCAAATAACCATCATATACATAACAGATATCAAACATATATTGATCAGATATTTCCAAAACAGAATATTATATAAATATATAGATTTAAAAGAAAATTACAAGCAATTAACTTATTAAAGATATATATAAATTTAATTGATTGGGAAAATTAGTTTTTATCAATTATTAAGAAAATCCTCAATTTAAACCTAAGTTATGAAATTGAAAGATTAGAGAAGAGATAGAGAAGATTGATACCGAGGTTTTTATACTGGTTCACTCTCATCCACTTGAGAGCTACATCCAGTCTCCTCTATCACAATAGAGATAGTTTCTTCACTTAGAATTAGAAATCTTTTGATTACAAGTTTAGCCTCTTAAGATCCTTCACTTGATAGCCTCCAAGAGATACCTCACTCTCGTATGTAACCCTTTGATCTTCTAATCCTAATTCCTTGAAAGAACCTCTTCCAAGATGCTATGAACCTCATAATCTTTCTTCTTTAATATGATTGAAACCTTCAATCTTCTTCTTCTCCTTGCACTTTTCTCTTTGTATCTTTATGAAAATATGGCTAAGGGTTGTTGTGTTTTTATTTTCCTCAATTGGGATTATGAAAAACATGTAAAATAAACCTTATATAATGAGTGTTAATGAATCAAGTTTTTTTTGGTATAAGAAAAAATTCTAATACCACACACACAAAAAAAATAATACAAACTAAAGGCCATCTAGAGAATCTTGCCACCTTCTAGGAAGGATTCAAAACCTCTAGATGCCTAAAACTAATTTAACTCAGCATTAATTCTACTAACAAGGATCACATTGTTCCAACTAGTAAAAGAAGGAAAACAAAAATTAATTCTCAAAGCTACTTCCTTTTTAATCCTGGCCACAAGATGAGTAGTTGATGACTGCTTACTACCAAACACCCTTTGATTTCTTTCTGTCCACACATTATATATAGATGATAGCAGCAAAAAGGGCATAGAGACATTGACTTTGAGTCTTCTCTTTGAACGCATGAGAGATCCAACGGTTCCACCTGAGAAATCGATGAGGCCATGAATCCAAGCCAATCCACCCGCACAGCTCATCAAGCACCATGCGAGTCCATTGACACTCAAAGAACAAATGATCATGAGTTTCATCCTCCAGGCCACACAGAGAGCACGTCATCTAAGGTAAGAACAATCTATCCTTCGTCTTCAATCTTCGTTGCACAGCAAGCCAAACTATGAAACAATGTTTTTGAACTGAGACATGATTCCAAACAAATCTATGCCAGGGAACAGAAGCTAAAGGGCCCAACAGAAACAGATAAGCACTTCTGATCGAATAAACCCCATATTGAGTATGAGACCAGGTATTATTAACAAAACCTGCTCTTAATTTATCTCTAATTTTGATAACCTGCTTCCAATGCCAACTATCACTAGGTTTAGAAGTATAATTCCAAAAATTGCTATCTTTCAAGTAGATCGAACTCACCCATTTAATCCAGAGATACTCAGGATTATTAGTTAGGTGCCAAACTTGCTTGCCCACCGCTGCTATATTCCAAAGCATAGAATTTTTGAAATTCAATCCCTCTTTAGATTTTGGCCTACACACTGACTCCCAAGCAATAGAGGCTGAATAATGACCTTGGTGGTTCAGCCCCCATAAAAAGGCTCTACATTTTTTATCCACTTCTTTAAGCACAGCCTTAGGAATAATGAAAATGCTTGCCTAATAAACATGCAAATTTAGAAGATCCGAATTGATTAAACAACATCTGGCCTGATATGACAAATTCCTAGAGCTCCAATAGTTGATCCTACTACTTACCTTATCCACAAGGACTTGACAAGTATTCCTGGACCATTTCCTAGCTGAGATAGGCATGCCCATATAACGAAAAGGAAAGGATCCTTTAGTAAACCCAGATATCCTTAGTAATTCAGATTGCTTGTCATCATTAAGCCCAGCCATGAATATCTTGGATTTATCACAATTAGCATGAAGCCCTGAACTGTGAGAGAAAGCCTGAAAACCATCACAAATTATCTTAAAACTAGCTGGATGCCCCTTGCAAAAGAGCATTAGGTCATCAGCAAAAGCTAAGCTAAGAAGCTTACTGTCCTTACACATAGGATGATATCTAAAATTCCTATGAGTTGCTGCCTTTTGTAGCCCTCTAATTAGAACTTCCATGGCCATAACAAAAATCAGAGGATAAATAGGATCACCTTGACGAATCCCTCTAGATCCTTGAAACTTCTCAGATGATTGCCCATTAATGCTGATCTGAAATGAAGCAGTAGTGATGCACACCATAATCCAGTTAATGAACTTATTTGGAAAATTAAAAGCCCTGAACATATCTTCAATGAATCTCCAATCCAAAGAATCATAAGCTTTACGAATATCAATCTTCATGAGGCATCTGGGAGAAATCTGCCTTCTTCCATAAAGCCTTAATAATTCCTGAGTTATTAGAATGTTGTGCACAATGCTTCTGTTCTGAACAAAGGCAGTTTGATTCTCTTGGATAATGCTAGGCAACACAACACTTAGTCTAGAACACAGCAACTTAGAGATACATTTATAAATCACATTACAACAGGCAATAGGTCTGTAATCATTCACAAAGTTAGGACAATCATTTTTTGGCACCATTATTAGATTGGTAGAATTAATTTCTTTCAGAAGCTTTCCTGAAACCATAAACTCCTTCACAACCTTAATGCAGTCTACTCCTACCATTTCCCAAGCAGTCTTGAAAAAGCCAGATCCATAGCCATCTGGACCAGGTGCACGGTCAATATTAATTGACTGAAAAGCCTCTCTAATATCATCATCAGAGAATGGTTTAATAAGCTGCATATGCTGGTCAGAATTCAAACAAATGCCATGTTCCACAATATCATCTTGCCACTGATATCTCACCTTTCTAGTATAGAGATTCTTGTAGTAGTCCACAAAAGCCCTTGTTATCTGATTCTGGCCAGATATCACATTACCAGCCTCATCCTTGATTGAAAGGATTCTGTTTTTATATGATCTCTGTCTGATTGCTTGGTGAAACAACATTGAGTTGGTATCACCATGCTTCAACCATTCTAATTTGGCCTTCTGCTTCAAGAAAGAGGTTGCAGCAGCATTGATCTCTTGATACTGATGATAGATTCTTCTTTCTTCTTGTTGAAGATTGATATCCCTAGGATATAGCAACAGCTGAGCCTGCACAGAATTTAGCTTCTCTCTAGACTCAGATTCTCTCACCACAATATCAGCATATCACCTGTTATTCAAGTCTGAAAACACCTTCCTTAAGGACTGAAGCTTCCTTGCAACTTGAAACATAGAAAACCCAGAAACAGGTTGAGTCCAAACAGTCTCAACTAAGTTCAAGAACTCTGGATGAGAAGTCCACATGTTAAAGAACTTAAACCCTGTTTTCCTCTTACCACCACTGTCTTGATTCCATTCCACCAAAGCAGGAGAATGATCAGATATCCCTGGAAGAAGAAAATTTGTAACAGTAGAAGGCCATTTATCAATCCATAATTCATTCACAACTGCCCTATCCAATTTGCAGTGAATTCGTTCCCTACCTTCTTGATTATTACACCAAGTAAAAAAATTGCCTTTGTATATCATATCTTCCAACAAACACTGATGAAGGAAATTTCTAAGCTCCACACACTGAGAATTGTCTAGAGGAATACCACCATCCTTTTCAGTAGCATCTAACATAGAGTTGAAATCACCAATAAGGAGCCAAGGCAAATCAATAAATTGACTGATGCCTTTAATAACTGTCCATAATTCATTTCTTTCATCAGTATCATTCGAGGCATATATGAAAGTCACATAAAATTTACTATCATCACATTTAGCATGCACCAAACACATGGGTGTATTGACCTGATCTAGCCATGACCAGAACATCAAGCATATCTTTTCTCCACAGCATCAAGATCCTCTCAATAGGACAAAGATCAGTATCAGAGAAAAACCCCCAACCTGGGGCCATATTTTGCATGACAGCAGCCAGAGAATTTATCCTTATTTTATTCTCAAGTATCCCTAACAAACCTACCTTATTCTTCCTATAGAAAACCATAACCTCCTTTTGTTTAGAGGGGTGGTTAAGACCTCTTATATTCCAAGTGGCAATATTATCCATGAGATAAAAGGAGAGTAGCCTCACCCTTTTGCTGGTTTTGTTTTGAAGAAGCTTTACTTCTAGTTTTGACAGGTGTCCATCCATCATTATTTTGCTCAACCCCTCTATTCATCAAAGCATCACCAGAAGGAGGATTAAAACAATCATTCTCTTGATCCCTCTGACTGTTGATATTAGAAACCACATTAGATTGGCACTTGTCAGTATTCAAATCTTTCACCACTTACAATGCTGATTATGTATTTTCATGAGGAATAGAGTCACTCTCAATGGCTTCTTGCAGCTTCAATCTATCATCTAACACTTCAATATCTTCTCTTATTGGTTTTTTCTTTTCAACCCATTGCTTCTTCACATTCTTCCTGCACATTTTGCTATTATGCCCATACATGGAACAGTTCCCACAAAGAACTGGCTTCCATTCATAAACAACTTGCTGAGTAACAATGTTGTAACATCCCGCATTTTCTGGACTCAAATAAATCAATAAGATTTTATTTAAGATTGATTTTTCAGAATTTAAGAAAGGTTTTCGGTTAAAGTATTTAAGCAAATGATTTTTTTTATGAGGTTTAATTTCATGAAAGCTAAACTACGATTTTGTTATTTCTTAACGAAACAAAATTGCTTTTGATCAAAATGATTTGTTGTTTTCAATAAATTATTTTTGGTGTATGTGGAAATGGGATTTTTGTAAAATCAAGTAAAGCTTAGTTTGTAATGGATTAACACAGTTTATTGGTTTCTTATGGATTATATTTTGAGTTGTGAATGTATGTTTTTATGTGAGGAATTATGAATGGAACCTAATTAGTAAATTTAAATGAATGGATGCATGGATTATGTGAATAAGTGTAGGATGTAGGTGTGTGTCATATGATGGAATGGAAAACATGATATGTCGGAAGTATGATGTGCATGATCAAGTATGTGTTAAATCTATATACATCATATTTCCATGTTATGTGTTTCGCATGATAACATGAAATAGAATCACATGTGTTAAGAGCATGCATTACTCCATGATGATGATGATGACATGAAATGAAAATGTGGGTGCATGTGTGTGTGTGTTCGGCCGAGGATGAGAGAAGAGGAACCAAATAGAATACATGTTTTTTATTTAGTAAGAAATTAGAAATTCAAGTGGAAGCCAAGTAGAAGCCTAGGTTGGTGACTCATGATACCTAAGGGAGACTTTCATAAACCTTGTCTCACCATTGACAAGACCCTTGCCATGCAAAATTTGGAGTGGTCCGAATTACCCCTCCACCAAGGCTAAAATAGGAAAATGACCCACCCTTGCTCTTATTCTTAAAACCGTGTAGGTGTGTGTTGGTAGCCATTCTTCATCTCCAAACACTCCATTTCCAAACACTTGGTCCAAGAGTACATCAACTCTTGAGACCTTAGAGAGAGAAGGAAGTACGCCGTGAGGGAGAAGAGAGGAAAAGAAGAGTGAGACTCCAAAATTCTTAACCCAAACCTCTCTACTTTCTTTCCCAACCTTATTCTTCTTCAAGAATAAGAAGAAAAGCTACCCATCAACTTAGAGAGGAGGAGGTCGAGGCAACCCTAGGAGGAGAAGAAGAAACTTGAAGTTTGAAGATTTAGTTAGAGTTTGGCTTGATCTAAGGTAGTTATTCAAGAGAATTAGTGTAATAATTTTGGTTTGTAAAAGGGCTTTATATGGACTTTTGTTCAAGATCAATTCTCTTGTGATGCATGTCTTTATTTTCTTGTGATCTTGAAGTTTTGTTGCCTTGCATGTTATCTTTGTGATTTGATTTTGAATATTGGTGCTTGGATGTTTTAATTTCCTTCTTGTTCTTCACGTTTTGTGTAAGTTTTGTATTTAAGCTTATGTCTTTGCTTTGATCTTGTGTTTCATGTTTTGATCTACGCTTTACTCTTGAGAAAATGTGAAACTTGAGTTTTATGTATTAGTTTGAGTGCAAGTCTTGATTTTTCCTTGGTGCATATACGGTTCCCAAAAGAAAATAAACATCATAAGCTTTGAAAATAATTTTTGTATAAAAAGAATTTAAATCAAGGTCTTGTTTGTGTGAGATGATGATTCGGTGGGTGTTAGTTTAAAGGAATTCTTACATGATTTGATTTTTGGAGTTGATCCTTGCAAGTGAACATAATTTGTGAGATCTTGCCTTTATACTTATCACCATTCGGTCAAGTCTAGGAAATCATGCTAGATCATCACTCCCTTTTCATGCATGTTAAAATTTGTCTCATCTAGAGATTGTAAGTGCATGCATGATGAGATTTACATGATCAAAGAATTTTAAGCTCATGCATGAATTTTCTTAGAAGTTAAAGACCTGGACATGTCTCTTGATTTTTATTGTGTTAGAAAATTTAAAATTTTGTTTGCCAATTCCTTGGGAAGCTCACGGTTTTACATGAGTAGATGTTTAAAGATAATTTATTTAGTTTTCATGTGTGTTTTATTGTTAAGATTAGGGATTTCTAAACCTATGGGACTTAAACCTTTTGATTTAAAACTTTAAAGTAAATTTTTCATGATCCCATTTGGTTTAGGAACGAACCCTAAGCCATTTTATTTTCCTATGTGACATAATTTAAATTCGCCTTGAATAAATGGAATTGATTAGGTGTATGATTGTGTTCTTCCTTGAATTCCATTCGGTTTTGGCATAAATTCCATTCAAACTATTTTTATTTTCTTATGTTATATTGTTTGAGATAATCTAGTATAGATGAAATGGATTTGATAAATGTTTGTGTTGTGTGTTTTCCTTATGTTCCATTCGTTCATGGTATGAAAATAAAGGAATTAAATTGATTCATCCTTGTGTGTTGGTTTATGTGATGATTAATGTGATTTTGATTAAGTATGTCCTTTTATTTAATTAAATTATAATGTTTAAATATAGGATAGAGAGCTTGTCATATGTGCATGATCATTAGACTTGAACATGAACCTTGTCTCATGAAGGATATGATTCGGCCATGCATGGAAATTAAGTGTCTAAGTCTGATTCCTGTCTTATGTGCATAAATTATAATGTTGTATTTATATGTGCGTAAATGACTTGAGTGTTTAATATTTTTAAAGGTTTTTGATTGAATCCTTGTGTTATTTCTCTTTGATGAAATTTGGTTTTAAAGAGAATAAAGTAAGTCAAATGTTTTGATTAATTGAAAAGTGTTGTTTTGAAAAGGTTTTTCCATTGATTCATGAAGTTCATGGTCTCAATTTAATAAATGATTTTCAGATAAATGTGGCCTTTTCAGCCAAAAAATTATGGATGCTTTCAAACAAAAGTTTTTATTTAACCGTGAATTAAAATCAAAGTGATTCTCAAAAAAGAATTTCATAATAATGTCTTATTTCATAAGAACAAATTTTAATGAGAAAGAATTATTTGAGTTCCAGTAACAATCGGGAAGCGGTTACGAACGTCGCCGAGGACAAACAACGAGGAGCGTATAGTGAGAGTCGTCATCAATCAGGTGAGAGAGAAGTTTTCCTAAGACACCATGGTAGCTAGGTGATTTATTAGGACGTTCCGTATCATCTTAAAGATCGGAACTTCGTGGTTGGCGTTAGTAGTATAAGTGGCAATTGTTTGCTTTGTGTGGCCACTTATACGAAGGTGACAAAGACCACACTATTATTGTGTGATGTGGTGTGTGATAGCATGCTTTGTTATGTATTTATTTATTTAATTATGATGCTTATTATCATGATGAGTGGACGGGTGTTGGACGTTGTTGTGTCCTTAGTAAAAGAATGAAAGTAAAATGAAAGAGTTGAGAAAGTGTTGAGGTTGGAGGTGATAGTACAATAAGGAATAAGAATGACAATAAGAGATATGAGGTTGAGTGAAAAAGCAATAAGAGTTGATTGGAAAAGAAATTGATGATGATAAGAATGAGCCAGAGCTGGGGAGAGTAATGTGAATTGTCGGATTGAGAGGTGAAGTAAGTGGAGCTGGGCTCCTTTGTTTTCAGTTTTAGTCTGGGAACTAGTGTTGAGTTGAGCTTGCTCCTCCACTAGCGCTCAGCAAAAAGGAATTTTTGAAAAGATTTGGGAAGAGAAAATTTTTATAAAGAGTTGGGAAAAGAATTGTTTTTAGAAAGGGATTTTGAAGAAGCTTGAGAAACAATATTTTTCAAAGGAGTTTTTATGAATCGATCTTTTTGAAAGAAGTTTTATGAAAGGATGTTTTGAAACAACGTTTTTGAGAAAGTTTTATGAAATGATCTCTTTGAGGAAAAGTCTGTGGAAATGATAATTTTGGTGAATGTTGGTGAAAATAAAGTTTTGTGAAAGTTTTTGGGAATAGAGTTTTTGGGAAGGTTGAGAAAGAAAGTTTTTGGAAAGTTGAGAACTCAAGGATTTTTGAGAAGGGTGGTAAAAAGAAAGATTGAAGAGTGATATGTGAATCTGTTGATGTGATCCCAGCTCTGTGCTATGTGAGTTTTGAGAAAGAGAAAGATTGTGCAAAGTTAGCGGTCGGGACTCACTGAAGGGATGTACGAAGGGTGAGCCGACCAATAGGTTAATTAAAAAGATAAAAGACTTTAAAAGACATTAACAGCGGACGCGGTGAGATATGAGAGTTAACCCGAAGTAGTGGAGAGGAAGGAACGATAAGTATCTGTGGATACTTAGGACGAGATTGCATTAGGGGAGGACGATTACGGTGAAACGTCAAGAAGTCTAGAGTATTGTTATAGGCAGAATGAACTCCATAAGTGGTGCACTAACGTGGTGGGGACTGGGTCTAATACCATGGTAAGTTCTGCCTGCGCACTATAACAATACTGTCGCCCCCTAGATTGCAAATCGAGAACAGTGAGAGGGACTGGAGTGGGGCATCTTGTTTGCCACTGCGAGGCAGTGTGCCATGTTATTATGTGAATTGATAATGAGGCTGAGCCTCCTGGTCTGGGACCATTTGTGTTGTGACAGCTGTCGTGCCCGCACGGTAAAGGTCCTGTACTCCTGTTTGCTTCCGACTAGGTGGAGGGATGGCCGAGGAGATGTAGGCTTGAGATGTGAGTGCTAACTACGAAAGAAACGCGTACCCCGATGATTCTTCAATCCCCTGATCATCGAGGGTTATAATTTCAATAAGACATTATAAGAAAAGAATCATAACTTTGAGAATAAGAGTCTGAGAAGTGTAAAGAATGAGAAGGAGAATGAGAAGGAGAATGAGAAGGGAAATGTGGTAAGGATATGGAGTTCTGTGAAAGGAAATAGAAACAAGAGTGGGGAAGTGTTAAGGGAATGATGATAAGATGGAATGAACGTAGATTGCGGATAATGATGATAGTATGTTTGCTTGTTATCTTGTGTGGGCATGTTGTGTGTTGTTTGTTGTGTGTCCTATTATTTTGCCTACCGTAATTCCACACCGTCGACGCTACGCGTCCGGATTGCTTACTCTCTCCTGTTCGTTGGTACATCGGTGTCGCTGGTATCCCAACAGGCAGATGGATCGTCGTTTGGAGATCGTTACTTGGCCTCATAAGGGACGCGGATGGAAAGCTATACGTCGAGGATGGGCATGGTCGGGATGTGCTCAGTTGGTGATCGAAGACTCGGAACATAAGCTGGGAGGATCTACACCTAGTATGTGTTTGGGAAGCATATCCTACATGTGTCACGGCTCCGAACCGCCGCCTCGGAATCAAGGGAAGGAGAACTCAGTGAAGCTATTCGGAGTGGAACTTAAACCGATTTCCGAAGGAGAGCCCAAGAACGCGGTTGCATTATCTTCTGAAACAAAGGCACCCGCAAAGAAGAAGAAGAAGCTGGAACCAATCATCTTTGATAGGAAGAGGAAGTCAATAGTAGAGTTAGATTAAGTTGTTGTTATTTTGTATCCAGGGTTACCTAAGTGATGAACTATTGCTGTACTTCAATTATTTTGAAGCATACCCGACTTTTATGGAACGTGAGAATACTTTTTATGAACATGTTTAAGTTCTTTTGAAGGAATGAAGGAAATTATTCAATTGGAAACAAACCGTTTTCTTGAAACATGTTTTCTGAAAATAAAGTAAGTGAGTTGTGGTTTTACATAACAACTCGGTTTTCGAAAGAGAAGGTTGAAGGACATGGATAACTTTTCAAGAATGCTCTCAAACCCTTCAACAATGTTTTACAAAAAAAAAAATTTCCAAAAATTTGGCCTCATTTTTGCAACATTAATAAATGAAAGTCAATTATTTCGGTTGTCGAAAATCGGGCTGTTACAAATGTTCCCTTTGTCATCTTCAAAAAATATTTCATCTGGAAGGGTGGCAGGGTCTACCTCAATCAAAACCCTAGCAAAATTAATCCGGTTCCTGTCTTGAGTCACTTTATCAACCATAATAGGAAGGCCTACCAAACTGGCAATCTTACTGAGAGCAGCAGCCCCCCAAAATCTCAAGCTAAGATTTGGAAATTGAATCCATACTGGTACTTTATCCAATTGCCCTTTAGATCGATAAAGGCCTTCCAGTCCAGGGGGCTATTAGAATTATAGGTTTTTTTTTTATCAAAGTGGAACACCCCAATTTCCAGAACTGTATTCCTAGCCTCCAAAGATGTAAAACGAACCACAATAAAGCCATCATTATTCATCAATATTTTATCTATCCCATACTGCCCCCAAGCTTTCTTAATGAAACCACTTATGACTGAGTAAGGGGGTTTTGCACCCAATACATAACACACAATAGCATTTTGCCAGAATTGAACTTCCTGCTCCACGTCACTAGGGTCTATTTTACCAATAGAGATCCCATCTTTCATGCCTGGTTGAATAAAGGACAGTTTCTCTCCTGAATTTCTCAATTTGGAAATATCAAATGATGCCCATACTGAAGCAGATCTGGCCATATTAGAGTTCACTGTTACATTAGTCGTCATTATAGGATTAGGATTAGAGACCCCAGGGTTAGGCTGAGAACGTGTTGCAATATTCCTAGAATTATCTTCTGATCTGGTTGCCTTCTGTTGTGCAGGATCTGCCACTGTCTTCCCTTTAATCCTTGCTCTGATGACTTCCAAACTATTGATTAGTTGCTCCGCTTTCTTAGCACTCAAGTTATCAATTTGGGCCAAATCTTCCTCTTCTATAAGAGATAAATCAAGGAGTGGATCAATGGCAGAGAGAGGAACTCCCGAACTTGGTTTTTTAAGGACGACGGGGGTGATGCCGTCGTCCTTCCCTTCTTCGCCATGACGGCGCCAATGGAAAAACAAGGTTTCCCACGAGAGAGAAGGAGAGAAGGAGTTTTTACCAAGGCAACTTAAGTTGGTATTACTTTCAATGAATCAAGTTGGTTATTAAGTTTGTTAAAAGTTACAACTGTTCAAAACCAATCAGATCTATGCTGATTTTATCGTGGTAATCGATTACCCAGTGCTGGTAATCGATTACCGCACGGTAATTTCAGCAAAATTAAAAGTTTTTTAATAGCAACTTGATTTATATCAAAATATAAGTTCCAAATAAAACTCATTCTTAACCATTTATTGATGAATTAAAAAATGTTTTAAATATTTCTAAAATATATGTATCATTTTCTAAAATTGGTTTAGGTAATGACTCAAATTCTTAATTTGTTAAAAGATTATTCTTTGAGATTCATTACCTAACCTAAGACTCTACCCGAGCAAACACTGAAATGACTTAAAATATAAATGAAAATTAAAACACAAAGTACTAAAGATTTGCTCTTGAGTCCTTGTTGTTGTTTGTTAAATTTTCTTTTCTTTTCTTCTTCATGCACTTTGTCTTCATCAAAACATATGTCAAGCACTTGCTTTACAGCTTGTAGTTGTGAAACTCGCTAGCTGAGAGTTGTCAGCTGCGAGCTTGTAGCTACAAGCTTATAGGTGTTTAGCTTATTTAATTTTTTGAAATAGTGTTATTCAGCAAAATTAGCTTTTGAAGTAGTTAAAAGTTATAAAATAAACGAAAATGACGTACAACATTATATTATTTATATTTATTATTTATATTTATTCATTTTTTCTTTATTTATTAAATAAATAGTTAATTAATTAATTAAGTATAAAAATTATTAAATTTTAATTAATTAAATTCATTTCTTTTTTAATTATGGAATTAATTAATTATAACAAACTTATTAAATTATAATTAATAATTAAATTAAATTAATATTTAATTAATAAATTAAAAAACACTTTGCCTATTAAAAAAAGTTAATATTATTAGTGATATTAGAATCGATAACATTTGATATATTTTTTTTTTAAGATTACACTTATAATTATTATTGAGACTCTAAAAAGTGTTGAATAAATAAGGAAGTATGTGAAAAAAAATAATTAATATCATTAAAAATTAGTACAACACTCTCACTATTATTTACTTATTTAGGGCTTCCAATTCCCAAAAAAAGTTATCTATGGAAAAATAAAATATAAAAGTACATTCTAAACATTAAACACATATGTGTAGTAAGTGAGCTTAAATGTGATATTGATGAAGACAAATTGAAAAGAACAAAGTACAACAAAATGAAAAAAAGTCAAGAAAATCAAAGACTCAAAGATTAAAACCAAGGCATCGAATCGGCCAACCCTTCTTGGGCCTTCGATGATGGATCCCCAAAGGCCTGCAATCGCACCATCCAATTGAAATAATCAATTGAAAATTATTATATAAAATGTATCACTTATCAATCACTAATCAACACTTATATTATATTTGTGAGAAGAAATTTTTCGTACTAGAGAGTTCCTAATCAAATGATGCTCTAACAAAAAAATTAAGAAAATGGAGTTTTATGAAATAAATGAAACATTTTCGAAAGGAACAAAATGTTGAAAATACTAATGTGTAAATGAGCATCAATTTTTCCAAATTTTCTCCCACCGCAAAAATACAAAATCAATTAATGAAAAATTAAAACACCCATTAATTACTAAATTCAATTTTAAAGTCTTGAAATGAAAAAAAAAATGGTATCCGTGATATGTATTTATTGCTTAACAAGGAAATTTGAGATTTAAATTTGAGTCAATCAACTTAAAAAAATCAAATGATAATTGAGTTATTATTATGAATTTTCCTCTATATGATTTAAAAGCAAAAAAAAAATCTTAGTCGATGATATCAAATTGATAATTACTTAGGAAATTTGATGTTTTTATTTGAAGCCAATTAATTTAAAAAGATTTGATTGATATTTATTATAAAAATTGTATCACGTACACCTATGTATTATTTATTAACACTTATATTTTATTTGAGAAACCGTATCCTCACACCATCTAATTCCTCAATAAATGAAGTTCTCACAAAAATTGGGTTTTTTAAGGTAAGTTTTCAACAAATTATTTAATTTTTTGGATTAGTAATAAGAATTTGCTCAATAATAGAGCAAATTTTTCAGTTTAGCAACTCTTTCAACTGGTTTGGTTTCTTCAAAATAGGAATCATTTTTTATTCTAATTTTTAAATTTAATATTTTATACTCCCTACATTCTTATATATAGGACCACTTTGGAAGATTTCACGTTTATTAAGAAAGTTGATTAATTTAGATAATTGTATTGGAAATATGAACTTTTGATATGTATTTTCAAAATTATCCCTATTAATATTACGAGGAATCTGAAAAGCGTTAAATAACTAGGAGTGTTTGTGGAAAAAAGTAATTAATGGTCATTGAAAATTGGTATAGGGTCTTATATATAGACACAAAATGAGAATGTCAAAATGGTCTTATATTTAAGAACAGAGGTAGTATTATAGAAATTATTAAATAAATATTTCAACACGTGGAACATATATTCTTTCCATCCTTAAATATAAGCCTTTTAGAATGTATTTACACATGGATTAAGAAAGTTAATAAATATTGTTAGTGATAAGTGGGCGTAACCCATATGATCATGTACGGAGTTTTAAGGTTTGGGAGTTGGAAGTCCCGAGTTTGACCTTGGGCACCACTATTTGGTGGTTTGTTGGTGGATTTAATTTCCTTTCCCCTATTCCACTAAAAAAAATTTAAAAACACTTTTCCAATAAAAAAATTTAATATTGTTAGTAACATTAGAATTAATAAAATTTGATATATTTTTTTTTCAAAATTACACTTATAATTATTATTGAGATTGTTGGAATACAAATGGTAAGGGGGTTGAATAGTTGTTAAGGAGACCCTGGAAGTTTTTCGCTTGAATTGATTTGAAATGAATTAAAAACAAAGATTTTCAGTTATGCTGTCAGTGTCTAACCAGTTATAGGGTTCTCTAACCGGTTAGCACCTGTACAGTTTTGTGAAAAATTAGCAAATTAATCCAAGAACTTGATTATTAGAAATATTTGTCTTAAAACCAGTTTACATACAATAATACAAATTAAATATGTAGAAAAGGTTTTCTCCAAATTAATTTGGTCAATTGAATAATTCTTGGTTCAATTTAGCGAAAATCCCAATTTCTAGGGTTTCTTCAAGAATCAATGAAATTTGCAGAAATTAAAGAGATAGGGTTAGAAATACGGCACAAAGATTTTATACTGGTTTACTCTCATCCACTTGAGAGATACATCGATCCAGTCCCCTTTATCACAATAGAGAGATTTTCTTCACTAAAAATTGAGATCCTTTGTTTGTACAATAGACTTTTCAAGATGTCTCACTTGAATACTCTCCTAGAGATACCCCACTCTATGATTGTACACAACTCCCTGGCTCTAGTATTGGCAAAACGGGCGGGCAGACAGGCATGGCCCGCGCCCGCACTCGGCCCGCAAAAATGCCCGCCCGTTAAAATATTTAGGGCTTAATTTTCAGGCCCTGCCCGCCCGCACCGCGGGCAGCCCACATTAAAAAATAAATTAATTTAATTTATTTTCTTTATTTTTAGCACAAATTTAAAAAAAAAAGTGCGGGCGGCCCGCCTGCCCGCAAAATGCCCGCAAATCGCCATCAATTATTCAAATATTCAATGAATCTTTTATTTTTTAAAAAAATATTCAAGCCCGCGGGCCGCCCGCAAAAATAATAGGCGGGCATACCCGCCCGCATTTAATATTTTTTTACAAAACTTGTGCCCTGCTCGCAAAAAATTGCGGGCGAGCAGGCAGGGCCCGCGGGCCGCGGCCATTTTGCCAATACTATCTGGCTCTATTCACAGTTGCTCTTAATGGTGCCTATGAAGAACCTCTTCAATTTTTGCACCTCAAAAGGTTCCACACCCTTTGATCTTCAACTTGCTTGATGATAGCCTCACACCAAGACTTTGTAAACCACAAATGTTGTTGTAACACAATAGCACTTCTCTTGCTGAATTTACAACACAATGAACCCAATGATCTTGAATCTTAGCTAAGAATTAATGATTCTTAATGTGTTCTTGAGAATCAAGATTAGAAACACTTTGAGAAGAAGATAGAAAAAGTCACTTTGATTTTGTTGAAAGTTGAGAGAATATTGTTGCTTGTTTGTGTATGTGAAACTTGTGTTAAAACTGTTGTTGTGCGTCAATAAGGTGTATGAATGAGTTATATTGAATACCCATTTGATTTAGAACACATAAAACTGATTTTTCTAAATGACATAACAGCCTCTAACCGGTTACCTCTAACCGGTTACTGATAAATTTAACCGGTTATTAGCCTATAATATATCAATTAGGAACTTAACAAATAAGCACTTGGGAAAATATGGTATTCACTATAACACTTATTCAAACTTTATTTAACACTTTAAGCCACATATTAATGCATTTTACAATTATTTAAAAGCATTTTAAAACTCATGCATCAATTTGAAAATTGTTTGGTTTTGTGAAAACTCAAGTTATTAATTTTCAAAAATCATTTGATGAGATTCACTACCCAAACCTAACACTCTAACACTCAAGCTTAAGGAATCTATACAAAATAAAGACAAGTAAACACTTGACCCTTGAAGCTTAATTTGCATTCTCTTAATTTTTATTTTCTTCTCATTTGACTTTGTTGTTGTTGTTGTTCTTTGCCTTTTGGCATTAACAATTTGATTTGAAAACATCAACAACCTGTCAAAGAACACAAAACAACCCCTTATTTCCCTTTTGGCATGATCAAAAAGCATATTAGATGTAAAAAATTTAGCCAAAAGAAAAAGAAGCTATGAAAAATCCATTGTTATTGCTATTAGTACAGTACGCTAACCGGTTACATGGGGGCCTAACCGGATAGATATTACAGGTTATGACATTATTCAAACCAAAAACTGTTTGGCTAATTTTGGGACTCAAAATTCGTATCGCATGCCTTGAAAAAATAATTTAGCACGCTTTAGATAACATAACAAAGGCCTAATACATAAAGAAGTCATCAACTAAGCCAAAATACAATGAAAACCAACATGAAACAAGCTGAAAAGCTGAAAATACATAGAAAATCCAAAGATAACATAACAAAGGCCTAATACATAATGAAATCTACTAAGCCTAAGCTATTAATCCTCATCGGTCGAAGGCGATGGAGATGCTGGAGGTGGAGTGGGAGGACCATGGAATTGCCCAAAAGTGCGCATGAGGAATTGTAAATTCCCCATATCTTGTGTGTACCGAGCCTCCATGTTATATATCCATGAGAAGATTAAGATTCGCAAAGTGTTCATCCACCCTAGCCATATGATCTGTAGAGTTATGATGTTTTGATGATAACAACTTATTCCAAGCAACAACATTCAACAAAGGAAGCACCACTCATGAAGATTAGATTAAGTTTATTTTATTTCTAATCAAATGTAATATTTCATTTTTGCATATCATGAGAGTGGGTGGTAGCTTTAGGAATCTCAATTAGATTAATAGTGAAGAAAGTTTAATCTTGATAAAATAGCTCTAAATAAAGTATTTGTCAAAGTATATTTGAAAAGCTTTATTTTTAATCACTTTTTACAGTGGTTAATCGATTAGCAAGTAAGGCTTAATCGATTAACTCAAATAACTGTACAACACTAATTGTGTTAATAAAGGTTAATCGAGTAGTGTGTTACACGTTAATCGATTAGCACGAATTAACACAGGTTAATCGATTAGTGTGTTTACCTTAATCGATTAATTGTTGTTGTTTCTGAAAAATAATATTTTGTTTAAAAAGACTTTATTTCTACTTTGACAAGGTTACACACTCTTTCATAATTTTCATATAGAGAAACATACTTTCAGATTTTCAAGAGCTATTACTACTTTCCTATTGTGATATCAAGATTCAACAACTTTCAATTTTCTTCACTCATGATCTTTCAATATTCTAAGTCCTATTGAAATTCAAGTTTTCTAGTTTTCTAGTTTTTAGTTTTGTGTTGAAGCAAATTCACAACAAGAAGGTTGTCACATTCAAGCTTTCAACAAAGAAGTGAAGATTTCACAATTCAAGACTTTGAAGAATCTCAAAGCAATTGGAAAAGGAATTTGATTGGAGAGCATCCTTCAACAAATTCAAGAGGACAAGATACAGATTCAATTGGGTAGATTATCAAAGAGATTGGTACTCTCTTTGAAGGGGTTAAGATAGGATAACTAGTGAGAGTTGCATCTTAACATTGTATTCTAACAATTGAAGTATCTAGTAGAAACTCTTTATCTTTTGATAAAGGGGACTGGAGTAGCTCTCAGTGGTAGAGAGTGAACCAGGATAAAATCTTGTCTTCCTTGCTTTTATTTCTTCTAGTTTTCATTAACCAAGAACAATTGAATTAGGTTTAATTTGGGGTTTTTCAATTCCTTGTTAATTAACCTAAATTGGCTTGGTAAATTTACTTGATATTGTTCAATCATTCATTCATCATTTGTTGGTGCATCAAGGCATTGCAATCTCCATTGAATTCCGATTAAAACTGAATTTTCATCAGATACTGTTCAGATTAATCGATTAAATCGATTGTTAATCGATTAATTTTTAAGTTGCTTTCGGCATTAATCGAGTAACGTCTTAGTTAATCGATTAGTTTGAAAGTAAGCTTCGGCATTAATCGATTAATACTGGAATTAATCGATTAACCAGTACATTTTTGTAAGAAAATTTATTTTCTTAAATCCATTCTCTTTGGTGATCGAAATATTTGTATTAAGGCTTCAAAAATCTATTCACCCCCCCTCTAGACTATTTTGAGCCGCTTGTTGGTTTCCAACAAGTGGTATCAGAGCTCGGTCGAAAGATCCGAGCCTTAAAAAGCTTTTTCGAAAAGATCCTAATCTTTGGAAACAATGGGCTCAAATTTCAATCCTTTTGGTGGTGAAGGAGCTTCCATTAATCGACCCCCACTATTCAATGGTGAGGGCTACGCTTATTGGAAGGTCCGAATGAAAATTTTATAGAAGCTATTGATATGGAAATTTGGAATGCCATAGAGAATGGGCCTTTTATTCCTCAAACAAAAGTTAATGATACTGTCTCTTTGAAACCAAAGGCAAGTTGGAATGATGATGATAAGAAGAAAGTTCAATATGATTTAAAAGCCAAAAACATCATCACTTCGGCATTGTCTTATGACGAATTCTTTAGAGTATCACAATGAACTGATGCAAAACAAATGTGGGACACTTTAAAAGTCAGACATGAGGGCACAAATGAAGTTAGAAGGGCTAGGCTTAACACTCTCATGCATGAGTACGAGCTCTTTCGTATGTTGCCAAATGAAAACATAGGCGACATGCAAAAGCGCTTTACTCACATCATTAATCATCTTTCTGCTCTTGGAAAAAGACTAACTAATGGTGAAGTTGTTAATAAAGTTTTGAGATGTCTTAGCAGGGAATGGCAACCTAAAGTCACGGCCATTATGGAGTCTAAGGATCTTGACGAAATGGATTTAGCAACACTATTCGGGAAGCTTCAAGAGCATGAAATGGAGCTAGGGAGATTATCCATGAATGAGGATGCCGATAAAAAGAAGAAAAGGATTGCTCTTAAAACTAATACAAAATCCTTAAAGGCACATGAAGAACACACTTTAGTGGATGACTCCGACTCGGATATCGATGATGAGACACTTGGGTTGTTGGTCAAAAAACTTGGACATTTCCTTAAGAAGAAGAATAATTTCAATAGAAATAGATCAAGAGACTCTAAGGACGCTCAACCAAGGAATAAGACCAATAAAGACAACATCATATGTCATGGGTGTGGGAAGCTGGGCCATTACAGATCAAATTGTCCAACAAATTCAAAGAAGGCCGAGAATGACAAATCGAAGCCCAATCAATCTAAAGGAAAAAGGGCGTACATAGTGTGGGATGAACCGGAAATTCAATCTTCATCTAGTTCATCGGAAGATGAAGAACTTGCTAACCTCTGCTTGATGACTAAGTTTGATGAAGAAGCATCTTCAAGCATGAAATCAAGTGATAACACAAATGAGGTAGATTATCTTTCCGATGCTAGTTCTAATTCTAATTCTCCCTCCTTCAATGAACTTTATAATGTGTATGTAGAAATGCATAAAGAGTTAAAGAAATTAGCAAAAATCAATGTTGAAAGAAAGAATTTCATTTTGAAGCAACACGAGAAAATTTTGGAATTACAAAACTCCCTAGAGGAGCTAAAGCTTCAAAATGAAACCCTTGAACTCATTTATGCAAATTCTACATGCAATTGTGATTTGAAAACAAATGATAACTCCACTTGTGATAATTGCAAATCTCTTGAAAAGGAAGTTTTTAATTTGAATGATAGAATTGCAAGGCTCACAAGAGGAGACACATGCTTAGATCATTTGCTTTCTAATCAAAGGAATAATAGTAATAGAACCGGACTTGGGTATACCAAACCCAAAAATCGCAATTTTCGCAAAGTTGGTACTTTCTCCAAAATTGACTTTTCAAAAACTCCAACTTGTCATTATTGTGGTATTTTTGGGCATACTACAAATAAATGCAATATTAAGAAGTTTGGTATACCAAGTGGAAAGTATGTTTGGATTGTTAAGGGGACTTCACCCCAAACTAACATCAAAGGACCCAAGATAACTTGGGTACCTAAGTCAAGTAAATGACATTGTTTTGTAGATGTGCCTTCGAACAAAGGAGCGTAGATGGTACTTGGATAGTGGATGTTCGAGGCATATGACGGGAGACAAAACGCACTTCATAGAACTTACTTCAAAAGGTGGTGGTCATGTGACATATGGCGACAACAACAAAGGCAAAATTCTAGGAGTGGGTAAGATTGGTAACGTATCTAACCTTATCATTAAAAATGTCCTATTGGTAAAAGGCTTAGAACACAACTTGCTTAGTATAAGCCAACTATGCGATATGGGCAACAATGTGACCTTTACTTCGGAATTTTGTTTTATTAAGAGTTGTATAGATGATAGTGTTAAGTTCGTAGGTCGTCGTTCTAATAACACTTACTTAATTGACTTGGATGAGATAACTTCATTGTTTTCAACATGTTTTAAATCTTTTGATGATGAAGTTCGTCTTTGGCATCGACGAATTGCACATGTCAATGTGAATCAATTAAATAAACTTTTACGAAAAGACTTAGTGATTGGTTTGCCTAAACTTAATTTTAAACTTGATAGCGTTTGCGACTCATGTCAAAAATGTAAGCAAGTTAAAAATACTTTTAAACCAAAAAATGTGGTAAGCACAACAAAGCCATTGGAGCTAATCCACATGGATTTGTTTGGCCCATCACAAGTTCGAAGTTTAGGTGGCAATTACTATGGATTTGTTTTGGTAGATGACTTTACTCGATTCACATGGACTTTGTTTTTATCCGCAAAAAGTGAAACTTATAAAAGTTTTAAAAAGTTTGCCAAGCTCATCCAAAATCAATTAAGTTTGAAAATAGTGTCTATTAGAAGTGACCACGGAGGTGAGTTTGAAAATGCTAAGTTTGATGCATTTTGTGAAAAGTTTGGTATAGATCATCAATTTTCAGCCCCTAGGACTCCAGAGCAAAACGGAGTTGTAGAAAGGAAAAATAGAGTTTTAGAGGAACTTGCTCGTACAATGCTTAAAGAATCTAGAGTTCCTTCTTATTTTTGGGCTGATGCGGTAAATACCGCTTGTTATGTCATAAATAGGGTTCTTATCCGTCCGCATTTAAATAAAACACCTTATGAGCTTTTAAAAGGGCGAAAGCCAAATATCTCCTATTTTCATGTATTCGGGTGTAAGGTGTTTGTTTTAAATAACGGTAAGAATCCGGTCGACAAGTTTGATTCTAAAGCCGACGAAGGTATATTCATAGGTTATTCAACCCATAGCAAAGCATATCGTATCTTTAAAAAAAGGACCTTAACCGTTGAGGAATCGGTGCATGTTGTATTTGATGAATCTCCGAAAGGAGATTGTGTTGTTTCTTGTGATGATGATCTTGCAGGTACTTTTATGGATCATGAGAAGTCAACACAACAACAAATAGTGGAGAACGAAGTTGAGCATGGAGAAGTGCAAACACATGATAAAGATTTAGCACAAGGGACACAACCTCAACTACCAATTGCTTGGAAGTCAAACAAAAATCACCCGGTCTCGAATATCTTAGGTGACATTGCTAAGGGGGTGGTAACCCGAAGCACATTGAATAATTTTTGTTATTATGTTGCTTTTGTATCGCAAGTAGAACCTAAGAATATTAGTGAGGCTCTTCAAGATGAACATTGGGTTATGGCCATGCAAGAAGAATTAAATCAATTTGAAAGAAATCAAGTTTGGGAGCTTGTGCCAAATCCCGATGATCGTCCTGAAATCGGCACTCGTTTGGTTTAAAGGAATAAACTAGATGAGTCGGGTATAATTGTTAGGAATAAAGCTAGGTTGGTAGCAAAGGGGTATAGCCAAGAAGAAGGGATAGATTATGATGAAACATATGCTCTCGTAGCTAGATTAGAAGCCATTAGAATTCTTCTTGCTTTTGCATCTATAATGAACTTTAAATTGTATCAAATGGACGTAAAAAGTGCTTTTCTTAACGGATACATTCAAGAGGAAGTGTATGTCTCACAACCTCCTGGATTTGAAAGTTTTGAACATCCGGACTATGTTTTTAAATTGAAAAAGGCTTTGTATGGTCTTAAACAAGCTCCTAGAGCTTGGTATGATCGACTAAGCAACTTTTTATTAGAAAAAGGTTTTAAAAGAGGTGCCGTGGATACTACACTTTTTATTGAAAGATCCGGTAAGGATATACTTTTGGTTCAAATATATGTGGATGACATTATTTTTGGTGCAACTAACGAAAATTTGTGCAAGAAATTTTCTGAAACTATGCAGAGTGAATTCGAAATGTCTATGATGGGAGAGCTTACTTTCTTCCTTGAGCTACAAATTAAGCAACTTGATGATGGGATCTACATTCATCAAGGCAAATATTGTAGAGAACTTCTCAAACGGTTTGGCATGGAGTCATGCAAGGAAGCATCAACTCCTATGAGCGTCACATGCTATTTGGACAAGGATGAAGCCGGAAAACCGGTTGAGGTAACAAAATATCGTGGCATGATAGGTAGTTTACTTTATTTAACTGCTTCTCGCCCTGATATTATGTTTAGTGTCTGTATGTGTGCGCGTTTTCAAGCTAATCCGAAAGAGTCACACTTAACTGCTGTTAAAAGGATTATGAAATATTTAAAAGGTACAACCAATACCGGTTTATGGTATCCTAGAGATGCCCTTTTAAAACTAATCGGTTATTCGGATTCCGATTTTGCGGGTTGTAAAGTTGAAAGAAAGAGTACAAGCGGAACATGCCATTTGATTGGTAGTTCACTTGTCTCGTGGTTTTCTAAAAAGCAAAATTGTGTCGCTTTATCAACCGCGGAAGCCGAATACATTGCGGCCGGAAGTTGTTGTGCTCAAATCCTTTGGATGAAGCAACAACTCTCGGATTTTGGTTTAATATTGTCAAAAATTCCTATTAAATGTGACAATACTTCCGCAATCAATTTAACTAAAAACCCGGTATTGCATTCAAGAACAAAACATATTGAGATTAGGCATCACTTTTTAAGAGATCATGTTCAAAAAGGTGATTGTATTATTGAGTTTGTTCAAACTTCAGATCAATTAGCTGACATTTTTACAAAACCATTACCAAGAGATACTTTCTATCGTATTAGAAGGGAACTTGGTATTTTTGATGAATCTACTATTAGCTAATTGTGTAACACCCCGTAAATTTCCTCATATTAAATTAAAACACTAAAGAGATTTATTTTTGAGAAAAGTGTTTTGAAAGAAATATTTTCCTAAATGATTTTCTAAAATTCACGTTTTCAAGATAAGAAACAATATTTTTAAGGAAATGGTTTTGGGGCAATGGTCAACATTTAGAAATTTGACTTTGGGAAAGATTATATACTTCATGATTTTATAAAAATTGTGATTTATTTTGAAAATTGTGTGTGTACGACTTGGTGTGTATGTTTAGGATTAGCACCATGATTAACTAAAGAAACATGAATGTACATATAAGAAAAATATGATGCATGAATGTATGTATGTGAATATATGTGTATAAGTGATGGTGATGCATGAATGTGTGAATTTACATGTATGATACATGTTTATGCCGTATGGGTGTGATGCACTAAAGATGATAATTGTGTATGCTTATGTATATGTTAAGTAGATGCATGATGTGTGTTGATGAAATTAAAATTAAGAATGCATGTGTATATGTGTGGTAAGGCCGTGTGGGAGGATGGGAAACCAAATAGAAGCCATCCCTTAAGCCTTAAGCAAATGAAATTCAAAATAGAAAATGGGAGGAGAAGTAGAGTGGGTGACTCATGGAGCCTAGGAAAGGTGAGTCATACACCTAAGGAAGACTTTCCTTCCTCCATGTCTCCCACAACTTGAACCAAGCCATGCAACAATATGCTTGGGCCAATTTGCCCCTAAACTTCCACATTGAACCAAGGCCAAAATAGGAAAAATCCCATCCCTTGTTATTGACCTCAAAACCGTGTGTGTATGTGGGATGCCTTTAGTTATATCTCCTTCCCTCCGTTCATCTCCTTTCCACACCCAGACATCAACACAAACACACTTTCCTTCAAGAGCATCATTAAGCTCTTGAAGACTTAGAGAAAAGAGAGTGAAACCGTGAGGAAGAGAGGAGTGAAGCCCTCAAAGTTCTTAACCCAAGCTTCTCTAATTCCTTCCTGCACCATCTTAATCATCAAAGATCAAGGAGGAAACTACCCCAACCCTAGAAGAGAGTGAGACCGAGGCAACCATTAAGAAGAAGAGAAGAGGAGATTTGAAGATTAAGTTAGGGATTAAGGTAGATGGAGTTTTAGTTAATTGATTTCGGGTTGTAAAGGACTTTATTTTGGGACTTTGATTTAATTTCCATAATGCATGTAATTGTTTTGGGGTGATCTTGAGATCTAAGTGCCTTGCATGTTATTTTTGTGCTTTGATCTTGGAAGTTGATGTTGAAAAGTTTTTGATCTTTTGCTTGTAACTTTCTTCATCACAGTTTTAGTTTGAAGTTGTGTTTAAAGCCCATAGATTGTTTTGATTCCCACATGTATGTTGATTTTGTGGCCTTGTAACCCTTATTCTTCCTTGCATGATCTCTTTATGCTTGATCTTGGATTTTTATGAATGAATAAACTTATAAATCACTAAACCAAAGGCTAGATGATTCGGCCATGAGTAGAAAAATTTAGGTCTTGATGACTTAATTTGATCCAAGTAGTTTGATGTTATTTCTATGCTTACAAAAATTAATTCTTCCCGGTTGGTTTATAGATATGAGTTTAAGTCTATGTTTTGTCTTGATCTATTGGTGCATGTCTTGATCTATGTTTAACTTCTAAGCAAACATGAAGCTTGCGTTATGTATGTCTAAAGTGAGTGTGAGAACCTTGCTTTTCTTGTGTATGTGCCACGGTTTTTAAAAGAAATCAAACTTAACAAGCTTTGAAAATAATTCTAGTGTGAAACAAGATTTTGTGTGTATGTGATGATGATTCGGCTAGTAGTTCTAAAAAGGGAAATGATGTTTTGAGTCTTGCATGATATGATCTATGAAACTGGGTGTTTACATGTGAAAATAAATTATAAAACCTTGCCTTCTTGCATGCCAAGATTCGGTCAAGGCTAGGGAAAGCAGGAAATCATGTTTTCCTTACATGCATGTTGAAAATTATTTCACCTAGAGGCTTGTAGGTGCATGCATGTGTTTTCCTTACAAGATAAAGACTTGGCATAACTCTTGATTTTCTTGTGTTAAGGTATTAAAATTTGGTTTGCCCAAAGTATTGTGCAACTCACGGATTTTTTTTAAAAAGAAACAAGAAAACAAGTTTTTAAAAAATGACCCTTGCATTTCTTTATGTTCTATGTGCTTACATGATGAATATTTAACCTTGTTTCACCATGATGCTATTCGGCCTAATCATATTAGCTAGTCTAGGGTCCTTTTCAATGAAATGATTTAAAAAGGAATAAGTATGTTTTAAGAAATGGTGCTAAAATAAATTGTTTGAACTTGTGTTGTGGACTTATATTTTCTATTCGGTTCTTTACTTGGAAACAAAGGAAATAAATAAATTGAACGAGTGTTGTGTTTAAATGAAAGAAGAATTTAAGTGTTTAAAATAAACCAAGTTGATTCATGTGAATTAATTCATGATGTTTGATTTATTCTTCTTGCCCTTATTCGGTTGAGTAGTCTAAATAGGTCTAGGGAGTTTAATTGCTTGAAATGAAATATGCATGATGATTTTGAGGAGAACCCAAATTGTTTAAGGTAAGAGAAACAAATATTGATATGTTCAGTTTGAAATTGATTCAATTTGGTTTATGATTTCTTGCATGATAAAGTGTTTGTTGATGAATTTTGTGTGAGTTGCATAATCGCTCTAACGTTGACTAAAATGTGTGCTTGATGTTAATATAGCTCGATTTGTTTGGAATAATATTAGGGTTGCATGATTAGTTATGTTTTAAAAATAATTGAGTTTATGAATGCTTTTAAAAAGGATTGATTTAATTGACTTGAGAACTTTAAAAATGTTTTCATGGCTGTTCCAAAAATTGTTTTATGAAAAGATTTAAGTTCAAGCACTGGTTTTGAATGAAAGAGTTATTTAAAATAAAAAGTGTTTTTACAATGTTTTTAGAATCTTATTAAAGCAATTTTGTAAGATTATCTTGCTATCCAGAATTACTTGGACATGCTTCTTGGGTTTAAAAACGTTTTCGTATGATCAAAAACCAAGTTTTTAAGCGATAATTGATTTTGGTTATATTTTCGGAGTTTTCTCAACAAAGAAAGGACAAGTATTAATCTAAGAAAAGATTTTTCTCAAAGGAGTTAATAACGTAAAGTGTTCTATTTAATATGAGGAATGATAAAGAAAAGAGGTTGTGGGAAATTGGCAGCACATGGATTCGAAGAAGAGCACACAATCAACAGCTGGACCTCAGGTGAGAGAGAAGCTTTCCTTAGACACCATGGTAGCTAGGTGATTTATTAGGACGTTCCGCATCATCTCAAAGATCGGAACGAAGTGGTTGGAGTCAGTAGTATAAGTGGCAATTGTTTGCCTTGTGTGGCCACTTATACGAAGGTGATAAAAACCACAATGTTATTGTGTGATGTTGTATGCATGTTTTTGTTTAATTATGTATGATGATGATTATTGTTGTTGATTATGATAAGTAAATGGCCGAGGCACGTTGCATAAGAGAAATGAAAATGAAAAGAAATAATTGAGGAAGTGGGGAAATCGAGAATGATATTGAGAACGAGCCAGAGCTGGGGAGAGTGATGTGAGTTGTTGGAATGGGGGATGAACTGAGTTGAGCTGAGCTCCTCTATTCTCCATTTTAGTCTGGGAGCTAGTGTTGAGCTGGGCTTGCTCCTCCACTAGCGCTCAGCACCAAGGTGTTTTGAAAAAGAAATTTTTGTGAAAACAATTTTTGAAACAGGTTGTAAACGGAAATTCTTGAAAAGGTTTTAGAAATGGGATTTTGAAGGAGCTTGCGAAACAATATTTTCAAAGGATTTCTTTTACTTATGAAATGGTCTCTTTTGAAGAAGTTGATGAAAAGATGTTTTGGAACGATGTTTTTTTGGAGAAAAGTTTTACGAAATGAGAAAGGTTTGTGAAAGTTGGCTAGAGATGAAAGTTGGTTAGGGAGGAAAGTTGTGTAAAGAGTTTTGGGAAAGAGTGTTTGCGAAATGTTTGAGAAATGCGATTTTTGGAAAGTTGTGAGATTTTATTTGGAAAAGGATGGTAGAAAGGAAGATTTGGAGGAAATAGTGAGAGTGTGACTAAACTTGAGAAATTGTATGTGATTCAATTAAGGAACTCCCAGCTCTGAGCTATGTGTGTGTTTTAAATGTGCAAAGATAGTAGTCGGGACTCACTGAAGGGATGTACGAAGGGTGAGCCGACCAATAGGTTAATTAAATAAAATACTTTAAAAGACATTAACCACGAATACGGTGAGGTATGAGAGTGCGAAGTAGTGGAGAGGAAGGTACCCCGGATATCAGGGATATTCGGGTTGATGAATGCATTAGGGTAGGCTCGGGCGGTAAAACGTCACATTGCCTTGAGTACTATTCTGGGCAGAACGAACTCCACATGTGGTGCACTAACGTGGTGGGGACTGGGTCTAATACTGTGGTAAGTTCTGCACCCGGGACCGGAATAGTGCTGTCACCCCTATGGCAGTTCAGGAACAGTGAGAGGGACTGGAGTGGGGCAATTGTTTGCCACTGCGGGGCAGTGTGCCATGCTATTATGAATTGAGGCTGAGCCTCCTGGTCTGGGACCACTTGTGTTGACAGCTGTCGTGCCCGCACGGTAAAGGTCCTGTACTCCTGTTTGCTTCCGACTAGGTGGTTGGTGGCCGAGGAGATGTAGGCTTGTAACGCGAGTGCTAACTACGAAAGAAACGTGTACCTCGATGATCCTTTAACTCCCCTGGTCATCGAGGGTTACAATTCAATAAAACATCTTAAGAAAAGATTTGTATATAAGAGAGTGAGAGTTGGGAGGTGTGGAACATGAAAAAGAGGTTGAAATGGGATCTTGGAAAATGGATTATGCCTCCAGAGTGGGAGGAGAAATAAAAGTGGAATGCTAAGAAGAAATAAAGAATGGAACAGTATATTAGTTATGTTGCATGATTGCTTTATGTGTGTTGTGTGTTAATTGTGTGTGTCCTAGTATCTTGCCTACCATAATCCCACACCGTCGACGCTACGCGTCCGGAGTGCTTACTCTCTCCTGTTCGTTGGTACATCGGTGTCGCTGGTATTCCAACGGGCAGATGGATCGTCGTTTGGAGATCGTCACTTGGCCTCATAAGGGACGCGGATGGAAGGCTATACGTCGAGGATGGGGATGGTCGGGGTGTGCCCAGTTGGTGATCGAAGACCCGGAACATAAGTTGGGTGGATCTACACCTAATTTGTGTTTGGGAAGCATATCCTACATATGCCACAGCTCTGAACCGCCACCCCGAGAGCAAGGGAAGGAGAACTCAGTGAAGCTATTTGGAGTGGAGCTGAAACCGAACTCACAAGTGGATACAACTGGTGGAGCCGCATCAACCTCCGGAACCAAAGTACCAACAAGGAAGAAGAGAAAGTTGGAACCGACCATCTTTGATCGGAAGAGGGAGCCAGTAATAGAGTTAGATTAATGTGTTGTCCTTACTTTGTATCCAGGATTACCTAAGTGATGACCATTGCTGTACTTCAATTATTCTGAAGCCTGCCCGATTTTTATGAAACGTGAGAATACTTTTTATGAATATGTTTAAGTTCCTTTGAAGAAAGGAATGGAATTATTCAAGCTAAAACAAACTATATTCTTGATGACATTTTTTCTGAAAATAAAGCAAGTGAGTTGTGGTTCCACGTAACAACTCGGTTTTCGAAAATGAGGGACATGGGTAACTTTTCAAGAAGGCTTTCAAACCCTCCAACAATGTTATCTATAAAAAAAAAATTGGCCTCATTTTTTTTCAACATTAACAAATGAAAGTCGATTATTTCGGTTGTCGAAAATCGGGCTGTTACAGAATGGTATCAGAGCTTATGGTAATCCTTTGAGGCCTTAAGCATGGGCTTCATGCTTTGTTTGTGTGACTCTGTGTGTTTGCTAGTATTTGAGTAGGAATAGGAGGATGAGCTTTTGTCTCTTAGGACATGGAACTAGTTTGTAGTTTAGCATCGACCGTACTAGTTTAAGAAACCTTTTGGCTCCATACGGGTAGACCATGAATAGATCCTACAATCAAGCCCCTATACCCCTGATGTTCCATTAATGATTGTAAAGACTTAAGTCTGATTAGCCTTAGCACCCCTTCATACAGAGATAGATATCACTTTTGAGGATGTAGATTGCAATCTCTTAACTCCCTTGTTTGTTGGATTGCTTCAACAAAACATCCTTGTTGTCCGGATTCGAACCCCTTTTCTTCATGAAACCCTATCCTCTTGTGACCCTACCAATCCTATTTAAAACCCTTTAGACCGAATCATGGAGCTGCAGGTACCATAGTTACCCCAAATAATTTAGGTTTGAGTAATCGAGGAAGGAGGAATAGTTTGAGTCAAGTAAGGTTATAAGATTACCATGGAATAGTTATAAGCTGAATCAAAGTTGGGGAGTCACAAGGAGGAAAGAAAACATATATCATTGGCCAATAGAAGGGATTTTGGGTAAAGCCTAGATAGTACTAGAATTTCCTTTAGCCCGAGAAGAATAGATGCAAACCCTAGGATTGGAAGAAGAATCATAGGGGAGACAGATTAGATAGAGAATAGTGAGTATTTAAGAATTTTTAGTTAGAATCCTTGTTTTTGGAGATAAGTGTATGTTTGGTTGCTTGATTTCCCCAAGTCCGTACCTCTGGTCGGACTATTGTGACAACGACCCAACGAGAGAACGACATCTTATTCGGTTAGTCCAACGGACATGACCCGACTCGACACGCAAGTGACAGTACGAGAGGAGTCTCTCCACCTGGAAGCATTTAAGGAGGAACATCAGAACGACATAGGAGTGCTGTTGCCCTGCTGCCCAATCCACAGTGTATTTCTTGGGGACGAGAAATCCTTAAGTTGGGGAGAATGTAACACCCCGTAAATTTCCTCATATTAAATTAAAACACTAAAGAGATTTATTTTTGAGAAAAGTGTTTTGAAAGAAATATTTTCCTAAATGATTTTCTAAAATTCACGTTTTCAAGATAAGAAACAATATCTTTAAGGAAATGGTTTTGGGGCAATGGTCAACATTTAGAAATTTGACTTTGGGAAAGATTATATACTTCATGATTTTATAAAAATTGTGATTTATTTTGAAAATTGTGTGTGTACGACTTGGTGTGTATGTTTAGGATTAGCACCATGATTAACTAAAGAAACATGAATGTACATATAAGAAAAATATGATGCATGAATGTATGTATGTGAATATATGTGTATAAGTGATGGTGATGCATGAATGTGTGAATTTACATGTATGATACATGTTTATGCCGTATGGGTGTGATGCACTAAAGATGATAATTGTGTATGCTTATGTATATGTTAAGTAGATGCATGATGTGTGTTGATGAAATTAAAATTAAGAATGCATGTGTATATGTGTGGTAAGGCCGTGTGGGAGGATGGGAAACCAAATAGAAGCCATCCCTTAAGCCTTAAGCAAATGAAATTCAAAATAGAAAATGGGAGGAGAAGTAGAGTGGGTGACTCATGGAGCCTAGGAAAGGTGAGTCATACACCTAAGGAAGACTTTCCTTCCTCCATGTCTCCCACGACTTGAACCAAGCCATGCAACAATATGCTTGGGCCAATTTGCCCCTAAACTTCCACATTGAACCAAGGCCAAAATAGGAAAAATCCCATCCCTTGTTCTTGACCTCAAAACCGTGTGTGTATGTGGGATGCCTTTAGTTATATCTCCTTCCCTCCGTTCATCTCCTTTCCACACCCAGACATCAACACAAACACACTTTCCTTCAAGAGCATCATTAAGCTCTTGAAGACTTAGAGAAAAGAGAGTGAAACCGTGAGGAAGAGAGGAGTGAAGCCCTCAAAGTTCTTAACCCAAGCTTCTCTAATTCCTTCCTCCACCATCTTAATAAACAAAGATCAAGGAGGAAACTACCCCAACCCTAGAAGAGAGTGAGACCGAGGCAACCATTAAGAAGAAGAGAAGAGGAGATTTGAAGATTAAGTTAGGGATTAAGGTAGATGGAGTTTTAGTTAATTGATTTCGGGTTGTAAAGGACTTTATTTTGGGACTTTGATTTAATTTCCATAATGCATGTAATTGTTTTGGGGTGATCTTGAGATCTAAGTGCCTTGCATGTTATTTTTGTGCTTTGATCTTGGAAGTTGATGTTGAAAAGTTTTTGATCTTTTGCTTGTAACTTTCTTCATCACGGTTTTAGTTTGAAGTTGTGTTTAAAGCCCATAGATTGCTTTGATTCCCACATGTATGTTGATTTTGTGGCCTTGTAACCCTTATTCTTCCTTGCATGATCTCTTTATGCTTGATCTTGGATTTTTATGAATGAATAAACTTATAAATCACTAAACCAAAGGCTAGATGATTCGGCCATGAGTAGAAAAATTTAGGTCTTGATGACTTAATTTTATCCAAGTAGTTTGATGTTATTTCTATGCTTACAAAAATTAATTCTTCCCGGTTGGTTTATAGATATGAGTTTAAGTCTATGTTTTGTCTTGATCTATTGGTGCATGTCTTGATCTATGTTTAACTTCTAAGCAAACATGAAGCTTGCATTATGTATGTCTAAAGTGAGTGTGAGAACCTTGCTTTTCTTGTGCATGTGCCACGGTTTTTAAAAGAAATCAAACTTAACAAGCTTTGAAAATAATTCTAGTGTGAAACAAGATTTTGTGTGTATGTGATGATGATTCGGCTAGTAGTTCTAAAAAGGGAAATGATGTTTTGAGTCTTGCATGATATGATCTATGAAACTAGGTGTTTACATGTGAAAATAAATTATAAAACCTTGCCTTCTTGCATGCCAAGATTCGGTCAAGGCTAGGGAAAGCAGGAAATCATGTTTTCCTTACATGCATGTTGAAAATTATTTCACCTAGAGGCTTGTAGGTGCATGCATGTGTTTTCCTTACAAGATAAAGACTTGGCATAACTCTTGAGTTTATTGTGTTAAGGTATTAAAATTTGGTTTGCCCAAAGTATTGTGCAACTCACGGATTTTTTTTAAAAAGAAACATGAAAACAAGTTTTTAGAAAATGACCCTTGCATTTCTTTATGTTCTATGTGCTTACATGATGAATATTTAACCTTGTTTCACCATGATGCTATTCGGCCTAATCATATTAGCTAGTCTAGGGTCCTTTTCAATGAAATGATTTAAAAAGGAATAAGTATGTTTTAAGAAATGGTGCTAAAATAAATTGTTTGAACTTGTGTTATGGACTTATATTTTCTATTCGGTTCTTTACTTGGAAACAAAGGAAATAACATAAATCGAACGAGTGTTGTGTTTAAATGAAAGAAGAATTTAAGTGTTTAAAATAAACCAAGTTGATTCATGTGAATTAATTCATGATGTTTGATTTATTCTTCTTGCCCTTATTCGGTTGAGTAGTCTAAATAGGTCTAGGGAGTTTAATTGCTTGAAATGAAATATGCATGATGATTTTGAGGAGAACCCAAATTGTTTAAGGTAAGAGAAACAAATATTGATATGTTTAGTTTGAAATTGATTCAATCTGGTTTATGATTTCTTGCATGATAAAGTGTTTGTTGATGAATTTTGTGTGAGTTGCATAATCGCTCTAACGTTGACTAAAATGTGTGCTTGATGTTAATATAGCTCGATTTGTTTGGAATAATATTAGGGTTGCATGATTAGTTATGTTTTAAAAATAATTGAGTTTATGAATGCTTTTGAAAAGGATTGATTTAACTGACTTGAGAACTTTAAAAATGTTTTCATGGCTGTTCCAAAAATTGTTTTATGAAAAGATTTAAGTTCAAGCACTGGTTTTGAATGAAAGAGTTATTTAAAATAAAAAGTGTTTTTACAATGTTTTTAGAATCTTATTAAAGCAATTTTGTAAGATTATCTTGCTATCCAGAATTACTTGGACATGCTTCTTGGGTTTAAAAACGTTTTCGTATGATCAAAAACCAAGTTTTTAAGCGATAATTGATTTTGGTTATATTTTCGGAGTTTTCTCAACAAAGAAAGGACAAGTATTAATCTAAGAAAAGATTTTTCTCAAAGGAGTTAATAACGTAAAGTGTTCTATTTAATATGAGGAATGATAAAGAAAAGAGGTTGGGGGAAATTGGCAGCACATGGATTCGAGGAAGAGCACACAATCAACAGCTGGACCTCAGGTGAGAGAGAAGCTTTCCTTAGACACTGTGGTAGCTAGGTGATTTATTAGGACGTTCCGCATCATCTCAAAGATCAGAACGAAGTGGTTGGAGTCAGTAGTATAAGTGGCAATTGTTTGCCTTGTGTGGCCACTTATACGAAGGTGATAAAAACCACAATGTTATTGTGTGATGTTGTATGCATGTTTTTGTTTAATTATGTATGATGATGATTATTGTTGTTGATTATGATAAGTAAATGGTCGAGGCACGTTGCATAAGAGAAATGAAAATGAAAAGAAATAATTGAGGAAGTGGGGAAATCGAGAATGATATTGAGAACGAGCCAGAGCTGGGGAGAGTGATGTGAGTTGTTGGAATGGGGGATGAACTGAGTTGAGCTGAGCTCCTCTATTCTCGATTTTAGTCTGGGAGCTAGTGTTGAGCTGGGCTTGCTCCTTCACTAGCGCTCAGCACCAAGGTGTTTTGAAAAAGAAATTTTTGTGAAAACAATTTTTGAAACAGGTTGTAAACGGAAATTCTTGAAAAGGTTTTAGAAATGGGATTTTGAAGGAGCTTGCGAAACATTATTTTCAAAGGATTTCTTTTACTTATGAAATGGTCTCTTTTGAAGAAGTTGATGAAAAGATGTTTTGGAACGATGTTTTTTTGGAGAAAAGTTTTAGGAAATGAGAAAGGTTTGTGAAAGTTGGCTAGAGATGAAAGTTGGTTAGGGAGGAAAGTTGTGTAAAGAGTTTTGGGAAAGAGTGTTTGTGAAATGTTTGATAAATGCGATTTTTGGAAAGTTGTGAGATTTTATTTGGAAAAGGATGGTAGAAAGGAAGATTTGGAGGAAATAGTGAGAGTGTGACTAAACTTGAGAAATTGTATGTGATTCAATTAAGGAACTCCCAGCTCTGAGCTATGTGTGTGTTTTAAATGTGCAAAGATAGTAGTCGGGACTCACTGAAGGGATGTACGAAGGGTGAGCCGACCAATAGGTTAATTAAATAAAATACTTTAAAAGACATTAACCACGAATACAGTGAGGTATGAGAGTGCGAAGTAGTGGAGAGGAAGGTACCCCGGATATCAGGGATATTCGGGTTGATGAATGCATTAGGGTAGCCTCGGGCGGTAAAACGTCACGTTGCCTTGAGTACTATTCTGGGAAAAAAGAACTCCACATGTGGTGCACTAACGTGGTGGGGACTGGGTCTAATACCGTGGTAAGTTCTGCATCCAGGACCGGAATAGTGCTGTCACCCCTATGGCAGTTCAGGAACAGTGAGAGGGACTGGAGTGGGGCAATTGTTTGCCACTGCGGGGCAGTGTGCCATGCTATTATGAATTGAGGCTGAGCTCCTGGTCTGGGACCACTTGTGTTGACAGCTGTCGTGCCCGCACGGTAAAGGTCCTGTACTCCTGTGTGCTTTCGACTAGGTGGTTGGTGGCCGAGGAGATGTAGGCTTGTAAAGCGAGTGCTAACTACGAAAGAAACGCGTACCTTGATGATCCTTTAACTCCCCTGGTCATCGAGGGTTACAATTCAATAAAACATCTTAAGAAAAGATTTGTATATAAGAGAGTGAGAGTTGGGAGGTGTGGAACATGAAAAAGAGGTTGAAATGGGATCTTGGAAAATGGATTATGCCTCCAGAGTGGGAGGAGAAATAAAAGTGGAATGCTAAGAAGAAATAAAGAATGGAACAGTATATTAGTTATGTTGCATGATTGCTTTATGTGTGTTGTGTGTTAATTGTGTGTGTCCTAGTATCTTGCCTACCATAATCCCACACCGTCGACGCTACGCGTCCGGAGTGCTTACTCTCTCCTGTTCGTTGGTACATCGGTGTCGCTGGTATTCCAACGGGCAGATGGATCGTCGTTTGGAGATCGTCACTTGGCCTCATAAGGGACGCGGATGGAAGGCTATACGTCGAGGATGGGGATGGTCGGGGTGTGCCCAGTTGGTGATCGAAGACCCGGAACATAAGTTGGGTGGATCTACACCTAGTTTGTGTTTGGGAAGCATATCCTACATATGTCACAGCTCTGAACCGCCACCCCGGGAGCAAGGGAAGGAGAACTCAATGAAGCTATTTAGAGTGGAGCTGAAACCGAACTCACAAGTGGATACAACTGGTGGAGCCGCATCAACCTCCGGAACCAAAGTACCAACAAGGAAGAAGAGAAAGTTGGAACCGACCATCTTTGATCGGAAGAGGGAGCCAGTAATAGAGTTAGATTAATGTGTTGTCCTTACTTTGTATCCAGGATTACCTAAGTGATGACATTGTTTTACTTCAATTATTCTGAAGCCTGCCCGATTTTTATGAAACGTGTGAATACTTTTTATGAATATGTTTAAGTTCCTTTGAAGAAAGGAATGGAATTATTCAAGCTAAAACAAACTATATTCTTGATGACATGTTTTCTGAAAATAAGCAAGTGAGTTGTGGTTGCACGTAACAACTCGGTTTTCGAAAATGAGGGACATGGGTAACTTTTCAAGAAGGCTTTCAAACCCTCCAACAATGTTATCTATAAAAAAAAAATTGGCCTCATTTTTTTTCAACATTAACAAATGAAAGTCGATTATTTCGGTTGTCGAAAATCGGGCTGTTACAGAATGGTATCAGAGCTTATGGTAATCCTTTGAGGCCTTAAGCATGGGCTTCATGCTTTGTTTGTGTGACTCTGTGTGTTTGCTAGTATTTGAGTAGGAATAGGAGGATGAGCTTTTGTCTCTTAGGACATGGAACTAGTTTGTAGTTTAGCATCGACCGTACTAGTTTAAGAAACCTTTTGGCTCCATACGGGTAGACCATGAATAGATCCTACAATCAAGCCCCTATACCCCTGATGTTCCATTAATGATTGTAAAGACTTAAGTCTGATTAGCCTTAGCACCCCTTCATACAGAGATAGATATCACTTTTGAGGATGTAGGTTGCAATCTCTTAACTCCCGTGTTTGTTGGATTGCTTCAACAAAACATCCTTGTTGTCCGGATTCGAACCCCTTTTCTTCATGAAACCCTATCCTCTTGTGACCCTACCAATCCTATTTAAAACCCTTTAGACCGAATCATGGAGTTGCAGGTACCATAGTTACCCCAAATAATTTAGGTTTGAGTAATCGAGGAAGGAGGAATAGTTTGAGTCAAGTAAGGTTATAAGATTACCATGGAATAGTTATAAGCTGAATCAAAGTTGGGGAGTCACAAGGAGGAAAGAAAACATATATCATTGGCCAATAGAAGGGATTTTGGGTAAAGCCTAGATAGTACTAGAATTTCCTTTAGCCCGAGAAGAATAGATGCAAACCCTAGGATTGGAAGAAGAATCATAGGGGAGACGGATTAGATAGAGAATAGTGAGTATTTAAGAATTTTTAGTTAGAATCCTTGTTTTTGGAGATAAGTGTATGTTTGGTTGCTTGATTTCCCCAAGTCCGTACCTCTGGTCGGACTATTGTGACAACGACCCAACGAGAGAACGACATCTTATTCGGTTAGTCCAACGGACATGACCCGACTCGACACGCAAGTGACAGTACGAGAGGAGTCTCTCCACCTGGAAGCATTTAAGGAGGAACATCAGAACGACATAGGAGTGCTGTTGCCCTGCTGCCCAATCCACAGTGTATTTCTCGGGGACGAGAAATCCTTAAGTTGGGGAGAATGTAACACCCCGTAAATTTCCTCATATTAAATTAAAACACTAAAGAGATTTATTTTTGAGAAAAGTGTTTTGAAAGAAATATTTTCCTAAATGATTTTCTAAAATTCACGTTTTCAAGATAAGAAACAATATTTTTAAGGAAATGGTTTTGGGGCAATGGTCAACATTTAGAAATTTCACTTTGGGAAAGATTATATACTTCATGATTTTATAAAAATTGTGATTTATTTTGAAAATTGTGTGTGTACGACTTGGTGTGTATGTTTAGGATTAGCACCATGATTAACTAAAGAAACATGAATGTACATATAAGAAAAATATGATGCATGAATGTATGTATGTGAATATATGTGTATAAGTGATGGTGATGCATGAATGTGTGAATTTACATGTATGATACATGTTTATGCCGTATGGGTGTGATGCACTAAAGATGATAATTGTGTATGCTTATGTATATGTTAAGTAGATGCATGATGTGTGTTGATGAAATTAAAATTAAGAATGCATGTGTATATGTGTGGTAAGGCCGTGTGGGAGGATGGGAAACCAAATAGAAGCCATCCCTTAAGCCTTAAGCAAATGAAATTCAAAATAGAAAATGGGAGGAGAAGTAGAGTGGGTGACTCATGGAGCCTAGGAAAGGTGAGTCATACACCTAAGGAAGACTTTCCTTCCTCCATGTCTCCCACGGCTTGAACCAAGCCATGCAACAATATGCTTGGGCCAATTTGCCCCTAAACTTCCACATTGAACCAAGGCCAAAATAGGAAAAATCCCATCCCATGTTATTGACCTCAAAACCGTGTGTGTATGTGGGATGCCTTTAGTTATATCTCCTTCCCTCCGTTCATCTCCTTTCCACACCCAGACATAAACACAAACACACTTTCCTTCAAGAGCATCATTAAGCTCTTGAAGACTTAGAGAAAAGAGAGTGAAACCGTGAGGAAGAGAGGAGTGAAGCCCTCAAAGTTCTTAACCCAAGCTTCTCTAATTCTTTCCTCCACCATCTTAATCATCAAAGATCAAGGAGGAAACTACCCCAACCCTAGAAGAGAGTGAGACCGAGGCAACCATTAAGAAGAAGAGAAGAGGAGATTTGAAGATTAAGTTAGGGATTAAGGTAGATGGAGTTTTAGTTAATTGATTTCGGGTTGTAAAGGACTTTATTTTGGGACTTTGATTTAATTTCCATAATGCATGTAATTGTTTTGGTGTGATCTTGAGATCTAAGTGCCTTGCATGTTATTTTTGTGCTTTGATCTTGGAAGTTGATGTTGAAAAGTTTTTGATCTTTTGCTTGTAACTTTCTTCATCACGGTTTTAGTTTGAAGTTGTGTTTAAAGCCCATAGATTGTTTTGATTCCCACATGTATGTTGATTTTGTGGCCTTGTAACCCTTATTCTTCCTTGCATGATCTCTTTATGCTTGATCTTGGATTTTTATGAATGAATAAACTTATAAATCACTAAACCAAAGGCTAGATGTTTCGGCCATGAGTAGAAAAATTTAGGTCTTGATGACTTAATTTGATCCAAGTAGTTTGATGTTATTTCTATGCTTACAAAAATTAATTCTTCCCGGTTGGTTTATAGATATGAGTTTAAGTCTATGTTTTGTCTTGATCTATTGGTGCATGTCTTGATCTATGTTTAACTTCTAAGCAAACATGAAGCTTGCGTTATGTATGTCTAAAGTGAGTGTGAGAACCTTGCTTTTCTTGTGTATGTGCCATGGTTTTTAAAAGAAATCAAACTTAACAAGCTTTGAAAATAATTCTAGTGTGAAACAAGATTTTGTGTGTATGTGATGATGATTCGGCTAGTAGTTCTAAAAAGGGAAATGATGTTTTGAGTCTTGCATGATATGATCTATGAAACTGGGTGTTTACATGTGAAAATAAATTATAAAACCTTGCCTTCTTGCATGCCAAGATTCGGTCAAGGCTAGGGAAAGCAGGAAATCATGTTTTCCTTACATGCATGTTGAAAATTATTTCACCTAGAGGCTTGTAGGTGCATGCATGTGTTTTCCTTACAAGATAAAGACTTGGCATAACTCTTGAGTTTATTGTGTTAAGGTATTAAAATTTGGTTTGCCCAAAGTATTGTGCAACTCACGAATTTTTTTTTAAAAAGAAACAAGAAAACAAGTTTTTAGAAAATGACCCTTGCATTTCTTTATGTTCTATGTGCTTACATGATGAATATTTAACCTTGTTTCACCATGATGCTATTCGGCCTAATCATATTAGCTAGTCTAGGGTCCTTTTCAATGAAATGATTTAAAAAGGAATAAGTATGTTTTAAGAAATGGTGCTAAAATAAATTGTTTGAACTTGTGTTGTGGACTTATATTTTCTATTCGGTTCTTTACTTGGAAACAAAGGAAATAAATAAATCGAACGAGTGTTGTGTTTAAATGAAAGAAGAATTTAAGTGTTTAAAATAAACCAAGTTGATTCATGTGAATTAATTCATGATGTTTGATTTATTCTTCTTGCCCTTATTCGGTTGAGTAGTCTAAATAGGTCTAGGGAGTTTAATTGCTTGAAATGAAATATGCATGATGATTTTGAGGAGAACCCAAATTGTTTAAGGTAAGAGAAACAAATATTGATATGTTTAGTTTGAAATTGATTCAATCTGGTTTATGATTTCTTGCTTGATAAAGTGTTTATTGATGAATTTTGTGTGAGTTGCATAATCGCTCTAACGTTGACTAAAATGTGTGCTTGATGTTAATATAGCTCGATTTGTTTGGAATAATATTAGGGTTGCATGATTAGTTATGTTTTAAAAATAATTGAGTTTATGAATGCTTTTGAAAAGGATTGATTTAACTGACTTGAGAACTTTAAAAATGTTTTCATGGCTGTTCCAAAAATTGTTTTATGAAAAGATTTAAGTTCAAGCACTGGTTTTGAATGAAAGAGTTATTTAAAATAAAAAGTGTTTTTACAATGTTTTTAGAATCTTATTAAAGCAATTTTGTAAGATTATCTTGCAATCCAGAATTACTTGGACATGCTTCTTGGGTTTAAAAACGTTTTCGTATGATCAAAAACCAAGTTTTTAAGCGATAATTGATTTTGGTTATATTTTCGGAGTTTTCTCAACAAAGAAAGGACAAGTATTAATCTAAGAAAAGATTTTTCTCAAAGGAGTTAATAACGTAAAGTGTTCTATTTAATATGAGGAATGATAAAGAAAAGAGGTTGGGGGAAATTGGCAGCACATGGATTCGAAGAAGAGCACACAATCAACAGCTGGACCTCAGGTGAGAGAGAAGCTTTCCTTAGACACCGTGGTAGCTAGGTGATTTATTAGGACGTTCCGCATCATCTCAAAGATCAGAACGAAGTGGTTGGAGTCAGTAGTATAAGTGGCAATTGTTTGCCTTGTGTGGCCACTTATACGAAGGTGATAAAAACCACAATGTTATTGTGTGATGTTGTATGCATGTTTTTGTTTAATTATGTATGATGATGATTATTGTTGTTGATTATGATAAGTAAATGGCCGAGGCACGTTGCATAAGAGAAATGAAAATGAAAAGAAATAATTGAGGAAGTGGGGAAATCGAGAATGATATTGAGAACGAGCCAGAGCTGGGGAGAGTGATGTGAGTTGTTGGAATGGGGGATGAACTGAGTTGAGCTGAGCTCCTCTGTTCTCGATTTTAGTCTGGGAGCTAGTGTTGAGCTGGACTTGCTCCTCCACTAGCGCTCAGCACCAAGGTGTTTTGAAAAAGAAATTTTTGTGAAAACAATTTTTGAAACAGGTTGTAAACGGAAATTCTTGAAAAGGTTTTAGAAATGGGATTTTGAAGGAGCTTGCGAAACAATATTTTCAAAGGATTTCTTTTACTTATGAAATGGTCTCTTTTGAAGAAGTTGATGAAAAGATGTTTTGAAACGATGTTTTTTTGGAGAAAAGTTTTACGAAATGATAAAGGTTTGTGAAAGTTGGCTAGAGATGAAAGTTGGTTAGGGAGGAAAGTTGTGTAAAGAGTTTTGGGAAAGAGTGTTTGTGAAATGTTTGAGAAATGCGATTTTTGGAAAGTTGTGAGATTTTATTTGGAAAAGGATGGTAGAAAGGAAGATTTGGAGGAAATAGTGAGAGTGTGACTAAACTTGAGAAATTGTATGTGATTCAATTAAGGAACTCCCAGCTCTGAGCTATGTGTGTGTTTTGAATGTGCAAAGATAGTAGTCGGGACTCACTGAAGGGATGTACGAAGGGTGAGCCGACCAATAGGTTAATTAAATAAAATACTTTAAAAGACATTAACCACGAATACGGTGACGTATGAGAGTGCGAAGTAGTGGAGAGGAAGGTACCCCGGATATCAGGGATATTCGGGTTGATGAATGCATGAGGGTAGGCTCGGGCGGTAAAACGTCACGTTGCCTTGAGTTCTATTCTGGGCAGAACGAACTCCACATGTGGTGCACTAACGATGTGGGGACTGGGTCTAATACCGTGGTAAGTTCTGCACCCGGGACCGGAATAGTGCTGTCACCCCTATGGCAGTTCAGGAACAGTGAGAGGGACTGGAGTGGGGCAATTGTTTGCCACTGTGGGGCAGTGTGCCATGCTATTATGAATTGAGGCTGAGCCTCCTGGTCTGGGACCACTTGTGTTGACAGCTGTCGTTCCCGCACGGTAAAGGTCATGTACTCCTGTTTGCTTCCGACTAGGTGGTTGGTGGCCGAGGAGATGTAGGCTTGTAACGCGAGTGCTAACTACGAAAGAAACGCGTACCTCGATGATCCTTTAACTCCCCTGGTCATCGAGGGTTACAATTCAATAAAACATCTTAAGAAAAGATTTGTATATAAGAGAGTGAGAGTTGGGAGGTGTGGAACATGAAAAAGAGGTTGAAATGGGATCTTGGAAAATGGATTATGCCTCCAGAGTGGGAGGAGAAATAAAAGTGGAATGCTAAGAAGAAATAAAGAATGGAACAGTATATTAGTTATGTTGCATGATTGCTTTATGTGTGTTGTGTGTTAATTGTGTGTGTCCTAGTATCTTGCCTACCATAATCCCACACCGTCGACGCTACGCGTCCGGAGTGCTTACTCTCTCCTGTTCGTTGGTACATCGGTGTCGCTGGTATTCCAACGGGCAGATGGATCGTCGTTTGGAGATCGTCACTTGGCCTCATAAGGGACGCGGATGGAAGGCTATACGTCGAGGATGGGGATGGTCGGGGTGTGCCCAGTTGGTGATCGAAGACCCGGAACATAAGTTGGGTGGATCTACACCTAGTTTGTGTTTGGGAAGCATATCCTACATATGCCACAGCTCTGAACCGCCACCCCGGGAGCAAGGGAAGGAGAACTCAGTGAAGCTATTTGGAGTGGAGCTGAAACCGAACTCACAAGTGGATACAACTGGTGGAGCTGCATCAACCTCCGGAACCAAAGTACCAACAAGGAAGAAGAGAAAGTTGGAACCGACCATCTTTGATCGGAAGAGGGAGCCAGTAATAGAGTTAGATTAATGTGTTGTCCTTACTTTGTATCCAGGATTACCTAAGTGATGACCATTGCTGTACTTCAATTATTCTGAAGCCTGCCCGATTTTTATGAAACGTGAGAATACTTTTTATGAATATGTTTAAGTTCCTTTGATGAAAGGAATGGAATTATTCAAGCTAAAACAAACTATTTTCTTGATGACATGTTTTCTGAAAATAAAGCAAGTGAGTTGTGGTTCCACGTAACAACTCGGTTTTCGAAAATGAGGGACATGGGTAACTTTTCAAGAAGGCTTTCAAACCCTCCAACAATGTTATCTATAAAAAAAAAATTGGCCTCATTTTTTTTTCAACATTAACAAATGAAAGTCGATTATTTCGGTTGTCGAAAATCGGGCAGTTACAAATTGCATTTGAAATTTTTGTAATCACCTTAAAGCCTATTTCATTATGCTTTGTGTTTGTGAGTTGTTGTATTTTAAAAATTATTTCATAATTCTTTTGATAAGTAGTTGTGTGTGTATGTGTTTCTATGATATGTTTAATTGCTTAATTTTGTGTGCTAAATGCTAAGTGTTAATATGTGTGTTTGTGTGTATGAAAAACATTTTTTCAAAAATTCAGAAATTTGAGTTTTTGTGCATATTACTCGATTAACCACAGTCATTAATCCATTAAAATTTAAACCTCTTTCGGCATTACTCGATTAATGACACTGCTACTCGATTAAATTTTAAACTCCTTTCGCACTTACTCGATTAATGAAGTTGCTACTCGATTAAATTTTAAACTGCTTTCGCACTTAATCGATTAAGGGTTTTCTACTCGATTCAGGGTCAAATTAATCGATTAATGGCTTCACTACTCGAGTAACGCATGAAATTTATAAAAACCAGTTTTCAGCACACTTGCTCATTTTTTCTCTTTCTTTTCTCTCTCTTCCCTGAAATTCTCTCCTCTTCTCTCACTTCGAAAATCGCATATGACAACCTAGGGCTACTATAACTTCAAATTGACCTCTTTTCTTCCCTAATTACTTCTTCCCAACATCGATTCTACTAAAATCCATCACCAATTTCACCAATTTCCCACAAAATTGGATTTCCCCCAAAAATCCGAACCCTAACCCTAAGAACCGAACCCTAACCCTCTGTTCAGCAATTATGGCTTCTTCCTCCTCTAATCCTCCATGAAATAAGAGCAAGCAACACAAGGACAGGAATGATCCATGGTTTTCGCAAGCTGAACGTGAGTCTCGGGCTCCCAATTTCGATAATCGGCTATTTGGGATTATTCGGTATGTCAACTATGCTTGGTTAAGAAGAGAACGTTTTAAATTCTATGCTGATCTTGTTGCTCAGAATGTTCAAAGAATTTTAGAGTTTAATACACATTACTATCCTCGATTAGTAAGGCAGTTTTATCAAAATTTCACTAAGATAGATGGTGTGTACCAAAGTCAGGTTAGGGGTGTGCATTTTGTTGTGAAACTTGATGATTTACGTTTGCTGTTTGGTTTGGAAGACAAGGGAACTTATTTTGGGGATAATGATTCAGTTGAATTAGAGGTTGAACCTGCCACTGTATATAAGGATGCTATTAGGACTGGTGAGATTTGGGATAACAAAACTAAAATTGTCTCTTTATTGCATGCTGATGATAGGGTTCTGCTGTATATCATAGCATATTGTTTGCTTCCTAAAGGAAATCAGAATTATGCTCAAGTCCAAGAGGACGATTTGAAACATTTTTATGGGTTTAAGAAGCATGATGTAATTAATTGGAACAAGATTGTTTTAGCTAGGATACATACAGCTGCCCAATCTGCATCTACTCAGTATCTTCCTTATCCCATGCATGTTACCAAATTACTTAGGCATTATGGAGTTCCTATTCCTGATAGTGAGCCATGTGAAAAGGATCCAGAGAAAAAATGGTGTCTCAACACTCATCATATTAATTACATGAAGATTGCTTTTCATAGACCTTCAAGGACTTGGTTATGGAAGTCTCAGATTAAGGCATTGGAGCAAGCTGCTCAAGCTGCCCAAGCTGCTCCTGTTCCTCCTCCTGATGCACAAGCAGCCCCTGCTGCTTCTATGGACATGGATCAAGGGCCAAATATTGAGGATTTCATAGATTTTAATAATTTGGAAGCCCCATTTGATGCACAGGCTGCTCATGCTTCTTTGGTTCAACATATTGATGAGCAACTTGAAGCAATGGAACAACGTATGGATATTAAAAATCTTGCAATGGAGCAAAGATTGATGGAGCACTTCTCAAGCCTTTTCACCCACCATTCACCTCCTAACCCTTAGTCCTTCTGGTTTCTATGCTGATTTTCACATTTTATCACTTCACTGACTTTTGCTGCACTGTTTTCATTGCTGGTTTATGATGTTTTCACTGTTTTTGCTGGTTTTTTGATGGTTTATGGACTTAGTTCTTGCTGGACAGCTTTGTTTTAGCTATGGTTGATGTACCTAGGGCCTGTGTATGGCCTAGTTTACTTTCTTAGTATATTTTGCTGCTATGTTTTGCTGCTGGACTATATGCACTCTGTTTATGGTGTTAACATTTGCCAATTTGGACTGTTTATGTATGTTTGGCACTATCTTGGTTTATGAACTCATGGATGATAATGTGGTTTAATTATGGTCTTGGTTATGGCCAACTTTATATGTGTTACTGCATTATTTTTATTATCCTATTTAGTGCTTATTAATATATATATATATATGCAAATGTTCGCACTTACCTCCAACTTTTGGCAAAGAAATTTTTTTTTTAAATTCTATACTTTTTAATGATGCCAAAAGGGGGAGAAAATGTTTGTTGATGTTGTTTTTGTAGGATAAGTTTTTAGATATTATTCCTAAGTGTATTACATTTAGGGGAAGTATTTAAAAACTTAGTGCTTAATTGTAAAGAAGGTTTGTCATCATCAAAAAGGGGGAGTTTGTAGAGTTATGATGTTTTGATGATAACAACTTATGCCAAGCAACAACATTCAACAAAGGAAGCACCACTCATGAAGATTAGATTAAGTTTATTTTATTTCTAATCAAATGTAATATTTCATTTTTGCATATCATGAGAGTGGGTGGTAGCTTTAGGAATCTCAATTAGATTTATAATATTGTTTGATTAATAGTGAAGAAAGTTTAATCTTGATAAAATAGCTCTAAATAAAGTATTTGTCAAAGTATATTTGAAAAGCTTTATTTTTAATCACTTTTTACAGTGGTTAATCGATTAGCAAGTAAGGCTTAATCGATTAACTCAAATAACTGTACATCACTGATTGTGTTAATAAAGGTTAATCAAGTAGTGTGTTACACGTTAATCGATTAGCACGAATTAAAACAGGTTAATCGATTAGTGTGTTTACCTTAATCGATTAATTGTTGTTGTTTCTGAAAAATAATATTTTGTTTAAAAAGACTTTATTTCTACTTTGACAAGGTTACACACTCTTTCATAATTTTCATATAGAGAAACATACTTTCAGATTTTCAAGAGCTATTACTACTTTCCTATTGTGATATCAAGATTCAACAACTTTCAATTTTCTTCACTCATGATCTTTCAATATTCTAAGTCCTATTGAAATTCAAGTTTTCTAGTTTTCTAGTTTTTAGTTTTGTGTTGAAGCAAATTCACAACAAGAAGGTTGTCACATTCAAGCTTTCAACAAAGAAGTATTTCACAATTCAAGACTTTTAAGAATCTCAAAGCAATTGGAAAAGGAATTTGATTGGAGAGCATCCTTCAACAAATTCAAGAGGACAAGATACAGATTCAATTGGGTAGATTATCAAAGAGATTGGTACTCTCTTTGAAGGGGTTAAGATAGGATAACTAGTGAGAGTTGCATCTTAACATTGTATTCTAACAATTGAAGTATCTAGTAGAAACTCTTTATCTTTTGATAAAGGGGACTGGAGTAGCTCTCAGTGGTAGAGAGTGAACCAGGATAAAATCTTGTCTTCCTTGCTTTTATTTCTTCTAGTTTTCATTAACCAAGAACAATTGAATTAGGTTTAATTTGGGGTTTTTCAATTCCTTGTTAATTAACCTAAATTGGCTTGGTAAATTTACTTGATATTGTTCAATCATTCATTCATCATTTGTTGGTGCATCAAGGCATTGCAATCTCCATTGAATTCCGATTAAAACTGAATTTTCATCAGATACTGTTCAGATTAATCGATTAAATCGATTATTAATCGATTAATTTTTAAGTTGCTTTCGGCATTAATCGAGTAACGTCTTGGTTAATCGATTAGTTTGAAAGTAAGCTTCGGCATTAATCGATTAATACTGGAATTAATCGATTAACCAGTACATTTTTGTAAGAAAATTTATTTTCTTAAATCCATTCTCTTTGGTGATCGAAATATTTGTATTAAGGCTTCAAAATTCTATTCACCCCCCTCTAGACTATTTTAAGCCGCTTGTTGGTTTCCAACATGATCATCAACTCTGGAAAAACCAGCATCAATCCTAGTGTAACGCCCATAGTTTAATTACTTTACTTAAAAATAATTTCATTAATTAGATGTCATTTAACCTGACATTGTCAGAAAATCTAGATATAAAATTTCCTTTATGAAACTCTTTAGTTATGGTACTCTTTAGAAACTGAGTTCAGTAGAAGAATTACTTATTCATTAAGTATTTAAAATAAATTCCTGGATAACTTTGATAGCTTGGAGTAGCTTTCGAAAACTTATGCTTTCTTGATATTCAACTTAATTAATAAATAAAGCTATCTTAGGAGATTAACTTCATTAATATTTTCTTCATACCGAGCTCGAATAAAAAATCAGAGTTAGTGGAAAATAGCATGATGTTCTATATTACTTAAAGTTTGCAAAACCTCAGATGGGACACTGGTCCATGAAATTGAGTACAATAAATCCAAGAGTAACACATTTGTATCAATATATGAAACTCAATTCACTCTTTGATACATCTCTCAAAACATGTACATTGTATGTGTTATCAAAATAGAGACGTTCCAGAGCTGGTCACTGGTCCTTTGTCCACTCATCTATCTGGTCGGGTCTACAAGAGCTGTATCAAAAGACGATCCTAAACCTTGCTATCTGTGACACCCTTTCCTTTAATATAACATTATTTATTAATCTTAGTAGTAAATGTTATTTATGGACATCTTTAAATACTAGATTAGATTATAAATAAAAATGTCGAATTCGACTTAACAATTCAAAATGTAAACTTAAAAGCTTTTCTCAAGACAACATTGAATATTTGAAATGAAACATAAATTTAAATATTATAAACATAGCGTTGTCTTGTGAGATGTAAACAAATTATCCAAATAAACAATACTTGCCGAATTCGCTTTTTATCCAAATCAGAGTGTGCGGAAAGATATTAGTACCAAGGATCCATGGTGAAATAAACATCAAGTATATATATATATATATATAGCATCGTAAAAGGGATCCATAAGTACAAAAGTCATCAAGATACTGGTAGTCATGTCCATAAGCTAAAATACACATAAAAGACTGAAGGATAAGACCAGCATCGTAAAAGGGATCCATAAGTACAAAAGTCATCAAGATACTGGTAGTCATGTCCACAAGCTAAAATACACATAAAAGACTGAAGGATAAGACCTGAACTCTCAAAACACTAAAATATGTACAATATATAACAACTCAAAATAAAGTGTCTGAGAGCAGGTCATCTAGTCCTCCATGCATCCATCTGGTCCACTGCAGCAGCAAAAGTCGGTCCGGGATCCTTACTATCTATACTATGCATGTCCTAGGAACCACTGGGTCCTCCACGAGGTCTGGGAACCGGCTCGACTGGTACCTCCTCCTCCACGTCCTCCCCCTCCTCGGGATCCTCCTCTATCCCATCTGACAGGGTGGCAGACCTACCAGTAGGTCCAAAAGTAGTGGCTGGTGGAGTCCTACCAGCTCCAGTCGGATCAGATGTAGGAACATCCTCGTCGGTGAAAACTCTGTAGGCGGAGGGATGAGAACGAGTAGCAGGACGGAAACGAAAACTATGAAACCTACGTACAGGTCGAGCTGGTAGGGTGGTCCTCTATAAACATAAAAAGCAGGGATGTGCATAGTATATTTAATAGGTACCCTAAACCTACGAGGGCGCACCCGAACGAGGGGGTTAGGGTGGAAGAGTGTGAACTCCACCTCACCCTCAAATGTCGCTCGGTGCTCCTCATATGTCCATATCCCGCTAGGGATGGGCCTGATCTCTACGTATGCTAGGTAACGTGCCATCACCTATCAAGGGCACAGGGGTAAGAATATACATACACATAATCAAATAAGGATGAGCAATAAATATAATGCAAATGTAGCAGTGAGCATTTTACAATCATATCAAATTTAATCACATAATTAAATCAATGATGATATGATGCATGATATCTCACCCTTCTAAAATTCTCCATCTAGTCACTCAAATGGACGTCCTTCCATAATTTCAAGAGAAAATTGTGCTCATTTGGAATTGGATTGTGATTTAGACTTTGAATGATGAAATCAGTGAAATTTGAGGTATAAAACAATGCTGAAAACTTGTTATGGATTGGGTAGAGAATTCAAGAAAAAGGGTTTTCTGAATTGCAATGGTTAACCAGTTCAGGTCTGTAATTCTAACCGGTTAGCCTGAGATTGTAACCGGTTAGTACCTGAAACTGAAAAATAAAAGTTGAGTCTTTTAAATGAAAAATTTGATACCATTGGTTGAGATTTCCCAATCCAAGTTTAATGGCATGTTTTTAAGTAAATTCATGGATGAATTTTGGTGCCAAAGGTTATACCTCAAATTAATCATTCAAAAGAGAAATTGAGATATTTCTAAATCACAATAATTAATTAAAGATAAAAACCAACCTCAATGATTGTGCATTCATGCATAGAGAATGAAAGATAGGTTGGTAGGAAACGTTTATCATATTCTGGGAATATGAGGAGGGTACTCCGGGAGTACCAAATTATAACCTACTTGATGACACATTCTGGGAATGTTGCCAGTGTCTGGGACCTGGTTTCTTTGAGACGTTCTGGGAACGTATGTTAGTGTTCTGGGAACAAATTAATGTGCAACCTACTTGATGACACATTCAGGGAATGTGGCCATTGTCTGGGACATGGTTTCGTTGATATGTTCTGGGAACGTGATGCACACTCTGGGAGTGGTGCTTGTTGATATTCCAAGTATGGTTTGCTAACGTGATACACACTCTAGGAGTGATGTTTGTTTTCCAAGTATGGTTTGCCATCGTTCTGGGAACGTATGGTAGTGTTCCGGGAACACACTGGTGTATTAGATGGACGTCCAAGATGGACTTATAGTAGAGGCCTCAGTTGTGGATAGAAATCATGCATCATGCCACCTGCATTATAAGAGATATAATGTTGAAAATTGGTGTGCTCATATGTACTTGCATTATTGTCTGTCCATGATATACTTGTGTTTGTATTTTAGTCTTGATTGATTATGTATATGTGTATACTTACTCCCCATGCCCTTATTAGGTGTTGATCATGCATCTAGTTTTCACAAAAGTCAATTAAGGGAGATGTCCCTTAGGTGCATGCAGAATATAGAAAGTGTGGGTTGGGAACCCTTTGTGCATATACCGAGGTCCCGACCAGATGAATGTTTGGACAGAGGACCAGTGACCAGCTCTATAACATCTCTATTTTTCATAAGTATTTATATGATACACATTTTAAAGAGGTATCATAAGATGAATTTGGTTTCATAATAATACTTATTTGGTATCCATGGACTTGTTACACTTGATTGATTTTGAGAGTATAATATGATTATTTTACTATGTTTCCGCAAACTCTGATTTTATTAGTCAACTTCATTATAAATCAAGTGTTTGTGAAAAGGAATTTTCAAGGGAAGGGAAAATTCTTATTTTCAGATCTTTTTCCAACAATAACAAGTCCAAGTAATCATAAACCTTATTACTTTTCTTATAAAGTAAGATGATATACAAGGAGTGTTACACTTTTATGGTATCAGAGCAATGGTCCTGACTCTTGGTCCTTGGGTGTGTGGTCCAATACGCTGGTCATCGATATCTGCAATGTTTCCTGGGAAGTATGCTTTCTTATACTTCCAAACTAGAGCTAAGGTTATGTGTAATGGCTCTAGATAAGTAGCTTATTCCTCTAATAAGAAGCGTTCTACGTAGTCTAAGTAGAAGTACGATAGTTGCATGCTTCTCTTTAGACATGTTGTAAACCTAGAACCATGGTGTTGGTTTATTCCGTTCTCATAGAACATGTGATAAGGAAATCTTAAAGGAGTTGTAGTTAAGTCCTTGACTCTGGAGAAGAGTATTTACCCTCACCAGTGTTAAAGTTAATTAACTTCTCCGATCGAGTGCGGGGCAGTCATCTTCTTAAAGATCAACCTTGTTGAGTTTGTTAAACTCTAAAGCTATCCTTTCTTTTGTTCCTTATGTACGAGGGTATTGATCAAAGTTTCTCTATGCCTTACCCAATCTGCTATCTCAAAGTGGAGACTCCTACAAATCTTCTTGTAGTTGTTTCCAAGATATGTCTGAGTCATTCTATTAAGGCATTAGACTTTGTCGAGCTACCTGTGTCATGATTACATCTGATCTTAAGCACGGTTTGGAAGTCGAGAGATCAAGTGATAATGATTAATGATGATAGAACAACCCTGTATTGGGATTTCCAAGCTTCGAATCTGGAATCCAATGGATCCATATGTCTGTTTCTGGGAAGCAGTGAAGGAAAGGGAGAAGGGGGTTAAAGAAATCTTGGTTGCAAGAAATGATATCAGGTTTACCCTTGAGTAAAGAGATAGAGTGGGGAATCAAGTTAATTCTTGAAGCTGATTCTATCTTTACTACTCTTATAATATGGTACCATCGGGAATGGTCAAATGGAAGAAACACGTAGAGAAGTTTCTAAAATGGTTATGGTTGGATCAGGTTAAAGGAGTCTAAGTGTTTTCTAGGATTGATTGGAGGTTGGATTAACCCCAAATCAGGATTCGGGACAGGGATACACTTAAGACTGCATTCTGATCTCGATACGGACATTATGAGTAGGAAACAATGTCGTTTGGATTGACTAATGCACTTGTTCTTTTATGGACTATAAGAACGAGACCTTAGATTATATTCGGATCCGTTTGTGGTTCACTCTAAGAATCCGGAGAAACATGAGGAACATCTCAGGATTGTATTGAGAATCCTGCAAGAAGAGTAGTTGTGTGCTAAGCTCACCAAAAATAAGTTTTGATTGAGCGAAGTTACATGTGAGCTTTAAAGAAGAAATTGTGGTAGATCCAGCGAAGGTGAATTCAGTGGTGAAATGTGAACAACTTCAGACTGTGGTTAAAGTCAGAAGTTTCTTAGGGCTGGCTGAATACTATCGTCGGATTATTGAAGGATATTTTTGAGATCACATGGCCTTTGACCAAGTTGACTTGGAAAGATCAACTGTTTGTATGGAATGATAGGATGTTGTTTAATTATAGTGGGGTAGTAATGGATTATACCCTAATATAATATGATTAGTCCAAGAGGAGTATATTATGATTTAAATCGTTTCAGTGATGAATTTAGTTGGAATCAAGGTATTAGATTATGATTAAATCCTATTTGAGTTGGATTGGATGATGTAAAGAAAATGGTCTTGAAATTCTTTGGTTAAATTTCTAAAACTGTACTTACTAACCGGTTAGAGTTTCTTGTAACCGGTTAGAAGCTAAAAGTTTAAAATAAAAATTTAAGTCATTTGTGAAGGAACTTATGGTATCAATAAACATCCTCCTCCAATCCAAACTTAATGTCAATCACCTAAGTAAAATTTAAGGAACGATTTAATGTGGTAAAATAACTTAATGCCTTGATTCATCATTGAAATTGATTTAAGAGGATTGAATCATAATATTTATGGACTAATCAAGAGTTAAAATTAAGGAGATACTCCAATCGGAGAAGGTAGAGAATTGAGCTGGGTGATGCAAAAGAGACAATAGGTACTAAGATAAGAAGGTTGTGATTCATGAACAAGTTTGGAGTTTGAAAGTATGAATGACAATAAGAAGAGGAAGAGTTGAATGTAAGATAAAGGCGATGGATGGAGTTTCTTAAAGATTATGGCTTTGAACTCCATTATCATCCTGGCAAAGCGAACGTAGTTGCAGACGATTTTAGCAGAAAGGCTATTCCTGTGAGCTCAATGATGGTCAAGGGGGCTATTCTGATCGACGAGTTCAGAGATCAAAGTCTGGCAATGCAAGTAGAACTATCTAGTCTTAGATTAGGAATGTTGCAAATGACCAACGAATTCTTGAATCGGATTTGTGAATTACAACCAGAAAATGAGGAGTTGAAAGAAACGAGAATTAATCTTTGGAATTAATGTCAGGGATTATGGATATTAGAAAATAGATTATGGAGGCAAGGGATTTATGAAGTGTTGTCTAGAACAACCTAGATGAGAAATCCAAAGGCATGAACTTCAAGAATAGATTAGGTTCGAACCCAAGTCAGCTATCAACTATCAAGGAATAAGGAATTTCTCGATGTTGGTAAGCATGTATGAGGACTATGGGAAAGCACATGAATTTCATGAGAGAAATGTCTGAGTTCAGAATAAGAGAAAGATTGATGAAATAAAGGCCTAACTGGAGAAAGGGGAAAAGTAAATAGGAGAATATCAACCACGGAAATATCAAGGTTAAGGAATCCTCGACTGAAGAAAAGTGACTAAGGAGGAAATAGGGAAGGGAACGTTTGTCCATCTCAAGGTGAAAAATGTGAGGCACATCACTTTGAGTTTAGTTGTGATGTACCTAAGGGAATAGTCAATTCCGATTGCAGGAAGTTGAAGTATTATTCACCGAATTTTCCTCAAGGAAAAGGTGAGAAAGGAATGAACGAATCAAGCACGAGAAGAGTTCACCTGCTGAGATGTGAGTTGAGTCTACTCCTGACATAGACAACCCAAACCTATCCCTTCCTTTGATCTGAGTTAATGTAGTCCAATGTTTTCGATTACATTAATCTAATCGTTTGAGAATATCAATATCCTGTTGGAAGTTCAACTCCAATCTTTCTGTGTTCAAAACTCTTATCACAGTTGGATGCGATAATATCTGTGGACACTACAGAAATAGAAAGATCAGTTATGGCTAGAGAGATTAACAACCACCGGGATAGGACAAATCTTTGTCTCCCCAATGGAAATGTCTCTAGAACTTGACTATCTAACTAAGTCTGATAGTGATAATTACCCTATCTTTAAGTTCATCTAACTTAAAGACCTGTCGTATGGTCTTTCTTGCGAAAGATTATATCTGAATGGGATGATTTTGTTATTAATGGTTTGAATATTAGGACTGATCACCCTAATGTCTCAGGTTGTTAAGGAACGAAGTCATACGAATGTTTCTTTGATCGTGCTTGAGAGATAAGAGTGCGCAGCCCAAAAAGTGTAACATCCTAAACTTTATTTTAAATGAAATTATTAAATAAAAACCTAAGAAAAATTGGAATAATGACTTAATGAATTTTGGTAGATAGGTGAGTGGTGATTATAAGTCCTAGGGGTTGTATAGAAGGCAGTTGTGGCTTCGGGCAAAGTCATATAAGCGAAATCGGGAGTTAAATCGGCTTTTTAGATGTTAGAAATCGACCGAAAATAGAAAATTAGAAATTTATTATAGGATACTAATAAAATAAATTCCACCGTTGGATATGAAGTTTATGGGGTGAAGAAGCTTATCTACAAATTTGGACCCGATCCGACGGTTAACGAAAACGATACGGCAAATCGAAGGTTGAAGACCCTGTTTCTCGCCCAGGCACACCAGCCATGCGCCCAGGCGGGTGCACTATTCATTTGGTGCACCAGACAGTGAAAAACCCGCCCAGGCGAGGCACCAATTCGCCCAGGCGAGCACGACTCCGCACCAGCACGCACCAATTCGCGTTTGGCGCGCCAGAATTTCCCCACCGCACGCACCAGGTGCACCAGCAGCACCAGCTGGTGCAGAACTCGCCCAAGCGAGTGATAGGCGCGCCCAGGCGCGTGGCGCACACCAGATCAGATTTGGTGCGTTGATTTTCAGCTTGGGGGCTAAGTTATTGTTTCAGGCCACACGATCTCCTGAGCTTCATGGCAAGAAAATAAAACACTTAAAGCCCTTCATTCCTTCTCATTTCAATAGCAACACAACTCATCATCTCCATCAAATTCTCTCAAGCTCCAAGATCATTTCCACCACCAATCCTTCTCAAACACTTGGTTTTGGGCACCTTAAACCCAAAATCATTAAACCCCATCAAGTTTGCACCATGGAGGTTGGTTGAAGACTCATTCCTTCCCTCTCCCTTGGCTCACACGATTTGCTCCCTCCTTCCTTCTTCTTGGTTTTTCAATTTCCACCATTGATTGGGGTAAGTAGCTTCATGCCATGAATTAATTTCCTTTCCATTTCAACTTTCCTTAGCTCATAGAGATTGTGCTCTAAAACCTTAGGGTTCTTGCACTCATGGTTATGTAGGGATTGTGTTTCATGCCTTCCAACCAAAACCAAGGCAAGGACAAGGATCACTCATCTTGTGCTCTCTCAAATAGGATTGTGTACCATCATTTCATCATTTCCTTATTGAGGTGGCAAGCTAGGCTTAGGAAATTCAGGTTTCAAAGATTTTGAGCTAGGGCTCACTAAGGTTCTATTTACTTCTTGCTAATTTAAGGTAAGGAGTGGGTTATAGTGAGTATTGCCTTACTCTGGGGTTTAGTTTACGATATGCATATAATGTGTACTAGGAATTATGTGCTAGATAGGGTATTGCACCATAGGTTAATTAATAGATAGGATTTATGAGCTAAGAATAATATAAATGATAACATGAATGTGCTTGAATTATGTTGTTTGAATTATGGAATATAATAGTGATAATGTGGATAACATGCCTGGACTGTGAAAGTTGATTTTATAGTGGATAATTGTGATAATTGGGTAATAAAAATATTTAGTGCAACAATTTAAGAGGGGAATGTAATTGTTAAAGAGTAAGAATGGATAATGTTGAAAGAATGAGAATGAAATACACCCGGACGCAGTAAGACATGAGTGCACAGGAGTGCAGACGCAGTAGGTCGTGACCGGGGAAAATGTGAAATGAAATATTCCCGGACGCAGTAAGTCGTGACCAGCACATTAGTGCGGACGCAGTAGGACGTGACCAGGGATAGAATGAAATATTCCCGGACGCAGTAAGTCGTGATCGCGTAAAGATGCGAATGCAGTAGGTCGTGACCAGGGATAGAATGAAATATTCCCGGACGCAGTAAGTCGTGATCGCGTAAAGATGCGAACGCAGTAGGTCGTGACCAGGGACAGAATGAAATATACCCGGACGCAGTAAGTCGTGACCAGCACATTAGTGCGGACGCAGTAGGACGTGACCAGGGACAAAATGTAAAAGTAATGTGAATATAATGGAAGAGAATAGAATAAAAGACTTGATTAAAATGTTGAATTAAGAACAAAGTGGAGGTGATTGAATTATGAAACTATTGAACATATTGTGATGTGTTGAGTTTTATTATGTGGTGATTAAATTGTTAATTGTGTTTGACTTGGTATTGCATTATGTCTTAATTGGAAACTGCCTCCCCATTTTTTGTGAATACTCACTCCTTACTATCTCCACAGGTACTGAGGAAGAGTTTGCACCCGATCAGGCCGAGCAGGAGTACTCTCCCTCACAGGGAGAGTAGGTAACTTATAGTTATGTAGGACATGGGAATGTCCTGGGCCCGATGATGTGATGTGATTCATTTTTGATGTATATAATGTAAATAGCTTTTTGGGGGCCCAAGACGGCTCCTTTGGGTAGGAGTCCTATTTTGGGAAAAGAACTGTTTTCCGAAACTTGTTTATATTCTGATGCTTATACTCTGATGTCTCATACTGTGGTATCTTGATGTGTGCACGATGTGACACTAGATGATATATATATATATGTGAATAGCCCCGCTGGCTTTGAAATTTGAATGATGTTGTTTATCAGGTTGCAGGAAAACCGAAATTTTTGGGAAAGTCCTAAAAACAAACGAAACATCGTCCGTTTGACGGGAGATTTTTATAAATTAAAAAGAAAATTTTAAATTCACTATTTTAATTAAGGGTATAAAAGGGTAAATAAACTTAGGCGTTACAATTTATGGTATCAGAGCAGTTTCCCTCGGCCTTTGGAGTTATGAGCTACTCCATTGATTACTCACCGAGTGAGTGATCAATAATTATAGTTTAGAGTCTAGAGTTTATTGATAGGATGTTTATACTATTAATTATGCTATTAAGCATTAACTGTCGGCCTTGTGCATGACTAAACAGAATGGCTGGTAGACGGATCGATAATGATGGGATCCGAGCTATTCTGGAGCAGATGGCACAGATGCAACAGAATCAGGGGAATAACATCGCAGCAGCAGCTGCCGCAGCAACGACAGCAACAGCGGCTGCAATGATTCCTCAACCCCCAGCTCCAGTTGCTATTGATTGGTTGGCACGGTTTAGAAAGAACGATCCGCAGAAGTTCGAAGGTGGGTTCAATCCCGATGGGGCACAGCTATGGTTGCAAGAGATCGAGAAGATTCTTAATACTATGGCACCACCGGAGGAACAGAAGGTTCTGCTAGCACAGTACATGCTGACTAGTGAAGCGGAACATTGGTGGCAACAAATGCGGAGGGGATTGGAGGTGAACAATCAGGCGATCACATGGGATTTGTTCAAGAATCGTTTTCTGGGAAAATACTTTCCTGAAGATGTTCGTAGAGAGAAGGAGATAACTTTTCTGCAGCTCGTGCAAGGGAACATGAGCGTCGGTGAATATGCTTCTAGGTTTGAGGACTTGATCCGATATGCAGGGAGTTACAGGGATGCAGATGAACGGACCAAGTGCATCAAGTTCGAGACCGGACTTCGTTCTAAGATCAAGATGGCCTTTGAATATCAGAACATCAGCAACTTGTCTCAACTGATCAACATGACTAGCACGTATGAAAAGAGTCGCAAGCAACGTGTAGCTGAGAAACACAGCAAGAATGTGTAGAAGTCTGGAGGTCCTATCAGGGGCAAGAGTTCGGTGCAGCGACCAGGTCCTTACTCCCAGCCTAGAACGGGCCCAGTAGTGAGTGCCTATGGTCCTATTCCGACTTGTTGACATTGTGGTAGACAGCATAAGGGGACTTGCTGGAAATTGGATCCAAGTAAGGGGGGACCAACCTGCTACAGGTGTGGTCAGCCAGGTCACATTATGTTGAATTGTCCTAGAAGTGTAGTTAAGAAGGAGGTGAATGTGGCTAAGGTTCAGAAAGCTGGTGACAATCGGGTGACTCGGAAGGGCAAGGTGTATACTCTGGATGGCGAGGAAGTTACAGATGCTGATGAACTGATTAGAGGTACCAGTTATATTAATAATGTTCCTTGTGGCATTCTATTTGATTGCGGAGCTACTCATTCATTTATTTCTGCCGATTGCATGAAGAAGTTAGGGTTGTCTGCAATAGAAATGCCTTATAAGTTATCTGTCTCTACACCCACAAATTCTTCTGTAGTCACATCAACTATGTGTTTGGATTGCCCACTTCGAGTATTGGAGCGGGAATTCAAAGTAAGTCTAATCTGTTTGCCTCTAACTAAACTTGACATCATTCTGGGCATGGACTAGATGTCTCGACACCATGTTCTAATTGACTGTCATCAGAAATCAATTACTATCAGTGATCTTTCTTTATCTACCCTGGAGATGAATGAGGAGGCAGAGATCAGTCAGATTCTGATAGTCTGCGAATTTCCAGAAGTCTTTCCTGCAGAGATTCCTGGATTACCGCCAAACAGAGAAGTGGAGTTTAGTATTGATCTGATGCCTGGTGCAGGTCCTATTTCAATAGCCCCGTACTGGATGGCACCTCCGGAGTTAGAAGAGTTGAAAAAGCAGATAGAGGAGCTTTTGGCCAAGGGTTTGATTAGACCGAGTGTGTCACCTTGGGGAGCTCCGATTCTTTTTGTTAAAAAGAAGGACGGAAGTCTCCGAATGTGCATCGACTACAGGCAGTTGAATGCGGTGACTGTGAAAAACAAATATCCTCCCCCTCGCATTGATGATTTGTTGGACCAATTGCGAGGAGCAGCTGTATTTTCTAAGATTGACCTTCGATCGGGATACCATCAGATCCGTATCCGAGAGGAGGACATTCCTAAAACGGCATTCAGGTCGAGATATGGACATTTTGAGTATGTGGTTATGTTCTTTTATTCTCACTAATGCTCTGGCCATCTTCATGGACTATATGAACAGGATTTTCAGGCCGTACTTGGATTCTTTTGTCATAGTCTTTATTGACGACATTCTCATCTATTCTAAGAGTCCAAATGAGCACGCCGAACATCTGAGAATAGTGTTTCAAATTCTCAAATCCAAACAGCTTTATGCAAAGCTTTCTAAATGTAGTTTCTGGTTGAATGAAGTGCAGTTTCTGGGGCATGTCATTTCTGAGAAGGGTGTTGCTATCGATCCTTCTAAGGTGGAAGTGGTACTTAAGTGGGAGAGACCTAGGTCCATTACTGAGATCAGAAGCTTTCTTGGTATGGCTGGCTATTATCGGAGGTTTATTGAGGGGTTTTCTAAATTGGCCCTTCCTTTGACAACTCTTACACGGAAAGGTGTTCCGTTTGAGTGGTCCCCGGAATGTGAAAGTAGTTTCCAAGAATTGAAGAGGCGTTTGACTAGTTCCCCAGTGTTAATTTTGCCGGACACGACTCAGTCCTTCGTGGTGTATTGTGATGCTTCTAAACAAGGGTTGGGTTGTGTGTTGATGCAGCAAGGGCAAGTCATAGCTTATGCATCCAGACAATTGAGGCAGCATGAACAGAACTATCCCACTCATGATCTTGAGTTGGAGGCAGTGGTTTTTGCTTTGAAAATCTGGAGGCATTATTTATATGGTTCAAAGTTCGAAGTCTTTAGCGATCATAAAATTCTTCGCTATCTCTTTGATCAAAAAGAGTTGAATATGAGATAGAGGAGATGGATGGAGTTTCTGAAAGACTACGACTTCGATCTTCAATATCATCCGGGCAAAGCCAATGTAGTGGCTGATGCACTAAGTTGTAAGACTTTGCATGTCAGCAATCTGATGGTGAAAGAGATGCAATTGATCCAAGAGTTCAGTGACCTCAACTTGAACATGCAAGTGAAAGAGAAGAGCATCGTTCTAGAAATGTTGCAGGTTACTAATGATTTGATTGGTCTTATTAAAGAAAGACAAGCCGACGATTCGGAATTGCAAAAGTTGTTAGAAGGGGCATCGGGCAATGAAGAGCCCGACTTTGTGAAAGGTTCTGATGGCATTATCCGATTTAGGGGTCGGATATGTGTTCCTATGGATTTTGAAGTTATAAGAGATATCCTATGGGAAGCGCATCGAACCAAGATGATTTTCCATCCTGGTGCAACAAAGATGTACCAAGATTTGAAAAGGATTTATTGGTGGTCGAAGTTGAAAACTGATGAGGCCGATCACGTGTCTCATTGCCTAACTTGTCAGAAAGTTAAGATTGAGCATCAAAAGCCTAGTGGTCCTTTGCGATCACTTGATATTCCGGAGTGGAAATGGGACAGTATAGCTATGGACTTTGTGACGGGTTTACCAAGGACTGCTAGAGGATGTGATGCAGTTTGGGTGGTTGTGGACCGTCTTACAAAGTGTGCTCATTTCATTCCTATCCACAAGAAATATACTCTGGAGAAGTTGACTCGGTTGTATATCAGGGACATAGTCAAGTTGCATGGTGTTCCTACCAGTATTGTATCCGATCGTGATCCGAGATTTCTGTCTAGATTTTGGCAGAGTCTTCAGGAGGCATTGGGTACTAAGCTGAAATTTAGTACGGCTTACCATCCGCAGACAGATGGACAATCTGAGCGTACTATCCAGACACTTGAGGATTTGCTGAGAGCATGTGTTCTGGAGCAAGCTGGTAGTTGGGAGCAGTTACTGCCGTTGATGGAGTTCACTTACAACAACAGCTTTCACTCCAGTATCGGTATGGCACCATTTGAGGCTCTCTACGGGAGGAAATGTAGGATGCCTCTGTGTTGGTTCCAGATAGGTGAGAATCTGTTGACAGGTCCTGATATTGTGAAAGAAACAACTGAGAAGATCACAATGATCAAGAATAAGATGAAAATTTCACAGGATCGCCAGAAGAGTTATGCTGATAGGCGAAGGAGACCTTTGGAGTTTGATGTTGGGAATCATGTATTCCTAAGAGTGTCTCCGGTTACAGGAATCGGTAGGGCAATAAAGTCCTGGAAACTAACTCCTCGGTTTGTTGGGCCTTATGAGATTCTGAAGAAGGTTGGCCCGGTGGCTTACAAGATTGCCTTACCCCCTCACTTAGCAAGGCTTGATGACGTGTTTCATGTTTCACAATTAAGGAAATACGTCCATGATCCTTCGCATGTGGTTACCTTAGATGATTTGCCTTTGAAGGAGAATTTGACTTTTGAAGTTCTGCCCGTTAGAATTGAAGACAGGCAGGTGAAGCAGCTCAGAGGCAAAGAAATCTCTTTCGTGAAAGTTATCTGGATCAGGAACAATGTGGAAGAGGCTACATGGGAACTGGAGGACGAGATCAGGCAGTCTCATCCACAATTGTTCGACGAATTTCGAGGACGAAATTCAGGTAAGTGGGAGAGAATTGTAACATCCTAAACTTTATTTTAAATGAAATTATTAAATAAAAACCTAAGAAAAATTGGAATAATGACTTAATGAATTTTGGTAGATAGGTGAGTGGTGATTATAAGTCCTAGGGGTTGTATAGAAGGCAGTTGTGGCTTCGGGCAAAGTCATATAAGGGAAATCGGGAGTTAAATCGGCGTTTTAGATGTTAGAAATCGACCGAAAAGAGAAAATTAGAAATTCATTATAGGATACTAAGAAAATAAATTTCACCGTTGGATATGAAGTTGATGGGGTGAAGATGCTTATCTAAAAATTTGGACCCGATCCGACGGTTAACGAAAACGTTACGGCGAATCGAAGGTTGAAGACCCTGTTTCTCGCCTAGGCACACCAGCCATGCACCCAGGCGGGTGCACTATTCATTTGGTGCACCAGACAGTGAAAAACCCGCCCAGGCGAGGCACCAATTCGCCCAGGCGAGCACGACTCCGCACCAGCACGCACCAATTCGCGTTTGGCGCGCCAGAATTTCCCCACCGCACGCACCAGGTGCACCAGCAGCACCAGCTGGTGCAGAACTCGCCCAAGCGAGTGATAGGCGCGCCCAGGCGCGTGGCGCACACCAGATCAGATATGGTGCGTTGATTTTCAGCTTGGGGGTTAAGTTTTTGTTTCAGGCCACACGATCTCCTGAGCTTCATGGCAAGAAAATAAAACACTTAAAGCCCTTCATTCCTTCTCATTTCAATAGCAACACAACTCATCATCTCCATCAAATTCTCTCAAGCTCCAAGATCATTTCCACCACCAATCCTTCTCAAACACTTGGTTTTGGGCACCTCAAACCCAAAATCATTAAACCCCATCAAGTTTGCACCATGGAGGTTGGTTGAAGACTCATTCCTTCCCTCTCCCTTGGCTCACACAATTTGCTCCCTCCTTCCTTCTTCTTGGTTTTTCAATTTCCACCATTGATTGGGGTAAGTAGCTTCATGCCATGAATTAATTTCCTTTCCATTTCAACTTTCCTTAGCTCATAGAGATTGTTCTCTAAAACCTTAGGGTTCTTGCACTCATGGTTATGTAGGGATTGTGTTTCATGCCTTCCAACCAAAACCAAGGCAAGGACAAGGATCACTCATCTTGTGCTCTCTCAAATAGGATTGTGTACCATCATTTCATCATTTCCTTATTGAGCTGGCAAGCTAGGCTTAGGAAATTCAAGTTTCCAAGATTTTGAGCTAGGGCTCACTAAGGTTCTATTTACTTCTTGCTAATTTAAGGTAAGAAGTGGGTTATAGTGAGTATTGCCTTACTCTGGGGTTTAGTTTACGATATGCATATAATGTGTACTAGGAATTATGTGCTAGATAGGGTATTACACCATAGGTTAATTAATAGATAGGATTTATGAGCTAAGAATAATATAAATGATAACATGAATGTGCTTGAATTATGTTGTTTGAATTATGGAATATAATAGTGATAATGTGGATAACATGCCTGGACTGTGAAAGTTGATTTTATAGTGGATAATTGTGATAATTGGGTAATAAAAATATTTAGTGCAACAATTTAAGAGGGGAATGTAATTGTTAAAGAGTAAGAATGGATAATGTTGAAAGAATGAGAATGAAATACACCCGGACGCAGTAAGACATGAGTGCACAGGAGTGCAGACGCAGTAGGTCGTGACCGGGGAAAATGTGAAATGAAATATTCCCGGACGCAGTAAGTCGTGACCAGCACATTAGTGCGGACGCAGTAGGACGTGACCAGGGATAGAATGAAATATTCCCGGACGCAGTAAGTCGTGATCGCGTAAAGATGCGAACGCAGTAGGTCGTGACCAGGGATAGAATGAAATATTCTCGGACGCAGTAAGTCGTGATCGCGTAAAGATGCGAACGCAGTAGGTCGTGACCAGGGACAGAATGAAATATACCCGGACGCAGTAAGTCGTGACCAGCACATTAGTGCGGACGCAGTAGGACGTGACCAGGGACAAAATGTAAAAGTAATGTGAATATAATGGAAGAGAATAGAATAAAAGACTTGATTAAAATGTTGAATTAAGAACAAAGTGGAGGTGATTGAATTATGAAACTATTGAACATATTGTGATGTGTTGAGTTTTATTATGTGGTGATTAAATTGTTAATTGTGTTTGACTTGGTATTGCATTATGTCTTAATTGGAAACTGCCTCCCCATTTTTTGTGCAATACTCACTCCTTACTATCTCCACAGGTACTGAGGAAGAGTTTGCACCCGATCAGGCCGAGCAGGAGTACTCTCCCTCACAGGGAGAGTAGGTCACTTATAGTTATGTAGGACATGGGAATGTCCTGGGCCCGGTGATGTGATGTGATTCATTTTTGATGTATATAATGTAAATAGCTTTTTGGGGGCCCAGGACGGCTCCTTTGGGTAGGAGTCCTATTTTGGGAAAAGAACTGTTTTCCGAAACTTGTTTATATTCCGCTTAACTCTGATGCTTATACTCTGATGTCTCATACTGTGGTATCTTGATGTGTGCACGATGTGGCACTAGATGATATATATATATATATATATATATATGTGAATAGCCCTGCTGGCTTTGAAATTTGAATGATGTTGTTTATTAGGTTGCAGGAAAACCGGAATTTTTGGGAAAGTCCTAAAAACAAACGAAACTCTGTCCGTTTGACGGGAGATTTTTATAAGTTAAAAAGAAAATTTTAAATTCACTATTTTAATTAAGGGTATAAAAGGGTAAATAAACTTAGGCGTTACAAAAAGTTTTTCCCCAAAAAGTTTATTGAAAAGTGTTTTATTGGAAGAATGTTTATGTGAAGTGTATTACTCAAAATAGTATTTCTTTTAAAAGAAATTCATTCACATAAGAGTTTTTATGCAAAGAATCTTTATTGTTTAAATTGAAAGATTCTATTAGAAATATTTCGAAATAAAATAATTATATCGAAACTCTTTTAAGTGGGGGAGGACCCTAAGAACAATTTTTAAGGGAGTTAGATAAAGTTTTCTGGTATAAAAACATTTTGGAAAAGTGGAGAATTTCAGAAGATGAATTTCGGGGACGAAATTCCTTTTAAGTGGGGGAGTAGTGTAACACCCCTAATTTTCGTCTCCCAAATAACTAAGAAATTAGTTATAACAATTATTTTATAATTGATTTATATTAGTTTTGAAGGTTTTAGTTTTTGTACATTATGTGTTTTTATATATAAAAATATGAGATATATTTTTATATGGTTATTTTGTACAAAAATATGAATATTGTGATTTAGTCCTTGGGTTGGGACCTAATTGCAATATTAGAAAGGTTTTTTTAAGAAAGAATAATTAAATTATTAATTATTTTGAAGTTTTATCAGTATGTAACCGGTTAGAAGGGCTCTGTAACCGGTTAGACGATGAACCCAAAAACTGGGTTAGTGCGTTTTGATGAGTAATCACTTGATTAATCCATGGAATCGCCACGAAACCAGCCTCAGATTAATGGAGAACACGCGTCGGTATGCATGTCACTCTAATTCCTCTATAAAAGGCTGGGTTGTTGAAGAAATTGGGGTTGATTTCTCTGAATTTGGGTTGAGAGGCTTGATTAGGGTTTCTGATTCGTTTGGCTAAATCCTTCTTCATGCAAGTGAGTTAGGGTTTGAGTGATACACTACTGGAAAGCTTGAATCAAGGGCTTTCCATTGATAAAATATTTGTGAGCTGAGAGTTCTTGTGTGAGGAGGAATCAATCCAAGAAGTTGAAGCTGCCAACACTGTCTCTGTGTTCGTGGAGCTGTCTTTGAGCTTCAATTTAGGTAAGCTCAAGCACTCTTTGAATCTCAAACCACTTTTATTTCCTAGTGCATGTTACCTAGAGCAAATCCTAATTTGTTGGAAGTCAAGCTTTTCCAAGGACTTCAAGTGCAAGTATTATATGGTTTTGATGATAACAAACTCAAGATTCTCAAGTTCATATCAAGTGCAATCACAAGCTCTTCAAACTTCAAGTCCAAGCTTCATGTTGAAGACTCAAGCAAATGAAGTTGAAGATTCAAGCAAATGAAGATTCTAGCCTTTGCCTTAGGACATCATGTAAGGTAATGAAGTCAAGGTTTATATTATGTTAAAAGGCCAATATAAGTTTTTCTAAAATATATTTTTCATATAAAAGGAGAAGAAAAAGAAGTTTTGTGAAAATCAGTTTTTCTATCTTAGTTTTGGTGAAAATACTTTATGTTACAAAACTCTGAATATTTTTATGTATGCAAGAGAGAGTAATTGATTACTTGCCTAAGTTAATCGATTAACTTTGTTGCATCATAGAAAAATCAGAGAGGTTGTAATCGATTAAGTGAACTTTGCTAATCCATTACTTTCTTATTAGAGTAATCGATTACCTGGCTCAAGTAATCGATTAAAATTGTTGCATCATATATTTTCCTGAGACAAAGTAATCGATTACTTGTCTTGTAGTAATCGATTACATGATGTTGCATCATATGCATAACAGAGGCTCTGTAATCGATTATTAGAATAGTGGTAATCGATTATACGAGTTGCATCATATATTAAACAGAAGTGAAGTAATCGATTACATGCATGTGATAATCGATTACTGGTTTTTAAAATGAATTTCAAAATTTCTATTTTGAAAGGGATAATCGATTACCTCCCTCAAGTAATCGATTACCACAACTTTTATTGAAAAACATGTCAGAATCATTTTGATTTATTTCCATATTTGTTTTTACATAATTGATTCTGATTTATTTTCAAAATTCGAATTTGATTTTATTTTTGAAAATATTCCTTATTTGTTTTAAGAATCAAATATTTGTTTTATTTTCTAAATCTTTTTTATTTGGTTTCGATTTTAAAACTTAAATTATTTTATTTCCAAATTCGTTTTTGATTTTATTCTGATTCTATTTTCAAATTCAAAATTCAAATTTCAAATCTTTGGTTTTAATTCTTAAATCTTTTATTTTATTCTTTGATTTGATTTTGATTTCAAAAGGAACTCTATTTATTTTGTTTTGGAAAATCATTTTCACTTCCACATCCTCTGATAATCACGTTGCTTCTTCTTCTTCTTCTCCATCAACTTTTGGTTTTCACGCTCAATCCTATCAATAATTCCAACAATTGGTATCAGAGCTTCGTGCTCTGGTAAAGGCCTAACAGCCTGAGTTAAAGATCCGTTGTAGATTGGCAGCGTTGGGATATTTTTTTTGTTTTAATATGGAGGGATTTTCATTCGATGAAGCACCATTTTTTGATGGAAATAATTTTCACTATTGGAGTGCGAGAATGAAAATATTTTTACAATCTATCAGCATTCGTCTATGGAATGTCGTTTTACATGGTTTTGATGAAAAATCTTCTTCCTTGAATATTTTTACAAGCTATGCATGTTTTTAAAAATGCTTTGAACCATGATGCATTTGCTATTATTGAAAATTTTGAAAATTCTAAGGATATTTGGGACACTTTACATCTACACTATGCTACTAATGATCTTGTTGGAAGTGTAAGTGTCCACAGGAAAGAGGAGAAGGAACAACAAGAAGTTGCTATAGAACGTGAAAGGACCAACTCCCTAGACGAAGATTCTGATGATGAAAGTGAAAGCGTGGGGAGTAACTCAACCAGCGATTGTGATGACTTAGAGAGGATATTTGAAATCTTTATGGACTCACTGAAGGAATCAAGTGACTCGGATGCGGAATCAATGGCAGATGAAATTAAAACATCCGACTACTTGGATCATGAGGACCATGAGGTAATTTCAATTAGTCCTTGTTCTAAATTTCTACATTTTGCATATAATGATTTGAATGATGATTTGATATCTTTGAAAAATAAAAACTTGGACTCTTTACAAAAATTATCTCTAATTGAAAATGAAATTGATATTTTGAAAAATAGAGATATTTTTGATAAAGAGATATTTTTAGAAAACAGCTCCTCAACCATTTTTGAAAATTGCTTACGTATTGAAAAACAAGTTGAGGAATCACTTTTTGAAAGTAACATTGAAAAATCAAATTGTTCAAATTCCTTACTTGATGAAAATGAAAATAATGTGGATATCCAAAAATCAAGTAAAGTCGTTGACAATGAAAATTTTCAATGTGAAGTTAAAAATTCCAAGTTTCATGAAAATAATTTTGAAAAAATCATATCATCATCCAGACCCATTACATGTAATTATTGTGGTAATTTAGGACATATTTCTCATTTATGCTTATATCGTAAAAATTATCATATGAGAAATAATTTGCAATGGGTTCCAAAGGCCGCTAAGGAACCTATGACTAACCCCCAAGGACCCAAGATGAAATGGGTACCAAAAGGTTCTCCTTGTGTTATAAATGTGCAGGAAATGAAATCAAAGGGTGAACCAATTGGACAACGTAAGGGGAAGTCAATGAAGTCAAAGGGTCAATGGTCCAAAAATAAGCAATGTGGTCGAAAGAAGAAGATGTTCACAACCAAAGCCTCTCACGTGCAAAAAGGTGAAATCATAAGATTGAGGACTTTAAACAAAAAGCAATGGCATAAACCAAGTGGAGGAGAAAAAGGGAAAATAACAAAGATGGTACCTAAGAGGATAAAAACCAAATGGGTTGATCAAAGGAGAAAGATGCCTACCAACACCAAAGCTTCACATGAGAAAAATGGAAGATCCGATATGTTCAAAAATCAAAAGGTGAAGCAATGGGTAAAGGCAAGAACTTCATTGGTCAACAAACCTAAGGTATCAATCTATTATTCCTCTTATGTCAATGACTATACAAAGGTATACTTGGACTATTCTAATTTTTATTCATACTAAGGTGGATCATGGATGATAAATTTTTTTTAAAAAAATATTTTTAATTATCATGATCACTCCTTGGTTGAATTAAGTCATGTGTGCTTTACATTTTTTGAAAATTCTTTTTAGCACATGATTATTTCTGGTATAGTCCTAGATACCTGTTACATATAGTGTGTTACATCATGTGAGGTTAAAATTTTTGTTGTTATCTCCTATCACATGATTACGCTTTATATGTAATGATATTGCATTGATATATGAGGACATGCTTGTATTTGTAAGGACATGTTTGGTACGACATTGACTTATAACATAAGCATGATGTTAATTCTTTTTATGATTAGTGCATATGTTTAAAATTGTTTGTTCATATTTTGCCTTCATAATATCGTTGATATTAATGAAGAGATGCAACTAATCCTTAAGGATCCAAGTCTTTGGATACCAAAAAGAAAATTTCTTAAGTAGTTTTGTAGGTATCTCTATTAGTGCCAAGCATTGGAGTTTTCAATACGAGAATGTATGCACTATGGACTTAAATGAAAAGATACCAAAGAAGGACATGAACATAATCAAGGGAAATGTGACATGATGGTCACAAGTGGAGTTCGCTTCAATCTATTCAATAAGGACAAGAAACCTAAAGGAAGAACTTCACAAGTGCACGCACAAACATTATAACTTGAGAAAGTGTCACAAACGATAAGTATCACCATTCTTATTTTTTTTTAACTATTTTATGTTACTTATCTTTGTGATACATATGTTTATCTTAATGCTGAAATGTTTTTAAATGATTTATTCCTTCTTCGATATTTTTTTTTTAATCTTTTTGAAGGAAAAATTATTTTTTAGAATGTTTGATATATTCATGTGTTACTAATTCCTAAGGATCCAATTAACTTGGATACCAAGAGATACATGTGCTAATTAGTTTTGCAGGTATTCCTACAAGTATCAGTATGCAACGTCCTCTACAAACTTGGTTAATGGATTCAAATGAAAAGAGAACTGGGCAATACTCAAATACTTGAAGGTGATACAACAATATCAAGATGATCTCTTGGAATGGGAAAAGGTTCAACACATTGAACAAGAGGAGACCATCCTTCAAAATGATACATGATGATTTTATCAATAGAAGGAACTCCAAAGCTCTCGCTTTCAATCATCACTATAAGTATCACTGATCTTTTAATTATTTTAATTATTTTGTGATGCTTCTACTTATGATATGTGCTACATGACATTTTGTGCTTAATTGCATTGAATAATTATTGTCATGGCATATAGGTCTTCAAATTTTTGTGATGATAATAAGCATACACATGTTTTTAATGATGCATTTGATCTCCCTTTATAACTTGCTTGGTTGAATCATTCATTTAGAAAGGGGGAGAAAAACTTTTTCAAATCTGCATAAAATCATGTTTCGCTTCTTCACTCTATCTTGACTTCATGCATCTCTTTAACTATGTATTGGGATAAAAATTTATTTTTTCCCATAACTCCTTATGCTGATGTCAAATAGGGGGAGTAAAGTATGTAACAAATCTCCTTGTTATTATTAATGCTTCTACGCAGTGTTTCAGGGGGAGTTTAGCATTTTGTTTAAATTGATCAAAAGGGAGAGATATTTGACAAAAGACATGGGCTTAATGAAGACAAAAGGGGAAGAGAACCAAATGTCGTCGTCAAAACAAAAGGGATCATGTGATAACTCCCATGGAAAGGAAAGTGAGAAGTCAAGCTTACTCATGGGGAGAAGAATTCTGAGCCTTATTGCATATCTGATAAATAACAAAAGGGGGAGAAGAAAAGTTCAAGCATAACAACAAGAGAAGAACTCTTAACCCACTTTTTGCTGTTGACAAAAGGGGGAGAAGAATTCCTGAATGATGCAAGAATTCGAAGCGTGTATCTGTTATATCTAATGCATCTATGCAGGGGGAGAGTATCCTTTTTGTATCCTCGTTGTACTCTTTGTGTTCTAGGGATAAGGATGTGTTTATTATATATACATTGGTTGTATAACACTCGTGATGCAGATCATTCAGAATACAGGTTTGTCATCATCAAAAAGGGCGAGTGTTGGAAGTCAAGCTTTTCCATGGACTTCAAGTGCAAGTATTATATGGTTTTGATTATAACAAACTCAAGATTCTCAAGTTCATATCAAGTGCAATCACAAGCTCTTCAACCTTCAAGTCCAAGCTTCATGTTGAAGACTCAAACAAATGAAGTTGAAGATTCAAGCAAATGAAGATTCTAGCCTTTCCCTTAGGACATCATGTAAGGTAATGAAATCAAGGTTTATATTATGTTAAAAGGCCAATATAAGTTTTTCTAAAATATATTTTTCATATAAAAAGAGAAGAAAAAGAAGTTTTGTGAAAATCAGTTTTTCTATCTTAGTTTTGGTGAAAATACTTGATGTTACAAAACTCTGAATATTTTTATGTATGCAAGAGAGAGTAATCGATTACTCGCCTAAGTTAATCGATTAACTTTGTTGCATCATAGAAAAATCAGAGAGGTTGTAATCGATTAAGTGAACTTTGCTAATCCATTACTTTCTTATGCGAGTAATCGATTACCTGGCTCAAGTAATCGATTAAAATTGTTGCATCATATATTTTCCTGAGACAAAGTAATCGATTACTTGTCTTGTAGTAATCGATTACATGATGTTGCATCATATGCATAACAGAGGCTCTGTAATCGATTATTAGAATAGTGATAATCGATTATACGAGTTGCATCATATATTAAACAGAAGTGAAGTAATCGATTACATGCATGTGATAATCGATTACTGGTTTTTAAAATGAATTTCAAAATTTCTATTTTGAAAGGGATAATCGATTACCTCCCTCAAGTAATCGATTACCTCAACTTTTATTGAAAAACGTGTCAGAATCATTTTGATTTATTTCCATATTTGTTTTTACATAATTGATTCTGATTTATTTTCAAAATTCGAATTTGATTTTATTTTTGAAAATATTCCTTATTTGTTTTAAGAATCAAATCTTTGTTTTATTTTCTAAATCTTTTTTATTTGGTTTCGATTTTAAAACTTAAATTATTTTATTTCCAAATTCGTTTTTGATTTTATTCTGATTCTATTTTCAAATTCAAAATTCAAATTTCAAATCTTTGGTTTTAATTCTTAAATCTTTTATTTTATTCTTTGATTTGATTTTGATTTCAAAAGGAACTCTATTTATTTTGTTTTGGAAAATCATTTTCACTTCCACATCCTCTGATAATCACGTTGCTTCTTCTTCTTCTTCTCCATCAACTTTTGGTTTTCACGCTCAATCCTATCAATAATTCTAACATAATTGTTTTCCCTAATTTCTTTGGTCAATCTCTATGTCAAAATCCCTGGTGTTTGAACCCTGTTGCTGAAAATCGTGGCTAAGGGCAGAACTGAGGATTCTTGTGGAATCTGTGGATTTTTCTTCAATCTCAGTGTATTGACTCATCAAACACGACTTTGAGGTAAGGGAGAAGTTTACCTTATACTAGATTGAGACTAAAATCAAGTGTTTTAGGATTTGAGTCAACAAGGACTCAAAAGGGCATTATGTGTAAAGGTCAAAGAGGCTTGGAGGCCAATTTATAGCTCAATTCTGTTTTGAGCAGTTTTGATTTGATGCATGCAAGTAATTTTGATGCTTGAATCATGATCTAAGTGCTTTTCATGAGTTGTGTGGTATTAAATTGTGTTTATGTGGGTTTTTTGTAAGTTCCATTGAGAATGTTTTGATAATGACAAAAGGTTTTGAATAAGCTACAAAGGTGTTGATCAAGTTCAAGCTCAACAAGCAACAACAAACATCAAAGGAAGAAGAGAGAATAAACTCATGAAGACTTAGTTTGAGTATTATTGTAATATCTTTAGCCTCTCTAGATTAAGTCTTTTTATTTGATGAGTTTGGGTAGAGTCCTATAGAGGGTAGTGAATCTCTTTTGATTGCATGATTATATCATAATTTGAGTTTTCACTTAACCTAAAATCAATAGGTGGCTTATGTAACACCCCTAATTTTCGTCTCCCAAATAACCAAGAAATTAATTATAACAATTATTTTATAATTAATTTATATTAATTTTGAAGGTTTTAGTTTTTGTACATTATGTGTTTTTATAAATAAAAATATGAGATATATTTTTATATGGTTATTTTGTACAAAAATGTGAATATTGTAATTTAGTCCTTGGGTTGGGACTTAATTGCAATATTAAAAAGGTTTTTGAAGAAAGAGTAATTAAATTATTAATTTTTGAATTTTACCAGTATGTAACCGATTAGAAAGGCTTTGTAACCGGTTACACGATGAACTCAGGAAACCTGGATAGTGGATTTTGATGAGTAATCAACCGATTTCACCACGAATTGCCACGAACACCCTTCGATTTCCAGTGGGGAATACGTGTCGTGCTGCATGTTCATCAATTTCTCTATAAATACTCGATCTGAGAATCAAATTGAAGGTTCTTTGATGGAGTGTTGGTGCTGAAGCTGAGTTAGGGTTCTGAGATTCGTCCCTGTAATTCTCCTTCGTGTCTGAGAGGTAGACTGCGAGTGATACACTATTACAAATCTCACATCAAGGGCTTTGTATTGACATAAAGTTTGTGAGTTAAGAGTGTTGGAGCAAGGAGAAATCAATCTGAGAAGGTTGGAGTTAGAGTATGTCAACACTGGTTTTTCAGTCCTGGGAAGCTAAGTTTGGCTTCGATTTTGGTAAGCTCATGCTATCCCTTGGTCCCAAATCTTTCCTAATCTCTTTAGTATGTTGCAGAGATTAAGTCCTAACTATTTTCCCCAATTTTGATGCATGTTTTCTATGTTGAACTCTCTGATTTTGGGAACCCACCGAAGCTGTGTTGCATGTTCAGCAGAGAAGGGGAATTAGTGGATTTTGGTGTTCGAACCCATTTCTCTGTGAAGTCTGTGTTCTCAATCGATATAGAGGTAAGGGGGAAGCTTACTATTTGCTAGAATGAGAATAAATTGTGGTAGAATATAGGATGAGTCACCAAGAGACTCAAAGGGCATAAGTTAAAATGGTTAAATGGCTTGGAGGCCAATCTGAGCTCAACTGTTGTTATGAGCAATGTTATCTGGATGCATGCAAGCTATATTGATGTTGGATTCATGACTTGCTTGGATATTATGTGAATTGATGCATTAAGTTGTGAAATATGTGCAATTATGTGCAATTCGAGTATCTAAATTGAATGCATGCAAGATAGATATGTTTCTGTGGCTGAACATATTAGTATTAAGGTATGTAAACTCTATTGATTGTTGAAATTGGTTAGATTTGAGTACTGAAAAGAATGGTATGCAAAACCTCATTTTTAAATGTACAGGCTGCATAATCTAACCGGTTAGTCGAAATTTGTAACCGGTTAGATACTGTTAATTTTCAAAGAAAATGAATTTCTGAAATTGACCAAGTTTCCATACCATTTGTACTCAAGTTTAAGCTAGAATTTCATACAAAGACCAATCTAAAACTATGTGATTGAGCACTGTTTGGTTTAGATTGGAGGTGACGAGTTAATACCTTAATATCAAATGATAATTTCAAGAGGAAATTATGCATAAATAAAATTGGATTATGACTTAGATCTTTTGAATGATATTATGTGTTGAACTTGAGGTATTATGTTGTGCTAAGACCTTGTTATTGGATTGAGTAGAGAATTCAAGAAAAGATTTCTTTGAAAATCAATGGTTTTGTATTCAGGTCTGTAATTCTAACCGGTTAGGTGATGATGTAACCGGTTAGTACCTGAAACTTAAAAGTAAAAGTTAAGTTTTTGAGTAAGGATTTGTTAATACCAATGATTATATTCTCTCAATCCAGGTCTATAAGCATATGTTAAATTTAAATTCAGAGGTGAATTTTATGAGTAAAGCCATACCTCAAGATATCATTTAGAAGTTGTTTTTTCTAAGTCATAATAATGGAATTAATGGGAACATGACCTTGTACTCTAGGAGTACCAAACTGATGCAACCTACTTGATGACACATTCTGGGAATGTGGCCATTGTCTGGGACATGGTTTCTTGGACACGTTCTGGGAACGTGATGCACACTCTGGGAGTGGTGCTTGATTATATTCCAAGTATGGTTTGCGATACGTTCTGGGAACGTATGTTAGTGTTCTGGGAACACATTGGTATAATAATAGAATTAAAGATAAAAACCAACCTTAATGATTGTGCATTCATGCATATAGAATGGAAGATGGGTTGGTAGGAACGTTTATCATATTCTGGGAATATGAGGAGGGTACTCCGGGAGTACCAAATTTGTAACCTACTTGATGACACATTCTGGGAATGTGGCCAGTGTCTGGGACCTGGTTATATACGTTCTGGGAACGTATGTTAGTGTTCTGGGAACACATTGATGTGCAACCTACTTGATGACACATTCCGGGAATGTGGCCAGTGTGCAGGACCTGGTTTTTATGCGTTCTGGGAACGTATGCGTTCTGGGAACGTGATGCACGCTCTGGGAGTGATGCTTATTATTCCAAGTATGGTTTGCTACACGTTCTGGGAACGTGGTGCACACTCTGGGAGTGATGCTTATTTATCCAAGTATGGTTTGGCATTACGTTTTGGGAACGAATGTCAGTGTTCCGGGAACACAATGGTGTATTGGATGGACGTCCAAGATGGACTTTGTTAGAGGCCTCAGTTGTGGAAGGAAATCATGCATCATGCCACCTGCATTGAAAGAATTATTATGATTAACCGGGTGTGCTCATATGAATATGCATCATGATTTGCTACATGTTGACTTGTGGATGTTAGTGTTATTCTCATTTGATTATGCGAATATGTATAGCTAACCCCCATGCCCTTATTAGGTGTTGATCGTGCATCTAGCTTGCACAAGAATCAGTAAAGGGAGATGTCCCTTAGGTGCATGCAGAGTGTAGAAAGTGTGGGTTGGGAACCCGTTGTGCAGATATCGAGGATCCGGTCAGATAAATGTTTGGACAGAGGACCAGTGACCAGCTCTATAACATCTATGTTTTTAATAGTATTTATATGACGCACATTTTGAAAGAGGTAGCATAAGATGAATTTGGTTTCATAATAATATTTATTTGGTATCCATGGACTTGTTACACTTGATATATTTTGAGAGTATAATATGACTATTTTACTATGTTTCCGCAAACTCTGATTTTGTTAGTCAACTTCATTATTAATCAAGTGTTTGTGAAAAGGAATTTTCAAGGGAAGGGAAAATTCTTATTTTCAGATCTTTTTCCAACGATAACAAGTCCAAATATTCATAAACTTATTACTTTTCTTATAAAGTAAGATGATATAAAAGGAGTGTTACAGCTTAAAGGTTTGAAAGGAAAGGTTTAGTTTTGAGAAAACAAGTTTTTAATTGATTTTAACAGGGTTTAATCGATTAAAATAAAGTCTAATCGATTACTAATCGATTAAGCATAAATCTAATCGATTAAACACTGCAGATCTGATTTTTAAAATACGTTTTTCACTTCTCGAAATCAGTTTTAAGTGCTATTAACTTTTGGGTATTCTATATTAACCTTTTCCTAATCATTGTGATCATCTAGAATCATTTTTTACATCAATTTTACAAAGAATCAAGCCACTCTATTCTCTCTCAATTTCATAGATCAAAGCTTTCTATTTTCATATTCTTTGATCAAGAACTCTTGAATCTCTCATATTGATTTTGTCATAACTATTGAAAGAGATTCATAGGAGTGTCATTGTGTTTTCTATTGTGTTGTAATCTTTGCAAGAGGCAAGCCATCTACAACAAACAAGAAGACTTGGTGTGTCGATTATCATCAAGCAAAGTTCATTCAAATTGAAGAAGTCTTGGTTGTGAATCAAGCAAAGTGAAGTCTTGTTGTGAGGTATCAACGAGCAACGTGAAGACTTGTTGTGTGGATTATCAACAAGGGGTAGAGGTTAGATTAGAGAGAAGATCAATAGGATTGCAAGGCAAGGGTGTGGTGTATCTCTTGTAGGCTATCAAGAAGGGAGTCTTGAGAGGCATTTACTTGTAATTTGAGAACTCTAATTCCTCATAGTGAAGAATCTCTCTTGGTTGAAGAGGGGACTGGATGTAGCTTTCAAGTGGATGAAAGTGAACCAGGATAAATCACTGTGCCGTATCTCTAAACCCTTACTCTTTACATTCTTGTTCTTCATTGTGTTCTTGATTGAAAACCTAGAGAAAGATTGATTTTCATAATTGATTGAATTGAATCTTTATTGTGCAAATTGATTAATGGAAAATCATTTTCATAACATAGGTAATCAATAAGAATATAGGTGTTAATTGTTTCCGCTGAATCTCTGATCTTACGTGTGAATTGATTGATTTTCGTATTCGATTGAAAAGTGATTTTTCAGTTTTTAACTGTCATAATCGATTATTAATCGATTAAGGCATTTTGTGTTTTCCGATGTTAATCGATTAAATTGCAGGTTAATCGATTAAAGGATTTGTTTAATCGATTAAATGCTGTAGAATTTGCAAAAATCATCTATTTTGATTGTTTTGATTGGTTTCGTTCGAAAATCTTTCAAGGTTTCTTTTACACCTATTCAACCCCCCCTTCTAGGTGTTCTCCTAGGGTTCCTTAGTTGTTTCAACCACCAATTGCGGTTTCCTCAATTGGTATCAGAGCTCGGTCGAAAGACACGAGCATAAGAGCTTTTTCGTAAAGATCCTTAAGTAACCGCAATGGGTTCTACGAATCCCTTTGGTGGTGAAGGCTCCTCGATAAGTCGTCCTCCACTCTTTAATGGTGAGGGATATGCTTATTGGAAAGTTAGAATGAAAATTTTTATCCAAGCCATTGATAATGAAATTTGGAAAGCAATAGAAAAAGGTCCTCATATCCCCTCTAGTTTAGTTGAAGGCGTAGTACATTTAATCCCTGAGGATAAGTGGAAGGATGATGATAGAAAGAAAGTTCAATATGATTATAAAGCAAAGAATATCATTACCTCCGCTTTATCTTATGATGAGTTCTTTAGAGTTTCCCAATGTGCTAGTGCTAAGGAAATGTGGGACACCTTACAAGTGACTCATGAAGGAACTAGTGAGGTTAGGAGAGCTAGATTAAATGTTTTGATGCGTGAATATGAATTGTTTCAAATGCTTCCAAATGAATCTATTAATGATATGCAAATGCGATTTACTCATATTATTAATCATTTGCTTGCTCTTGGTAAAACTTTTCTTCAAGGTGAACTTTCTAACAAAGTGTTGAGATGTTTAGACAGGAATTGGCAACCAAAAGTAACGGCTATTGTTGAATCTAAGAATTTGGATGCTATGGATCTTGCAACACTTTTCGGAAAGCTTCAAGAACATGAAATGGAGCTTGGACGTTTAAACATGAATGAAGAGTCGGATAAGAACAAAGGAAGAAAGGGACTTGCTCTTAAAGTCAATAGATCATTCAAAAAGAAAGAGAGTTCCGATGATGATAATGATAGTGAAGATTCTGATTCGGATGTTGATGAAAAAGAGATAAAACTCTTACTAAGGAAATTTGACAAGTTTCTAAGAAGAAAAGGAAGGTTGAACAAAGACAAGAGTAAAGAGAAGAATTCTCCACACTACAAGACCAAGACTACAAAAGAAGGAGTAGTTTGCCATGAATGTGGAAAGCCCGGTCATCTCAAGTATGCATGGTCTAAGTATCTCAAGAAGAAGGAGAAAGAAAAGAAAAATTCAAAACACAAAAGGGCATATATAGTTTGGGATAGTGATGTAGAAGAGAAGAAAAGCACATCAAGTAGTTCTTCGGATGATGAAAAAGTCGCTAATCTCAACTTGCTTGTTCAAGTAGATGAAGAGGAAAATTCAAATGATGAATCAAGTGAACAAAGCGAGGATAGCGATGTAAGTGATACTAAATCCGAAATTTCTTCTAAATATGAATTGTTATATAATGCATATGAAGAAATGCATGAAGAACTTAAGAAACTAGCTTTGAAAAACATTGAAAGAAAGAAGCTCATTTTGAAACATCAAAAAGAGATTTTAGAACTTCAAAAACAAGTTGATGAGCTTAATCTTGAAAATGAAACCCTTGATCTTATCTATGCTAGTTCTTCTTGTGATTGTGCTAATAGATTGAATATTGTGGTTGATTGTGAGAATTGCAACTTGCTTAAAGATGAAAATGCTATTTTGAAAAATAAGCTTGCAAGTTTCACAAATGGTGATATTAGATTGCGCACATTGTTAAATTTTCAAAGAGAAAATTCAAACAAGTTTGGTTTGGGTTATATTAATGCTAAGAGTAATTCTCATAGAAATGTTGTTGATTTTTCTAAAGTTGATTTTTCAAATGCACCAACATGTTTCTATTGTGGTACTCATGGACATACTTCAAATGTGTGTTATGTTAAAGAGCATGGTATACCTAGAGGAAATTTTGTTTGGGTTAAGAAGGGTGAGAGTCCCTTAACTAACAAAAATGGATCCAAGACAATTTGGATACCAAAAGGCAAAGCATGATTGTTTTGTAGGTATGATTGAAGATGCAAATGAAGGTCTATACACATTCTTCAAATCTCAAGAGAATGTCCTACAAAGTGGTAAAATTTGATATTGTTGAATATTCTCAATTGGTATCTTCTCAATTGGTATTACTTTTCTAAAAGTTCAATTGGTATCATTGAGTGATTATTAGATGATTATCATGCTATTGTTGATATTGTGATATTTCTTTACAATTGATATCTTACTTTGTTAAGTGATATTATGATTTCTTAGTCTTTCAATTGGTATCATAATTCATTGTTATATTTTCTTGCCAATTGGTATCACATTTCAAAGTATAGTTCTTGTATTTTTCAATTGGTATCAATGTTGTGAAGAAATGATCATTGATGTCTCTTACTTTGGCTTAGCATTTTATATTTCAATTGGTATATATTACTTTTTGATAATGCCAAAGGGGGAGAAATGGTTGTTTTGGAGAAAGGGTTGTTTTGTTGTTTTTGTATAGGTTGAGCAAAGTTGTTGAAGATAGGGGGAGAATCAAGCTTCTATCAATTGGATTTCAAATGTCAAAAGCATTAATTGAGGGGGAGCAAGAGTCTCACCAAGTAACAAATGGTTCAAGCATCAACAACTTCAAACAACTTCAAAACATGTTTGTCATTTTCAAAAAGGGGGAGATTGTAAGTTCCATTGAGAATGTTTTGATAATGACAAAAGGTTTTGAATAAGCTACAAAGGTGTTGATCAAGTTCAAGCTCAACAAGCAACAAAAAACATCAAAGGAAGAAGAGAGAATAAACTCATGAAGACTTAGTTTGAGTATTATTGTAATATCTTTAGCCTCTCTAGATTAAGTCTTTTTATTTGATGAGTTTGGGTAGAGTCCTATAGAGGGTAGTGAATCTCTTTTGATTGCATGATTATATCATAATTTGAGTTTTCACTTAACCTAAAATCAATAGTTGGCTTAAAGGTTTGAAAGGAAAGGTTTAGTTTTGAGAAAACAAGTTTTTAATTGATTTTAACAGGGTTTAATTGATTAAAATAAAGTCTACTCGATTACTAATCGATTAAGCATAAATCTAATCGATTAAACACTGCAGATCTGATTTTTAAAATACGTTTTTCACTTCTCAAAATCAGTTTTAAGTGCTATTAACTTTTGGGTATTCTATATTAACCTTTTCCTAATCATTGTGATCATCTAGAATCATTTTTTACATCAATTTTACAAAGAATCAAGTCACTCTATTCTCTCTCAATTTCATAGATCAAAGCTTTCTATTTTCATATTCTTTGATCAAGAACTCTTGAATCTCTCATATTGATTTTGTCATAACTATTGAAAGAGATTCATAGGAGTGTCATTGTGTTTTCTATTGTGTTGTAATCTTTGCAAGAGGCAAGCCATCTACAACAAACAAGAAGACTTGGTGTGTCGATTATCATCAAGCAAAGTTCATTCAAATTGAAGAAGAAGTCTTGGTTGGGAATCAAGCAAAGTGAAGTCTTGTTGTGAGGTATCAACGAGCAACGTGAAGACTTGTTGTGTGGATTATCAACAAGGGGTAGAGGTTAGATTAGAGAGAAGATCAATAGGATTGAAAGGCAAGGGTGTGGTGTATCTCTTGTAGGCTATCAAGAAGGGAGTCTTGAGAGGCATTTACTTGTAATTTGAGAACTCTAATTCCTCATAGTGAAGAATCTCTCTTGGTTGAAGAGGGGACTGGATGTAGCTTTCAAGTGGATGAAAGTGAACCAGGATAAATCACTGTGCCGTATCTCTAAACCCTTACTCTTTACATTCTTGTTATTCATTGTGATCTTGATTGAAAACCTAGAGAAAGATTGATCTTCATAATTGATTGAATTGAATCTTTACTGTGCAAATTGATTAAGGGAAAATCATTTTCATAACATAGGTAATCAATAAGAATATAGGTGTTAATTGTTTCCGCTGAATCTTTGATCTTACGTGTGAATTGATTGATTTTCGTATTCGATTGAAAAGTGATTTTTCAGTTTTTAACTGTCATAATCGATTATTAATCGATTAAGGCATTTTGTGTTTTCTGATGTTAATCGATTAAATTGCAGGTTAATCGATTAAAGGATCTGTTTAATCGATTAAATGCTGTAGAATTTGCAAAAATCATCTGTTTTGATTGTTTCGATTGGTTTCGTTCGAAAATCTTTCAAGGTTTCTTTTACACCTACTCAACCCCCCCTTCTAGGTGTTCTCCTAGGGTTCCTTAGTTGTTTCAACCACCAATTGCGGTTTCCTCATTTTTATGCAATTTAATACTCTAAATTGAATGCATGCAAATGAAATATGTTCCTGTGGTTGAACATGTTTAAATTAAGGTATGTGAACTCTATTGAGTGTTGAAATTGGTTAGATTTGAGTATTAAAAAGAATGGTATGTAAAACTTCATTTTTCAGTGTACAGACTGCATAATCTAACCGGTTATTCGATATTTGTAACCGGTTAGATACTGTGAGATTTCAAAGAAAATGAATTTCTGAAATTGGTTTTGTGTTCTTACCATTTTTACTCAAATCTATACTTTAATTTCGCTTGAACTCAATCTGAAAATATGTTGATAAATACTGTTTGGTTCAGATTGAATTTGAGGAGTTAATACCTTAATGTTATGAGATAATTTCAAGAGGAAATTGTGCTCATTTGGAATTGGATTGTGATTTAGACTTTGAATGATGAAATCAGTGAAATTTGAGGTATAAAACAATGCTGAAAACTTGTTATGGATTGGGTAGAGAATTCAAGAAAAAGGGTTTTCTGAATTGCAATGGTTAACCAGTTCAGGTGTGTAATTCTAATCGGTTAGCCTGAGATTGTAACCGGTTAGTACCTGAAACTGAAAAATAAAAGTTGAGTCTTTTAAATGAAAAATTTGATACCATTGGTTGAGATTTCCCAATCCAAGTTTAATGGCATGTTTTTAAGTAAATTCATGGATGAATTTTGGTGCCAAAGGTTATACCTCAAATTAATCATTCAAAAGAGAAATTGAGATATTTCTAAATCACAATAATTAATTAAAGATAAAAACCAACCTCAATGATTGTGCATTCATGCATAGAGAATGGAAGATGGGTTGGTAGGAAACGTTTATCATATTCTGGGAATATGAGGAGGGTACTCCGGGAGTACCAAATTATAACCTACTTGATTACACATTCTGGGAATGTGGCCAGTGTCTAGGACCTGGTTTCTTTGAGACGTTCTGGGAACGTATGTTAGTGTTCTGGGAACACATTAATGTGCAACCTACTTGATGACATATTCTGGGAATGTGGCCATTGTCTGGGACATGGTTTCGTTGATACGTTCTGGGAACGTGATGCACACTCTGGGAGTGGTGCTTGTTGATATTCCAAGTATGGTTTGCTACACGATCTGGGAACGTGATACACACTCTGGGAGTGATGTTTGTTTTCCAAGTATGGTTTGCCATCGTTCTGGGAACGTATGGTAGTGTTCCGGGAACACACTGGTGTATTGGATGGACGTCCAAGATGGACTTATAGTAGAGGCCTCAGTTGTGGATAGAAATCATGCATCATGCCACCTGCATTATAAGAGATATAATGTTGAAAATTGGTGTGCTCATATGTACTTGCATTATTGTCTGTCCATGATATACTTGTGTTTGTATTTTAGTCTTGATTGATTATGTATATGTGTATACTTACTACCCATGCCCTTATTAGGTGTTGATCATGCATCTAGTTTGCACAAAAGTCAATGAAGGGAGATGTCCCTTAGGTGCATGCAGAATATAGAAAGTGTGGGTTGGGAACCCTTTGTGCAGATACCGAGGACCCGACCAGATGAATGTTTGGACAGAGGACCAGTGACCAGCTCTATAACATCTCTATTTTGCATAAGTATTTATATGATACACATTTTAAAGAGGTATCATAAGATGAATTTGGTTTCATAATAATACTTATTTGGTATCCATGGACTTGTTACACTTGATTGATTTTGAGAGTATAATATGATTATTTTACTATGTTTCCGCAAACTCTGATTTTATTAGTCAACTTCATTATAAATCAAGTGTTTGTGAAAAGGAATTTTCAAGGGAAGGGAAAATTCTTATTTTCAGATCTTTTTCCAACAATAACAAGTCCAAGTAATCATAAACCTTATTACTTTTCTTATAAAGTAAGATGATATACAAAGAGTGTTACAAATGTGGTCGTGTTGGTTGCTAACTTCTCCATTGCTGCTTCCCAAGTTGGTTTCTGAGGCTGCTGAGTCTTCATTGGTGGGTTGAGAGCTGGGCTGTTCCATGAGAAGTTCGGATGATTTCTATAGGCTGGGGTGTAGGTGTTGGAATACATGTTGTTTCTTTGGCCTCCACCGCCCACAAACTTTGCTTGCTCCTCAATGGTAGCCGGTGCCTTTCCCACATCTGGTGAGCAATCTCCATTTTGGTGATTTCCTCCACAGAAATCACACACCAGAGTGTTGACTGCAGCCACTTGTGTCTGAGCCATCTTCTTCACCAACTCAGAAATTTGTTGCTGAAGCTCTTTGTTTTGCTTAATGATTGTCTGGACTTGACTTGAGCCCAGATCATTGTTCTTCAGAATCACCTTGTCAGAAATTGCTTGACTGCTATGGTAGGCCATTGTTTCAATTATCTCCTTTTCTTCTTCAACAGTCTTCTTGAGAAGGGAACCACCAGCTGCTGCATCTATCATAATCTTGTGTGACATTCTCAGCCCGAAGTAGAATAACCGAATTTTCATCCAGTCTGGAATTGCATGTATGGGGCACCTCTTCAGCAACTGATTGTGTAACATCCCGAATTTTTATTCTAATAATAATTAGAATAATAGTAAGATTTGGAAGTGAGGATTATCATAGAAGGGATTTAAAATGATGGATTAGGAGTACTTTGAGTGCCATATATGAGTCTAGGAGCATTGGCATCGAGAAGCAAATTTAAAGAAGACCCAAACGAGTGTTAAAAATCGATTTTTCGGTGTTATAAACACCCGACGTTAGGAAATTCAAAATAAAAGATTTAGGACTCAAAACACAAATTCCACCGTTGGATATGAAGGTATGATTTTTAGGAAGTTACTCGTCAAATTTGAGCAAGATCCGACGGTGAACGAAGAAGTTATCTCGAATTGAAGCAGGAAGAAAATAGGAGAAAAATAGGAAAATGAATAAATGGGGTACTGGGCAAAACACTGGAGTCTTTTGGAAAAGACTCGAGTGTTTTGGAAAAGACTGGAGTCTTTGTGGAAAGACTCAAGTGTTTTACAGATCCTGAATCAGGGAAAGGCAAAGCCCTCAGATTCACTCGAGTCTTTTAGAAAAGACTCGAGTATTTTCATGAATTCACTCGAGTGATTTGGAAAAGACTCGAGTGTTTTTATCAGATCAGCAAAAAATAAAAACACGAGTTGGGGTCATTTTAACCCCAAAAATCACTTTCTCACTCTTCTTTTCTCCGGCTTCTCTCTAGGGTTTTCATCCCCAATCCTTCTCCAATGTTAAAATAGCACCAAATCAAATCAAATTAACTTCCCATAATCATTCCCCATCAAATCCCCATGATTTTCTATCAACAAAAACCCCAATTTCATTCTCAATCCCTCAAATCCCCAATTCCCAATTCAAAACCCTAAATCCTTCCAATCCCCATAATCATTCAAAGTTATCAAAAATTAGTGCCACAAATCACTTCCATATCAATTCCTCATGAATTTTCCCTCTCCAAAAACACATATTACTTCCTCTTTCTCATGAAATTCCAATTCCCTATCAAACCCCAATTTGTGTAATCGGTGGCATAGGGTCTTCTAATCATGCAAGGAAGCTTAGGAAGTGATTAAGGGCAAGGAATAGGAAGCTAAGAGGCATGGATTAGAGCTTGGTGAGGATGCTCCCTCAAAACCCCATTTTTGGTTCTTGCTCTTCAAAGAGGTAAGAAGGGTTGTTCACATTACCTTTACTTATAGAGTAAATTCTAGGATGCTATAGTGGTAGCTGAGAATAGAAAAGATTAGTTAGAATAATATACAATAGGGTAATTGCAATAGACAATAAACAAAGCTTAGGAATAAAGGAAATGAACTCATTAGATAAATTGCGAATATATGTAGTATATGATGATGTTTGTAATGTGTGAACTTAGTATGGAAATGTTAAATGAACGGATAATGAATGAGGAAACTATAGGGAAATAAAGGTAATAAATCGATTAGGTGAATAAATAAAATAAACCCGCCAAATTGTTTGTAATGCTATGTGTAAGTGAATTGTGTTGTTATGCTTGAATGCTTATATGTGAGATAATGGGTCTTAAAAATGAACCTAGGACTTAGTAAGATTAGAGGTATCACAAGCTAATGAAAGAATCAGAATATGGGGTATGTGTGGGAAATTAATAAAGATAGCTAAACAAGAATAGTAATCAATTAATTAATCGAAAAGATAAGGAAGGGGTAAGAGGTTTATATTGGGAAAATGATTGTGAATGTGAGAATGTTGTGAATGTTAGTTTTGTATGCTAACACCTTTAAGTGAAGATAAAGAAAATGATAACAAGTCACATGATAAGACATAAATGGAAATACAGATCAAAGATATGATGCAAATATAAACGAAATGCTATAATACAAATCATATATATGTGTTATTTCTGAAATGGAAATGTAATGTAAAGTAAAAGAAAAGCAATAGGGTCTGCAACTATTAATCGCGTATTGGGATCCACACCCATTAGGTGCACACGGTTAGGACAGGGTCCTACTAGCAAAGTAGGCCCGAATTAGCCCCAATAGGTACAAACCTCGCTCAGGAAAAATCCCCATAAGATCAAAGGCTCGTTAGGTTACGTGGATCCTACGCGACGATTAATAGCTGCAGCACCAAATATAAGCATGAATCATGAACAATTGAGAATATATGAAAGTGAGTGAAGAAAAGAAAATAAAGTAAAGGCCCTAACGAGGGAAAGGTCTTATGGGTCAAGAAGTCCTGAGTGAGAAGAAGTCCTATTGGGTGAAGATACCATCCTAACCAATGTGCAAGCAAGAATACCTAATGGAATTATTATTTTGCTAGTAAAGCAAAAGACAAGATAAAAGTCCGATGCGATCCTAACGAGGCGTATCGGCATTAAAAGAATTAGTCGGCGCTTAGTACCGTACGGCTGGCTGAGGTTGGACTACATAATGAATACTGTAAAATGAAATAAAGGAAGCAAGCACATGAATCTTCATGTATAAGTATGCTAATAAAAATGAAAGAAAGAAAGGAAAACCAATGATTAAAAGAATTAGAAGAAATAAATTATATGCAAGCTTTATGAATAAATGTATATTAATGGAATGAAACAAAAATAAGTGAAGAAATGTATATTAAAAGAATGTAAAAATAAGAGAGAAATTAGAAGAACTTAATTATATATGAAAATTTATGAATAAGGAAGATTCGGAATAGTGTAGGCTTAGTTATTTGCTATGTCTTCTTTTAGAATTTATCTTCCTAAGTCCTGTGTAATGCTACCCTTCTTGCTATACTTATACAGGTACAGAAGCGGAGTTTTCATGGGTCATGGCCGAGCAGATTTATGTTCCACTGCGTGGGATATATATATATATATATTTTGTTTTGAGTGGACTGTTATTTTGTAAAACTGAATATGTAATAGCTTTATGCCCTGAGACTAGTTCTAATCGGGCGTAGGATCATTTAAGTTGTTTGTAATATTTTTGTGTTTTATGTTTTTAAATAATTTTGGTTTGACAGGTTTAAAAGAAGAAAACTTTGGAAAGTCCGATAAACAGAGGAAACTTTGTCGGATTTTTCCTAAGGATTTTTACAAGTATTTAAGTTTTAAAAAAAGAAATTTTAAATCACCAATTTTATTAAAACCTAAAAATTAACAAATTAAAGTGAGGACGTCACATTTATGGTATCAGAGCAGTTTTTCCTCGGCCTTGGAGTTTGGAGTCACAACTCCTGTGGTTTACTCACCAAGCGAGTAACCGATATGTATAGTCAAGTGTCTAAGTTAGGCGAATGGGATGCATATATATATAGCTATCTATGCATATATGTGTTCAATTGCTATCTTAACCAGGATTAAGTAGTGACAAAGACGATAGGACGCTAGTTTAAGCTTAACTAATTCCCTCGATGGTGTTATCGTTTAAATAGAGTGTAAGGGTAGGATTGGTCGTCCTTACTCTTTCAACTATTAAATGATGCTATCATCAACAAACCCGATGATATTGTTGCTATTGATACATGTGAGATTGAGACTGACCATCTCGATCTTCGCACTTGTCAACAGTCAATGTCATTGAAGACTTCGAAGTAGCACGAACTCCAACCAGGCATTCAATTTCCCCGAGAAGTATCTCTTTCAGAAGGAAGGGAATCAAGTTCACCCTAGAAACCATCTCCAGCTTTTCCGAAAGGCCAAGCCAGACACTGGTAGTCCGTGATCTGTTTGGAGTCTTCCCACTAAGATTTCTGAACGGTCGCTTGTGAGAAAAGCCAAAATCTTGTCAACCTTACAAAGTATCCACGCCGAGATCAACCAAGATTGAACCATTGAACCATGGTCTCTGGTAAAAGTAAGAACCCGACATTCGTGCGCTGTTGATAGACGTGAAGTTGGGATTGATCACCTCAACCTTTGCAACTATTAACAGATGATATCATTGCAATCTTCTTAATGAAGTTGAAACAATCAAAATAGGAACTCTCCAAGGAAATAGATCCCTTGAAAGCAAGGAAACCAACCGAATGGTGTTCTTTCCGAACTCTTTACATAGAACCGGAAAGTAGATCCCAAAGCGAAACTAGAAGAGTAGAGTCTTAAGCTATTTCATCAGTTTAGGAATGGCATAGCCGAATGCCTAATCTTTGAAAATATAACCAACCCTATAGGAATCACTTCTAAATTCTACGAAAAGCCAAACCAGATTCCGGGAGTTCAAGTTTTAACGGGAATCTTATCATGGTTTCTGAAAAGACACCGCGAGAAGGGGTAAACCTTAACGACTTAGTGGGTCTCCACATCAAGACCGACAAGGTTAAACTATTAATCTGTACTCCTCATTCAGTATAAGAACCTGGATGCGTGCGAACACAAGCCTTCGCAAACCTTAGGAATTTAATCCAACCCGTTGATCAACAATAGGTTGTTAGCTCAACTTCAATCTCGAAAGTGATGAAACACTCAAGAGTGACACAAGGGAAAGGTGGACCACAACTTCAAGTGATACCAACCTTTTTGTTCAAGGACAATAGAGGACAAGTAGGGACCTCGAGGCTAATCTCATTAGCACTTTTAGTCCATACCAAATTCACAACGTATCTCCTTTAAGATCCAGTTTGGGATAAGCTGAAACCGGGTTGCTGGCATGCACTCAACGTGAGATTTAAGTTTCGTAGATCTCTGATACTGCCCAATAAAGCGTCTAAATTTCAAGAGTGCTGGTATACCTCAATCCATGGCCGCCAAGTATCGTTCAAGACTTTATTTGTGTTTCCGTTGAACCATGGATAATGGTTTAATTTGTGCAAGTAAACCTCTGTCTTCTTGTTTTGACCTTCTTGGTTCCGAACCAATCTTGATGCAACAATTTCAATCCTAATCAAATGTGTCCTTGTTTCAACCAACTAAGGTAGGTGAACTCTTGAATCCTTCTCTTTGTTTTCATTGGTAAATATCAAACGTTCATATAGTTCTCGTCTTGACTACTCAATTCAGTCATCTCGTATGACGAATGCTGGACCCCTTTACCAGGTACCCTTACCGAGATCGATCAAGTCAACCATCGCTCTGTAGAAAACACATCTTTCGTTGATTTTCCAACGAAGATGCATTCTCTGGGATAAATCTCTATTATCTTCAGGGGCAACATGTAACCAGTCATGTTGCTACCCCACAATGTCGGTGCTGCATGATTCTTTTATGTTGGCCGCCGACCGATACTCGCTAGTCACCGAACATTATGGAAAAAGCCACGATACGATAAGATGCTAAAATTTCTACACTCTCATCACCTCTCACGTCTTTCGTCATCTTGCAAAGCCCATTAAGCATTCCCTTGAATGCTTCTAGTTTCTTCTTTTCATCTTCACTCTCTTCGAGTTTCAGGTATCTAGTGATAGAACTCGGATGTGCATGCAGGAGTTTGCCAAATTGTAGGAATCTCGTATGATTCAATGCCACTACAAGTAGTCAAACCACCCTTCACTCCCACTTCCGAAGAACGCTTGGGAAATCCATACACTCCATGCTTAGTAGCAACCGAACCTACTCCTAACATTGATATAATCAAGTATGTCGATGCTAAGTGGGGGAGGATTTCAATCCAAACGATTGGGAGATGGAATTTTAATAATAAGAAAGCCGATGATCTGGTGCAGATGGAGATAATACGTGGTCTTAGAAGACAAGCATTGAAATAGGCATGAACCTAACCACACCTAGAGCGGGAAGTGAAGACCATAGTTAAAAGCTTTACCAATGGGATGATTCTCCATTTAAGGAAATGAACAAAATTTCGGGGACGAAATTCTAATAAGTGGGGGAGAAATGTAACATCCCGAATTTTTATTCTAATAATAATTAGAATAATAGTAAGATTTGGAAGTGAGGATTATAATAGAAGGGATTTAAAATGATGGATTAGGAGTACTTTGAGTGCCATATAGGAGTCTATGAGCATTGGCATCGAGAAGCAAATTTAAAGAAGACCCAAACGAGTGTTAAAAATCGATTTTTCGGTGTTATAAACACCCGACGTTAGGAAATTCAAAATAAAAGATTTAGGACTCAAAACACAAATTCCACCGTTGGATATGAAGGTATGATTTTTAGGAAGTTACTCGTCAAATTTGAGCAAGATCCGACGGTGAACGAAGAAGTTATCTCGAATTGAAGCAGGAAGAAAATAGGAGGAAAATAGGAAAATGAATAAATGGGGTACTGGGCAAAACACTGGAGTCTTTTGGAAAAGACTCGAGTGTTTTGGAAAAGACTGGAGTCTTTGTGAAAAGACTCGAGTGTTTTACAGATCCTGAATCAGGGAAAGGCAAAGCCCTCAGATTCACTCGAGTCTTTTAGAAAAGACTCGAGTATTTTCATGAATTCACTCGAGTGATTTGGAAAAGACTCGAGTGTTTTTATCAGATCATAAAAAAATAAAAACACGAGTTGGGGTCATTTTAACCCCAAAAATCACTTTCTCACTCTTCGTTTCTCCGGCTTCTCTCTAGGGTTTTCATCCCCAATCCTTCTCCAATGTTAAAATAGCACCAAATCAAATCAAATTAACATCCCATAATCATTCCCCATCAAATCCCCATGATTTTCTATCAACAAAAACCCCAATTTCATTCTCAATCCCTCAAATCCCCAATTCCCAATTCAAAACCCTAAATCCTTCCAATCCCCATAATCATTCAAAGTTATCAAAATTTAGTGCCACAAATCACTTCCAAATCAATTCCTCATGAATTTTCCCTCTCCAAAAACACATATTACTTCCTCTTTCTCATGAAATTCCAATTCCCTATCAAACCCCAATTTGTGTAATCGGTGGCATAGGGTCTTCTAATCATGCAAGGAAGCTTAGGAAGTGATTAAGGGCAAGGAATAGGAAGCTAAGAGGCATGGATTAGAGCTTGGTGAGGATGCTCCCTCAAAACCCCATTTTTGGTTCTTGCTCTTCAAAGAGGTAAGAAGGGTTGTTCACATTACCTTTACTTAGAGAGTAAATTCTAGGATGCTATAGTGGTAGCTGAGAATAGAAAAGATTAGTTAGAATAATATACAATAGGGTAATTGCAATAGACAATAAACAAAGCTTAGGAATAAAGGAAATGAACTCATTAGATAAATTGCGAATATATGTAGTATATGATGATGTTTGTAATGTGTGAACTTAGTATGGAAATGTTAAATGAACGGATAATGAATGAGGAAACTATAGGGAAATAAAGGTAATAAATCGAGTAGGTGAATAAATAAAATAAACCCGCCAAATTGTTTGTAATGCTATGTGTAAGTGAATTGTGTTGTTATGCTTGAATGCTTATATGTGAGATAATGGGTCTTAAAAATGAACCTAGGACTTAGTAAGATTAGAGGTATCACAAGCTAATGAAAGAATTAGAATATGGGGTATGTGTGGGAAATTAATAAAGATAGCTAAACAAGAATAGTAATCAATTAATTAATCGAAAAGATAAGGAAGGGGTAAGAGGTTTATATTGGGAAAATGATTGTGAATGTGCGAATGTTGTGAATGTTAGTTTTGTATGCTAACACTTTTAAGTGAAGATAAAGAAAATGATAACAAGTCACATGATAAGACATAAATGGAAATACAGATCAAAGATATGATGCAAACATAAACGAAATGCTATAATACAAATCATGTATATGTGTTATTTCTGAAATGGAAATGTAATGTAAAGTAAAAGAAAAGCAATAGGGTCTACAGCTATTAATCGCGTATTGGGATCCACACCCATTAGGTGCACACGGTTAGGACAGGGTCCTACTAGAAAAGTAGGCCCGAATTAGCCCCAATAGGTACAAACCTCGCTCAGGAAAAATCCCCATAAGATCAAAGGCTCGTTAGGTTACGTGGATCCTACGCGACGATTAATAGCTGCAGCACCAAATATAAGCATGAATCATGAACAATTGAGAATATATGAAAATGAGTGAAGAAAAGAAAATAAAGAAAAGGCCCTAACGAGGGAAAGGTCTTATGGGTCAAGAAGTCCTGAGTGAGAAGAAGTCCTATTGGGTGAAGATACCATCCTAACCAATGTGCAAGCAAGAATACCTAATGGAATTATTATTTTGCTAGTAAAGTAAAAGACAAGATAAAAGTCCGATGCGATCCTGACGAGGCGTATCGGCATTAAAAGAATTAGTCGGCGCTCAGTACCGTACGGCTGGCTGAGGTTGGACTACATAATGAATACTGTAAAATGAAATAAAGGAAGCAAGCACATGAATCTTCATGTATAAGTATGCTAATAAAAATGAAAGAAAGAAAGGAAAACCAAAGATTAAAAGAATTAGAAGAAATAAATTATATGCAAGCTTTATGAATAAATGTATATTAATGGAATGAAATAAAAATAAGTGAAGAAATGTATATTAAAAGAATGTAAAAATAAGAGAGAAATTAGCAGAACTTAATTATATATGAAAATTTATGAATAAGGAAGATTCAGAATAGTGTAGGCTTAGTTATTTGCTATGTCTTCTTTTATAATTTATCTTCCTAAGTCCTGTGTAATGCTACCCTTCTTGCTATACTTTTACAGGTACAGAAGCGGAGTTTACATGGGTCATGGCCGAGCAGATTTATGTTCCACTACGTGGGATATATATATATATATATATATATATATATATATATATATATTTTGTTTTGAGTGGACTGTTATTTTGTAAAACTGAATATGTAATAGCTTTATGCCCTGAGACTAGTTCTAATCGGGCGTAGGATCATTTAAGTTGTTTGTAATATTTTTGTGTTTTATGTTTTTAAATAATTTTGGTTTGACAGGTTTAAAAGAAGAAAACTTTGGAAAGTCCGATAAACAGAGGAAACTCTGTCGGATTCTTCCTAGAATTTTTACAAGTATTTAAGTTTTAAAAAAAGAAATTTTAAATCACCAATTTTATTAAAACCTAAAAATTAACTAATTAAAGTGAGGACGTCACAGATTGTACCGATCCCAGGCCTCATGCAAGTGTTCACCTTCCTCTTGCATGAAGGAATTGACATCTTGGCGCAGCTTGGCTTGCTTCCCAGCTGGAAAGAACTTGTCTATGAATTTTTTGACAAGCACATCCCAACTGGAAAGGCTTCCGGGCGGCTGATTCTTCATCCACTGATAAGCATGTTCCCTCAAAGAGAGAGGAAACATTCTCATCCTTATTGCCTCCTCCGACGCACCCTCGATCTTGAAGAAATCGAGCATGTTCAGGAAGTTGGCTACATGCTCCGTTGGGTCTTGATTTGGTGCACCCGAGAATTGATCCTGCTTGATGAGATGAATGTACCGGGAATCGATCTCGAATGATGCTGTAGTGATCTCTGGTCGGACAATGCTGGACATGCACACATCCGGGTCCACAACGGCATAGTCAGCTAGTGTCTTCCTAGGAGGGGGTGTGTTGCCCTGTGAAGCTTGTTCAGCCATCTTCCTTTCTTGTTCCTTCCTTTCTTTCTTTGCTTCCTTTTTCCTCCTCTTTGCACTCAACTCCACGTCAGGGTCAAAATGCAACTCCTCACGGTTTCCTGAAGAACGTAGAAGCATAAAAAAATTAAGCAGCACCCGTCAAGAAAAGAAAAAATAAGAAAAAGAAAAAATATAAAAACATAAAAAAATAAATAAAAAAAATAAATTCTACTTAAAATTACTACAAAGTACCAAAAATAAATTAAATAAATTCTAGTCCCCGGCAACGGCGCCAAAAACATGATCGGTCTCTAGCAAGTATACTAGATCGCAAAGTAATATAGTCAATAAGACCAGATATCGTTCCCACAAGAACCAAGAATTATTTAATCTACTTCTACCTAAGAGTAATTCTAAATAAAATATATTAAATTCAGATTTAAATAATTAAATTAAGAGATGGTTTTGCTGCTGGAAAATAAATAAAAACGATAAATCAATGGATGGAAGGGTGGTTAGGAACTTGTTTCATTAATTATTTCATTTATTTATTATGAATCAATGTTTTCCATTTAAATCAAGAACTAATTCAGAAAATTAGGAATTCCTAGATTCCTCTATGAAATTACTGTTTATTATTCAATTTGTTAAATCCTAATTCATTAGAAATCTAATATATTGAATAACCATGATTAAGAGCAGTGAATTATCAAAAGTTATATAAAAATCCAAAAGTATTCCTACAAGTTGAATCCTTATATTTTTTAATTGCATGGCCTATTTTAAATCCTAATTTTCCAATTCAGATCTAAAAATCCATAACATGAGTTGATCAAGTTCATGCATAACAATAAAAACACAATTAAACACTTGATTTAAAAATTGAAAAACATTAATTCAAATAAATAACTATATAATCAAATCCACATGTTCTTAACACAAGAGGGTTTAGTTACACATAATGGAGAAGAAGAACAAATAAGAATTAAAGTAATTCTGTAACACCCCTAATTTTCGTCTCCCGAATAATAGAAAATTAATAATAAAAAATTTTATTATTAATTTATAGAATTTTTCCAAGTTTATGTTTTGTATTTAATTAGCCTTAAATATAAAAATAAGTGGAAATATTTTTATATGGCAAATAAATGCAAAATATAAGGAAATTGCATATTGGTCCCTGGGTGAGGACTAAAAAGCAATATTAGAAAGGATCTTGGAGGGAAAGATTTAAAAATAATAATTTTTAAATTTTGAACTGATCTAACCGGTTAGAATTGCCCTGTAACCGGTTAGACGATGAACACAGAAACTGGTTTAGTGGATTTTGATGAGTAATCACTGGGTTAATTCGTTTAATCGCCACGAATCCCACTAATTGCATGTTAGGAGACGCGTGTCTTCCTGCATGGCAACGAATTTTGGCTATAAATGGACGAATTTCTGAGGAAGCAAGGGTTGTTGGTCTGATTTTGGGTTGAAGGGGGTGATTAGGGTTTCAACTTCGTCTGAGGCGATTCTCAATCTTCTTTGAGTGTTGGAAAGGGAAAGATACACCTTTGGAAAGCTTACATCCTGAGCTTTCCATTGATATAGAGATTGTGACTTAAGAGTGTGTGTGTGAGGAGAAATCAGCCATCAAAGTTCAGTGTTGAAAACTGAACTCTGTTACACTTTGGTTCGGGAAGCTGTTTTGAGACTCTGATTTTGATCCACACAGGTAACCTCTAGGTCCCAAATCTCTTTCATTCATTAGTGCATGTTGCCTAGACCAATGTCTAATCGTTTTCCCCAATTTTCTTGGCCAATTTCCATGTCAAACCTTCTGATTCTTGGACCCTGTTGAAAAAAATCGTGGCTGGAAGCAGAACTGTGGATTTGTGGAAATCTGTGGTTTGATCTTCAAGCTCAGTGGAAATACTCATCAAAATCAACTTAGAGGTAAGGGAGAAGTCTATACTATACTAGATTTAGACTAAAATCAAATGAATTAGGATTTGAGTTCATGAAACTCAAAAGGGCATTATGTGTTTTTAAGCACAAAGGCTTGGAGGCCAATTTCTTGCTCACTGTGGTTTTGAGCAATTTTCAATTGATGCATGCAAGTTAAATGAAGACTGATTTCTGTGTTTAAGTGTTTGATTTCAGTTTTGTTGTGCTAAATTGGGTTTATGTGAATTTTCACGCAAATTGATTCAATAAACTTGATGCATGCAATGTGAATGTGTTTCTGAGTGTAAACATGTTTACTTTAAGGCATATGAACTTGGTGTATACTGGAATTTGGTTAGATTTGAGAAAGGAAGAAAATGAGTTGTTAAAACTCTTGTTTTTATGGTCAGACTGTATAATCTAACCGGTTACATGATTTTCGTAACCGGTTAGACACTGTAAAATTTTCAAAGAAAAATTAGTTGCAAACCAGTTCTGAAATCTTAAAGGATTTTTACTCAAGTTTAAGCCTTAAATTCAGTATACATAGTCTGAAACATGAGTTGTTATCATGCAAAAAATTCAGATTGGAAAGATTGCCATTTATGCCTTAAATTGATGGAATAATTTCAAGTGAAATTATATTCATTGGAAAAGGATATGTGATTTGGACTTTTGAATGATGAAACAATGGTTGTTGAGGTATAAAAATAAAGTTAAAAGTGTTTTGGATTGGGTAGAGAATTCAAGAAAAAGGGTTTTTCTGAATTGCAATGGTAAACAGTTCAGGTCTGTAATTCTAACCGGTTAGCCTGAAACTGTAACCGGATAGTACCTGTATCTGAAAAATAAAAAGTTAAGTTTTAAATACCATTGAAGTTATATTACTCAATCTGGGTTTTAAAAAAGGCATATTTTGAGAAAATTCAAAGGGGAATTTTATGCCAAATATTATACCTCAATTAAATCATTCAAAAGTAGAAATTGGAATGTTTCTAAATCACATTAATTAATATAAAGATAAAACCAACCCTGATGTTTGTGCATACATATAGACTGGAAGTCTGGTTGGTAGGAACGTTTATCATATTCTGGGAATATGAGGAGGGTACTCCGGGAGTACCAAAGTATAACCTACTTGATGACACATTATAGATATGTGGCCAGTGTCCGGGACCTGGTTTTTATGCGTTCTGGGAACGTGGCGTTCTGGGAACGTGGTGCACACTTCGGGAGTGATTCTTTTTATCCAAGTATGGTTCGGTATTATGTTCTGGGAACTAATGTCGGTGTTCTGGGAACACAATGGTGTATTGGATGGACATCCAGGATGGACATTTAGAGGCCTCAGTTGTGGATAGAAAATCATACATCATGCCACTTGCATTATAAGAGTTATAATGTTGAAAATATGTGTGCTCATATGTACTTCCATTATGATCTGTCCATGATATATTTGTGATTGTAACTTTAGTCTTTATCCATTATGTATATGTGTATACTTACTCCCTGTGCATTGTTTAGGTGATGGCCAGGTACCTAGCTTGCATCGAGATACGCCCTATCCCTAGTGGTATATGGACGTATAAGGAGCACCGTGCCATCTTTGAGGGGGAGGTTGAGATCACTCTCTACCACCCTAACCCTCTGGTGCGTGTGCGACCTCGTCGATTTAGGATCCCATTAGTCTATACTATGCATGTTCCACCTTTTTAAACTTATAGAGGACCACCCCCGGCTCGACCGATGCGTCGTTTTCATAGTTTTAGATTTAGAGCTGCCACTCGTTCCCATCCTTCATCCCATAGAGTTGTCACTGAGGAGACTCGTTCTCCTGGTCCGACTGAGTATGATAGGACTGCTTCTGCGGATCCTAGACCCAGTGGTGGGGTCTCTACACCTTCGGGCAAGGTCAAGGAGGACCCTGTGGAGGATGATCGCGAGGAGGAGGTGCATGTTGAGCCGACCGTTTCTGCTAGAGGTGGACCCGCTGGTTCATAGGAGCCTGCGTAGAATAGGGGTTATGGATCCTAGATCCTAGGGATAGAGCTACGGAGGATCTGAGGAGCTGCTGAGGACATGGAGGACTTGCTCTGGGACTTCTGCTTTTGGACTTTTGTTATATATTGTATATATTGAGAGGTCTTAGAGTGAGCCTTTATTTTGGAACAGTTGGTTTGTTTATGTTTTACCAAAACTTGCTATCTCGACTTTTATCACTTGCTACAGTTTGTACTGATGGGGTTATGTATCATGCCTTTTATCCTATATATATATATATATATATATATGCTTTATTTTCCTCAGCAGTGCCCCATAAGTATTGTTTTTACTTCCGCGAACTCTGATTTTAATTGACGAAGGAATTCGGCGAAAAATTATATTTTATATATATTCAAATTTCATTCGAGAGGCAAGTAATGCATTCAACTGATAAGCGCTGGTAACATTCTTTCTGATCACGAAAATGCGCTCTCGAAAGTCTTTTCAAAGCTAAGTTATTACTATGCCGAATTCATGTAACGGGTTATGTTGAAACGAGGTTTTCAATTAAGCAAGTACTAGTATTAAAAAGGAAAAATTTTCTAGCCCTAATTTTGATAGCAAGTAATAATCTATTTGGAAATATTAATTATTTTCAAGTTAAAAAGAGAGCGTCACACCTGCGGTGGTATCAGAGCATTGGTCCTGTTCCTCGTGGCCCCGAAGATGCAGCTAAGTGTGGTATTCAATGTTGATTGAATATGTTTGAGTAAGTTAGTAGTAGCATTTATGTTCCAAAGACCTTTTTAGTAACCCAAAGCCCATAGTGCAGGTCTTTCTATGGCAACTCGGAATAGAAACGTTACTAATGAGATGTTAGAACGAATTACAACTGTGCTGGAGGGTATGCAGCATCAACAGAGACAGCAATCGTCCCAAGGGAGAACTGGTAATCCATCTGCTGGCAACATGGCGAATCATGACGCTAAAACTCTGTCGGAGTTCAGGAAGTGCAATCCACCACGATTTGAGGGATGTTATAGACCTGATGAGGCAAACAAGTGGTTGTACGAGATCAATAAGATCTTCCGAACTCTGGAGTGTTCTGACGAACAGAAGGTGAACTATGCAGTCTACATGCTTCATGGGGAAGCTGAAAACTGGTGGGATCACACGGTCCAGTTGCTGAATTTTGAAAGGAGAGCAATCAACTGGGGAGTATTTATGGAGAAGTTTCTCAATAAATATTTTCCATAAGATTTGCGGAGGAAAAAGGAAGTGGAATTCATGCAATTGAAGCAGGGGGATATGAGTGTAGGGGAGTATGCTGCCCGATTCGAGGAGCTGATGAAATACTCTCCCTATTACTTAAATAACCCTGATGAAAGAAGTAAGTGTGTGAAGTTTGATGGTGGGCTAAGGCCGGAGCTGAAGTCTATCTTCAGTTATCAAAGAATTCAGAGTTTCCCTGCACTGGTGGACATGTGCAGAATGTATGAAGATGATAAGAAGGCGGAGTTGTTAGGAAGTCAAGTGAAGGGGGTTGGACAGAATTATGGACCCCAGAGAAAGAAGAAGTTTGACCATCGGAACAATGGTCCATATTCTAAGAACAAGGGGAAAGGCAAGGCAGTGATGGATAAGCAGAACAAGCCTCGCGATAATGCTCCTTAATGCGAGAAGTGCAAGCGTTACCATCATGGTCAGTTTTGCTGGTCCACAGGAGGATGTTTCAAGTGTGGGAAGCAAGGTCACTTTGCCCGAGAATGCAAGGAGTGTGCAAAGGGGGATGCAAAGGGATCTGCTGGAAAGCCTGTGGTACAAGGACGAGTGTTTACCCTGAGTGGTAGTGAAGCAACCCAAACCCCGAATCTCGTGCAAGGTAATTTTCTGCTCAATAATCAACCTTGCAAAATCATGTTTGATTCTGGAGCTACACATTCTTTTGTTTCCCCTGAATGTGTGAGTAGGTTGAATCTTAGTGTTTCTAATTCACCCTGCTATCTTAGCATAGATACCCCTACGGGTATACCGATCTACACCGCTAAAGTCTGTTTAGGGTGTAAGGTAGAAGTTCTGGGTCGTTTATCCCAGGTAGATTTGGTTTGTCTTCCTAACTTACAATTGGATGTGATCTTGGGAATGGATTGGTTGATAAAGAACCAAGTGATCATTAATTGTGAAGAAAAGACAATTCAATATAGGACCCTTGAACCGAAGGGCTATATGTGTTTATTCTCGGCTTCTGGAGAAGAAGAGTCGATGCTGATCGAAGAAATTCCAGTGGTGAGGGAATTTCCGGAAGTATTTCCTGAGGAGATACCAGGATTACCTCCAGTGGTGGGGTCTCTACACCGTCGGGCGAGGTCGAGGAGGACCCTGTGGAGGATGAGAGCGAGGAGGAGGTGCATGTTGAGCCGACCGTTTCTGCTAGAGGTGGACCCGCTGGTTCATAGGAGCCTGCCTAGCATAGGGGTTATGGATCCTAGATCCTAGGGATAGAGCTGTGGAGGATCTGAGGAGCTACCGAGGACATGGAGGACTTGCTCTGGGACTTCTGCTTTTGGACTTTTGTTATATATTGTATATATTGAGAGGTCTTAGAGTGAGCCTTTATTTTGGAACAGTTGGTCTATTTATGTTTTACCAAAACTTGCTATCTCGAATTTTATCACTTGCTACAGTTTGTACTGAAGGGGTTATGTATCATGCCTTTTATCCTATATATATGTATATATGCTTTATTTTCCTCAGCAGTGCCCCATAAGTATTGTTTTTACTTTCGCGAACTCTGATTTTAATTGACGAAGGAATTCGGCGATAAATTATATTTTATATATATTCAAATTTCATTCGATAGGCAAGTAATGCATTCAACTGATAAGCGCTGGTAACATTCTTTCTGATCACGAAAACGTGCTCTCGAAAGTCTTTTCAAAGCTAAGTTATTACTATGCCGAATTCATGTAACGGGTTATGTTGAAACGAGGTTTTCAATTAAGCAAGTACTAGTATTAAAAAGGAAAAATTTTCTAGCCCTAATTTTGATAGAAAGTAATAATCTATTTGGAAATATTAATTATTTTCAAGTTAAAAAGAGAGCGTCACAAATTCATTCCTAAATTACCACTAATCCTTGCTTTGAATCTTCAGCCTTCAATGGATTCCTCCTCCGAATGCTCTCCAGAGAATGCAATCTCCCTCAATAATTTCAGATTATTTCTCTCTAATCTCTTCCTAAACTAATCCTAAAAACATAAAATAGTAGATAAAATCCTAATCTCATTAAAATCCTTCAAAACTGATCAGAAATTGGCCCAATTGGGCTTTCTCGGACTTCGCGTGCCTGGGCGTGCAGACCAGCATGCCTGGGCGCGCTGTATCTGATAAGCCACAAATCACCGCTGCAAGCGCGCCTGGGCGCGCAGATCCCGCGCCTGGGCGTGCTAGGAAATTTTCGACTCCGTTTCTCTCCGTTCTTCTGTCATTTTCATGGTCTTCTTATGCTCTTTTCATCTCCAATAATATCTTCTCCAATTAAGGCTCTGAAATACCTGAAACATACCCAAAACAGATCAAAACGTTCAAAGGATTCTAATAAACTAAAAATTCCTAAAACTAATACAAAATACCTATATTTATAAGAGAAACAAGCTAAAAACCCAAGCAAAAGGAAGTGAAATTAAGCCTTAAAACATCATATATTAGACCTTCATCAATTATATAACAATTGTTTTATTCCAGTGTTCTTAATTAAAGGTTGTTCAATGGTTTAATCACTTAAGGGATTAAGGGTTATCAAATTGAATAATAAACGGTAATTGCACAAGAGGAATCTAGTAATTACTACCTCTGGAATTCTTATTGATTTAATGAAAAATAGAAATTCATAATTAGTAATTACGGTCCTACCATGAAACCATGTTCCTAACCTTTTCCCAATTGTTTTCTTTTATCGATCTTTAATTTGTTGTTTTCTTATTTAATTTCACATTTTCTTAATTCAATCAATCAAATACAAGTTTCACGTAGTAATCTCAAATAACCAAAAGAATTATTAGAAACAATTTGCAATCCCCGAGTGGAACGATAATTTTACTTACTCTTTATTACTTGTGCAATCGGTACACTTGCCGAATTGCCAACAAGTTTTTGGCGCCATTGCCGAGGATTGAAATTCGATTCTAGTAATTGTTAGGTTTTATTTGTAATTACTTGCGTAACTTGTACCTTTTCATGTATAACTATTATTTTAATGATGATTTAGATTGTATGAGATTTATTTCGGATTCACCTTCTTCATATTATTATGTACATAACATAAAAGCTCCATGGGAAATAGCTGTAGATAAATTGGCCCAAAATCTTACTAGCATCATTGAAGAAACTAAAATCAATTTTCAAATCCAAAGTGCTAGATTAAGAAATCTCGAAATTCAATGGGAGCAATTGCTTAAAATAATTGGGGAGAAATTTCCTGATTTGATTAAAGCTCCATGGGAAGAAGCTGAGAGAAATTTGCTCAATTTTTTTCTATATTTGTTGAGGAAACAAAAATTAATTTTCAAATCCAAAGTGCTTTTTTAAGGAACCTTCAAATTCAAATTGAGCAAATTTCAAAGTAGTTATCTGAGGAGTCACAAGCATCACCACCAACTTTTGACTTTCCAAAAAGAAAGAAAAAAGTAGTGGTGATGGATGTGACCAATAATCAACCCCTTATGGAAGATCAAAGTTCTAACAAAGTAAATGAGAATGTGCATAATAAGTTTGAGGAAGTAGACCGAAATACAATAGAAGGTGTGAATATGGTAGAAGAATTTGATTCATCCTTGCATGCCGAATTTCATGCACTAAAAAATTTGGTTAAATCAATTGCATGCTTGGATGACTCAAAATTTTTCCACTAGCTATATTCAACCTCTGTGTTTTCATGAAAATTCTCACAATCAATGTTAAACAATAGGGACCCTGAAAAGGTTGTTTTCCTTATTCATGGAATTAACACCTTCATGAATGGGGAAAAAAATAATTTTTCTGAGATGATGCATGGTGTAAGGAATGTACCTTTTGACCCTAGTGGAATTGAGCTTATTTCTAAAACTTCCTTACTCAACCATCATCTATGCTCATTCCCATGGGATATGGGAGTAACTTGTTATTCCTGTATCACATGGGAGTTGAGCCATAGAATTTGGGATCCTGGTGGATTCTTTCTAACTTTGTAGTAGTGTAGGTTTTGATTTTTTTAGTTAGTTAGTTGAATAAAGAGTTGGAACTTTCTATATGTAACTGCTAATGCGGTGCTTTTAGCACCATTTTTAGTTGTTCATGTGACACAGGTGAATAAGTTTGGGGGAGTCTCCTCCATGGTGCATCAAGAGAGAATGTTGTACTACAAAGGGAAGTTTCCTAACTTCTTGCATTTAATTTAATTTTTATTCTGTAGTATAGGTTAGATTAGTTTGCTTGAGGACAGGCCAACCTCTAAGTTTGGGGGAATGGACAAAATAAAAAATTTTCTGACTTGAATTGTTCTCCCATATTTGGTATTGGTTTGTGTCTTGGTAGAAGTGGGTAATTATTCTAGACTTAGGACTGTTTTTCTTATGATAGGTGTAAATACTTAGTTTAGGATTAGACTCATTGACTTTTGATATTGATTTGATTGAGCTGTGAATATGTTGAGACTTGGTTATTTTGACAAACTGTTTAGGAACAAGTGATTAGTGAACTGGCTTTAGCCTAGTGAGTTATTTGAGCTCATACACTGAAAGGGGTATGTATTATGTGAAATATTTGATTTGAAACCCCTATTTCTTTCATGAGTGTTGTTCTCATTGGCTTTGTGTTCTAGAACTTGACTTGTGACCATTTCAAAATTGATAATTGTTTGCATGTAATAAAATTTTTAAGGCACTTAGGATGTGTTTTTGTGGCCTTCAACTGATTTGCATTGATAATGTTCCCTTAGTTGCCCATTTTGAGCCTAAAATAAAAATTTGATTTTCTTTGGTACCCTACATTGATTTGAAAAATTCTTTGTTAGTACCTTTTGAATTTTGAATGAGCAATCGAGAGGAATGATTCTGAAAAGAAAAAATATGGTAAAAGTGAATGAGTTCTATTTCTCTTCCAAATGAAAAAAAGAAAATATAAATAAAAAGGAAGAGAATAGAAAGGAAAAAAAAGATGTGAAAAAGAAAAGAAGTATGAAATTGATTGTCAGTTGAGTTTGAGTCTTTAAAAAAAAGTTCATTGCTCATTCATAATTTTAGAGGGAAATTTGTTTTTGCATTTTAGCCCTTAGTTTTATCTCTTCTTTCTTTTATCCCACCTTACACTTTTAACCATGGCCTCATTACAACCAAATATAAGACCTTTTGATTTTTGTGTGCATTCAATAATTTAGTGGAGATTTGGGTCTATGGTCAAGCTTATGGTAACACATTGTCATTGTATGAACTTGAGTGAATTACATATATATAACCCTTGATACACATGAGAGATACACTGTGAGGTTGAGAGTGTTCACTGATCATTAGTTCTTTTGGAGTTTGTTTTTCTAACCAGGTTTTAATTGTATTAATTGCTTGTGATAAAAAGTGTCTGAGTCAGTGAGTCGAAGTCCTAGATTAGGTGTGTACATGTTGATTTAGGAGGTAGTCTTGATTTTATGAGTTTTTATTTTACTTTTGCTTGGGACATGCAAAATACTAAGTTTGGGGGAGTGTCCTTGGTGGAATTCCTCCTTATTCACGAACTTCAGCGATCTCTCGTGGAGCTCATTCATGGTCTTGGGAGGTTTCCCAATTAAGGAATTTCGGAGTTCACTGGAAGGAGCCCCTGTAGGCGTAGCAGGACCGACACCCTAGCCTCCAATGAGGGAATCTTCCCAGCCTCATTCATGAACCTCGTAAGGAACTCTCTCAGCGTCTCCCCCAGTTTTTGGGTGACCGCTGTCAGAGTGTGGTCTAACCTCGGGAGCGCTAGGCTGGTGGAGTACATGTTAAGGAAAGCGTGCTTTAGTTCGTCCTAAGACCGGATGGATCTTGGTGGAAGAGTGCTAAACCAAGTCAGCGCGCCTTCGTCAAGGGTCAGTGGGAAGGCCCGGCACTTCATACCATCCTCATTGCCATAGTACAGTATCGCCTACTCGTAGTTGGCGATATGGTTTGCAGGGTCGGTAGTGCCGGTGTACCTTTGAATGTTGGCTTGCCACGAATACTGCTGCGGTGTCCGGAAGGCTATGATTTCGTCGGAGAAAGGGTGTCTCGGGTGAGAAGAGTGTCCCATCGGATGTTGATCGGGATGGACCGCCAATGTCGGGAAAGTGTTGAGAAAAGAGGAGGAAATTCTGAGTGGTGGGGGCATAGTCGGATGGAGAGGTGAAGGTGGAGGTAAGTTTTCATTAGGTCCTCCCATAGGTGTGGGGATTTCATGTGGGTTAGCACGTGCGATCTGCGCCATTTTTGTTTGTTGCATGTCGGCAATGACCTGATTTTGGCTCTCGATCATGGCTGTTTGTCGCTTTAGAACGTCCATGATTTCGTTAGTAACTCTGGAAGATCCTGTGTACAGTCTAGAGTGGCCCTCTGATCGTACTGCACTCTCCCCCCTCTGTAGAGTTCTGAACCTCAAATCAGATCACCGTAGCTCTTCATGAGAGCGGGGTCTGTGACTTGAGGCTCTTGTGGGTCTTCGCTTCGTAGTTGTCTCGGTGGCAGCAGAGCGAGTATGCGGAGGACCCACCCTTCTCCACTCGTTGCTAGAGAGGCGAACCCTATGCGGCAGAGGTAGCCTGGGGGGTAACATCTTGGAGGTGGCAGTGTCATCATCAGAGGCTGTCAACCCCTCCACAAGCCGTTGTTGAGGATGAGCCTCTTATCTGCTTATGGTGGGGCCTTGCCCCTCTACGGCACCATCCTGAGGAGGTGGTGATGGAGCCACTGTGGCTTCAAGACGGAGGGGAGGTTCCACTTGGCCTCTACGGCCCAGTCCTCCACGTCCTGTACGGCCACGAGAGGTGCCTCCACAACCCCCAGCAGTGTTCATGTTGTTGTCAGCCATCTTGCTAAAAGAGGGAAAGTGGAGAGAGTTTTGGTTCTGTTGCTTTTTTTTGGAGTGGATGAGAATCGAAGTTTAACGGTTCCCACAGACGGTACCAATATAGTGGATCAGAAAAATAGGGAAATGTTCCTGACCAAGGGGACCTCAAGACCAGTGACTGGTGGCCCTGAAATCTAAGTGTGATCAGGAGTTTATGTATGACGGTTATGGAAATATCTGAATATTCAATAGGAATACCCAACGTCTCCCTCTTTCAACAAAGTTTCTGCACAGAGTAACAACTTAGGGATGAGAGAAAGTACCTGAACCCTAGGCAGCATTATGCCTTTTATAGGGTGTGGCAAATAGGGCCCAAAGGGGAGGCCCTTTAGGGTTTACATGCTAACATCAAGTTCAGGGAATATCTGCAAAATATCTGGTATTTTCCCTGGATTAGAGTGACACTTCATATTCTTGAACCTGGACAGGTCAGCATGTCCCTTCTCATGTCTAGCCCATATTAAGGATGTGGGGTGTATGGCACGTGACCTGTTCGGCGTCCCGAGGTCGGATGAATGCATACTCATCCCTAGTTAGGCCACTTGGTGTTCTCCTTAAGAGGGCCGAGTTTACGGTCGGTCAACGACCATGTGGGGGGTCCGACCTGACGTTCGACCTGTAGAAGGTCGGTCAACGCGTGAGACTCCTGATCGATCCGAGGTCGGGTTAACTAGTATGGATCCGACCTGTGCGGATGTCAAGTGTACTTCTTGATATGCCGATCTTGTATTAGGCCATAATTTGTCCAGCTGGAACTGCTGGTAATACTGGTTAACCCTATAGTTTTGATGATTACAAACAACATGTTCAAAGTCAATCAAGCTCACACAAGTTCAGCTCTCAAGCTCAAGCAAATGAAGACTCTGTTGTGTTTTCTCTTTCCTCTAAGAACTCATGTAAGGTAATATGATTATAAATATCAAGTATAAGGCCAATAGGATTGTCAAGAGAAGAAAGAATGTTTTTCTATATTTTTGTTAAAATGTTTTAAGGAAAATTTATATGAGAAAACCTCTCGTTACAATCATGTTTATGAAAATCGTTTTTATCTTTTAAGCAAAAGTAATCGATTACTGAGCTTCAGATTTGTAACCTGAGAGTTTGTAATGGATTACCTGATCTAGGATAATCGATTACTTCAGAAGGTCTCTGACCTGAGAGTTGATAATCAATTACTTGTGATCAGATAATCGATTAGCTTTAGTCTGTGATTTTTGTCAATTTTCCTGAAACCTTGTAATCGATTATTTAGGCTCATTAATCGATTACCGTTAAAATTCTTCATCAGTGTTTTTACTTGAGAGCCTGTAATCGATTACTTAGGGTTTGGTAATCCATTACTTTTTCAAATTGCTGAAAGCCTGTAATCGATTACCCTGACTAAAGTAATCGATTACTTTAAATCTTTTTGAAATCCGTGTCAGAATCAATCAGTGTCGTTTCCAGATTTGTTTTTACTTAATTGATTCTGATTCATTTTCAAAAATAAATATTTGATTCAGTTTTTGAATATATTCCTTTTATGTTTTGAAAATCAAATCTTAATTTATATTTTTCAATCTTATTGATTTGATTGGTTTTTGAAAATAAGATTTTATATTAGTTTCCATATCAGAAAAAATCATATTCCTCTTCTTCTTCTCTCACGCCCTCTTCTCTCTTCTTCTGATCATCTTCAAACTTTTCACGCTCTTAATTTTTGGTTGAAGAGAAATCCTATTTTGGCCTATACACTTGTGACAATCACATTGCCATAGAACTTATTGTTGTATCCGTGTTATTGAGAACACATCAATTGTATCACTCAGCTCACATCAATATTTTGTATCAAACCTTAGTTGTAGAGAGTGTCTCCCTAGGTGTCAAGGATCGAATCCTTGTGGTAGGGTGAGGAACCCTTGTGTGTTATTTGAGGTCCCTAACGAACGGTCGAACCAAGTAGTATGCGGGGCGCTATGGTTGTAATTGGGTCGAACACAATTGAAAGGCAATAGAACTCTCAAGCGGGTCGCTTAGGGACTGGACGTAGGTCTTTCGCTCGAAAGACTGAACCAGTATAAAATTGGTTTGCGTTCCTCTTTCCCTTATCTCTTTAATTTCCGCATTGCTATATTCTTATTATTTATTTCCGCGCTTTACGTTCAATATTATTGTGCTTCCGCTTTTATCGTTGTACTCTCAAATCATCTCCATCACGAAAAGATCTTTTTAACAAACTCATTCGAACGAATTTCAATAATTTTAATAAATCTTGATCCACCCCCTCTCTCGAGATATTGAAGCCAATTCTAACAAGTACACTATTTACCTTATGTTTGTTTCAGTTATTCTCTGCAATTAAGGATAATGGCCATGGTGGTCGAAACTCTTTTGAAATTAAGATTGGATGTTTTGAGATTAATGCAAATGATATTTTGTTCCGCAATTACAACTATCGTACTTTTGTGAATGATGAATGGATGATTATGGATTGTGACACTATTTTTGGGAAAAGAATTTAAGTCGTAAGTGAAATGAATTAAGTTATTTTTTAAAAAGTTAAGTAAATCAATTTGTATAATGCAAGCCTTTTGGGAAAATAAATTAAAAGGATATGGTTAAAAAAAATGGCGCGAATTTTTACTAAAATTCTAAGATCCAAATTGGGGTGTTACACTTGGGTGAGCCATAGGCCCCACTCCCCTGATAACCAGCTAGTCCTAACGCCATGGTTTTAGTATACCATTAGTTCAGCAATGGGCTATAGGGAGAACGCATATGAGTTGCTGGCGCATGGGCTAAATTGTCGTGGTTATGAGTATGGGGATAAGTGCAACTGTACCTTGGGGAGATGTAATTGCTGTGAGTTGGCTATGAAAAATTAATGAATAGGTCGAGTCCTGGCCCTTTAGAAGCACTCCGAGTAGTGATTGTTAGTACTATTTCAGAGTGAGGTTTAGAATGGGTCGAACAACCTTAGAGTAAATAATTTAAAAGACTTTCCTAACCCTGGGAGTTGAGTGGAGAGGAAAGATATCTTGGGTACCTGGGGGCAAGGACGGCGAACGTCAAGAAGCCAACGAGGAATTCTCTAGGTGGGATGATGCTACAATGGTCGGGTCGTTACGGCTGAGCAAGCCGTAGTAAGGACAACACTGTAGACTAGAGACGGACTGTCGCCCCCTTGAGCTAGTCTTGAACAGTGAGAGGGAAACTAAACAAGGCTAGATGGGCATCGTGCCTGGGGCACCTTTATTTTGGAATTCCATTGATATATTGTTTTGGGCTAGCCACGTGTGATGGTTGCAGCACTGCTTTTGCTTATGACATCGAGGCCAGTATTGTAAAGTTCCTGTACATCATGTTTGCTTTTCGACTTAGGTTTGGTTGGAGTTTGGACGAGATGCAGTCGTGTGTGTTGACTGAACTTGTTACCTCAATAATATTCCTCCCCATATCATTGACAGATGCGATAATGCTAAAACCTTGAATAAAAGATTAATGATTCTAAGAATTCTCTCAAGCATTTAAGCTATATGAATTTATGTATATCTATGTGATTATGTATATTGTTTGTTGATCTTTAATATTTTGTCTAGCATAAATACATGTCGTCGACGTAACTCGTCTGAATCACTTACTCTCTCTTTCTCCCCCTGTGTTGTGTGTGTTATCTTGTATATGTACTAGATGATGGACTGTATGAAGATCTTTTGGAACGGAGGTGAATTGATGGAGGCTTTTATTCGTGAGGATAGCCACTCTGCACAGTATGTTATGGAAGTGACTAGCATACTAGCATGGTAGTAATGAGGGTCAGTTATGTGTTATCTTACTATTGGATCGTATTGCTCTGCCTCCCTTTATGTATGTACCCTTATGTTATTTTCTTTATCAACCTTTTTGTAATGAAATAATATTAGTAATGCACGTTGAGTAGCATCGCATCGTTTAGGAATAAATGAATGATTTTAAATTTGATAATTCTGCAACAACCATTAATATGTTTTTGTAAAATGAGTTTGAGAAAGAAAGTTTGTGATAGCTCGATTTGGGAGCTTAAGATAAGTAACATTTCATGACTAAGTGGACAACGTACAACCCGGTTTTGGAGCTCGAGATACGTGGTAATACCTGATGAAGTAAACCATGATGATTGTTTAAAAAGTGAAATTTTTTTAGGAAGGAAGATCTCTTCATGAATAAGACTTGAATCGTGTTACATTTTTTTAAAACAAAATTTACTCAGATTTTCACTATAATTTTTAGAAGTAAAAAAATATTTTCAAGTTACCAAATCGGGATGTTACATTGCCAAAGAATGTTCATGACTTATTAGTTACCCTTCGGAGGCGCTTACTATAGGGAGGCTTAGAAGAGAGAAATAAAATTTCTTGGGTTAGTTTGTCTGATGTGTGCTCTCCAAAGGAAGAAGGGGTTCTTGGAGTTAAAAATGTAGAGTGGTTTAACTTAGATTTTCTAGCTAAGTGGAGATGGTGAATGCTTTATTCTAATACTCTATGGACGCATGTTTTGAGGGAATGGTATAGTTATTTTAGACCTACTCCACTATATCTTGACCATGAAACAGAGCCTCGTGGTGGTGGAGGCATATTTGTGCTTTGGGAAAGATAGCCAATTCAGTGGTTACTTGAAATTTGTTTGCTTCTCGGGTACAACAGGTTGATGGAAGTGGTTTGGATGTTTCTTTTTGGGATGATGCATGGATAGGTGATGATTCACTGAAAAACTAATCCCCAAGATTGTATATTCGATCTCTCTCTCTCTCGACAGGTATAAGAAGGTGGTTGAGATCTTTGATGTGATTTTGTAGAGGTGGAATTTCTCTTGGCAATGCCACTTTTTCTACGGGAGAATAAGATTTACCAAGAGCTATTGGTTTTTCTTGGAAAGGAAATTTGCGTCCAGCAGTTTGTGATTCTTGGAGATGGGACTGTTCCAAAGAAGGTTGCTACACGGTTAATAATGGTTACGCATTGCTTACGAGTAATTTGGAAGCTGGATATGTGCATTTGTGACGCTTTCTTTTTAACTTGAAAATAATTAATATTTCCAATAGTTGAACACTTGCTATCAAAATTAGGACTACAAAATTTTTCATTTTTAAAACTTATACTTGCTCGTACATAAACCTTTTGTAATATAAACCAGTTTTTGAAATTCGGCTTTATAATATCTTAGCTTCGAAAAGACTCTCGAGATAACATTTCCTTATTTATAGAAAACATTATTTGAAGTTATTATTAAAACATATCATTTGCCTCTCGAGTGGTTTTGAATACACAAAAAACATAAACTTATCGCCGAATCCTTTTTAAATAGAAATCAGAGTTCGCGGAAGTAAAAATAATACTTATGGGGCACTGCTGAGGTAAAGAAACATCATATATATATAGAAAAGTCATAATATACACCCCATCAGTACTGACAATAGCAAGTGATAAAAAGTCGAGATAGCAAGTTTTGATGAAACATATACAGACTAGCTGCATAAACTAAAAGCTCACTCCAAGACTTCTCAATATATACAATATATAACATAATCCAAAATAGAAGTCCCAGAGCAAATCATCCGTGTCCTCAGCAGCTCCTCAGATCCTCCATAGCTCTATCCCTAGGATCTAGGATCCAAAACATCTAGGCTATGCAGGCTCCTATGAACCAGCGGGTCCACCTCTCGCAGAAACAGTCGGCTCGACATGCACCTCCTCCTCGCTCTCATCCTCCACAGGGTCCTCCTCGACCTCGCCCGACTGTGTAGAAACCCCTCCACTGGGTCTAGGATCTGCAGAAGCAGTCCTATCATAATCCGTCGGACCAGGAGAAGGAGTCTCCTCAGTGACAACTCTATGGGAGGAAGGATGAGAACGAGTGGCAGCTCTAAAACGAAAACTATGGAAACGACGCATAGGTCGAGCCGGGGGTGGTCCTCTATATGTATAAAAAGGTGGAACATGCATAGTATAGACTAATGGGATCCTAAATCGACGACTTTGCACCCGCACCAGAGGGTTAGGGTGGTAGAGAGTGATCTCCACCTCCCCCTCAAAAGTGGCGCGGTGCTCCTCATACGTCCATATACCTCTAGGGGTAGGGCGTATCTCGATGCAAGCTAGGTATCTGGCCATCACCTAAACAGGGCACAGGGAATAAGTATACAGAAATACATAATTGATAAAGACTAAAATTTACAATCACAAATATATCATGGACAGATCATAATGCAAATACATATGAGCACACCAGTTTTTAACATTATAAATCTTATAATGCAAGTGGCATGATGTATGATTTTCTATCCACAACTGAGGCCTCTAAAGTCCATCTTGGACGTCCATCCAATGCACCCTTGTGTTCCCGGAACACCGACATTCGTTCCCAGAACGTAATGCCGAACCATACTTGGATAATAAGCATCACTCCCGGAGTGTGCACCACGTTCCCAGAACGCATAAAAACCAGGTCCCGGACACTGGCCACATATCTATAACGTGTCATCAAGTAGGTTATAATTTGGTACTCCCGGAGTACCCTCCTCATATTCCCAGAATATGATAAACGTTCCTACCAACCAGACTTCCAGTCTATATGTATGCACAAACATCAGGGTTGGTTTTATCTTTACATTAATTAATGTGATTTAGAAATATTCCAATTTCTATTCTGAATGACTTATTTGAGGAAAAATCTTTGACATAAAAATTCTCCTTTGAATTTTCTCAAAACATGTCTTTAAAAACTTAGGTTGGGTAAAACCACATCAATGGTATTCAAAAACTTAACTTTTTATTTTTCAGATTCAGGTACTAACCGGTTACAGTCTCAGGCTAACCGGTTAGAATTACAGAGCTGAACTGTTTACCATTGCAATTCAGAAAAACCCTTTTTTCTTGAATTCTCTACCCAATCTATACACCATTTAAACCTTGTTTTATGCCTCAAAAATCACAGTTTCCATCATTCAAAATTAAAATCACATTTATCTTCAATAATACATAATTTTCTCTTGAAAATTATTTCATTGAATTAAGGTATAAACCTTTACCCTCAATCTGAACCATGACACTTTATATTCAGATTATTCATAATGGAATTACAGTATAGATTTAAGCACAATCCCCAAAAGACTTAAGGACTGATTTGATAAACTAATTTTCTTTGAAATTCTGCAGTGTCTAACCGGTTACGAATATCGAGTAACCGGTTAAATTATGCAGTCAGTCCCTTAAATTAAGAGTTTTGACACATCATTTTCTTTGTTTCTCAAATGTAACCAAATTCCAGTATTTAACAGGGTTCATATACCTTAACCAAACATGTTTCCTCACAGAAACAAAATCAAAGTGCATGCATCAAGCTTTTTGCATCAAATTGCATAAAAAATCACATAAACACAATTTAATACAACAAAACTCAGAACAACCTTTCAAATTCAGAATTCAGCATCGACATACTTTGCATGCATCAAAATAAAGTTGCTCAAAATCATAATGAGCAAGATTTTGGCCTCCAAGCCTTGGTGCCATAATGCACATAATGCCCTTTTTGAGTATTGTGAACTCAAATCCTAACTCACTCAAGTTTTAGTCTAAATCTAGTATAAGGTAGACTTCTCCCATACCTTAAGACTGAAATTGATGAAGATTCGACACAGAACTTGAAGAAAATCCCCAGATTTCACACAAACTCACAGCTCTGCTCTCAGCCACGAATTCCACCAACAGAGTCCAAAGATCAGAGGATTTGACACAGAAATTGACCAAAGAAATTGGGGAAAACCATTAGGACTCAAAATAGGTAACATGCACTAGGAAAGAGAAAAGATTTGGGGCTTAATGGTGAGCTACACTTACCAAAATCAAGGCTTGAATTCAGCTCCCAGATCAGGAAAATACAGAACCCAGACTTCAAACCTCAAGCTTCCAAGATGGATTTCTCCTTCCACACACACTCTTGTCTTACAAATTTGGTATCAACACGAAGCTCTGGATGTAAGCTTCGTGTTTGTGTATCACTCGTCTCTCAACACTCAAGAACGAAAGAGAATTTGCTTCCACGAATCTGAAACCATAAATCACAGCCTCTCCCCAAAATCAGAGTATCAACAACCCCATTCTTCAACAATTCCACTATATATAGACTAATCACGTTTACATGCACACTGACGCGTGGTTTTCCACTCAATTCAGGCTGTTATCGTGGCGAATTTTGGATTAATCAAGTGATTACTCATCAAAATCCACTAACCCAGTTTCCGGGTTCATTGTCTAACCGGTTACAGGGCATTACTAACCGGTTAGATTAGTTCAAAATTTAAAAATTAATATTTTTAAATCTTTCCCTCCAAGAACCTTTTCAATATTACCTTTAGGTCCTCATTCAGGGACCAAAATGCAATATCCTTATATTTTGCATTTATTTGCCATATAAAAATATGTCAACTTCTTTTTATATTTAAGGCTAATTAAATACAAAACATAAACTTGGAAAATTTCTATAAATTAATAATAAAACTTTTTATTATTAATTTCCTATTATTCGGGAGACGAAAATTAAGGGTGTTACACTACTCCCCCACTTAAAAGGAATTCCGTCCCCGAAATTCTAGTTTACAAAAACAACTCCGGATACGCTTGACGCATCTTCTCCTCTAATTCCCATGTAGCTTCGGATACGTCAGCATTTTCCCATATCACCTTAACCAAAGGTATTTCCTTTCCCCTAAGCTGCTTGACTTCGCGATCTTCTATTTGAACTGGTCTGGTCTCAAAGGTCAGGTTTTCCTTCAGAGATAGGTCGTCGGGTTGGAGCTTCAGAATAACGGATGGGTCATGCACATACTTCTTTAATTGCGAAACGTGAAAGACGTTGTGCAAATTGGATAAAGATGGTGGTAAAGCCAATTGATAAGCAACAGGACCAACTCTCTTAAGGATTTGATATGGACCTATACACTTAGGCGAAAGCTTTCGGGTTCTCAAAGCTCTACTAATTCCTTTCATCGGGACTACCCGAAGGAACACATGATCGCCCTCAGAAAACTCTAATGGTTTTCTCCTCTTATCCGCATAACTCTTCTCCCGACTCTGAGCCGCTTTCATCTTTGCCTGAACCATCTTAATCTTCTCAGATGTTTGCTGTACCATCTCTGGTCCAACTATCAGGTTCTCCCCCACTTGGAACCAACATAGCGGGGTTTGACACTTCCTTCCATACAACGCCTCGAACGGTGCCATTCCAATGCTCGCATGATAGCTGTTGTTGTATGTGAATTCTGCAAGAGGTAACACTTGATCCCAACTTCCTTGTTCTTCAAGTGCACACGCTCGCAATACATCTTCCAAAGATTGAATTGTTCTCTCCGTCTGGCCATCCGTCTGTGGATGATACGCAGAACTCAATTTCAACCTTGTTCCCATAGCGTCATGCAGACTTTTCCAGAATTGTGACGAAAATCTACGGTCTCGATCTGACACAATACTCGAAGGCACTCCGTGAAGACGAACTACCTCCTTGATATAGATCTGGGTAAGCTTGTTCAAAGGAAAAAGCATATTTATCGGAATAAAATGCGCAGACTTGGTTAACCTATCCGCAACCACCCAGATTGCATCATGATTTGCTGCTGTCCTCGACAAACCAGACACAAAGTCCATTGAGATGCTATCCCACTTCCATTGGGGAATCCTCAGAGGTTGCAACTGTCCTCCCGGTTTCTGATGTTCTACCTTCGCTTTCTGACAAATCAAACACGCCGCCACATATTCTGCCACATCCTTTTTCAATCCAGACCACCAAAACATCTTCTTCAAGTCTTGATACATTTTGGTTGATCCAGGATGCATACTCATCCGATTCTTATGGGCTTCGTCAAGAATCAATCTTCTAACTTCCTGATCTCTTGGTATACAAATCCTTGTCCTGAAACGAAGGATTCCATCCTGCCCAATCTTGAAATCAGGTTCCCTTCCTTCTGAACCTAGTTTCCTCTTTTCCATCAATTCTTCGTCTGCTCGTTGCAACTCCCGAATCCTCTCCAAGAACTCGTTTGTGATTTGCAACATCCCCAACTTGATACTTGATGGCTCCACTTGTGTCAACAAGCTCAAGTCTCTGAATTTCTCAATCAACGCTGCTTCCTTAACCATCATCGCACTTATGTGGATTGCCTTCCGACTCAAAGCATCTGCAACCACATTCGCTTTACCCGGATGATAGTGGAGTTTAAAGTCGTAATCTTTCAAAAACTCCATCCATCTTCTTTGCCTCATGTTCAACTCTTTCTGGTCAAACAGATATTTCAAACTCTTATGGTCACTAAATACTTGAAATGTAGTGCCATAGAGATAATGTCTCCATATCTTTAAGGCAAACACGATCGCAGCCAATTCTAAATCGTGTGTCAGGTAATTTGTTCATGATTCTTCAATTGTCTCGATGCATAAGCCACTACTCTTCCTTCTTGCATCAATACACAACCCAGTCCTTGCTTAGATGCATCGCAGTAAACTTCAAAACTCTTGTGAGGATCAGGTAAGATTAACATAGGAGACGATGTTAACCTTTCCTTCAACTCACGGAAATTGACTTCGCACCGATCATCCCACACGAACGGTTGATCTTTCTGAGTCAACTTAGTCAAAGGTAATGCAATCTTTGAAAATCCTTCTATGAATCTACGATAGTATCCAGCCAGCCCTAGGAAACTTCTCACCTCTATCACAATCTTAGGCTGTTCCCAACTTAGCACTGAACTTACTTTCGCTGGATCCACCGCAATTCCTTCTTTAGAGATCACATGCCCCAGAAACATCACTTTATTCAACCAAAACTCACACTTCGTAAGCTTGGCATATAATTGCTTCTCCTTCAGGACCATTAACACAATCCTGAGATGCTCTTCATGCTCTTCCGGATTTTTAGAATAGACCAAAATATCGTCAATAAATACCACCACAAACAAATCCAAATATGGTCTAATGATCCGGTTCATATAGTCCATGAAAATAGCAGGTGCATTAGTCAATCCGAACGGCATCACAACATACTCATAATGACCCTATCGAGATCGAAATGCAGTATTGGGTATATCCTCCTCCTTTATCCTGATCTGATGATAACCCGATCTCAGATCAATCTTGGAGAATACTGCAGCTCCCCTCACTTGGTCCATAAGGTCATCAATCCTTGGCAAGGGATACTTATTCTTAATAGTGACCTTATTCAACTGTCTGTAGTCCACACACATCCTCATACTCCCATCTTTCTTCTTTACAAACAGTAATGGAGCTCCCCAAGGCGAAACGCTTGGCCTGATCATCTGCTTCTGCAACAGTTCCTCGATTTACTTCTTCATCTCTGCCATTTCTGGTGGTGCCATTCTATAAGGAGCAATAGAGATGGGACCAGCTCCAGGGACTAAGTCAATCCCAAACTCTATCTCTCGCTTCGGAGGTAATCCTGGTATCTCTTCAGGAAATACTTCCGGAAATTCTCTCACCACCGGAATCTCCTCGATCGGCATCGACTCTTCTTCTCCCGAAGCCGAGAATAAACACATATAACCCTCCGGTTCAAGGGTCCTATATTGAATTGTCTTTTCCTCACAATTGATGATCACTTGGTTCTTCATCAACCAATCCATTCCCAAGATCACATCCAATTGTAAATTAGGAAAACAAACCAAATCTACCTTGGAAAGACGACCCAAAATTTCTACATCACACCCTAAACAGACTTTAGCGGTGAAGATCAGTATTCCCGTAGGGGTATCTATGCTAAGATAGCAGGGTGAATCAGAAACAACAAGATTCAGCCTATTCACACATTCAGGGGAAACAAAAGAATGTGTAGCTCCAGAATCAAACATGATTTTGCAAGGTTGGTTATTAAGCAAAAAATTACCTTGCACGAGATTCGGGGTTTGGGTTGTTTCGCTACCACTCAGGGTAAATACTCTTCCTTGTACCACAGGCTTTCCAGCAGATCCCTTTGCATCTCCCTTTGCAGATTCTTTGCATTCACGAGCAAAGTGACCTTGTTTTCCACACTTGAAGCATCCTCCTGTGGACCAGCAAAACTGACCATGATGATAACGCTTGCATTTCTCGCAATAAGGAGCATTATCGCGAGACTTGTTCCTGTTATCCATCACTGCCTTGCCCTTACCCTTGTTCTTAGAATATGGACCATTACTTCGATGATCAAACTTCTTCTTCCTCTGTGGTCCATAGTTCTGTCCAACCCCTTTCACTTGGCTTCCTATCAGCTCCGTCTTCTTATCATCTTCATACATTCTGCACATATCCACAAGTGCAAGGAAACTCTGAATCCTTTGATAACTGAAGATAGACTTCAGCTCCGGCCTTAGCCCACCTTCAAACTTCACACACTTACTCCTTTCATCAGGGTTATTCAAGTAATAGGGAGAGTACTTTATCAACTCCTCAAATCTGGCAGCATACTCCCCTACACTCATATCCCCCTGCTTCAATTGCATGAATTCCACTTCCTTCTTTCTTCGCAAATCTTCTGGAAAATATTTATTAAGGAATTTTTCCATAAATACTCCCCATTTGATTGCTCTCCTTTCAAAATTCAACAATTGGACCGTGTGATCCCACCAGTTTTCAGCTTCCCCATGATACATGTAAACTGCATAGGTCACCTTCTGTTCATCAGAACACTCCAGAGTTCGGAAAATCTTGTTAATCTCATACAACCACTTGTTCGCCTCATCAGGTTTATATCCTCCCTCAAACCTTGACGGATTGCACTTCCTGAACTCCGACAGAGTCTTAGCATCATGATTCGCCATGTTGCCATCAGATGGGTTTCCAGCTCTCCCTTGAGATGGTTGTTGTCTCTGCTGCTGCTGCATGCCTTTCAGCACGGTCGTGATTCGTTCTAACATTTCATTAGTAATATTTCTATTCCGGGTTGCCATAGAAAGACCTGCACTATGGGCTTTGGGGTTACTAAAAAGGTCTTTAAACATAAATAATGCTACTAACTTACTCAAAACATATTCAATCAACATTGAATATCATACTTAGCTGCATCTTCGGGGCCATGAGGGACAGGACCAATGCTCTGATACCACCAAAGGTGTGACGCTTTCTTTTTAACTTGAAAATAATTAATATTTCCAATAGTTGAACACTTGCTATCAAAATTAGGACTACAAAATTTTTCATTTTTAAAACTTATACTTGCTCGTACATAAACCTTTTGTAATATAAACCCGTTTTTGAAATTCGGCTTTATAATATCTTAGCTTCGAAAAGACTCTCGAGATAACATTTCCTTATTTATAGAAAACATTATTTGAAGTTATTATTAAAACATATCATTTGCCTCTCGAGTGGTTTTGAATACACCAAAAACATAAACTTATCGCCGAATCCTTTTTAAATAGAAATCAGAGTTCGCGGAAGTAAAAATAATACTTATGGGGCACTGCTGAGGTAAAGAAACATCATATATATATATATATAGAAAAGTCATAATATACACCCCATCAGTACTGACAATAGCAAGTGATAAAAAGTCGAGATAGCAAGTTTTGATGAAACATATACAGACTAGCTGCATAAACTAAAAGCTCACTCCAAGACCTCTCAATATATACAATATATAACATAATCCAAAATAGAAGTCCCTATTGATTGTCTAGCAAGAGGACTAGGTCAGCAAGTAATATAGTCTGGAAGACCGAATATCGTCCCACAGGGATCGAAGTTGTTTCTAATAACTTTTCACCAATTCGTAATTATTAGTGCAACTTGTTATTGAAATTTAGAAGGAGAAGAAGAAATTGAATAATAATAAAATAAAATAAGAAGATTGAGGAGATAAGATGATTAGAAAGCAATAGAAAAAGGTTAGGAACTTGGTTTCATTGTATGATTCACTTATTTTAACTATGATTTATATTTTCCTTTAATTATCCTTCAATTCATGGACTATTCCTCTCAAATAGCAATAGTTAGATTCCTCTTAACATTACCCTTATTTTCTATATATTTAATCCTTGATCCCTCAACAAATTACAATATAAGAAAATATCCATCCAGCACAAGGGAATTAAAAAGCCATATAATCATCCAATTATATTCCTATATCTTGGACTGATTATACCATTAATTGCATGGCCTATTCAAAATCCCAACTTCCGTTGTGAATTAAGAAATCCAAAACATAAATTGATCAGGTTTATGTATTAAAAACTCAATTAATGCATGAATCAAAAATAGCAAAATACTAAATCATAAATTAAAATAAGTTACATCATACAATTTACACCATGTTCCTAACAAGAGGTTTTAGTTACACATATAGAAATAAAGAAAACAGAAGCAAAGAGAAAACCTCATATCATAGACAATACAGGTTAACTCTCCAAGAGACCTTCAATCCTTGTGCCTTGCCTCCTTGCTCTCAATAGATGTTACTAACCTCTCTCTAATCCTAATTGAATTCTATGATCTTAAAACCTACTGAAAACTATTTACAAATCCTCTATTTAAAGAGTAAAATAAATCCTAAAATAAATCTTAATTAAATCTAATAGATAAGGTCCATGTTTATCTTCTAATTTCTTACCAAATCTAAGATATGAAGCCAAATTAGACTTCTCTTCTTCTATTTTGTTCATAATCTGGTCAAATTGGGCTTTCTCATGTCTGACACTCAACTTAGGTCCTGATTTTGACCCTGAATATGGACGAATTTGAGCAAGGTTATTTCTGGTAAAGTTGTAGATCTTTTCCTTAGCTTTAAAATGATACCAGGATCGCCTTATTTGGATAAACGTAGCTCAAGTTATGGCCAACATAGCAAGCAGCGTCACTTTTACGCGGTTTGTGCGCCTGGGCACATCCGTCCTCACGCCTGGGGCGCTACGGACTGCTCCGGACTCCGTTTTACTCCGTTCTTGGACCGTTTCGAAGCTCTTTTCATCCTCTATCCAAATCCATCAATATATTTTGCATTTAAACTCCATAAGTACCTGAAACATACCCAAAAAGGATCAAAACGTTCCAAGGGACCCTAAACTACTAAAGATAATTAAAATCTACTAAAACGTCCTAACTTTGCTAGAGAAACAAGCCAAATACATAGTAAAAGAGAGTCAAATCAATGCTCAAATCTATATATATTAGACCCAAATCACTCCCCCAAACTTAGCATTTTGCATGTCCCAGGCAAAAGTAAAATAAAAATTCTAAACAAAAGACAAACTCCCTAAATCAACATGAATACACCTAATCTAAGACTTCGACTCATGACTCAAACATATATTATCAAAAACTATTTACACAATCACAAACTAGTTAGAGTAACAAACCCAATCAGAACTCAGGACTAGTGAACACTCTCAACCTCTTAGTGTATCTCTCTCAAGTGTATAAGGGTCATATTTTCAATTCACTCAAGTTCAACAATGATAATGTGTTACCATAGGCTTGACCATAGACCAGTATCTCCACTGAAATTATTGAAAGTATGCAAAAATCAAAAGGTCTTATTTTTGGTTGTAATGGGGCTATGGCTAAAAGTGTTCGGTGGGATAAAAGAAAGAAGGGATAAAACTACGGGCTAATTGCAAAGCAAAATTCCCTCAAAAACCATGAATGAGTAATGAATACAATAAAGACCAAAACTCTCATTAAAAACATCTTTTTTTTTCTTTCTTTTGATCATGCCCTTCCTTCTCTATTCTCTTCCTTTTCACTTTTTCATTTGATTCATTACTTCATTCTTTACTTTCTTTTTTCTTTTTTTCTTTTCTTTTTCTTTTTCTTGGAAGAGAAATAGAACTCATACAGTTTTTATCTTTTTTCTTTTTTCATCACATTCTCATTCAATCACATTCCACTTAATTCCTCATTCACAATTCCCAAGGTACTCACAATAGAGTCAATTAATGTAAGAGGGTACCAAAGAAAAAATATATATCATTATAAGGCTCAAAATGGGCAACTAAGGAATTTATTTATCAATGCAAACTATTTGAAGGCCACAAAAACACATCCTAGGTGCCTTAATCATCTTAATGCATACAATCAATTATCAATTTTGAAATCGTCACAGGTCAAGTTCTAGAAGACAATATCAAAGTGAACGCACTCATGAAAGAATAGGATCTCAATATCAGAATATTTCATAAAAATTTCATACCCCTCAATAGGCTCAAAAGCTCACATGGCTTAAGTCAGTTCACTAATCACAAGTTCTGAAAGCATTTGTCAAAATAACCAGTTCACAATTATATTTACAGCTCAATCAAATAGAGTCAAAAGTCAATGAGTCTCAGTCCTAAACTAAGTATGCACATGCATCAAAAGAGAAAAAGTCCTAAGGTTAGAAAAATTAATTACTCTTGCTAAGGACACAAACCAATACCAATATGAGAGAAAAATTCAGATCTGAAAAATTTTAATTTTTATTTTGTATATACTCCCCCAAACTTAGATGTTGGCTTGTCCTCAAGCAAACTAATCTACCCTAAAACTACAAAATAAAAATTAAAAACTACCTAAAAAGCTGGACAATATTTTTTTTTTTTGTGAGGTATAGGGGCCTGGGGTGTAATATTGAAAAAATTGGGGCTAATGGGGTCCAAATCCTACAAAAACAAATCTAATCCTAAAATAAATCTATCCCTAAAAAATAGAAAATAAAAAAAACCAAAATAAATTAAAAATAAAAAAAAATCTATTCCAAAAAAAATCCTAAAAAGATAAATCTAATCCTAAAAAGATAAAACAAATTCCTAAAAAGATATAACAAATTCCTAAAAGATATAAAACTAATCTAATCCTAAAAGATAAGATAAAAAAAATATCTGTTACTAAAAAAAATAAAAAAAAATAAATCTAATCCTAAGAGATAAGATAAAACTAATCCTAAGAGATAAAAAAAATATCTATTACTAAAAATAAAAAAATAAAAATAAATCTAATCCTAAGAGATAAGATGATAGAATCAGAATTTGACCCCAAAACTGAACTTTTGCACCCCTTTGGGGAAACTAGAAAAATTCCCCCCAACTCTGTAGCAACTCGCGCGCCTGAGGCGCGCGACCGCGTGCGCCTGGGGCGCACGAGGTCTGTACCACAATTTTTTTTTTTACAAAACTACCTAAGAATTGAAACCTACACTACTGCTTATGTCAAAAAGAATCCACCAGGATCCCAAATTCTATGGGTCAAATCCCATGTGATGCAACAATAATGAGTTATGCCCACATCCCATGGGAAAGACCTTGGGTTTTCTTTTCTTCCATCATCCATCATGAAGTTGTTAACTCCATTAGTCAAGAAGATTACTTTCTCATGCTTCCTATTGCATAATAATGATTCAGATTGTTCTAGATATTTTTCATAAAAGTACTTAGGCTGAATATAATAGAAAAAATTTGAATCACCCAAGCATGAACTAGATTTAATAAAATTCTTTATAACAACAAATTCATCATGCAAGGGTGGTTCAATTTTTTCTACAATTTTCAAACCTTGTATTTTTATTTTTCGATCCTCTTCCTCAAAACTATCATGCACAATTTCTTTTTCAGATTTTTGCTCCTCCAAAAGGATTTGATCATTGGTCACATCCATCACCACAACTTCCTCCTCTTTTTTAGGAGAGTCAAAAATTGTTGATAATGCTTGTGACTCCTCAGATAAATATTTTGAAATTTGCTTAAGTGCTATATTTATGTTCTCAAAACTTTTTCTGTTTTCTTCATTTATAAAACTAATTTCTTGAACACTACTACTAACTTTTTGAGCTAATTTCTCTAGGTTAATTTCCCATGACTCTTTCTCCACGGGGGAAGGAATTGGCTCAACACAAGGGAATCTAAAATTATTTTTGCGCTCTTTAGCAAAATCCTCAGTGGCTTGAGCAAATCTCTCTAGAGCTATTTCCATTGAGGTTTTACTAGGAGGAGGAGGCTCCACATGAGAAAATTGAGAATAATATCTTTCCTTTTTCATATCATTAATCTGTTGATTCATTATCTCTATATCTATTTCCCATTGGGCCTTCCTAGGAGTTATATTTTGTGCAACATAGTATGGAGGATAATGATAATATGGAATAAATCTATCACAATCTGAATCACTATTACAATTATAATTATACATGAGAAAGTACAAATTACACAAATAATTATAAAAAGTACCGAAAAGAAATTAGAATCGAATTTCAATCCCCGGCAACGGCGCCAAAAACTTATTGATTGTCTAGCAAGAGGACTAGGTCAGCAAGTAATATAATTTGGAAGACCGAATATCGTCCCACAGGGATCGAAGTTGTTTCTAATAACTTTTCACCAATTCGTAATTATTAGTGCAACTTGTTATTGAAATTTAGAAGGAGAAGAAGAAATTGAATAATAATAAAATAAAATAAGAAGATTGAGGAGATAAGATGATTAGAAAGCAATAGAAAAAGGTTAGGAACTTGGTTTCATTGTATGATTCACTTATTTTCACTATGATTTATATTTTCCTTTAATTATCCTTCAATTCATGGACTATTCCTCTCAAATAGCAATAGTTAGATTCCTCTTAACATTACCCTTATTTTCTATATATTTAATCCTTGATCCCTCAACAAATTACAATATAAGAAAATATCCATCCAGCACAAGGGAATTAAAAAGCCATATAATCATCCAATTATATTCCTATATCTTGGACTGATTATACCATTAATTGCATGGCCTATTCAAAATCCCAACTTCAGTTGTGAATTAAGAAATCCAAAACATAAATTGATCAGGTTTATGTATTAAAAACTCAATTAATGCATGAATCAAAAACAGCAAAATACTAAATCATAAATTAAAATAAGTTACATCATACAATTTACACCATGTTCCTAACAAGAGGTTTTAGTTACACATGTAGAAATAAAGAAAACAGAAGCAAAGAGAAAACCTCATATCATAGACAATACAGGTTAACTCTCCAAGAGACCTTCAATCCTTGTGCCTTGCCTCCTTGCTCTCAATAGATGTTACTAACCTCTCTCTCTAATCCTAATTGAATTCTATGATCTTAAAACCTACTGAAAACTATTTACAAATCCTCTATTTAAAGCGTAAAATAAATCCTAAAATAAATCTTAATTAAATCTAATAGATAAGGTCCATGTTTATCTTCTAATTTCTGACCAAATCTAAGATATGAAGCCAAATTAGACTTCTCTTCTTCTATTTTGTTCATAATCTGGTCAAATTGGGCTTTCTCATGTCTGACACTCAACTTCGGCCCTGATTTTGACCCTGAAGATGGACGAATTTGAGCAAGGCTTTTGCTGGTAAAGTTGTAGATCTTTTCCTTAGCTTTAAAATGATACCAGGATCGCCTTATTTGGATAAACGTAGCTCAAGTTATGGCCAAAATACCAAGCAGCGTCACTTTTACGCGGTTTGTGCGCCTGGGCGCATCCGTCCTCACGCCTGGGGCGCTACGGACTGCTCCGGACTCCGTTTTACTCCGTTCTTGGACCGTTTCGAAGCTATTTTCATCCTCTATCCAAATCCATCAATATATTTTGCATTTAAACTCCATAAGTACCTGAAACATACCCAAAAAGGATCAAAACGTTCCAAGGGACCCTAAACTACTAAAGATAATTAAAATCTACTAAAACGTCCTAACTTTGCTAGAGAAACAAGCCAAATACATAGTAAAAGGGAGTCAAATCAATGCTCAAATCTATATATATTAGACCCAAATCAGTCCCAGAGCAAGTCATCCGTGTCCTCAGCAGCTCCTCAGATCCTCCATAGCTCTATCCCTAGGATCTAGGATCCAAAACATCTAGGCTATGCAGGCTCCTATGAACCATCGGGTCCACCTCTCGCAGAAACAGTCGGCTCGACATGCACCTCCTCCTCGCTCTCATCCTCCACAGGGTCCTCCTCGACCTTGCCCGACTGTGTAGAAACCCCTCCACTGGGTCTAGGATCTGCAGAAGCAGTCCTATCATAATCCGTCGGACCAGGAGAAGGAGTCTCCTCAGTGACAACTCTATGGGAGGAAGGATGAGAACGAGTGGCATCTCTAAAACGAAAACTATGGAAACGACGCATAGGTCGAGCCGGGGGTGGTCCTCTATATGTATAAAAAGGTGGAACATGCATAGTATAGACTAATGGGATCCTAAATCGACGACTTCGCACCCGCACCAGAGGGTTAGGGTGGTAGAGAGTGATCTCCACCTCCCCCTCAAAAGTGGCGCGGTGCTCCTCATACGTCCATATAGCTCTGGGGGTAGGGCGTATCTCGATGCAAGCTAGGTATCTGGCCATCACCTAAACAGGGCACAGGGAATAAGTATACAGAAATACATAATTGATAAAGACTAAAATTTACAATCACAAATATATCATGGACAGATCATAATGCAAATACATATGAGCACACCAGTTTTCAACATTATAAATCTTATAATGCAAGTGGCATGATGTATGATTTTCTATCCACAACTGAGGCCTCTAAAGTCCATCTTGGACGTCCATCCAATACACCCTTGTGTTCCCGGAACACCGACATTCGTTCCCAGAACGTAATGCCGAACCATACTTGGATAATAAGCATCACTCCCGGAGTGTGCACCACGTTCCCAGAACGCATAAAAACCAGGTCCCGGACACTGGCCACATATCTATAATGTGTCATCAAGTAGGTTATAATTTGGTACTCCCGGAGTACCCTCCTCATATTCCCAGAATATGATAAACGTTCCTACCAACCAGACTTCCAGTCTATATGTATGCACAAACATCAGTGTTGGTTTTATCTTTACATTAATTAATGTGATTTAGAAATATTCCAATTTCTATTTTGAATGACTTATTTGAGGCAAAATCTTTGACATAAAAATTCTCCTTTGAATTTTCTCAAAACATGTCTTTAAAAACTTAGGTTGGGTAAAACCACATCAATGGTATTCAAAAACTTAACTTTTTATTTTTCAGATTCAGGTACTAACCGGTTACAATCTCAAGCTAACCGGTTAGAATTACAGACCTGAACTGTTTACCATTGCAATTCAGAAAAACCCTTTTTTCTTGAATTCTCTACCCAATCTATACACCATTTAAACCTTGTTTTATGCCTCAAAAATCACAGTTTTCATCATTCAAAATTAAAATCACATTTATCTTCAATAATACATAATTTTCTCTTGAAAATTATTTCATTGAATTAAGGTATAAACCTTTACCCTCAATCTGAACCATGACACTCTATATTCAGATTATTCATAATGGAATTATAGTATAGATTTAAGCACAATCCCCAAAAGACTTAAGGACTGATTTGATAAACTAATTTTCTTTGAAATTCTGCAGTGTCTAACCGGTTACGAATATCGAGTAACCGGTTAAATTATGCAGTCAGTCCCTTAAATTAAGAGTTTTGACACATCATTTTCTTTGTTTCTCAAATCTAACCAAATTCCAGTATTTAACAGGGTTCATATACCTTAACCAAACATGTTTCCTCACAGAAACAAAATCAAAGTACATGCATCAAGCTTTTTGCATCAAATTGCATAAAAAATCACATAAACACAATTTAATACAACAAAACTCAAAACAACCTTTCAAATTCAGAATTCAGCATCGACATACTTTGCATGCATCAAAATAAAGTTGCTCAAAATCATAATGAGCAAGATTTTGGCCTCCAAGCCTTGGTGCCATAATGCACATAATGCCCTTTTTGAGTGTTGTGAACTCAAATCCTAACTCACTCAACTTTTAGTCTAAATCTAGTATAAGGTAGACTTCTCCCATACCTTAAGACTGAATTTGATGAAGATTCGACAAAGAACTTGAAGAAAATCCCCAGATTTCACACAAACTCACAGCTCTACTCTCAGCCACGAATTCCACCAACAGAGTCCAAAGATCAGAGGATTTGACACAGCAATTGACCAAAGAAATTGGGGAAAACCATTAGGACTCAAAATAGGTAACATGCACTAGGAAAGAGAAAAGATTTGGGGCTTAATGGTGAGCTACACTTACCAAAATCAAGGCTTGAATTCAGCTCCCAGATCAGGAAAATACAGAACCCAGACTTCAAACCTCAAGCTTCCAAGATGGATTTCTCCTTCCACACACACTCTTGTCTTACAAATTTGGTATCAACATGAAGCTCTGGATGTAAGCTTCGTGTTCGTGTATCACTCGTCTCTCAACACTCAAGAACGAAAGAGAATTTGCTTCCACAAATCTGAAACCCTAAATCACAGCCTCTCCCCAAAATCAGAGTATCAACAACCTCATTCTTCAACAATTCCACTATATATAGACTAATCACGTTTACATGCACACTGACGCGTGGTTTTCCACTCAATTCAGGCTGTTATCGTGGCGAATTTTGGATTAATCAAGTGATTAATCATGTGATTACTCATCAAAATCCACTAACCCAGTTTCTGGGTTCATCGTCTAACCGGTTACAGGGCATTACTAACCGGTTAGATTAGTTCAAAATTTAAAAATTAATATTTTTAAATCTTTTCCTCCAAGAACCTTTTCAATATTACCTTTAGGTCCTCATTCAGGGACCAAAATGCAATATCCTTATATTTTGCATTTATTTGCCATATAAAAATATTTCAACTTATTTTTATATTTAAGGATAATTAAATACAAAACATAAACTTGGAAAATTTCTATACATTAATAATAAAACTTTTTATTATTAATTTCCTATTATTCGGGAGACGAAAATTAGGGGTGTTACAGCATTTCTTTAAGGATTTATGGTCAGCTATGGTGCCTACGAAGATTAAGGCCTTTTCATGGCAGGTGTTACTTGAGAGGCTTTCTACCAAGCTAAACTTGGGTAGACGTTGTACGATGTTAGATTTAATTCTACCTGTGTCTTTGGCGAGTTATGTGATGAATCTATACAACACTTATTTCTTGATTGTACACCAATATAGCAGCATAGGTATTTTTATAGCAGGATAGATTTTCCTATTAAACTTCCTTCATCTATGTTGGGTACTTATAATGCTTTCTACAATTACCGTAAGCAAGGACGTAATATAAGTAGGCTATTGGTATTTTGTAGTGGCATGTATTCTTATGGTCAGTTTGGCTTCTAAGAGATTAAGTGATTTCCAGAGATGGTTATTTTGATGTTGTTGGGTTCATGGACATGATGAGGGTTCGTTCCTGGATTTGGATTACAAATTTATAAAACGTTACAAATTCTTTTGATAATTGGTGTAACAGTCCATCAACATGTCTTGTTAATTCACAGATCAGACTTTTTTCTATAAAGTGAGGTTAGAGTACCTCTAGCACTATCTTAAAATTAATAATATACTTTGGTTTATAAAAAAACAAATTCCCACGGGAGTTATTTGTGTATTTGGTAGAGAGTAAAGAGGAAAAAGACTTTGCCTTGTATTATCATAGTTGATTAAAATATTATTGTTGCTTTTGAGCCCAGATATTATTCTAGAAGAGTTTGTTAATTCCTGGAGGAGTTTCGCAATAATCTTATGTGAGACGAAATGTTGATTCTTTGGGTTGTCAACTTAATTAGGTCGTAAATACCACACCTTTTCCAAAAATTTCGCTTTTTCAACTCAAGCTTGTCGACCCAGAAATCCAATTCTTTCTAGAAATTGGAAACAGAGAGAAAAATTTGTCTTCTGGTTTTATTTTCAAAACGGCAAAGAGGGATTAACATTTCATAAGCAAGAATTCTTGTTTTCTCAGGTTCACAAAAAAGGAAGAATATATCTTATTATTTCACAATTGGTCATTTCTATTGTCAATAAAGGGCCAAGGAAGAGAGGTATGGGATTGACAAGAGACATAGTGTGGTGAGAAAATTCTTGTGTTGGGATCATGATTTTCACTTTTTTCCATGACTATTTTAGGTCACGAATCGTTTTTGCCGTTGTTAAAAGCTTATCAGAAATTTGGAATTAAGAGTGACTGAAAACAAAGTAGATGATCATAACTAGATAAGTGAGAACTAGAGGTGAAAATAGAAAAATACGAAAATAAAAGCAATCTATAGAAATTGTGGGAGTGGCAAGAATATCCAAACTAGTTAAAGTTGATAATGATTGGGAATAAATGAGGTGTTATATCATTTCCCCAATTTAAGACATATTAGGTGCTATGTTTCCAACAAATAATGGAGGTCTGAGTATAAATTCTTTCCCATTGAAAGCCACTTTCATTAAGTCGTTTATATTTCTATTAACCTCAGCATTTCCAATTCCAAGTCATCATTTACATTTTAGCCATTTCATATGAAGAACTTTTACTCCATTTATCATTTAGAAAGAGCATAAGATTAGCTTGTCCACTACTTTTTACCCATCTTGTTAAATAAGATGCAATTTTCTTGAACTTGTTTATTTTTTAACATCAACAAAAATTGTATTTCTGCATAAAACCAATATTTATCTGGTTAATTTAATTATTTGCGTTTTGGCCCATATAGTTGTATCCTTCGTTGATTCAGGGGTTGTACAGGCCTGGCATTCCTATCTGCATGCTGCAAAAAGTCATGCATAGTAATCATTCAGTAAAAGTTAATTAAGAAAATGCACAAACCTAATCAATTTGATTTGATTTTTTTTACATTTATATATGCTCATATTCATAGTGAATTATTTGTGCATTATATATATATAAAAAAAAGTACTTACATCGTGGACTGCTTCTCTTAATAATTTGACTTGCGCCCATGATACACTTAATATCTGACCAATATCACAAGCATGTTTGAAGGTTAAAGCAAACTATTTATTACGATAATTACATGGGAAAAATATTTGGAATAAACTTAGAGAAATGTCCTCTAAGTGTTTTTTTTTGTTTGTAAAATATGGTGTGAATCATATTATACTTTGAGTTGTACCTTTTCATTAATGGACCAAATGACACCTTCAGAGCAAGGTGGGACAGTGAGGGAGCCCATGTATCTATAGTACTTGTTGCCACCCATCTTTATTTCCGAGGGATCAATCACCCCTATGCTTTTTTCAGCTTCTTCATCCACCATGGATTCTATGTATTTTGACAACTGACATAATTCAAGAATATCTATAATTATTCTCATTACTACGCTTATGACTCCAACATTCTGAATTTGTTTTTCTACATCTTGGTTTATTTAGATTGCGGAAAGAAAGAGAAATTACCTTAGAGAGTGTTGTATCAGGCTGAGCAATCCTAAATAGAACTGCAACAACAGCGAACTTGTTCTTCCCGTTTGGGTTTAGGCTATCATGAACCATGTGGAGCTCAAGGTCATACCTAACATTTCACATTTTTAATTAATTTTAATATTATTTCACACTTTTATTAGTTACTTTTAATTTAATTAAAAAAAATGAAAATTACTAAATTTACTTTTAACTATACATTGGGAGAAGATTTTATGTATTGCATTTTTTGCAACTCTATGTTCCAAAATATTATGATTTACCAAAAAATAATAACTTATTATAATTTTAATTAAATTTAAGGTTTTTCTAACCTATGCGATCATGCTTAGGAGTAAACCTTAAAAGTATATTTGTATTGAAAAACTAAATATTTATTTATTGATTCATTATATATATAGTTACTCGTAAAAACTGAGGGTGTGTTTGCTTTGCACACACGAAAACGTTTTCAGTTTTCATTTTCTATAACTATTGATGGTTCTAATTATGATCTCGTTTTTTCATTTTAGCTTTTGTTAATTATAATGAGACCCCGTATTTTCATTTCATTTCTTATTTTCAATAATTATACAAAAATTGGTAAAAATTACAAAAAGTTATTTTTGTTATTTCCTGTATAAATATTTGAAAACAAGAATTAGAATGAAGCCACATAATCGTATAGAAATTGTAAAGTGAAAACTGGCTCACAATTATAATTATCATCAACAATAATTGAAAATGAAAATAAGAAACACTTATGCCAAGCAAACATAGCCTTACTTTTTAAAGTTGATTTAACCTATGCACATAATAACCATTAAATCCTCCTTTTGGACTTAGTGAATTCTTTGAAGAAGAGCAAAACTAAGAGAATATTAATTATCTAGCCTATGAATGTGGCAATTAAAAATTTTGCATATTTATTACTTGAAAAAAAAATTAACAATTTAAAGAAAACATGATGAAACCACACATTCATTACTCATGATTGAAAAAATAATGAATAGTTATTACTAGTTAATTTGCATGTTCATAGCTTAGTTTAAAACTAAAAAGACATCATTCATGACTTAAAATTGAAACATTCAAAGAAAAAGATCCACTCGAGAAATAATCTTCACATGATTTAAATCTCAAAATTTAACTCCTTTATCTTTTTTCTAAAAGTCAACTTAAAGTATAGTATTAATTTTTTTAAAAAACTCATATTGAAGTTGTTTTCTTTTAGATTTTTATTAAATTAAGACTAATCTACATTTGATATAATTTTATTCATATAGAAAATCTTATCATTTGCAAATGATCATGATAGTTGCTCATAAAAAGTATTGATACCACTAAAACAAAAAAAAGTAATAAAAGATATATTTGACGAAGATGTTTTAATCCAAAATTTGTAAAAAAAAAATCAATGAGGAGAGGTTAAAATGGTTCATATATAGTGTTATATCGAGATTATTTTTTTACTGTTGTGATTGAATTCCTTAAATTAAGAAAGAACAAATAAGAGCTGAAGATAGAAACTATGAGACAATAAAAGATGATACACTTTATCTTTGCTATGTTTTCAAGAAATAAATCATTTGAATTACAATAAATCATGTGAAATCAACTTAAAAAGTCTTGTATCAAAGTCCAAAGAGAGTATTAATTAAAATAATACAGTACCAATTTAAAATAGAAAAACCTCACCTCTCGTATGACATTTTATACCCCTTTCTTCTCCAACATTCTCAACTACCTTAGAAATATAAACCCACAAACATAACCAAATTTTCATTTGATGGATTTACTAAATATACACATGTACAATAGGGATTATTGAACATAATTGTATAGAGTTATGAGTAATTGTTGTAGTATCTCTAATTGTTGTAAATGGATGCACCAAGCTTTATGTAATAATTATTTCAAAAGAATCGCATAGTTAGCTAGGAAGGCTATAAGTACACTACTAAGTTATACTCTTGTATAGAACTTCTTTGTGAATTTTTTTTTTATTTATAAGATATGACATGCCAACACCCACTTAAAAAAACAGACCAACAATGCAAAACAAATTGGACTCAGTCTATGGGTTTAAAATAAATAACAAGAATAAAAATTATTGGGCAGCAATGCAAACCTCCTGCCATTGATGGTATGTTCGGAAGGGGAGTGCCAGTGGCACTGTTGCAAAAAGAACTTAGTGCCGTCGATGATTATAAATCCTGCATCTCCCTTCCATTTTAGCTACATCCAATAGATACATATATTTGAATCATGCTTAAGTGGCAAATTAATAAACAACTATATGATTTTGGCTCAAACATTGGGATTAAAAATTAAATAATTCAGGATGGGAAGTGATCGTCGGTTCAAGAAGCACGAACAAGGAGCAGCTCCTGACAGACTTTTAAGAGAGGGGTACATGAATGAACCCCGTAACACACCAAAATCAAAAGGGGATCCCGAGACTATGTAGGTATGAGACTGCATGGTACGGGAATCCTGACATTGTGTAATTATGAGATTACATAGTACAGGAGGCTTAACTGAATTGATTGGTACTACATACACCAACAAGATGTATATTCTTTTGGTAGTTTATCACTTAAGAATTCTACAGTTAAGCCTACTTGACATCGAGTAATTCTGGGATGGATGACCTCCTGGAAAGTTTTCCGGGAAACGTGCGAGTGAGGACAAATCACGCTAAAAAAGATTCGTGTTTGTATATGGGAGAATCATCAATCCATATGGCAACTAAGGATGTTAGAATATACATCTATACTCTTAATGTAGACAAAACCGGTTTGTTACATAATATTTTTTTTAAGTACACAGTTGAAGTTTCACTTTGTTCAATACAAAATTAAAAACTAAAAAATGAAATGTTAAACTCAATCCTAATAAAAGATTAAGATTAAGAAGCTAAAAAAATATTTGAATTCAGGAAGCAAAGGAATTAGTATTTGAATTCACATGTATAACTATCATCTCTAAGAGCTCAGATTAATAAAAGAGAAATGTTGTTTAGTACGAAAAAAATCAGTTTAGAGAAATTCATATTTATTGAGAAAGTTGTTTTATTTTTTAATTACATTAAAAATGTAAATATTTGATATGCTTTTTCAAATTTGTCCTTATAGTTATTATTAAGACTTTTAAAAGTGTTGAATAAATATAATCTTATAAAAATAAATATAATAAAAATTTATTGTTTTTAAAAATTTAAATATAATCTTATATATAAGTTCTAAATAAAATTTTGATTTTTTTTGGAAAAAAGAGTATTTGTAGCTCTCTCTTAGTGCAATGGGAAACATCATTGCATATCCTCGGATAAAGCAAAACTAGATTAAAAAGAAATTAAAGGTGGCTTCAACTTCAACAAAAATTTTCATATAGGAGAAGATTAGAAGCCCCATACGGCCACACCAAATATCAACGTGATGTTCAAATAAAGTTTCTTCTTTTTAACCGCACTCACAGTACTTAAATTAAACATTTCTAGACTAAATAAAGGGACTCTTGTGAAGGGCATAATTAATGGTGCTTTAAGAAAAAATAATGAAAGTAACATTGTGATGAGTGATTTTTCTTGAATGTTAACTTACCACAATATCATGGCCTCTGTTAGCAATAGTGGCATTCTGAGGCTTATAGTACTTCTTTAGCTCCCCTAACTCTAGGGCCATTGTCGCTTTACGACTTGATAAATCAATGGGAGATTGCATTTTACCATTTTTACATATTGCCCATTCCTTCTTCAGATCACCCCAGTGTGAGGGTCCTTTCTCGCTCCTTTCTATGTAATCAAACTCACTCTCATGCTCTACACAAACACATATTATATATTACTTAACCTAAGTTAAATGATTCAAATTAAATTACAAAAGGTAAATCTGCGAAATATGGAGTTTTTGGATTCAAACTAAAAAAAAGTGTGCACTTTCTTCCATATCTCTTAAAAAAGATAATACAAAATCCAAGAAGTCTGCTTTCTCCCACCTATCTTTAAAAAAAATAAACACAAAACATGAAATACACAATTAGCACAGATAAGTAAAAGGCCTTATTCTGCTTACCAACTTCTTGTGCTGCTGTCCATATTGATAAATGGAGAAAGATTGTTACAAGTATTAGCAAATTTGAAAGGAATGTTGTGAGCCTCTTTTCATGATTCATAATTTTAGGAAGAGGGTTGGAGATTAGGATATTTGAAACAAAGAAACCTAATAATGATGAAGGAGAGTTTGGGGGATGAAATGTAGAAGTATGTAGATACTATAGTTTATATATTGCTAAGAATTAAGAACATTTGAAGTGTTTGAAACTAAAAATAACTTCCACACGCGTTTTTTTTCAAACTAACAAAGAAAAGAAGTTGTTACACAATGTCAAAGGTTATCAAAACATATTGCTAAATTTAGTAACTAGTAACTAAGTGATTTGGTTGTAAATCAAATTAACTACTTATTTCAAGAACACATAACAAATTAATTGTTTTATAATAGGACCCTGTAAGCATTATATCAAAAAGCACATTGTGACTTGATGAAAGCCTAATTTTACATATATACTCTAAATTTCAACATGCTTTAGTCCATATATTTTCCCAATTTCTCCCACCAACATGCGAAGAAAAAAACTCCAGGAGCTACATGTGGTCGAGTATTGTAACATCTATCCCTCGATTTTTCATTTTTGAAATAAATAAATAAAAAAATATTTTTAATATTAGAAATTATTTTATGATTTGAAAATGGTAAAGTAGTAATTGCCAAATTATATTTATTTAATTCTGGTTTTGGTGGGAAAAGAATAAAATATAATATTTTGAATTTTTGAAAATTTTGCACGTGATAATCGATTGATTATCACCGCTCGATGATCGATTATCTGGGAAAAATTATGCAACTAGCGATAAGGAAATTCTGAGGAAAAGCTGAGGAAAACTCTTGAAATAATCCTTATTCTGCCACGTTTCCCTTACCTGAACGTTGAAGGATGTGTTAGCAGCCTTCCATGATGTTAAGTTGGCAAGCCTCACCTCTTCCACCTGTTCAATCCTCTCTAAACTTTCTCTATAAATTGGCATGTTGCTTGCTGCTTCTGATTCTCTTCTTCTCCCTATGTTTTACTATTTGGTAGTTTGTTGTTGGATTTAATTTCCTTTCCCCTATTCCACTAAAAAAATTAAAAAACACTTTTCCAATAAAAAATATTAATATTATAAGTGACATTAGAATTGATAACATTTGATATTTTTTCTTTCAAAAAATTACACTTATAATTATTATTGAAACTGTTGGAATACAAGTGGTATAGGGGTTGAATAGGTGCTAAAGAGACCGTGGAAGTTTTTCGCTTGAATTGATTTGAAATTAAAAACAAAGTTTTTCAGTTATGCTGTCAATGTCTAACCGGTTACAGGGTTCTTTAACTGGTTAGCAGCTGTACAGTTTTGAGAAAAATTAGCAAATTAATCCAAGAACTTGATTATTACAAATATTTGTCTTAAACCCAATTTACATACAATAATACAAATATGTAGAAAAGGTTTTCCCCAAATTAATTTGGTCAATTGAAATATCTCTTGGTTCAATTTAGCGAAAATCCCAATTTCTAGGGTTTCTTCAAGAATCAATGAAATTTGCAGAAATTAAAGAGATAGGGTTAGAAATACGGCATAGAGTTTTTATACTGGTTCACTCTCATCCACTTGAAAGCTACATCCAGTCCCCTCTATCACAATAGAGAGATTTTCTTCACTATGAATTGAGATCCTTTATTTGTACAATAGACTCTTCAAGATGCCTCACTTGAATACTCCTAGAGATACATCACTCTATGATTGTAACAACTCCCTGCCTCTATTCACAGTTGCTCTTGTGCCTATGAAGAACCTCTTCAATCTCTGGACCTCAAAAGGTTCCACGCCCTTTGATCTTCAACTTGCTTGATGAAAGCCTCACACCAAGACTTTGTAAACCACAAATGTTGTTGTATCACAATAGCACCTCTCTTGCTGAATTTACAACACTACAATGAACCCAATGATCTTGAATCTAAGCTAAGAATTAATGAATCTTAAAGTGTTCTTGAGAATCAAGATTATAAACACTTTGAGAAGAAGATAGAAAAAGTCACTTTGATTTTGTTGAAATTTGAGAGAATATTATGGCTTGTTTGTGTATGTAAAACTTGTGTTAAAACTGTTGTTGTGCGTCAACAAGGTGTATGAATGAGTTATATTGAATACCCATTTCATTTAGAACGCGTAAAACAAATTTTTCCATCTGACATAACAGCCTCTAACCGGTTACTGATAAATCTAACCGGTTAACCTATAATATATCAATTAGGAATTTAACAAATAAGCACTTGGGAAAATATGGTATTCACTATAACACTTATTCAAACTTTATTTAACACTTTAATCCACATACTAATGCATTTTTAAATTATTTAAAACATTTTAAAACTCATACATCAATTTGAAAATTGTTTGGTTTTGTGAAAACTCAAGTTATTAATTTTCAAAAATCCTTTGATGAGATTCACTACCCAAACTTAACACTCCAGCTTAAGGACTCTATAAAAAACAAAGACAAGTAAACACTTAACTCTTGAAGCTTAATTTGCATTCTCTCAATTTTTCTTTTCTTCTCATTTCACTTTGTTGTTGTTGTTGTTCTTTGCCTTTTGGAATTAACAATTTAATTTGAAAACAACAACCTGTCAAAGAACACAAAACAACCCGTTCTCTCCGTTTTGGCATTATCAAAAAGCATATTAGATGTAAAGAATTTAGCCAAAAGCGAAAGAAGCTATTAAAAATCCACTGTCAGTACAGTACGCTAACCGTTAACATGGGGACCTAACCGGTTAGATATTGTAGGTTATGACAGTATTTAAACCAAAAATTGTTTGGCTAATTTTGGGACTCAAAATTCTTATTGCATGCCTTGAAAAAATAATTTTGCAGGCTTTAGATTAATTATGAGTAGGCATGTAATACGAAAAAAATCATACCAAACGTTCAAGGTTATGAACATTTCGAAAGGCGTATATTCGGAGTAAAAGTATAGTGTGCAAAGCTGTAAAATATGATATTCATATGCAATTTCCAGTTCAGACCAACAAAGAAATCAAAGTAAAATGGCTCAAATGACAACAATTCATAACACACACAAGCTAAACATTAAAATTAACATAAGCATTCAAGTAGTGCGTACATAAAAAAGTCATCAACTAAGCCAAAAGATAATGAATACCAACATGAAACAATCTGAAAAGCTGAAAATACATAGAAAAACAAAAGATAACTTAACAAAGGCCTAATACATAATGAAATCTACTAAGCCTAAGCTATTAATCCTCATTAGTCGGAGGCGGTGGAGATGCTGGAGGTGGAGTGGGAGGACCATGGAATCGACCAAAAGTGGGCATGAGGAATTGTAAATTCCCCACATCTTGTGTGTACTGAGCCTCCATGTTATATATCCATGAGAAGATTAAGATTCGCAAAGTGTTCATCCACCCTAGCCATATGCTCATCAACTCTAGTAAAACCAGCATCAATCCTAGAATTAATCTTCTCCTCCATGGCTGAAAAATGACCCAAAAAGTCAAATCCACTCGCTTGACAAGAAACACTGTTGAGAAAATGTCTAAGCATAGGTAGTTTTGATGATTCTGTAACGCCCCCAAAAACTAGTTCAATAAAAATACGGGTTGACAAAAACTTTTTCCATAAAGTGTGAAAACCAAAAGTACTTTTCATTAGAGTAATATTTCTTTTACAAAATATTCTGAGTGTAAAACACTTATATAATACAAGATCCCAAAAACCCTTCTTACACCCAGAGCATTGGTCTTCACAACTCGATCCTTCTGCAAAAGGATTCGGATGACGAGACATCATCCTGGTTGTTCCTTCTAGACACTTCCACTCCTACAGGAGTGACTTCGGTCCTGTCCTTTGAAAGAACCTACCACCACAAACATGGTAGATGGGAGTAAGTCACTTGTCATATCACCTAAGCAGATTATATGATCGGTCAAACACAAGCATCACAGATATCAATTCAATATAGTAAATGCATGCTCAAGTGTTTTATTAAACAATGATAGATATAACCATTAATCTTTCATGCCATGCATGCACGTCTCTCAAATCATTTCTCCATAATCAACTCTTCCAGAAAACAACACTCTGGGATAGGCAATCGTGCGCTCGATGTTTCCACAACCTGTATAGCGGCCACACCGTTCTATACTGGAACCCCATCGATCACGATCCTAAAATGATACAAGGGGATGATCCCTGAACCATTGAACACCAATAGTTCTAGGTCCTTGTCATTTTTACGGTGGCAGCCACATCGTTCCAACCGTCTCATGTAGCGGCCACACCGTACTACATGGTTTCTAATCCCGCATGCACCTCACTCATTTTACGATTCCCTATACACCATGCATGAGATGCATAACAAATACATTAATCATCACATTATACACATGGTGGCCACACCGTTCAATGCCTTCATATAGCGGCCACAATGTACTATATGAATCCTTTAAGTGTATCATACATATGACGGCCACACCATTCCACATGTCTTCGTATAGCGGCCACACCGTACTATACGGAATTCCATTACACTTACCATACATATGGCGGCCACACGTACCAAATGTCTTCGTATAGCGGTCACACCATACTATACGGAATCAGATTAGCACAATGACTTCACATTGGAGATAATAATAGCTTCCACATATAAGAGGAAATTGGAGCAATTCCACTTATCAAGCTCCAACATATCCAAAACAAAAGCAACAAGCCTCCACGCATTTGGATCAAAGCTATATACTCATTAAGCATCATTATACTCACATCATCATTACTGTTTATTCAAGTCATTGTACTCTTATCCAAACTCTAATCCTTCCATAAGTGATATCAGACTCAAGTCATGCTTCAGTAAGTCTTTGTTCAACATCTCAATTTGGATTATGATCCATTAGTCATATACATCCAGCAGACTCAACCATTAATCTAATCCTTATAACCAAAACATGAGTCTTTAATCATTTATAAAACAATGCTAGAGTTCCGAGGTAATTCTTGTTCTTTTGAATTAGATAATTAATGATTTAATCCTCCTTAACTCATTAGCATTGTAATTAACTCATTTAGAAACAAGAAATGATAATTAATTAAAACTTAAGGATTATAAGAAAGGAAAATACTTGTTTTCTTCTTTCAGGTGCTAACCGGTTACAGAGGCTCACTAACCGGTTAGAGACAGCAGACCTGAAAGCAAACCAGTTTAATTCCATTTCTAAACAAGTCAAACCTCCAAGTCATCGCTTCTAAGTTCATGCAGCACCTAAGGCATAATTATAATATGATTCAATTATATTAACAATGAACTATGACTCTAATATCTTAAGCTTAAAACAACCTCAAAGCATTGAGACTAAGGCAAAGACAAAGTCTAGTTAAACATCAAATCATTTCCTGTTATATCAGTATCAAATTCCATAAGGTCATAATATGACTCTAATATTATAACAAAACTTATTTATAACAAGACTTTATCATATTAAAACATACTTTATAAACTTTGAGTTCATTAACATGGTCCTAAATGAAAGCTTACCAATTCGTAATAATTATCATCACTCCTTAATTTACTTACTACAAGTTATTAGTTAAATCTCTAGTTTAAACCTAGGCTATACCAACCCTTGTTTATTCCCAAACTAAACCTGAACAACTAATGCATGCTATCAGACTCTAACCGGTTAGACTGACTCTAACCGGTTAAAGTATGCAGTCTGAGAACAGAACAGGTTTCTTTTACAACTCAAACCAATTCTAGATTCATTTCTTTCCTTAAGACAACTTAAGGTTCATCCCTGCATGTTATTATATTGAGTTCCAATCATAGACCAAAGGAATTAACACTCTATTCACTGAACTCCTTAAATATGACATAAATCCTATCACACACTTATAACTTGAACTTATGCTAAACCTTCTCAAGTTCCAAATATTAATTTAAGCCAAATTCAAATAGAAAACAGAAGGTTATTAAGCACTACTTTCAAATCCAAAGAGAAAGTATTCTAACTCAAATAGGATGTGTAACCAATGAACTCTTCATGACTCATGATTAGCTTATTAATCAATTCAATAATACCATTAAAGTATCATCATAAATCAAATTCAACATATTCATATGATCATAGAGTGATTCCAAGTTATGGAAGTTAATCATAATAAACTTAATTAGCTTTTTTCCCCAATTTTCTCAGGTTCTAACCTGTTAGAATTGCCCACTAACCGGTTAGATTATGCAGGTCCTGAGAAAAAACTGCACTTTAAAATGTGCAAACCCATTCCAGACTCATAATTAACTTTCAACCAGACTTGAGTATCAACTAACACATCTTTCTTCACTTGTTACAAGACTTATTTCACTTGCTAACACAATTCATATGCATCAATTCAATTAATTAAGTGATCAATCAAGCATTTCTCTTATTAATTTTCAGCAAACACAACTTAACATAAACCCTATGATTCTCATCAAATAACATAGCAACTTCCTCTTTCAATTAAGCCTTAATTTCAGGTTATTAAAAATAGTGACCAAGTGGTTGTCTTGGTCTCCAAACCAAGCAACCATGTCTTGATCCAACACTCATAGCATACACACATCAAATTCCACAATCTATAATCCTAGCAATATGAATGACTTCTCCCATACCTTGGACAATTAGGACAACACTTAGACAAGCTTTAAGACTCCTAGAACAGAAGCTAGCAGTAGCCAACACAGCAGCAACAGCCACACCAGAAAACAGCAACAAGTGCAACAAAAACCCCTTTGATTTACAAGCTCTTACACTCACAAATCACAAGATTGATGTGCAACAACTCAAGGCAAGTTGTATACACGAATTTTAGAAGGGATTTTGACAGAGTTTGGTCACAAGAAACGCAGAGGAAACTGAATCAAGAATTGAAACCCTAAACCCCTATTTCTAGATCAAGAACATGATGGTGCAAGGAAGGGCGAGTCATCACTAAGGACACCCATCTCTTTCCCATGGCTTACACATGTCCCTGACCTTCCATTAGGGTTCCACGCGTCCTGGGAAGACTTAAGGAGGAAGGATCATCGTGATTTCCAGCTCAAACCGCCTTAAAATTATGCAGTTGCAGACGTACTAACCGATTACTGGTTTTACTAACCGGTTAGTCACTGCTAAAATTCAGTAATTCACTGTTGTACTGAAAATTTAATATAAAATGATTTACTTCTCAAAACACAATTTTCACCGTTGGATGTCAAGATAAAATCATTAGAAACCTTGTCTAAAAATTTGAGGATGATCCAACGGTTAACGAAAGAGATATAGTCCAATCTTTACATGATATTTTACTAAAATCTCATTTTCTTAAATGATAATTCATTTTCCAATAAACTATTTTCATAAAATACTCTTATTTATGAAATTTATTTATTAAAATAAATATTTTATTTATATTTCCTCTTTATAAAAATGAGGGATGTTACACTCTCCCCCACTAAATTGAATTTCGTCATCGAAATTCGTTTTCTAAAATTTTCACTTTCCAAAATATTTCCATAAAATAAAATTTTAATCTTGCCTTTATCAAAATGTTTTGGGGATTCTCCCCCACTAAATAAATTTTGGTTATATTTTTCTCAAAATTTTCAATCTCCAAAGTATTTATAGAAAATATTCCTGATAAATTCTTCTAAACAAATCCTTTTAAATGGAAAAATTCTAAATAACAATTTTCCAATCAAAACATTTTGCATAAAACTTTAGAAAATACTTTTACCGTTGCGCACTCTGATCACTCGCGCACGATTAACGAATCATTTATATGACTTTATTCCTTAATAGTTGGAAACATTAGGGTGATCAATCCTAATATTCAAACCATTAATAATAAAATCATTCATTTCAGATATAACCTTTCGCAAGAAAAGTCATACGACATATCTTTAAGTTAGATGAACTTAAAGATAGGGTATTTGTCACCATCAGATTTAGTTAGATAGCCAAGCGCTAGAGATATTTCCGTTGGGGAGACAAGGATTTGTCCTATCCCGATGGTTATTAATCTCTCTAGTCTTAACTAATCTTTCTATTTTTGTAGTGTCCACAGATATTTATCACATCCAACTGTGATAAAGGTTTCGATCACAAAAATTCTACTCAAGATCTCTTTTAGATTCTCATATTATAGAGCGATTCAATTAACGTAATCGAAAGAAATAGCTGACTACGTTAATCCAGATTAGGAGAAAGGACAATCCAAGGGTTTACCTCGCTTGCCTCGCTTGCTACTCGATCCTTTCTTGCTTTTCTTCTCCGGACAATCTGGCGAATAGTGCCCTGGCTTCCTGCAATAGAAGCATACTATTCCCTTGGGTACACCACAGCTTGATCCAAAGTGATGTGCCCCACACTTTCTACATTGAGGTGGATAAGTGATTCCTTTCCCATTTCCTCTCTGATTACCATTCTTTGATTGAGATTTTCCTGATCCCAATATATACAGCTCCGGTTCCTCAGATTGTTCTTTTTCCATGGTTGATTCTTTTAATTGTTTTTCTTCTTCCTCCAGCAGAGCTCTCATTTCCTCAATCTTTCGCTTCTTCTGAATTCGGACATTCTTTTCATAAACCTCCTTTGCTTTCATATCATCTTCGTAGATCCTGCACATGTTTACCAACATCGGGAAATTCCTTATTCCCTGATAACTGATTCCTGGCTTCAGATCCGGGCGTAGACCATTCTCGAATTTTACGCACTTTGATCTTTCATCAGGATGATTCTGGTAATAGGGAGAATACTTCATCAATTCTTCAAACTTCGCAGCGTATTCTCCAACATCCATCTCCCCTTGCTTTAGTTCCAAAAATTCAACTTCTTTCTTTCTCCTTATATCCTCTGGGAAGTATTTTTCTAAGAACTTTTCTTTAAATACCTCCCAGGTGATGTGCCGATCCTCGGCTTCCAATAACTGCCTGGCATGATCCCACCAAGTTTCTGCTTTATAATTCAGCATATGAGTCGCATACAACACTTTTTGTGCATCTGAACAACCCATAGACCGAAAGATTTTCTGAATATCTTGTAACCATTTCTGAGCTCCTTCTGGATTATACCCTCCTTCGAACTGAGGGGGATTGCAACTTCGAAATTCTATGAGTCCTCTAAACTCAGCAGGTTCAACATTGCGTTGGTGCGGTTGATTCGCTTGTTGTTGATGTTGCTGCATATTCTCTAAGACAGCAGTGATCCACTCTAACATTTCATTCATATGGTTTCGGTTTCTCGTTGCCATAGTAGACCTGCACTCATAGAAACTTAGGTCAGAGTCACATAACTTATTGAGTATGGGAAGGACCATACTCCACAGCCGAGAGTTGGAACCATTGCTCTGATACCATAAAAGTGTAACGCCCCAAAAACTAGTTCAATAAAAATACGGGTTGACAAAAACTTTTTCCTTAAAGAGTGTGTAAACCAAAAGTACTTTTCATTAGAGTAATATTTCTTTTACAAAATATTCTGAGTGTAAAACACTTATATAATACAAGATCCCAAAAACCCTTTTTACACCCAGAGCATTGGTCTTCACAACTCGATCCTTCTGCAAAAGGATTCGGATGACGAGACATCATCCTGGTTGTTCCTTCTAGACACTTCCACTCCTACAGGAGTGACTTTAGTCCTGTCCTTTGAAAGAACCTACCACCACAAACATGGTAGATGGGAGTAAGTCATTTGTCATATCGCCTAAGCAGATTATATGATTGGTAAAACACAAGCATCACAGATATCAATTCAATATAGTAAATGCATGCTCAAGTGTTTTATTAAACAATGATAGATATAACCATTAATCTTTCATGCCATGCATGCACGTCTCTCAAATCATTTCTCCATAATCAAATCTTCCAGAAAACAACACTCTGGGATAGGCAATCGTGCGCTCGATGTTTCCACAACCTGTATAGCGGCCACACCGTTCTATACTGGAACCCCATCGATCATGATCCTAAAATGATACAAGGGGATGATCCCTGAACCATTGGACACCAATAGTTCTAGGTCCTTTTCATTTTTACGGTGGCGGCCACACCGTTCCAACCATCTCATGTAGCGGCAACACCGTACTACATGGTTTCCAATCCCGCATGCACCTCACTCATTTTACGATTCCCTGTACACCATGCATGAGATGCATAACAAATACATCAATCATCACATTATACACATGGTGGCCACACCATTCCATGCCTTCATATAGCGGTCACAGCGTACAAAATGAATCCTTTAAGTGTATCATACATATGGCGGCCACACTGTTCCACATGTCTTCGTATAACGGTCACACCGTACTATACGGAATTCCATTACACTTACCATACATATGGCGGCCACACGGTACCACATGTCTTCGTATAGCGGCCACACCGTACTATACGGAATCAGATTAGCTCAATGACTTCACATTGGAGACAATGATAGCTTCCACATATAAGAGGAAAATGGAGGAATTCCACTTATCAAGCTCCAAAATATCCAAATCAAAGCAACAAGCCTCCACGCATTTGGATCAAAGCTATATACTCATTAAGCATCATTATACTCACATCATCATTACTGTTTATTCAAGTCATTGTACTCTTATCCAAACTCTAATCCTTCCATAAGTGATATCAGACTCAAGTCATGCTTCATTAAGTCTTTGTTCAACATCTCAATTTGGATTATGATCCATTAGTCATATACATCCAGCAGACTCAACCATTAATCTAATCATTATAACCAAAACATGAGTCTTTAATCATTTATAAAACAATGCTAGAGTTCTGAGGTAATTCTTGTTCTTTTGAATTAGATAATTAATGATTTAATCCTCCTTAACTCATTAGCATTGTAATTAACTCATTTAGAAACAAGAAATGATAATTAATTAAAACTTAAGGATTATATGAAAGGAAAATACTTGTTTTCTTCTTTCAGGTCCTAACCGGTTACAGAGGCTCACTAACCGGTTAGAGACAGCAGACCTGAAAGCAAACCAGTTTAATTCCATTTCTAAGCAAGTCAAACCTCCAAGTCATCGCTTCTAAGTTCATGCAGCACCTAAGGCATAATTATAATATGATTCAATTATATTAACAATGAACTATGACTCTAATATCTTAAGCTTAAAACAACCTCAAAGCATTGAGACTAAGGCAAAGACAAAGTCTAGTTAAACATCAAATCATTTCCTTTTATATCAGTATCAAATTCCATAAGGTCATAACATGACTCTAATGTTATAACAAAACTTATTTATAACAAGACTTTATCATATTAAAACATACTTTATAAACTTTGAGTTCATTAACATGGTCCTAAATGAAAGCTTACCAATTCGTAATAATTATCATCACTCCTTAATTTACTTACTACAAGTTATTAGTTAAATCGCTAGTTTAAACCTAGGCTATACCAACCCTTGTTGATTCCCAAACTAAACCTGAACAACTAATGCATGCTATCAGATTCTAACCGGTTAGACTGACTCCTAACCGGTTAAAGTATGCAGTCTGAGAACAGAACAGGTTTCTTTTACAACTCAAACCAATTCTAGATTCATTTCTTTCCTTAAGACAACTTAAGGTTCATCCCTGCATGTTATTATATTGAGTTCCAATCATAGACCGAAGGCATTAACACTCTATTCACTTAACTCCTTAAATATGACATAAATTCTATCACACACTTATAACTTGAACTTATGCTAAACCTTCTCAAGTTCCAAATATTAATTTAAGCCAATTTCAAATAGAAAACAGAAGGTTATTAAGCACTACTTTCAAATCCAAAGAGAAAGTATTCTAACTCAAATAGGATGTGTAACCAATGAACTCTTCATGACTCATGATTAGCTTATTAATCAATTCAATAATACCATTAAAGTATCATCATAAATCAAATTCAACATATTCATATGAACATTGAGTGATTCCAAGTTATGGAAGTTAATCATAATAAACTTAATTAGCTATTTTCCCCCTTTTTCTCAGGTTCTAACCTGTTAGAATTGCCCACTAACCGGTTAGATTATGCCGGTCCTGAGAACAAACTGCACTTTAACATGTGCAAACCCATTCCATACTCATAATTAACTTTCAACCAGACTTGAATATCAACTAACACATCTTTCTTCACTTGTTACAAGACTTATTTCACTTGCTAACACAATTCATATGCATCAATTCAATTAATTAAGTGATCAATCAAGAATTTCTCTTATTAATTTTTAGCATACACAACTTAACATAAAGCCTATGATTCTCATCAAATAACATAGCAACTTCCTCTTTCAATTAAGCCTTAATTTCAGGTTATTAAAAATAGTGACCGAGTGGTTGTCTTGGTCTCCAAACCAAGCAACCATGTCTTGATCCAACACTCATAGCATACACACATCAAATTCCACAATCTATAATCCTAGCAATATGAATGACTTTTCCCATACCTTGGACAATTAGGACAACACTTAGACAAGCTTTAAGACTCCTAGAACAGCAGCTAGCAGTAGCCAACACAGCAGCAACAACCACACCAGAAAACAGCAACAAGTGCAACAAAAACCCCTTTGATTTACAAGCTCTTACACTCACAACTCACAAGATTGATGTGCAACAACTCAAGGCAAGTTGTATCCACGAATTTTACAAGGGATTTTGACAAAATTTGGGAACAAGAAACGCAGAGGAAACTGAATCAAGAATTGAAACCCTAAACCCCTATTTATGGATCAAGAACATGATGGTGCAAGGAAGGGTGAGTCATCACCAAGGACACCCATCTCTTTCCCATGGCTTACACTTGTCCCTGATATTCCATTAGGGTTCCACGCGTCCTGGGAAGACTTAAGGAGGAAGTATCATCATGATTTCCAGCTCAAACCGCCTTAAAATTATGCAGTTGCACACGTACTAACCGGTTACTGGTTTTACTAACCGGTTAGTCACTGCTAAAATTCAGTAATTCACTGTTGTACTGAAAAATTAATAGAAAATGATTTACTTCTCAAAACACAATTTCCACTGTTGGATGTCAAGATAAAATCATTAGAAACCTTGTCTAAAAATTTTTAGGATGATCCAACGGATAACAAAAGAGATACAGTCCAATCTTTACATGATATTTTACTAAAATCTCATTTTCTTAAATGATAATTCATTTTTCAATAAACTATTTTCATAAAATACTCTTATTTATGAAATTTCTTTATTAAAATAAATATTTTATTTATATTTCCTCTTTATAAAAAAGAGGGATGTTACACTCTCCCCCACTAAATTGAATTTCGTCCTCGAAATTCGTTTTCTAAAATTTTCACTTTACAAAATATTTCCATAAAATAAAATTTTAATCTTGCCTTTATCAAAATGTTTTGGGGATTCTCCCCCACTAAATAAATTTTGGTTATATTTTTCTCAAAATTTTCAATCTCCAAAGTATTTATAGAAAATATTCCAGATAAATTCTTCTAAACAAATCCTTTTAAATGGAAAAATTCTAAATAACAATTTTCCAATCAAAACATTTTGCATACAACTTTAGAAAATACTTTTACCGTTGCGCACTCTGATCACTCGCGCACGATTAACGAATCATTTATATGACTTTATTCCTTAATAGTTGGAAACATTAGGGTGATCAGTCCTAATATTCAAACCATTAATAATAAAATCTTTCCTTTCAGATATAACCTTTCGCAAGAAAAGTCATACGACATATCTTTAAGTTAGATGAACTTAAAGATAGGGTATTTGTCACCATCAGATTTAGTTAGATAGCCAAGCGCTAGAGATATTTCCGTTGGGGAGACAAGGATTTGTCCTATCTCGGTGGTTATTAATCTCTCTAGTCTTAACTAATCTTTCTATTTTTGTAATGTCCACAGATATTTATCACATCCAACTGTGATAAAGGTTTCGATCACAGAAATTCTACTCAAGATCTCTTTTAGATTCTCATATTATAGAGCGATTCAATTAACGTAATCGAAAGAAATAGCTGACTACGTTAATCCAGATTAGGAGAAAGGACAATCCAAGGGTTTACATCGCTTGCCTCGCTTGCTACTCGATCCTTTCTTGCTTTTCTTCTCCGGACAATCTAGCGAATAGTGCCCTGGCTTCCTGCAATAGAAGCATACTATTCCCTTGGGTACACCACAGCTTGATCCAAAGTGATGTGCCCCACACTTTCTACATTGAGGTGGATAAGTGATTCCTTTCCCATTTCCTCTCTGATTACCATTCTTTGATTGAGATTTTCCTGATCCCAATCTATACAGCTCCGGTTCCTCAGATTGTTGTTTTTCCATGGTTGATTCTTTTAATTGTTTTTCTTTTTCCTCCAGCTGAGCTCTCATTTCCTCAATCTTTCGCTTTTTCTGAATTCGGACATTCTTTTCATAAACCTCCTTTGCTTTCATATCATCTTCGTAGATCCTGCACATGTTTACCAACATCGGGAAATTCCTTATTCCCTGATAACTGATTCCTGGCTTCAGATCCGGGCGTAGACCATTCTCGAATTTTACGCACTTTGATCTTTCATCTGGATGATTCTGGTAATAGGGAGAATACTTCATCAATTCTTCAAACTTCGTAGCGTATTCTCCAACATCATCTCCCCTTGCTTTAGTTCCAAAAATTCAACTTCTTTCTTTCTCCTTATATCCTCTGGGAAGTATTTTTCTAAGAACTTTTCTTTAAATACCTCCCAGGTGATGTGCCGATCCTCGGCTTCCAATAACTGTCTGGCATGATCCCACCAAGTTTCTGCTTTATCATTCAGCATATGAGTCGCATAAAACACTTTTTGTGCATCTGAACAACCCATAGACCGAAAGATTTTCTGAATTTCTTGTAACCATTTCTGAGCTCCTTCTGGATTATACCCTCCTTCGAACTGAGGGGGATTGCAACTTCAAAATTCTGTGAGTCCTCTAAACTCAGCAGGTTCAACATTGCGTTGGTGCGGTTGATTCGCTTGTTGTTGATGTTGCTGCATATTCTCTAAGACAGCAATGATCCTCTCTAACATTTCATTCGTATGGTTTTGGTTTCTCGTTGCCATAGTAGACCTGCACTCATAGAAACTTAGGTCAGAGTCACACAACTTATTGAGTATGGGAAGGACCATACTCCATAGCCGAGAGTTGGAACCATTGCTCTGATACCATAAAAGTGTAACGTTCCAAAAACTAGTTCAATAAAAATACGGGTTGACAAAAACTTTTTCCATAAAGAGTGTGAAAACCAAAAGTACTTTTCATTAGAGTAATATTTCTTTTACAATATATTCTGAGTGTAAAACACTTATATAATACAAGATCCCAAAAACCCTTTTTACACCAGAGCATTGGTCTTCACAACTCGATCCTTCTGCAAAAGGATTCAGATGACGAGACATCATCCTGGTTGTTCCTTCTAGACACTTCCACTCCTACAGGAGTGACTTCAGTCCTGTCCTTTGAAAGAACCTACCACCACAAACATGGTAGATGGGAGTAAGTCACTTGTCATATCGCCTAAGCAGATTATATGATTGGTCAAACACAAGCATCACAGATATCAATTCAATATAGTAAATGCATGCTCAAGTGTTTTATTAAACAATGATAGATATAACCATTAATCTTTCATGCCATGCATGCACGTCTCTCAAATCATTTCTCCATAATCAAATCTTCCAGAAAACAACACTCTGGGATAGGCAATCGTGAGCTCGATGTTTCCACAACCTGTATAGCGGCCACACCGTTCTATACTGGAACCCCATCGATCACGATCCTAAAATGATACAAGGGGATGATCCCTGAACCATTGGACACCAATAGTTCTAGGTCCTTGTCATTTCTACGGTGGCGGCCACACCGTTCCAACCGTCTCATGTAGCGGCCACACCGTACTACATGGTTTCCAATCCCGCATGCACCTCACTCATTTTACGATTCCCTGTACATAATGCATGAGATGCATAACAAATACATTAATCATCACATTATACACATGGCGGCCACACCGTTCCATGCCTTCATATAGCGGCCACAGCGTACTATATGAATCCTTTAAGTGTATCATACATATGGCGGCCACACCGTTGCACATGTCTTCGTATAGCGGCCACACCGTACTATACGGAATTCCATTACACTTACCATACATATGGCGGCCACACCGTACTATACGGAATCAGATTAGCACAATGACTTCACATTGGAGATAATAATAGCTTCCACATATACGAGGAAATTGGAGCAATTCCACTTATCAAGCTCCAACATATCCAAATCAAAGCAACAAGCCTCCACGCATTTGGATCAAAGCTATATACTCATTAAGCATCATTATACTCACATCATCATTACTGTTTATTCAAGTCATTGTATTCTTATCCAAACTCTAATCCTTCCATATGTGATATCAGACTCAAGTCATGCTTCATTAAGTCTTTGTTCAACATCTCAATTTGGATTATGATCCATTAGTCATATACATCCAGCAGACTCAACCATTAATCTAATCCTTATAACCAAAACATGAGTCTTTAATCATTTATAAAACAATGCTAGAGTTCCGAGGTAATTCTTGTTCTTTTGAATTAGATAATTAATGATTTAATCCTCCTTAACTCATTAGCATTGTAATTAACTCATTTAGAAACAAGAAATGATAATTAATTAAAACTTAAGGATTATAAGAAAGGAAAATACTTGTTTTCTTCTTTCAGGTCCTAACCGGTTACAGAGGCTCACTAACCGGTTAGAGACAGCAGACCTGAAAGCAAACCAGTTTAACTCCATTTCTAAACAAGTCAAACCTCCAAGTCATCACTTCTAAGTTCATGCAGCACCTAAGCCATAATTATAATATGATTCAATTATATTAACAATGAACTATGACTCTAATATCTTAAGCTTAAAACAACCTCAAAGCATTGAGACTAAGGCAAAGACAAAGTCTAGTTAAACATCAAATCATTTCCTGTTATATCAGTATAAAATTCAATAAGGTCAGAACATGACTCTAATGTTATAACAAAACTTATTTATAACAAGACTTTATCATATTAAAACATACTTTATAAACTTTGAGTTCATTAACATGGTCCTAAATGAAAGCTTACAAATTCGTAATAATTATCATCACTCCTTAATTTACTTACTACAAGTTATTAGTTAAATCGCTAGTTTAAACCTAGGCTATACCAACCCTTGTTGATTCCCAAACTAAACCTGAACAACTAATGCATGCTATCAGACTCTAACCGGTTAGACTGACTCCTAACCGGTTAAAGTATGCAGTCTGAGAACAGAACAGGTTTCTTTTACAACTCAAACCGATTCTAGATTCATTTCTTTCCTTAAGACAACTTAAGGTTCATCCCTGCATGTTATTATATTGAGTTCCAATCATAGACCGAAGGCATTAACACTCTATTCACTTAACTCCTTAAATATGACATAAATTCTATCACACACTTATAACTTGAACTTATGCTAAACCTTCTCAAGTTCCAAATATTAATTTAAGTCAATTTCAAATAGAAAACAGAAGGTTATTAAGCACTACTTTCAAATCCAAAGAGAAAGTATTCTAACTCAAATAAGATGTGTAACCAATGAACTCTTCATGACTCATGATTAGCTTATTAATCAATTCAATAATACCATTAAAGTATCATCATAAATCATATTCAACATGTTCATATGAACATAGAGTGATTCCAAGTTATGGAAGTTAATCATAATAAACTTAATTAGGTATTTTTCCCCTTTTTCTCAGGTTCTAACCGGTTAGAATTGCCCACTAACCGGTTAGATTATGCAGGTCCTGAGAACAAACTGCACTTTAACATGTGCAAACCCATTCCATACTCATAATTAACTTTCAACCAGACTTGAGTATCAAGTAACACATCTTTCTTCACTTGTTACAAGACTTATTTCACTTGCTAACACAATTCATATGCATCAATTCAATTAATTAAGTGATCAATCAAGAATTTCTCTTATTAATTTTTAGCATACACAACTTAACATAAAGCCTATGATTCTCATCAAATAACATAGCAACTTCCTCTTTCAATTAAGCCTTAATTTCAGGTTATTAAAAATAGTGACCGAGTGGTTGTCTTGGTCTCCAAACCAAGCAACCATGTCTTGATCCAACACTCATAGCATACACACATCAAATTCCACAATCTATAATCCTAGCAATATGAATGACTTTTCCCATACCTTGGACAATTAGGACAACACTTAGACAAGCTTTAAGACTCCTAGAACAGCAGCTAGCAGTAGCCAACACAGCAGCAACAGCCACACCAGAAAACAGCAACAAGTGCAACAAAAACCCCTTTGTTTACAAGCTCTTACACTCACAACTCACAAGATTGATGTTCAACAACTCAAGGCAAGTTGTATACACGAATTTTAGAAGGGATTTTGACAGAGTTTGGTCACAAGAAACGCAGAGGAAACTGAATCAAGAATTGAAACCCTAAACCCCTATTTATAGATCAAGAACATGATGGTGGAAGGAAGGGTGAGCCATCACCAAGGACACCCATCTCTTTCCCATGGCTTACACCTGTCCCTGACCTTCCATTAGGGTTCCACGCGTCCTGGGAAGACTTAAGGAGGAAGGATCATCGTGATTTCCAGCTCAAACCGCCTTAAAATTATGCAGTTGCAGACGTACTAACCGGTTACTGGTTTTACTAACCGGTTAGTCACTGCTAAAATTCAGTAATTCACTGTTGTACTGAAAAATTAATATAAAAAGATTTACTTCTCAAAACACAATTTCCACCGTTGGATGTCAAGATAAAATCATTAGAAACCTTGTCTAAAAATTTGAGGATGATCCAACGGTTAACGAAAGAGATACAGTTCAATCTTTACATGATATTTTACTAAAATCTCATTTTCTTAAATGATAATTCATTTTCCAATAAACTATTTTCATAAAATACTCTTATTTATGAAATTTATTTATTAAAATAAATATTTTATTTATATTTCCTCTTTATAAAAATGTGGGATGTTACAGATTCCAAACGTGCAAGTCAATGTGCAAATCACATTAGGCTCAATTGCGCCAAAGGGGGTGATTATTAATTTGTAATGTACTCTTTTGTTTTTTAATTAGTAGGTCCCCTAGATGCATAATGGTTAGGGTCTAAGTTAGAATAAAACTAATCTTAATCTAAAGTATATGACATGCATGTTAAGTAATATTCAACGTGGGTTAATTTGAAAATACAAGAAACACATTAAGAGAATGATTTTCTAAGAAATTAAAGTGTTTTAGAAGTCAAGGACATGTTTTAAACAAAGTGCCAAAACCTTTTAAAACAAAAATGTTGCATTCAGGATATTTACACTGAAGTATCCGGATACATCTCAAAGTATCCGTATACCTCGTGTTAAATAACAAATATGATTTGAATTTAAATCGTGGTATCCGGATACCCTCCAGGATATCCGGATACTGACAGTTGAAACTGTCTGAATTATTGTCGTTGCAAGTCAAGTTGCTTATAAAAAGGTTCTTAAACTTCATACAACGAACATACAACTGGAACACAACTTCTGAACTTGCTCTAACACTGTTTTGCAGAGAATCAAGGAGTTCTTCAAAGAATCATTTCATTTTTACATATGATTTGAAGAACAAACTCATGTTTTGAATAATACTCTTTCTATACCTACTTGAATCAATTACTTGAATTCATTCTCATACACTTAGATTACAAATTCAGTATTAGACTTGTGTTCTTCAATTGAGTTGTTCATCCTCAAGAAGAAGGTGCTTCTTTCTAACAACAACAACAACAACAACCGTTCGTACTTCCGCAAATTGGTGAAAGGTTTTCATCAAATATTCTTGAAGGTTTCAAGAGGTTGAAGGAGGTTTTTTCAATGCAAGGGGTTCGCTTTGATTTGAAGGATTCGGTTAGGGGATACAAGTTCCAAAGAGGTTCTTTGGAGGGTGAAGTCTAAGGGAAAGGTTTTCTCTTAAACATAACTTGTACTAATGTGTTCTTGATCATAGTGAAGCAAATCTCCCACGTCAGAGAGGGAGGACTGGATGTAGCATTAGTGTTCGTTAACACACTTATGTGAACTAGGATAAAATCCTTGTGTTCGCTTTTCTTCCTTTATCTCTTTACAATTCCGCACGCTTAATTTTCATATATTCAAGTATATGCGTTTTATATGTTTTTACTCTGATTGTTTTAAAGGCCTTAGTAAGCGATAATTTTTAATTGGTGAAGATTCGTACTCTTCGCCTATTCACCCTCCTTCTAGGGATTCGTACTACCCGCTTGTTTTCTAACAAGTGGTATCCAAAGTCAAAGTTGGAATGAGGCTGTGAGTCACGAATAGGAACATCACCACTCTCCGGTTCCAAAAATCCTTCCTCCATAGCGACGACATCCTCATCGGGGACATCCTCTGCACCCTCCTCTTCTTGTCATTTCCTTTCCTTTTTCGCTGCTTCCGCTGCATTTAAAGCCTTAATATCAATTTTCCACTTCCAATGCAGATCAACAGAATGTTGGTAAATACCCATGGAATGCAACACTCGACCATTAATAGTGGTTTATCCCTCAGAAGGTTCTTCCTCTTCTTTAGTAGCGGAGATAGGAATGCCACTTTGTTCAATCAAGAGGCTAACTAAGAACGGATATGGAAGACAACCGCTTCTAGATGCGGATGCGTGCTTCATAAAGTATAAATAACTCGAATCCAATCCACTTGGATTCAGTTTTTGACAACGAACATATACCTAAGGTTAATCTCCATGGCTTGAGAATGATTTGATGTGGTCCTAGGTGTCAGTCTTTATTATTATCTTTCTTACATAAACATCTTGTAATTTCTAATCATTTCCTCAATCACTTTTTCATTCACCGTTCTCAGTCTTTCACTTTTTCCTTTCCCTCTTCAAGGGTTTCCATCACTTGTTCCAACTTCACCTTCTCATCATCAAAACTTCGCAAACTTTACTTTTCTTAATTATACATCTTTTCTTATGAGTCTTATCAAATTATAACCATCGATGATTAAGGGGATTTAAAGAATCATCGAGGTATGTGTCCGTTCGTAGTTAGCACTCACGTTTCATGCCCACATCTCCTCGGCCACCATCCACCTAGTCGGAAGCAAACAGGAGTACAGAACCTTTACCGTGCGGGCACGACAGCTGTCACACACAAATGGTCCCTGACCAGGAGGCCCAGCCTCAATAATATCAATTCATATATAACATGGCACGCTCTCAGCGGCAAACAAAATGCCCCACTCCCGTTCCTCTCACTGTTCTCGATTTGCAATCTAGGGGGCAGAACTTACCACGGTATTAGACCCAGTCCCCACCACGTTAGTGCACCACTTATGGAGTTCATTCTGCCTACAACAATACTCTAGACTTCTTGACGTTTCACCGTCATCGTCCTCCCCTAATGCAATCTCGTCCTAAGTATCCGCAGATACTTATCGTTCCTTCCTCTCCACTACTTCGGGTTAACACTCATATCTCACCGCGTTCGCTGTTAATGTCTTTTAAAAGCTTTTATCTATGATTAACCTAATGGTCAGCTCACCCTTCGTACACCCCTTCAATGAGTCCTGACCGCTAACTTTGCATCACTTTTCATAACTCAAATCATGGCACAGAGCGGGATCACAATCACAACTTGAATCTCACCACAAAACCTTTCTCAAAACCACCTTTTATACATCTCTCTTTTCATAGAAAAATCTCGCTTCACAACTTCTCAACTCCTCCTCAAAATTTCATTTCATAAATCTTTTTCCAAATCTCCTTTCACAATCACTTTCATAAAATCAATGTTGGAAAATTTATTTTTTCTCATTTTGGGAATCCCATTCAAAAATACATTTTGTAAACTTTTTTCAAAAATCTCATTTTGGGAACCCATCTCAAAACTACCTTTTGTAAATCCGTTTCAAAAATTCAGTTCGCAAACTCTTTTCAAAAATTCTTTTCAAAAGTCATTCCTAAAAATCTCACTTTCGAAAAACCTTTTCAAAAGTGTTTCTCAAAAACTTTTTCTCTTCTCGAGAACTAGTGGAGGAGCAAGCTCAACTCAACACCGGTCTCAATCCAAGAAAACAAAACCAAAGAATCAAGTTTCCACCCTCATCAACTCTTCACTTTTATCTCCACATCATCATTCTTTCCCAGCTCTGGCTCACTTGCATCGCATCTTTACATCTTTACCACTCTCATCTCATCACCTCTTCTCAATCATTATCTCAAATTTCCTATCTCCACCCTTAGTGTCTTATCAAGATAAGGCTGCCTTATTCCGTAAGGACTTAAGCCAACAAGGGATTATCTTTTCTCTTGGTGTCTTTTATTTTCAAATCTCTTTTGCTATCATTATCCTTTATTTTATACTCAACAGTTCAATATCATCATCCATAAGCAAACAAACATAAACAACACATCATCACACATCATCACACATCACACACAACAATGTGGTCCTTGTCCTATTCGTATAAGTTGCAACACAAAGCACACAATTTCCACTATACTACTGACGCAGAACCACTTAGTTCCGATCTTTGAGCTGATACGGAACGTCTTAATACAACACCTACTACCACTGTGTCTTAGGAAAGCTACTCACTCACCTGAGGTCCAGCGATCAGATGTGCACAGTCTTCTCTGACCTTGGTTGCCGCCACTGCCTTAATCCCTTGCCTGTAACGTTCCCTCGAATTAATTAAAAACAAATTTTCATTACCAACTTTATCAAGAAAACTTTTATTAACTTAAAATGTTTTTCATTCCTCGTCGGAAGTCTTAAAAATAAGATTGCTTTCTTAAAATACTCTTAACTTTCTTAGTTCTTTAAACACTTTGAAATCATTTGGAAAACATTAATTAAAATACTTTAAATCAATTGGTTAGGTGGATGGTCCGTCTTGGACAGCACCTTAACCTCATTCAAAAACACCGAAAAATTCACCGGTTTCAATCCGGGTTTTTCTGAAATCAATTACCAATTAAAAACCAAACTTTGAGTCTCATAAACTCAATTTAGAAATCAAAGAAACAATTTTAAATAATCTTGGACAGCAAGGAAATACTTTACAAAAATCAATTTAATATAATCCGAAAACATCGTAAAAACTCGTTTTGTTTCAAATACTTTTTAAATCAACATTAATACTTTGAAAACTCAAGTTTTTGTTAAAACTTAAAACACAACTTCACAAGTTCAAATAAATCAAACCAAATAATTTTTAAAACCAATCACACACATAATCAACAACACGCTTTGATAAGGCACTTAAATAATTAAGGAGTTATTCAATTTCATTTCAAACCAAGCACTCATTCTTAATCAAATATTCTTACAATCAAACACTTAATTCAATTGTTTAACACATAATTGATTTCAAAGCATTTCATTTTTGTAAAGTAAAAACACTTAAACATATCTAAATACATAAACCGAATACACACATGCATAATCATTCAAACACAAAACTCATTCCTAATTAATTATTTTACAACATACCTTCATTATTCCTAGGTTACTTCATGAGAAAGAATTCCTAACCTAATTAACATGCACAAACCGAAACTACACACATATCAAAACAAGATTCATGCACATACATAGAGCATATATCAAGTTCACACCAATTAAAAAGCATAGACCTTAGTTCAACCATGACCGAATGCATCATGCACAAGATCAACACATGCTCATGCAAGGAAAATTATTTCAAAGCTTATTCTCCTAGTTTTCTTCTCAAAACCGAGGCATGCATAAAAGAAAATGTAGTCATTTCATTCAAAATTAACATGCAAGGATGGATCTTAAGCTTTTCTAACAATCATGCAATCAATTTAAACATTTCAATTTTATTTCAAAGGAAATAATAAAAATAGCCTTTCAAGACTCAATATCAACATGCAGGTATCTAAATCATGTAGATCAAATTATGGAATTAAATATAAGAACATATTTCAAAGACAAAGATCAACTTAAATGAAATAGAGACCAAACCGAGACATACACAAAGAGAATACTAAAGCTTTTGTTTAAAAATCATTTTGAGTAAGAGAAAGGCAAAAACCGTAACATATAGTAAGAAAACATTAAGGCTTTTGGTTCAAAGATCACATGGAAAATTCAAGATCCAAACAAATCAAAGATCAAGACATAAATCAAAGGCAAAAATTACTTTGGATGAAAAAGGGACCCAAAAACCGTGACATGCCTTTGAGAAAATAGGAAGGCTTTGTCCAAAAATCATTTATAAAACTCAAAACAAAAATCAAGATCAAAACAAAATCAAGAATCAAAGATCAAGTCAAGGATAAAATCTTTTTTTAGGATTAAACCAAAATCAAGACATGCAAGGGTTCAAGATCCACAATCAAACAATATGGAAGACCCAAAAATTAAAAATAAATTTAGATCAAGTATAGATTCACGGTTTTAAGCATCAAATCCTGACATGCAAAGAAGATCTAAACCAAGTTCACAAAGATCATAAACAAAGCTTTAGATCTAAAAGAAAAACATCAAGATCCAACATAAACAACATCAACCAAATTATAAAGTCCCTCATTTAGTTCATTACAAATTCATTTCGGTCTAAAAATCAAGATCAAAGCAAAAGCATCACATGCAAGCTTAGATCAAACCATAAAATAAACATGCAAGGGAAGAAAAGAAAATAAAATTACAAGATTACAAACAAAATTAAGTCTAGTTCTTCTAGGGTCTTCGGTTTATACCAAAAGAAAAGGTCTCCAATACTTGCTCTTCAAAGAATTCCTAAGTTTTGGGGTTGATCTCCTCTCCTTCTTCCTTCTACCTCACGGTTTCCTCTCCTTCTTTCTCTCTTTCTATATTTTCTTTTCTTTGTCTAAGAGTTTAAGGAGGCTCTTAGACTTGTGTTGGTGTTGGTGTGTGGGACGAAGGAAGTGAAGAAGTGAAGTAAAGAGTGAATGAAATGAAGCTAAGGCCAAGCTTATATAAGCAACTCATGGTTTCCTATTTTGCCCTTGGGTTGGTTCGGCCTAGAGCTTAAAGAGGAAGGGTAAATTTGGCTTCCCACAAAATTGCATGGGTGGAGTTTATCATCTCCAAGGGGAACAACGTAGGGGACATAAGGGGTTACGGTTTCATCCTAGGCTTTTGACTTAGGGGCTTTCCATTAGGGTTTCAACTATTAGTTAGGGTTTAGTTTGGGTTTTGGTTGGGACTTGGTTACTTGGTTGCAACTTAGTTGCTTGCTCACCACTTAAGAAAAATCCTAGGCTTCCTACACTCACACACGGCACACTCCTAGACTTACACATACACACCTTAATCACACCCTCTTTCATGCACCTACACGTTGCACACACATATACATGCATATATTCACTCATTCATTCATGCATACATTCACCCATTCCCACGCCTAACACCTACAGTCATGCACATATATACATCATGCCAACACATGCATGTTTCACACATTCACACATAATCACATTCATTTACTAATTTAATTCCATATGATACTACACAAAACCGCACACACATATATAGAAAAATAATTCATTCATGCATAAAAATTATATTGGCACCAAAATATCAAGCACAGGACACACTTTCATAAAATAATTCTTATCATATCATCATTTCCAAAAATCGTCTTTAAAAATCATGGCATTATTTCATGAAAATTATTCATTTACCACTTTGAAAACGTGAACCAAGACAATTATTTAGAAAAATATCCTCTCAAAAATACTTTTCTCAAAAATAATTCTTTTTAACATTTAAAATAGTACGAGGATTTTGAAGGGTGTTACAGTATCCCCAACTTAAAGATTTCTCGTCCCCGAGAAATACGTTGTGGATTAGGCAATATGGCACAGCAACTCTCACATCGTTTGCATCCTTGCTCTAAAGTTGTCCTTTCCTTCACTGACAATAGACTCTTCACAATACTCCTCGGGTGTCGCTCTTGGATGAAGAAGCTCCATTGCAACCACTTACGTGTCGAACCGGGTTAAGTCACATAGACTAATCGAAGAAGATGTCGTTTCTTTAGCCGATTGTCGTCACCATGAGCACAATCTTGGGTTTACACCCAGGGAAAAACAAGCAAACAAAATGCACACATCTCCAAAAGCATTGGGCTTAACCTAAAATACTTACTATCCCCTAAACTCTAAGATCTCACTACCTACAAGCAATCACTCCTTTCTCTAACTTCTCTTCTAATTCTGAGGCTCTAACCTACTATTTCTCTTGTCTGGACATCTAAAGATGGAGAAAAGGGGTCTAATCTTCCTCACTATTTCCGAACTAAGGTCAATATACTTCTCTTTCCTTCCTTGTGGCTCCCCAACTTCGATCAGACCTACCACTAAGTTCATCCCGATTCTACATTTTTCTCAACATCCATCATTTATCCATCCACAATCAATCAAGCCTAACTATTTGGATAGCCATGACATTCCTAATATCACCATTTAGGGTAACAAGTCTCGGGAAAAATTGATAAGGGTGCAGTGCAGTGGGAGGGTTTAAGAAAGAATTTGGATTCCGACTAACTACCTTTGTTGGAACAATCCAACAAACACGGGTCTCAAGAATAACATTCTACTTTCTTAAGGGTAATATCAAAGTGATACATTGGGATCAACAAACTTAGGTCTTGACAAAGGATACAGGGTGCTAATCTCAAGATCAGTTCACTTCTACCTTCTACTTAACCAACAGGGTCCTTAATCTAACGCAACAGGCACTAGGGACAACTAAGTCCTACATCTTAAGAAGACGAGATCCTAATCTCAACTCTCATCCTTGCACTAGCAAGCAATCACTAGCACACAAACAAACAAGCAAACAATCAAGCAAGCAAAGCAAAGCAAAGCAAAGCATGGCTTAAAGCCACAAAGGACTAACCTGGCTCTGATACCACTCTGTAACGCCCCGATTTTCATCATCCGGAAATAATCATCATTTAATTAAAGGTTGCTAAAAATGAGGCCATTTTTTTTAAATGTTTTGGGAAGCGGTTGGTGCATGCTCACGTCCTCACTTGAAAACCGGGTCGTTACTTAAAAACCATTCCACACCTTCCCTTTCAAATCTTTCAAAACAGATTTAAACATTCGGCCAGTTCACAAAATAAAGTAGGGCATAGTTATAGAAGTGATACTTTGCTAAGATGGTCCTTGACACACACTTACAACGACTTAAACTAAGTACCCTACCTACGACTCTTCCTGATGAAAACTATCGGGTGAAGAACCCGATCCTCTTTGCACTCTTTCTTAACTCCAGAAGAAGGCTCCACGGCTGTCGCTGCTGGCCCACCATTCTTGGGCACCCATTGCATCCTAGTTGAAGCAGAAGCAATCTTCTGAGCTTCACATCGCACCTTCTCCTCATAGTCTCTGTATCCTCGGACAGATACTTGTCCCAATAGTGGTCCTAGGTTGGCTCCGCAAAGTCGATGCTCGGGATCCGGGATCACGATCTGAGAGTCACCAATCCATACCCAACCAGATGGGGTAAGCTTCCAGCCGCATCCATGTCTGGTCCATGTTGAAATCTCCGTGCGATAATCCATCTGCATGTTGGAGTACCAGAAACACCGGTAAACCAACGGGCAGGAGAGAGTTAGCGAACCGAACGACAAGTCGTCGACGTTATGGATTTACCGCAGGCGAAATATCAAGACAGCACACAATACAAACAAAGCACACCACACAGCACTCAAGCATAACATCGCAAATCTTTATTATTATCTTTCTTACATAAACATCTTGTAATTTCTAATCATTTCCTCAATCACTTTTTCATTCACCGTTCTCAGTCTTTCACTTATTTCCTTTCCCTCTTCAAGGGTTTCCATCACTTGTTCCAACTTCACCTTCTCATCATCAAAACTTCGCAAACTTTACTTTTCTTAATTATACATCTTTTCTTATGAGTCTTATCAAATTATAACCATCGATGATTAAGGGGATTTAAAGAATCATCGAGGTACGTGTCCGTTCGTTGTTAGCACTCACGTTTCATGCCTACATCTCCTCGGCCACCATCCACCTAGTCGGAAGCAAACAGGAGTACAGAACCTTTACCGTGCGGGCACGACAGCTGTCACACACAAATGGTCCCTGACCAGGAGGCCCAGCCTCAATAATATCAATTCATATATAACATGGCACGCTCTCAGCGGCAAACAAAATGCCCCACTCCAGTTCCTCTCACTGTTCTCGATTTGCAATCTAGGGGGCGACAGTATTGTTCTAGTGTGCACGCAGAACTTACCACGGTATTAGACCCAGTCCCCACCACGTTAGTGCACCACTTATGGAGTTCGTTCTGCCTACAACAATACTCTAGACTTCTTGACGTTTCACCGTCATCGTCCTCCCCTAATGCAATCTCGTCCTAAGTATCCGCAGATACTTATCGTTGCTTCCTCTCCACTACTTCGGGTTAACACTCATATCTCACCGTGTTCGCTGTTAATGTCTTTTAAAAGCTTTTATCTTTGATTAACCTAATGGTCAGCTCACCCTTCGTACACCCCTTCAATGAGTCCTGACCGCTAACTTTGCATCACTTTTCATAACTCAAATCTTGGCACAGAGCGCGATCACAATCACAACTTGAATCTCACCACAAAACTTTTCTCAAAACCACCTTTTATACATCTCTCTTTTCATAGAAAAATCTCGCTTCACAACTTCTCAACTCCTCCTCAAAATTTCATTTCGTAAAATCTTTTTCCAAATCTCCTTTCACAATCACTTTCATAAAATCAATGTTGGAAAATTTATTTTTCTCATTTTGGGAATCCCATTCAAAAATACATTTTGTAAACTTTTTTCAAAAATCTCATTTTGGGAACTCATCTCAAAACTACCTTTTGTAAATCCGTTTCAAAAATTCAGTTCGCAAACTCTTTTCAAAAATTCTTTTCAAAAGTCATTCCCAAAAATCTCACTTTCGAAAAACCTTTTCAAAAGTGTTTCTCAAAAACTTTTTCTCTTCTCGAGAACTAGTGGAGGAGCAAGCTCAACTCAACACCAGTCTCAATCCAAGAAAACAAAACCAAAGAATCAAGTTTCCACCCTCATCAACTCTTCACTTTCATCTCCACATCATCATTCTTTCCCAGCTCTGGCTCACTCGCATCGCATCTTTACATCTTTACCACTCTCATCTCATCACCTCTTCTCAATCATTATCTCAAATTTCCTATCTCCACCCTTAGTGTCTTATCAAGATAAGGCTGCCTTATTCCGTAAGGACTTAAGCCAACAAGGGATTATCTTTTCTCTTGGTGTCTTTTATTTTCAAATCTCTTTTGCTATCATTATCCTTTATTTTATACTCAACAGTTCAATATCATCATCCATAAGCAAACAAACATAAACAACACGTCATCACACATCACACACAACAATGTGGTCCTTGTCCTATTCGTATAAGTGGCCACACAAAGCACACAATTGCCACTATACTACTGACGCAGAACCACTTAGTTCCGATCTTTGAGCTGATACGGAACGTCTTAATACAACACCTACTACCACTGTGTCTTAGGAAAGCTACTCTCTCACCTGAGGTCCAGCGATCAGATGTGCACAGTCTTCTCTGACCTTGGTTTCTGCCACTGCCTTAATCCCTTGTCTGTAACGTTCCCTCGAATTAATTAAAAACAAATTTTCATTACCAACTTTATCAAGAAAACTTTTATTAACTTAAAATGCTTTTCATTCCTCGTCGGAAGTCTTAAAAATAAGATTGCTTTCTCAAAATACTCTTAACTTTCTTAGTTCTTTAAACACTTTGAAATCATTTGGAAAACATTAATTAAAATAATTTAAATCAATTGGTTAGGTGGCTGGTCCGTCTTGGACAGCACCTTAACCTCATTCAAAAAGACCAAAAAATTCACCGGTTTCAATCCGGGTTTTTCTGAAATCAATTACCAATTAAAAACCAAACTTTGAGTCTCATAAACTCAATTTAGAAATCAAAGAAACAATTTTAAATAATCTTGGACAGCAAGGAAATACTTTACAAAAATCAATTTAATATAATCCGAAAACATCGTAAAAACTCGTTTTGTTTCAAATACTTTTTAAATCAACATTAATACTTTGAAAACTCAAGTTTTTGTTAAAACTTAAAACACAACTTCACAAGTTCAAATAAATCAAACCAAATAATTTTTAAAACCAATCACACACATAATCAACAACACGCTTTGATAAGGCACTTAAATAATTAAGGAGTTATTCAATTTCATTTCAAACCAAGCACTCATTCTTAATCAAATATTCTTACAATCAAACACTTAATTCAATTGTTTAACACATAATTGATTTCAAAGCATTTCATTTTTGTAAAGTAAAAACACTTAAACATATCTAAATACATAAACCGAATACACACATACATAATCATTCAAACACAAAACTCATTCCTAATTAATTATTTTACAACATACCTTCATTATTCCTAGGTTACTTCATGAGAAAGAATTCCTAACCTAATTAACATGCACAAACCGAAACTACACACATATCAAAACAAGATTCATGCACATACATAGAGCATATATCAAGTTCACACCAATTAAAAAGCATAGACCTTAGTTCAACCATGACCGAATGCATCATGCACAAGATCAACACATGCTCATGCAAGGAAAATTATTTCAAAGCTTATTTTCCTAGTTTTCTTCTCAAAATCGAGGCATGCATAAAAGAAAATGTAGTCATTTCATTCAAAATTAACATGCAAGGATGGATCTTAAGCTTTTCTAGCAATCATGCAATCAATTTAAACATTTTAATTTTATTTTAAAGGAAATCATAAAAATAGCCTTTCAAGACTCAATATCAACATGCAGGTATCTAAATCATGTAGATCAAATTATGGAATTAAATATAAGAACATATTTCAAAGACAAAGATCAACTTAAATGAAATAGAGACCAAACCGAGACATACACAAAGAGAATACTAAAGCTTTTGTTTAAAAATCATTTTGAGTAAGAGAAAGGCAAAAACCGTAACATATAGTAAGAAAACATTAAGGCTTTTGGTTCAAAGATCACATGGAAAATTCAAGATCCAAGCAAATCAAAGATCAAGACATAAATCAAAGGCAAAAATTACTTTGGATGAAAAAGGGGCCCAAAAACCGTGACATGCCTTTGATAAAATAGGAAGGCTTTGTCCAAAAATCATTTATAAAACTCAAAACAAAAATCAAGATCAAAACAAAATCAAGAATCAAAGATCAAGTCAAGGATAAAATCTTTTCTTAGGATTAAACCAAAATCAAGACATGCAAGGGTTCAAGATCCACAATCAAACAATATGGAAGACCCAAAAATTAAAAATAAATTTAGATCAAGTATAGATTCACGGTTTTAAGAATCAAATCCTAACATGCAAAGAAGATCTACACCAAATTCACAAAGATCATAAACAAAGCTTTAGATCTAAAAGAAAAACATCAAGATCCAACATATACAACATCAACCAAATTATAAAGTCCCTCATTTAGTTCATTACAAATTCATTTTGGTCTAAAAATCAAGATCAAAGCAAAAGCATCACATGCAAGCTTAGATCAAACCATAAAATAAACATGCAAGGGAAGAAAAGAAAATAAAATTACAAGATTACAAACAAAATTAAGTCTAGTTCTTCTAGGGTCTTCGGTTTATACCAAAATAAAAGGTCTCCAATACTTGCTCTTCAAAGAATTCCTAAGTTTTGGGGTTGATCTCCTCTCCTTCTTCCTTCTACCTCACAGTTTCCTCTCCCTCTTTCTCTCTTTCTATATTTTCTTTTCTTTGTCTAAGAGTTTAAGGAGGCTCTTAGACTTGTGTTGGTGTTGGTGTGTGGGACGAAGGAAGTGAAGAAGTGAAGTAAAGAGTGAATGAAATGAAGCTAAGGCCAAGCTTATATAAGCAACTCATGGTTTCCTATTTTGCCCTTGGGTTGGTTCGGCCTAGAGCTTAAAGAGGAAGGGTAAATTTGGCTTCCCACAAAATTGCATGGGTGGAGTTTATCATCTCCAAGGGGAACAACGTAGGGGACATAAGGGGTTAGGGTTTCATCCTAGGCTTTTGACTTAGGGGCTTTCCATTAGGGTTTCAACTATTAGTTAGGGTTTAGTTTGGGTTTTGGTTGGGACTTGGTTACTTGGTTGCAACTTAGTTGCTTGCTCACCACTTAAGAAAAATCCTAGGCTTCCTACACTCACACACGGCACACTCCTAGACTTACACATACACACCTTAATCACACCCTCTTTCATGCACCTACACGTTGCACACACATATACATGCATATATTCACTCATTCATTCATGCATACATTCACCCATTCCCACGCCTAACACCTACAGTCATGCACATATATACATCATGCCAACACATGCATGTTTCACACATTCACACATAATCACATTCATTTACTAATTTAATTCCATATGATACTACACAAAACCGCACACACATATATAGAAAAATAATTCATTCATGCATAAAAATTATATTGGCACCAAAATATCAAGCACAGGACACACTTTCATAAAATAATTCTTATCATATCATCATTTCCAAAAATCGTCTTTAAAAATCATGGCATTATTTCATGAAAATTATTCATTTACCACTTTGAAAACGTGAACCAAGACAATTATTTAGAAAAATATCCTCTCAAAAATACTTTTCTCAAAAATAATTCTTTTTAACATTTAAAATAGTACGAGGATTTTGAGGGGTGTTACAGTCTCCCCAACTTAAAGATTTCTCGTCCCCGAGAAATACGTTGTGGATTAGGCAAAATGGCACAGCAACTCTCACATCGTTCGCATCCTTGCTCTAAAGTTGTCCTTTCCTTCACTGACAATAAACTCTTCACAATGCTCCTCGGGTGTTGCTCTTGGACGAAGAAGCTCCATAGCAACGACTTACGTGTCGAACCGGGTTAAGTCACACAGACTAATCGAAGAAGATGTCGTTTCTTTAGCCGATTGTCGTCACCATGAGCACAATCTTGGGTTTACACCCAGGGAAAAACAAGCAAACAAAATGCACACATCTCCAAAAGCATTGGGCTTAACCTAAAATACTTACTATCCCCTAAACTCTAATATCTCACTACCTACAAGCAATCACTCCTTTCTCTAACTTCTCTTCTAATTCTGAAGCTCTAACCTACTATTTCTCTTGTCTGGACATCTAAAGATTGAGAAAAGGGGTCTAATCTTCCTCACTATTTCCGAACTAAGGTTAATATACTTCTCTTTCCTTCCTTGTGTCTCCCCAACTTCGATCAGACCTACCACTAAGTTCATCCCGATTCTACATTTTTCTCAACATCCATCATTTATCCATCCACAATCATTCAAGCCTAACTATTTGGATAGCCATGACATTCCTAATATCACCATTTAGGGTAACAAGTCTCGGGAAAAATTGATAAGGGTGCAGTGCAGTGGGAGGGTTTAAGAAAGAATTTGGATTCCGACTAACTACCTTTGTTGGAACAATCCAACAAACACGGGTCTCAAGAATAACATTCTATTTTCTTAAGGGTAATATCAAAGAGATACATTGGGATCAACAAACTTAGGTCTTGACAAAGGATACAGGGTGCTAATCTCAAGATCAGTTCACTTCTACCTTCTACTTAACCAACAGGGTCCTTAATCTAACGCAACAGGCACTAGGGACAACTAAGTCCTACATCTTAAGAAGACGAGATCCTAATCTCAACTCTCATCCTTGCACTAGCAAGCACTCACTAGCACACAAACAAACAAGCAAACAATCAAGCAAGCAAAGCAAAGCAAAGCAAAGCATGGCTTAAAGCCACAAAGGACTAACCTGGCTCTGATACCACTCTGTAACGCCCCGATTTTAACCATCCGGAAATAATCATCATTTAATTAAAGGTTGCTAAAAATGAGGCCATTTTTTTTAAACGTTTTGGGAAGCGGTTGGTGCATGCTCACGTCCTCACTTGAAAACCGGGTCGTTACTTAAAAACCATTCCACACCTTCCCTTTCAAATCTTTCAAAACAGATTTAAACATTCGGCCAGTTCACAAAATAAAGTAGGGCATAGTTATAGAAGTGATACTTTGCTAAGATGGTCCTTGACACACACTTACAACGACTTAAACTAAGTACCCTACCTACGACTCTTCCTGATGAAAACTATCGGGTGAAGCACCCGATCCTCTTTGCACTCTTTCTTAACTCCAGAAGAAGGCTCCACGACTGTCGCTGCTGGCCCACCATTCTTGGGCACCCATTGCATCCTAGTTGAAGCATAAGCAATCTTCTGAGCTTCACATCGCACCTTCTCCTCATAGTCTCTGTATCCTCGGACAGATACTTGTCCCAATAGTGGTCCTAGGTTGGCTCCGCAAAGTCGATGCTCAGGATCCGGGATCACGATCTGAGAGTCACCAATCCATACCCAACCAGATGGGGTACGCTTCCAGCCGCATCCATGTCTGGTCCATGTTGAAATCTCCATGCGATAATCCATCTGCATGTTGGAGTACCAGAAACACCGGTATACCAACGGGCAGGAGAGAGTTAGCGAACCGAACGACAAGTCGTCGACGTTGTGGATTTACCGCAGGCGAAATATCAAGACAACACACAATACAAACAAAGCCCACCACACAGCACTCAAGCATAACATCGCAAATCTTTATTATTATCTTTCTTACATAAACATCTTGTAATTTCTAATCATTTCCTCAATCACTTTTTCATTCACCGTTCTCAGTCTTTCACTTATTTCCTTTCCCTCTTCAAGGGTTTCCATCACTTGTTCCAACTTCACCTTCTCATCATCAAAACTTCGCAAACTTTACTTTTCTTAATTATACATCTTTTCTTATGAGTCTTATCAAATTATAACCATCGATGATTAAGGGGATTTAAAGAATCATCGAGGTACGTGTCCGTTCGTTGTTAGCACTCACGTTTCATGCCTACATCTCCTCGGCCACCATCCACCTAGCCGGAAGCAAACAGGAGTACAGAACCTTTACCGTGCGGGCACGACAGCTGTCACACACAAATGGTCCCTGACCAGGAGGCCCAGCCTCAATAATATCAATTCATATATAACATGGCACGCTCTCAGCGGCAAACAAAATGCCCCACTGCAATTCCTCTCACTGTTCTCGATTTGCAATCTAGGGGGCGACAGTATTGCTCTAGTGTGCACGCAGAACTTACCACGGTATTAGACCCAGTCCCCACCACGTTAGTGCACCACTTATGGAGTTCGTTCTGCCTACAACAATACTCTAGACTTCTTGACGTTTCACCGTCATCGTCCTCCCCTAATGCAATCTCGTCCTAAGTATCCGCAAATACTTATCGTTGCTTCCTCTCCACTACTTCGGGTTAACACTCATATCTCACCGTGTTCGCTGTTAATGTCTTTTAAAAGCTTTTATCTTTGATTAACCTAATGGTCAGCTCACCCTTCGTACACCCCTTCAATGAGTCCTGACCGCTAACTTTGCATCACTTTTCATAACTCAAATCTTGGCACAGAGCGGGATCACAATCACAACTTGAATCTCACCACAAAACTTTTCTCAAAACCACCTTTTATACATCTCTCTTTTCATAGAAAAATCTCGCTTCACAACTTCTCAACTCCTCCTCAAAATTTCATTTCGTAAAATCTTTTTCCAAATCTCCTTTCACAATCACTTTCATAAAATCAATGTTGGAAATTTTTTTTTCTCATTTTGGGAATCCCATTCAAAAATACATTGTGTAAACTTTTTTCAAAAATCTCATTTTGGGAACCCATCTCAAAACTACCTTTTGTAAATCCGTTTCAAAAATTCAGTTCGCAAACTCTTTTCAAAAATTCTTTTCAAAAGTCATTCCCAAAAATCTCACTTTCGAAAAACCTTTTCAAAAGTGTTTCTCAAAAACTTTTTCTCTTCTCGAGAACTAGTGGAGGAGCAAGCTCAACTCAACACCAGTCTCAATCCAAGAAAACAAAACCAAAGAATCAAGTTTCCACCCTCATCAACTCTTCACTTTCATCTCCACATCATCATTCTTTCCCAGCTCTGGCTCACTCGCATCGCATCTTTACATCTTTACCACTCTCATCTCATCACCTCTTCTCAATCATTATCTCAAATTTCCTATCTCCACCCTTAGTGTCTTATCAAGATAAGGCTGCCTTATTCCGTAAGGACTTAAGCCAACAAGGGATTATCTTTTCTCTTGGTGTCTTTTATTTTCAAATCTCTTTTGCTATCATTATCCTTTATTTTATACTCAACAGTTCAATATCATCATCCATAAGCAAACAAACATAAACAACACATCATCACACATCACACACAACAATGTGGTCCTTGTCCTATTCGTATAAGTGGCCACACAAAGCACACAATTGCCACTATACTACTGACGCAGAACCACTTAGTTTCGATCTTTGAGCTGATACGAAACGTCTTAATACAACACCTACTACCACTGTGTCTTAGGAAAACTACTCTCTCACCTGAGGTCCAGCGATCAGATGTGCACAGTCTTCTCTGACCTTGGTTTCTGCCACTGCCTTAATCCCTTGTCTGTAACGTTCCCTCGAATTAATTAAAAACAAATTTTCATTACCAACTTTATCAAGAAAACTTTTATTAACTTAAAATGCTTTTCATTCCTCGTCGGAAGTCTTAAAAATAAGATTGCTTTCTCAAAATACTCTTAACTTTCTTAGTTCTTTAAACACTTTGAAATCATTTGGAAAACATTAATTAAAATACTCTAAATCAATTGGTTAGGTGGCTGGTCCGTCTTGGACAGCACCTTAACCTCATTCAAAAACACCGAAAAATTCACCGGTTTCAATCCGGGTTTTTCTGAAATCAATTACCAATTAAAAACCAAACTTTGAGTCTCATAAACTCAATTTAGAAATCAAAGAAACAATTTTAAATAATCTTGGACAGCAAGGAAATACTTTACAAAAATCAATTTAATATAATCTGAAAACATCATAAAAACTCGTTTTGTTTCAAATACTTTTTAAATCAACATTAATACTTTGAAAACTCAAGTTTTTGTTAAAACTTAAAACACAACTTCACAAGTTCAAATAAATCAAACCAAATAATTTTTAAAACCAATCACACACATAATCAACAACACGCTTTGATAAGGCACTTAAATAATTAAGGAGTTATTCAATTTCATTTCAAACCAAGCACTCATTCTTAATCAAATATTCTTACAATCAAACACTTAATTCAATTGTTTAACACATAATTGATTTCAAAGCATTTCATTTTTGTAAAGTAAAAACACTTAAACATATCTAAATACATAAACCGAATACACACATACATAATCATTCAAACACAAAACTCATTCCTAATTAATTATTTTACAACATACCTTCATTATTCCTAGGTTACTTCATGAGAAAGAATTCCTAACCTAATTAACATGCACAAACCGAAACTACACACATATCAAAACAAGATTCATGCACATACATAGAGCATATATCAAGTTCACACCAATTAAAAAGCATAGACCTTAGTTCAACCATGACCGAATGCATCATGCACAAGATCAACACATGCTCATGCAAGGAAAATTATTTCAAAGCTTATTCTCCTAGTTTTCTTCTCAAAACCGAGGCATGCATAAAAGAAAATGTAGTCATTTCATTCAAAATTAACATGCAAGGATGGATCTTAAGCTTTTCTAGCAATCATGCAATCAATTTAAACATTTTAATTTTATTTCAAAGGAAATCATAAAAATAGCCTTTCAAGACTCAATATCAACATGTAGGTATCTAAATCATGTAGATCAAATTATGGAATTAAATATAAGAACATATTTCAAAGACAAAGATCAACTTAAATGAAATAGAGACCAAACCGAGACATACACAAAGAGAATACTAAAGCTTTTGTTTAAAAATCATTTTGAGTAAGAGAAAGGCAAAAACCGTAACATATAGTAAGAAAACATTAAGGCTTTTGGTTCAAAGATCACATGGAAAATTCAAGATCCAAGCAAATCAAAGATCAAGACATAAATCAAAGGCAAAAATTACTTTGGATGAAAAAGGGACCCAAAAACCGTGAAATGCCTTTGAGAAAATAGGAAGGCTTTGTCCAAAAATCATTTATAAAACTCAAAACAAAAATCAAGATCAAAACAAAATCAAGAATCAAAGATCAAGTCAAGGATAAAATCTTTTCTTAGGATTAAACCAAAATCAAGACATGCAAGGGTTCAAGATCCACAATCAAACAATATGGAAGACCCAAAAATTAAAAATAAATTTAGATCAAGTATAGATTCACGGTTTTAAGCATCAAATCCTAACATGCAAAGAAGATCTAAACCAAATTCACAAAGATCATAAACAAAGCTTTAGATCTAAAAGAAAAAATCAAGATCCAACATATACAACATCAACTAAATTATAAAGTCCCTCATTTAGTTCATTACAAATTCATTTCGGTGTAAAAATCAAGATCAAAGCAAAAGCATCACATGCAAGCTTAGATCAAACCATAAAATAAACATGCAAGGGAAGAAAAGAAAATAAAATTACAAGATTACAAACAAAATTAAGTCTAGTTCTTCTAGGGTCTTCGGTTTATACCAAAAGAAAAGGTCTCCAATACTTGCTCTTCAAAGAATTCCTAAGTTTTGGGGTTGATCTCCTCTCCTTCTTCCTTCTACCTCACCGTTTCCTCTCCTTCTTTCTCTCTTTCTATATTTTCTTTTCTTTGTCTAAGAGTTTAAGGAGGCTCTTAGCCTTGTGTTGGTGTTGGTGTGTGGGACGAAGGAAGTGAAGAAGTGAAGTAAAGAGTGAATGAAATGAAGCTAAGGCCAAGCTTATATAAGCAACTCATGGTTTCCTATTTTGCCCTTGGGTTGGTTCGGCCTAGAGCTTAAAGAGGAAGGGTAAATTTGGCTTCCCACAAAATTGCATGGGTGGAGTTTATCATCTCCAAGGGGAACAACGTAGGGGACATAAGGGGTTAGGGTTTTATCCTAGGCTTTTGACTTAGGGGCTTTCCATTAGGGTTTCAACTATTAGTTAGGGTTTAGTTTGGGTTTTGGTTGGGACTTGGTTACTTGGTTGCAACTTAGTTTCTTGCACACCACTTAAGAAAAATCCTAGGCTTCCTACACTCACACACGGCACACTCCTAGACTTACACATACACACCTTAATCACACCCTCTTTCATGCACCTACACGTTGCACACACATATACATGCATATATTCACTCATTCATTCATGCATACATTCACCCATTCCCACGCCTAACACCTACAGTCATGCACATATATACATCATGCCAACACATGCATGTTTCACACATTCACACATAATCACATTCATTTACTAATTTAATTCCATATGATACTACACAAAACCGCACACACATATATAGAAAAATAATTCATTCATGCATAAAAATTATATTGGCACCAAAATATCAAGCACAGGACACACTTTCATAAAATAATTCTTATCATATCATCATTTCCAAAAATCGTCTTTAAAAATCATGGCATTATTTCATGAAAATTATTCATTTACCACTTTGAAAACGTGAACCAAGACAATTATTTAGAAAAATATCCTCTCAAAAATACTTTTCTCAAAAATAATTCTTTTTAACATTTAAAATTGTACGAGGATTTTGAGGGGTGTTACAGTCTCCCCAACTTAAAGATTTCTCGTCCCCGAGAAATACGTTGTGGATTAGGCAATATGGCACAGCAACTCTCACATCGTTCGCATCCTTGCTCTAAAGTTGTCCTTTCCTTCACTGACAATAAACTCTTCACAATACTCCTCGGGTGTCGCTCTTGGACGAAGAAGCTCCATAGCAACCACTTACGTGTCGAACCGGGTTAAGTCACACAGACTAATCGAAGAAGATGTCGTTTCTTTAGCCGATTGTCGTCACCATGAGCACAATCTTGGGTTTACACCCAGGGAAAAACAAGCAAACAAAATGCACACATCTCCAAAAGCATTGGGCTTAACCTAAAATACTTACTATCCCCTAAACTCTAATATCTCACTACCTACAAGCAATCACTCCTTTCTCTAACTTCTCTTCTAATTCTGAGGCTCTAACCTACTATTTCTCTTGTCTGGACATCTAAAGATGGAGAAAAGGGGTCTAATCTTCCTCACTATTTCCGAACTAAGGTTAATATACTTCTCTTTCCTTCCTTGTGGCTCCCCAACTTCGATCAGACCTACCACTAAGTTCATCCCGATTCTACATTTTTCTCAACATCCATCATTTATCCATCCACAATCATTCAAGCCTAACTATTTGGATAGCCATGACATTCCTAATATCTCCATTTAGGGTAACAAGTCTCGGGAAAAATTGATAAGGGTGCAGTGCAGTGGGAGGGTTTAAGAAAGAATTTGGATTCCGACTAACTACCTTTGTTGGAACAATCCAACAAACACGGGTCTCAAGAATAACATTCTATTTTCTTAAGGGTAATATCAAAGAGATACATTGGGATCAACAAACTTAGGTCTTGACAAAGGATACAGGGTGCTAATCTCAAAATCAGTTCACTTCTACCTTCTACTTAACCAACAGGGTCCTTAATCTAACGCAACAGGCACTAGGGATAACTAAGTCCTACATCTTAAGAAGACGAGATCCTAATCTCAACTCTCATCCTTGCACTAGCAAGCACTCACTAGCACACAAACAAACAAGCAAACAATCAAGCAAGCAAAGCAAAGCAAAGCAAAGCATAGCAAAGCATGGCTTAAAGCCACAAAGGACTAACCTGGCTCTGATACCACTCTGTAACGCCCCGATTTTCACCATCCGGAAATAATCATCATTTAATTAAAGGTTGCTAAAAATGAGGCCATTTTTTTTAAACGTTTTGGGAAGCGGTTGGTGCATGCTCACGTCCTCACTTGAAAACCGAGTCATTACTTAAAAACCATTCCACACCTTCCCTTTCAAATCTTTCAAAACAGATTTAAACATTCGGCCAGTTCACAAAATAAAGTAGGGCATATTTATAGAAGTGATACTTTGCTAAGATGGTCCTTGACACACACTTACAACGACTTAAACTAAGTACCCTACCTACGACTCTTCCTGATGAAAACTATCGGGTGAAGCACCCGATCCTCTTTGCACTCTTTCTTAACTCCAGAAGAAGGCTCCACGACTGTCGCTGCTGGCCCACCATTCTTGGGCACCCATTGCATCCTAGTTGAAGCAGAAGCAATCTTCTGAGCTTCACATCGCACCTTCTCCTCATAGTCTCTGTATCCTCGGACAGATACTTGTCCTAATAGTGGTCCTAGGTTGGCTCCGCAAAGTCGATGCTCAGGATCCGGGATCACAATCTGAGAGTCACCAATCCATACCCAACCAGATGGGGTACGCTTCCAGCCGCATCCATGTCTGGTCCATGTTGAAATCTCCATGCGATAATCCATCTGCATGTTGGAGTACCAGAAACACCGGTATACCAACGGGCAGGAGAGAGTTAGCGAACCGAACGACAAGTCGTCGACGTTGTGGATTTACCGCAGGCGAAATATCAAGACAGCACACAATACAAACAAAGCACACCACACAACACTCAAGCATAACATCGCAAATCTTTATTATTATCTTTCTTACATAAACATCTTGTAATTTCTAATCATTTCCTCAATCACTTTTTCATTCACCGTTCTCAGTCTTTCACTTATTTCCTTTCCCTCTTCAAGGGTTTCCATCACTTGTTCCAACTTCACCTTCTCATCATCAAAACTTCGCAAACTTTACTTTTCTTAATTATACATCTTTTCTTATGAGTCTTATCAAATTATAACCATCGATGATTAAGGGGATTTAAAGAATCATCGAGGTACGTGTCCGTTCGTTGTTAGCACTCACGTTTCATGCCTACATCTCCTCGGCCACCATCCACCTAGTCGGAAGCAAACAGGAGTACAGAACCTTTACCGTGCGGGCACGACAGCTGTCACACACAAATGGTCCCTGACCAGGAGGCCCAGCCTCAATAATATCAATTCATATATAACATGGCACGCTCTCAGCGGCAAACAAAATGCCCCACTGCAATTCCTCTCACTGTTCTCGATTTGCAATCTAGGGGGCGACAGTATTGCTCTAGTGTGCACGCAGAACTTACCACGGTATTAGACCCAGTCCCCACCACGTTAGTGCACCACTTATGGAGTTCGTTCTGCCTACAACAATACTCTAGACTTCTTAACGTTTCACCGTCATCGTCCTCCCCTAATGCAATCTCGTCCTAAGTATCCGCAAATACTTATCGTTGCTTCCTCTCCACTACTTCGGGTTAACACTCATATCTCACCGTGTTCGCTGTTAATGTCTTTTAAAAGCTTTTATCTTTGATTAACCTAATGGTCAGCTCACCCTTCGTACACCCCTTCAATGAGTCCTGACCGCTAACTTCGCATCACTTTTCATAACTCAAATCTTGGCACAGAGCGCGATCACAATCACAACTTGAATCTCACCACAAAACTTTTCTCAAAACCACCTTTTATACATCTCTCTTTTCATAGAAAAATCTCGCTTCACAACTTCTCAACTCCTCCTCAAAATTTCATTTCGTAAAATCTTTTTCCAAATCTCCTTTCACAATCACTTTCATAAAATCAATGTTGGAAAATTTATTTTTTCTCATTTTGGGAATCCCATTCAAAAATACATTTTGTAAACTTTTTTCAAAAATCTCATTTTGGGAACCTATCTCAAAACTACCTTTTGTAAATCCGTTTCAAAAATTCAGTTCGCAAACTCTTTTCAAAAATTCTTTTCAAAAGTCATTCCCAAAAATCTCACTTTCGAAAAACCTTTTCAAAAGTGTTTCTCAAAAACTTTTTCTCTTCTCGAGAACTAGTGGAGGAGCAAGCTCAACTCAACACCAGTCTCAATCCAAGAAAACAAAACCAAAGAATCAAGTTTCCACCCTCATCAACTCTTCACTTTCATCTCCACATCATCATTCTTTCCCAGCTCTGGCTCACTCGCATCGCATCTTTACATCTTTACCACTCTCATCTCATCACCTCTTCTCAATCATTATCTCAAATTTCCTATCTCCACCCTTAGTGTCTTATCAAGATAAGGCTGCCTTATTCCGTAAGGACTTAAGCCAACAAGGGATTATCTTTTCTCTTGGTGTCTTTTATTTTCAAATCTCTTTTGCTATCATTATCCTTTATTTTATACTCAACAGTTCAATATCATCATCCATAAGCAAACAAACATAAACAACACGTCATCACACATCACACACAACAATGTGGTCCTTGTCCTATTCGTATAAGTGGCCACACAAAGCACACAATTGCCACTATACTACTGACGCAGAACCACTTAGTTCCGATCTTTGAGCTGATACGGAACGTCTTAATACAACACCTACTACCACTGTGTCTTAGGAAAGCTACTCTCTCACCTGAGGTCCAGCGATCAGATGTGCACAGTCTTCTCTGACCTTGGTTTTTGCCACTGCTTTAATCCCTTGTCTGTAACGTTCCCTCGAATTAATTAAAAACAAATTTTCATTACCAACTTTATCAAGAAAACTTTTATTAACTTAAAATGCTTTTCATTCCTCGTCGGAAGTCTTAAAAATAAGATTGCTTTCTCAAAATAATCTTAACTTTCTTAGTTCTTTAAACACTTTGAAATCATTTGGAAAACATTAATTAAAATACTTTAACTCAATTGGTTAGGTGGCTGGTCCGTCTTGGACAGCACCTTAACCTCATTCAAAAACACCGAAAAATTCACCGGTTTCAATCCGGGTTTTTCTGAAATCAATTACCAATTAAAAACCAAACTTTGAGTCTCATAAACTCAATTTAGAAATCAAAGAAACAATTTTAAATAATCTTGGACAGCAAGGAAATACTTTACAAAAATCAATTTAATATAATCCGAAAACATCGTAAAAACTCGTTTTGTTTCAAATACTTTTTAAATCAACATTAATACTTTGAAAACTCAAGTTTTTGTTAAAACTTAAAACACAACTTCACAAGTTCAAATAAATCAAACCAAATAATTTTTAAAACCAATCACACACATAATCAACAACACGCTTTGATAAGGCACTTAAATAATTAAGGAGTTATTCAATTTCATTTCAAACCAAGCACTCATTCTTAATCAAATATTCTTACAATCAAACACTTAATTCAATTGTTTAACACATAATTGATTTCAAAGCATTTCATTTTTGTAAAGTAAAAACACTTAAACATATCTAAATACATAAACCGAATACACACATACATAATCATTCAAACACAAAACTCATTCCTAATTAATTATTTTACAACATACCTTCATTATTCCTAGGTTACTTCATGAGAAAGAATTCCTAACCTAATTAACATGCACAAACCGAAACTACACAATATCAAAACAAGATTCATGCACATACATAGAGCATATATCAAGTTCACACCAATTAAAAAGCATAGACCTTAGTTCAACCATGACCGAATGCATCATGCATAAGATCAACACATGCTCATGCAAGGAAAATTATTTCAAAGCTTATTATCCTAGTTTTCCTCTCAAAACCGAGGCATGCATAAAAGAAAATGTAGTCATTTCATTCAAAATTAACATGCAAGGATCACTGCTACAGAATTGCAAAAAAGTAGCCGAATATTAATCCCGGTTCCGTTCCGGAACTGGGATTAATAGACAAATGATAGTTAAAAAATACCATGAATTTATTGATCCCGGTTATAAAAAACACGGAACCGGGATCAATGTTATAACAAATATAATTTTTTTTAAAAAAAATTAAAAATCACATAAGCGTTATTTATCCTGTTGTTTTACTTCAACTAGGATGAATAATAAAAACATGGAACCGGGATCAATGTTATAACATAAATAATTTTTTATTTTTTAAAAATTAAAAATCCCACAAACTTTATTTATCCCATCATTTTACTTCAACTGGGATGAATAAAACTACTAATAATAATAATAATAAAATAGTATGTGTATGTAAGAGAAGGGAAACCCCAGGGGTTCCCCTTTGTGTTTGCGGCGGCAAAGAACCCCCCACCCAATGACTCTTCTTCTTCGTGTTGAGCCGTCGCAGTTGCCTCCCTCGCCATCCGTCTCCGCCGTGGCCAACCAAGAAGCTGAGATCGGTGCTTTCCTCTCCGTCCCTCTACCTCCTTCGCGATCGCTCTCTCTCTCTCTCTCGTCGCCACCCTCTCTCTCTCCTCTCCCCAGAGAAAGCTTAGCCACCGCCACCTCCATGGACTGAGCGCGCGTTCCCTTCCCAGTCCAGCCGTGAATCGCGACTCCCTCCTTCAGATCGGACCGAAGCTAGCGACCTCCGCCTCGCCGCTGCCAAGCTCCATCGCCGCCACCAGTCCTTGAAGCGCGAACCGGGACCGCTTGCACCGTCGACACCGGGACCGAAGCTGTCGGTGTGGTTCTCTGTTAGGTGCGACCGAAGCAACCAACAGCCGCCTCCTCCTCCTTCCACAGGTGCTCTTGGGGTGGGTTCTCACCGAATCGAACCGCCGTAGTTGGTGGTCCTTCCATGGAGATGAAGCTCTTCGTAACCCTCTTAAATCCTTTTTGAAGTTGGGGCACCATGGTTGATTTGGAGTATCATAGACTAGATGAGGCAGTTCTACATCTCGATGACACCATGGTTGATTTGAAATCTTCCAGTACTGGTCTGGAATTACCTGAGGTATGCTGTAACAATTTTGATTGTATTATATTTCTTTAATTCTACTTAGATTTAGGATGATTTTTCTACGTAGAATCATGTTTGATAGTCTTATGCTCACGATTTGAGTTTTCTGGGCAGTACACGGTACTTCGTTGATGTTTGTTATTCTCAGGCATATAACTCTCTTCTAGCCGAGGAGGAGGCAACTGCATTGTCTATATGGGCTGTGGCATGCATGTGTGGTGCCTTGAGACTTGAACATGTAGGTTGTGTTTTGGCCTATAATTTAGTGAAATATGTAATATATTGTTTTATATAATGCATGCTTGATATGTGGTGCTTTTTAATGGAAGTTTTGACTTTGTTTTGAAATTGAGCCTATGTTGGGGTACTCGTTATGGTTTTAATAGGAGTTTTTCTGTGTTTTTGCAAGTTAGTTTTTTTTTTGGGCGCAGTGGTGTTGGTGAATCCTGCTTAGAACTTCTCCCGACTGTTGCACTTGGGTGGTGGCGTTTGGGTGGGTGGTGGTGAAATCTTGTACTTGAGTGCATATTTTTTTACAAAGAGATACTTGTTCTTTGGGTAGATTTGATCAATATTAATAACTATCTCATCAGGATTAAAGAGAAGATATGATATTAATAATTTTCTTTTATTTATAAGAGTCTGATATTAATCTTTGTTTTGGTCACTTATATGGTACTATGATATTCAATTTCAACATAAATTATGCATGTTGGATATGACTTATTGTTGATTTGATGGAGCAGGAAGTTTTCTCAGAAGTTGAAATGTAGTGAGATTTGGGTGCAACAGTTTCATAATGCTTGTCTAGGAGTTTTAAAACTACATGTTGGGTTAAATTATCGTGCGTCTGTTGAGTTTTAAAACTACATGTTTGGTTAAATGATTGTGTGTTTGTTGTGCAGATGTTAACATTCTTCACTGCAGCTCTACTGGAGAAGCAGATAGTTGTTGTCTGTTCAAATTTGGTATGTCTTGTTCTTCAAATTAAGTTAGTAATGATCTTGTGAAGATGATTAATCTTCCCAGTTCAGTTGTTATATTGGTGCAAGTGCTACTTCGTATGTGTCACTGGTTATGCATGATTGTCCTTCAGACCTCAGTTAATTGTTTGTTAGGGATTAATCTTCCCAGTTCAGTTGTTATATTGGTGCAAGTGCTGCTTCATATGTGTAACTGGTTATGCATGATTGTCCTTCAGATCTCAGTTGATTGTCTGTTAGGAACAGTTGTAGGTATATTTTTATTTTGGTTTCTTGTGTCTATTAAGAACAATAGTACTTTTACTTGTATTTATTTTCTTCTCATAGTGGGTCTGCTGATGTGCTCGTGCATCTCATCAGTCATTTTACAATCTTCTAGTTTTATGAAGTATCCACTCTCGATGAAATGTGAAATGGCTACACTCTGCATGAAACCCAATATTTGATTGCTGATGTCTAGAATTTAATTACAAAATTAGCATCTCACTTTGATTATTGATATTTCATTATAGTGATTGACAAAAATGTATACTTCTTTCATAACCAGGGAATTCTATCTGCTTCAGTTTTATCTGATAGTCCACTGATCAGGCCCTGCAGGTGGCAAAGCCTGCTAATGCCGGTTTGATTTACTTCTCTTATCAGAGTTAAAGTGAATATTAATTTATTCAATATTAATATCTCTTTTCCACCTTATAGTATTTGATAAGAACATGATCTTCCAGGTTTTGCCAAATGATTTGCTTGAGTTTTTGGATGCACCTGTCCCATACATAGTGAGTATTCTGTCCTTGCTTTTACTATTTAGGATGTCATCTGATTGATGTCAGTATACAATGTTTATCTTGACATGTATTCATTCTTTTAAAAGTGTTGGCTCTGACCCTTGTCCCATTATTACTTAGATAATGATATCGGGTATATATTGCTTTTGAAGTTTGTAATACCCTTATGATGCTATCTTCACTAGTTGGAACAAAAAATTAGAATTGTTAATTGAATATGTAGTTTTAAATTTGGTATGAACTTCCTTATCTTGCCCTTATCTATTGACAATACCATTTCTGACATCTGAGTGGTTACAAAATTAATTCTCTAGGTTGGTATCAGGAACAAAACAAATGAGGTTCAATCAAAGTTAACCAATGCTACTGTGGTTGATGCTTGTGGTATATATTAGTTTCATATTTTTCGTTCCTTTAAATAAATCTGTTATCATATTTTACTCAAATGGATTTTCGTGAAAAAAGCAGAGTATGTATGTAAATTGGATAGTCTAATTAAATAATTCAATACAATGTAAATTGAATTTACAATCATTACTTCAATAAAATATGGGTCTCAGAAAAAAGCGGGAAGCAGTTGGTAATCTAGCAATGCTTTATGAATATGTTTCTTATATTAAATTTTATTTCATGCAACATTGCTTTTTATTTTGAAAATGTTAGGATGGCAAGAAGATGGGCAAGTCACTAGGGAATACTTTTGAACCAAACGATTTGGTACACAAATTTGGGACAGATGCAGTTAGATACTTCTTCCTCGGAGAGGTGGAATTTGGGACAGATGCAGTTAGTAATATTTGGTAAAAGCATATTGCTTATAAGTTTGTGTTTATTTTTTGTTTTGTTTTCTTTTTTTAAATTATTACGACCCTGATGCTAAGTATGTATGATTTGCATTTCCGACACTATTCTGGTAGGAAATCTTCTTAATCGCACTATAGGACTTTTAAAAAAGAACTGTCAATCAACACCGGTGGTGGATTCAATTGCAGATGCAGAAGGAAATGAACTTAAGGACAATGTAGAGAAGCTGGTAAATTTTCTAGAAACCCTATTTTTCCTATAATATCTATGTTAAATTTAAAGAATGCCATTTTTGTGGCAGTTTGAGATTACACTACCTGCAATATGTTGATACCAGCAAGTTTCGAGGTTAGAACTGTACCTCCTGTTGTATTCTCTCCTCTTATAGACTCTGTCATAACAAAATTTGTTTTATTTTGGGTTGAGCATAGGCAAACGAAAGCAAGCAGAACCAAGGAGGTTTCCACGGGTGAAGAGGTACCGTTGGGGGTAGACTTGCTGCTGAAAGTAATGACCCTGCAGCAAAAGAAAGCAATTGTTTGATTGGCACATTTGATGCTGCTCAGTAAGCATGATTGAGCTTGACAGGTCATTTTCAGGTAGTCATCCATTACCATGGCCTTTTCATATTAATTGAAATCCATAGGCTTTTGACTTCGTCAATTCTTATCAGATTTCAATACTATGTCCCTTATTTACATCGCAATTTGAATCTTTGCTATCTTTTTTCTGATTCTGCCCCTTACTACTTTTCAAGCCCTTCACAAGTTAGAGATACTCTAATCCTTTCCAAAAAAATATACATATATACTCGGTCTCTTGTTATCAAATCAAATTCCTTTCGTTAACTTAATACACTTTTTGTGATAACCTTTGGAGTTCCTTTGTCTTTTATATCTTGGTTATTGGTATTAAGTTCGATCTCTTGAGTTGTGTCAAGTTTCAGAGGGAGTCCTACCGTTTCCGTGTTAGGGTGGTTCGAAGGTGGTTTGTACCAGGATTAATTAATCCTGAAAAGTCAATGTCCATGGAATTGATTTTGATGAATTGATTTTGATGGATGAGAAGGTTACTCAATATTGAAATCAATATTTAGATCATTTGTTTGTAGTTTTGTGCAGTGGTTGTTCTAAATCTGTTATTTGCAGGAGCTTTTTTTTTACTAACTTTTATATTTATTGAATCTGTTATTTGCAGGAGCTTTCTAAATCTGTTATTTGAGTTGTGTCAAGTTTCAGAGGGAGTCCTACTCAATATTGAATTTGTTCTAAATCTGTTGTTTGTAGTTTTGTGCAGTAATTGTTTAGCCTTTTGTATGTATGGAGCCATTTCTTTTGGTTTGGTAGTTATCTATCTTAAATGTGTATTGACATTCACGTTTCTAATGTATATAATTATGACATTTATTTGTGGCAAAAAAAATGTTGACAATTTATTTAAATATATGGATATAACAAATATTATAAATTAAAATATATATATAATATATATATATATATATATATATATATATACTAAATAGCAAATATTATAAATTTAAAAAATATATATTCACTAAAGATCCCGGTTCATTTTAAAAAACTCAACAGTGATCATATATACTAAAGATCCCGGTTCATTTTAAAAAATTCAACAGTGATCATATATATTAAAGATCCCGGTTCATTATTAAAAATCAATAGTGATCATATATATTATTGATCCCGGTTCCTTGTTTTTTATTGATCTCGACTCCTTGTTTTGTAAAACACCTGGGATCAAAAGTATCATACTTGTTATACCAGGGGATACAATCCCGGTTCGGAACCGGGATCAATATGCATGCGGAACCGGGATCTTTTAGCATTTCTGTTGTAGTGGATGGATCTTAAGCTTTTCTAGCAATCATGCAATCAATTTAAACATTTCAATTTTATTTCAAAGGAAATCATAAAAATAGCCTTTCAAGACTCAATATCAACATGCAGGTATCTAAATCATGTAGATCAAATTATGGAATTAAATATAAGAACATATTTCAAAGACAAAGATCAACTTAAATGAAATAGAGACCAAACCGAGACATACACAAAGAGAATACTAAAGCTTTTGTTTAAAAATCATTTTGAGTAAGAGAAAGGCAAAAACCGTAACATATAGTAAGAAAACATTAAGGCTTTTGGTTCAAAGATCACATGGAAAATTCAAGATCCAAACAAATCAAAGATCAAGACATAAATCAAAGGCAAAAATTACTTTGGATGAAAAAGGGACCCAAAAACCGTGACATGCCTTTGAGAAAATAGGAAGGCTTTGTCCAAAAATCATTTATAAAACTCAAAACAAAAATCAAGATCAAAACAAAGTCAAGAATCAAAGATCAAGTCAAGGATAAAATCTTTTCTTAGGATTAAACCAAAATCAAGACATGCAAGGGTTCAAGATCCACAATCAAACAATATGGAAGACCCAAAAATTAAAAATAAATTTAGATCAAGTATAGATTCACGGTTTTAAGAATCAAATCCTAACATGCAAAGAAGATCTACACCAAATTCACAAAGATCATAAACAAAGCTTTAGATCTAAAAGAAAAACATCAAGATCCAACATAAACAACATCAACCAAATTATAAAGTCCCTCATTTAGTTCATTACAAATTCATTTCGGTCTAAAAATCAAGATCAAAGCAAAAGCATCACATGCAAGCTTAGATCAAACCATAAAATAAACATGCAAGGGAAGAAAAGAAAATAAAATTACAAGATTACAAACAAAATTAAGTCTAGTTCTTCTAGGGTCTTCGGTTTATACCAAAAGAAAAGGTCTCCAATACTTGCTCTTCAAAGAATTCCTAAGTTTTGGGGTTGATCTCCACTCCTTCTTCCTTCTACCTCACGGTTTCCTCTCCTTCTTTCTCTCTTTCTATATTTTCTTTTCTTTGTCTAAGAGTTTAAGGAGGCTCTTAGACTTGTGTTGGTGTTGGTGTGTGGGACGAAGGAAGTGAAGAAGTGAAGTAAAGAGTGAATGAAATGAAGCTAAGGCCAAGCTTATATAAGCCACTCATGGTTTCCTATTTTGCCCTTTGGTTGGTTCGGCCTAGAGCTTAAAGAGGAAGGGTAAATTCGGCTTCCCACAAAATTGCATGGGTGAAGTTTATCATCTCCAAGGGGAACAACGTAGGGGACATAAGGGGTTAGGGTTTCATCCTAGGCTTTTGACTTAGGGGCTTTCCATTAGGGTTTCAACTATTAGTTAGGGTTTAGTTTGGGTTTTGGTTGGGACTTGGTTACTTGGTTGCAACTTAGTTGCTTGCTCACCACTTAAGAAAAATCCTAGGCTTCCTACACTCACACACGGCACACTCCTAGACTTACACATACACACCTTAATCACACCCTCTTTCATGCACCTACACATTGCACACACATATACATGCATATATTCACTCATTCATTCATGCATACATTCACCCATTCCCATGCCTAACACCTACACTCATGCACATATATACATCATGCCAACACATGCATGTTTCACACATTCACACATAATCACATTCATTTACTAATTTAATTCCATATGATACTACACAAAACCGCACACACATATATAGAAAAATAATTCATTCATGCATAAAAATTATATTGGCACCAAAATATCAAGCACATTACACACTTTCATAAAATAATTCTTATCATATCATCATTTCCAAAAATCGTCTTTAAAAATCATGGCATTATTTCATGAAAATTATTCATTTACCACTTTGAAAACGTGAACCAAGACAATTATTTAGAAAAATATCCTCTCAAAAATACTTTTCTCAAAAATAATTCTTTTTAACATTTAAAATAGTACGAGGATTTTGAGGGGTGTTACAGAAAGTGTAGTGAAGATTTGAAGTTAATTTGAAGAAAAATGAAAGATTTGCGTTATATGGTTTGAAAAAGGGGAAGAACACGAAGAAGAAAATGTGTTTGAGGTGAGAGAAAAATGTGAAAAACTATTTTAAAACTGCTCTTCTTATTCTGATATACAGCGCGCTAACCAGTTAGAGGGTTACCTAACCGGTTAGATACTGTAACCAGATAAAAAATAATACAGTAACATTCAAATTTAAAATTTCACACAATAATCAATATTTAATCATTGTATAAATCATGAAAAAATATTTGGAAATATTTTTCACACATCAACTAATCAATTGTCATACATATACTCACCCAATGAAACACATTTGCATTACATCCTCATAACAATTTTGCAATATGCATAACAATCTCAAACCTTCTCTTATATAGCACACAAATTTTACATTCATCAAATAACTAACACAAACATAATGCATTTTACTCCCTTATCCAACTTCATCAACATATGTATATTAAACAAATGCACTATTGTCAATGGTAACCTCTCGCCATATTAAAGATATTATTTCATGAAATAAAAACATAGGCGACACACTTACTTGATACCTTGAATTTCATTTATTTTCTCCAACTGTCACATGCTTGAAGGTGCTGATTGCTGAATGATTATAAAATTTTAAAGCTCATGCCCTTCATGCATACCTCCAAAATACCTTAAGCCTTGCTTTTTGGTACCCAAATGGTTTTGGGCCCATTTTTGTTAATTGAGGGATTTTCTCCTTTCACAATCCATTCAAATAATCTGTTTAGAATGTAACACCCTAACTATAATTACCCTTAATTACTCATTAGCAATTAATGAACCTAAAAAATATTCCTTTTAGAACATCATTAAGCATTTTAACTTATAAAAATCTTCCGTCAAACAGACGGAGTTTCCTTTGATTTTACAGCTTTCCCAAAATTTAGTTCTTCCAGTCACCATGATAAACTCATATAATTTATATCATTCAGAATGCCAGCAAGGCATATATATTCACATTGTGCAACACAGTGCACTCCATATATCAGTTATCATCACATCAGAGTTATAGCAGCATATAAACAAGTATTTGAAATTGTTTAAATTTCCCAAAATGACTCCTTTCCCAAAAGGAGTTGTCCTGCGCCCACCCAAAAGAACTATTTACATTTTATACATCAAAACAAACTACATTATCATATCAAAATAAAGGGCCCAGGACATTACACCATGTCCAACTACTAAAACCTACTCTCTCTGTGAGGGAGAGTACTCCTGCTCTGCCGGGATCTGTGCTAGCTCAGACTCAGTACCTGTGTAAAAACAGTAAGGAGTGAGCATTACACATAACATAGGAAAGCAGTTTCTAATATGACATCATGCTATACCAAGTCAAACACCATAATTCAAATAGCTCATATAATTTCAAACTCACTCCAAATCATGCTCATTCACATACATTTATAATCCTTAACTTAGCTCTTTCCTTTCCTTTCACTTTATTCTCATGTATATCATTTTCTAATGTCTTCCTTTCATATTATTCTTACACTTTTCTTCTCTTTCTTCCTTTCACATTTTCTTATCTTTTAGAGAAGCGCACATGCGTCTTACACATATTTTGGGGTTATGGCGTGTCCATTCATTGCGCACATCCCGTGTGCGTCTTACAATTGCACATCTCGTGTGACTTACACAATCATGGCATACGGTCCGCTCGCGGCTTATTGCACGCGTCCAACACATGTCTTATGGCACCCGGCCTCACGTCTTACTTGACCAGGTACACATCCCAACTGATCCCGTTCTTAGGGATCTTGTGTGAGTCATTATTGCGAACATCCCGTGTGCGTCTTACAGCTGCACATTGCGTGTGTCTTACGCAATCATTGCACATGGTCCGCTTGCGGCTTACCGCACGCATTTACATGCGCGACTTATTGCACCCTACCGCGCATCTAATTTGACCAGTCTCACACAACCATTATTCTTAACTTCTCTTTTCACTTTCATTTATTCCTTTGTTATTATTCATACCCTCCTTTCATGACTATTTATCACCTAAATACTGTTCTCAATTTATTTTATTTCCTAGCATATTGCACCATCTACTAAGTTCATATTTTTATATTCATGCTTACATGTCCAAATAATTCAAACATATATAACAAATATCATAAGAACACATAATATCACCATTAACAAAATAATCTTATTTCCTTAGTTCTCCTACTCTAATTATTAATTATATCCACTACCTTAATGTGTAATGTCCTGAACTAACACCCATCCTTAGTACCCATTGTATACACACAACAAACTATTCCCTAGGTTAGGGTAACACCCACTCCTTACCTCACGAGCAACGAGAGATAAGGAACCTTGCTTTGTGCCTTAGCTCTTAGAATCTAGGAACTTTGAACCTTTTGAGTTTTGCTTGCCACCTTAGAATAGTCAATATCCAATGTGTGAATGATCTTGGGTTGAGAATTGTATGAGGGAAGTGGGTTGTCCTTCACTTGTTCTTGATGAGGCATGAGTGTGTTTGGTTCTCCATAGCTTTATAGCTTGAAAATCTAATGGGTTTGAGAAGGGAGAGAGAGACGTGAGAGGGAGGGAGTGATGGGGGGGGTGATATGGTGCTTGATTTAATGCTTAGGAGTTGAGGTTGACGATGAATATGATGTTCTTAATGATGGGTGTTGTTGATTTTGAGGTTTTGAGAGATGATGATAATGGGGTCTTGAACCCAAGAGAGGAAATGGAGAAGATGAAGATGATATGTGTGTTGTTGTATTCAGTGTTGTGTTGATGTTGTGTCTTATTTTTGTTGCATGAAGGAAACGAGTTTTGTAGCTTAAAATTGGTGGCTTCATGAGGAAGCCACGTTTTTGTGGTCCAAAACACGTTATCTTTTTCTACTGACACAGACTAATCGATTAGTCCATGCACTAATCGATTAGTCTGGTAAGTTTTTCAACTATTTTCTTTTCTTGGCCTTAAAAAATGTCGTATTTCTTCTTCATCTGTCGGATCTTGAACAAATTTAAAAGCAAGCTTCCCTACATACTAACCTTCACATTCAATGGTGGAATTCTTTTTTAGAGTTGTAAATCTTTTATTTTAAATTTTTCTATTATAATGTGCTTAAACACCAAAAAGTCGTTTCTAACATTCGTTTTCCCCTCTTTCGACTTCTTATTCTTTACTAAGGCTATCTAACTACTTCATAGCACTAAATTTGATCCTAATCCATCACCTTAATTATTCTTGAACATAATTATCATTTTCCTAAGTTGTTCATTATTCTAATTATACTTAGAATAAAATTAAGGATGTTACAATCCTCTCCCACTTACCAAAATTTTGTCCTCGAAATTCAGTTGGCGCTGATCAATTGTGGATGAGAGACTTTCATCTTCTCTTCAAACTCCCAAGTGGCCTCTTCCACATTGGTTCTGTTCCAAATGACTTTCACCAGTGAGATTTCCTTGCCTCTAAGCTGCTTAACCCGCCTGTCCTCAATTCTGACTGGCAACATTTCAAATGTCAAGTTCTCCTTCAAAGGCAAGTCATCAATTGTAACAACATGCGAAGGATCATGAATGCATCTCTTTAGTTGTGAAACATGGAAAACATCATGAAGCTTGGACAATGAGGAGGTAGGGAAATCCTGTACGCCAATGCCCCAACCTTTTCCAAGATCTGGTATGGTCCAACAAACCTAGGAGTCAACTTTTTGGACTTGATTGCTCGTCCAATACCAGTAGTAAGAGTTACCCTAAAAAATACATGATCTCCTGCATCAAATTCCAAGGGTTTCCTATGTTTATCAGCATAACTCTTCTGACGATCTTGGGATGCTTTCATTCGGTCCTTGATCATTCGGATCTTTTCTGTTGTCTCATGCACAATATCAGGACCAATTAGCAAGTTCTCTCCTATTTGAAACCAGCACAATGGTGTTCTAAATTTGTGATCATAAAGTGCTTCAAAAGGAGTCATTCCAATACTGAATGGAAACTGTTATTGTATGTAAATTCTACCAATGGCAAGAGTGATTCCCAGCTACCATATTGTTCTAGCACACCTGTCCGCAATAAATCCTCAAGAGACTATATAGTGCGCTCGATTTGACCATCGGTCTGTGGATGATATGCAGTACTGAACTTCAGTTTAGTACCTAGTGCCTGCTGCAAACTTCGCCAAAATCTGGATAGAAATTGAGGATCACGGTTAGATACAATGCTGGATGGAACTCCATGTAATCTGACTATGTACCTTATGTACAGCTGTGTCAATTTCTCAAAGCTATACTTCATGTTCATAGGAATGAAATGGGAACACTTGGTTAATCTATCAACCACAACCCAAATGGCTTCACATCCAGTGTTGGTTCTTGGTAAACCAGAAATGAAATTCATTGTTATGCTGTCCCATTTCCATTCAGGAATCTCCATGGATCTAAGCAAACCGCCTGGTTTTTGGTGCTCGATCTTAGCCTTCTGGCACACTAAGCATCAAGACACATATTTTTCTACATCCTTTTTCAACCCTGGCCACCAAAACAATCGCTTCAAGTTCTGATACATCTTGGTGTACCCGGATGGAGACTCAGTTCGGTCTTGTGAGCTTCCTCTAGGACAATTCTTCGAATCTCAAAGTCCATAAGAATGCACACTCGATTTCCGAATCGGATAATCCCATCAGAACCCTTTTTGAAATCAGGCTCCCCATCCTCAATTACTCTTTCTAGCTGTTTCTGCAGCTCTTCGTCATCAGCTTGCCTCTCTTTAATCAGATCAACAAACTCATTCGTCAATTGCAACATTACCAGGAATATGCTTTTTTCTTTCACTTGCATGCCCAGGTTGAGATTGCTGAATTCCTGCATAAATAGCATCTCTTTGACCATCAGATTTATCATGTGCAAAGTCTTTCGACTTAGAGCATCAGCCAAACGTTTGCTTTGCCGGGATGGTAGTGTAAGTTGAAATCATAATCTTTAAGAAATTCCATCCACCTACGCTGCCTCATGTTTAACTCTTTTTGATCAAAGAGATAGCGGTGCCTCTTATGATCACTGAAGACTTCGAACTTTGTGCCATATAGATAATGTCTCCAGATTTTAAGAGCAAACACAACAGCTGCCAATTCAAGGTCATGAGTGGGATAGCTTTGTTCATGCTGTCGGAGTTGTCTGGAGGCATAAGGTACAACTTTGCCTTGTTGCATAAGCACACAACCTAATCTTTATTTCGAAGCATCACAATACACATCGAAGGTTTGGGTCGGATCCATCAAAATTAAAACCGGAGAACTAGTCAACCTCTTTCTCAGCTCTTGGAAACTCTGGTCACATTCTTGGGACCACTGATAAGGTACATCTTTCCTTGTTAGCTTGGTTAATGGAAGGCCTAATTTAGAGAACCCTTCGATGAAACTTCGATAATAAACCGCCATGCCAATGAAACTTCTGATTTTTGTCACTGTCTTGGGTCTCTCCCACTTTAACACCGCTTCCACCTTAGAAGGATCAACAACAACACCCTTCTCAGAAATGACATGACCCATAAAATGAACTTCATTCAGCCAGAAACTACATTTGGAAAGCTTTGCATAAAGTTGTTTCTCTTTGAGAACCTGCAACACCGTTGTCAAATTCTCTTCATGCTCACTTGGACTCTTGGAATAGATCAGAATGTCATCAATGAATACTATTACAAACGAATCCAAGTAAGGTCGGAAGATTCTATTCATGTAATCCATGAATATTGCAGGAGCATTCTTGAGACCGAAGGACATTAAAACATACTCAAAATGCCCATATCGCGTCCTGAATGCAGTTTTCGGAATGTCCTCTTCTCAGATACGGAATTGATGGTATCCAGATCGGAGATCTATTTTAGAAAACACTGCTGTTCCCTTCAACTGATCTAGTAAATCACCAAAGCGAGGGAGTGGATATTTGTTCTTTACTTTCACAGCATTCAATTGACTGTAATCAGTGCACATCCGAAGACTACCATCCTTTTTCTTGACGAATAGTACCGGTGCCCCCCAGGGAGATACACTTGGCCTAATCAATTTCTTAGCCAACAGCTCCTCTAATTGCTTTTTCAACTCTTCTAATTCAGGAGGTGCCATTTTGTATGGTGCGACAGAAATCAAACCTGCTCTCGGAATAAGTTCAATAACAAACTCTACTTCCCTGTTTGGCAGTAATATGGGAATCTCTTCTGGAAAGACTTCCGGAAAATTATAGACCACTGGAATTTGAGCAACACGGGTCACATCGGTAGCTTCTATGGCAGACAAGGAAGGGTCACTGAAGATTACAGCTTTCGGATGACAATCGATCAAGACATGGTGGTGAGACATCCAGTCCATGCCAACAATGATGTCTAGGCTAGTCAATGGTGCAACACCCCTAATTTTCGTCTCCCGAATAATAGGAAATTAATTATAAATTATTTTTATAATTAACTTATATTAGTTTTGAAGTTTTGATTTTTGTACATTATGTGTTGTGAAATATAAAAATATGGAATATATTTTTATATGTATATTTTGTACAAAAATATAAGTTTTGCAATTCAGTCCTTGGGTTGGGACCTAATTGCAATATTAGAAAGGTTTTGGAGGGAAAAAAATCAAAATAATTTTTTTGAATTTTATCAGTATCTAACCGGTTAGATATGCCCTGTAACCGGTTTGTCGATGAACCCAGAAAATTGGGTTAGTGCGTTTGATGAGTAGTCACAGTGATTAGCCCTTAATTGCCACGAATCCCACTCAGAACTCAGTGTAATCAACGTGTCTTCATGCATGACACTTTGATTTTCTTATATATAGCCCCTCTTGGACGAATTTTGCTTCATTTTTTGCCCTGAAGCTGTTGATGCTCTGTTTAGGGTTCATAACTTCACCCTTTTTGTTCTTCTTCCACCCTGATATTTACACCACAAACCATACACTATTGTAAAGCTCACATCACGAGCTTTACATTGATACTGAAATCATGAGAAGAGAGTTATTGTGTGAGGAGAAATCAATCCATGAAGTTGGTGCTCTGAAGCTGCGAAACTCAGTTGCAGATTCGTGGAGCCACCTTCGAACTTCTATTTAGGTAAGCCCATGCACTCCTTAGGTTTCAAATCAGTTCAGTCATTCAGTGCATGTTGCCGAGAATGTTTCCTAATCTTTTTCCCCAAATTGTTTGTCCTTTTCATGCATCAAAAACTCTAGTTTCTAAACCCTGTTGAACACTGTTGGTTGAGAGCAGAGTTTAGTGATTTTGTGGATTTCTTGCAAGGATCAGTGATTACACTCATTAAACACGACCTAGAGGTAATGGAGAAGTTTAATTACCTTATACTAAAATGAGATTAAAATTGATTAAATTATGGAGTGAGTCACCAAGAGACTTTAAGGGCATAGTTTGAATTGGTAATAAGGCTTGCAGGCCAATGTTAGCTCTATTGTTGTTTTGAGCAAACTTATATGGCTGCATGCAAGCTGAAATGATGTTGTGTTAATTATTAAATGCATTATATATGAGTTTAGTATGTCAAGTTGTGCTTTATGTGATTTTTGTGCAATCTGATATTGGAAATATGCATGCATGAATTTTTGCATGTTTTAGTGTCTAAACATGTGTATTTTAAGGTATTAAACCTCTGTTGGTGATGAAAATAGGTTATATTTGAGTACCAATGAAAATGATGCTGAAAACATCAATTTAGTGTGTTGTTCTCCAGTATCAAACCGGTTAGAATTTCTACTAATCGGTTAGAGACCGAAAGAAATTAAAAGTGAATTTTTGATTTCTGTTAATGTTGTTCTCACCATTTTTAATTGATTCCCTTAGCCTTTTTTCATTGTAAATTACCCAGTGAATGTTGGCTATTGAAGCAAATTTAGGTAATTCATTTTATACCTTAATGTTAGTAACAAATTCACTTAGAAAATATATAAGATTGGAAAGTATGTTGAATTGTGGAATTTTCAATGATGGAACAAGTTTTACATAAGGTACTAAAGAAAGGTTTCAAGACTTTTTTGAAATAGATTGGAGGAGAAAGGAAAATGGAATTGAAAATCACAAAAGTTCAGTTTCTGGAACTGTACAATCTAACCGGTTAGAATACCTTGTAACCGGTTTGAACCTGAAAACAAAAATACATTTTAAAGGTTTTTGTTAAATAATTTATATTATTTTTAGTTATACTCTTCCAATCCAAAATCAGTAAAAATTATCTAAGTTAAATTCATGGAAGAATTTTATGGGTTAAGATAATTTATTTCAGTACCTTAAGTTCCTCATTGAAAATAATAAAAGGAATTATGACATGTGTTTAATCTTAATTGTTGAGATGCTAAGATTATGTCATAATGGTTATGGATCAATTATGGAAATTAATTAAAGGCCAACCAATAATGCTTTGTGTATGTGCATTAATTCATGGAGAATGGGATGATTCAGTTGGCGATGTGATTGGGTAATGTTCTGGGAACATGACCTGAGTACTCTGGGAGTACCAAACTGTTCTGTTTTGCTTGATGACACATTTTGTGGATGAATGTGGCCAGTGTGGGTTCACTGTTGATGTGGTTATTACGTCTTCGCGACGTGACGCTCACTCTGGGAGTGGTGTTATGTACCATGGTGATTCATTACGTCTTCGCGACGTGACGTATACTCTGGAGGAACGTTAAGGAAATCCCCCCAAGCAATTCCGCCATACGTTCTGGGAACATATTATTTAGTGTTCTGGGAACACAAGGATATCTGTTGATAGATATCTATATGATGATTGGAGGCCTTAGAATTGTGGATAGAAATCATGCATCATGCCACCTGCATTGAAAGAGTAATAAACATGAAAATAGGTGTGCTCATATGTCTATGCATACTCTATCTGTCTATGATTATTTGTGTTTGACATTTTTAGTCTTATTTTATTATGTATATGTGTGATGCTTACTCTCGTGCCCTTGTTAGGTGATAGCTAGATACCTAGCTTGCATAGAGGTCTGACCCATCCCTAGTGGTATTTGGACTTACGAGGAGCACCGGGCTACCTTTGAGGGTGAGGTGGAGATTACTCTCTATCACCCTAACCTCTTGGCCAGGGTGCGATCTCGTAGGTTTAGGATCCCTATTATATATACTATGCGCGTACCACCCTTTTATATCTATAGAGGACCACCCCCAGCTCGACCTATACGGAGATTTCACAGCTTTCGTTTTAGAGCTGCCACTGGTTCCCATCCTTCTGCTTCGAGGATTTTCACTGAGGAGACTCCTTTCCTAGTCCGACAGGTGCTAATAGGTCTCTTCCTGTTGCAGACCCTAGTCCCGGTGGTAGGGTCCCTACCCCGTCGGACGAGGTCGAGGAGGATCCTGTGGAGGATGAGGACAAGGAAGAGGTACCGGTCGAGCCGGTTTCCAGAACTCGTAGTGGAGTTAGTGGTTCCTATGGGCGAACATAGTATAGATAGTTTGGATCGTAGGATAGGGATGTAGCTGCTGTGGACCAGTTGGGAGCTTTGGAGGATCAGTTGACGTGCTCTGGGACGTCTATTTTGGAGTTGTATTATTATTGTATATATTTTGAGATGTCTGTCGTGGTCATTTCAGTTATAGCTTTTTCTTTCAGTGTATGGACTTGGTATTTTGGACTAGTACTATTTTGGAATATGGTGATGTACTGTTGGGGATCCTTTATCCTATTATATACATATATGATGTTTATATATCACAAATGATCCTCAAGTACTGTTTTATTCCGCATACTCTGATTTTAAACATAAAAGAATTCGACGATTGATATTATTATTTCGTACTAACAAATCTCTCGAGATAATGATTAGATTTAAAACACACCATTTTATTTGTAAGCAAGAACGTTATCTCGAAGAGTTTTATGAAACCAAATTTCATAAGATAATTAATAAGCCGAATTCAAAGTATTTATGAAAGGTTGAGGTATTTGATTGGAACCGCAAGTCCGAACTCTTTTGGAATAATAAAAACAAAAAAAATTATTAACCTATTTTTCATAAACAAGTCCATAACTATTTTTCGAAACAATTATAATTTTTCCTATATAAATAAGGGAGCGTCACATTTGGTGGTATCAGAGCAATGCTCTTATCCCTCTTAGCACTAGTTGTGCGGCTTAGTACGTTATTCAATGAAGATTGAATATAGTTTAAGTTGGATTTGATATTTGTGTGTTTCTTTCGAAAGACCTATGGTGACCCTAAGCCCATAGTGCAGGTCTGTTATGGCAGCTAGAAATAGAAACCACACCAATGAGATGCCGGATCGAATCACAGCTGTTCTGGAGAGCATGCGACAGCATCAGCAGCAACAAGCAAACCAATCACATGCGTGCAATATGGGGAATGCTGAGGCAAAGACATTGTCTGACTTTAGAAGTTGCAACCCTCCAAGGTTTGAAGGAGGATACAAACCTGATGAGGCCAATAAGTGGATTTATGAGATTGACAAGATCTTCAGGACTTTGGATTTCATTGATGTATAGAAAGTAGCTTTTGCAGTCTATATGCTTGATGGAGAAGCTGAGAATTGGTGGAATCATATAGTCCAGTTGCTAAACTTTAAAGGAAGAGCAATCAACTAGGGAGTATTTATGGAGAAGTTTCTCAATAAGTATTTCCCAGAAGATTTGAGAAGAAAGAAGGAGATAGAGTTTATGCAACTCAAGCAGGGAGATATGAGTGTAGGGGAGTATGTTTCCAAGTTTGAGGAATTGATGAAGTACTCTCCATACTACTTGTACAATCCTGATGAGCGGAGCAAGTGTATTAAGTTTGAAAGTAGTTTAAGGCCGAAGCTGAAATCGGTTTTCAGTTACCAAAAGGTTCATAGTTTTCCTGCTTTGGTTGATATGTGTACAATGTATGAAGACGAAAAGAAAGCTGAGGTGTTGGCTATTCAGACCAGGATCAATCCACAGAGTTATGGACCACAGAGGAAGAAAGGTTTCGATCATCGGAATAAGGGTCCATATGCTCACAAGAACAAAGGGAAGGGTAAAACTATAGTAGATGACAGGGGCAAGTCTCCCAGTGATGTTCCCTACTGTGAGAAGTGCAAGCGTTATCATTATCTAGGGATTTGCTGGGCAACAAGTAGTTGTTTCAATTGTGGAAAGCAGGGTCATATTGCGCGTAATTGCAAGGAACCTGTGAAGAGTGATTCCAAAGGACCTGCTAGCAAACCAATGGCTCAAGGCAGAGTTTTTACCCTGAGTGGAGTAGAAGCCAAACAATCCCTTGATCTCATGCAAGGTAACCATCTGCTTAACAACCAACCTTGTATGATCTTGTTTGATTCAGGAGCTACACATTCTTTTGTTTCTTTTGAATGTGTGAATAGGGTGAATCTAGTTGTGTCTGATTCACCTTCTTGCCTTAGAGTTGAGACTCCTACGGGATCACCTGTGATTGCTTCTAAAGTCTGTTTAGATTGTAGTGTCGAGATATTTGATTGCGTCACAAAAGTTGATCTGATTTGTCTTCCCTTTTCACAATTGGATGTGATCTTGGGTATGGATTGGTTGATGAAGAACCAAGTGATCATTGATTGTGATCGAAAGACAATTCAGTACAAAACCCTTAATCCCGAAGGTTTTGTGTGTTTGTTTTATGCTACCGGGGAAGAAGAAGAGAATTTTCGGAAATGTTTCCGAAAAAGATACCAGGATTACCTCCGAAGATGGAGATTGAGTTTGGAATTGAGTTGGTTCCGGGAGCTGATCCCATTTTTATTGCTCCTTATATAATGGCACCACCAGAAATGGCTGAGATGAAAAAGCAAATAGAAGAGTTTTTGCAAAAGCAAATAATCAGCCCAAGCATGTCGTCGTGGGGAGCTCCGGTGTTGTTTGTATAGAAGAAAGATGGAAGTATGAGAATGTGTGTTGACTACAGGCAATTAAATAAGATAACCATCAAGAACAAGTATCTTTTGCCAAGGATTGATGACCTTATGGATCAAGTTAGGGGAGCTTCGGTATTTTCTAAGATAGATCTAAGATCGGGTTATCATCAGATCAGGATAAGGGAGGAAGATATACCCAAGACAACATTTCGATCTCGATACGGACATTATGAGATTACATGAACCTGATCTTTAGATCATATCTGGACTCGTTTGTTGTGGTGTTTATAGATGATATCTTGGTCTATTCTAAGACTCCGGAGGAGCATAAAGAACATCTCAGGATCGTGTTAGGAATCCTGAAGGAGAAATAGTTGTATGCCAAACTCTCCATGTGTGAGTTTTGGTTGAGTGAAGTTAAGTTTTTGGGACATGTACTCTCTAAGGAAGGAATCGCGGTAGATCCGGTAAAAGTGGATTCAGTGTTGTAGTGCGAGTAGCCTAAGTCAGTAATAGAAGTGAGAAGTTTCTTAGGGCTGGCTGGATACCCACCATGGTGCTCGTAGTACCGAGTCCTGTCCTTTCGATATCCCTTCTTCAAGGCTGGAGGCCTTGTGACACCTTTTAATTCCGCGGTCGTCGTCTCCCTCAAGATTTGGCTTCTTGAATCAGTGAGTGGTGTGTACTCGTCGAATCTTCCATGGGGGGTTGTTGTTTTCTTCTCCACTTGCTCCTTCTTTTCCCTCGTCCTTTCTTCTCGTGGCCCTTCTGCCTGGTCCCTACATGCCAGGCGTGCTGCCTATCTGATAACGATCCAATTTATGATGTTTTAGAGCATTAATTAAATCCTTTTTTATTTTAGTTTTGGCTTGTTTATTGAGCAAATTAGGGATTTTCTTAGGTTTTTAGGAATATTTGGTAGATTAAGGTCCTTGGGCAATTTGATCTTTTTTGTTCATGATTTCATGTATTTTTGAGTATAAAGTTGATGATTTATGCAAAGGAATGGAAAGGAGCCTTGGAAACCATGAAATTGGGTGTGAAAAGGAGAAAATTCGGTGCCAGATAGCAAGTTGCACGCCCAGGCGCACAGGCTGGTACGCCCAGGCACACAAAACGCGACATTCAACACCAAGCATCAGACTTGGCGCGCCCAGGCGTGGAGCCTGGTGCGCCCAGGCGTGCGTGCGATGGAGGAAGCCAAATTGGGCCTTATCTTCTGTGTTGAAACTCATGGTTTCCCTTTATGTTGTTTTGATGATGGCACAACACAACTCAATATAATATGTTTGAACAGGTTCATGTACATTGATGATGCGAAGATTGTTTTCCTGATTGATGATTTAGTCTCTTAGGGCTTAGACTTTTGTGTAAAGCAAAGGTTAATCTAAAAGCACTCAAGTATAATTTTACTTTGCTAGATTATGATGATGATACCTTTTAGTTTTGGAAAACCTAGAAGAAGTATTTTTAAAACCTTTTGCTCCAGGAAAAGTTTTATGAAAATGTTTTGTGAAAAACCTTTGGTTACAAATTTTTATGAAAAACTGTTTTTACTGTGGAGTAATCGATTACCCCTTTTGGACTAATCGATCACTTGCTGCAACTTGTAACCAGAGAGTAAGTAATGGATTAATTAGGTTCATGTAATGGATTACTTCCTTGAACTGGTCATTTAAGTGACAGTAATCGATTACTTGAAGCTACTAATCGATTAGCTTTCAATGCTGCAACTTTTATGAAAAACCTGAGAGCAAGTAATCGATTACAATGACCAAAGTAATCGATTACCCTATTCAAAATTTTGAAAAATGTGCTGAAATCAATCTGATTCCCAGAATGATTTATTTCCTTTTCTGGACGATCACGATTCTGATTTTTGGCTGCTTCTTCTACCCTTTTTGAAAAACACAAAAAACACACATCTTATTCTTCTTCTTTTCGATTCTTTGAAAAATCATTTGAGAAGAAATATCATCATCATCATCATATTGTTCATCTAATTTTAATCAAAATCAAAAACCTTGAGTTCGCTTTAGATTAAGATTTTGCTATAGGTCTTGATTGTAGTATCTGCTCTATCTAGAGAGCCTTATTGTTAGTTGCACACATTTCTTCGTGCAAATCATTATTCTTTGTAAGGGGAGTGTTTACCCTTAGTATTTAAGGAGAGTTATCCCTTAGGTTGAACGTGTGTCGCGTTCGTAGGGCGAGATCCCTTTGTTGGGTAGTGCTAGACGTAAGGTGGGTCACCTGGTAGTTAGGCTATCTGTAAAATTCTAGGAAAGGTTTTCCTAGTTGTTGTTGAGATCCCTGGCGAAAGGAGGTTCCTAGTAGCTTGCGGGGCGCTCAGGTTGTACCCGGGGACGTGTTGCGTCTTGGTATAGTGAAAAGCTCAAGTGGGTCGCTTGAGGACGGGATGTAGGCATTGTTTGCCGAACCAGGATAAAAATCCCCGGTGCATATTTTCTCTATCCCTTATCTCTTTACTTTTCGCATTTATTTTGAGTATTAATCATATTTTGCGAATAATCTTATTTGAAATTATTTAGCACGAGAATTGCGTTTTCTTTGTGTTGATGTATTCAATCTCGTGAATAATACGTTTTCAATATAAATATAAATATTCTTATTATTCTGCGCTTAAAAACGTTTTCAACCGTTCTTTAAGTCTTCCGCTACGTTTAAATCTCTTTAAAGTTTTTAAGAACGTTTGATTCGATCGTTTTTCAATGTTTTTATAAACACCCAATTCACCCCCCGCCCTCTTGGGTGACGTTAGCAAATACCACCAATTATTCTAACAATTGGTATCAGAGCTTCGTGCTCTGGTAACAAGCTTAACCGCTTGAGTTAAAGATCCTTTGTGTTTTGGCACTTTGGGATATTTGTTTCTATCTTTTTAAAATGGAGGGTTGTTGATACACCCAGCAGGTGCACGGGTTATGTCAAGTAGTAGTATAAAAAGATATTGTCTCCACAGGGATTTTGTTTGTTAATTACCGACAAATTACAAGTATAGATTAGCTAAACGAATCTATTAGAGATATGAAAAAATAAAATAAAAGATTGGATTGAGATATAAAATAAAATAAAATAAATCTAAAGATATGAGATAAGATAAGAATTAAATCTTCTAAGGATTAGTTTCACCACATATCAGCATTGACAATCAATTAAAGATATATCTCTTATTAAATTAGATTTACTTTGAAGGTGAATTATCCAAATGTAGAATACTAGTTCCTTTCAGAATCTTAGCACCGTACCTAATGAGGCCTAATTCCTACTTTCATGGTAATTAGGGTACATTAAATCCATTAAGATCTTTGATAATTCATTGAATCCTCTCAAGGATTAAAACTACTTTCGTTATCTAAAACCTTAAGTTTAATTATGTATTTTCTAACACTAAGGTTCACCTTTCGGTTCTTCCCTTACTATCTGGGATCATGTAATAGTGGGATCCAACACAATCACAAGCATTAAGAACACCATAGTTAAATCTTAATTAAATAAATATTAATAAGAGACAAATATCAAAATATCATGTCAATGCCTCCATGGGCTAATCCTAATCCTTAGAAACGGAAAACTACTCAATCATATACATAATACAAACTAAAAATAGGAATAAAGGAATAAAAGGTAGAAATAACCAAAAGATGAAATATGAGGAATTTCTTCCGTCTTCAAACGTCTTCTAGTTCTTCATTGAGAGAGTTGTGCAACCTTGAATCCTTATTTTCTAATTTGTTTTTGGCTATGATAGAGAAATAATCCTAATTCTAATTCTAATCCTACTACTACTACTACTACTACATGTTATGACTAATGTTCTTCTTACAGGGTTTCTATCTTCCTCCTTTTATAGATTTTCCTTCCTCCAAGTGTTGGGCCCAAATAGCAAAATAAATCCGCCATAAGCAATCTCCTTCCTCTCACATGCCTCTATCTCTATCTTTTTCTAGATTTTTGCTCACCAAATCTCTTAGCATATCTTCTTTGATTTATTTCTTTATTTTCCAATGCTCCAAGCCTCAAAATAAGCAATCTACACATTAAAAGAACAATATACTTTTCCAAGTGAAATATGAATAAAATGCATGCTAAATTAGAATAAAATGCATGAATATTTATTAAAATAAATACAAACTAATAAGGAAATAATATGTATGCTATGCACACATCAAATTCCCCCAAGCTTGAATCTTTTCTTGTCCTCAAGCAAAATATGGAATGCAATAAATGAATCCTATATGAAATGCAAACTAACTCATCATCCAGGCAACAAAACTCATAATCCAATAATGACATACAAAAAAATACAACTTCCTCAAAACAAATTTTCTCAAGTGACATAACTTGCAATTCTCCCAAACTAACATCCACTAACCAATCATGAAATAATCAAAAATCTAGCCAATTAGAACCTTAAACTTATCACAACCTTGCTCATCACTAAAAAGGGTCACTCCACTCACCTTCTCTCAATGTGTATAAGGGGGTAAAGACATATCACTCAAGTTCATCAATGAAAGTGAATTACCATAAGCTTGACCATAGACCAAAATCTCCACTGAAATTATTGAATGCATGCAGAATCAAAAAGGTCTTAATTAGGTTGTAATGAGGTCATTGGCTAAAGATGTCAGGTGGGATATAAGAAACAAAGGATCATGCAAAGGGCTTAAACAATGTAATCATAAACACAATATCCCCTTGAATTATGAATGGAGCATATAATCACTGTAGTTACACATCAACTCCAAAAATTTGTGATCTTTCATTCCTTTTTTTTTTCTCATTCTCTCTATTCTCTTCCTTTATATATTTTCACATATCAAGTATTTCCCCAATAAGCAATTACCTGCTCCCAAAAAGGGGTACTTACACTTAATTATTTCTATTTTTTTTAGAAGAGAGATAAAGAGAATAATGCTTTAAGCTCAATATAACATCTCATCCAAAGAACTACTCTCTCAATTGCACCATTCACAATCCAAAGGGTACCAAAAGATGTAACATTATGAAAGGGTACCAAGGAAAACAATTATTTCATTAGGCTCAAAATGGGCAACTAAGGGAAAGTATTTATCAAAATTGTTGAAGGCCAGAAAAATAGTCCTAAGTGCCTTTATCATATTAATACATGCAAACAATTATCAGTCTTAAGATGGTCACAGGTCAAGTTCTAGAATTCACAATGAAAGTGAACATCACTCAATATCAAGAAAGAAGAGGGGTTTAAAAAAAATATTCATTATGTGTTACCCCTATTAGGCTCAAAAACTCACATTTTTAGTAGCTAATTTTAGTGAAGAGCAAAAATCACAATAAGTTTCAGCTAATTATCAGTATTCCTAATGATTATTCATGCAACCATCATTCCAAACAAGTAGATAATCACAGGCTAAGTCACTTTCAAAATTAATATTTACAAGGAAGCGCAGTCGGTGCAAGCCAAAACAGATGTAAGTTAAATTGCCTAAATGGTGAGTCACTTAAATGCATGAAAAATGAATGAATTTTTTTTAATTTAATTTTTATATGCATATGGAAAAAATTAAAAATGCATGATGAATGAAAAAAAATACTACATGATCCTAAACTAAATGCTAAATGCAATGCACTCCCCCAAGCTTAAATTATACATTGTTCTCAATGTAAAATAAAAACTTAAGAGAGAAAAAAAAATAAAAATAAAAATGGAAAGAGCTCACCTAGCTATGATGGTAGAGCAATTTGCACCCAAAAGAATTGACCAAAAGTACCCCAAACAGATTTGATTTTTTTTTCTGGGGTCTGAAAGTGAATTTTTGGGGTCGGAGAATGGGTTGGCCAATTGCTGTTTTTGGTGGAAGAAGGAGGGCAGAGGAGAGTGGAGAGGTGAGTCACAGTATCTGTGGGTGGCTGGAAGCGATCGATGGCGAGACGATCGGAGAAAAGTGGCTACTGGCGGTGGCTAGGACGGTTGACGACGGTTCGGCGTGGAGTGGTGGTGTGGACTCTGGCCCGGCGACAGCTTGAGGAGAAGAAAGAACGGAGGGAGTGAGAAGAAGGGAAAGTGGGTGGCGGCGATTTGAAGGGTTGGCGGTGGTTCTGTTGGGATGGTGGAACGGAGAAGGGTGAACAGCGGCGGCGGGATGACACTGGTGGAAGAACGGCGGTCGAAGGGGTGGTTGTGGTGGCGTGGGTCGCGATTGTGGTCAGGGAAGGGTGGTTGTCACTGCTGCGATGGTGGGGATGATGACGGCTCGGTGGGTATGGAACTGTGAAGGAGGGCGAGTGGAAGGGTAGGAGATGAGGAGGTTGGTGTTGGGCGGCGGCTGATGGGGGTTGGGAAAATTGAGTTTGGGGTTCATTGGGTTGGGATTGTTGTAATGCAGAGGAGGGGTTACTGGGTGGTTGAGCAAAGGAGAGAGGAGAAAAGTTTAATTTTTTTTTGGGCCATGGTCCATGGCCATGGCACACGCCACGGCCTAGCCGTGGCAACCTGGGAAAGCTACGCGAGAGACAGGTGACGCTCCACGGCCGTGGCACACGCCACGGGCAGCCCATGGAGCTTACTGTAATTTGAGGTGAAGCCACGTACCAAGCACCACGGTCGTGGTACATACCACGGGCAGCCCGTGGTGGTCTGAACGGCTTTTTTTTTTCAGACTCCTATGGTCATTGTACATTTTGTGGCTTCCCCATGGTTCTTCAAAGTGCTTCATATTATTCTCAAATCAATTCCTTTATTCTCTTAAATCAACTCCTTGATACTCCAATCATAAACAAACCTACAAAACAAAGACGAAACCCCGTAATAAAACTTATTTAAATCCTAAAAATTAACAAAATAAAGTTCAAAAGCAATTTAAAACTTGGGTTGCCTCCCAAGAAGCGCTTATTTAAGGTCCTAAGCTTGACCTATGAAGCTTCCACCCGGATCCCATATCTTGTGACACAAGGGCCAAGTAACAAACTTAGCACAACAATTGATTCCTCCTGGGTCCCATTGTTTGAAACATAGACCATCTTGGAGAATTGATATGAATCTTTCTTTAATTCCTCCTGGGTCAAAAGAAACAATAGTGACACCACTCAAAGTATGCATAGAATTCTTGTGATGCCCAAGAAGCTTGACTTTGCGAGCAATTTTTGAAGCCTTCATCACTAATGATGGAATCTCAGAGTACTTAGGCAATGATCCAGACTCCAAAATCAATTGTTTCACAAAGGAGGAAGATAGACAATTAGGAAAAGCCAACTTTGAAAAGTCGAAACATGCATGAAAACCAATACATGTCTCTAACTCCAAATTTTTGACCTTTCCTACACACAGGCTTACATAGGCCAATTCCAATAAAAATTCTTCTTCTTTTTGGATTGCCTCCTCTCTCACATCATGCACATTTTGGATTAGCTCCTCACTCATATCATGCACAGTGACTGCTTGACAAGGCTCCTTTATCATCTGCTCTTTGCATACTTCATCACTCATGTCTTGCATTGGGAACTCTTCAATCACTTCATCCTCACTACCTTCAAAAGTCTTGTTTCTCTCGGTGTGAGTTGCAAACGTGTCGAGATCTTCTGTGAAGGAAGTCGCTAGTTGTGCAATTTGGTTTTCTATCATCTTGTTGTAAGCTGCTTGTTGTTCAAATTGCTTCTCTTGAAAATCAAGCCTAGCTCTGAAATCATTATTTGCCTTCTCTTGGTTTATTATGAAATTAATCTCAAGCATGATTTCCAAATTGGACTGCTGAGGTGTTGGAAAATATGAATAATAATCCACATATGAAAGCTCATCAACAACCGGCTGTGCATGATATTGTGGTGTAGGATATTCCCAAGGAGAATTCCAATTATGCTCTTTTTCCCATTATTCCCTTTTTCGCATGTATTCTTGCCGAGCTAACTCCTTGAAGGGAGGTTCATCAAGAGGTGATCGTGCAATACATGGTGCAGGGGGATAATAATCACAAATAGATTTTTGGTATTCTTCAAGACTCATGTCAGGTGTCCATCTTGGCCCTTTGTCTCCCATACTAGAACTATAAAAAAAATAGAAACTAAAAAAAAATGTTTAGTCTAATCAACTTATAAGAACAGTCAATATTAACAAAAACAAAATCCCCGGCAACGGCGCCAAAAACTTGATACGCCCCGCAAGTGCACGGGTTATGTCAAGTAGTAGTATAAAAAGATATCTTCTCCACAGGGATTTTGTTTGTTAATTACCGACAAATTACAAGTATAGATTAGCTAAACGAATCTATTAGAGATATGAAAAAATAAAATAAAAGATTGGATTGAGATATAAAATAAAATAAAATAAATCTAAAGATATGAGATAAGATAAGAATTAAATCTTCTAAGGATTATTTTCACCACATATCAGCATTGACAATCAATTAAAGATATATCTCTTATTAAATTAGATTTACTTTGAAGGTGAATTATCCTAATGTAGAATACTAGTTCCTTTCAGAATCTTAGCACCGTACCTAATGAGGCCTAATTCCTACTTTCGTGGTAATTAGGGTCCATTAAGATCTTTGATAATTCATTGAATCCTCTCAAGGATTAGAACTACTTTCGTGATCTAAATCCTTAAGTTTAATTATGTTTTTTCTAACACTAAGGTTCACCTTTCGGTTCTTCCCTTACTATCTGGGATCATGTAATAGTGGGATCCAACATAATCACAAGCATTAAGAACACCAGAGTTAAATGTAAAATAAATAAATATTAATAAGAGACAAATATCAAAATATCATGTCAATGCCTCCATGGGCTAATCCTAATCCTTAGAAACGGAAAACTACTCAATCATATACATAATACAAACTAAAAAATAGGAATAAAGGAATAAAAGGTAGAAATAACCAAAAGATGAAATATGAGGAATTTCTTCCATCTTCAAACGTCTTCTAGTTCTTCATGGAGAGTGTTGTGCAACCTTGAATCCTTATTTTCTAATTTGTTTTTGGCTATGATAGAGAAATAATCCTAATTCTAATTCTAATCCTACTACTACTACTAAAATTCTACTACTACATGTTATGACTAATGTTCTTCTTACAGGGTTTCTATCTTCCTCCTTTTATAGATTTTCCTTCCTCCAAGTGTTGAGCCCAAATAGCAAAACAAATCCATAAGCAATCTCCTTCCTCTCACATGCCTCTATCTTTATCTTTTTCTAGATTTTTGCTCACCAAATCTCTTAGCATATCTTCTTTGATTTATTTCTTTATTTTCCAATGCTCCAAGCCTCAAAATAAGCAATATACACATTAAAAGCACAATATACCTTTCCAAGTGAAATATGAATAAAATGCATGCTAAATTAGAATAAAATGCATGAATATTTATTAAAATAAATACAAACTAATAAGGAAATAATATGTATGCTACGCACACATCAGTTGTTCATTCGATGAGGCACCAATGTTTGATGGATGTAATTTTCCATACTGGTGTGCGAGAATGAAAATATATTTACAGTCCATTAGTATTCATTTATGGAATATTGTGCTTCAAGATTTTGATCCAAAATCTAAAAATGTTTTAAATGATTTTAATAAATCCTTTGCGTTGAATATTCAAGCTATGCAAATTTTGAGAAATGCCTTGAATGATGATATGCATATGCTAGAATTAGAGATTGTAACATCCTCACATTAATTAGTTAATTTTAAGTTTTATTAAAATTTGTGTTAGAAAATTTCTTTTAAACTTAATTACTTTTAAAAACTTCTTACGAAAATCCGGTAGAGTTTCCTCTGTTTTTCGGACTTCCCAAAAATTTTCTTCTTTAAACCTGTCAGTTCAGAGTTATCTAACAACTTAAATCATAATAGTAGTATAGCCAGATTAAATCTTAACGCCCGATTAGTGGTCACATAGCTAATGCATATTTTAAGCATTACAAAAATAATAGTTTTCAATATAATTAGGAAATAAAGTCCTCTCAAAGTATCCCGAATACACTCCACGTAGTGGAGAATTTCCTGCTCGGCCTGCAACGATGTAAACTCCGCTCTGGTACCTGAAAATAATCAACCACAAGAGGGGAAGCATTACACAGAACTTAGAAAGTTAAATCCTATAAGAAGACATAGTAATAAACTAAGTCTACACTATTATTAACATACGTTATTCATAAATCGCTATTCAGTTTATCTCATTCATTCTTTTATTTCCATTCTTAGTTCTCTGATCATTTCTACATTCTCTTTTCTTTTCTTTTTCTTCTTCTCTTCCTTTTCTTTTTCTTTTTCTTTTCTTTATCTTTTCCCTTTTTCCTTATGACTGAGTCCAACAGACCATCAGCCACTTGTCTTTATTATGACTGAGTCCAAAAGACCATCAGCCGTTACCTTTTATTATGACTGAGTCCAAAAGACCATCAGCCATTTTTCCTTTATTATGACTGAGTCCAAAAGACCATCAACCGTTTTCTTTATATGACTGAGTCCAAAAGACCATCAGCCTTTTTCCTTTATTTGACTAAGTCCAAAAGACCATCAGCCGTTTTTTTCTTTTATATGACTGAGTCCAAAAGACCATCAGCCGTTTTCCTTTATTATGACTGAGTCTTTTGCCGTGTTCATTTATTATGACTGAGTCCAAAAGACCATCAGCCGTTTACTTTAAATGGAGATAGGCATAAAAGAATACTTTTCTTTTTAAATTATTTATCTTTTCTCTTTTTATAATTCAAGTAATTCTTTTATGCCTATCTCAATCTTTTAATTTACATTTTCATTTGACTCATCACATTTTCCTACATTTTCTACTTTATTCTTTTTCTTATTGCTAATTACCCTCGCTTTTATCCAACTCTATTTAACTTGGTTATGTATATTATATTTTAGTTCTCGTTATTAATTCTTAGTTATTCATTTGTTTCCTTTATCTCATACTATTACATAACTTATTGTTTCTATTTCATTAACTTCCGTTTATTTAACTACTCTATTAGCTCACATTATTACTTAACTTATTATTCTTATTTCATTAACTCCATTTTATTTAACTATCCTATTAATTCAACTTAGTTTCCCTATTTTATCATGCCATATTATTTAACTTCCCTAATATCGACCTCTCTCTTATCTTATTATCTTTTTGCTAATTTCTTTTACCGGTTTCCTATTTATACTTGAAATTTAGCTTATTATCTCGTTTCTATTTTTCTAATCCCAACATCTATTAACTAATTCTACTCCGCACATACCTATTGCCTACGCATTTAAACTCTTCTTTTATCTTACTTTTAGTTTATTTATTCTACTCTTCTTGCCTATTCAATTACTCTCTATACTTTTACACTCACGCTTAATTAGTTTTTCCTAACTTTTCCCCTTTGGTTATATTCTATACTTTCTTATATTTTCATCCAATGTTAACCGAATTAATATCCTAAATACACTTGTTCATCCCGGACCTTATTTTAAGTATATACCTTTTATTCCCTAAGGTATGGTTTCTATTAACAATTTTATTTACTTCATTTATATCAGCGAGGACTACCCTAAGGTTCATTAACATACTTTTTAATTACCCTATTCTTAGCTACCACTATAGCATCCTAGAATTTACTCTCTAAGTAAAGGTAACACAACCCGTCTTACCTCAGGGTTCTATGGAACCAATTTGAAGGCGTGCAGAGAGCTCCCGATTCGGCGATGGTCCATTCGATCCCGATCCAAGCATCCGCACCGGCCCGGCTCGGTTGAACCCAACCAGCAGCAGCAACAAACCTCGGTTTAGAAAAAACCCATATCTGCTTCGACCCGGTTCGGTTCATGGTCGAACCGGTACACAGCCCACGAACCCGACCCGAGGCGGCGACCCCGGTGTCCATAGCAACAGCACCACGAACCAGGAGAGGGAAAAGGTGGCGGTGGCTTGAGGTGGAGGCGGCCCCGACGTGAACAGCGGCAGCTGAGGCTCCCATGGCGGCGGTAGCAAGGGACAGAGGCAGAGGAACCAACAATCACGGCCCCGGTGAGAGAAGCGTCGCGATTCGCGACTAGGGGAAGGAGGACGCGTGTAGTGGCAGTGGCAGCGCAGCCCATTGGCGACGGTGGGTGGCGCGAGCAGCGGCCTGAGGAGGAAGGCGGAGAGGGAGGAACTAGGAGGGAGAGAGAGAGAAAGGGTCCACTAGAGAGAAGAGAGGGAGAGACGGATCTATGGAGGGGAGGAAAGGGCCAAGGAGGTGGCGGCTTTGGTTCGGGAGGGCGAGCGGCGGCACGAACGGAGGCCGGCGGTGGCTGAAGGTGGGGGTTGTGGAGGAGAGAGGGAGAGAGTGTTGTGAGGGAGAAGGAGAATGGGGTTCATCGTGAACCCCCCCCCCCTTTCTCTGTTATATTGTGTTTTTTTTCCTTTGTTTTTCTTTTTTTTAATTAATTTTTTTGATTAATCGATTAGTCTGGGTGCTCTTTGGTTTATTTGTTTTCTTTGCCTTTACGAACGCCGTATTTCTTCGTTACCCGTCGGATCTTGCTCAAATTTGAAAGCAAGCTTCCCTACATAACACCCTTCACATCCAACGGTGGATTTCGTGTTTAGAATTGTCAATCTTTTATTTTCAATTTTCTATTATAACTTATTTAAATCAAAGTAAAGTATAGAAAAATATATTTTTCAAAATAGGGTAATTACTTCAAATGAATTTTGTTTCAAATATAATTAAATATTCTTTCGTAGTTAACATAATGTATTTTATGAAAATACCCAACGCTTAAATGATAAATTCCAGGAATCATTTATTTAATTCAATAAACCTTATAATTTATAATGCCAAGGAAACCACAATGTTCAAATTCCGATATTTCATAGTACTTTTGTAATATTAAAAGAGACCTTAATTTGTTATTCTTAAATTTTATATTGTTATTAGTATTATTTTCAATTTATTATTATTATTATTTTAAAACCGCTACTGTAACACCCCGCAAATTCCTCGTATTAATTTAAAATACTAAAGATAATTATTTTTTTGAGAAAAGTGTTTTGAAAGGGTATTTTCTTGACTGATTTTCCTAATTCACGTTTTAAAGTAATGAATGATTTTAAGGAAATGGTTTTCATGAAATAACGTTAAGAATTTAGAAATTGAGTCTTTGAAAAAGTTTATGTATTTGATATTTTTATGTTTTAAAAGAATTATTTTCTATGCATATGTGTGTATGTGTGCACGGTTTTGGTATGTATGTATATGCTTAGGATGAAATGAAAATTTAATTAATGGAAAAATATGATAATGCATGTATGTGTGTTTATGTGTGTGATACGTATGTATATATGTATGCATGCCATGATTTCATTTTAATTTAAAAATAAGAAGCTTGTAGATTAAGACTAGAACCATGAGGAAACTAAGTTAGGACCAAACCAAGTTAGTATGGTAACTAAATCCTAACTATTAGCCAACTAGCCGTTGGACCTAAAGTGACCCCTAAAACCCTAATCTATCTTACCTTGTCCCCTTGAATATGATAACCTCCACCCATGCAATAAATGGAGTTGCCAAAATTGCCCCTCCCATTTACACCCTTGGCCGAAGTGTAGGAGGACAAAAAGGGAAGTGCATGAGTTGCCTATATAAGACTTACACCCTTGGCTTATCTCCATTCATTTCTTCCATTTCCTTTCACTCCCACACACACTTAGTTGAGAGCAAAATTAAGCTCTCAACATTAGAGAGAAAAGAAGAAGAGGGTCGTGAGTGAAGAGTCGGATAAGAACAAAGGAAGAAAGGGACTTGCTCTTAAAGTCAATAGATCATTCAAAAAGAAAGAGAGTTCCGATGATGATAATGATAGTGAAGATTCCGATTCGGATGTTGATGAAAAAGAGTTAAAACTCTTACTAAGGAAATTTGACAAGTTTCTAAGGAGAAAAGGAAGGTTGAACAAAGACAAGAGTAAAGAGAAGAATTCTCCACACTACAAGACCAAGACTACAAAAGAAGGATTATTTTGCCATGAATGTGGAAAGCCCGGTCATCTCAAGTATGCATGCTCTAAGTATCTCAAGAAGAAGGAGAAAGAAAAGAAAAATTCAAAACACAAAAGGGCATATATAGTTTGGGATAATGATGTAGAAGAGAAGAAAAGCACATCAAGTAGTTCTTCGGATGATGAAGAAGTCACTAATCTCAACTTGCTTGTTCAAGTAGATGAAGAGGAAAATTCAAATGATGAATCAAGTGAACAAAGCGAGGATAGCGATGTAAGTGATACTAAATCCGAAATTTCTTCTAAATATGAATTGTTATATAATGCATATGAAGAAATGCATGAAGAACTTAAGAAACTAGCTTTGAAAAACATTGAAAGAAAGAAGCTCAATTTGAAACATCAAAAAGAGATTTTAGAACTTCAAAAACAAGTTGATGAGCTTAATCTTGAAAATGAAACCCTTGATCTTATCTATGCTAGTTCTTCTTGTGATTGTGCTAATGGATTGAATATTGTGGTTGATTGTGAGAATTGCAAGTTGCTTAAAGATGAAAATGCTATTTTAAAAAATAAGCTTGCAAGTTTCACAAATGGTGATATTAGATTGCGCACATTGTTAAATTTTCAAAGAGAAAATTCAAACAAGTTTGGTTTGGGTTATATTAATGCTAAGAGTAATTCTCATAGAAATGTTGTTGATTTTTCTAAAGTTGATTTTTCAAATGCACCAACATGTTTCTATTGTGGTACTCATGGACATACTTCAAATGTGTGTTATGTTAAAGTGCATGGTATACCTAGAGGAAATTTTGTTTGGGTTAAGAAGGGTGAGAGTCCCTTAACTAACAAAAATGGATCCAAGACAATTTGGATACCAAAAGGCAAAGCATGATTGTTTTGTAGGTATGATTGAAGATGCAAATGAAGGTCTATACACATTCTTCAAATCTCAAGAGAATGTCCTACAAAGTGGTAAAATTTGATATTGTTGAATATTCTCAATTGGTATCTTCTCAATTGGTATTACTTTTCTAAAAGTTCAACTGGTATCATTGAAAGATTATTAGATGATTATCATGCTATTGTTGATATTGTGATATTTCTTTACAATTGATATCTTACTTTGTTAAGTGATATTATGATTTCTTAGTCTTTCAATTGGTATCATAATTCATTGTTATATTTTCTTGCCAATTGGTATCACATTTCAAAGTATAGTTCTTGTATTTTTCAATTGGTATCAATGTTGTGAAGAAATGATCATTGATGTCTCTTACTTTGGCTTAGCATTTTATATTTCAATTGGTATATATTACTTTTTGATAATGCCAAAGGGGGAGAAATGGTTGTTTTGGAGAAAGGGTTGTTTTGTTGTTTTTGTATAGGTTGAGCAAAGTTGTTGAAGATAGGGGGAGAATCAAGCTTCTATCAATTGGATTTCAAATGTCAAAAGCATTAATTGAGGGGGAGCAAGAGTCTCACCAAGTAACAAATGGTTCAAGCATCAACAACTTCAAACAACTTCAAAACATGTTTGTCATTTTCAAAAAGGGGGAGATTGTAAGGTCCATTGAGAATGTTTTGATAATGACAAAAGGTTTTGAATAAGCTACAAAGGTGTTGATCAAGTTCAAGCTCAACAAGCAACAACAAACATCAAAGGAAGAAGAGAGAATAAACTCATGAAGACTTAGTTTGAGTATTATTGTAATATCTTTAGCCTCTCTAGATTAAGTCTTTTTATTTGATGAGTTTGGGTAGAGTCCTATAGAGGGTAGTGAATCTCTTTTGATTGCATGATTATATCATAATTTGAGTTTTCACTTAACCTAAAATCAATAGGTGGCTTAAAGGTTTGAAAGGAAAGGTTTAGTTTTGAGAAAACAAGTTTTTAATTGATTTTAACAGGGTTTAATCGATTAAAATAAAGTCTAATCGATTACTAATCAATTAAGCATAAATCTAATCGATTAAACACTGCAGATCTGATTTTTAAAATACGTTTTTCACTTCTCAAATTCAGTTTTAAGTGCTATTAACTTTTGGGTATTCTATATTAACCTTTTCCTAATCATTGTGATCATCTAGAATCATTTTTTACATCAATTTTACAAAGAATCAAGCCACTCTATTCTCTCTCAATTTCATAGATCAAAGCTTTCTATTTTCATATTCTTTGACAAGAACTCTTGAATCTCTCATATTGATTTTGTCATAACTATTGAAAGAGATTCATAGGAGTGTCATTGTGTTTTCTATTGTGTTGTAATCTTTGCAAGAGGCAAGCCATCTACAACAAACAAGAAGACTTGGTGTGTCAATTATCATCAAGCAAAGTTCATTCAAATTGAAGAAGAAGTCTTGGTTGTGAATCAAGCAAAGTGAAGTCTTGTTGTGAGGCATCAACGAGCAACGTGAAGACTTGTTGTGTGGATTATCAACAATGGGTAGAGGTTAGATTAGAGAGAAGATCAATAGGATTGCAAGGCAAGGGTGTGGTGTATCTCTTGTAGGCTATCAAGAAGGGAGTCTTGAGAGGCATTTACTTGTAATTTGAGAACTCTAATTCCTCATAGTGAAGAATCTCTCTTGGTTGAAGAGGGGACTGGATGTAGCTTTCAAGTGGATGAAAGTGAACCAGGATAAATCACTGCCGTATCTCTAAACCCTTACTCTTTACATTCTTTGTTATTCATTGTGTTCTTGATTGAAAACCTAGAGAAAGATTGATTTTCATAATTTATTGAATTGAATCTTTACTGTGCAAATTGATTAAGGGAAAATCATTTTCATAACATAGGTAATCAATAAGAATATAGGTGTTAATTGTTTCCGCCGAATCTCTGATCTTACGTGTGAATTGATTGATTTTCGTATTCGATTGAAAAGTGATTTTTCAGTTTTTAACTGTCATAATCGATTATTAATCAATTAAGGCATTTTGTGTTTTCTGATGTTAATCGATTAAATTGCAGGTTAATCGATTAAAGGATCTGTTTAATCGATTAAATGCTGTAGAATTTGCAAAAATCATTTGTTTTGATTGTTTCGATTGGTTTCGTTCGAAAATCTTTCAAGGTTTCTTTTACACCTATTCAACCCCCCTTCTAGGTGTTCTCCTAGGGTTCCTTAGTTGTTTCAACCACCAATTGCGGTTTCCTCATTTTTATGCAATTTAATACTCTAAATTGAATGCATGCAAATGAAATATGTTCCTGTGGTTGAACATGTTTAAATTAAGGTATGTGAACTCTATTGAGTGTTGAAATTGGTTATATTTGAGTGTTAAAAAGAATGGTATGTAAAACTTCATTTTTCAGTGTACAGACTGCATAATCTAACCGGTTATTCGATATTTGTAACCGGTTAGATACTGTGAAATTTCAAAGAAAATGAATTTCTGAAATTGGTTTTGTGTTCTTACCATTTTTACTCAAATCTATACTTTAATTTCACTTGAACTCAATCTGAAAATATGTTGATAAATACTGTTTGGTTCAGATTGAATTTGAGGAGTTAATACCTTAATGTTATGAGATAATTTCAAGAGGAAATTGTGCTCATTTGGAATTGGATTGTGATTTAGACTATGAATGATGAAATCAGTGAAATTTAAGGTATAAAACAATGCTGAAAACTTGTTATGGATTGGGTAGAGAATTCAAGAAAAAGGGTTTTCTGAATTGCAATGGTTAACCAGTTCAGGTCTGTAATTCTAACCGGTTAGCCTGAGATTGTAACCGGTTAGTACCTGAAACTGAAAAATAAAAGTTGAGTCTTTTAAATGAAAAATTTGATACCATTGGTTGAGATTTCCCAATCCAAGTTTAATGGCATGTTTTTAAGTAAATTCATGGATGAATTTTGGTGCCAAAGGTTATACCTCAAATTAATCATTCAAAAGAGAAATTGAGATATTTCTAAATCACAATAATTAATTAAAGATAAAAACCAACCTCAATGATTGTGCATTCATGCATAGAGAATGGAAGATGGGTTGGTAGGAAATGTTTATCATATTCTGGGAATATGAGGAGGGTACTCCGGGAGTACCAAATTATAACCTACTTGATGACACATTCTGGGAATGTGGCCAGTGTCTGGGACCTGGTTTCTTTGAGACGTTGTGGGAACGTATGTTAGTGTTCTGGGAATACATTAATGTGCAACCTACTTGATGACATATTCTGGGAATGTGGCCATTGTCTGGGACATGGTTTCGTTGATACGTTCTGGGAACGTGATGCACACTCTGGGAGTGGTACTTGTTGATATTCCAAGTATGGTTTGCTACACGTTCTGGGAACGTGATACACACTCTGGGAGTGATGTTTGTTTTCCAAGTATGGTTTGCCATCGTTCTGGGAACGTATGGTAGTGTTCCGGGAACACACTGGTGTATTGGATGGACGTCCAAGATGGACTTATAGTAGAGGCCTCAGTTGTGGATAGAAATCATGCATCATGCCACCTGCATTATAAGAGATATAATGTTGAAAATTGGTGTGCTCATATGTACTTGCATTAGTCTGTCCATGATATACTTGTGTTTGTATTTTAGTCTTGATTGATTATGTATATGTGTATACTTACTCCCCATGCCCTTATTAGGTGTTGATCATGCATCTAGTTTGCACAAAAGTCAATGAAGGGAGATGTCCCTTAGGTGCATGCAGAATATAGAAAGTGTGGGTTGGGAGTATAATATGATTATTTTACTATGTTTCCGCAAACTCTGATTTTATTAGTCAACTTCATTATAAATCAAGTGTTTGTGAAAAGGAATTTTCAAGGGAAGGGGAAATTCTTATTTTCAGATCTTTTTCCAACAATAACAAGTCCAAGTAATCATAAACCTTATTACTTTTCTTATAAAGTAAGATGATATATCAAGTGTTTGTGGTCGTGTTGGTTGCTAACTTCTCCATTGCTGCTTCCCAAGTTGGTTTCTGAGGCTGCTGAGTCTTCATTGGTGGGTTGAGAGCTGGGCTGTTCCATGAGAAGTTCGGATGATTTCTATAGGTTGGGGTGTAGGTGTTGGAATACATGTTGTTTCTTTGGCCTCCACCGCCCACAAACTTTGCTTGCTCCTCAATGGTAGCCGGTGCCTTTCCCACATCTGGTGAGCAATCTCCATTTTGGTGATTTCCTCCACAGAAATCACACACCAGAGTGTTGACTGCAGCCACTTGTGTCTGAGCCATCTTCTTCATCAACTCAGAAATTTGTTGCTGAAGCTCTTTGTTTTACTGAATGATTGTCTGGACTTGACTTGAGCCCAGATCATTGTTCTTCAGAATCACCTTGTCAGAAATTGCTTGACTGCTATTGTAGGCCATTGTTTCAATTATCTCCTTTGCTTCTTCAACAGTCTTCTTGAGAAGGGAACCACCAGTTGCTGCATCTATCATAATCTTGTGTGACATTCTCAGCCCGAAGTAGAATAACCGAATTTGCATCCAGTCTGGAATTGCATGTATGGGGCACCTCTTCAGCAACTGATTTTACCGATCCCAGGCCTCATGCAAGTGTTCACCTTCCTCTTGCATTAAGGAATTGACATCTTGGCGCAGCTTGGCTTGCTTCCCAGCTGGAAAGATCTTGTCTATGAATTTTTTGACAAGCACATCCCAACTGGAAAGGCTTCCGGGCGGCTGATTCTTCATCCACTGATAAGCATGTTCCCTCAAAGAGAGAGGAAACATTCTCATCCTTATTGCCTCCTCCGACGCACCCTCGATCTTGAAGAAATCGAGCATGTTCAGGAAGTTGGCTACATGCTCCGTTGGGTCTTGATTTGGTGCACCCGAGAATTGATCCTGCTTGATGAGATGAATGTACTGGGGATCAATCTCGAATGATGCTGTAGTGATCTCTGGTCGGACAATGCTGGACATGCACACATCCGGGTCCACAACGGCATAGTCAGGTAGTGTCTTCCTAGGAGGGGGTGTGTTGCCCTGTGAAGCTCGTTCAGCCATCTTCCTTTCTTGTTCCTTCCTTTCTTTCTTTGCTTCCTTTTTCCTCCTCTTTGCACTCAACTCCACGTCAGGGTCAAAATGCAACTCCTCACGGTTTCCTGAAGAACGTAGAAGCATAAAAAAATTAAGCAGCACCCGTCAAGAAAAGAAAAAATAAGAAAAAGAAAAAATATAAAAACATAAAAAAATAAATTCTACTTAAAATTACTACAAAGTATCAAAAATAAATTAAATAAATTCTAGTCCCCGGCAACGGCGCCAAAAACATGATCGGTCTCTAGCAAGTATACTAGATCGCAAAGTAATATAGTCAATAAGACCAGATATCGTTCCCACAAGAACCAAGAATTATTTAATCTACTTCTACCTAAGAGTAATTCTAAATAAAATCTATTAAATTCAGATTTAAATAATTAAATTAAGAGATGGTTTTGCTGCTGGAAAATAAATAAAAACGATAAATCAATGGATGGAAGGGTGGTTAGGAACTTGTTTCATTAATTATTTCATTTATTTATTATGAATCAATGTTTTCCATTTAAATCAAGAACTAATTCAGAAAATTAGGAATTCCTAGATTCCTCTATGAAAGTACTGTTTATTATTCAATTTGTTAAATCCTAATTCATTAGAAATCTAATCTATTGAATAACTATGATTAAGAGCAGTGAATTATCAAAAGTTATATAAAAATCCAAAAGTATTCCTACAAGTTGAATCCTTATATTTTTTAATTGCATGGCCTATTTTAAATCCTAATTTTCCAATTCAGATCTAAAAATCCATAACATGAGTTGATCAAGTTCATGCATAACAATAAAAACACAATTAAACACTTGATTTAAAAACTGAAAAACATTAATTCAAATAAATAACTACATAATCAAATCCACATGTTCCTAACACAAGAGGGTTTAGTTACACATAATGGAGAAGAAGAACAAATAAGAATTAAAGTAATTCATTCCTAAATTACCACTAATCCTTGCTTTGAATCTTCAGCCTTCAATGGATTCCTCCTCCGAATGCTCTCCAGAGAATGCAATCTCCCTCAATAATTTCTGATTATTTCTCTCTAATCTCTTCCTAAACTAATCCTAAAAACATAAAATAGTAGATAAAATCCTAATCTCATTAAAATCCTTCAAAACTGATCAGAAATTGGCCCAATTGGGCTTTCTCGGACTTCGCGCGCCTGGGCGTGCAGACCAGCATGCCTGGGCGCGCTGTATCTGATAAGCCACAAATCACCGCTGCAAGCGCGCGCAGATCCCGCGCCTGGGCGTGCTAGGAAATTTTCGACTCCGTTTCTCTCCGTTCTTGTGCCATTTTCATGGTCTTCTTATGCTCTTTTCAGCTCCAATAATATCTTCTCCAATTAAGGCTCTGAAATACCTGAAACATACCCAAAACGGATCAAAACGTTCAAAGGATTCTAATAAACTAAAAAATCCTAAAACTAATACAAAATAACTATATTTATAAGAGAAACAAGCTAAAACCCAAGCAAAAGGAAGTGAAATTAAGCCTTAAAACATCATATATTAGACCTTCATCAATTATATAACAATTGTTTTATTCCAGTGTTCTTAATTAAAGATTGTTCGATTGTTTAATCACTTAAGGGATTAAGGGTTATCAAATTGAATAATAAACGGTAATTGCACAAGAGGAATCTAGTAATTATTACCTCTGGAATTCTTATTGATTTAATGAAAAATAGAAATTCATAATTCGTAATTACGGTCCTACCATGAAACCATGTTCCTAACCTTTTCCCAATTGTTTTCTTTTATCGATCTTTAATTTGTTGTTTTCTTATTTAATTTCATATTTTCTTAATTCAATCAATCAAATACAAGTTTCACGTAGTAATCTCAAATAACCAAAAGAATTATTAGAAAAAATTTGCAATCCCCGAGTGGAACGATAATTTTACTTACTCTTTATTACTTGTGCGATCGGTACACTTGCCGAATTGCCAACAAGTTTTTGGCGCCATTGCCGAGGATTGAAATTCGATTCTAGTAATTGTTAGGTTTTATTTGTAATTACTTGTGTAACTTGTACCTTTTCATGTATAACTATTATTTTAATGATGATTTAGATTGTATGTGATTTATTTCGGATTCACCTTCTTCATATTATTATGTACATAACATAAAAGCTCCATGGGAAATAGCTGTAGATAAATTGGCCCAAAATCTTACTAGCATCATTGAAGAAACTAAAATCAATTTTCAAATCCAAAGTGCTAGATTAAGAAATCTCGAAATTCAATGGGAGCAATTGCTTAAAATAATTGGGGAGAAATTTCCTGATTTGATTAAAGCTCCATGGGAAGAAGCTGAGAGAAATTTGCTCAATTTTTTTCTATATTTGTTGAGGAAACAAAATTAATTTTCAAATCCAAAGTGCTTTTTTAAGGAACCTTCAAATTCAAATTGAGCAAATTTCAAAGTAGTTATCTGAGGAGTCACAAGCATCACCACCAACTTTTGACTTTCCAAAAAGAAAGAAAAAAGTAGTGGTGATGGATGTGACCAATAATCAACCCCTTATGGAAGATCAAAGTGCTAACAAAGTAAATGAGAATGTGCATAATAAGTTTGAGGAAGTAGACCGAAATACAATAGAAGGTGTGAATATGGTAGAAGAATTTGATTCATCCTTGCATGCCGAATTTCATGCACTAAAAAATTTGGTTAAATCTATTGCATGCTTGGATGACTCAAAATTTTTCCACTAGCTATATTCAACCTCTGTGCTTTCATGAAAATTCTCACAATCAATGTTAAACAATAGGGACCCTGAAAAGGTTGTTTTCCTTATTCATGGAATTAACACCTTCATGAATGGGGAAAAAAATAATTTTTCTGAGATGATGCATGGTGTAAGGAATGTACCTTTTGACCCTAGTGGAATTGAGCTTTTTTCTAAAACTTCCTTACTCAACCATCATCTATGCTCATTCCCATGGGATATGGGAGTAACTTGTTATTCCTGTATCACATGGGAGTTGAGCCATAGAATTTGGGATCCTGGTGGATTCTTTTTAGCTTTGTAGTAGTGTAGGTTTTGATTTTTTTAGTTAGTTAGTTGAATAAAGAGTTGGAACTTTCTATATGTAACTGCTAATGCGGTGCTTTTAGCACCATTTTTAGTTGTTCATGTGACACAGGTGAATAAGTTTGGGGGAGTCTCCTCCATGGTGCATCAAGAGAGAATGTTGTGCTACAAAGGGAAGTTTCCTAACTTCTTGCATTTAATTTAATTTTTATTCTGTAGTATAGGTTAGATTAGTTTGCTTGAGGACAGGCCAACCTCTAAGTTTGGGGGAATGGACAAAATAAAAAATTTTCTGACTTGAATTGTTCTCCCATATTTGGTATTGGTTTGTGTCTTGGTAGAAGTGGGTAATTATTCTAGACTTAGGACTGTTTTTCTTATGATAGGTGTAAATACTTAGTTTAGGATTAGACTCATTGACTTTTGATATTGATTTGATTGAGCTGTGAATATGTTGAGACTTGGTTATTTTGACAAACTGTTTAGGAACAAGTGATTAGTGAACTGGCTTTAGCCTAGTGAGTTATTTGAGCTCATACACTGAAAGGGGTATGTATTATGTGAAATATTTGATTTGAAACCCCTATTTCTTTCATGAGTGTTGTTCTCATTGGCTTTGTGTTCTAGAACTTGACTTGTGACCATTTCAAAATTGATAATTGTTTGCATGTAATAAAATTTTTAAGGCACTTAGGATGTGTTTTTGTGGCCTTCAACTGATTTGCATTGATAATGTTCCCTTAGTTGCCCATTTTGAGCCTAAAATAAAAATTTGATTTTCTTTGGTACCCTACATTGATTTGAAAAATTATTTGTTAGTACCTTTTGAATTTTGAATGAGCAATCGAGAGGAATGATTCTGAAAAGAAAAAATATGGTAAAAGTGAATGAGTTCTATTTCTCTTCCAAATGAAAAAAAGAAAATATATATAAAAAGGAAGAGAATAGAAAGGAAAAAAAAGATGTGAAAAAGAAAAGAAGTATGAAATTGATTGTCAGTTGAGTTTGAGTCTTTAAAAAAAAGTTCATTGCTCATTCATAATTTTAGAGGGAAATTTGTTTTTGCATTTTAGCCCTTAGTTTTATCTCTTCTTTCTTTTATCCCACCTTACACTTTTAACCATGGCCTCATTACAACCAAATATAAGACCTTTTGATTTTTGTGTGCATTCAATAATTTCAGTGGAGATTTGGGTCTATGGTCAAGCTTATGGTAACACATTGTCATTGTATGAACTTGAGTGAATTACATATATATAACCCTTGATACACATGAGAGATACACTGTGAGGTTGAGAGTGTTCACTGATCATTAGTTCTTTTGGAGTTTGTTTTTCTAACCAGGTTTTAATTGTATTAATTGCTTGTGATAAAAAGTGTCCGAGTCAGTGAGTCGAAGTCCTAGATTAGGTGTGTACATGTTGATTTAGGAGGTAGTCTTGAGTTTATGAGTTTTTATTTTACTTTTGCTTGGGACATGCAAAATACTAAGTTTGGGGGAGTGTCCTCGGTGGAATTCCTCCTTATTCACGAACTTCAGCGATCTCTCGTGGAGCTCATTCATGGTCTTGGGAGGTTTCCCAATTAAGGAATTTCGGAGTTCACCGGAAGGAGCCCCTGTAGGCACAGCAGGACCGACACCCTAGCCTCCAACGAGGGAATCTTCCCAGCCTCATTCATGAACCTCGTAAGGAACTCTCTCAGCGTCTCCCCCAGTTTTTGGGTGACCGCTGTCAGAGTGTGGTCTAACCTCGGGAGCGCTAGGCTGGTGGAGTACATGTTAAGGAAAGCGTGCTTTAGTTCGTCCTAAGACCGGATGGATCTTGGTGGAAGAGTGCTAAACCAAGTCAGCGCGCCTTCGTCAAGGGTCAGTGGGAAGGCCCGACACTTCATACCGTCCTCATTGCCATAGTACAGTATCGCCTACTCGTAGTTGGCGATATGGTTAGCAGGGTCGGTAGTGCCGGTGTACCTTTGAATGTTGGCTTGCCACGAATACTGCTGCGGTGTCCGGAAGGCTATGATTTCGTCGGAGAAAGGGTGTCTCGGGTGAGAAGAGTGTCCCATCAGATGTTGATCGGGATGGACCGCCGATGTCGGGAAAGTGTTGAGAAAAGAGGAGGAAATTCTGAGTGGTGGGGGCATAGTCGGATGGAGAGGTGAAGGTGGAGGTAAGTTTTCATTAGGTCCTCCCATAGGTGTGGGGATTTCATGTGGGTTAGCATGTGCGATCTGCGCCATTTTTGTTTGTTGCATGTCGGCAATGACCTGATTTTGGCTCTCGATCATGGCTGTTTGTCACTTTAGAACGTCCATGATTTCGTTAGTAACTCTGGAAGATCCTGTGTACAGTCTAGAGTGGCCCTCTGATCGTACTGCACTCTCCCCCCTCTGTAGAGTTCTAAACCTCAAATCAGATCACCGTAGCTCTTCATGAGAGCGGGGTCTGTAACACTCTCCTAAATATTTAATTAAATTGAGTTTTATAAAAATATGGACTTGAAAATTTCGATAAAAATCCGGCAGAGTTTCCTCTGTTTTTTCGGATTTCCAAAAATTTAGATTTTTCACCTGTCAAGCCAGTACAGTTCAGAAAATATTTATAAACATACTAATTTAATTTTTATGCCCTGCTAATCCAATAAAACATATTCAGGGCTTGCACGAATGAAATATAACAAATCCAAAGAAAACTAAATTTTAACATAATAACAACTCTCTCTTCTAATTAATTTTACAACACTCCACGGGGTGGAGTGTAGTCCTGCTCGGCCAATAGAATTGCAAGCTCAAACCTCAGTACCTGTGGAGATAGTAAGGAGTGAGTATTACACATAAAATGGGGAGGCAGTTTCCAATTATGACATAATGCAACACCAAGTCATACACATATAACAATTCAATCACCAAATAATACAGCTCAACATATCACAGTTCATTATCGAAACATTCCATTGGTTACTCAAGTCAATCTTGCATATTCATTTTTATCCATCATTTTCATAAAGTCTTTTGTTCCATACACTTTAATCATATTCATAATTCTTTTCAATCTGTCCCTGGTCACGACCTACTGTGTCTGCACTCCTGTGCACTCATGACTTACTGCGCCCGGGTATGTTTCACTTTCCCCTGGTCACGACCTACTGCGTTCGCACCACCGCGCGATAACGACTTACTACGCCCGAGTATGTTTCATTCTCCCCTGGTCACGACCTACTGCGTTCGCACCACCGTGCGATAACGACTTACTGCGCCCGGGTATGTTTCATTCTCCCCTGGTCACGACCTACTGTGTTCGCACCATCGTGCGATAACGACTTACTGCGCCCGGGTATAGTTCATTCCATTCTTTCCCCTGGTCGCGACCTACTGCGTCTGCACCCCCGTGCACTCACGACTTACTGCGCCCGGGTATGTTTCATTTCATTCTTTTAACATTATCACTGTTTAACAATTCCATTACTCAAGTTAATCACAACCGTACACATTTACACTATCCAATCATCACACTTAAATCTCATAACTTAATTAGCACAAATTAACATTTCATTAATATCATCAACATCACCAAATATCAAAATGAAGCACATAATCAACCAAATATTTTCCCTCTGTCATAAGTTCTATTTTAATAATTATTCTATAATATAACAACCTAAACTAACACATAACTCTTAGTACCCATTATATGCATATTGTAAACTAAACCCCAGAGTAAGGTAATACTCACTATAACCCACTCCTTACCTTGCTTTTCCTTAGACACTTCCAATTTGCACGATAACGTCCGATCATACCAGGGTCCATTGCCTACGCGCAGTGACAGGTTCTAGAGCTTCTTCGTCGTCTAGCCATATTATATAAATCAAAGAACAGTCAAAATAACGCACTAAGGACCAAACAAGCGCAATAATAAGACGATCACCTAAACCTTGATTGAAAACATTATAAAACATAATTCTTTTTTTTTTCAGTTATACGCAATAAGCTCGCGAAGTATTAAAATAGAGATCTTTCGGGGTTAACTAAAAACAAGTTTTAGAGATAAATTAATAACTAATAGCGGCGACAAAACCCTCGATTATAGTTCGTAAACCAAGGTTAACCAAGTTTAGAATGAGAGTCAAGGTCTTCACAAAATAGTTTGGTTTCTCATTGAAAAGATATTAACTTTCAACTACTTTAAACATTAAAAATACGCTGAGATCTCATAGTTTTAACTTCAATTCCCAAAAATCGCTTAAACACTAATAATTCCTTATTGAAAACACTTTAACTTTCGAAACTACATGTTTATCAAAAATAATTTATAATCAAATAGCTTTAATCACGATTCACAAAGTCAAATGCATATGATACTTGACAGTATGAATGCCGAATTGAAAGAGAGTGTCCTTTGATAGAAAATAAGTCTAAACTAATTTCCAAAGTCCAAATAGGTACACTCCCCTTCAATTTGGAATTAAAGCTCAAGGTTTAAACTTAATACGAAATCATTATACAATTAAATTTCCAAAACTATAATAGGGTTCCAAAACGCTAACTTCCCAAAATAATCCAACACTTTATAATTATCACAAATAACATTAAAATTAGTAATATTAAAATTGAAACACAACATAGAGTAATTAAAAAGGTATTAGGAATATACCCTCAAATATGGTTTTGAAGGCCGGTTCGGTCAAGCAGGTGACAAACGTTGGCGACGCCGGGACGAGGCAAAGCTTCCCGGTTCGCTCTTCCCAAGCCTCCCTGCGACGGGTTCGGTTTGGTATGCAACAAACCAAGAATAGATCCGGTAGTTGTGGCGACATCCATGGTGGCAGCGGCAACTAGCAGCAGTGGCGGTCGTGGCCTCTACCGATGGTGGCGCCGCAGCATCCTCCACGAGGGGTGGTCCGATCTGAAGGGAGGAAGTCGTGACTTGCGACTGGAGAGGGAGAAGAAGCGTCGCGCGGCTACTGGAGATCCGTGGCTCGCGGTTGGTGGCGGCGGATCGTGACCCCAAAGGCAGCGAGTCGCAATCGCGACTGGGGACGGGCGAAACGCGACGGCGGCGACGCTGGTTCGTGGTGGCCATGAGAAAGTCGCGATCCGCGACTTGGAGGAGAGCTAGAATCGCGATGGCGGAGGGAGAGAAACCGTGGTGGAGAGAGAACAACGAGAGAGAGAGACACGCCAAGAGAGAGAGCCCGACTGAGAAGGAGAAACGGCGACCAAGGAGATAGTGAGAGAGCAGGGCGGCGATGGCGGTTTGGTGGCTGGTTGGAGCGGCCAAGAGAGAGACAAAGGGGGAGGAGGGTGGTTGGGGTTTAGGGGCGGCGGTTGCTGCAAGTAGAAGAAAGAAGAAGATAGGGTCTTTGGCCCTTGGTACCCAAGCTCACACACAGCACACGTTTTTCTTCTTTTCATTTTTTTTTAAACACATACCCACACATATATTTACTTATCCTTTTATTTTAAAACCCTAAATACCAATAATAAATTTTTAAACACCGGGATGAAAATCATAAAGTAAGAAACTTATAAATATTTCAAGTAAAATATTTCCATATAAAATATATCAAAAGTAAAGTAAAGCATATAAAGTATATTTTGATATGGGATAACTATTTTAAATGAATTTACTTTAGAACATAAAAGAAATAAAATATATTTTCGTAATTAACATAATGTATTTTTATAAGAATACATAAAAACTAAATAATTGATTTTTAAGAAAAATATATTTAATTCGATAAAACTTATAATTATTCTAGGGATTAAAATTAGGGATGTTACAGGGTCTGTGACTTGAGGCTCTTGTGGGTCTTCGCTTCGTAGTTGTCTCGGTGGCAGCAGAGCGAGTATGCGGAGGACCCACCCTTCTCCCCTCGTTGCTAGAGAGGCGAACCCTAGGCGGCAGAGGTAGCCTGGGGGGTAACATCTTGGAGGTGGCAATGTCATCATCAGAGGCTGTCAACCCCTCCACAAGCCGTTGTTGAGGATGAGCCTCTTGTCTGCTTATGGTGGGGCCTTGCCCCTCTACGACACCATCCTGAGGAGGTGGTGATGGAGCCACTGTGGCTTCAAGACGGAGGGGAGGTTCCACTTGGCCTCTACGGCCCAGTCCCCCACGTCCTGTATGGCCACGAGAGGTGCCTCCACAACCCCCAGCAGTGTTCATGTTGTTGTCAGCCATCTTGCTAAAAGAGGGAAAGTGGAGAGAGTTTTGGTTCTGTTGCTGTTTTTTGGAGTGGATGAGAATCGAAGTTTAACGGTTCCCACAGACGGTACCAATATAGTGGATCAGAAAAATAGGGAAATGTTCCTGACCAAGGGGACCTCAAGACCAGTGACTGGTGGCCCTGAAATCTAAGTGTGATCAGGAGTTTATGTATGACGATTATGGAAATATCTGAATATTCAATAGGAATACCCAACGTCTCCCTCTTTCAACAAAGTGTCTGCAAAGAGTGACAGCTTAGGGATGAGAGAAAGTACCTGAACCCTAGGCAGCATTATGCCTTTTATAGGGTGTGGCAGATAGAGCCCAAAGGGGAGGCCCTTTAGGGTTTACATGCTAACATCAAGTTCAGGGAATATCTGCAAAATATCTGGTATTTTCCCTGGATTAGAGTGACACTTCATATTCTTGAACCTGGACAGGTCAGCATGTCCCTTCTCATGTCTAGCCCATATTAAGGATGTGGGGTGTATGGCACGTGACCTGTTCGGCGTCCCGAGGTCGGATGAATGCTTACTCATCCCTAGTTAGGCCACTTGGTGTTCTCCTTAAGGGGGCCGAGTTTACGGTCGGTCAACGACCATGTGGGGGATCCGACCTGACGTTCGACCTGTAGAAGGTCGGTCAACGCGTGAGACTCCTGATCGATCCGAGGTCGGGTTAACTAGTATGGATCCGACCTGTGCGGATGTCAAGTGTACTTCTTGATATGCCGATCTTGTATTAGGCCATAATTTGTCCAGCTGGAACTGCTGGTAATACTGGTTAACCCTATAGTTTTGATGATTACAAACAACATGTTCAAAGTCAATCAAGCTCACACAAGTTCAGCTCTCAAGCTCAAGCAAATGAAGACTCTGTTGTGTTTTCTCTTTCCTCTAAGAACTCATGTAAGGTAATATGATTATAAATATCGAGTATAAGGCCAATAGGATTGTCAAGAGAAGAAAGAATGTTTTTCTATATTTTTGTTAAAATGTTTTAAGGAAAATTTATATGAGAAAACCTCTCGTTACAGTCATGTTTATGAAAATCGTTTTTATCTTTTAAGCAAAAGTAATCGATTGCTGAGCTTCAGATTTGTAACCTGAGAGTTTGTAATGGATTACTTGATCTAGGATAATCGATTACTTCAGAAGGTCTCTGACCTGAGAGTTGATAATCGATTACTTGTGATCAGATAATCGATTAGCTTTAGTCTGTGATTTTTGTCAATTTTCCTGAAACCTTGTAATCGATTATTTAGGCTCATTAATCGATTACCGTTAAAATTCTTCATCAGTGTTTTTACTTGAGAGCCTGTAATCGATTACTTAGGGTTTGGTAATCGATTACTTTTTCAAATTGCTGAAAGCCTGTAATCGATTACCCTGACTAAAGTAATCGATTACTTTAAATCTTTTTGAAATCCGTGTCAGAATCAATCAGTGCTGTTTCCATATTTGTTTTTACTTAATTGATTCTGACTCATTTTCGAAAATAAATATTTGATTCAGTTTTTGAATATATTCCTTTTATGTTTTGAAAATCAAATCTCAATTTATATTTTTCAATCTTATTGATTTGATTGGTTTTTGAAAATAAGATTTTATATTAGTTTCCATATCAGAAAAAATCATATTCCTCTTCTTCTTCTCTCACGCCCTCTTCTCTCTTCTTCTGATCATCTTCAAACTTTTCACGCTCTTAATTTTTGGTTGAAGAGAAATCCTATTTTGGCCTATACACTTGTGACAATCACATTGCCATAGAACTTATTGTTGTATCCGTGTTATTGAGAACACATCAATTGTTTCACTCAGCTCACATCAATATTTTGTATCAAACCTTAGTTGTAGGGAGTGTCTCCCTAGGTGTCGAGGATCGAATCCTTGTGGTAGGGTGAGGAACCCTTGTGTGTTATTTGAGGTCCCTAACGAACGGTCGAACCAAGTAGTATGCGGGGCGCTATGGTTGTAATTGGGTCGAACTCAATTGAAAGGCAATAGAACTCTCAAGCGGGTCGCTTAGGGATTGGACGTAGGTCTTTCGCTCGAAAGACTGAACCAGTATAAAATTGGTTTGCGTTCCTCTTTCCCTTATCTCTTTAATTTCCGCAATGCTATATTCTTATTATTTATTTTCGCGCTTTACGTTCAATATTATTGTGCTTCCGCTTTTATCGTTGTACTCTCAAATCATCTCCATCACGAAAAGATCTTTTTAACAAACTCATTCGAACGAATTTCAATAATTTTAATAAATCTTGATCCACCCCCTCTCTCGAGATATTGAAGCCAATTCTAACAAGTACACTATTTACCTTATGTTTGTTTAAGTTATTCTCTGCAATTAAGGATAATGGCCATGGTGGCCGAAACTCTTTTGAAATTAAGATTGGATGTTTTGAGATTAATGCAAATGATATTTTGTTCCACAATTACAACTATCGTACTTTTGTGAATGATGAATGGATGATTATGGATTGTGACACTATTTTTGGGAAAAGAATTTAAGTTGTAAGTGAAATGAATTAAGTTATTTTTTAAAAAGTTAAGTAAATCAATTTGTATAATGCAAGCCTTTTGGGAAAATAAATTAAAAGGATATGGTTAAAAAAATTGGCGCGAATTTTTACTAAAATTCTAAGATCCAAATTGGGGTGTTACACTTGGGTGAGCCATAGGCCCCACTCCCCTGATAACCAGCTAGTCCTAACGCCATGGTTTTAGTATACCGTTAGTTCATCAATGGGCTATAGGGAGAACGCATATGAGTTGCTGGCGCATGGGCTAAATTGTCGTGGTTATGAGTATGGGGATAAGTGCAACTGTACCTTGGGGAGATGTAATTGCTGTGAGTTGGCTATGAAAAATTAATGAATAGGTCGAGTCCTGGCCCTTCAGAAGCACTCCGAGTAGTGATTGTTAGTACTATTTCAGAGTGAGGTTTAGAATGGGTCGAACAACCTTAGAGTAAATAATTTAAAAGACTTTCCTAACCCTGGGAGTTGAGTGGAGAGGAAAGATATCTTGGGTACCTGGGGGCAAGGACGGCGAACGTGAAGAAGCCAACGAGGAATTCTCTAGGTTGGATGATGCTATAATGGTCGGGTCGTTACGGCTGAGCAAGCTGTAGTAAGGACAACACTGTAGACTAGAGACGGACTGTCGCCCCCTTGAGCTAGTCTTGAACAGTGAGAGGGAAACTGAACGAGGTTAGATGGACATCGTGCCTGGGGCACCTTTATTTTGGAATTCCATTGATATATTGTTTTGGGCTAGCCACGTGTGATGGTTGCAGCACTGCTTTTGCTTATGACATCGAGGCCAGTATTGTAAAGTTCCTGTACATCTTGTTTGCTTTTCGACTTAGATTTGGTTGGAGTTTGGACGAGATGCAGTCGTGTGTGTTGACTGAACTTGTTACCTCAATAATATTCCTCCCCATATCATTGACAGATGCGATAATGCTAAAACCTTGAATAAAAGATTAATGATTCTAAGAATTCTCTTAAGCATTTAAGCTATATGAATTTATGTATATCTATGTGATTATGTATATTGTTTGTTGATCTTTAATATTTTGTCTAGCATAAATACATGTCGTCGACGTAACTCGTCTGAATCACTTACTCTCTCTTTCTCCCCCTGTGTTGTGTGTGTTATCTTGTATATGTACTAGATGATGGACTGTATGAAGATCTTTTGGAACGGAGGTGAATTGATGGAGGCTTTTATTCGTGAGGATAGCCACTCTGCACAGTATGTTATGGAAGTGACTAGCATACTAGCATGGTAGTAATGAGGGTCAGTTATGTGTTATCTTACTATTGGATAGTATTGCTCTGCCTCCCTTTATGTACCCTTATGTTATTTTCTTTATCAACCTTTTTGTAATGAAATAATATTAGTAATGCACGTTGAGTAGCATCACACCGTTTAGGAATAAATGAATGATTTTAAATTTGATAATTCTGCAACAACCATTAATGTGTTTTTGTAAAATGAGTTTGAGAAAGAAAGTTTGTGATAGCTCGATTTGGGAGCTTAAGATAAGTAACATTTCATGACTAAGTGGACAACGTACAACTCGGTTTTGGAGCTCGAGATACGTGGTAATACCTGATGAAGTAAACCATGATGATTGTTTAAAAAGTGAAATTTTTTTAGGAAGGAAGATCTCTTCATGAATAAGACTTGAATCGTGTTACATTTTTTTAAAACAAAATTTACTCAGATTTTCACTATAATTTTTAGAAGTAAAAAAATATTTTCAAGTTACCAAATCGGGATTTTACAATGCCAAAGAATGTTCATGACTTATTAGTTACCCTTCGGAGGCACTTACTATAGGGAGGCTTAGAAGAGAGAAATAAAATTTCTTGGGTTAGTTTGTCTGATGTGTGCTCTCCAAAGGAAGAAGGGGTTCTTGGAGTTAAAAATGTAGAGTGGTTTAACTTAGATTTTAATTTCTAGCTAAGTGGAGATGGTGAATGCTTTATTCTAATACTCTATGGACGCATGTTTTGAGGGAATGGTATAGTTATTTTAGACCTACTCCACTATATCTTGACCATGAAACAGAGCCTCGTGGTGGTGGAGGCATATTTGTGCTTTGGGAAAGATAGCCAATTCAGTGGTTACTTGAAATTTGTTTGCTTCTCGGGTACAACAGGTTGATGGAAGTGGTTTGGATGTTTCTTTTTGGGATGATGCATGGATAGGTGATGATTCACTGAAAAACTAATCCCCAAGATTGTATATTCGATCTCTCTCTCTCTCGACAGGTATAAGAAGGTGGTTGAGATCTTTGATGTGATTTTGTAGAGGTGGAATTTCTCTTGGCAATGCCACTTTTTTTACGGGAGAATAAGATTTACCAAGAGCTATTGGTTTTTCTTGGACAAGGAAATTTGCGTCCAGCAGTTTGTGATTCTTGGAGATGGGACTGTTCCAAAGAAGGTTGCTACATGGTTAATAATGGATACACATTGCTTACGAGTAATTTGGAAGCTGGATATGTGCATTTCTTTAAGGATTTATGGTCAGCTATGGTGCCTACGAAGATTAAGGCCTTTTCATGGCAGGTGTTACTTGAGAGGCTTTCTACCAAGCTAAACTTGGGTAGACGTTGTACGGTGTCAGAGTTAATTCTACCTGTGTCTTTGGCGAGTTATGTGATGAATCTATACAACACTTATTTCTTGATTGTACACCAATATAGCAGCATAGGTATTTTTATAGCAGGATAGATTTTCCTATTAAACTTCCTTCATCTATGTTGGGTACTTATAATGCTTTCTACAATTACTGTAAGCAAGGATGTAAGTAGGCTATTGGTATTTTGTAGTGGCATGTATTCTTATGGTCGGTTTGGCTTCTAAGAGATTAAGTGATTTCCAGAGATGGTTATTTTGATGTTGTTGGGTTCATGGACATGATGAGGGTTCGTTCCTGGATTTGGATTACAAATTTATAAAACGTTACAAAATCTTTTGATAATTGGTGTAACAGTCCATCAACATGTCTTTTTAATTCATAGATCAGACTTTTTTCTATAAAGTGAGGTTAGAGTACCTCTAGCACTATCTTAAAATTAATAATATACTTTGGTTTATAAAAAAAAACAAATTCCCACGGGAGTTATTTGTGTATTTGGTAGAGAGTAAAGACGAAAAAGACTTTGCCTTGTATTATCATAGTTGATAAAAAAATTATTGTTGCTTTTGAGCCCAGATATTATTCTAGAAGAGTTTGTTAATTCCTGGAGGAGTTTCGCAATAATCTTATGTGAGACGAAATGTTGATTCTTTGGGTTGTCAACTTAATTAGGTCGTAAATACCACACCTTTTCCAAAAATTTCGCTTTTTCAACTCGAGCTTGTCGATCCAGAAATCCAATTCTTTCTAGAAATTGGAAACATAGAGAAAAATTTGTCTTCTGGTTTTATTTTCAAAACGGCAAAGAGGGATTAACATTTCATAAGCAAGAATTCTTGTTTTCTCAGGTTCACAAAAAAGGAAGAATATATCTTATTATTTCACAATTGGTCATTTCTATTGTCAATAAAGGGCCAAGGAAGAGAGGTATGGGATTGACAAGAGACATAGTGTGGTGAGAAAATTCTTGTGTTGGGATCATGATTTTCACTTTTTTCCATGGCTATTTTAGGTCACGAATTGTTTTTGCCGTTGTTAAAATCTTATCAGAAATTTGGAATTAAGAGTGACTGAAAACAAAGTAGATGATCATAACTAGATAAGTGAGAACTAGAGGTGAAAATAGAAAAATACGAAAATAAAAGCAATCTATAGAAATTGTGGGAGTGGCAAGAATATCCAAGCTAGTTAAAGTTGATAATGATTGGGAATAAATGAGGTGTTATATCATTTCCCCAATTTAAGACATATTAGGTGCTATGTTTCCAACAAATAATGGAGGTCTGAGTATAAATTCTTGCCCATTGAAAGCCACTTTCATTAAGTCGTTTATATTTCTATTAACCTCAGCATTTCCAATTCCAAGTCATCATTTACATTTTATCCATTTTATATGAAGAACTTTTACTCCATTTATCATTTAGAAAGAGCATAAGATTAGCTTGTCCACTACTTTTTACGCATCTTGTTAAATAAGATGCAATTTTCTTGAACTTGTTTATTTTTTAACATCAACAAAAATTGTATTTCTGCATAAAACCAATATTTATCTGGTTAATTTAATTATTTGCGTTTTGGCCCATATAGTTGTATCCTTCGTTGATTCAGGGGTTGTACAGGCCTGGCATTCCTATCTGCATGCTGCAAAAAGTCATGCATAGTAATCATTCAGTAAAAGTTAATTAAGAAAATGCACAAACCTAATCAATTTGATTTGATTTTTTTTACATTTATATATGCTCATATTCATAGTGAATTATTTGTGCATTATATATATAAAAAAAAGTACTTACATCGTGGACTGCTTCTCTTAATAATTTGACTTGCGCCCATGATACACTTAATATCTGACCAATATCACAAGCATGTTTGAAGGTTAAAGCAAACTATTTATTACGATAATTACATGGGAAAAATATTTGGAATAAACTTAGAGAAATGTCCTTGAAGTGTTTTTTTTTTGCGTTTGTAAAATATGGTGTGAATCATATTATATTTTGAGTTGTACCTTTTCATTAATGGACCAAATGACACCTTCAGAGCAAGGTGGGACAGTGAGTGAGCCCATGTATCTATAGTACTTGTTGCCACCCATCTTGATTTCCGAGGGATCAATCACCCCTATGCTTTTTTCAGCTTCTTCATCCACCATGGATTCTATGTATTTTGACAACTGACATAATTCAAGAATATCTATAATTATTCTCATTACTACGCTTATGACTCCAACATTCTGAAGTTTTTTTCTACATCTTGGTTTATTTAGATTGCGGAAAGAAAGAGAAATTACCTTAGAGAGTGTTGTATCAGGCTGAGCAATCCTAAATAGAACTGCAACAACAGCGAACCTGTTCTTCCCGTTTGGGTTTAGGCTATCATGAACCATGTGGAGCTCAAGGTCATACCTAACATTTCACATTTTTAATTAATTTTAATATTATTTCAAACTTTTATTAGTTACTTTTAATTTAATTAAAAAAAATGAAAATTACTAAATTTACTTTTAACTATACATTGGGAGAAGATTTTATGTATTGCATTTTTTGCAACTCTATGTTCCAAAATATTATGATTTACCAAAAAATAATAACTTATTATAATTTTAATTAAATTTAAGGTTTTTCTAACCTATGCGATCATGCTTAGGAGTAATGATGGTTTTAATTATTATAATTTTAATTAAATTTAAGGTTTTGCACACACGAAAACGTTTTCAGTTTTCATTTTCTATAACTATTGATGGTTTTAATTATGATCTCATTTTTTCATTTTAGCTTTTGTTAATTATAATGAGACCCCGTATTTTCATTTCATTTCTTATTTTCAATAATGATACAAAAATTGGTAAAAATTACAAAAAGTTATTTTTGTTATTTCCTGTATAAATATTTGAAAACAAGAATTAGAATGAAGCCACATAATCGTATAGAAATTGTAAAGTGAAAACTGGCTCACAATTATAATTATCATCAACAATAATTGAAAATGAAAATAAGAAACACTTATGCCAAGCAAACATAGCCTTACTTTTTAAAGTTGGTTTAACCTATGCACATAATAACCATTAAATCCTCCTTTTGGACTTGGTGAATTCTTTGAAGAAGAGCAAAACTAAGAGAATATTAATTATCTAGCCTATGAATGTGGCAATTAAAAATTTTGCATATTTATTACTTGAAAAAAAAAATTAACAATTTAAAGAAAACATGATGAAACCACACATTCATTACTCATGATTGAAAAAATAATGAATAGTTATTACTCGTTAATTTGCATGTTCATAGCTTAGTTTAAAACTAAAAAGACATCATTCATGACTTAAAATTGAAACATTCAAAGAAAAAGATCCACTCGAGAAATAATCTTCACATGATTTAAATCTCAAAATTTAACTCCTTTATCTTTTTTCTAAAAGTCAACTTAAAGTATAGTATTAATTTTTTAAAAAAACTCATATTGAAGTTGTTTTATTTTAGATTTTTATTAAATTAAGACTAATCTACATTTGATATAATTTTATTCATATAGAAAATCTTATCATTTGCAAATGATCATGATAGTTGCTCATAAAAAGTATTGATACCACTAAAACAAAAAAAAGTAATAAAAGATATATTTGACGAAGATGTTTTAATCCAAAATTTGTAAAAAAAATCAATGAGGAGAGGTTAAAATGGTTCATATATAGTGTTATATCGAGATTATTTTTTTACTGTTGTGATTGAATTCCTTAAATTAAGAAAGAACAAATAAGAGCTGAAGATAGAAACTATGAGACAATAAAAGATGTTACACTTTATCTTTGCTATGTTTTCAAGAAATAAATCATTTGAATTACAATAAATCATGTGAAATCAACTTAAAAAGTCTTGTATCAAAGTCCAAAGAGAGTATTAATTAAAATAAACAGTACCAATTTAAAATAGAAAAACCTCACCTCTCGTATGACATTTTATACCCCTTTCTTCACCAACATTCTCAACTACCTTAGAAATATGAACCCACAAACATAACCAAATTTTCATTTGATGGATTTACTAAATATACACATGTACAATAGGGATTATTGAACATAATTGTATAGAGTTATGAGTAATTGTTGTAGTATCTCTAATTGTTGTAAATGGATGCACCAAGCTTTATGTAATAATTATTTCAAAAGAATCGCATAGTTAGCTAGGAAGGCTATAAGTACACTACTAAGTTATACTCTTGTATAGAACTTCTTTGTGAATTATTTTTTTTATTTATATGATATGACATGCCAAGACCCACTTAAAAAAACAGACCAACAATGCAAAACAAATTGGACTCAGTCTATGGGTTTGGGTTTAAAATAAATAACAAGAATAAAAATTATTGGGCAGCAATGCAAACCTCCTGCCATTGATGGTATGTTCGGAAGGGGAGTGCCAGTGGCATTGTTGCAGAAAGAACTTAGTGCCGTCGATGATTATAAATCCTGCATCTCCCTTCCATTTTAGCTACATCCAATAGATACATATATTTGAATCATGCTTAAGTGGCAAATTAATAAACAACTATATGATTTGGGCTCAAACATTGGGATTAAAAATTAAATAATTCAGGATGGGAAGTGATCGTCGGTTCAAGAAGCACGAACAAGGAGCAGCTCCTGACAGACTTTTAAGAGAGGGGTACATGAATGAACCCCGTAACACACCAAAATCAAAAGGGGATCCCGAGACTATGTAGGTATGAGACTGCATGGTACGGGAATCCTGACATTGTGTAATTATGAGATTACATAGTACAGGAGGCTTAACTGAATTGATTGGTACTACATACACCAACAAGATGTATATTATTTTGGTAGTTTATCACTTAAGAATTCCACAGTTAAGCCTACTTGACTTCGAGTAATTCTGGGATGGATGATCTCCTGGAAAGTTTCCCGGGAAACGTGCGAGTGAGGACAAATCACGCTAAAAAAGATTCGTGTTTGTATATGGGAGAATCATCAATCCATATGGCAACTAAGGATGTTAGAATATACATCTATACTCTTAATGTAGACAAAACCGGTTTGTTACATAATATTGTTTTTAAGTACACAGTTGAAGTTTCACTTTGTTCAATACAAAATTAAAAACTAAAAAATGAAATGTTAAACTCAATCCAAATAAAAGATTAAGATTAAGAAGCTAAAAAAATATTTGAATTCAGGAAGCAAAGGAATTAGTATTTGAATTCACATGTATAACTATCATCTCTAAGAGCTCAGATTAATAAAAGAGAAATGTTGTTTAGTACGAAAAAAATCAGTTTAGAGAAATTCATATTTATTAAGAAAGTTGTTTTATTTTTTAATTACATTAAAAATGTAAATATTTGATATGCTTTTTCAAATTTGTCCTTATAGTTATTATTAAGACTTTTAAAAGTGTTGAATAAATATAATCTTATAAAAATAAATATAATAAAAATTTATTGTTTTTAAAAATTTAAATATAATCTTATATATAAGATCTAAATAAAATTTTGAATTTTTTTGGAAAAAAGAGTATTTGTAGCTCTCTCTTAGTGCAATGGGAAACATCATTGCATATCCTCGGATAAAGCAAAACTAGATTAAAAAGAAATTAAAGGTGGCTTCAACTTCAACAAAAATTTTCATATAGGAGAAGATTAGAAGCCCCATACAGCCACACCAAATATCAACGTGATGTTCAAATAAAGTTTCTTCTTTTTAACCGCACTCACAGTACTTAAATTAAACATTTCTAGACTAAATAAAGGGACTCTTGTGAAGGGCATAATTAATGGTGCTTTAAGAAAAAATAATGAAAGTAACATTGTGATGAGTGATTTTTCTTGAATGTTAACTTACCACAATATCATGGCCTCTGTTAGCAATAGTGGCATTCTGAGGCTTATAGTACTTCTTTAGCTCCCCTAACTCTAGGGCCATTGTCGCTTTACGACTTGATAAATCAATGGGAGATTGCATTTTACCATTTTTACATATTGCCCATTCCTTCTTCAGATCACCCCAGTGTGAGGGTCCTTTCTCGCTCCTTTCTATGTAATCAAACTCACTCTCATGCTCTACACAAACACATATTATATATTACTTAACCTAAGTTAAATGATTCAAATTAAATTACAAAAGGTAAATCTGCGAAATATGGAGTTTTTGGATTCAAACTAAAAAAAAGTGTGCACTTTCTTCCATATCTCTTAAAAAAGATAATACAAAATCCAAGAAGTCTGCTTTCTCCCACCTATCTTTAAAAAAAATAAACACAAAACATGAAATACACAATTAGAACAGATAAGTAAAAGGCCTTATTCTGCTTACCAACTTCTTGTGCTGTTGTCCATATTGATAAATGGAGAAAGATTGTTACAAGTATTAGCAAATTTGAAAGGAATGTTGTGAGCCTCTTTTCATGATTCATAATTTTAGGAAGAGGGTTGGAGATTAGGATATTTGAAACAAAGAAACCTAATAATGGTGAAGGAGAGTTTGGGGGATGAAATGTAGAAGTATGTAGATACTATAGTTTATATATTGCTAAGAATTAAGAACGTTTGAAGTGTTTGAAACTAAAAATAACTTCCACACGCGTTTTTTTCAAACTAACAAAGAAAAGAAGTTGTTACACAATGTCAAAGGTTATCAAAACATATTGCTAAATTTAGTAACTAGTAACTAAGTGATTTGGTTGTAAATCAAATTAACTACTTATTTCAAGAACACATAACAAATTAATTGTTTTATAATAGGACCCTGTAAACATTATATCAAGAAGCACATTGTGACTTGATGAAAGCCTAATTTTACATATATACTCTAAATTTCAACATGCTTTAGTCCATATATTTTCCCAATTTCTCCCACCAACATGCGAAGAAAAAAACTCCAGGAGCTACATGTGGTCGAGTATTGTAACATCAATCCCTCGATTTTTCATTTTTGAAATAAATAAATAAAAAAATATTTTTAATATTAGAAATTATTTTATGATTTGAAAATGGTAAAGTATTAATTGCCAAATTATATTTATTTAATTCTGGTTTTGGTGGGAAAAGAATAAAATATAATATTTTGAATTTTTGAAAATTTTGCATGTGATAATCGATTGATTATCACCGCTCATGATCCATTATCTGGGAAAAATTATGCAACTAGCGATAAGGAAATTATGAGGAAAAGCTGAGGAAAACTCTTGAAATAATCCTTATTCTGCCACGTTTCCCTTACCTGAACGTTGAAGGATGTGTTAGCAGTCTTCCATGATGTTAAGTTTGCAAGCCTCACCTATTTCACCTGTTCAATCCTCTCTAAACTTTCTCTATAAATTGGCATGTTGCTTGCTGCTTCTGATTCTCTTCTTCTCCCTATGTTTTACTATTTGGTAGTTTGTTGTTGGATTTAATTTCCTTTCCCCTATTCCACTAAAAAAATTAAAAAACACTTTTCCAATAAAAAATATTAATATTATCAGTGACATTAGAATTGATAACATTTGATATTTTTTCTTTCAAAAAATTTCACTTATAATTATTATTGAAACTGTTGGAATACAAGTGGTATAGGGGTTGAATAAGTGCTAAAGAGACCGTGGAAGTTTTTCGCTTGAATTGATTTGAAATTAAAAACAAAGTTTTTCAGTTATGCTGTCAATGTCTAACAGGTTACAGGGTTCTTTAACTGGTTAGCACCTGTACAGTTTTGAGAAAAATTAGCAAATTAATCCAAGAACTTGATTATTACAAATATTTGTCTTAAACCCAATTTACATACAATAATACAAATATGTAGAAAAGGTTTTCCCCAAATTAATTTGGTCAATTGAAATATCTCTTGGTTCAATTTAGCGAAAATCCCAATTTCTAGGGTTTCTTCAAGAATCAATGAAATTTGCAGAAATTAAAGAGATAGGGTTAGAAATACGGCACAGAGTTTTTATACTGGTTCACTCTCATCCATTTGAAAGCTACATCCAGTCCCCTCTATCAAAATAGAGAGATTTTCTTCACTATGAATTGAGATCCTTTATTTGTACAATAGACTCTTCAAGATGCCTCACTTGAATACTCCTAGAGATACCTCACTCTATGATTGTAACAACTCCCTGCCTCTATTCACAGTTGCTCTTGTGCCTATGAAGAACCTCTTCAATCTCTGCACCTCAAAAGGTTCCACGCCCTTTGATCTTCAACTTGCTTGATGAAAGCCTCACACCAAGACTTTGTAAACCACAAATGTTGTTGTATCACAATAGCACCTCTCTTGCTGAATTTACAACACTACAATGAACCCAATGATCTTGAATCTAAGCTAAGAATTAATGAATCTTAAAGTGTTCTTGAGAATCAAGATTATAAACACTTTGAGAAGAAGATAGAAAAAGTCACTTTGATTTTGTTGAAATTTGAGAGAATATTATGGCTTGTTTGTGTATGTAAAACTTGTGTTAAAACTGTTGTTGTGCGTCAACAAGGTGTATGAATGAGTTATATTGAATACCCATTTCATTTAGAACGCGTAAAACAAATTTTTCCATCTGACATAACAGCCTCTAACCGGTTACTGATAAATCTAACCGGTTAACCTATAATATATCAATTAGGAATTTAACAAATAAGCACTTGGGAAAATATGGTATTCACTATAACACTTATTCAAACTTTATTTAACACTTTAAGCCACATACTAATGCATTTTTAAATTATTTAAAACATTTTAAAACTCATACATCAATTTGAAAATTGTTTGGTTTTGTGAAAGCACAAGTTATTAATTTTCAAAAGTCCTTTGATGAGATTCACTACCCAAACTTAACACTCCAGCTTAAGGACTCTATAAAAAAAAAGTAAACACTTAACTCTTGAAGCTTAATTTGCATTCTCTCAATTTTTATTTTCTTCTCATTTCACTTTGTTGTTGATGTTGTTCTTTGCCTTTTGGAATTAACAATTTGATTTGAAAACAACAACCTGTCAAAGAACACAAAACAACCCGTTCTCTCCGTTTTGGCATTATCAAAAAGCATATTAGATGTAAAGAATTTAGCCAAAAGCGAAAGAAGCTATTAAAAATCCACTGTCAGTACAGTACGCTAACCGGTAACATGGGGACCTAACCGGTTAGATATTGTAGGTTATGACAGTATTTAAACCAAAAATTGTTTGGCTAATTTTGGGATTCAAAATTCTTATCGCATGCCTTGAAAAAATAATTTTGCAGGCTTTAGATTAATTATGAGTGGGCATGTAATACGAAAAAAATCATACCAAACATTCAAGGTTATGCACATTTCGAAAGGCGTATATTCGGAGTAAAAGTATAGTGTGCAAAGCTGTAAAATATGATATTCATATGCAATTTCCAGTTCAAACCAACAAAGAAATAAAAGTAAAATGGCTCAAATGACAACAATTCATAACACACACAAGCTAAACATTAAAATTAACATAAGCATTCAAGTAGTGCGTACATAAAAAAGTCATCAACTAAGCCAAAATATAATGAATACCAACATGAAACAAGCTGAAAAGCTGAAAATACATAGAAAAACCAAAGATAACTTAACAAAGGCCTAATACATAATGAAATCTACTAAGCCTAAGCTATTAATCCTCATTAGTCGGAGGCGGTGGAGATGCTGGAGGTGGAGTGGGAGGACCATGGAATCGACCAAAAGTGGGCATGAGGAATTGTAAATTCCCCACATCTTGTGTGTACTGAGCCTCCATGTTATATATCCATGAGAAGATTAAGATTCGCAAAGTGTTCATCCACCCTAGCCATATGCTCATCAACTCTAGTAAAACCAGCATCAATCCTAGAATTAATCTTCTCCTCCATGGCTGAAAAATGACCCAAAAAGTCAAATCCACTCGCTTGACAAGAAACACTGTTGAGAAAATGTCTAAGCATAGGTAGTTTTGATGATTCTGTAACGCCCCCAAAAACTAGTTCAATAAAAATACGGGTTGACAAAAACTTTTTCCATAAAGTGTGAAAACCAAAAGTACTTTTCATTAGAGTAATATTTCTTTTACAAAATATTCTGAGTGTAAAACACTTATATAATACAAGATCCCAAAAACCCTTCTTACACCCAGAGCATTGGTCTTCACAACTCCATCCTTCTGCAAAAGGATTCGGATGACGAGACGTCATCCTGTTTGTTCCTTCTAGACACTTCCACTCCTACAGGAGTGACTTCAGTCCTGTCCTTTGAAAGAACCTACCACCATAAACATGGTAGATGGGAGTAAGTCACTTGTCATATCGCCTAAGCAGATTATATGATCGGTCAAACACAAGCATCACAGATATCAATTCAATATAGTAAATGCATGCTCAAGTGTTTTATTAAACAATGATAGATATAACCATTAATCTTTCATGCCATGCATGCACGTCTCTCAAATCATTTCTCCATAATCAACTCTTCCAGAAAACAACACTCTGGGATAGGCAATCGTGCGCCTGATGTTTCCACAACCTGTATAGCGGCCACACCGTTCTATACTGGAACCCCATCGATCACGATCCTAAAATGATACAAGGGGATGATCCCTGAACCATTGAACACCAATAGTTCTAGGTCCTTGTCATTTTTACGGTGGCGGCCACACCGTTCCAACCGTCTCATGTAGCGGCCACACCGTACTACATGGTTTCCAATCCCGCATGCACCTCACTCATTTTACGATTCCCTATACACCATGCATGAGATGCATAACAAATACATTAATCATCACATTATACACATGGTGGCCACACCGTTCCATGCCTTCATATAGCGGCCACAGCGTACTATATGAATCCTTTAAGTGTATCATACATATGACGGCCACACCGTTCCACATGTCTTCGTATAGCGGTCACACCGTACTATACGGAATTCCATTACACTTACCATACATATGGCGGCCACACGTACCACATGTCTTCGTATAGCGGCCACACCATACTATACGGAATCAGATTAGCACAATGACTTCACATTGGAGATAATAATAGCTTCCACATATAAGAGGAAATTGGAGCAATTCCACTTATCAAGCTCCAACATATCCAAATCAAAGCAACAAGCCTCCACGCATTTGGATCAAAGCTATATACTCATTAAGCATCATTATACTCACATCATCATTACTGTTTATTCAAGTCATTGTACTTTTATCCAAACTCTAATCCTTCCATAAGTGATATCAGACACAAGTCATGCTTCATTAAGTCTTTGTTCAACATCTCAATTTGGATTATGATCCATTAGTCATATACATCCAGCAGACTCAACCATTAATCTAATCATTATAACCAAAACATGAGTCTTTAATCATTTATAAAACAATGCTAGAGTTCCGAGGTAATTCTTGTTCTTTTGAATTAGATAAATAATGATTTAATCCTCCTTAACTCATTAGCATTGTAATTAACTCATTTAGAAACAAGAAATGATAATTAATTAAAACTTAAAGATTATATGAAAGGAAAATACTTGTTTTCTTCTTTCAGGTCCTAACCGGTTACAGAGGCTCACTAACCGGTTAGAGACAGCAGACCTGAAAGCAAACCAGTTTAATTCCATTTCTAAGCAAGTCAAACCTCCAAGTCATCGCTTCTAAGTTCATGCAGCACCTAAGGCATAATTATAATATGATTCAATTATATTAACAATGAACTATGACTCTAATATCTTAAGCTTAAAACAACCTCAAAGCATTGAGACTAAGGCAAAGACAAAGTCTAGTTAAACATCAAATCATTTCCTTTTATATCAGTATAAAATTCCATAAGGTCATAACATGACTCTAATGTTATAACAAAACTTATTTATAACAAGACTTTATCATATTAAAACATACTCTATAAACTTTGAGTTCATTAACATGGTCCTAAATGAAAGCTTACCAATTCGTAATAATTATCATCACTCCTTAATTTACTTACTACAAGTTATTAGTTAAATCGCTAGTTTAAACCTAGGCTATACCAACCGTTGTTGATTCCCAAACTAAACCTGAACAACTAATGCATGCTATCAGACTCTAACCGGTTAGACTGACTCCTAACCGGTTAAAGTATGCAGTCTGAGAACAGAACATGTTTCGTTTACAACTCAAACCAATTCTAGATTCATTTCTTTCCTTAAGACAACTTAAGGTTCATCCCTGCATGTTATTATATTGAGTTCCAATCATTGACCAAAGGCATTAACACTCTATTCACTTAACTCCTTAAATATGACATAAATCCTATCACACACTTATAACATGAACTTATGCTAAACCTTCTCAAGTTCCAAATATTAATTTAAGCCAATTTCAAATAGAAAACAGAAGGTTATTAAGTACTACTTTCAAATCCAAAGAGAAAGTATTCTAACTCAAATAGGATGTGTAACCAATGAACTCTTCATGACTCATGAATAGCTTATTAATCAATTCAATAATACCATTAAAGTATCATCATAAATCAAATTCAACATATTCATATGAACATAGAGTGATTCCAAGTTATGGAAGTTAATCATAATAAACTTAATTAGCTATTTTCCCCATTTTTCTCAGGTTCTAACCTGTTAGAATTGCCCACTAACCGGTTAGATTATGCAGGCCCTGAGAACAAACTGCACTTTAACATGTGCAAACCCATTCCATACTCATAATTAACTTTCAACCAGACTTGAGTATCAACTAACACATCTTTCTTCACTTGTTACAAGACTTATTTCACTTGCTAACACAATTCATATGCATCAATTCAATTAATTAAGTTATCAATAAAGAATTTCTCTTATTAATTTTCAGCATACACAACTTAACATAAAGCCTATGATTCTCATCAAAAAACATAGCAACTTCCTCTTTCAATTAAGCCTTAATTTCAGGTTATTAAAAATAGTGACCGAGTGGTTGTCTTGGTCTCCAAACCAAGCAACCATGTCTTGATCCAACACTCATAGCATACACACATCAAATTCCACAATCTATAATCCTAGCAATATGAATGACTTCTCCCATACCTTGGACAATTAGGACAACACTTAGACAAGCTTTAAGACTCCTAGAACAACAGCTAGCAGTAGCCAACACAGCAGCAACAGCCACACCAGAAAACAGCAACAAGTGCAACAACAACCCCTTTGATTTACAAGCTCTTACACTCACAACTCACAAGATTGATGTGCAACAACTCAAGGAAAGTTGTATACACGAATTTTAGAAGGGATTTTGACAAAATTTTGGCACAAGAAACGCAGAGGAAACTGAATCAAGAATTGAAACCCTAAACCCCTATTTATAGATCAAGAACATGATGGTGCAAGGAAGGGTGAGTCATCACCAAGGACACCCATCTCTTTCCCATGGCTTACACTTGTCCCTGATATTCCATTAGGGTTCCACGCGTCCTGGGAAGACTTAAGGAGGAAGGATCATCATGATTTCCAACTCAAACCGCCTTAAAATTATGCAGTTGCAGACGTACTAACCGGTTACTGATTTTACTAACCGGTTAGTCACTGCTAAAATTCAGTAATTCACTGTTGTACTGAAAAATTAATAGAAAATTATTTACTTGTCAAAACACAATTTCCACTGTTGGATGTCAAGATAAAATCATTAGAAACCTTGTCTAAAAATTTGAGGATGATCCAACGGTTAACGAAAGAGATACAGTCCAATCTTTACATGATATTTTACTAAAATCTCATTTTCTTAAATGATAATTCATTTTCCAATAAACTATTTTCATAAAATACTCTTATTTATGAAATTTCTTTATTAAAATAAATATTTTATTTATATTTCTTTTTTATAAAAAAGAGGGATGTTACACTCTCCCCCACTAAATTGAATTTCGTCCTCGAAATTCGTTTTCTAAAATTTTCACTTTACAAAATATTTCCATAAAATAAAATTTTAATCTTGCCTTTATCAAAATGTTTTGGGGATTCTCCCCCACTAAATAAATTTTGGTTATATTTTTCTCAAAATTTTCAATCTCCAAAGTATTTATAGAAAATATTCCAGATAAATTCTTCTAAACAAATCCTTTTAAATGGAAAAAATTCTAAATAACAATTTTCCAATCAAAACATTTTGCATAAAACTTTAGAAAATACTTTTACCGCTGCGCATTCTGATCACTCGCTCACGATTAACGAATCATTTATATGACTTTATTCCTTAATAGTTGGAAACATTAGGGTTGTAGTGTCCTTGAACACTATGTCCTTAACTCTCTAAGTGCTCAAGATTATGGAACCAGGAGCCCAAGAGAGGATCAAGTGTTAATATGTGACTTTATGGTGTTTCTGCAGTTCCAGTTGGGAAAAGCAGGGTCTCCCCAGTCAACAAGTGTGTGCAGAGTGTCAACTTAGGGATGAGAGTACGTACCTGAAACCCTAGCTGTAGTGAGCTATTTATAGGGTTTGGAGGAGGCTGATTTGGGCCGTCTGGACCCTGTATCAGGGTTGAGCTGAACCAGGATTCTGTGAGATAATATCGGAGGATTATGCTCTTAGAATCGGGATAGGATCAGCTGAAGATCTCATGTCTAGGCTGTTGCGAGAATATAGGAGAGATTTGCGGAAGGGATAAGAAGCCTCGGTGGGTTTGAGCTTATCCGCTAGCCGACAGTATGTCTCGACCTATAGTCTCAAGCCTGATGGATTGAGGACCGATGATGAGGCTCGGTTCCATCAAGTCCGAGCCTGGTCCTTTGGGGATGCTCGGAGTCCATGAGTCCAAGCGGGGGACGTCCATGTTAAGCGATCCGAGGGAAGTGCCCTTAGAGGACTCTATTGACGAGGCTTAAATCCATATCTGGTCGGCAGACCCTACAAGCCCCCCAGCTTGTAAGACTTTGAGAAGTCTGTGACGAGGTAGCGAGTGTTTAGGGTTGACCTTTGCGGATGCCTCATTCCGGGAATGTAACAGCTGTAACCAGGTAGCCTGTTAGAGGTGACGTTTTGGGTTCTCTAGGTACAGCGTGTGTCCTCGAGAGTTGTGCCACATCATTGCCATTTTTGAAATTTCAAAAAGCAGCTTTGTAACTGCCACGTTTCACCAATCGTATGGATGAGCGGTGTAATGGGCCTTTGATCCGCCCTGGCCCATACGTGCATCGTGGGGAAACCGAAAGGTTTATGGGGGTTTCTTTGAATCCTTTACTCCCCCCACTCACTTTTCATTCCTCTTCTACAAATTGTACCAGAAACTCCCCTCCAGAAACTCCCAAACCCTCCAACGTGCTCCCCCTCACTACTTTGTTATTCTCAGGGAACCGGAAACTCCCTCCTCTCTTAAGCTTATTTCCACCATTACCTTCACATCGCTTCCAGTTTCCCAGAGACTCAATCAGAAACAGGTAATCTTTCCTCTTCTAACTCAAATACTCTATTTTTAATTCTGCCCTTTTCTATTTGTTGAATGGGTTTCGCATTTCTGGGTTTTGCAGGGATTTTGGGGTTTTTTGTCCTGGGTAGTGTAGTGTTTAGGGGTTTTAATTTATGAATCATGAGAGGTTGGAGAGAGTTAAGGAGAATTTATCATGAACTTTGTAGGAGATTAGGAGAAGAGCCTTCTAGCGATAGTGATTCGGATTTTTTTGGGGATTTTGGGGGTTCTAGGAGCAGTGACGATGATTTTGGGGGTTCTAGGAGTAGGGATGATGCAGTAGATCCTTCCTCTTCCCCCATCAACTAGGGATCCACCATAACAAAACCATTAGCTGTAGAGTACCCCTCGGATCCCGCTGAAGTAAGCAAGTGGCTGTTGGCTTATAGGTTTGCTGAATGGAGGGCTCAGGTTAGGGTTAGTCCCGAGCGCTGTCTAGTGGAAGAAGTGCCTATGGGAGACCCAAGGAAAGAGGGGGGAAAAAGTCCAAGGCTCGGCCTTACTTTTAGAATTAAAACATCTGCTATAAAGAATCCTAACGCCGAGCCTTTTACTTTTTCCCCAGATATGGTGGAGCGCAGGTGTGACACTAATCCCGAAGAATATCCCTTGTCGCCAAATCACGCGCAATACGATGAAGTTTTCGATCGGGAGGTGCTTGGAACGAGGCCCTCATTGCTGACGAGTAATAGTTTGAACCACCTTCGACTTCTTCTTACCCCTCCGAGAGCAGATGGGAATGCGTCAGAGTTTGAGCTGAGACATGTGAACATCGATGACCAAATCTGCTTCGCAATCCCGCAAGATCGGCAATTCTTCTATTTCTATGAACAAATAATAACAAAAGTCGGAATCCGCATGCCATTCTCGACCTTCGAAATCGAAGTACTAAACCATTTAGGCATAGCTCCGAGTCAACTACATCCGAGCGGATGGGCATTTGTGCGAGCCTTCCAACAGTTTTGCGATGCCGAAGATTCGGTTGCAACACTCCGAGCTTTCTTTTGGCTATATGCCCCTCAGGTGAACAAGTTCGGCAACTCAAAAGGGCTTTGGGTGTCGCTTAAAGCTCGGAAAGAGCACGCGCTCTTCGCCAAAGTTACCGACTCTTGGAAGTCGTTTAAGCCTCTCTTCTTTCAGTATGAGTACACTGGTCCTAATGTATGCTGGTTCATGGAGCAGGTCGAAGAGGGAGGAGAAATCAAAGTTGTACCGCGGTTCCCTTTGGGTTGTTCGAATGGTATCTACAACCGAGGGGCCTCCTTATACCAATTTGACTATAAGGTCGATTTGACCAAGGCCGAGAGACGGTTGTGCGACCGAGTCTGGGAATATCTCCAGGCGAACGGCCAAATCGATACTAAAAAGATATTGTTGAAGACGACACGGGCCGACGTGAAGGCTGAGCTGGGTATATATATATATATATATATATATATTTAATGTATATTTCCTTGTTGCAGAAAAGATGGGAAAGAAAGCATCCAAAGCTAAGAAGAGTGCCGCTGCTTCTGCCAGGATGGCTAAATTGGTTGCCGTGACAGGAGGGTCGGGAACCTCGGCTAAAAGCCAAACTCCCGAGCCAACTCCAACCGCTAGCCCTCGTGAAGCTCCTCGCACAATTCCATCCGAGGTACCTCAAGTTACCAAAAATGCTGAGCCAACCATTATCGAAGAAGTGCAACAAAGTACTCAGGGTACTCCTGAGCGTCCTCCCAAGAGACCTCGAATGGATAAAGGGAAAGGATTAGATGGCGACTGGTTTCATCTGAGCAAGCCCAGCAAAGGAGTTCAAATTACTGAAGGTACGGAAGAGGCCGTATCCAAAACTGTATGGAGTAGGCATAACAAGTTGGATTCGTTTTCCGCGACTCTCTTCCCCCCTGAAGATGCTGAAATGATGAATGCCTGGGGACCAGGCATTTGGGAAAATAACTGCATGGCCTTGGTGAGGAGCTTCCTCCGAGGTGCAAGCATTCTCAACTACCTCGGACAGCGTGGTGATGATGTCTATGCTGGGGTGGCTCCCGAGGAGAAGAAGAAACGAGCGGAGACGGACGATCGGGAGGATTACTTGCAGCTTCAAGTGGAAAGCTTTGAGAAGAAGCTCCAAGCTCTAGCGGCCGAGAATGAAAGACTGCAGAAGGGGATGCAGGAATCTGAAGGCGCCAAAGCTCAAGCTGAAGCTGCTAAGGAAACAGCCGAAAAGACTCTTCAAGAGGCCGAGGGAAGGATGAAGCGGTCGAAGGAAATCTTGAAAAAGGCTGAAGAGAGGGCCCAGAAAGCCGAACAGGTTGCTGCTGTGGCTCAGGAGCAACTTGAATACGCTAAGGACGAGGCTATTGGGCTCCGAGCCTCAATGGACAAAATGAGAGTGAAAGCTCTTAAGCATAAGAAAGCGGCCCAGGAGAATCTATACAACTGGAGTCACGCAGTTGAAGACTCTTTTCTCAATACAGCCAAGCAACTTCGTATTCTGAATCCGAACCTCGTGACAAAGGGCGCCGACCCCCTCTTTGGTACCAAGAACGGTCAAATTATTGGTGCGGACGGAGCTCCCATTGACATGAGTAGTAATGATCTTCCTGATCATTTTGCTGAAGAATCCGAGCAAGATGAGGCCGACGGCGCCGAGGGTGAAGAGGAAGAAGAAAAATTCGATCCTGATAGCATTGTACTGTCTGACATTGAGTAGTTTTTTTTTTTTGACTTGCCCCAGTGAATGGGTTTAAACTTATATTGCTGTTTCGTTTGGAATATTTTATAATATCCGTAATCGTGTTATGCTTCTTTTTATGCTCTTTGTTAAGAATTCAAGTGTTAAGACCTCGGAACTCCAGCACTTTAGCCGAGATGGGTTCCTCTATCCGCGATATAAAATGATTTGAAGAAATCATGATTTAATCGGGAATCTTATTAAAAGTACTTGACGAGTTGTAAGCTCTTGTTAGAGCTGTTTATAATCGTTCGCGTCATAATCGGTGGCTAATCGGTTACGAGGAAAAGCACGTGATACAATGAATTCAATAACGAGAACTTTTTTTCATTTGAAGCAAATTACAATGGGCTCGGAGTTTCACCGAGCGTACACCATTATTAAAAAAGAATTCAAAAAGCAAAATGTAATAAAGCAACTAAAACTATTGAAAACGAAATGAAAGACTAACTGTAATAAGCTCGAAGTTTCGCCACGTTCCATGTGTTGTTGATGAGGACACCCGAGAGTGTTTCGAGCTTGTAGGCTCCTGTTCCAGTCTTAGAGGCAACTCGGTATGGTCCTTCCCAGCTTTGGGCCAGTTTTCCGTCCTTTGCATTTTTGAGACCAATATCAGCTCTCCTCAAGACAAGGTCGCCTACCTCGAACTCTCTGGATACGACCGAGCGATTATACCCCTTTGCTTGCATAATCTTGGCATGCTTTTCTCATTCGGCCACTAAATCCCTGACTTCTTCCGATAAGACAAGATCCTCACACAATAAAGTGTTGTTGAGGGGATTCGGTTGTTGCATAGCTCGGAATGAAGGGATGATCTTCTCAATGGGGATGACTGCGTCACAACCATAAGTGAGCCGATATGGTGTCTCTCTTGTTGAAGTTTGTATGGTGGTGCGATACGACCAAAGCACTTCGTGCAAGTTTTCCAACCAATTCCCTTTCGCGCCTTCGAGTCTTTTCTTGATCTCCTAGAAGATAGATCGGTTTACAGATTCTACTTGGCCATTAGTCTGAGGGTGCTCGACCGATGAAAAGTAATGTTTTATACTCAGAGCATTGACTAAGTCTTGGAACGCCTTTGCCGCGAATTGGGTTCCGTTGTCGGTCACCAGCACTTGTGGCACTCCAAACTGAGCCACAACTTGTCTTTCAAAGAACTTCTGCACCTTGGCCGAGGAGATGGTTGCAAGAGGCTCGGCTTCCACCCACTTAGTAAAATAGTCAATGGCCACTATCACCCACTTTAGCTGTCCTGGAGCGGTGGGGAACTGTCCAATCAGATCCATTCCCCATTGATAAAAAGGATAGGGAGATGAAAGTGAATGGAGTTCCTCATCCGGTTTCTGGTACACATCACTGTGAAATTGACACTTGTCGCACCTCTTCACATGGTTGATCGCATCCTGTTGAAGAGTCGGCCAGTAGTATCCTGCCCTTAGAATCTTTCTAGCCAGTGACTTCCCCCCAATATGATGACTTCCAATGCCCCCGTGAACTTCCTCCAAAACCTGTTTTGCTTCGATAGGGTCTAGACATCTAAGCATTGGACCGCTGACCCCTCGGCGAAACAAGACTCCATCAACTAAGGCAAACTGTGAAGCTTTTCTGACTAATTTTTTGGCCTCTGTTGGATTACTTGGAAGAACCCATTGTTCCAAGTAGCCCATTATCGGAGCAACCCAGCTCGGATCCAGTGAAATAGAGAGGACAGCGCTAGGTCCATGCACCATTTCTTGGATCAACGTTCTATTATTCTCAGGACTCTTTGTCGAAGCAAGCTTGGAGAGAATATCCGCTCGGCTGTTACTCTCCCTTGGGATGTGGCAAAATTCGAGCTTATCAAACTCGGAGGATAGGAACTTCACCTTCTCCAAATACTTTTGAAGGATTGGTTCTTTAGCCTGGTACTCACCTTTGACTTGCGAAATTACCAACTGAGAATCGCTGAGAATTTTCACTTCTCGGGCCCCTACTTCTTTTGCCATTGTTAGCCCGGCCAATACGGCTTCATACTCCGCCTGATTGTTCGAAGTTGAGAATCCAAACTTCAAAGAATATTCGAGGGTGACCCCCTCGGAATTCTCCAAGATTATTCCTGCACCAGCCCCGAGTTTGTTACTGGATCCATCAACATAAATATTCCAATCCAAGTTTGAGCTCGTCAATGGCTCAGTAAACTCGGTGAGAAAATCAGCTAAGGCCTGAGATTTCATTGCTTTCCTTGGTTCGAAAGTGATTTCAAACTCGGAAAGCTCAATGGCCCAGGTCACCATTCTTCCTGCCATATCAGGTTTCTAAAGTATTTGACGGATCGGCTGGGCTGTTCTGACAGTGATATGGTGGCTCTGGAAGTATTGACGTAATCGTCTAGCTGTAACAACCAGACAAAAAGCAAGTTTCTCCACTTTCTGATACCTCAACTCCGGCCCCTGAAGAGCTCGGCTGACGAAATAGATGGGGGATTCTTTGCCAGATTCCTCTCGGACCAGAACCGAGCTTACTACAGAGTCGCCCACTGATAAGTAAAGGAACAGAATTTCTCCATTTACCGGACTTGACAAATCGGGGGAGATGCCAAGTACTGCTTAAGGTCAGTAAAGGCCTTTTCGCATGTCTCATCCCATTCAAATGTCTCTTCCTTTTCTTTCCTCAGCAGTTTGTACCAGGGGAGGGCCTTCCTAGCTGACTGAGACAGAAACCTCGATAGAGCTGCAACCCGACCTGTTAATTATTGGACACCCTTGACATCTGACGGACTCTTCATATCAAGAATGGCTCGGCACTTTTCTGGATTTGCCTCAATTCCGCGCTCGGTAAGCATGAATCCGAGGAAGGCCCCTGCTGGGACTCCAAACGTGCATTTGTCCGGGTTTAACCTCATGTTGAACTGTCGGATCCTTCCCAAAATTACCTTCAAATCCTTAGCGTGATCTTCTTCTTTCAAGCTCTTCGCAATCATATCATCTATATATACCTCCATTCTCGGCCCAATCAAGGGGCCGAACACCTTGTTCATCATCCGCTGGTAAGTTGCCCCAGCGTTTTTCAATCCAAATGGCATCACATTGTAACAATATGTAGCCTTTTCTGTGATAAACGAAGTCTTCACTTGATCTGGAGGATACATTGGGATCTGATTGTACCCCGAATAAGCATCCATAAATGAAAGCCTTTGATAACCCGCCGAGCTATCCACAAGTTTATCGATGCAGGGAAGTGGGTATTGATCCTTAGGACAAACTTTGTTCAAGTCTGTGTAGTCCACACACATCCTCCATTTCCCATTGGTCTTCTTTACTAACACGGGATTGGCCAACCAATCAGTGTACACCACCTCCCTGATAAATCCTGCTTCTAGTAGCTCGGCTACCTTCTCTTCTGTTGCCTGTGCCTTCTCAACTCCGACTCTTCTTTTTTTCTGACAAACTGGCTTGGCTCCAGGATACACGCTCAATCTATGGCAGATGAAGTTCGGATCGATTCCTGGCATATCTGCCGAGGTCCAGGCAAACAAGTCCTTGTTTTCTACCAGCAATTCAGTCAATTCTCTTTCCAATTTCTCAGAAAGGCCAACCCCCATCTTGACACAACGAGAAGGATCGGGGCCTAAAATTATCTTTTTGAAGTCCCCTTGAGGGATCGGCCTAGTTTCATCCTCTTCTCTTACGTCAAGATCTGCTAAGTTGACACTTCCTTTGTTAAGCGGCTCTTGCATGATCTTCTCATCGTCAAGCTTCAACTTGCCCAGGCTGATATTATAACATTTCCGAGCCAACTCCTGTTCGGACCGCACTGTTACTACCTTGTCATCAGACCTTGGGAATTTCATGGCCAAGTGAACCGTCGATACAACAGCACCAAAAGATTGGAGTGCAGTTCGGCCAAAGATGGCGTTGTATGCCGAGGGAGCCTGGACAACTAGCCATTTTACCATTTCTGTCCTAGCTGAAGGTGGTTCCCCCATAGTCACTGGGAGATGGATGTGGCCTAGGGGAACAATTGAATGTCCCGTGAAGCCAATCAAGCTTCCCTCGAATGGGGTGAGATCAGATCTTCTCAACTTCAATTTCTCAAACAGATCCAGAAACATGATATCTGCCGAACTGCCCTGATCAACAAGAATCCTTCTGACTTCGTAATTGCCGAGCCTGGCTGTAACTACCATTGGGTCATTATGGTCTTGTAATATGTCCTCAAAGTCCTCATCACTAAAGCTGATGACTATGTTTTTCTTCCTGGGTTTTTGGATTGGTCGGCTGGCCACCGAAAGAACTTGTCCCACATACTTCTTGCGATCACATTTCTTTTCTCCTCCCCCTGCAAATCCTCCAGCAATGGTACCAATGAGAAAACCATTCTTTTCCTTCTCGGATGGTTGGGTAGTGGCCCCCCTGCAGGTGGTGAAGGGCTTCTAGTTCTTTTTTGCTCGGTTTTGGGTGGTGATGGACTCTTTCCCCTGGAGCGTTTGCGCAATGCTTCGCCAATATATTGTTGAAGTTTACCATCCCTTACCAACTCCTCGATTAAGTCCTTCAACTGAGTACACTGGTCGGTGGTATGCCCCCATCCACCATGATGATCGCAATACTTCGTCCTATCCTTTTGGGCTGCCTTCCTTAAAGCTGGTGGCCGAGTGATGTTACGCATCTCTGTATGCATAGTCTCACGAAGGATTTGACTCCTCGGGACTGTCAACTGGGTATATTCATCATACTTGCCTTTTGGAGGCAGTTTTTCCCCTCTCTCTCTTTCTCTCTTGTCTTTCCTTCCCCTCTCTCGAAGACGATCATTTTGACGAACGTCGTTTTGACGAGGACGTTGCTCATGTCGTCCTTCGCCACCCCTTGCTGCAGTACTGATCCTGCGGAATTCCTCTAGATTAACGTATTTCCTAGATCTTTCCCTAAGTTCGGCCATGTTCTTAGGTGGTTCCCCAATCAAACAATCCTTAAAATCTCCATCCTGCAATCCTTGAGTGAGTAAGAGAACCGATACTCCCGATTGTAGGCCTGATATGCCACTGGCCTCTTGCTGGTACCGAGCCAGGTAGTCGCGTAGAGACTCGTCGGGTCTCTGTGCAACTCCAGCTAGTGAGTGATCTGATTTGGGCTGTGACATACTTGCCGTGTACCTGTTTATGAAAGCTTGTCTAAGCTCGGCCCACGATCGGATCGAATTGGCGGGTAGAGAATTGAACCATCTCAGAGGCACCGAGCCCAGAGTCATTGGAAAAGCTCGGCACTTCATAAAATCCCCTCCTCCATAAAACATCATAGAGGACTCGTAAGCAGCTATGTGGTCCATCGGGTCAGTTGTTCCATTGTACCGAGGAATATTTTGATGACCCACATAAGTCTGCGGGGTTTGGAAAGCCATAATCTCAGGTGTGAAAGGGTGTCCAGGATGGGGTTCTCTAGTGATACGCTCTAGGGTTAAGCTTGGGTTGAGGGGTGGAGGTGGGGGAAGATTGCTCGGATTACCATAGGCCGCGTGAGGGCCTTCCTCGGCAATCCTTGCCATGCTCTGCTGCTGAAGAGCAGCAATGGCTTGGTTCTGCTTCTCAATTAAAGAAGTCTAAGTCCTCAAAATCTCAATAATCGACTCCTCTCTCCTTCGTGCCGAAGAAGTAGTCATGTAAGATTTGCCTTTCGTTTCAGAACGCTGACCACCTTGAAGAGTTCCGAAACGACCTCTAGTCAAATGAGGTATCTCCCTGTTGGTCCTGTCGGCCCTGGAATGATCACGCCGATCAGCCCGTTCAACTCGCCGATCCTCATCGGTTCGTGAGCCAGCAGCAGCCCGACGAGACTGACGTCCAGAATCAGCTGTGTCACGCCATTCTGACACGTGGCCATCAGGGACGGTATGGGGGTTGGACTGCCCTCCGCCGCCCTCACCAAGAACTTGACCAGTTGGAGGAACCGTGGCTTGTGGCTGATCCGCCGTTGGAACTGGCGGACCTGTCTGAACGTCAGCCATATTACCTCCAGTTGGTGCACCCGGAGAAATTCTGTCCCTCAAGTTTCTCCCGGTCTTGGGAGGCCTCCCCCGGAGGCGACGGCGGAGATCTTCTTGATTACCATCGTTGTTATTGTCATTTTCCATGAGATCAGTGGGTGGGAATACTGGTTATTCAGATCCCCACAGACGGCGCCAATGTAGTGTCCTTGAACACTATGTCCTTAACTCTCTAAGTGCTCAAGATTATGGAACCAGGAGCCCAAGAGAGGATCAAGTGTTAATATGTGACTTTATGGTGTTTCTGCAGTTCTAGTTGGGAAAAGCAGGGTCTCCCCAATCAACAAGTGTGTGCAGAGTGTCAACTTAGGGATGAGAGTACGTACCTGAAACCCTAGCTGTAGTGAGCTATTTATAGGGTTTGGAGGAGGCTGATTTGGGCCGTCTGGGCCCTGTGTCAGGGTTGAGCTGAACCAGGATTCTGTGAGATAATATCGGAGGATTATGCTCTTAGAATCGGGATAGGATCAGCTGAAGATCTCATGTCTAGGCTGTTGCGAGAATATAGGAGAGATTTGCGGAAGGGATAAGAAGCCTCGGTGGGTTTGATCTTATCCGCTAGCCGACGGTATGTCTCGACCTATAGTCTCAAGCCTGATGGATTGAGGACCGATGATGAGGCTCGGTTCCATCAAGTCCGAGCCTGGTCCTTTGGGGATGCTCGGAGTCCATGAGTCCAAGCGGGGGACGTCCATGTTAAGCGATCCGAGGGAAGTGCCCTTAGAGGACTCTATTGACGAGGCTTAAATCCATATCTGGTCGGCAGACCCTACAAGGGTGATCAGTCTTAATATTCAAACCATTAATAATAAAATCATTCCTTTCAGATATAACCTTTCTCAAGAAAAGTCATACGACATATCTTTAAGTTATATGAACTTAAAGATAGGGTATTTGTCACCATCAGATTTAGTTAGATAGCCAAGCGTTAGAGATATTTCCGTTGGGGAGACAAGGATTTGTCCTATCCCGGTGGTTATTAATCTCTCTAGTCTTAACTAATCTTTCTATTTTTGTAATGTCCACAGATATTTATCACATCCAACTGTGATAAAGGTTTCGATCACAGAAATTCTAATCAAGATCTCTTTTAGATTCTCATATTATAGAGCGATTCAATTAACATAATCGAAAGAAATAGCTGACTACGTTAATCCAGATTAGGAGAAAGGACAATCCAAGGGTTTACCTTGCTTGCCTCGCTTGTTACTCGATCCTTTCTTGCTTTTCTTCTCCGGACAATCTGGCGAATAGTGCCCTGGCTTCCTGCAATTGAAGCATACTATTCCCTTGGGTACACCACAGCTTGATCCAAAGTGATGTGCCCCACACTTTCTACATTGAGGTGGATAAGTGATTCCTTTCCCATTTCCTCTCTGATTACCATTCTTTGATTGAGATTTTCCTGATCCCAATCTATACAGCTCCGGTTCCTCAGATTGTTCTTTTTCCATGGTTGATTCTTTTAATTGTTTTTCTTTTTCCTCCAGCTGAACTCTCATTTCCTCAATCTTTCGCTTCTTATGAATTCGGACATTCTTTTCATAAACCTCCTTTGCTTTCATATCATCTTCGTAGATCCTGCACATGTTTACCAACATCGGGAAATTCCTTATTCCCTGATAACTGATTCCTGGCTTCAGATCCGGGCGTAGACCATTCTCGAATTTTACGCACTTTGATCTTTCATCTGGATGATTCTGGTAATAGGGAGAATACTTCATAAATTCTTCAAACTTTGCAGTGTATTCTCCAACATCATCTCCCCTTGCTTTAGTTCCAAAAATTCAACTTCTTTCTTTCTCCTTATATCCTCTGGGAAGTATTTTTCTAAGAACTTTTATTTAAATACCTCCCAGGTGATGTGCCGATCCTCGGCTTCCAATAACTGTCTGGCATGATCCCACCAAGTTTCTGCTTTATCATTCAGCATATGAGTCGCATACAACACTTTTTGTGCATCTGAACAACCCATAGACCGAAAGATTTTCTGAATTTCTTGTAACCATTTCTGAGCTCCTTCTGGATTATACCCTCCTTCGAACTGAGGGGGATTGCAACTTCAAAATTATGTGAGTCCTCTAAACTCAGCAGGTTCAACATTGCGTTGGTGCGGTTGATTCGCTTGTTGTTGATGTTGCTGCATATTCTCTAAGACAGCAATGATCCTCTCTAACATTTCATTCGTATGGTTTTGTTTCTCGTTGCCATAGTAGACCTGCACTCATAGAAACATAGGTCAGAGTCACACAACTTATTGAGTATGGGAAGGACCATACTCCATAGCTGAGAGTTGGAGCCATTGCTCTGATACCATAAAAGTGTAACGCCCCAAAAACTAGTTCAATAAAAATACGGGTTGACAAAAACTTTTTCCATAAAGAGTGTGAAAACCAAAAGTACTTTTCATTAGAGTAATATTTCTTTTACAATATATTCTGAGTGTAAAACACTTATATAATACAAGATCCCAAAAACCCTTTTTACACCTAGAGCATTGGTCTTCACAACTCGATCCTTCGTCAAAAGGATTCAGATGACGAGACATCATCCTGGCTGTTCCTTCTAGACACTTCCACTCCTACAGGACTGACTTCAGTCCTGTCCTTTGAAAGAACCTACCACCACAAACATGGTAGATGGGAGTAAGTCACTTGTCATATCGCCTTAGTAGATTATATGATTGGTCAAACACAAGCATCACAGATATCAATTCAATATAGTAAATGCATGCTCAAGTGTTTTATTAAAAAATGATAGATATAACCATTAATCTTTCATGCCATGCATGCACGTCTCTCAAATCATTTCTCCATAATCAAATCTTCCAGAAAACAACACTCTGGGATAGGCAATCGTGCGCTCGATGTTTCCACAACCTGTATAGCGGCCACACCGTTCTATACTGGAACCCCATCGATCACGATCCTAAAATGATACAAGGGGATGATCCCTGAACCATTGGACACCAATAGTTCTAGGTCCTTATCATTTCTACGGTGGCGGCCACACCGTTCCAGTCGTCTCATGTAGCGGCCACACCGTACTACATGGTTTCCAATCCCGCATGCACCTCACTCATTTTACGATTCCCTGTACATAATGCATGAGATGCATAACAAATACATTAATCATCACATTATACACATGGCGGCCACACCGTTCCATGCCTTCATATAGCGGCCACAGCGTACTATATGAATCCTTTAGGTGTATCATACATATGGCGACCACACCGTTCCACATGTCTTCGTATAGCGGCCACACCGTACTATATGGAATTCCATTACACTTACCATACATATGGCGGCCACACTGTACCACATGTTTTCGTATAGCGGCCACACCGTACTATATGGAATCAGATTAGCACAATGACTTCACATTGGAGATAATAATAGCTTCCACATATACGAGGAAATTGGAGCAATTCCACTTATCAAGCTCCAACATATCCAAATCAAAGCAACAAGCCTCCACGCATTTGGATCAAAGCTATATACTCATTAAGCATCATTATACTCACATCATCATTACTGTTTATTCAAGTCCTTGTATTCTTATCCAAACTCTAATCCTTCCATAAGTGATATCAGACTCAAGTCATGCTTCATTAAGTCTTTGTTCAACATCTCAATTTGGATTATGATCCATTAGTCATATACATCTAGCAGACTTAACCATTAATCTAATCCTTATAACCAAAACATGAGTCTTTAATCATTTATAAAACAATGCTAGAGTTCTGAGGTAATTCTTGTTCTTTTGAATTAGATAATTAATGATTTAATCCTCCTTAACTCATTAGCATTGTAATTAACTCATTTAGAAACAAGAAATGATAATTAATTAAAACTTAAGGATTATAAGAAAGGAAAATACTTGTTTTCTTCTTTCAGGTCCTAACCGGTTACAGAGGCTCACTAACCGGTTAGAGACAGCAGACCTGAAAGCAAACCAGTTTAACCGGTTTCAGGTCCAAAGGGGGTGATTATTAATTTGTAATGTACTCTTTTATTTTTTAATTAGTAGGTCCCCTAGATGCATAATGGTTAGGGTCTAAGTTAGAATAAAACTAATCTTAATCTAAAGTATATGACATGCATGTTAAGTAATATTCAACGTGGGTTAATTTCAAAATACAAGAAACACATTAAGAAAATGATTTTCTAAGAAATTAAAGTGTTTTAGAAGTCAAGGACATGTTTTAAACAAAGTGCCAAAACCTTTTAAAACAAAAATGTTGCATTCAGGATATTTACATTGAAGTATCCGGATACATCTCAAAGTATCTGTATGCCTCGTGTTAAATAACAAATATGATTTGAATTTAAATCGTGGTATCCGGATACCCTCCAGGATATCCGGATACTGACAGTTGAAACTGTCTGAATTATGGCCGTTGCAAGTCAAGTTGCTTATAAAAAGGTTCTTAAACTTCATACAACGAACATACAACTTGAACACAGCTTCTGAACTTGCTCTAACACTGTTTTGCAGAGAATCAAGGAGTTCTTCAAAGAATCATTTCACTTTTACATATGATTTGAAGAACAAACTCATGTTTTGAATAATACTCTTTCTATACCTACTTGAATCAATTACTTGAATTCATTCTCATACACTTAGATTACAAATTCAGTATTAGACTTGTGTTCTTCAATTGAGTTGTTCATCCTCAAGAAGAAGGTGCTTCTTTCTAACAACAACAACAACAACAACCGTTCGTACTTACGCAAATTGGTGAAAGGTTTTCATCAAATATTCTTGAAGGTTTCAAGAGGTTGAAGGAGGTTTTTTCAATGCAAGGGGTTCGCTTTGATTTGAAGGATTCGGTTAGGGGATACAAGTTCCAAAGAGGTTCTTTGGAGGGTGAAGTCTAAGGGAAAGGTTTTCTCTTAAACATAACTTGTACTAATGTGTTCTTGATCATAGTGAAGCAAATCTCCCACGTCAGAGAGGGAGGACTGGATGTAGCATTAGTGTTCGTTAACACACTAATGTGAACTAGGATAAAATCCTTGTGTTCGCTTTTCTTCCTTTATCTCTTTACAATTCCGCACGCTTAATTTTCATATATTCAAGTATATGCGTTTTATATGTTTTTATTCTGATTGTTTTAAAGGCCTTAGTAAGCGATAATTTTTAATTGGTTAAGATTCGTACTCTTCGCCTATTCACCCTCCTTCTAGGGATTCGTACTACTCGCTTGTTTTCCAACAAGTGGCATCCAAACTCAAAGTTGGAATGAGGCCGTGAGTCACGAATAGGAACATCACCACTCTCCAGTTCCAAAAATCCTTCCTCCATAGCGACGACATCCTCATCGGGGACATCCGCTGCACCATCCTCTTCTTGTCATTTCCTTTCCTTTTTCGCTGCTTCCGATGCATTTAAAGCCTTAATATCAATTTTCCACTTCCAATGCAGATCAGCAGAGTGTTGGTAAATACCCATGGAATGCAACACTCGACCATTAATAGCGGTTTATCCCTCAGAAGGTTCTTCCTCTTCTTTAGTAGCGGAGGTAGGAATGCCACTTTGTTCAATCAAGAGGCTAACTAAGAACGGATATGGAAGACAACCGCTTCTAGATGCGGATGCGTGCTTCATAAAGTATAAATAACTCGAATCCAATCCACTTGGATTCGGTTTTTGACAACGAACATATACCTAAGGTTAATCTCCATGGCTTGAGAATGATTTGATGTGGTCCTAGGTGTGAGTAAGTAGGTCAACGCATAAAGAATCAATCTATCCTCAACAACCATGTTTCCTATTGCCTTACGAGGACTGGATAGGTACAAGTCAGGACTCCTCAAACTCTCTCTATAGACATCCTCGATATTGCACGTACTTAACCTATCATCTTCCGGATCCCCGGGATAAGTATACCACCTGACCTAAGTGCAACAATACGGATAAAGTCTTCATTTGTAAGGAAGATATGGACTCTATTCACCTTAGATTGGTACTTGTCATCTCTCTTTACAAAATTCGCATAAAACTCTCTAATCAACCTAGGGTAAATTTTGCCTTTCAACATTAGAAATCCCTTCAACCCTTGGTACTCATAGAGCCTATGGAATTCAAAGTTGTTTGCTGTGCACCATGCAAAGTTCATCCATCTCATCAACCCAAAAGATCTACCTACGAAATTCTCAAATCTCTCTTCACACCTCCCAACACTAAAGTAATCATCTTTTGCTCTCCTAGAGGCCCTAGCAGCATTATGCTTAACCCTAGTATGACGGGGAGGAGGATTTTGTGAGGCCATTTGGAGAAAATCCAATTCGGTTTTAGGGTTTGAGTGAAATGGAAATGAGTGAATAAGGAAGAAATCACCCGAATATAATGATAAAACTGTGTATAATGATGATGGGGAATGAAAGTGTAGTGAAGATTTGAAGTTAATTTGAAGAAAAATGAAAGATTTGCGTTATAGGGTTTGAAAAAGGGGAAGAACACGAAGAAGAAAATGTGTTTGAGGTGAGAGAAAAATGTGAAAAACTATTTTAAAACTGCTCTTCTTATTCTGATATACAGCGCGCTAACCAGTTAGAGGGTTACCTAACCGGTTAGATACTGTAACCAGATAAAAAATAATACAGTAACATTCAAATTTAAAATTTCACACAATAATCAATATTTAATCATTGTATAAATCATGAAAAAATATTTGGAAATATTTTTCACACATCAACTACTCAATTTTCATACATATACTCACCCAATGAAACACATTTGCATTACATACTCATAACAATTTTGCAATATGCATAACAATCTCAAACCTTCTCTTATATAGCACACAAATTTTACATTCATCAAATAACTAACACAAACATAATGCATTTTACTCCCTTATCCAACTTCATCAACATATGTATATTAAACAAATGCACTATTGTCAATGGTAACCTCTCGCCATATTAAAGATATTATTTCATGAAATAAAAACATAGGCGACACACTTACTTGATACCTTGAATTACATTTATTTTCTCCAACTGTCACATGCTTGAAGGTGCTGATTGCTGAATGATTATAAAATTTTAAAGCTCATGCCCTTCATGCATACCTCCAAAATACCTTAAGCCTTGCTTTTTGGTACCCAAATGATTTTGGGCCCATTTTTGTTAATTGAGGGATTTTCTCCTTTCACAATCCATTCAAATAATCTGTTTAGAATGTAACACCCTAACTATAATTACCCTTAATTACTCATTAGCAATTAATGAACCTAAAAAATATTCCTTTTAGAACATCATTAAGCATTTTAACTAATAAAAATCTTCCGTCAAACAGACGGAGTTTCCTTTGTTTTTACAGCTTTCCCAAAATTTAGTTCTTCCAGTCACCATGATAAACTCATATAATTTATATCATTCAGAATGCCAGCAAGGCATATATATTCACATTGTGCAACACAGTGCACTCCATATATCAGTTATCATCACATCAGAGTTATAGCAGCATATAAACAAGTATTTTAAATTGTTTAAATTTCCCAAAAGGACTCCTTTCCTCAAAGGAGTTGTCCTGCGCCCACCCAAAAGAACTATTTACATTTTATACATCAAAACAAACTACATTATCATATCAAAATAAAGGGCCCAGGACATTACACCATGTCCAACTACTAAAACCTACTCTCTCTGTGAGGGAGAGTACTCCTGCTCGGCCGGGATCTGTGCTAGCTCAGACTCAGTACCTGTGTAAAAACAGTAAGGAGTGAGCATTACACGTAACATAGGAAAGCAGTTTCTAATATGACATCATGCTATACCAAGTCAAACACCATAATTCAAATAGCTCATATAATTTCAAACTCACTCCAAATCATGCTCATTCACATACATTTATAATCCTTAACTTAGCTCTTTCCTTTCCTTTCACTTTATTCTCATGTATATCATTTTCTAATGTCTTCCTTTCATATTAATCTTACACTTTTCTTCTCTTTCTTCCTTTCACATTTTCTTATCTTTTAGAGAAGCGCACATGCGTCTTACACATATTTTGGGGTTATGGCGTGTCCATTCATTGCGCACATCCCGTGTGCGTCTTACAATTGCACATCTCGTGTGACTTACACAATCACGGCATACGGTCCGCTTGCGGCTTATTGCACGCGTCCAACACATGTCTTATGGCACCCAGCCTCACGTCTTACTTGACCAGGTACACATCCCAACCGATCCCGTTCTTAGGGATCTTGTGTGAGTCATTATTGCGTACATCCCGTGTGCGTCTTACAGCTGCACATTGCGTGTGTCTTACACAATCATTGCACATGGTCCGCTTGCGGCTTACCGCACGCATTTACATGCGCGACTTATTGCACCCGACCGCGCGTCTAATTTGACCAGTCTCACACAACCATTATTCTTAACTTCTCTTTTCACTTTCATTTATTCCTTTGTTATTATTCATACCCTCCTTTCATGACTATTTATCACCTAAATACTGTTCTCAATTTATTTTATTTCCTAGCATATTGCACCATCTACTAAGTTCATATTTTTATATTCATGCTTACATGTCCAAATAATTCAAACATATATAACAAATATCATAAGAACACATAATATCACCATTAACAAAATAATCTTATTTCCTTAGTTCTCCTACTCTAATTATTAATTATATCCACTACCTTAATGTGTAATGTCCTAAACTGACACCCATCCTTAGTACCCATTGTATACACACAACAAACTATTCCCTAGGTTAGGGTAACACCCAATCCGTACCTCACAAGCAACGAGAGATAAGGAACCTTGCTTTGTGCCTTAGCTCTTAGAATCTAGGAACTTTGAACCTTTTGAGTTTTGCTTGCCACCTTAGAATAGTCAATATCCAATGTGTGAATGATCTTGGGTTGAGAATTGTATGAGGGAAGTGGGTTGTCCTTCACTTGTTCTTGATGAGGCATGAGTGTGTTTGGTTCTCCATAGCTTTATAGCTTGAAAATCCAATGGGGTTGAGAAGGGAGAGAGAGACGTGAGAGGGAGGGAGTGATGGGGGGGTGATATGGTGCTTGATTTAATGCTTAGGAGTTGAGGTTGATGATGAATATGATGTTCTTAATGATGGGTGTTGTTGATTTTGAGGTTTTGAGAGATGATGATAATGGGGTCTTGAACCCAAGAGAGGAAATGGAGAAGATGAAGATGATATGTGTGTTGTTGTATTTAGTGTTGTGTTGATGTTGTGTCTTATTTTTGTTGCATGAAGGAAACAAGTTTTGTAGCTTAAAATTGGTGGCTTCATGAGGAAGCCACGTTTTTGTGGTCCAAAACACGTTATCTTTTTCTGCTGACACAGACTAATCGATTAGTCCATGCACTAATTGATTAGTCTGGTAAGTTTTTCAACTATTTTCTTTTCTTTGCCTTAACAAATGTCGTATTTCTTCTTCACCTATCGGATCTTGAACAAATTTAAAAGCAAGCTTCCCTACATACTAACCTTCACATCCAATGGTGGAATTCTTTTTTAGAGTTGTAAATCTTTTATTTTAAATTTTTCTATTATAACGTGCTTAAACACCGAAAAGTCGTTTCTAACATTCGTTTTCCCCTCTTTCGACTTCTTATTCTTTACTAAGGCTATCTAACTACTTCATAGCACTAAATTTGATCCTAATCCATCACCTTAATTATTCTTGAACATAATTATCATTTTCCTAAGTTGTTCATTATTCTAATTATACTTAGAATAAAATTAAGGATGTTACAATCCTCTCCCACTTACCAGAATTTTGTCCTCGAAATTCAGTTGGCGTTGATCAATTGTGGATGAGAGACTTTCATCTTCTCTTCTAACTCCCAAGTGGCCTCTTCCACATTGGTTCTGTTCCAAATGACTTTCACCAGTGAGATTTTCTTGCCTCTAAGGTGCTTAACCCGCCTGTCCTCAAGTCTGACTGGCAACATTTCAAATGTCAAGTTCTCCTTCAAAGGCAAGTCATCAATTGTAACAACATGCGAAGGATCATGAATGCATCTCTTTAGTTGTGAAACATGGAAAACATCATGAAGCTTGGACAATGAGGAGGTAGGGAAATCCTGTACGCCAATGCCCCAACCTTTTCCAAGATCTGGTATGGTCCAACAAACCTAGGAGTCAACTTTTTGGACTTGATTGCTCGTCCAATACCAGTAGTAAGAGTTACCCTAAAAAATACATGATCTCCTGCATCAAATTCCAAGGGTTTCCTATGTTTATCAGCATAACTCTTCTGACGATCTTGGGATGCTTTCATTCGGTCCTTGATCATTCAGATCTTTTCTGTTGTCTCATGCACAATATCAGGACCAATTAGCAAGTTCTCTCCTATTTGAAACCAGCACAATGGTGTTCTACATTTTTGACCATAAAGTGCTTCAAAAGGAGTCATTCCAATACTGAATGGAAATTTTTATTGTATGTAAATTCTACCAATGGCAAGAGTGATTCCCAGCTACCATATTGTTCTAGCACACCTGTCCGCAATAAATCCTCAAGAGACTATATAGTGCGCTCGATTTGACCATCGGTCTGTGGGTGATATGCAGTACTGAACTTCAGTTTCGTACCTAGTGCCTGCTGCAAACTTTGCCAAAATCTGGATAGAAATTGAGGATCACGGTCAGATACAATGCTGGATGGAACTCCATGTAATTTGACTATGTACCTTATGTACAGCTGTGTCAATTTCTCAAAGCTATACTTCATGTTCATAGGAATGAAATGGGCACACTTGGTTAATCTATCAACCACAACCCAAATGGCTTCACATCCAGTGTTGGTTCTTGGTAAACCGGAAATGAAATTCATTGTTATGCTGTCCCATTTCCATTCAGGAATCTCCACGGATCTAAGCAAACCGCCTAGTTTTTGGTGCTCGATCTTATTAGTTAACATACAACCAACAATTATCAACTTAACATACAACCAACAACACCTTATTAGTTAATTAGAAACGTGTATCCAAGTTAGTCAATTATCAAGGCAATCATGCACTCACAAATAATTCATTCTCACAAAACATTTAGTCATGCATATATTCACAAATCAAATTGAATCAAAAATGTAAATCAAACACATTTAAATTTATTTTTCTTACCTTAAACAACTTTATTCTTTTCAGAGATCATCATGTACAGTTTATTTCATGAAATTTAAACTCCCTAAATTTATTTACACTAGATGGCCGAGTATAATCAAGGAAAACATGTTAGGAATTACAATTTAGAACACATAATCAACTTGATTCATTTCAGAACTTTAAATTCCATTCTCTTTTTCATGCAACAAAATCATTTACTCTCTATTTTACTCTCACCCGAATACACTCTCATGCACACACATATCCACAAAACTTTTTCTAAAACCATTTAGTTCATTTATTTCCCTTATCTTTTAATAAAAAGAATGGAATATAAATTAGATATTCTCAACACAATTTCATACAATTTAACTTAACAATATTCTACAAACACACTCATTGTTTTTATGTCATTTCATTGAAAAAGGATCCTAGTCTAGCTAGTACGTGTAGGCCGAATATCATCATGGTCAAAACAAGGATTTTGGTTCATTTTTCATCATGCACATATTAAGGTTCATGGGTTTTATCATGCACCTTCCTACACAATGGTTTAAAAATAGTATTTCCTTTTTCAAAGGCAAACCGAGTGCACATCAATTGACAATCAAGTTTTTACTTTAAATCTTCATCATATATGCACCTATAACATGGATCAGGACAAAAATCATTTTTCAAAAGTTGATCTCCCTTGGTTCTTGGTAGAACCGTGAGGATCATTAAGGAAGAGAAAAATCTTTTTGTTCAAAACCACATGCATGTACCTAGATCTTGTAGATCAAGTCATGAAATCAAACATAATAGTGTAAATCAAAGATTAAAATTACTTTGGGTAAGGAGAGGTGAAAATCGTGATGGTCATTGAAGAAAATCAAGTCTTTTTGGTTTAAAACAACATGCATGACTCCATGAGTATAACTTATTCATAGATCAAAATAGGATTTAAAGCTTTCAAAGGTCAAAACTCCACAAATCAAAGTTTTATCAAAACCAAGTCAAAAATCAAACATTTCAACACCTCACATCAAATGTCATGAACATAAAATCATGCAACCAATTAAAAAAAACATCAAGACCTACACTTTTAATCATGGCCGAATTGTAGAGTTTTGGATTTAGTGTTTTATAAGTTCATTTAGTCTTAAAAATTCAAGATCAAGGGTTAATTAACACATGCATGAACTCAAATCATCAAGATCATCAACAAATCAACATGCAACACCAATTCATCTTTAAATCACGGTTTAAGAAAGAAAATCAACATGCAAAGAGATCCACTTCATTCTTCACAAAAATCTCATCAAACCTTTATATTTAGAAGATTTAGTTTGAAAAGCTTTAGGATCTCTTATGAAAACTTTAAACAAGTTAGGAAATCCGTTGATTAGATGTTTACAAATTTCTTCATGCTTTGAGAAATTAATATGTAAAGAGATACACTTTAAACTTTACAAAAATTTCCAAAACTATTTAGATCTTTAAGATTTATGTTGAAAGACTTTAAGATCTTTCATGAAGACCTTAATGGAGTTATGAAGTCCGTTAGTTAGAAGTTTATAAGTTGCTTTAAACTTTAAAATCCATGATCAAGTACAAACACACTTGTACTCATCATTTAAGCTTTTGGGAATTAACATGCAAAGAAGAAAAGAAAGAAAAATCACAAGATCAAAAAGAAAAATCTAAACTATTACAACTTTCTTCATAATTTTCGAACTGCCCACCAAGAAAGGGTTGATCTTCAAGCTTCTAAGGTCTTGGACCTTCAAAGAAAACTTAGGTTTTTGGCTAGATCTTCCTCCTCCTTCCTCCTTGTAGCTCACGGCCTCACCCTATATTTTCTATGTGTTGAGAGCTTTGATATGTGCTCTCAACAAAGGTGTTTGGAAAATGAATGGAAATGAGAGAAATGAATGAGGAGTGGGTGAAAGAAACTAAGGGAGGTGGCTTATATAATCAACTCATGTTCTTCCTCTTTTAACCTTGTAAGTTTCGACCATGTGTGTAGATGGAAGGGGGTAATTTTGGCTCTTCAAGAATTTGCATGGGTGAAGTTTAGCATTGCTAAGGAGACAAGGTAGGGTGGCTTAGGTGCTTAAGGGTCATTTTAGGTTCAAAGACTAGTTAGCTTATCTTTAGGGTTTCTACCAACTTGGTTAGGTCTTAGTTAGAAACTTGGTTCACATAGTTACTTGGCCAACACTTGGGAAAATTCTAGGCTTCCACCTACCCACATACATACACGGCACACACCTACATATACATGCATACACACACACACACACTTACACGTATTGCACACACATGCATACACATATCATTTTCACACCTACATTCATACAAAAACCGTACATACACATACATGCACATACATAGAAAATGAATTTTCTTATTTATAACATCATATATATAAAAACCAAAATTCCCTTAAAGTACCAAAAATATCAATTACATAATTATTTTTCACACTCAACTTTAAAACTCATCACATTATTTCATGGAAATCATTTCTTTAAATTCATTTTCCATTTTGAAAATGTGAATTAAGAAATTTATCTAAGAAAATATTCTTTCAAAAACATTTTTCTCAAAATAAACCTCTTTAGTATTTTAATTCAGTACGAGGAATTTGCGGGGTGTTACACAAGCATTCTATGCAAATTTCAGGAAGCATAATGAAGTATACCACAGCCTGGTGAATGGTGTGCATTTTACTATTTCTACTAATGATTTAGTTGAGCTATTTGGACTGGTGGATGATGGTATTCTACCTAGGAAGGATGATGAAGAGGACTCTGATTCTTAGGATGAGGAGAATGCTATTTTAGCCTGTGATGCTGCCATAGTATTCTCTGATTCTCTTAGGGCTAGGAAGGTATGGAATAAGAAGAATAAATCTGTAAACCTGCTTGAGAAAGATACTAAGCTGCTTCAATTTGTGATTGCTCATTGTCTGATTCCCCGGTCTACATCAAATTATGGGGTAGCTGTGAATAATGATTTGAAGATCATCAATGCTCTCAAAAACTCCATTCCTCTCAATTGGCCACAACTTATTCTTTCTCGTATGGAGGATGCTGCAAAGTCCTCATCTCCGGCTTGGCTTCCATACCCAATGCATGTGTCTAGGCTGCTTAGGCATTTTGAGGTTTCCATTGATAGATCGGAGCCAATTAAAGCAATTACACTCTCCAAGCAGATTTTGGAAGAGTACCCTCCGGACAGTGGTATATGGCTATACAAGGATGAAGCTCAACAATTGAGGGATGCTGCACAAGAGGATGAAAATGCTGATGCGGAGGCTGAGGCGGCTGAATTTGATGCAGCTGAACAAGGTGGACATGGTCAAGAAGGTCAAGAAGGGGTTCAATCTCTGCAGGACTTCAGGAACTATGTGGATGCCCGTTTTGATCTTTTGGAACAAAACATAATGGGTCGCTTTGACTCAATCCATCAATCTATGATGGAACATTTCAACCGTTTCCCACCTCCTCCTCCCCAAAACTAGTTTTCATTTGTATTTCGTTCATTTTGAAAACTCTAGTTTACTTCAATTTGGGTATTTTTGATGTTTTATCCTTTCATGGACTGGTTTATGTATTTTCCTGCATATTTTCCTCTTGAATGCACTGCTATTTTGGGTTTATTGTTGCTCCCTTATTTATAACTATGGTTGGTGCAAGGTCTTTCAATATTCTCTATGATTTGCGTTTTACCAGCTCTCTTGGCTGAAATGTAGTTTCACAAGAGACATGATTCTCTCATTTGGTATTCATGTGAGAATGTCTATTTTAATTGTGTTTTCTCCTCTCCTTTAGTCTCTTTTCTTCAAAACTCTAAATCCTTTTTGCTAATGACAAAAAGGGGGAGAAAATTACAAGTCTTGTTGGGCATATTTTATTTGTTATTGTAATCTATTAATCACTGGTTTGCAAGTCGTATGCTGTCTTGGATAGGTTTTAAGGTGGTTCTTGAATTGAGGGGGAGTTTCCTAAATTTGCGGTTCTCAAATCAAAGCTCTACTCAACAAGAAGTTAATTATTTTGTCATCATCAAAAAGGGGGAGATTGTAAATTCAATCTTCCTAGTAATTATTTTTGATGTAGGTTTTGATGATGATAAAATAATTAAATCAAGTCTTGAAGTTAAAGTTGCAAGTGCTCAAGGAATCAAGACTTAATCTCATGCTCAAGATTCGATTTCTTTGTAAATTTCTATTTTTATTGAGCGTGGGTAGTTTAGTTAGTTTAATCTCTATCTAGTTTGATTAAGTTATATTATGATTGATTGATTGAGATTAACCTAGACTTATCACTTGAGAGAAAGTTAATTTTTAAAAGAAAAGCAATTTTTACAAACTGAAGTCGTGGACATCGATATCCTCCTACTGATATCGATGTTGGACATCGATGTGCCCTTGTGGACATCGATGTGCACGACTCAGAATCTGTTTTTCTGAAATCTCTTCCCTGAAATCTTGGAAGAGGGAATCATGGAGGATTTTCTGAAATCTCATTTTTGTGACCGTTTTTCTGAGGTCCTGATCTTTAAAATCATCAACCTCCATGAACCCTGCAGTCACACAGAACTTCCTTTTGAACATACAAGCTGAAATCTTTCTCTCTCAAGTGATTTTCCACAAAACTCAATCCTTCTCTCATATTGTAACACTTTCAGACCAGATTGAGTTGAGACCCATCAGTGGGCTGAGCTTATTGTCACGAATTCGTCTGTGAATTTCGTCATACTCATTTCTATTTCTCTTGTAATCAAAAGCCTTGGATTGTGCCAAGCCAATTCGAGTGTGTCTCGGATTTCAGAAGTCTTGAGAGTTCTCAAGCATAGAAGACCAAGAGTTCTTGGCTTGGTGGTGCTCCTGGATTGGATTCAAGGAGCTATTGAAGTTCATCTTCTCCATCAAAATCAATTGGGGTAGAATTCCAAGAGGTTGGTACTCTCTTGGAAAGGGGTTAGGCTGAGTGAGGATCTCAAATTAATTCCTTGTAATTCTTCTAGTCAATTGATTAATAGAAACTCTCCTAAGTGGCTTAGGAGGACTGGACGTAGCTCATTAGGAGTGAACCAGTATAATAATTCTCTTGTGTTGATCTCCTTATCGCTTTCCTTGCATTCTACCATTTGTGCATTAATTGAACCATAGGATAGGCATTGGAGATTTATTTTTCCGCTGTTCTTTTTTTCTATAACTCTGTGTTCATCAAGATTATCATATTGCTTTTGCTGCTATATTGTATTGTTCTCTTTAACCAGTTGTTGCAGCAAAACAGTTTCATTTTTCTGTCTCTGATATCAGTGGACATCGATATCCACTCTCTGACATCGATATCCGACATCGATATCCACCTCAGGATATCGATATCCTCGTGTGTCAGTAACCAAAATTCACAGGTTTTTCAGTTTCTTTCATTTCATTTCTTAACCTTTTCAATAACAATCGAAAATTCTATATCTCTGCCACAATATACTATTCACCCCCCCTCTAGTATTTGTTAAAGCCCGCTTGTTGGTTTCCAACACCATAAGTATCTGCGGATACTTAGGAGGAGATTGCATTAGGGGAGGACGATGACGGTGAAACGTCAAGAAGTCTAGAGTATGTTTCTAGGCAGAACGAACTCCACAGGTGGCATACGAACGTGGTAGGGACTGGGTCTGTAACATCTGCCCTTTGACTCACTTCTACAAGTCCCTAATCAAGAAAATTGTTTTAACCTAATTAATTAAAGGATTGATTTAAAAGAGTTTTGATTTCATGATGAATTCTTATGTTTTGAAATCTGATTTGCTTATGTGTGTGACTTTGTGTGCTTGATTGTTAAGGTTTTAATTAAGATTTTGTTTTACTGATTCATATGATTTCATGGAAAATTATTTTAAAGGATCAAAGTCCAATTACCTCTAGAAACCCTAATTGATACCCTAATCGTTGATCAAACCCTAATCGAGCTCTTAATCCTTGATTAAGTGCTTAATCACTTTCTTAAAGCCCTAAACCCTCATGATTAGTGAGCTAATCCAAAATTAATTTTCCTTAAACCCATGATTAAGTTTTTGATTAGTACCTTAATCCTTGATTAAGCCCTAATCACTAAGGATTATTGGACTAAACCTAGACTAATTAGATTAATCCTACCCTAATCACGATTGGAACCCTAATTAGTGCCTTAAACCTAATTAAGCTAATCTAACCTACCCTAACCCCATGTGGCCGAATTCTAAGTGAATGACTTGGTCACCAAGTTGTTCCACTTGGTCTTCATGTAGCCTTGCTTAGTCATGAGCTAGGGTGCATTTTAGTCAAATTCATGACATCATCAACATGACCTAAGCATGACTTAAAGGAAGAAAAAGTGAAGAAGAGGAAAGAAAGAGGAAGGAGCCGTGGGGGAAGGAACCAAGGCCAAGGAATTGCAACCAAGCCCCCCATGCAATCCCTTGATGGCAATTAGGAAAAAGTGAAGAAGAATAAAAGAAGGACCAAACCATGAGAGAGAGGGAGAGAGCTCATTTTCACCCTTTCATTCTTCATTCCATCTTCACCATTTCTTTCTTCTCTCAAGCAACATCAACACACACCCACAAACAGCACTAAAACCGTGTGGAAGGAGTGAGTTTCTCTTCATCTCCTTCATTCTTTCATCAACACACACACACCTCCTTCATTTCTTTTCCAAAACCAAACACATAGCACCAAGAGAATCATCAAACTCTTGGTGAGAAAGAGAGAAAGAGAGAAAGAGAGAGTGACCGAACCTTGAGAGGAAGAGAACCAAACCTTAGACTCTTCAAAGCCTAAACAAGATCAAGCTAAGATAGTGAAGAAAAGAAGGAGAAAACCATGGACTAGGAAGAAGAGTGGTGAACCGTGGGGAGAGAGGAGAGAAACCAAAGAATTGGACTTGAATTCTTTAAAGTTTTTAATTAAGTAAGAGTTTTGCTTCATGATCTAAAAAGTTTTAAACCTTTTCTTTGATTCTTTTTCATTTTCATGCTTTCCTTCTAAAGACTTTGGTTTTTTTTGAAAAAGTGTTGATGCATGTTATTTTTCTAAGCTTGATTCTAAAAGTTTTATTAAGAAAATGTTTTTCTTCATGATCTTGAGTTTTCTCTTTGATTTCTTAAAAATGTTTTGGAAGACGACTTGATTTTAAGTTTCATAAAAGATTTTCCAAAGATCTAATGTTTTTGATTCCATGCATGTCAAGATCTATGTTTGATGTATGATGAATTTGATGTTTGAGTTGTGATATAAAAACTTTTGGAATGATTGAATCCTTCTTGATGATCCTCTTCATGATGGCCACGGTTCGATGATTGTTATGTGTGAAGACTTGATTTTCTTTTGATTGATCCTTTGCATGTTACAATCTTGAGTTTAATGATGTTTTGGAATGAATAGAAATTATGTGATTTACTATGGTAGCCACGGTTTTGTTGTTATTGTAAGTATGAACTTGTTTTCTTTTGATTGATCCTTTACATGATGTGATCTTGAGATGTAATGATGCTTTAAGTGAATAACATTTATGTGATGGTTGTGATCTTGATGTGTTGGTCACGGTTTGTACTTGATTTTTAGGTTAGAGGTTTTAATGTTGTATTTTGGTTGTGTATGTGATTCCCATGAACTTTGAGATACTTTAGGTGTTAAAAAGTGAAATGAAAATTGTCTAAAGACCTATGTGATGCTCACGGGTTCATGCAAGAAATATATGCTAGGATTGTGTTTTACTTCCTTAATGAATTATGTGAAATTGTTGATTGAACTTGGAGTTGTTTTGAGTCTTGAATTCTTGAAAATGTTTTTGAGGAAAACCTAGTTAAAGTCACGGTTTAGACCTTAGACTTTGAGTTAAATTTTCTTGAGTGTGCAAGTGTTCATGATATGAAATTATGTGTTGATTTGTGAAGTTGATCCTTGAAGAAATGATTTTCTAAACAACCCATGATGCACACGGTTTTGACATGTTTAAGAATGATAAGATGAAGTTTTGCTAAGATGAAATTAATTAAGTGAAAGATAAATGAAAATGTGACTAAGTGTATGTGTAATGCATGATTTGATTTGTGTATGCTTAAGTGTTAGATTTCCTTATTTGATTGGGCTATATGTATGAATAAGTTTGTGAACATGTTTATGTGTAATTGATGGCTTGTGGTTGTGAAATGTTTGGAATGAATGAATGTTTGTTTTATTTATTTTACTTGAATACCTTGCTGCCCTCATGAAGATCTAAGTGTTTGAACTTGATAAATTATTGATCTAATTGTTTATTTGGTTGTTTTCAAGATGCTTGATTTGTCTATGTGTTTGAATTGGTTTTTAAACATGGAAAATAAATTTGAAACTTAGGACATGATGCTGTCCAGAATTTTATAGACTATGTTTCTTATTTAAAAGTGTTTTAAAAGTGTTTTCAAGGTGTTTTGAAGTTTAGTTTTTGTGGATATTTAATCCAAGACAAAGTTGGTTTGAAAAGTACGATTTTTCGGAATTTTTGAAATTGAACTCAATGCTGTCCAAGAAGGACCAGAAAAGAAACTCTTGTTCTAAATTAATTTAATTAATTTTTTTCTCATGATTTTAAAGCATGAAAGTTACTGTTTGATTTTGGACAAGTTCGAGTGAAAGGAATTGATGTTTCAGTTTCTCAAAGAAATCGATGTTTGGATTTTCTTAAGTTGTCTTGAGAATAATTTTAAGAATAATAATTAAATAAAGCTTAATACTCATATATCTACTCTCTGGGACTTGAAAGAAGTTGGAGTCGGGCAGACGAGGAAGGAAGCAAATCACTCGGAACTTGTAGATTCGGTAACTGCGAATCCAGGTGAGAGAGAAGTTATCCTAAGACGCTTTGGTGTCTTGTGAGTATGCTAGGACACTCCGTACTCTCTCAAAGTCGGAGTAAAGGTCTATCGTAGTTAGTAGCATACCCGATAAATTGAGTGATTGCTTGTATCGAGGTATACGAAGACTCAGACCTATACCATTACATGGTATTGATTGACTGATATGCTTGTGCATGTTGAGATATAATGTTGCTTATATTATCATTGCATGTGCATATTGCATCATCCATCGTTATAGAATAAGAATAGAAAAGACGTAGAAAATTATAAGAAATCCCCCAAAGACTAGACCGAAACTTCAAGGGGTGGAACGCGTGACGGAACCGGATGATGCTGATGCACCGAGTACGTGGTACGAGCTGATGCTGTGACGACGACGATGTCGAAAGTGTATCTTAATGGCGGCTAGCCACATGTGAAAGTGTATCTGAATGGCGGATAGCCACATGTTGAAAGTGTATCTGAATGGCGGCTAGCCACATGTGAAAGTGTATCTGAATGGCGGATAGCCACATGTTGAAAGTGTATCTGAATGGCGGTTAGCCACATGTGAAAGTGTATCTGAATGGCGGTTAGCCACATGTTGAAAGTGTATCTGAATGGCGGTTAGCCACATGTTGAAAGTGTATCTATATGATTGTGGTGTAGGATTCTCATGTTTTGATGCTAACAATCTCTCTCCAAGCAACAACATTGGCAACAAGCAAGCTACACCACATGAAGATTAGAATTAGGATTTTTATTAATTCTATTTCAATGTAATCTTTATTTTATGCAATGCATCTCATTGGTGTGGGTAGCTTAGGTGATTTTAAGAATATTTAAATAATGTTTGATTAAGAGTGAAGATACTTTAAATCTTGATTAAATAGCTTGTGAAAATCATTTTAGAAAAACTTTGTTTTTATTCAGATTCTGATCAGTTTACTCGAGTAATGAGTATTGGTTCACTCGAGTAATTTATGTTCTGACAGGTTAATCGAGTAATGGTTTATACATCACTCGAGTAACTTAATCTGACATGTTTCACTCGAGTGACGTTGTTTGGTTTACTCGAGTAATTCAATCAGTGTTGGGAAAATTTTAAAAGGACTTAATTTTCTCTTTCAAAGACAGAGACTTTCAATTTTCTTACAATTTTCTAATACACTTTGAAAAGTAATTCAAGAGCTATTTTACATCTTTCAAGAGCTATCAAGATTCAACAAAGAACTTTTCATTCTTCACTCTATTTTCTATCATTGTTCAAATATTCTTGAGATCATATTTTTTGTTCTTAGTGGTTGTTGAAGATTTGCAATTTGTGATTGCATCATTGAAGTTTCAACACAAGTGAAGAATCTCACAAGGAAGACTTTGAGGATCAAATCAAAGCAAGAAAAGAGGATTGGTTGGAAGCATCTTCAATCAATTAGCAAGGAAATCTAGAATACTCAAAAGGGGTAGATTAGATCAAAGTGTTTGGTACACACTTTGAGTTGGGTTTTAAGATAGGAGAACTAAGAATCTAGTTGCATCTTAAAACGTTGTAAAATCTACATTTGAAGATTTCTAGTGAAGAATCTCTCTTGATTTAAGAGGGGACTGGAGTAGCTTTCAAGTGGGTGAAAGTGAACCAGGATAAATCCTTGTGTCTCTTTTATTTTCATTCCTTGTATTTCATTAATTCATTAACATTTGCATTTTTAGGTTAGAATTGGGGTTTTCTTAATTCTACTAAATTGATCTAAAATTGCATGTTAATATTACTTGAAATTGTTCATATTAATCATTCATAATTTGTTGAATCATCATAGCATTGTTATTCTTGAAGAACTCCATTGAAAACAAAGTTTAAATTGAATTTTACCCAGTTTACTCGAGTAAAGTTCTTGTCACTCGAGTAATCTGCTTTCAGTTTATAAACATTACTCGAGTAGGTTTTCTGTTACTCGAGTGATTTAAAATCTGCTTTCGTAATACTCGAGTGATTTGCTGAATACTCGAGTGAAATTATTTTTGGTTGCGTATTACTCGAGTGAAGGCTTGAGTTACTCGAGTAATCTGAACTGAATTCTTAAGAAAATTTATTTTCATAAAACCATTCTCTTAGGTGGACGAAAAATCTGTAATAAGGCTTCAATATTCTATTCACCCCCCCTCTAGACTATATTGAGCCGTTTGTTGGTTTCCAACAAGTGGTATCAGAGCTCGGACGAAAAATCCGAGCCTTAAAAAGCTTTTTCGAAAAGATCCTTTTTACTTGGAAACAATGGGCTCAATTTCAAATCCTTTTGGTGGTGAAGGAACTTCCATTAATCGTCCTCCACTATTTAGTGGTGAGGGTTACGCTTATTGGAAGGTCCGCATGAAAATTTTTATTCAAGCCATAGATATGGAAATTTGGAACGCCATAGAGAATGGACCTTTTGTTCCTCAAACGAAAGTAAATGATGTTGTTTCAATTAAACCTCAATCGAGTTGGGACAATGATGATAAGAAGAAAGTTGCATTTGATTTAAAAGCTAAAAATATCATCACGTCCGCTCTTTCTTATGATGAGTTCTTTCGAGTATCTCAATGTGTTGATGCTAAACAAATGTGGGACACATTACAAGTCACACATGAGGGCACTTCGGAGGTTAGAAGGGCTAGGCTAAATACACTCATGCATGAATATGAACTCTTTCGTATGTTACCTAATGAAAACATAGGTGACATGCAAAAGCGGTTCACTCATATCATTAATCATCTTTCTGCACTTGGAAAAGTTATATCTAATGGTGAAGTTGTTAATAAGATTTTGAGATGTCTTAGCAGGGAATGGCAACCTAAGGTGACGGCCATTATGGAAGCTAGAGACGTGGATCAAATTGATTTAGCAACTCTATTCGGAAAGCTTCAAGAGCATGAAATGGAGCTTGGACGGTTATCCATGAATGAAGATGCCGATAGGAAGAAAAAGGGGATAGCTCTTAAATCAACTTCAAAATCCCTTAAGGCACAAGAGGAAAACTTTCAAGTGGATGACTCGGACTCCGATATAGATGATGAGACCCTTGGCTTGCTAGTTAAAAAGCTTGGTAGGTTCCTTAAGAAAAAGGGGAACTTTAATAGAAATAGACAAAGAGATTCTAAGGACTCACAACCAAGAAATAAGACTATCAAGGATCACATCAAGTGTCATGGATGTGGAAAGCTTGGTCACTATCGATCGAATTGTCCAACTCATTCTAAGAAGTCGGAAGGTGACAACTCAAAATTCAATTCTTCTAAAGGAAAAAGGGCTTACATAGTATGGGATGAAGTGGAGAGTCAATCAACATCTAGCTCATCGGATGATGAAGAACTTGCAAATCTATGTTTAATGACAAAGCTTGATGAAGAGGAATCTTCAAGCATTAAATCAAGTGAGAACGTCAATGAGGTAGATTATCTTTCCGATGCTAGCTCAAGTTCTAATTCTCCTTCATTCAATGAATTGTACAATGTGTATGTAGAGATGCATAAAGAGTTGAAGAAACTTGCTAAAATAAATGTTGAAAGAAAGAATTTCATAATGAAGCAACATGAAAAGATAATTGAACTTCAAAAAGATTTAGAAGAACTTAAGCTTCAAAATGAAACTCTTGAACTCATTTATGCAAACTCTACATGCAATTGTGAATTGAAATCAAATGAGACTCCATCTTGTGAAAATTGCAAGTCTTTGGAAAAAGAAGTTTTTAATTTGAATGATCGACTTGCAAGGCTCATGAAAGGAGATACTTCTTTAGATCATTTGCTTTCAACTCAAAGGAACAATAGCAATAGATCCGGTCTTGGCTATACCAAACCTAAGAAACGCAATTATCGCAAAGTTGGTGGATTTTCAAAGAATAAGATTTCTAAAAACCCAACTTGTCATTATTGTGGAATCTTTGGGCATACCACGAATAAATGTAATATAAAGAAATTTGGTATACCAAGCGGTGAATATATTTGGATTGTTAAGGGGACTTCTCCTCATGCTAACAACAAAGGACCCAAGACCACTTGGGTACCTAAGTCAACCAAATGATATCTTTCTTGTAGGTGTGTCTTCGAACCAAAGAGCGAAAATGGTACTTGGATAGTGGTTGTTCGAGACACATGACGGGAGACAAAACGCACTTCATGGAACTTACTCCAAAAAGTGATGGATTTGTGACATACGGCGACAACAACAAGGGCAAAATTCTAGGAGTCGGGAAAATCGGTAACGTATCTAACCTTGTCATAGAAAATGTTCTATACGTAGAAGGCTTAGAACACAACTTGCTTAGTATAAGCCAACTATGTGATATGGGCAATTATGTGACATTTACTCCGGAATTATGCTTCATTAAGTCTTCTATAGATGATAGTGTTAAGTTTGTTGGTCGTCGCTCTAATAACACTTACTTAATTGATTTGGATGAGATAACTTCACTGTTTTCAAAATGTTTCAAATCTTTTGATGATGAAATTCGTCTTTGGCATAGACGAATTGCTCATGTGAATGTGAATCAATTGAACAAACTTTTGCGAAAAGATTTAGTGATTGGTTTGCCTAAACTAAACTTTAAGCTTGATGGCATTTGTGACTCTTGTCAAAAGTGCAAGCAAGTTAAAAGTTCATTTAAACCTAAAAATGTGATAAGCACAACAAAGCCTTTGGAGCTAATCCATATGGATTTGTTTGGCCCTTCACAAATTAAAAGTTTAGGTGGCAATTACTATGGATTTGTTTTAGTAGACGATTTTACTAGATTCACATGGACTTTATTTTTATCCGCAAAAAGTGAAGTTTATAAATGTTTTAAAAAATTTGCCAAACTCATCCAAAATCAACTAAGTTTGAAAATTGTGTCTATTAGAAGTGATCACGGAGGTGAGTTTGAAAACACTAGGATTGATGCGTTTTGTGATAAGTTTGGTATTGATCATCAATTTTCGGCCCCTAGGACTCCGGAGCAAAACGGAGTTGTAGAAAGGAAAAATAGAATATTAGTGGAACTTGCTCGTACTATGTTGATAGAATCAAATGTTCCTAAATATTTTTGGGCTGATGCGGTAAACACCGCTTGCTATGTGCTTAATAGGGTTCTTATTCATCCGCATTTAAATAAAACACCTTATGAACTTTTAAAAGGGCGAAAGCCAAATATCTCACATTTTCATGTTTTTGGGTGTAAGGTGTTTGTTTTAAATAACGGAAAGGAACCGGTCGGCAAGTTTGACTCTAAAGCCGACGATGGCATATTCATAGGTTATTCAACTCATAGCAAAGCATATAGAGTCTACAATAAAAGAACATTAACCGTTGAGGAATCCGTGCATGTTGTATTTGATGAATCTTCGAAAGGAGATTGTGTTGTTTCTTGTGATGATTATATAGGTACATTTTTGGATCATGAGAATTCAACACCACAACAAATAGAAGAGAATCAAAATGAAGATCGAGAGGTGCAAGCACAAGATAAAGACTTAGCACAAGAGATACAACCTCAATTACCAATAGCTTGGAAGTCCAACAAAAATCATCCGATTTCTAATATCTTAGGTGACATTGCGAAGGGAGTGGTAACCCGACGCACTTTAAATAATTTTTGTTATTATGTTGCCTTTGTATCTCAAATAGAACCTAAGAATATCAAAGAGGCTCTTCAAGATGATCATTGGATTATGGCCATGCAAGAAGAATTAAATCAATTTGAAAGAAACCAAGTTTGGGAGCTTGTGCCAAAACCCGATGATCGTCCTGAAATTGGTACTCGGTGGGTTTATAGGAATAAGTTAGATGAATCGGGTATTATTGTTAGGAATAAAGCTAGGTTGGTAGCACAAGGTTATAGTCAAGAAGAAGGAATCGATTATGATGAGACATATGCTCCCGTTGCTAGATTAGAAGCTATTCGTATTCTTCTCGCTTTTGCTTCAATTATGAATTTTATTTGTATGTGTGTTACTTGCTACATGCTAAGTGTTTCTCTGTGTTTGTGCATGAAAAATGATTTTGCATGAAAAATTGAAATTTTTGAAATTCTGTACAGTTCACTCGAGTAACAGAAATTTCACTCGAGTAATTTTAAAAACTCTTTCGTATTACTCGAGTAATTCTGTCTGTCACTCGATTAATTTTAAAATGACTTGCGTATCACTCGATTAAGTTCATCCATCACTCGAGTAAAATCTTTTTATTTTTCGGCATACTCGAGTAACATACTCTTTCACTCGAGTACTGCTCGAATCACTCGAGTAACGTATGAACATTACTCGAGTAACTTACGTGATTTTAAAAGCTGAACTGTTAAAATCTGCATCATTTTCACGATTTTTTCTCTCTCTTGTTCGTCTTTCTCTCTTCTCTCTCATACGGATCTTCATCAAATCATCATCTTTCAGCCACAAACCTCACAAATCATACAAATTTCTTCCATATTTCATCTTTATATCATCATTTCTACTCCTTTCATTCATCAATTTCACCAATTTTATCCAAAAATCCGAAAACCCCAAATCAAAACCCTAACCTCTCAAAACCGAATTTGCTTTTTCTGAATTAATGGCTTCTTCCTCTCACTATCAACCTCCTCAAAAGAAAGCAAAGCAAGGAGCAGGTCGTAATGATACTTGGTTTTCTGGAATCAACCGAGATTTGCGGGAACCGGCATTTATCAATCGCTCTTTTGGTCTTACAAGGTATGTTAAATTTGCTTGGTTGCATAAGGAGCAATTTCCGTTTGTAGAGGATTTAGAATTTCAGAATTTGCAGAGGTTTTTGGAATTTGAGACTCATTATTACCCTAGGCTTGTCAGACAATTTTATCAAAATTTTACTAAGCTAGATGGTGAGTATCAAACAATGGTTAGAGGACATCATTTTGTTATAAAGCCTGCGGATTTGACTATGATGTTTGGTTTAGAAAACAAGGGAACTTTTATTGGTGATACTGAATGTCTGGATTTGGATGTGGATACTAATAAGATTTATACTGATTTGTTGCGTACTGGTGAATCTTGGGGTGATAGAACTACTAGAACTGTATCACCTTTGCATGCTGTGGATAGGGTGCTCATGTATATTATCTCTTATTGTTTGATTCCAAAATGCAATCAAAATTATGCTCAATTGGGAGATGATGATCTTACTTTGTTTCATGGGATTAAAAAGAGGTATGAGATGAATTGGAATAAAATGTTTTTAGCTCGTATGGAAGCTGCTGCTCAATCTCCTCCTACCCAATTCTTGCCATATCCTATGCATGTCACCAAGATCATGAGGTATTATCGTGTTCCAATCCCTGATGATGAGCCAGCTGAAAAGGAAAAGAAAAATAACTGGTGTCTTAATGATTCGCACATTAGTTATATGAAAATTGCTTGGCATAGGGACAGTCGCACTTGGTTATGGAAATCACAGATTAAGGAAATGGCTGAAGCTGCAAAGGCTGCAAGAGTTTCAGGTTCTAGGAAAAGGAATTTACTTGGTGATAGGGCTGGTGCATCCTCTTCTGTTCCTCCTACTTCTACTGATCCGATGGATACCGATCGTATTGAGGACTATATCGATTTGGATAATCTTGGTACTCCATTTGATGCACAAGCTGCTCATGAGTCATTAGTTGAGCACATCAATGCTCAATTCACTCAGTTGGAGATGAGACAGGATGTGAAGAATATTGCCATGGAGCATCGTTTGATGGATTACATGTCTGGATTATTTTCTCATCATTTTCCTCCTCCTCCACCTGATTCCTAGACCTGTGGATGCTGATGATGTTTGCTGTTGATTTCTGTTGCATGTTTCATTTGCATATTCTCTGTTTATGTTTCTGTTTCATGTTTCTGACTCTGTTGCTACTATGACTTTAGGACCTTGTGTATGGTCTGGTTTGTTTAGTTTTCGTTTTGATTATCTGCTATGATTTGCTGCATAGTGTGATGCTCTGATACTCTGATTTCTGGTGCTATATTCGTTGTTCGTTTATATTCGTTGTTTATATACGTTGAGGCACTATTGTGGTTTATTTTGGTATTGTCTTTATTGTTATATATTTTCTATATCATTGTGAACTACTTACCTTCAACTTTTGGCAAAGGACTTTTCTCAAAAATATTATCTTTTTAATGATGCCAAAAGGGGGAGAATATTTTGTTGATGTTGTTCTTGTAGGTTAAGTTTTATTATATTTTTCCTAGATGTTTTACATTTAGGGGGAGTATGTTAAAACTTAGTGCTTAATTTGAAAGGAGGTTTGTCATCATCAAAAAGGGGGAGTTTGTAGGATTCTCATGTTTTGATGCTAACAATCTCTCTCCAAGCAACAACATTGGCAACAAGCAAGCTACACCACATGAAGATTAGAATTAGGATTTTTATTAATTCTATTTCAATGTAATCTTTATTTTATGCAATGCATCTCATTGGTGTGGGTAGCTTAGGTGATTTTAAGAATATTTAAATAATGTTTGATTAAGAGTGAAGATACTTTAAATCTTGATTAAATAGCTTGTGAAAATCATTTTAGAAAAACTTTGTTTTTATTCAGATTCTGATCAGTTTACTCGAGTAATGAGTATTGGTTCACTCGAGTAATTTATGTTCTGACAGGTTAATCGAGTAATGGTTTATACATCACTCGAGTAACTTAATCTGACATGTTTCACTCGAGTGACGTTGTTTGGTTTACTCGAGTAATTCAATCAGTGTTGGGAAAATTTTAAAAGGACTTAATTTTCTCTTTCAAAGACAGAGACTTTCAATTTTCTTACAATTTTCTAATACACTTTGAAAAGTAATTCAAGAGCTATTTTACATCTTTCAAGAGCTATCAAGATTCAACAAAGAACTTTTCATTCTTCACTCTATTTTCTATCATTGTTCAAATATTCTTGAGATCATATTTTTTGTTCTTAGTGGTTGTTGAAGATTTGCAATTTGTGATTGCATCATTGAAGTTTCAACACAAGTGAAGAATCTCACAAGGAAGACTTTGAGGATCAAATCAAAGCAAGAAAAAAGGATTGGTTGGAAGCATCTTCAATCAATTAGCAAGGAAATCTAGAATACTCAAAAGGGGTAGATTAGATCAAAGTGTTTGGTACACACTTTGAGTTGGGTTTTAAGATAGGAGAACTAAGAATCTAGTTGCATCTTAAAACGTTGTAAAATCTACATTTGAAGATTTCTAGTGAAGAATCTCTCTTGATTTAAGAGGGGACTGGAGTAGCTTTCAAGTGGGTGAAAGTGAACCAGGATAAATCCTTGTGTCTCTTTTATTTTCATTCCTTGTATTTCATTAATTCATTAACATTTGCATTTTTAGGTTAGAATTGGGGTTTTCTTAATTCTACTAAATTGATCTAAAATTGCATGTTAATATTACTTGAAATTGTTCATATTAATCATTCATAATTTGTTGAATCATCATAGCATTGTTATTCTTGAAGAACTCCATTGAAAACAAAGTTTAAATTGAATTTTACCCAGTTTACTCGAGTAAAGTTCTTGTCACTCGAGTAATCTGCTTTCAGTTTATAAACATTACTCGAGTAGGTTTTCTGTTACTCGAGTGATTTAAAATCTGCTTTCGTAATACTCGAGTGATTTGCTGAATACTCGAGTGAAATTATTTTTGGTTGCGTATTACTCGAGTGAAGGCTTGAGTTACTCGAGTAATCTGAACTGAATTCTTAAGAAAATTTATTTTCATAAAACCATTCTCTTAGGTGGACGAAAAATCTGTAATAAGGCTTCAATATTCTATTCACCCCCCCTCTAGACTATATTGAGCCGTTTGTTGGTTTCCAACATGTGGCCGCGTGTTGAGAATGATTCAGGATGGGTCGGAGTCCGTCAAATATAGTAGTCGAGTCCCACAAGAAGTAACCCGCATATGGTTGGTGTTATATGACGGAGACGACTTAGGATGGGTCGACATTAGGATAATCGAATATAACCTTTACGACTTAAAACCCTTACCCGAAGTAGTGGAGAGGAAGACACGGTGTTTACCTACGTGGTACTCACTTGATGATTAGGATAGGGGAAGGCAATGACGGTGACTCGTCAAGAAGCCTATGAGGAGTCTGTCTAGGCGGGGGAAAGCTACAGTGATCTGGGTTGACCATCCGGGGTAGGGTGAGTAGTCTGGTGTCGTAGCTGAAGTACTGCATGATCACTAGACAGATGACTGACGCCCCCTTGACTAAATCAGGATCGGAAGAGGGATGCTTGAACACGGTGGAGGTCGACACCCTTGTCATGACATTTTTCCCGGGCAATTTTATAGTGTATCTTGGTGTGGTCTCCTGAAGCCGGTGTGGTAGAGATCCTGTACTTCTGATTGCTTCCGACTAGGTGGAGGGATTATGAGGAGATGTAGACCTGAACCCGAAACCCTTAAAGCTTGAATTCCGATGTATAGACTCGAGGTTTGTGAATCAAGTGACTTCGACTTTGCGAGACATGTTGGTTAAGAGATTCGACTCTGCGAGATAATTAATTAAAAGAATTTCCTTAAGTGAAAGATAAAGAGTTAGTTAATGCGACGATTGCATTGCATCCTCATGCATTTTGCATAATTATCTGTTTGTGCTGTTTGTATTGTTTGTTATGTTCTGGTATGCGTCGCTAGTGTAATTCCAAGAAGTCGATGGGAGTAATTCCATTCGGATAACTTACTCTCTCAACTTCTTGTGCATATGTGACTATGAATCTTCGATTCTAAAAGACGGTGGAGTTGGTGATGCTACTCTCGGAGGGAGGACCTACTGATCGTGATGCGCCGATGAGAGGGCTACTGATGGACGACAAAGATTGCTTTTGAAGTCTTACGTTGTGGATCGAGAAGGAGCTTCTGCCAGTAGTTATAACTAGGTTCCCGATGGACCATTGCTGTTATGCTTATCAAGTGTACGCCTTTTCTTTTGGAATTGCTTTTGTTAAAGACAAAGTTATGTAAAAATGGCACCGATGTTCTGTGGTGGCCACTCTTGTAAAAAAAAAAAAACCTTTATGATCTGTTTTCAAACTGTTTACTTGAAGGACTGTCACAGTCGGACAGGTAAACTCTTCTTAAGCAAGTCGAACATACTTTCTAAATGGTCCAAACGTTTTCCTCACTTGTTGAAAGAGAGTTTCCAAATGTCAAACTGCTTTCAGAAATTTCCGCAAACGTTTTTGAGAAAAAGGATTTTAAAAAGTAATACCTTGTTTTGGGAAGCCCGACAGTCGAGTTTTTACCCTTGCTTTCAAAAAAAAAAATTTCACCCTATTTTTCCTAAAAAAGAATTAATCAGTATTCGATGAGTATTTATTTCGAGTTTTCCAAATCGGGGTGTTACAGGGTCCAATGCCGTGGTAAGTTCTGCGGGCCCACTAGAAATATACTGTCGCCCCGTATATTGCAAATCTAGAACAGTGAGAGGGACTGGAGTGGGGCATCTTGATTGCCACTGTGAGACAGTGTGCCTTGAGTATATATGTGAATTGATATGATATGATTTGAGGCTGAGTCCTCCTGGTCTGGGACCAATTGTTTGTGAGACAGCTGTCGTGCCCGCACGGTAAAGGTCCTGTACTCCTGTTTGCTTCCGACTAGGTTGGGTGGATGACCGAGGAGATGTAGACGTGAGTGATAGCCGAGATCGAAATGAATACTTTGAGGATATTTTAACACTCCTCAATCACCAGAGGCTATGAATTAATAAGAAAATATAGTGATGACATGGAAATGAACGAGAAAAGGAAAGAATGTTCATAAGATGTGAAAGTAAGAAAAAAATGAAAAAGGACAACAATAATGCTAATAATGTAAGATAATAATGATAATGATGTTAATGATATGTTTGGTTGTTGTGTGCTTGTATATTGTATTGTGTGTTTGTTTGGTCCTGGTATCTTGCCTATCGTAATCCCACACCGTCGACGATGCGTCGTTCGGATCGCTTACTCTCTCCTGTTCGTTGGCATATCGATGCTGCTGGTATCTCAACGGGCAGATGGAGTATTGCATGGAGGTCACCACATGGAGTAAGTATGGAAGAGGATGGAAGCGTACCTCATATGGATGGGTATGGATCGGCTATTCCCAGATCGTGATTTCCGATCCAGAACATCTACTCAGTGGAGCTAACCTGGAGCCGCACCTGGGACAAGTCACTGTACGAGGCTACAGGAACTACAAAGAGAAGATTCGGTATGAGACTCGGAGGAACTCCACCACTCTCAATGGAGCGGAGCCGGAATCTATTAGCAAGGAGGGAAAAACAACAAGGAAGGCATCGTCTTCGAGAGCGAGGAGAGGACGCGAGAGGAAGGAGGAACTTCACCCGATTGTCTTCGATAGGATAGTTTAATGATAGTGCAGTTGGTTTAGATTATGGTGAGTGTTGAGTTAAGGATTACCGATGCCATGAGCCATTATGTAATTGAGCTAAGTTTCAATTTGACTTGTGAAATATAATTTCATGCGCAGTTAATCCATGTGAAGTTTTTGAAAACGGTCAAGATGATTTGGAACCAAGTTCTTCTATGAAAACGACAGTTTTTATGAAAACAGATTTTTGGTAACAACTCGGTTTTCGAAAGAGAGTGTTGAAGATCATCAATGACTTTACAATAACATTTTCAAACACTCCAACATTGTTTTATATAAAAAAAAATTGGCTTCATTTTTGCAAAATAAATGGATAAAAGTTGGTTATTTTTGAGTTACGAAAATCGGGCTGTTACAGCTACTATCTATTTTCCTTTATTTATTTTAAACAACACGAAGTACTAAGAATAAAATTTAATCATTAACTAATTATATGTATAAAATCATGAAGTTAAAGATCTCGAAGTTCTTAAAACAAGTTAAAATATAGCAAGTACATTTTTCAGATAGGATAATTGTTTTAAACCAAATTACTTTGAAATATATAAATAAGATATACTTTCGTAATTTCGTAGGATATTTTAAGAAAATGTTCAATGCTTTAATGGTTAATTTTAAGGGTTAATCCTTTAATTTAGTAAAACTCGGAATTCATAATACAAGCGAAAATTCGGGATGTTACAATTCTCCCCCACTTACTGGAATTTCGTCCCCGAAATTCCGACCAATTCCATAAATGGAGAACCACCCCTTGACGTGATTTTTGACCACACTGTTTATTTCCCCATCAACTCCGTTCTTCTACTTAAGATACTTCGCAATCCATACTTCTTAGCATCTTCGTGTTCGCCTTTGAACACTATATGCCTCATTCGCGCTCGAATTTCCTTCTTGTTTCCTTTTATCGTCCCCTCATTTCATGGTTACGTGGACTAGATTCCCGTTGGATTACTATGTTCTTCCCCACTTGGCATCGACATACCTGGCTGTGTCAATGTCAAATAATAGGCTTGGTCAGTTCTAAGGATTCGGCTATCTAACTTCTTGACGGTTCTTCGAGATTGAAGGTGGCACCTGTTGAGGAGCATTGGGTTATATTGAATTTCTATGATTTGGCGAATTCTCGTGTCTACTCCTAAGTTCTCCCACTTGATACCTGAGGCTCGAAAAGAGTGAAGATGTGAAGAAGAAACATGAAGCACTCAAGGAGAAGCTTAATGATCTTTGCAAGGTGATCAAGGATGTGCTGGGTGACAAGGTCGAGAAAGGTTCATGCCAGTACAGACATCGAGGTTGGCAGCATGATTGGGTATATGTCAAGCAAGAAGACAATGGAGATTATTCGAGAGAATGCACTCTCATTAAGGAATCATTGATAGATGTACTTTCTATAGAGCGATGATTGACTTGATCGATCTCGGTGAGGGTACCGCATACAGTGGTCCAGCTTTATTCATACGAGGTAATCGAATCGAGTAGACAAAACTAGAACTCCCTGAACGTCTGACATTTACCAAAGACAAACGAAGGGAAAATCAAGAGTTCACCAACCTTAGTTGGTTGAAACATGAATGCACTTGGTTAGGATTGAAATTGTTGCATCAAATTTGGTTCAGAACCACGAAGATCAAAATAAGAAAATGGAGGTTTACTCGCACGAATTGAATCATTACTCACGGTTCAACGAAACACGAATAAAACCTTGAATGACACTTAGTGGCCATGGATCGAGGTAGGCCAACACTCTTAGGGGTTTACATCATTTCCAAGACTAAGGGTCAGGTTAAGCTTACTACCTGTTGGTGCTCAATTGCTAAAATCGTTTAGTCTCAGCGTGGAGACTTTATTGAATTGTCAAGACTTGTTTTTTATTTTTATTTTTTTTTTGGGTTGCCGTCCAGGAATTGTGGAAAGGTTTCCAATGAGTTTATGGCTAGCAACATCTGATTTGGTTCTTCATGCAATTTAGAAGGGGTTCCTAAGGCCAGCTTGATTCTCTCCAAGATGCTGCATGAAGGGTTCAGAAGGTACTGTCCGATTGGCTTCCTTCCTCCTAAGGGTGGTACTTCTTGGGGAAATTTATATTTCGGATCGGTTTTTGTTTTAGTTAGGAGCTTCCAATGGCATCGACCATGAATAGGTGCGAAGATCGAGGTGATCAGTCCCAATCTCCCATCTATCAATAGCAACATCATTGGAGCGGTTATTGATGATATTATCACTTAACAGATGCAAGGATCAGAGTGATCAGTTCTGACCTTACATTCCATCAAATGACAACACCATCGCCGAATTCAATTAAAGTTAAACTTGTGTTCCATGGCTTATCGCTATCACTACGCTTCCAAATCTTATCACTTAGTCCATGTGTTTCCCCGTAAATATAAATATATATGTATTCTATTCATCCGACTTAGACACTTAACTATCTATCGGTTACTCGCTTGGTGAGTAACCCAAATGAGTTGTGAGTCCACACTCCAAGGCCGAGGGAAACTGCTCTGATACCATAAATGTAACACCCTCACATTAATTAGTTAATTTTAAGTTTTATTAAAATTTGTGTTAGAAAATTTCTTTTAAACTTAATTACTTTTAAAAACTTCTTACGAAAATCCGGCAGAGTTTCCTCTGTTTTTCGGACTTCACAAAAATTTTCTTCTTTAAACTTGTCAGTTCAGAGTTATCTAACAACTTAAATCATAATGGTAGTATAGCCAGATTAAATCTTAACGCCCGATTAGTACAAGTTGTGGGCACATAGCTAATGCATATTTTAAGCATTACAAAAATAACAGTTTTCAATATAATTAGGAAATAAAGTCCTCTCAAAGTATCCCGAATACACTCCACGTAGTGGAGAATTTCCTGCTCGGCCTGCAACGATGTAAACTCCGCTCTGGTACCTGAAAATAATCAACCACAAGAGGGGAAGCATTACACAGAACTTAGAAAGTTAAATCCTATAAGAAGACATAGTAATAAACTAAGCCTACACTATTATTAACATACGTTATTCATAAATCGCTATTCAGTTTATCTCATTCATTCTTTTATTTCCATTCTTAGTTCTCTGATCATGTCTACATTCTCTTTTCTTTTCTTTTTCTTCTTCTCTTCCTTTTCTTTTTCTTTTTCTTTTCTTTATCTTTTCCCTTTTTCCTTATGACTGAGTCCAACAGACCATCAACCACTTGTCTTTATTATGACTGAGTCCGAAAGACCATCATTCGTTACCTTTTATTATGACTGAGTCCAAAAGACCATCAACCGTTTTTCCTTTATTATGACTGAGTCCAAAAGACCATCAGTCGTTTTCTTTATATGACTGAGTCCAAAAGACCATCAGCCTTTTTCCTTTATTATGACTGAGTCCAAAAGACCATCAGCCGTGTTCATTTATTATGATTGAGTCCAAAAGACCATCAGCCATTTACTTTTCTTTTTAAATTATTTATCTTTTCTCTTTTTATAATTCAAGTAATTCTTTTATGCCTATCTCAATCTTTTAATTTACATTTTTATTTGACTCATCACATTTTCCTACATTTTCTACTTTATTCTTTTTCTTATTGCTAATTACCCTCGCTTTTATCCAACTCTATTTAACTTGGTTATGTATATTATATTTTAGTTCTCGTTATTAATTCTTAGTTATTCATTTGTTTCCTTTATCTCATACTATTACATAACTTATTGTTTCTATTTCATTAACTCCCGTTTATTTAACTACTCTATTAGCTCACATTATTACTTAACTTATTATTCTTATTTCATTAACTCCATTTTATTTAACTATCCTATTAATTCAACTTAGTTTCCCTATTTTATCATGCCATATTATTTAACTTCCCTAATATCGACCTCTCTCTTATCTTATTATCTTTTTGCTAATTTCTTTTACCGGTTTCCTATTTATACTTGAAATTTAGCTTATTATCTCGTTTCTATTTTTCTAATCCCAACATCTATTAACTAATTCTACTTCGCACATACCTATTGCCTACGCATTTAAACTCTTCTTTTATCTCACTTTTAGTTTATTTATTCTACTCTTTTTGCCTATTCAATTACTCTCTATACTTTTACACTCACGCTTAATTAGTTTTTCCTAACTTTTCCCCTTTGGTTATATTCTATACTTTCTTATATTTTCATCCAATGTTAACCGAATTAATATCCTAAATACACTTGTTCATCCCGGACCTTATTTTAAGTATATGCCTTTTATTCCCTAAGGTATGGTTTCTATTAACAATTTTATTTACTTCATTTATATCAGTGGGGACTACCCTAAGGTTCATTAACATACTTTTTAATTACCCTATTCTTAGCTACCACTATAGCATCCTAGAATTTACTCTCTAAGTAAAGGTAACACAACCCGTCTTACCTCAGGGTTCTATGGAACCAATTTGAAGGCGTGCAGAGAGCTCCCGATTCGGCGATGGTCCATTCAATCCCGATCCAAGCATCCGCACCGGCCCGGCTCGGTTGAACCCAACCAGCAGCAGTAACAAACCTCGGTTCAGAAAAAACCCATATCTGCTTCGACCCGGTTCGGTTCATGGTCGAACCGGTACACAGCCCACGAACCCGACCCGAGGCGGCGACCGCGGCGTCCATAGCAACAGCACCACGAACCAGGAGAGGGAAAAGGTGGCGGTGGCTTGAGGTGGAGGCGGCCCCGACGTGAATAGCAGTGGCTGAGGCTCCCATGGCGGCGGTAACAAGGGACAGAGGCAGAGGAACCAACAATCACGGCCCCGGTGAGAGGAGCGTCGCGATTCGCGACTAGGGGAAGGAGGATGTAACATCCCGCGTTTTTCCGAGTAGGACGAGTAAAAATTTATTAAAGAAAAAGTTTTGAGAAATCGTTTTATAAAAGGTTTTTGATGAACATTTTATTCGATTACGAAGTAAATTATTGATTTTATGGAGATTTAATGAATAAATATTTTTATGAAGTAAGTAAAAATGATTTTTTTATGAGAAATGAATTTTATTGATGGTGATTTGTGAAAATAAATTTTCTTTATGGACTTTCTTAGATTGATTAACTTTGAAAATCCATAACTTTTTAACCGTAACTCCGATTTCTATGAACTTTATATCAAAACGATCGTATCGAAACGTAGATTTCAAAAATGTATTTTTCATAATTTTATGGGTTGATTTGCGAAAATTATTTTTCAGGGCTGTAAAGGACGAATTTTCAAGGAAATAATCATGAAAAATAGCTTTTAATTTTTAATGAATTTTTCCTTTTGGGATTATCTTTAATATATTAAAGTATGATTTTAGAAAATGAAATAAGGGCTATAATTGCAACCAATAAGTGCAGTTTATTATTTAAAAGAAATTATGTTTAAAATTGCTAATGTGTATGCTTGGTTATTATTTTGTACTTAGAATGTGTGCTTGATGGATGAATGTGTGTCAATATATGAATGTGTGATTGATTAAATATGAGTGTATGTATAATTGTGTGAATGGTTGCATAATTGTGATTTCCTAAGTAATTTTTGCCTAATTAGTAATTAGAATGTCATTAAGAGGTAAAATTTTTGAAGGACATGTGTAGGCACATAAGGGTGCCACGGTTTGTGCTTGTGTGTGTGTGTGCATGAAAAGTGCATGTGTGTTGTGTGTGTGTAAGTGACAAGTGTGAAGGTGTGTATGTGTAGGCTTGGGAAAGCCTTGCATGTTGACTAAGTGGGAAAGGGAATAAAAATAAAAAGAAAAGAAATGGAAAAACTTGGAGACCAAGTAGAAGCCTAGGATGACAAAGATTACCCCTCCCATAGGTGTGTTGGCCGAACCACACTAATGACAAAGGGAAGAAAATGATATCTCACCCTTAGTACATTTCTTTCCATTCATTCCGTCCATTCGTTGCCTTCATCCTTCCATCCCATTTCTTTCATTCTTTCATTTCACACCAACACAAACACAAACACTTAGTCTCAAGAGCAACATTAGCTCTTGAGACATGGAAAAAAAAAAGAAAGAACCAAAGAGAGAAAGACGAAGAGGAACCGTGAGGTAGGAAGAAGAAGAAAAGGAGTCCAAAGCTTTAAACCTAGGAGCCCTTTGAAGATCAAGTATTAGAATGCCATCTTTTCTTGGTATAAACCAAAGATCCTAGGAGAAGTAGAACTAGTTTTTGATTTGTGATCTTGTAACTTAGTTTCTTTGTTTGCATGTTCATTTTCTTGGTTGACTTAAGGTTGCATGTGATGCTTTACCTTGATCTTAACTTTTAAGAACTAAATATGTGACACTCTCTTTTTAACTTGAAAATAATTAATATTTCCAATAGTTCAACACTTGCTATCAAAATTAGGACTAGAAATTTTTTCATTTTTAAAACTTATACTTGCTCGTACATAAACCTTTTGTAATATAAACCAGTTTTTGAATTCGGCTTTATAATATCTTAGCTTCGAAAAGACTCTCGAGATAACATTTCCTTATTTATAGAAAACATTATTTGAAGTTATTATTAAAACATATCATTTGCCTCTCGAGTGGTTTTGAATACACCAAAAACATAAACTTATCGCCGAATCCTTTTTAAATAGAAATCAGAGTTCGCGGAAGTAAAAATAATACTAATGGGGCACTGTTGTGGTAAAGAAACATCATATATATATAGAAAAGTCATAATATACACCCCATCAGTACTGACAATAGCAAGTGATAAAAAGTCGAGATAGCAAGTTTTGATGAAACATATACAGACTAGCTCATAAACTAAAAGCTCACTCCAAGACCTCTCAATATATACAATATATAACATAATCCAAAATAGAAGTCCCAGAGCAAGTCAACCGTGTCCTCAGCAGCTCCTCAGATCCTCCATAGCTCTATCCCTAGGATCTAGGATCCAAAACATCTAGGCTATGCAGACTCCTATGAACTAGCGGGTCCACCTCTCGCAGAAACAGTCGGCTCGACATGCACCTCCTCCTCGCTCTCATCCTCCACAAGGTCCTCCTCGACCTCGCCCGACTATGTAGAAACCCCTCCACTGGGTCTAGGATCTGCAGAAGCAGTCCTATCATAATCAGTCGGACCAGGAGAAGGAGTCTCCTCAGTGACAACTCTATGGGAGGAAGGATGAGAACGAGTGGCAACTCTAAAACGAAAACTATGGAAACGACGCATAGGTCAAACCGGGGGTGGTCCTCTATATGTATAAAAAGGTGGAACATGCATAGTATAGACTAATGGGATCCTAAATCGACGAGGTCGCACCCGCACCAGAGGGTTAGGGTGGTAGAGAGTGATCTGCACCTCCCCCTCAAAAGTGGCGCGGTGCTCCTCATACGTCCATATACCGCTAGGGATAGGGCGTATCTCGATGCAAGCTAGGTATCTGGCCATCACCTAAACAGGGCACAGGGAGTAAGTATACACAAATACATAATTGATAAAGACTAAAATTTACAATCACAAATATATTATGGACTGATCATAATGCAACTACATATGATCACACCAGTTTTCAACATTATAACTCTTATAATGCAAGTGGCATGATGTATGATTTTCTATCCACAACTGAGGCCTCTAAAGTCCATCTTGGACGTCCATCCAATACACCCTTGTGTTCCCGGAACAACGACATTCGTTCCCAGAACGTAATGCCAAACCATACTTGGATAATAAGCATCACTCCCGGAGTGTGCACCACGTTCCCAGAACGCATAAAAACCAGGTCCCGGACACTGGCCACATATCTATAATGTGTCATCAAGTAGGTTATAATTTGGTACTCCCGGAGTACCCTCCTCATATTCCCAGAATATGATAAACGTTCCTACCAACCAGACTTCCAGTCTATATGTATGCACAAACATCAGGGTTGGTTTTATCTTTACATTAATTAATGTGATTTAGAAATATTCCAATTTCTATTTTGAATGACTTATTTGAGGCAAAATCTTTGACATAAAAATTCTCCTTTGAATTTTCTCAAAACATGTCTTTAAAAACTTAGGTTGGGTAAAACCACATCAATGGTATTCAAAAACTTAACTTTTTATTTTTCAGATTCAGGTACTAACCGGTTACAGTCTCAGGCTAACCGGTTAGAATTACAGACCTGAACTGTTTACCATTGCAATTCAGAAAAACCCTTTTTTCTTGAATTCTCTACCCAATCTATACACCATTTAAACCTTGTTTTATGCCTCAAAAATCACAGTTTCCATCATTCAAAATTAAAATCACATTTATCTTCAATAGTACATAATTTTCTCTTGAAAATTATTTCATTGAATTAAGGTATAAACCTTTACCCTCAATCTGAACCATGACACTTTATATTCAGATTATTCATAATGGAATTACAGTATAGATTTAAGCACAATCCCCAAAAGACTTAAGGACTGATTTGATAAACTAATTTTCTTTGAAATTCTGCAGTGTCTAACCGGTTACGAATATCATGCAGTCAGTCCCTTAAATTAAGAGTTTTGACACATCATTTTCTTTGTTTCTCAAATCTAACCAAATTCCAGCATTTAACAGGGTTCATATACCTTAACCAAACATGTTTCCTCACAGAAACAAAATCAAAGTGCATGCATCAAGCTTTTTGCATCAAATTGCATAAAAATCACATAAACACAATTTAATACAACAAAACTCAAAACAACCTTTCAAATTCAGAATTCAGCATCAACATACTTTGCATGCATCAAAATAAAGTTGCTCAAAATCATAATGAGCAAGATTTTGGCCTCCAAGCCTTGGTGCCATAATGCACATAATGCCCTTTTTGAGTGTTGTGAACTCAAATCCTAACTCACTCAACTTTTAGTCTAAATCAAGTATAAGGTAGACTTCTCCCATACCTTAAGACTGAATTTGATGAAGATTTGACACAGAACTTGAAGAAAATCCCCAGATTTCACACAAACTCACAGCTCTGCTCTCAGCCACGAATCCCACCAACAGAGTCCAAAGATCAGAGGATTTGACACAGCAATTGACCAAAGAAATTGGGGAAAACCATTAGGACTCAAAATAGGTAACATGCACTAGGAAAGAGAAAAGATTTGGGGCTTAATGGTGAGATACACTTACCAAAATCAAGGCTTGAATTCAGCTCCCAGATTAGAAAATACAGAACCCAGACTTCAAACCTCAAGCTTCCAAGATGGATTTCTCCTTCCACACACACTCTTGTCTTACAAATTTGGTATCAACACGAAGCTCTGGATGTAAGCTTCGTGTTCGTGTATCACTCGTCTCTCAACACTCAAGAACGAAAGAGAATTTGCTTCCACGAATCTGAAACCCTAAATCACAGCCTTTCCCCAAAATCAGAGTATCAACAACCCCAATCTTCAACAATTCCACTATATATAGACTAATCACGTTTACATGCACACTGACGCGTGGTTTTCCACTCAATTCAGGCTGTTATCGTGACGAATTTTGGATTAATAAAGTGATTACTCATCAAAATCCACTAACCCAGTTTCTGGGGTTCATCGTCTAACCGGTTACAAGGCATTACTAACCGGTTAGATTAGTTCAAAATTTAAAAATTAATATTTTTAAATCTTTCCCTCCAAGAACCTTTTTAATATTACCTTTAGGTCCTCATTCAGGGACCAAAATGCAATATCCTTATATTTTGCATTTATTTGCCATATAAAAATATTTCAACTTATTTTTATATTTAAGGCTAATTAAATACAAAACATAAACTTGGAAAATTTCTATAAATTAATAATAAAACTTTTTATTATTAATTTCCTATTATTCGGGAGACGAAAATTAGGGGTGTTACACTACTCCCCCACTTAAAAGGAATTTCGTCCCCGAAATTCTAGTTTACAAAAACAACTCCGGATACGCTTGATGCATCTTCTCCTCTAATTCCCATGTAGCTTCGCATACGTCAGCATTTTCCCATATCACCTTAACCAAAGGTATTTCCTTTCCCCTGAGCTGCTTGACTTCACGATCTTCTATTTGAACTGGTCTGATCTCAAAGGTCAGGTTTTCCTTCAGAGTTAGGTCGTCAGGTTGGAGTTTCAGAATAACGGATGGGTCATGCACATACTTCTTTAATTGCGAAACGTGAAAGACGTTGTGCAAATTGGATAAAGAGGGTGGTAAAGCCAATTGATAAGCAACAGGACCAACTCTCTTAAGGATTTGATATGGACCTATACACTTAGGCGAAAGCTTTCGGGTTCTCAAAGCTCTACTAATTCCTTTCATCGGGACTACCCGAAGGAACACATGATCGCCCTCAGAAAACTCTAATGGTTTTCTCCTCTTATCCGCATAACTCTTCTGCCGACTCTGAGCCACTTTCATCTTTGCCTGAACCATCTTAATCTTCTCAGATGTTTGTTGTACCATCTCTGGTCCAACCATCAGGTTCTCCCCCACTTGGAACCAACATAGCGGGGTTTGACACTTCCTTCCATACAACGCCTCGAACGGTGCCATTCCAATGCTCGCATGATAGCTGTTGTTGTATGTCAATTCTGCAAGAGGTAACACTTGATCCCAACTTCCTTGTTCTCCAAGTGCACATGCTCACAATACATCTTCCAAAGATTGAATTGTTCTCTCCGTCTGGCCATCCGTCTGTGGATGATACGCAGAACTCAATTTCAACCTTGTTCCCATAGCGTCATGCAGACTTTTCCAGTATTGTGACGAAAATCTAGGGTCTCGATCTGACACAATACTCGAAGGCACTCCGTGAAGACGAACTACCTCCTTGATATAGATCTGGGTAAGCTTGTTCAAAGGATAACGCATATATATCGGAATAAAATGCGCAGACTTGGTTAACCTATCCACAACCACCCAGATTGCATCATGATTTGCTGCTGTCCTCGGCAAACCAGACACAAAGTCCATTGAGATGCTATCCCACTTCCATTGGGGAATCCTCAGAGGTTGCAACTGTCCTCTCGGTTTCTAATGTTCTACCTTCGCTTTCTGATAAATCAAACACGCCACCACATATTCTGCCACATCCTTTTTCAATCCAGACCACCAAAACATCTTCTTCAAGTCTTGATACATTTTGGCTGATCCAGGATGCATACTCATCCGACTCTTATGGGATTCGTCAAGAATCAATCTTCTAACTTCCTGATCTCTTGGTATACAAATCCTTGTCCTGAAACGAAGGATTCCATCCTGCCCAATCTTGAAATCAGGTTCCCTTCCTTCTGAACCTAGTTTCCTCTTTTCCATCAATTCTTCGTCTGCTCGTTGCAACTCCCGAATCCTCTCCAAGAACTCGTTTGTGATTTGCAGCATCCCCAACTTGATACTTGATGGCTCTACTTGTGTCAACAAGCTCAAGTCTCTGAATTCCTCAATCAACGCTGCTTCCTTAATCATCATCGCACTTATGTGGATTGCCTTCCGATTCAAAGCATCTGCAACCACATTCGCTTTACCCGGATGATAGTGGAGTTTAAAGTCGTAATCTTTCAAAAACTCCATCCATCTTCTTTGCCTCATGTTCAACTCTTTCTGGTCGAACAGATATTTCAAACTCTTATGGTCACTAAATACTTGGAATGTAGTGCCATAGAGATAATGTCTCCATATCTTTAAGGAAAACACGATCGCAGCCAATTCTAAATCGTGTGTCGGGTAATTTGCTTCATGATTCTTCAATTGTCTCGATGCATAAGCCACTACTCTTCCTTCTTGCATCAATACACAACCCAGTCCTTGCTTAGATGCATCATAGTAAACTTCAAAACTCTTGTGAGGATCAGGTAAGATTAACACAGGAGACGATGTTAACCTTTCCTTCAACTCATGGAAACTGACTTCGCACCGATCGTCCCACACGAACAGTTGATCTTTCTGAGTCAACTTAGTCAAAGGTAATGCAATCTTTGAAAATCCTTCTGTGAATCTACGATAGTATCCAGCCAGCCCTAGGAAACTTCTCACCTCTTTCACAGTCTTAGGCTGTTCCCAACTTAGCACTGAACTTACTTTCGCTGGATCCACCGCAATTCCTTCTTTAGAGATCACATGCCCCAGAAACTTCACTTCATTTAACCAAAACTCACACTTCGTAAGCTTGGCATATAATTGCTTCTCCTTCAGGACCTTTAACACAATCCTGAGATGCTCTTCATGCTCTTCCGGATTTTTAGAATAGACCAAAATATCATCAATAAATACCACCACAAACAAATCCAAATATGGTCTAAAGATCCGGTTCATATAGTCCATGAAAATAGCAGGTGCATTAGTCAATCCAAACAGCATCACAACATACTCATAATGACCGTATCGAGATCGAAATGCAGTCTTGGGTATATCCTCCTCCTTTATTCTGATCTGATGATAACCCGATCTCAGATCAATCTTGGAGAATATTGCAGCTCCCCTCACTTGGTCCATAAGGTCATCAATCCTTGGCAAGGGATACTTATTCTTAATAGTGACCTTATTCAGCTGCCTGTAGTCCACACACATCCTCATACTCCCATCTTTCTTCTTTACGAACAGTAATGGAGCTCCCCAAGGCGAAACGTTTGGCCTGATCATCTGCTTCTGCAACAGTTCCTCGATTTGCTTCTTCATCTCTGCCATTTCTGGTGGTGCCATTCTATAAGGAGCAATAGAGATGGGACCAGCTCCAGGGACTAAGTCAATCCCAAACTCTATCTCTCGCTTTGGAGGTAATCCTGGTATATCTTCAGGAAATACTTCCGGAAATTCTCTCACCACCGGAATCTCCTCGATCGGCATCGACTCTTCTTCTCCCGAAGCTGAGAATAAACACATATAACCCTCCGGTTCAAGGGTCCTATATTGAATTGTCTTTTCCTCACAATTGATGGTCACTTGGTTCTTCATCAACCAATCCATTCCCAAGATCACATCCAAATGTAAATTAGGAAGACAAACCAAATCTACCTTGGAAAGACGACCCAAAATTTCTACATCACACCCTAAACAGACTTTAGCGGTGAAGATCGGTATTCCCGTAGGGGTATCTATGCTAAGATAGCAGGGTGAATCAGAAACAACAAGATTCAGCCTATTCACACATTCAGGGGAAACAAAAGAATGTGTAGCTCCATAATCAAACATGATTTTGCAAGGTTGGTTATTAAGCAAAAAATTACCTTGCACGAGATTCGGGGTTTGGGTTGTTTCGCTACCACTCAGGGTAAATACTCTTCCTAGTACCACAGGCTTTCCAGCAGATCCCTTTGCATCTCCCTTTGCAGATTCTTTGCATTCACGAGCAAAGTGACCTTGTTTTCCACACTTGAAGCATCCTCCTGTGGACCAGCAAAACTGACCATGATGATAACGCTTGCATTTCTCGCAATAAGGAGCATTATCGCGAAACTTGTTCCTGTTATCCATCACTGCCTTTCCCTTACCCTTGTTCTTAGAATATGGACCATTATTTCGATGATCAAACTTCTTCTTCCTCTGTGGTCCATAGTTCTGTCCAACCCCTTTCACTTGGCTTCCTATCAGCTCCGCCTTCTTATCATCTTCATACATTCTGCACATATCCACAAGTGCAGGGAAACTCTGAATCCTTTGATAACTGAAGATAGACTTCAGCTCCGGCCTTAGCCCACCTTCAAACTTCACACACTTACTCCTTTCATCAGGGTTATTCAAGTAATAGGGAGAGTACTTTATCAGCTCCTCGAATCTGGCAGCATACTCCCCTACACTCATATCCCCCTGCTTCAATTGTATGAATTCCACTTCCTTCTTTCTTCGCAAATCTTCTGGAAAATATTTATTAAGGAATTTTTCCATAAATACTCCCCAGTTGATTGCTCTCCTTTCAAAATTCAGCAATTGGACCGTGTGATCCCACCAGTTTTCAGCTTCCCCATGAAGCATGTAAACTGCATAGGTCACCTTCTGTTCATCAGAACATTCCAGAGTTTGGAAAATCTTGTTAATCTCATACAACCACTTGTTCGCCTCATCAGGTTTATATCCTCCCTCAAACCTTGGCGGATTGCACTTCCTGAACTCCGACAGAGTCTTAGCATCATGATTCGCCATGTTGCCAGCAGATGGGTTTCCAGCTCTCCCTTGAGATGGTTGTTGTCTCTGCTGCTGCTGCAAGCCTTCCAGCACGGTCGTGATTCGTTCTAACATTTCATTAGTAATATTTCTATTCCGGGTTGCCATAGAAAGACCTGCACTATGGGCTTTGGGTTTACTAAAAAGGTCTTTAAACATAAATACTGCTACTAACTTACTCAAAACATATTCAATCAACATTGAATATCATACTTAGCTGCATCTTCGGGGCCATAAGGGACAGGACCAATTGATGAGCATTTTATTTCCCATTATTCCTTGCATTATTTTACTCCTATTATTGATACTTGTTGCCCATTTGACATTGATTAGCTTGATTTAGTGATTTTGAGTTTATTGGACTAATATTCTGAATATTGTTTAATTTGGGATTATTTAGCCTAATTAATTCTATTTCTATTTTCAGGTAATATTTGGCACAAGGACACTTTGGGATGTTTGGAAATGAAGATTGAAGCATTGAAGTGAAGATTGTAATTTGCATTTAGGTCCCTTTTTAATTGTAATTTTTAGAATAGTGTTTCTTAGGACTTGGGCCCATGTTTTAGGCCCATTTTCATGACTAAAGAGGGGAAATTCGTGTAACCCCCAAGACACACTCCCATTTCAGATTTCTCACTCTCTCTCTAGGTTAGAACTTCTCTCTTGGCTCTCCCAAGTGGTGGTGGCTGCTAGGGTTTTGTTCTTCCCCATTTCTACTCGTTTTTCTTCATTTATGGCCATGGAAGGCTAGACTTCAAGGGTTAATCCCTTTGGTATTGTATTATCTACTCTTGAGCTCTTGTTATTAATGCAATTTCATTTTCTCTTCTCTGTTTTCATGTTTATCGATGTGTAGTGGTTTGCTTAATTCCATTTCGTAGAGATAATACATGAATATAAATGCTTAATTTGTATTAACTCGTAAAAACTCCAATTCTGGTTTCTGATGCTTAATTAGAAGTTAGGGTTTGGAGTGATAACTGAATTTTCGCTTAGTATTTGGTTATCACGAGTTGGACAGAGGAGAGGAGAGGAATCGATCTTTAGTGAGCTAGGATTGAGTAGTGTACGTAGCCAAAGGGGTTTGCCCGCTTTTGTTTCTGATTTTCTTAGTTTTTATATTCTGTTTATGTTTTGTTCTTCACATTTGTCACACACAAAAACCCCCCCATTTTACTGCACACTACGTGTTTGATACTTTTCCTAGACCGATATTCGCTGGGAAACGGCCTAGGATCACCTTCCTAGTACTACAGAATAAACACCTTTTATTTTGATCGGGTACGGCCTCGATCAAAATTTGGCGCCGTTGCCGGGGATTATCGGTTCTTGCCAAAGATCATACAGTAGTTAATTAGATTAGTTAGTGTAGTTAGTGTGTGAATAAGCATTCTGATAACTGATTGAAAGTTGCCCTGTTTGCTGATTTGCTGTTCTGCACAACTGATGCTATTCTAGTGATTCTGTGAGTGCCATTCAACATAGCTGCGGGTGGAATTTTTGCACGAAAATTTGTATCCACACTTGTTTCATCATATATTAGTGTGTTGATGCATCACAGACACTCAGATATGCACTGGTTGTGAGTTCCAGAAAAATTATCCATGTTTTAGCAGCACTTACTATAAATAGGCATAACTTTTGATCAGGTTGTCGGAATTGGACGAATTATATATCAAATCGAAGGGAAAAATTCAATAAAGAGATAATTATGCCAACGGCGGAATTAGAGAAAATATTGACCCCAAAATCCTTCGTTTACTATTTCTTTTTTATTTTACAAGTTTTATTTTCTTAGTTTTTGGTCCCTGTTTTAATTCTTTGACTTGGTTCCCTTTTGAATTTTGTCCTCAAACTTTCTGTGATATGTTTTCATGATTTTAGGGTGCTTAAAAAAATTAAAAAAAAAATTTTAAAAAAATAAAAAATTTGTTGCCGATTTTGGTCATGCATATCTGTTACAGTATGCTATGGTTGATGCTGTTCTGTTCAGTACATGACTAGGGGCAAACCAAGTTATTTGCATCCTTACAACCCTGAAATTGATAGAACTTATCACAGATTAGTTAGACAAAATAGGAATCAGTCATTAGGTAGTGAGTCAGAGTCATCTTATAGTCCATCTAATTCTGATTCTGTTTCTATTTCTTCTATTCCTTCTACTTTTATTCAATCTGATTCTATACATTGTGATAACATGGCTCAACCCCCACCAAGGGAAAGGACACTTAGGGAGCTGGCTGTACCTGACTTCACTATTGAAGACTCGTGTATCCGGTATCCTGATGAGGATGTTCCTTTTGAGCTTAGAACAGGACTAATCCATTTGTTGCCCAAGTTTCATGGTCTTGCAGGTGAGGATCCTCATAAGCATCTCAAGAAATTCCATATAGTGTGCACCACAATGAAACCACATGATGTGCAAGAGGATCATGTCTGTCTCAGAGCATTTCCACATTCCTTAGAGGGTCTAGCACAAGATTGGTTATCTGACTTGGCCCCTGGTTCCATCACAAGCTGGGATGACTTGAAGAGGGCATTTCTGGAAAAATTCTTCCCTGCAAATAGGACCACTGCAATCAGAAAGGAAATTTCTGGTATCAGGCAATAACATGGAGAGAGTCTCTATGATTATTGGGAGAGATTCAAGAGGTTGTGTGCTTCCTGCCCTCACCATCAGATCTCAGAGCAGCTTCTGATCCAGTACTTTTATGAAGGTCTCAACTTCATGGAAAGAAACATGGTAGATGCTGCAAGTGGTGGTACATTGGGAGATATGACACCCTTACAAGCCAGGAGCAAAATTGAGAAGATGGCTTCCAACTGTCAACAATTCCATGCAAGAAGCAACAGTGATGCAATAGTTGTGAGGGATGTAAATGATGTTGGTGCAGACTCGGGCAAGGTTGAGAAGCTTGAGCAGAAAATTGATTCTCTCACAACATTGGTCACACAATTGGCTGTCAATCAGAAAAAGATGATACTTCCTGCTAGAGTGTGTGGCATATGCACATCCATTGAGCACCCCACAGATGCATGCCCTTCCCTTCAGCAGCAACAGCCGATGACCAGTGGTGACCAACCCGAGGCCTATGCAGCAAACATATACAACAATAGAGGTCCACAACAACACAATCATGACCTCTCTTCCAATAGATACAACCCTGGATGGAGGAACCATCCCAATCTGAAGTGGTCTGATCAACAACAACCTCCTCCTAATGTTCCATTTCAGAACACCGCTGGACCGAGCAGACCACCATATGTACCTCCTCCAATCCAACAGCAAAGGCAACAACAGCAGCAAGTGGTTCATCCTTCACCATCAGCCCCTCCATCCAACCAACCTACCTTGGAGGAGTTGGTGAGGCAAATGACCATGCAAAACCTCCAATTTCAACAAGAGACTAGAGCATCCATTCAGAGACAAGAGGCATCCATTCAGACTTTGACAAATCAGATGGGTCAAATGGCAACTTCTCTCAACAACTTGCAATCTCAAAATTCTGACAAGTTGCCATCCCAAACTGTGATCAACCCTCAGAATCAGAATGTGAGTGCCATCAACCTGAGGTCGGGAAAGCAGATTGTCACACCCACACCACAACCTAACCTCAACAATGATGCTCTAGCTTCCTCTAAAGGGAAGAGCCAAGTGGTAGATGAAGGTGAGCATGCTAGCACCAAAGAGAATCATCCAACTCAACCCTCCTCAACTTCAACCACAAGCCCTGCTGTTGTCCTACAACCTCCTCCTGTTCCTCTTCCATTCCCACCAAGAGTGCCTCAAAACAAAAGGGTGGAAGAGGTGGACAAGGACATTCTTGACACATTCAGGAAGGTGGAAGTCAACATACCCCTTCTTGATGCAATAAAACAGATTCCAAGGTATGCGAAGTTCCTTAAGGAGTTGTGCACTCATAAGAGAAGACTCAAGGGCAATGAGAGGATAAGCATGGGAAGGAATGTCTCCGCTCTCATAGGTAAACCTATCCCTCACATTCCTGAAAAATGTAAGGATCCTGGAACTTTCTCTATACCTTGCATCATAGGCAATGTTAAGTTTGAAAATGCTATGCTAGATTTAGGAGCATCCATAAATGTCATGCCTATGTCTGTTTTTAAGTCTCTTTCTCTTGGACCTCTTCAACCTACGGGTGTGGTGATTCAATTGGCAAATAGAAGTACTGCCCACCCCGCAGGTTTGATAGAGGATGTCTTGGTTCGGGTTGAAGAGTTGATCTTCCCTGCTGATTTTTACATACTTGATATGGAAGATGACTCTCCCCGTAATGTTGTTCCTATTATTTTGGGGAGGCCATTTTTGAAAACAGCCCGAACCAAGATAGATGTGCATTCAGGTTCACTTTCCATGGAGTTTGATGGCAGTGTGATCCGATTTGACATTTTCCATGCTATGAAACATTTTCCTGAGGATCACTCTGTTTTCCATGTGGACTTGCTTGATGATTTGATAGATGAGCATATGCTTGACTTTTTGCATCATGATTTTGAATTGCCATCTTTCACTGATTCATTTACTTGTCCATCATGCACTAACTCTGGATGGTGCACCGCATGCACTGAAATAGCCCAGTTTTTAGACTCTGCTACTGCATCTGATGATTCATATGTTATAGATTCAGATTATGCTAACCCTAACCCATATCTGTTATGCATGAGTCTGATTTACTTGTTCAGGTGCAGGCAGCAGAATCCATTTCTGCTGTCCCTTTAGTTCCATCTATTATGCAGGCACCCTCATTGGACCTGAAGCCCCTCCCTCCTCATCTCAAATATGCTTACTTGGAGGATGAGCAGAAACTCCCAGTGATCATCTCTACCTCACTTTCTGTTGATCAAGAGGAGAAACTGCTGGATGTGATAAGAAAGAACAAGAGGGCAATTGGATGGACTTTAGCGGATATTCCTGGAATTAGCCCCTCCATGTGCATGCACCGCATTTTGTTGGAGGATGGGGCTAAACCAGTGAGACAACCCCAAAGACGATTGAACCCCCAGATTCTTGATGTGGTTAAGAAAGAGGTCACCAAGCTGCTCCAAGCGGGTATCATCTACCCAATTTCAGATAGCACTTGGGTGAGCCCGGTGCAAGTTGTCCCCAAGAAGTCTGGTGTCACAGTTGTAAAAAATGAGAAGGATGAGATGATTCCCACTAGAGTGCAGAACAGTTGGAGAGTCTGCATTGATTACAGAAAGCTCAACAAGGCGACTCGCAAGGATCATTTCCCTCTCCCCTTCATTGATCAGATGTTGGAGCGCCTGGCAGGTAAATCTCATTATTGCTTCTTAGATGGATTCTCTGGTTATTTTCAAATTTGCATTGCACCAGAGGACCAACATAAGACCACATTTACCTGTCCTTTTGGCACATTTGCATATAGAAAGATGCCTTTTGGCCTATGCAATGCTCCTGCCACATTTCAAAGATGTATGATGAGTATTTTCGCTGACTTGCTCGAGCATTGCATAGAGGTCTTCATGGATGATTTTAGTGTTTATGGCTCCTCATTTGATGCATGTCTTGATAATTTCACTAAGGTGCTTAACAGGTGCATTGAGACTAACCTTGTCTTGAATTTTGAAAAATGCCACTTCATGGTAGAACAAGGCATAGTCTTAGGGCACATTGTTTCGCACAAGGGCATAGAAGTTGACCCTGCTAAGCTGCATGTAATATCACATTTGCCTTACCCCTCTTGCGTGCGAGAGGTGCGTTCTTTTCTTGGTCATGCAGGTTTCTATCGCAGGTTTATTCAGAACTTTAGCAACATTGCCCTTCCTCTTTCCAAGTTGCTTCAAAAGGATGCCCCATGGGAATTTGGAGACCAATGCAAGAGGGCATTTGATGAATTGAAGAAAGCACTGACCACCACTCCCATCATCCAACCACCTGATTGGACCCTCCCATTTGAGCTCATGACTGATGCTTCAAATTATGCTTTGGGAGCAGTTCTCTCCCAAAGGGTTGGTAAGCTGTCGCATGTGATTTATTATGCTTCTAGGACTTTAGATGCAGCACAGGTTAATTACACAACAACTGAAAAAGAACTTTTGGCTATTGTTTTTGCACTTGACAAGTTTAGATCATATTTGCTTGGTTCTAAGGTTGTAGTGTACACTGATCATGCTGCTCTGAAGTATCTTTTGAAAAAGACAGATTCCAAACCTAGGTTGATTAGGTGGATGTTGCTCCTCCAGGAGTTTGATCTTGAGATTCAGGATCGGAGTGGTGCGCATAACCTTGTCGCAGACCACTTCAGCAGGATAGAGAGAGAGGAGGATGCATTTCCTATCCGGGATGACTTCCCGGATGAGCAACTTTTATCTTTACATGTTTCCCATCCCCTTCCCCAAACTCCTTGGTTTGCAGACATTGTTAATTATCTGGTTGCTTCTGTTTTTCCTGCCTTGGCATCCAAAGCTCAAAGAGACAAATTAAAGAGCGATGCCAAGCATTATGTATGGGATGACCCCTATTTATGGCGTTTTTGCAGTGATCAGGTCATTCGCAGGTGCATTCCAGACCAGGAGATCCAATCGGTTCTCCAATTTTGCCATGCTTCACCAGTGGGAGGCCACCTTGGTACTCAAAGGACAGCACGAAAGGTGCTGGATTCTGGATTTTATTGGCCTACCATTTTCAAGGATGCGAGCAACATCTGCAGCTCGTGTGAGCAGTGTCAAAGAGCAGGAGGCGCCCTATCTTGGAGGCAACAGATGCTGCAACAACCTATGTTGTTTTGTGAGGTGTTTGACGTCTGGGGTATAGATTTCATGGGCCCCTTTCCTGTTTCTTTTGGTTTTTATTATATCTTACTTGCTGTGGATTACGTATCCAAATGGGTGGAAGCTAAGGCCACCAGGACTAATGATGCTCAGGTTGTTGTAGATTTTGTCAGGTCTAATATCCTTTGCAGGTTTGGCATACCTAGAGCCATAGTCAGTGACCAAGGCACACACTTCTGCAATAGATCCATGCAAGCTTTGCTCAAGAAGTATGGGGTTGTGCACAAAGTTTCTACACCCTATCACCCCCAAACCAACGGGCAAGCTGAGATTTCAAATAGAGAGATCAAGCGGATTTTGGAGAAGATGGTGAAGCCTAATAGAAAGGATTGGAGCACACGATTGGAGGATGCTCTGTGGGCCCATCGGACCGCTTACAAGGCACCCATAGGGATGTCACCCTATCGGGTTGTCTTTGGTAAGGCGTGCCACCTGCCTGTGGAGATAGAGCACCGTGCATATTGGGCTGTGAAGCAATGTAACTTAGCTCTTGATCAAGCGGGTGAGGAGAGGAAGCTGCAGTTGAGTGAGCTAGATGAGATCCGCTTGGAGGCCTATGAGAACTCCAAATTCTACAAAGAGAAGACCAAGAAGCTTCATGATAACTCCATTTCCAGAAAGGAGTTCTTGGTTGGTCAAAAAGTTTTGCTCTACAACTCTAGGCTTGGACTCATGAGTGGAAAGCTCCGCTCTAAATGGATTGGACCGTTTGTAGTCACCCAGGTGTTTCCTTATGGCACTGTGGAGATCAAGAGTGAGTCCACGAACAAGAGCTTCAAAGTCAATGGCCACCGACTCAAGCCTTTCCTAACCACCCCTTCTTTGGATGATGCACCTGTGGAGGAGGCCTCATTGGTCGACCCCACTTTTGAACAACCATGACTTAGGGAGTCTCCTTTTCTCCTTCCTTACTCTTTTTATTACACTTGTCTATATCTGTCTGATTCTGCTATTTGTGTTCCATTGAGGACAATGTGTGATTTAAGTGTGGGGGGAGAGTAGTTTAGGTTGCATATTTTGCTTTGATTTTTTTTAGGTTTTGCTTAGTTTTGGGCATTTTCTTTCATGTTTTTTGCTTCATTTTAGTAGAGTTTTGGTATCTCGTGTCTGAATTCATGCATTTCTGTGTGTAAAGTTGCTTTTGATAATTAAGAGGTGGTAACACTGTGATTGAATTGTCCCTTTTGTGAGGATTTGAGCCTTAATTGTGGGTGGATTGCTATATATGCCACCTAATTTTCTGTCATGTGTGATTGCACTCTGGATTACTTGCACTCTAGAACTTGACTTGACTCTTGTTGATACTTGATTGCTCATGCACATTTTGAAATGATTTAGGCACTTTCTTTCTTGAATAAGCTACTAGCCATATGAGCCTACCTTGAATGAATGTATCCTTTGCTAGCCCCTTTGAGCCTTTTTATCCCTTTCCTTGTTCTTTAGCTCATTACAAGCCTATGACTGAAAAACCATGATTGTCCTAACCTTAGGGAATTTTGGAGCTTTGGAATTGTTTTGGGAATGGGTATTAGGTAAGAAGTATTCTTTATGCTTTAATTGGTTGAGTTCTTGGTTTTGCCTCATTGGTTGTTATAGTTATGGCTTCATCTTCATGCCATTTGTGTTGTTTCTTCTTTTCTTTTTGTATATCTCTCAAAAACAAAAAAAAATAGAAGACAAAAATACAAAAAAATAAAAAAAAATGCAAAAATAAAAAGAAAAAAAAGTGAATAAAAGGTTGTTGAGGCAAAGAGGATTGGAATTAGTGGTTGTTGATTTTGGGGTGGATTTTGCTTACTTTTTACTTATTCCCCATTGCTCCTCTATTCCCTTGGTTTTAGCTACAGTCCCATATTTTTATCCTACCTTGTCCTTGGCCCCATTACAACCCTTAAAAGACCTTTTGATCATTTTGTGCATGTGTGTTGATGGTTGATGTTAGAGGCTTGTCAAGCTTATGGTTGTGTTTGTTTTTCATGATGTGCCTTGAGTGTAAATAATGATTAACCCCAAACACTTGAGTGTAAACACTTTTGAGTGATCCTTGTGAGTTTCTATCATCTTTGTGACTATCCTCTTGATGTCATTGGTTTCTTTGCATACTTGAAGTAAATGGATGATGTTCGCGGATGCTTTGACTCTTTGATCCTTAACCATTTTGTGTGCTTGAGTTTGCCCATTTCTTTGCATTTCCTAGAATTCATTGTGAAGTGTGTAATCTCTTAGGTTAGCATTTCTTAGTTGTAGTCATCTTGTTGCATGATTCACTTTGGTGCATATTGATCTTCATAGTCCTATCTTTTGGTTTTGCCCAGGAGTGCAAAAGGATAAGTGTGGGGGTATTTGATGAGCATTTTATTTCCCATTATTCCTTGCATTATTTTACTCCTATTATTGATACTTGTTGCCCATTTGACATTGATTAGCTTGATTTAGTGATTTTGAGTTTATTGGACTAATATTCCGAATATTGTTTAATTTGGGATTATTTAGCCTAATTAATTCTATTTCTATTTTCAGGTAATATTTGGCACAAGGACACTTTGGGATGTTTGGAAATGAAGATTGAAGCATTGAAGTGAAGATTGTAATTTGCATTTAGGTCCCTTTTTAATTGTAATTTTTAGAATAGTGTTTCTTAGGACTTGGGCCCATGTTTTAGGCCCATTTTCATGACTAAAGAGGGGAAATTCGTGTAACCCCCAAGACACACTCCCATTTCAGATTTCTCACTCTCTCTCTAGGTTAGAACTTCTCTCTTGGCTCTCCCAAGTGGTGGTGGCTGCTAGGGTTTTGTTCTTCCCCATTTCTACTCGTTTTTCTTCATTTATGGCCATGGAAGGCTAGACTTCAAGGGTTAATCCCTTTGGTATTGTATTATCTACTCTTGAGCTCTTGTTATTAATGCAATTTCATTTTCTCTTCTCTATTTTCATGTTTATCGATGTGTAGTGGTTTGCTTAATTCCATTTCGTAGAGATAATACATGAATATAAATGCTTAATTTGTATTAACTCGTAAAAACTCCAATTCTGGTTTCTGATGCATAATTAGAAGTTAGGGTTTGGAGTGATAACTGAATTTTCGCTTAGTATTTGGTTATCACGAGTTGGACAGAGGAGAGGAGAGGAATCGATCTTTAGTGAGCTAGGATTGAGTAGTGTACGTAGCCAAAGGGGTTTGCCCGCTTTTGTTTCTGATTTTCTTAGTTTTTATATTCTGTTTATGTTTTGTTCTTCACATTTGTCACACACAAAAACCCCCCCATTTTACTGCACACTACGTGTTTGATACTTTTCCTAGACCGATATTCGCTGGGAAACGACCTAGGATCACCTTCCTAGTACTACAGAATAAACACCTTTTATTTTGATCGGGTACGGCCTCGATCACCAATGCTCTGATACCACCAAAGGTGTGACGCTCTCTTTTTAACCTGAAAATAATTAATATTTCCAATAGTTGAACACTTGCTATCAAAATTAGGACTAGAAAATTTTTCATTTTTAAAACTTATACTTGCTCGTACATAAACCTTTTGTAATATAAACCAGTTTTTGAATTTGGCTTTATAATATCTTAGCTTCGAAAAGACTCTCGAGATAACATTTCCTTATTTATAGAAAACATTATTTGAAGTTATTATTAAAACATATCATTTGCCTCTCGAGTGGTTTTGAATACACCAAAAACATAAACTTATCGCCGAATCCTTTTTAAATAGAAATCAGAGTTTGCGGAAATAAAAATAATACTTATGGGACACTACTGTGGTAAAGAAACATCATATATATATATATAGAAAAGTCATAATATACACCCCATCAGTACTGACAATAGCAAGTGATAAAAAGTCGAGATAGCAAGTTTTGATGAAACATATACAAACTAGCTGCATAAACTAAAAGCTCACTCCAAGACCTCTCAATATATACAATATATAACATAATCCAAAATAGAAGTCCCAGAGCAAGTCATCCGTGTCCTCAGCAGCTCCTCAGATCCTCCATAGCTCTATCCCTAGGATCTAGGATCCAAAACATCTAGGCTATGCAGGCTCCTATGAACCAGCGGGTCCACCTCTCGCAGAAACAGTCGGCTCGACATGCACCTCCTCCTCGCTCTCATCCTCCACAGGGTCCTCCTCGACCTCGCCCGACTGTGTAGAAACCCCTCCACTGGGTCTAGGATCTGCAGAAGCAGTCCTATCATAATCAGTCGGACCAGGAGAAGGAGTCTCCTCAGTGACAACTCTATGGGAGGAAGGATGAGAACGAGTGGCAGCTCTAAAACGAAAACTATGGAAACGACGCATAGGTCGAGCCGGGGGTGGTCCTCTATATGTATAAAAAGGTGGAACATGCATAGTATAGACTAATGGGATCCTAAATCGACGAGGTCGCACCCGCACCAGAGGGTTAGGGTGGTAGAGAGTGATCTACACCTCCCCCTCAAAAGTGGCGCGGTGCTCCTCATACGTCCATATACCGCTAGGGATAGGGCGTATCTCGATGCAAGCTAGGTATCTGGCCATCACCTAAACAGGGCACAGGGAGTAAGTATACACAAATACATAATTGATAAAGACTAAAATTTACAATCACAAATATATCATGGACAGATCATAATGCAACTACATATGAGCACACCAGTTTTCAACATTATAACTCTTATAATGCAAGTGGCATGATGTATGATTTTCTATCCACAACTGAGGCCTCTAAAGTCCATCTTGGATGTCCATCCAATACACCCTTGTGTTCCCGGAACACCGACATTCGTTCCCAGAACGTAATGCCGAACCATACTTGGATAATAAGCATCACTCCCGGAGTGTGCACCACGTTCCCAGAACGCATAAAAACCAGGTCCCGGACACTGGCCACATATCTATAATGTGTCGTCAAGAAGGTTATAATTTGGTACTCCCGGAGTACCCTCCTCATATTCCCAGAATATGATAAACGTTCCTACCAACCAGACTTCCAGTCTATATGTATGCACAAACATCAGGGTTGGTTTTATCTTTACATTAATTAATGTGATTTAGAAATATTCCAATTTCTATTTTGAATGACTTATTTGAGGCAAAATCTTTGACATAAAAATTCTCCTTTGAATTTTCTCAAAACATGTCTTTAAAAACTTAGGTTGGGTAAAACCACATCAATGATATTCAAAAACTTAACTTTTTATTTTTCAGATTCAGGTACTAACCGGTTACAGTCTTAGGCTAACCGGTTAGAATTACAGACCTGAACTGTTTACCATTGCAATTCAGAAAAACCCTTTTTTCTTGATTTCTCTACCCAATCTATGCACCATTTAAACCTTGTTTTATGCCTCAAAAATCACAGTTTCCATCATTCAAAATTAAAATCACATTTATCTTCAATAATACATAATTTTCTCTTGAAAATTATTTCGTTGAATTAAGGTATAAACCTTTACCCTCAATCTGAACCATGACACTTTATATTCAGATTATTCATAATGGAATTACAGTATAGATTTAAGCACAATCCCCAAAAGACTTAAGGACTGATTTGATAAACTAATTTTCTTTGAAATTCTGCAGTGTCTAACCGGTTACGAATATCGAGTAACCGGTTAGATTATGCAGTCAGTCCCTTAAATTAAGAGTTTTGACACATCATTTTCTTTGTTTCTCAAATCTAACCAAATTCCAGCATTTAACAGGGTTCATATACCTTAACCAAACATGTTTCCTCACAGAAACAAAATCAAAGTGCATGCATCAAGCTTTTTGCATCAAATTGCATAAAAATCACATAAACACAATTTAATACAACAAAACTCAAAACAACCTTTCAAATTCAGAATTCAGCATCAACATACTTTGCATGCATCAAAATAAAGTTGCTCAAAATCATAATGAGCAAGATTTTGGCCTCCAAGCCTTGGTGCCATAATGCACATAATGCCCTTTTTGTGTGTTGTGAACTCAAATCCTAACTCACTCAACTTTTAGTCTAAATCTAGTATAAGGTAGACTTCTCCCATACCTTAAGACTGAATTTGATGAAGATTTGACACAGAACTTGAAGAAAATCCCCAGATTTCACACAAACTCACAGCTCTGCTCTCAGCCACGAATCCCACCAACAGAGTCCAAAGATCAGAGGATTTGACACAGCAATTGACCAAAGAAATTGGGGAAAACCATTAGGACTCAAAATAGGTAACATGCACTAGGAAAGAGAAAAGATTTGGGGCTTAATGGTGAGCTACACTTACCAAAATCAAGGCTTGAATTCAGCTCCCAGATCAGAAAATACAGAACCCAGACTTCAAACCTCAAGCTTCCAAGATGGATTTCTCCTTCCACACACACTCTTGTCTTACAAATTTGGTATCAACACGAAGCTCTGTATGTAAGCTTCGTGTTCGTGTATCACTCGTCTCTCAACACTCAAGAACGAAAGAGAATTTGCTTCCACGAATCTGAAACCCTAAATCACAGCCTCTCCCCAAAATCAGAGTATCAACAACCCCAATCTTCAACAATTCCACTATATATAGACTAATCACGTTTACATGCACACTGACGCGTGGTTTTCCACTCAATTCAGGCTGTTATCGTGGCGAATTTTGGATTAATAAAGTGATTACTCATCAAAATCCACTAACCCAGTTTCTGGGGTTCATCGTCTAACCGGTTATAGGGCATTACTAACCGGTTAGATTAGTTCAAAATTTAAAAATTAATATTTTTAAATCATTCCCTCCAAGAACCTTTTTAATATTACCTTTAGGTCCTCATTCAGGGACCAAAATGCAATATCCTTATATTTTGCATTTATTTGCCATATAAAAATATTTCAACTTATTTTTATATTTAAGGCTAATTAAATACAAAACATAAACTTGGAAAATTTCTATAAATTAATAATAAAAATTTTTATTATTAATTTCCTATTATTCGGGAGACGAAAATTAGGGGTGTTACACTACTCACCCACATAAAAGGAATTTCGTCCCCGAAATTCTAGTTTACAAAAACAACTCCGGATACGCTTGACGCATCTTCTCCTCTAATTCCCATGTAGCTTCGGATACGTCAGCATTTTCCCATATCACCTTAACCAAAGGTATTTCCTTTCCCCTGAGCTGCTTGACTTCACGATCTTCTATTTGAACTGCTCTGGTCTCAAAGGTCAGGTTTTCCTTCAGAGTTAGGTCACCAGGTTGGAGTTTCAGAATAACGGATGGGTCATGCACATACTTCTTTAATTGCGAAACGTGAAAGACGTTGTGCAAATTGGATAAAGAGGGTGGTAAAGCCAATTGATAAGCAACAGGACCAACTCTCTTAAGGATTTGATATGGACCTATACACTTAGGCGAAAGCTTTCGGGTTCTCAAAGCTCTACTAATTCCTTTCATCGGGACTACCCGAAGGAACACATGATCGCCCTCAGAAAATTCTAATGGTTTTCTCCTCTTATCCGCATAACTCTTCTGCCGACTCTGAGCCGCTTTCATCTTTGCCTGAACCATCTTAATCTTCTCAGATGTTTGTTGTACCATCTCTGGTCCAACCATCAGGTTCTCCCCCACTTGGAACCAACATAGCGGGGTTTGACACTTCCTTCCATACAACGCCTCGAACGGTGCCATTCCAATGCTCGCATGATAGCTGTTGTTGTATGTCAATTCTGCAAGAGGTAACACTTGATCCCAACTTCCTTGTTCTTCAAGTGCACACGCTCGCAATACATCTTCCGAAGATTGAATTGTTCTCTCCGTCTGGCCATCCGTCTGTGGATGATACGCAGAACTCAATTTCAACCTTGTTCCCATAGCGTCATGCAGACTTTTCCAGAATTGTGACGAAAATCTAGGGTCTCGATCTGACACAATACTCGAAGGCACTCCGTGAAGACGAACTACCTCCTTGATATAGATCTGGGTAAGCTTGTTCAAAGGATAACTCATATTTATCGGAATAAAATGCGCAGACTTGGTTAACCTATCCACAACCACCCAGATTGCATCATGATTTGCTGCTGTCCTCGGCAAACCAGACACAAAGTCCATTGAGATGCTATCCCACTTCCATTGGGGAATCCTCAGAGGTTGCAACTATCCTCCCGGTTTCTGATGTTCTACCTTCGCTTTCTGACAAATCAAACACGCCACCACATATTTTGCCACATCCTTTTTCAATCCAGACCACCAAAACATCTTCTTCAAGTCTTGATACATTTTGGTTGATCCAGGATGCATACTCATCCGACTCTTATGGGCTTCGTCAAGAATCAATATTCTAACTTCCTGATCTCTTGGTATACAAATCCTTGTCCTGAAATGAAGGATTCCATCCTGCCCAATCTTGAAATCAGGTTCCCTTCCTTCTGAACCTAGTTTCCTCTTTTCCATCAATTCTTCGTCTGCTCGTTGCAACTCCCGAATCCTCTCCAAGAACTCGTTTGTGATTTGCAACATCCCCAACTTGATACTTGATGGCTCCACTTGTGTCAACAAGCTCAAGTCTCTGAATTCCTCAATCAACGCTGCTTCGTTAACCATCATCGCACTTATGTGGATTGCCTTCCGATTCAAAGCATCTGCAACCACATTCGCTTTACCCGGATGATAGTGGAGTTTAAAGTCGTAATCTTTCAAAAACTCCATCCATCTTCTTTGCCTCTTGTTCAACTCTTTCTGGTCGAACAGATATTTGAAACTCTTATGGTCACTAAATACTTGGAATGTAGTGCCATAGAGATAATGTCTCCATATCTTTAAGGCAAACACGATCGCAGCCAATTCTAAATCGTGTGTCGGGTAATTTGCTTCATGATTCTTCAATTGTCTCGATGCATAAGCCACTACTCTTCCTTCTTGCATCAATACACAACCCAGTCCTTGCTTAGATGCATCACAGTAAACTTCAAAACTCTTGTGAGGATCAGGTAAGATTAACACAGGAGACGATGTTAACCTTTCCTTCAACTCACGGAAACTGACTTCGCACCGATCGTCCCACACGAACGGTTGATCTTTCCGAGTCAACTTAGTCAAAGGTAATGCAATCTTTGAAAATCCTTCTATAAATCTACGATAGTATCCAGCCAGCCCTAGGAAACTTCTCACCTCTTTCACAGTCTTAGGCTGTTCCCAACTTAGCACTGAACTTACTTTCGCTGGATCCACCGCAATTCCTTCTTTAGAGATCACATGCCCCAGAAACTTCACTTCATTCAACCAAAACTCACACTTCGTAAGCTTGGCATATAATTGCTTCTCCTTCAGGACCTTTAACACAATCCTGAGATGCTCTTCATGCTCTTCCGGATTTTTAGAATAGACCAAAATATCGTCAATAAATACCACCACAAACAAATCCAAATATGGTCTAAAGATCCGGTTCATATAGTCCATGAAAATAGCAGGTGCATTAGTCAATCCGAACGGCATCACAACATACTCATAATGACCGTATCGAGATCGAAATGCAGTCTTGGGTATATCCTCCTCCTTTATTCTGATCTGATGATAACCCGATCTCAGATCAATCTTGGAGAATACTGCAGCTCCCCTCACTTGGTCCATAAGGTCATCAATCCTTGGCAAGGGATACTTATTCTTAATAGTGACCTTATTCAGCTGCCTGTAGTCCACACACATCCTCATACTCCCATCTTTCTTCTTTACGAACAGTAATGGAGCTCCCCAAGGCGAAACGCTTGGCCTGATCATCTGCTTCTGCAACAGTTCCTCGATTTGCTTCTTCATCTCTGCCATTTCTGGTGGTGCCATTCTATAAGGAGCAATAGAGATGGGACCAGCTCCAGGGACTAAGTCAATCCCAAACTCTATCTCTCGCTTCGGAGGTAATCCTGGTATCTCTTCAGGAAATACTTCCGGAAATTCTCTCACCACCGGAATCTCCTCGATCGGCATCGACTCTTCTTCTCCCGAAGCCGAGAATAAACACATATAACCCTCCGGTTCAAGGGTCCTATAATTAATTGTCTTTTCCTCACAATTGATGGTCACTTGGTTCTTCATCAACCAATCCATTCCCAAGATCACATCCAAATGTAAATTAGGAAGACAAACCAAATCTACCTTGGAAAGACGACCCAAAATTTCTACATCACACCCTAAACAGACTTTAGCGGTGAAGATCGGTATTCCCGTAGGGGTATCTATGCTAAGATAGCAGGGTGAATCAGAAACAACAAGATTCAGCCTATTCACACATTCAGGGGAAACAAAAGAATGTGTAGCTCCAGAATCAAACATGATTTTGCAAGGTTGGTTATTAAGCAGAAAATTGCCTTGCACGAGATTCGGGGTTTGGGTTGTTTCGCTACCACTCAGGGTAAATACTCTTCCTCGTACCATAGGCTTTCCAGCAGATCCCTTTGCATCTCCCTTTGCAGATTCTTTGCATTCACGAGCAAAGTGACCTTGTTTTCCACACTTGAAGCATCCTCCTGTGGACCAGCAAAACTAACCATGATGATAACGCTTGCATCTCTCTCAATAAGGAGCATTATCGCGAAACTTGTTCCTGTTATCCATCACTGCCTTGCCCTTACCCTTGTTCTTAGAATATGGACCATTACTTCGATGATCAAACTTCTTCTTCCTCTGTGGTCCATAGTTCTGTCCAACCCCTTTCACTTGGCTTCCTATCAGCTCCGCCTTCTTATCATCTTCATACATTCTGCACATATCCACAAGTGCAGGGAAACTCTGAATCCTTTGATAACTGAAGATAGACTTCAGCTCCGGCCTTAGCCCACCTTCAAACTTCACACACTTACTCCTTTCATCAGGGTTATTCAAGTAATAGGGAGAGTACTTTATCAGCTCCTCGAATCTGGCAGCGTACTCCCCTACACTCATATCCCCCTGCTTCAATTGCATGAATTCCACTTCCTTCTTTCTTCACAAATCTTCTGGAAAATATTTATTAAGGAATTTTTCCATAAATACTCCCCAGTTGATTGCTCTCCTTTCAAAATTCAGCAATTGGACCGTGTGATCCCACCAGTTTTCAGCTTTCCCATGAAGCATGTAAACTGCATAGGTCACCTTCTGTTCATCAGAACACTCCAGAGTTCAGAAAATCTTGTTTATCTCATACAACCACTTGTTCGCCTCATCAGGTTTATATCCTCCCTCAAACCTTGGCGGATTACAATTCCTGAACTCCGACAGAGTCTTAGCATCATGATTCGCCATGTTGCCAGCAGATGGGTTTCCAGCTTTCCCTTGAGATGGTTGTTGTCTCTGCTGCTGCTGCATGCCTTCCAACACGGTCGTGATTCGTTCTAACATTTCATTAGTAATATTTCTATTCCGGGTTGCCATAGAAAGACCTGCACTATGGGCTTTGGGGTTACCAAAAAGGACTTTAAACATAAATACTGCTACTAACTTACTCAAAACATATTCAATCAACATTGAATATCATACTTAGCTGCATCTTCGAGGCCATGAGGGACAGGACCAATGCTTTGATACCACCAAAGGTGTGACGCTCTCTTTTTAACTTGAAAATAATTAATATTTCCAATAGTTGAACGCTTGCTATCAAAATTAGGACTAAAAAATTTTTCATTTTTAAAACTTATACTTGCTCGTACATAAACCTTTTGTAATATAAACCAGTTTTTGAATTTGGCTTTATAATATCTTAGCTTCAAAAAGACTCTCGAGATAACATTTCCTTATTTATAGAAAACATTATTTGAAGTTATTATTAAAACATATCATTTGCCTCTCGAGTGGTTTTGAATACACCAAAAACATAAACTTATTGCCGAATCCTTTTTAAATAGAAATCAGAGTTCGCGGAAGTAAAAATAATACTTATGGGGCACTGCTGTGGTAAAGAAACATCATATATATATATATATATATATATATATATATATAGAAAAGTCATAATATACACCCCATCAGTACTGACAATAGCAAGTGATAAAAAGTCGAGATAGCAAGTTTTGATGAAACATATACAGACTAGCTGCATAAACTAAAAGCTCACACCAAGACCTCTCAATATATACAATATATAACATAATCCAAAATAGAAGTCCCAGAGCAAGTCATCCGTGTCCTCAGCAGCTCCTCAGATCCTCCATAGCTCTATCCCTAGGATCTAGGATCCAAAACATCTAGGCTATGCAGGCTCCTATGAACCAGCGGGTCCACCTCTCGCAGAAACAGTCGGCTCGACATGCACCTCCTCCTCGCTCTCATCCTCCACAGGGTCCTCCTCGACCTCGCCCGACTGTGTAGAAACCCCTCCACTGGGTCTAGGATCTGCAGAAGCAGTCCTATCATAATCAGTCGGACCAGGAGAAGGAGTCTCCTCAGTGACAACTCTATGGGAGGAAGGATGAGAACGAGTGGCAGCTCTAAAACGAAAACTATGGAAACGACGCATAGGTCGAGCCAGGGGTGGTCCTCTATATGTATAAAAAGGTGGAACATGCATAGTATAGACTAATGGGATCCTAAATCGACGAGGTCGCACCCGCACCAGAGGGTTAGGGTGGTAGAGAGTGATCTACACCTCCCCCTCAAAAGTGGCGCGGTGCTCCTCATACGTCCATATACCGCTAGGGATAGGGCGTATCTCGATGCAAGCTAGGTATCTGGCCATCACCTAAACAGGTCACAGGGAGTAAGTATACACAAATACATAATTGATAAAGACTAAAATTTACAATCACAAATATATCATGGACAGATCATAATGCAACTACATATGAGCACACCAGTTTTCAACATTATAACTCTTATAATGCAAGTGGCATGATGTATGATTTTCTATCCACAACTGAGGCCTCTAAAGTCCATCTTGGACGTCCATCCAATACACCCTTGTGTTCCCGGAACACCGACATTCGTTCCCAGAACGTAATGCCGAACCATACTTGGATAATAAGCATCACTCCCGGAGTGTGCACCACGTTCCCAGAACGCATAAAAACCAGGTCCCGGACACTGGCCACATATCTATAATGTGTTGTCAAGTAGGTTATAATTTGGTACTCCCGGAGTACCCTCCTCATATTCCCAGAATATGATAAACGTTCCTACCAACCAGACTTCCAGTCTATATGTATGCACAAACATCAGGGTTGGTTTTATCTTTACATTAATTAATGTGATTTAGAAATATTCCAATTTCTATTTTGAATGACTTATTTGAGGCAAAATCTTTGACATAAAAATTCTCCTTTGAATTTTCTCAAAACATGTCTTTAAAAACTTAGGTTGGGTAAAACCACATCAATGGTATTCAAAAACTTAACTTTTTATTTTTCAGATTCAGGTACTAACCGGTTACAGTCTTAGGCTAACCGGTTAGAATTACAGACTTGAACTGTTTACCATTGCAATTCAGAAAAACCCTTTTTTCTTGAATTCTCTACCCAATCTATACACCATATAAACCTTGTTTTATGCCTCAAAAATCACAGTTTCCATCATTCAAAATTAAAAACACATTTATCTTCAATAATACATAATTTTCTCTTGAAAATTATTTCAATGAATTAAGGTATAAAACTTTACCCTCAATCTGAACCATGACACTTTATATTCAGATTATTCATAATGGAATTACAGTATAGATTTAAGCACAATCCCCAAAAGACTTAAGGACTGATTTGATAAACTAATTTTCTTTGAAATTCTGCAGTGTCTAACCGGTTACGAATATCGAGTAACCGGTTAGATTATGCAGTCAATCCCTTAAATTAAGAGTTTTGACACATCATTTTCTTTGTTTCTCAAATCTAACCAAATTCCAGCATTTAACAGGGTTCATATACCTTAACCAAACATGTTTCCTCACAGAAACAAAATCAAAGTGCATGCATCAAGCTTTTTGCATCAAATTGCATAAAAATCACATAAACACAATTTAATACAACAAAACTCAAAACAACCTTTCAAATTCAGAATTCAGCATCAACATACTTTGCATGCATCAAAATAAAGTTGCTCAAAATCATAATGAGCAAGATTTTGGCCTCCAAGCCTTGGTGCCATAATGCACATAATGCCCTTTTTGAGTGTTGTGAACTCAAATCCTAACTCACTCAACTTTTAGTCTAAATCTAGTATAAGGTAGACTTCTCCCATACCTTAAGACTGAATTTGATGAAGATTTGACACAGAACTTGAAGAAAATCCCCAAATTTCACACAAACTCACAGCTCTGCTCTCAGCCACGAATCCCACCAACAGAGTCCAAAGATCAGAGGATTTGACACAGCAATTGACCAAAGAAATTGGGGAAAACCATTAGGACTCAAAATAGGTAACATGCACTAGGAAAGAGAAAAGATTTGGGGCTTAATGGTGAGCTACACTTACCAAAATCAAGGCTTGAATTCAGCTCCCAGATCAAAAAATACAGAACCCAGACTTCAAACCTCAAGCTTCCAAGATGGATTTCTCCTTCCACACACACTCTTGTCTTACAAATTTGGTATCAACACGAAGCTCTGGATGTAAGCTTCGTGTTCGTGTATCACTCGTCTCTCAACACTCAAGAACGAAAGAGAATTTGCTTCCACGAATCTGAAACCCTAAATCACAGCCTCTCCCCAAAATCAGAGTATCAACAACCCCATTCTTTAACAATTCCACTATATATAGATTAATCACGTTTACATGCACACTGACGCGTGGTTTTCCACTCAATTCAGGCTGTTATCGTGGCGAATTTTGGATTAATCAAGTGATTACTCATCAAAATCCACTAACCCAGTTTCTGGGTTCATCGTCTAACCGGTTACAGGGCATTACTAACCGGTTAGATTAGTTCAAAATTTAAAAATTAATATTTTTAAATCTTTCCCTCGAAGAACCTTTTTAATATTACCTTTAGGTCCTCATTCAGGGACCAAAATGCAATATCCTTATATTTTGCAATTATTTGCCATATAAAAATATTTCAACTTATTTTTATATTTAAGGCTAATTAAATACAAAACATAAACTTGGAAAATTTCTATAAATTAATAATAAAACTTTTTATTATTAATTTCCTATTATTCGGGAGACGAAAATTAGGGGTGTTACAAAATAAATTTGTAATAAACTCTATGGTGGACTCTATGATTCGGTTGGTGTTGGATCTTTATGTTTTTCAAGCTAAATCTCTTTGATCTAAAGTTTTGTTCATGATTTTTTTTGTGAACTTGAAGTAGGATTCTTTGCATGTTAGATTTAAAGCTTTGTGTATGGTTCTTGTGAATTTAAAGTACATCTTCTCACATGTTTGATTTTGATGCTTAAAACCGTAAGTCATGAGGTGTTTGAATGTTTGATTGGTAAATAAATGTTTAATCTAAACTTGTTTAGTTATAAAGTGAAAATCCTTGATCTTACATCTTTGTGATCCAAGATGTATTTTCAATAGGCTAAGTACAAGATCTAAATTTGATTTGTGAAAGAGTTTAAGCCTTTATTCTTGCATGATGGTTCTTAAGTTAGATCTAGTAATTTTACTTACATGCATGTCAAGATCAATGTTTAAATTATGATATGTGTGATGTGTGATGCTTGTGCTTTGATGAAAAGATCTTTGAAAATGATTAAATTTTTCTTGGTGATTTTCTTATGATTGGCCATGGTTTTGATTGATTTTTAGGTTAGAAGTTTTGATGTTGAAATTGTGTTATGTGCATGTTAAGATCTAAGATATTTTAGTTTGATTCTTGGTTTTTAGTCTAAAAGACTTGATTTCCATTTCTAAGAAGTTGATGCATGATTTATTTGAATAAAAAAGAATTGTTTTAAAAAAAATGTAATAATAATTAACTAATTTGGTTTTCAAAGGAAATATAATTGATGGATTAATCTTTGGTATTGATTTGCATGAATGTGTGCATTTTTGATGTTCATGAAAAGAAATAGTTGAATAAATTGATTGAACAAAATGTTATGCTGAAAATTGTGGTTTTGTGTCTCTAACTTTGATAAATGATATGTATGTATGCTCAATAATTATGGAATGTTTTTACTGACTTAAATATGATAAAATTAACTTCTCTAAATTTTTGGATGATTTTTGGAATTGATTTTCCATTTCTTTGAGAGCAAACTTTGTGAAAACACTTTTAAGAAAATGAGTTTTTCAGTCTAAAGAGAAATATAATTTTTGAACTAGTGTTACTTCAAATCGTTTGAAATTTTTATAGTATCTTCCTGGACATCTCTAGATGTTCTCTGTAAAATTTGAAGAGATTCGGAGTTGATTTGATATTTTTAATAAAGGCAAGACAGTGAATCACTTGGTTCATATTTTCTGGACTTAGTGACAATTTTAATTGGAAAAGTATAACTTGCACAACTCCAAATATTCTGAAAATTTTATGAGATAGTCTTGACTGTATAAGGAATATTTATACCAATTTTTATGAAGTTATGAGTTGAGAAACCATTTTTAATAATGTCATTTTTCCTCTGACCAGCAACAGTTCTGTTTTGATTTCCATGTGAAATCTGATTTGAAACTTAGCTTAGGATTATTTAAATGACTTGAAAATTTTATATGATGGATTTTATCATATATGTGTATGTTCTGGAAATTTTGGGAATTTAATAAATTGATTTGATATTGCTTTGAATTTTATCTTTTGTGTTTTACGTGTAATCGCACTAGGATTCTATTTGAATGTTTTTGATGAATATGAATTTTTATGCTTGATATTATGACTTGGCTTGACTTGTGTGATAAATATGATGCCTTGAAATGATTGAATGAGTGATTGCTTGATGATGTGTTTAGGTTATGTATGAGTGAATCATTTAATTAACCAAAGTGGTGTGTTTGATTTTGTGATTGGTTTTGAAAAGTAATTGGTCTTGAAATAGTTTAGCTTGATTTAATTAAAGAACCTTGGACTTAATGGTTGCTGCCCTTAATTCATTTCACAATGTTAAGTTCGAAAAATAAATCATTTAAGCGTTCATTTTATAACAAAGTCTTATGTGAACTAAAGAATGGTTTTTCAGTGTTTTCGGGTTTTGGTTGATGGCTGTCCGGAACGGAACCGGCAACCAAAACAAATGATTATTAAATGTTTTGTCAATTATTTTAAAAAGATTTTGAAATGTTTAAAGTATTTTCAAAAGTCGAATTTGAGTTGAAAAAGTTTTGATGCTTTACGGTTTTCCGACGAGAAATAAAAAGAGTTTTCGAAAACGCGTTCTGATTCTAAATAGGACGATTGTTTAAGATAGAATTATAACATTAGTATCCTCTATTTAGTACAAGGTGCGTATAAGTCGAGAAGCGGAACGGCCGACTGGTTGGGAAGGACCCTGTAACACCCCGATTTGGCCACTTGAAAAATATACTGTTTTAATTCCAAAAGGTAGTGGAAATGTGGGCCAATTTTTTTTATTTTTTTTAAAAAACATATAACGTGGTTGAGTAGCATGAGTATGAGAACCACTATGTTTTCAAAACCCTTTTGTAATTAAAGAGTGTTCCCATATCTCATGCTGAAGTTCAAGTTCCAAACCGGAGTGTCACAAGGCACTACACTTTGCAACTTGATTCTTCTCAACTCAATTAACATAGCCCATTAAAATAAATTTCTTCACGAAAGTTTGGGGTTACATCATGGCATTGCAATGAAACTAAGTAAATACAGGGAATACAAAATACTCCAGGGAAAATGAAAGACTACCACCAGGCCCATTGAACTGAATACGATGGTCCACAGAATAATGCCTCGCTAGGGGTCGGTCTCGGTCACGTCCGCCTCCGAGTATCTATGTCCTCGTCCAGTTCCTCTAACTTCTCAGCCTCACGGTCACTGTGTGCAGACCAAAGCATCGGGTATCCACCATGATCGTTCGATGACCCACCGACCTCGGTGTCTTCACGCCACTTCCAATCTCGATAATCCACTTTCCATCTTTCTTCGTCTCGAATGTCGAACATGATCTTGACAGGAGCCATCAACTAAGGGAATAGACACCATAACAACAAGTAGACAGAACAGAAGGACTAGAGAGAGTAAGTATTCCCAAGCATGTTATGCCAACGATGTGGGATTACAATAGGTAAGATATTAAGAGATCACAAAAGAGTATTATGTCAGATTAGCCCCTGACTTTGTAAGCATCGGTCAAGTTAGTCCCTGACTTTATCGAAATAGCAATTTAGTCCCTGAGATTTCATTTTAATTCACATACGTCCCTATCTTTATCCCATTTTAAAGCAAATACATCCCTCAATTAGTGACGGCAGGGACTAACTTGATCGACGTTCTCTTATCTCAGGGACTAAATTGCTATTTCGATAAAGTCAGGGACTAACTTGACCTACACTTACAAAGTCAGGGACTAATCTGACATATTACTCGATCACAAAAACATATAAGCAAACCACACACACAAGCAATCATATTCAACTCTCTCTTTTACTTCATTTCTTTTCTTTTCTCAAAACTTTACATATCCACAGCACTTCCGTCAATCGCTTCCGCTGCGAACTCTGATTCCAACATCCATCTCATCCTCCTTTCCATGCTTTCACTTAAGAATTATTTCTTAACAATATCAGTTATCTTTTCTTAATTAAGTTTTATGAATTCGTATCCATCAATGATGAGGGGAATTTAATCATCATTGAGGAGGGTCGCTCTCAAAGTTAGCACACACGTCTACATCTCCTCGGTCAACCACCCTACCTAGTCGGAAGCAAACAGGAGTACAGGACCTTTACCACGCGGGCACGACAGCTGTCACACACATAAATGGTCCCTGACCAGGAGGCCCAGCCTCAATAATATCAATTCATAATAATCATGGCACACTGCCTCGCAGTGGCAAATACAATGCCCCGTTCCAGTCCCTCTCACTGTTCTCGATTTGCAATCTAGGGGGCGACAGTATGCTTCTAGTGAGCTCGCAGAACTTGCCACGGCATTAGACCCAGTCCCCACCACGTTAGTGCGCCACTTGTGGGATTCGTTCTGCCTAGTCACATACTCTAGACTTCTTGACGTATCACCGTCATTGTCCTCCCCTAATGCAATCTCGTTCTAAGTATCCGCAGATACCTATCGTTCCTTCCTCTCCACTACTTCGCACTCTCATACCTCACCGCGTATGTTAATGTCTTTTAAAAGTCTTTTAAATCTTTTTAATTCAATCCTAATGGTCGGCCCATCCTTCGTGCATCCCTTCAATGAGTCCCGACCGCTATCTTTGCACAATCCTTCTCATCAGAGCACAGAGCTAGGATCACATCAACCACTTGCATCTCATTCCACAGTTTCCTTTAACAATCCCCTTTCTAACTCCTTTTCTCAAAATCTCATTTCATAAACTTTCGCAAAATATCACTTCAAAAACTTTTTCATAAAATTGCTCCTCATAATTTCTCTCCAAATCTCTCTCCACAAACTCTCTTAAAAATCTCTTTTTCGAAAACTCTTTGAAAATTTCTTTTCACCCACTTTTTCCAAAAACCTCCATTCACAAATCTTTTCAAAAACATTTCTTTTCACAGCCCCTTTCCAAAATCTCTTTTCAAAAATTCTTATTTTCAAAAACCTTTTCAAAATAAAACTCCATTACAAAAACTTTTCGAAATCTTATTGTTTCAATGAGCACCAGCGGAGGAGCAAGCTCAACTCAACACCAGTCTCACTTCCACAATATCACAAAGGAGTCCCACTCCACTCACATCACATCTCATATCACCACACAACATCACTTTCCCTAGCTCTGGCTCATCCACATCATATTCATCAATCCTTACTCATCAGCGATTACAATTCCCACAACATCTCAACATCTTTCTCAACTTTATCTTACATTTTTCTTATTCTTTTTAATCATTATTATTCACATTACTGGAATCAACAACTGATCAGATATTATCATACATAATAAATCAATAATTAAACAAATTAACAACATACTAGCATTTAAACATCATCACATAAACTCATTACCTAATTTCATGTGGTCTTTGTCTCCTTCACACGAGTGGCCACACAATCAAACAATTGCCACCGTGCTACTGACTCAAAACCACTAAGTTTCGACTTTTGAGATGGTAGAAACGCTTAATAAATTACCTAAATACCACGGTGTTTGGGGGAAACTTCTTTCTCACCTCAACCGATGACGATCTTCAGTGCGCTCCTTAGTTTCCATTGCGACGTACGTAACTGCTTCCCGATTGTTACTGGCACTCAAATATTTCCCTCTTATTAAAAATCATTCTTGTTCAATTATCTTGAAAACAAAGCAACATTACAAAACTTTTATTTAAAAATAAGCATTCGTTCTTCTCAATAATTTGAAGTCACTTTGAGTTTAAAACTCACAATCAAAATCAAGTAAAACATTCATTAAAAACACGTTTGGAACTTAAAAGCTTAAAATACCTTTAAATTAAAACCATGTACTTTAGAAATCATATGAAAACCTTTTCAAAACAATACTTTTTCAATCAAATCCCTTCATTTTGTCAAAACCGAATTAAGCCAAAGAAAATAACACAAAGAGTTAAACTAAAAACCTTTTGCAAATATTAACATTCAAATCATTTTCAAACACACATATTGAACATGTTAAATCCTTTATGATTCATGCATGTATACAAAATAGGAATCAAACACAACTCCTATTATTTTCTATACATGGCCGAATCTCCTTCTATATGAGGTAAGGCTATATTCACAAAAACACACATACAAAACATGCACATATGAAACATAATTCTTTAAACACATTTTCCAATTTCAAACATCACAACCGAAAATAATTATTAAAAGAAAAGGAATATCTTCACTTAAAATTCATATTAACACCTTTCAAATCAATTAGCTTTATCCCTAAATTAACATGCAAATGCAAATCAACTTATTTCTTTTATTTCTTGATCAAACCGAATTGGGCATAGGAAAATAATTTAAACTTACAATAATATAGTCACATACCAAACCACTCTAAGTTAACTCAAATAATAACATTCAAGAAAATAAAATAGCTTAAGTAAAACTTGTTCCTAAAACCGAATGGAACACAAAATCACTTTTAAATTTTTAATCAAGAATTTAGGTTTTCTCATACTTAAAATTCATAGATCCATCAATAAAATACACATGCAAAGAAAAATAAACAAACTTTGATATTCATAAGGACAAAACCGTGAGCTCCATACAAAATTCATCAAATGTTGATTTTATTTCTTTAAACAAATTTGTCACAAATAAAAATCAAAGATCATATCAAAAATCTTTAGATCACATGAATTTCAACATGCATGCAACTAGAATAAAGATCAAACATGATTCCCTATTTTTCCTAGGTTTGGCCGAATGATAAAGTACACAAAAGCAAGGTTTTGGGTTCTATTTTCACATGCATGATTTTAAAACAACATTTTCTTTTCAAGCATCAACGAAATCATCATCACACACACACAAAATCTTGCTTAAAAATCCTTTTTGTACCAAGAATCATTTTTAAAACTTGTTATCATAATTCACTCCTTGAAATCGTGACATGCATCAAAAGAAAATTAAGACTTTTACTCCAAACAAACACACAAGTTCAAACTTCATGTTTTTGCAAAGATCTACCATAAATTATGACATGCAAGAGAAGATCAAAGTAAAAACACAACTTAAATACAAACTTCAACCAAAACCGTGAAGAAGAAAACTTATAAGTTAAAGATCAAACTTTCAAGCATAAATTTTCAAAATCAAGCCATAGAAATAACATGCAAAGCATTTGAACTTCAAGATCATGAAGAAAATAGATACATGCATCTCAAGAATTAAATTTAAACAAGGTTCATCACAAAGTCTTTTACAAACCAAAATTATTACATCAAAAACTCCTTAAACAACTACCTTAAACAAAATTTCTAATCTTCAACTTCAATTCTCCTCTCCTTCTCTTAAGATTGCTTCGGCCTCCTCTTCTTAGGGTTGTTGGGTTGGTTTTCTTTTTGATCTTTGAAGAAGAAGGTGTTTGGGTTGGGAGGTTTGGCTTTCTACTCTTATTTTCCTCTTCTCCTCTCTCGGCCATCCTCTCTTTCCTAAGGTCTCAAGAGCTTTGGGAGTGTTCTTAGGACTAAAGTGTTTGTGTTGGTGTGAGAATTGTGAAGGAAATGAATGAAAGAAGTGAGAAATGAACTAGAACCAACACACACACTCACACACGGTTCTATAGGCAAAGTCAAGGGTGAGTAAATTTCCTCTTCTAACCTCGGTCCAAGGTGCAAGCCTAAGGGCAATTCGGTCCACTCCTAAAGTTGCATGGGAGGGATCTTGTTCGTGGGAGACAAGAGGAAAGAAAAGTCATCCTAAGGCTTCATTAGTCATCACCCTAGGTTGCTACTTGGTTGCCACATAAACTCCTATTTTCTTAATGGCTAAGCTTCTCTTGGTTCCCTCATCCCCTCATCACTCACGGCCTAACCATGCACACACATGCACATCAAACACATATTTTCATTTCATCATAGAAACACATAGCATTTAGGTCATGGAATGATGCATACATTTAACACATACTTAAACATGCATCTAACACTTGACACATCATGTTTCCTACTCAAACACACGACACACACATGCATCTTTTCACAATCATGCATTCACATTCACACATACATCCTACACATATTTGCATTTACATACTTCATGCATTTATCCATTTAAATTTCCTAATTAATTTGCAAATAAAATTCCTTGCACAAAACACACACATTCATATTATAAAAATTCCAAAGATGCAACTTTAAGAAAAATCAATTTGCTTCATCAATTTAATTTTCAAAATAAGCTTATTTAAAGAAATAAAATTTTACTTTCACCCAAATCAAAGACTTTTAAAGAAACCATTTATTAAAAACCTCAAATCATATAAAAAGAAAATTCGCTTCTTTGAGAAATCTCAAATAACAAAATTATAAATTGGTTTTCATGAAATCAACTTCAAATAAAAATCATTTGCTAAAGCATTTTTCTGAAAATCCTTCTTAAATTCTCAAAAATTCTTTTTAAATAAAACCTCATTGATTTATTTGAGTCCAGAAGATGCGGGATGTTACATTCTCCCCAACTTGAAGATTTCTCGTCCTCGAGAAATGATGCGCAAAATCGTCTTGTTCAAGAGTGCGTAGCTCCTTGTAGCAATCTTCTTCCTCGTTCTCATATGAACTAACTGTTGCGACGTGCCATTTACTCGCTGTTCTCACGAAAAATAAAAATTTCGAAACGATTCTTTAACAGAAGCAGTCTCTTGGGTCAATCCATTGTCAAATACAATGGTGTATAACGACAAGGCTTTGCCACATGGGTCAAAATTTCAAGGGTGTTCAAAGTTGCTGAAGCAAATAGCAACAAAAAAAGGAATGTCATGCTTATGCCAATCTAAGCAAAGGACACTATTTGTAAGGCTCCTCTTCCGTCTTACCTTTTCTAATAACTTTCAGCCTAATCAGATCACTTCCAAACCTCAAATCTCCATCTACTCCCCAACTTTAATAACCCTTATCACTACATACCTCTACTGCAACATGAACTTGGCTCTCACCAACTCCTCAATCCTTACCGCTTCCTATTCATCTTACCCGACTTCTCTTTACCTCATTCAAATTCATCCTATCATTGCCTTAAATTCCTTTAAACATTCTCCCTTATAACTTCGTCTTATTCATCACTGGTCCTTCCTTTCTTCAAGCGACTAATAATCTTCAAGGGACACATGCTCCACTTTATTCCTTTCATCACCTACTGGTCATAATAACTTAAGCATCCTACTCCTTCACCATTCTGCATGTTTCACCTTAGGGTCTGAATCCATTGAAGTTCTTCAAATCCTAGGTTTACCTATCTAAGTAAAGGTCTTCATTCCTAACAGGGCTTCTTCTAATCCACAATTTACCGTCACACTTTCATCATCCGTCCTAACATGGATCATCACTTAAGGGCTCTAACCATGTATGTCTTCACTTCATCTACCCAATTCCTCACCATTAATAACAATTTGCACTAGTCTATATCATTTACTCCTTCTAACTCTAATTCTAGGATCACAACTCTTCCGACTTATCCTCGACTTCCTACTGCTTCCACACCATCCAGACCGAAAACTTAGACTATTTACCCTCATCTATACTTAGTTTTAACTGACTCCTACGATCCTTCATCTTAACCCAGAACTTAAAGACATCCTTACTCTACCTTATGACCACACATCTCCCTTATCCGTACCTTCTAGTCCTTAATTTCCTTAGGCATCGTAAATCTAACCAATCAACACCTCACAATCCACTCCTAGTTCAGGGATAGCTACTTGACTGGCATAAGTCATAACCAAAATCTTGGGGATCAAAAGGCTTATAAACTGGGTTCACAAATTTTGGGTTCAATCAAATTAGAAGGGTACAAGACAAATTTTGGAAATCAATTTGAGTAACAAGCAACAAGAGGTAGGTTCAAGGTTCAAATCAAATCAAGAGTACAAAGGTCATTTTGAACAAAAGGCTTACGACAAGTAATGGCCTCAGCAAAGAAGTATAAGTTCAAATGACAAGTTTAGGTCTGGCTAGGATTTGAATCCTCGGATTCTACGACGAATTCTGACGCATTCCAAACAACATGCACGCACCCTCGGCATTCCTATTTCTAATCATCCTAGACTAACACACAAGGCACACAAAGAAGTATGTTTCCCATGTATTGAATTACTTAGTTCAACCATTGCTCTGATACCAAACTGTAACACCCCGATTTGGCCACTTGAAAAATATACTGTTTTAATTCCAAAAGGTAGTGGAAATGTGGGCCAATTTTTTTTTTTTTAAAACATGTAACGTGGTTGAGTAGCATGAGTATGAGAACCACTGAGTTTTCAAAACCCTTTCGTAATTAAAGAGTGTTCCCATATCTCATGTTGAAGTTCAAGTTCCAAACCGGAGTGTCACAAGGCATTACACTTTACAACTTGATTCTTCTCAACTCAATTAACATAGCCCATTAAAATAAATTTCTTCACGAAAGTTTGGGGTTACATCATGGCATTGCAATGAAACTAAGTAAATACAGGGAATACAAAATACTCCAGGGAAAATGAAAGACTACCACCAGGCTCATTGAATTGAATACGATGGTCCACGGAATAATGCCTCGCTAGGGGTCGGTCTCGGTCACGTCCGCCTCCGAGTATCTATGTCCTCGTCCAGTTCCTCTAACTTCTCAGCCTCGCGGTCACTGTGTGCAGACCAAAGCATCGGGTATCCACCATGATCATTCGATGACCCACCGACCTCGGTGTCTTCACACCACTTCCAATCTCGATAATCCACTTTCCATCTTTCTTCGTCTCGAATGTCGAACATGATCTTGACAGGATCCATCGACTAAGGGAATAGACACCATAACAACAAGCAGACAGAACAGAAGGACTAGAGAGAGTAAGTATTCCCAAGCATGTTATGCCAACGATTTGGGATTACAATAGGTAAGATATTAAGAGATCACAAAAACATATAAGCAAACCACACACACAAGCAATCATATTCAACTCTCTCTTTTACTTCATTTCTTTTCTTTTCTCAAAACTTTACATATCCACAGCACTTTCGTCAATCGCTTCTGCTGCGAACTCTGATTCCAACATCCATCTCATCCTCCTTTCCATGCTTTCACTTAAGAATTATTTCTTAACAATATCAGTTATCTTTTCTTAATTAAGTTTTATGAATTCGTATCCATCAATGATGCGGGGAATTTAATCATCATTGAGGAGGGTCGCTCTCAAAGTTAGCACACACGTCTACATCTCCTCGGTCAACCACCCTACCTAGTCGAAAGCAAACAGGAGTACAGGACCTTTACCACGCGGGCACGACAGCTGTCACACACATAAATGGTCCCTGACCAGGAGGCCCAGCCTCAATAATATCAATTCATAATAATCATGGCACACTGCCTCGCAGTGGCAAATACAATGCCCCGTTCCAGTCCCTCTCACTGTTCTCGATTTGCAATCTAGGGGGCGACAGTATGCTTCTAGTGAGCTCGCAGAACTTGCCACGGCATTAGACCCAGTCCCCACCACGTTAGTGCGCCACTTGTGGGATTCGTTCTGCCTAGTCACATACTCTAGACTTCTTGACGTATCACCGTCATTGTCCTCCCCTAATGCAATCTCGTCCTAAGTATCCGCAGATACCTATCGTTCCTTCCTCTCCACTACTTCGCACTCTCATACCTCACCGCGTATGTTAATGTCTTTTAAAAGTCTTTTAAATCTTTTTAATTCAATCCTAATGGTCGGCCCATCCTTCGTGCATCCCTTCAATGAGTCCCGACCGCTATCTTTGCATAATCCTTCTCATCAGAGCACAGAGCTGGGATTACATCAACCACTTGCATCTCATTCCACAGTTTCCTTTAACAATCCCCTTTCTAACTCCTTTTCTCAAAATCTCATTTCATAAAATTTCGCAAAATATCACTTCAAATACTTTTTCATAAAATTGCTCCTCATAATTTCTCTCCAAATATCTCTCCACAAACTCTCTTCAAAATCTCTTTTTCGAAAACTCTTTGAAAATTTCTTTTCACCCACTTTTTCCAAAAACCTCCATTCACAAATCTTTTCAAAAACATTTCTTTTCACAGCCCCTTTCCAAAATCTCTTTTCAAAAACCTTTTCAAAATAAAACTCCATTTCAAAAACTTTTTGAAATCTTATTGTTTCAATGAGCACCAGCGGAGGAGCAAGCTTAACTCAACACCAGTCTCACTTCCACAATATCACAAAGGAGTCCCACTCCACTCACATCACATCTCATATCACCACACAACATCACTTTCCCTAGCTCTGGCTCATCCACATCATATTCATCAATCCTTACTCATCAGCGATTACAATTCCCACAACATCTCAACATCTTTCTCAACTTTATCTTACATTTTTCTTATTCTTTTTAATCATTATTATTCACATTACTGGATTCAACAACTGATCAGATATTATCATACATAATAAATCAATAATTAAACAAATTAACAACATACTAGCATTTAAACATTATCACATAAACTCATTACCTAATTTCACGTGGTCTTTGTCTCCTTCACACGAGTGGCCACACAATCAAACAATTGCCACCGTGCTACTGACTCAGAACCACTAAGTTTCGACTTTTGAGATGGTCGAAACGCTTAATAAATTACCTAAATACCACGGTGTTTGGGGGAAACTTCTCTCTCACCTCAACCGATGACGATCTTCAGTGCGCTCCTTAGTTTCATCTCTACCTCCCTTTCTGTTGATCAAGAGAAGCAACTGCTGGATGTGATTAGAGCAAACAAAAGGGCAATAGGATGGACTTTGGCAGACATACCTGGTATTAGCCCCTCCATGTGCATGCATCGGATTTTATTGGAGGATGGGGCTAAACCAGTGAGACAACCCCAGAGACGGTTGAACCCCCAGATTCTTGATGTGGTGAAGAAAGAGGTCACCAAGCTGCTGCAAGCTGGCATTATCTACCCCATTTCAGACAGCACTTGGGTAAGCCCGGTTCAAGTATTTCCCAAGAAGTCTGGGGTGACAGTTGTCAAAAATGAGAAGGATGAGCTGATTCCCACTAGAGTGCAGAACAGTTGGAGAGTCTGCATTGATTATAGGAAGCTCAACCAGGCGACCCGCAAGGATCACTTTCCTCTTCCCTTCATTGATCAGATGTTGGAGCGCCTGGCAGGTAAATCTCACTATTGCTTCTTAGATGGTTTCTCTGGTTATTTCCAAATCTGTATTGCACCAGAGGACCAACATAAGACCACATTTACCTGTCCTTTTGGTACATTTGCTTATAGGAAGATGCCTTTTGGCCTATGCAATGCTCCTGGCACTTTTCAAAGATGTATGATGAGTATTTTTAATGACTTACTTAAACATTGTATAGAGGTCTTCATGGATGATTTTAGTGTATATGGTTCCTCTTTTGATGCATGTCTTGATAGTTTGTCTAAGGTGCTTAATAGGTGCATTGAGACTAACCTTGTCTTGAATTTTGAAAAATGTCATTTTATGGTAGAACAAGGCATAGTCTTAGGGCACATTATTTCGCATAAGGGCATAGAGGTTGACCCTGCTAAGCTGCATGTAATATCACATTTGCCTTACCCCTCTTGCGTGCAAGAGGTGCGTTCTTTTCTTGGCCATGCAGGTTTCTATCGCAGGTTTATTCAGAACTTTAGCAAGATAGCCCTTCCACTATCCAACTTGATTCAAAAGGATACCGCATTTGAGTTTGGAGACCAATGCAAGAAAGCATTTGATGAGTTAAAGAGAGCACTCACCACCACTCCCATCATCCAACCACCTGACTGGACTCTCCCATTTGAGCTCATGACCGATGCCTCGAATTATGCTTTGGGAGCAGTTCTCTCCCAAAGGGTTGGTAAGATGTCTCATGTGATTTATTATGCATCTAGGACTTTAGATTCAGCACAAGTTAATTACACCACAACTGAAAAAGAGCTGTTAGCCATTGTCTTTGCACATGATAAGTTTAGATCATATCTGTTAGGTTCTAAGGTTGTGGTGTATACTGATCATGCTGCCCTGAAGTATCTTTTGAAAAAGACAGATTCCAAACCTAGGTTGATTAGGTGGATGTTGCTCCTCCAGGAGTTTGATCTTGAGATTCAGGATCGGAGTGGTGCGCATAACCTTGTCGCAGACCACTTGAGCAGAATAGAGAGAGAGGAGGATGCATTTCCTATCCGGGATGACTTCCCGGATGAGCAGCTTTTAGTTTTGCATGTTTCACATCCCCCTCCCCTTATTCCTTGGTTTGCTGATATTGTAAATTATATAGTTGCATCTGTTTTTCCACCATTGGCATCCAAAGCTCAAAGAGACAAATTGAAGAGCGATGCCAAGTATTATGTATGGGATGACCCCTATTTGTGGCGTTTTTGCAGTGATCAGGTCATTCGCAGGTGCATTCCAGACCAGGAGATCCTATCGGTTCTCCAATTTTGCCATGCTTCACCAGTTGGAGGCCACCTTGGCACTCAAAGGACAGCACGAAAGGTGCTGGATTCTGGATTTTATTGGCCTACCATCTTCAAGGATGCAAGCAAAATCTGCAGCTCATGTGAGCAATGTCAAAGAGCAGGAGGCACCCTATCTTGGAGGCAACAGATGCCGCAACAACCTATGTTGTTCTGTGAGGTGTTTGATGTCTGGGGTATAGATTTCATGGGTCCCTTTCCTGTTTCTTTTGGTTTTTATTATATCTTACTTGCTGTGGATTATGTATCCAAATGGGTGGAAGCTAAGGCCACCAAGACTAATGATGCTCAGGTTGTTGTAGATTTTGTCAGGACTAATATCCTTTGCAGGTTTGGCATACCTAGAGCCATAGTCAGTGATCAAGGCACACACTTCTGCAATAGATCCATGCAAGCTTTGCTCAAGAAGTATGGGGTTGTGCACAAAGTTTCTACACCATATCACCCCCAAACCAATGGGCAAGCTGAGATTTCAAACAGAGAGATCAAGCGGATTTTGGAGAAGATGATGAAGCCTAATAGAAAGGATTGGAGCACACGATTGGAGGATACTTTATGGGCCCATCGGACTGCTTACAAGGCACCCATAGGGATGTCACCTTATTGGGTTGTTTTTGGTAAGGCATGCCACCTGCCTGTGGAGATAGAGCATCGTGCATATTGGGCTGTGAAGCAATGCAACTTAGCTCTTGATCAAGCGGGTGAGGAGAGGAAGCTGCAGTTGAGTGAGCTAGATGAGATCCGTTTGGAGGCCTATGAGAACTCCAAGTTCTACAAAGAGAAGACCAAGAAGCTCCATGATAGCTCAATTTCCAGAAAGGAGTTCTTGGTTGGTCAAAAAGTGTTGCTCTACAACTCTAGGCTTGGACTCATGAGTGGAAAGCTCCGCTCTAAATGGATTGGACCGTTTGTAGTCACCCAGGTGTTTCCTTATGGCACTGTGGAGATCAAGAGTGAGTCCACAGACAAGAGCTTCAAAGTCAATGGCCACCGACTCAAGCCTTTCCTCACTACCCCTTCTTTGGATGATGCACCTGTGGAGGAAGCCTCATTGGTCGACCCCATTTTTGACCCACCATGATTTAGGGAGTCTTTTTTTCTCCTTCTTTACTACTTTTATTCCACTTGTCTATATCTGTCTGATTCTGCTATTTGTTTTACATTGAGGACAATGTGTGATTTAAGTGTGGGGGGGAGAGTAGTTTAGGTTGCATATTTTTGCTTTGATTTTTTAGGTTTTGCTAAGTTTTGGGCATTTTCTTGCATGTTTTTGCTTCATTTTAGTAGAGTCTTGGTATCTTGTGTCTGAATTCATGCATTTCTGTGTGTAAAGTTGCTTTTGATAATTAAGAGGTGGTAACACTGTGCTAGAATTGTCCCTTTTGTGAGGATTTGAGCCTTAATTGTGGGTGGATTGCTATATATGCCACCTAATTTTTCTTTCATGTGTGATTGCACTCTGGATTACTTGCACTCTAGAACTTGACTTGACTCTTGTTGATACTTGATATTCCCATGCACATTTTGAAATGATTTAGGCATTGTTTTTTCTTGAATAAGCCACTAGCCATATGAGCCTACCTTGAATGAATTTATCCTTTGATAGCCCCTTTGAGCCTTTATATCCCTTTTCTTTGTTCTTTAGCTCATTACAAGCCTATGACTGAAAAACCATGATTGTCCTAACCTTAGGGAATGTTGGAGCTTTGGAATTGTTTTGGGAATGGGTATTAAGTAAGCGAGGGTGCTTTGTTCTTCATCTCTTGTGAGTTCTGGGTTTTGCCTCTATGGTCGGTGATGTAATTATGGCTTTATCTCATTATGCCATTTTTGTTGTTTCTTCTTTCCTTTCGTTCATGAAGTTCTGCAATGAAAAAAAAAATTGAAAAAATGAATGATGAAAAAAAAAAGAAAGAAAGAAGAAGAAGAAAAAAAAAGAATAAAAGGTTGATTGAGGCATAGAGGATTGGAATTAGAGGTTGTTGTTATGTTTACCATTTCATTCTGGGGTGGATTGTGCTTTTTTTTTACTTGTTCCCCATTGCTCCTTTATTTCCTTGGGTTTTAGCTACATTTCCCATATTTTTATCCTACCTTGTCCTTGGCCCCATTACAACCCTGAAAAGACCTTTTGATCTTAATGTGCATGTGTATTGATTGTTGATGTTAGAGGCTTGTCAAGTCTATGGTTGTGTTTGTTTTTCATGATGTGCCTTGAGTGTAAACACTGATTAACCTTAAACACTTGAGTGTAAACACTATTGAGTGATCCTTGTGAGTTTCTATCATCTTTGTGACTACCCTCTTGGTGTCATTGGTTTTCTTTGCATATTTGAAATAATTGGATGATGTTCATGGATGCTTTGATTCTTTGGTCCTTATTCTCTTCGTGTGCTCGATTTTGCCCATTTCTTTGCATTTCCTAGAATTCATTGTGAAGTATGTAATCTCTTAGGTTTGCATTCATTAGTTGTAGTAATCTTGTTACATGATTCACTTTGGTGCATATTGATTTTATCAGTCCTAATTCTTAGTTTTGCCCAGGAGTGCAAAAGGATAAGTGTGGGGGTATTTGATGAGCATTTTATTTCCCATTATTCCTTGCATTATTTTACTCCTATTATTGATACTTGTTTCCTATTTGACATTGTTTAGCTTGATTTAGTGATTTAGAGTTTATTGGACTAATATTCTGAATATTGTTTAATTTGGGATTATTTAGTCTAATTAATTCTATTTCTATTTTCAGGTCATATTTGGCACAAGGGCTTTTTGGACATTTTGGGAGCGAAGATTTAATTTTGGGAGTGAAGATTTAATGTTGGAAGAGAAGATATATGATGAAGTGAAGATTGTAATCTATCTTTAGGATTAGTTGAGATTTAGTTATATCTTTTAAGATTTAGATTTTATCTATAGGATTTTTTTAGATTTAATTTAGAGATAAGCTTTCCTTAGGATTTGGGCCCATGATTTAGGCCCGTTTTGTGATTTAGAAAGCCAAATTCGTGTAAACCCTTGGAGAGAGCTTCCATTCACGTTTTTTTTACATTCTCTCTCATAGAGAAGGCTTAGTTTTGCTCTCCAAGCTTGTGGTGGCTGCTAGGGTTTCTCTCTCTTCCCTTTTCTACACGTTTTTTGGTATTTTTCTTCATGGAAGGCTAAACTCTTAGGTTAAATCCCTTTGGTAATGTATCACATACTCTTGAGGTTTTGTTCTTAATGCTATTTCGTTTTTATTCACTGTTTTCATGCTTATTGATATGTTATGGTTCGCTTAGTTCCATTATATAGAGATAATCCATGTGTATGAATGCTTAATTTATGCAAACTCGTAAAAACTCCATGCTTTGGCTTTTAATGCTTAATTAGAGGTTTGGGTTTTGGGGTGAGAATTGAATTTTCGCTTAGTATTTAGTTCTCACGAGTTGGACAGTGAAGAGGAAAGAAATTGATCTTTTGTGACCGATGATAGAGTTGTGAACGCGAGCCAAAGGGGTTTATCCGCTTTTCCTTATCTGTTTCTTCGTTTTGATTTAATTGTGTTTTGATTTCAATTATTCAATATTCAATACAAAAAAAAAACCCCCCTGTTTTCTATGCATACTATGTGTTCGACCTTTTGCTTGATAAGATATTCCTTGGGAGACGACCTAGGAGTCACTTCCTAGTACTATACTTAAACTGTTTTTATTTGTATCGGGTACAGCCTCAATCACCTGTTCGGCCCAGTAGGGCTGACGTGGCTCTTAGAGGATAAGAAGGATGAGTTATTCACCCTTATCCTATACTAGAGAGCTCATGCTTATCCTGTAGCGATAGGATTTATTATTGGTTAACCCTACAAGCCCCCCAAGCTTGTATAGGCTCGAAGAGCCTGTGCTGAGCTTCTGAGGGAACATACCTGAAACCCTAGCTGTGATGAGCTATTTATAGGGTTTGGAGGAGGCTGATATGGGCCGTTTGGGCCCTGTATCAGAGCTGTGCTGAACCAGGACTCTGTGAGATAATATCGGAGGATTATGCTCCGAGAATCTCGTTAGGATCAGCTGAAGATCTCACGTCTAGGCTGTTGCGAGAATCTAGGAGAGATTTGCGGAAGGGATAAGAAGCCTCGGTGAGCCTGAGTTTATCCACAAGCCGAGGGTATGTCTCGGTCCTAGAGTCCCGAGCCTGATAGATTGGGGACCGATCATAAGGCTCGGTTCCATCAAGTCCGAGCATGACCCTCTGGTATGCTCGGAGTCCATGAGTCCGAGCGAAGGACTTTTATGATAGGTAAACCGAGTAAAATGCCCTTAGAGGGACCCTTTGGTGAGGCTCGGGTCTGTATATGGTTGGTAGACCCTACAAGCCCCCCAGCTCGTGAGATTTTGAAAGTCTGTGGCGAGGTTCTAAGAGTTGGTGGTGACATAAAACATTGTTTGCAGCTGAGAACTTTTTATTCGGAGGAGTGTCGTGGATGGTTAATTAGGACGTGTAAGGCTGTTCATAGTCAAGGCCCTTAATCGTGTATCGTCATGTACTGAGTTCAACGTCGAATTGAACTATTGTTTTTAGAGTCACGATGCTTTTAAGGAGACATCCTTTTATGCGCTTGCCATGGTGAAAGCCGAAAGGCTTGTGCCAAGGTATGCTGGCACGACTCAAACTGTTATTTGAGTTCGAGGTGTGCAAAGATTATCACCCATTGGATCGTAACGTTTACGAGGGATTGCTTGTCGGAATGACAACCTTAGCCGAGGTGTATTCCTCGATCCGCGATGTATTGGGCCAGATATGAGCCGAGAGGCTTTGAGCCGAGAGGCTAAGCCAAGTTATCGGGTCGCAATCCTCGTTTTCACTTGTAGCCTCGCCAATCTGGCCGGCTAACCGAGATCGTGGGCAAGTGCGTAAGAACATGATCCGAAGTGAGTGAGTTTAACATATGTCCTTAATAAGGAAGGTAAATTATCAATTTGTTGCCTCATGGGACGTGGTGGTCCTCTTTGGCACGACATTTGTGTCACATACTAGTCCCCTTACTCGGTAAAGCCTGAAAAGGCTTGTGTCGAGTTCATAAGGTCTGTGAAACGCTCGGGACCAAAGTAAGACATCTATTGTTGTTGTTCGAGGCACCCTCGGATTCGGTTTTTTTTTTCTGTTGTAGAGTCGGAGTCTGTTCCTTCCCCGAAGCAGCGAACATCGTGTTCGAGAATAGCCACTCAACCCGAAGAGTTGAAGGCTCGAATTACTTTCAAGACTCCGAGTCCATCCTATCCGCCGAGCAGTAAGCTTCATGGCCGAATAAGGTCACTCGAGTGGAAGTCATCGAAAGTTTATCGAGCTGATGAAGCGGCCGAGGATGCCGAGAAGGGAAAGAATGAAACCGAGGAGGCAAGGAAAGGACGACCGTTTCCCTTGTCGGAACTGTTTAGTTTACTTCAATTGTTGAACCCCTCTTGAATCCGAGTAATTAGGGCGAAGGCAAGCTGATAGATCATCATAATAATAAAGCTGAAGCAAACTTTTACTCCATTGCATAACCAACCCCCTTACTCGCTAAAGCCTGAAGAGGCTTGTGCCGAGTTAAGAAGTCCTTTGAGGTGTGATAGATGTTTTCCGCCAATTAGATCGTGTTCATCCAAGCCTCTTTGAGAGACTGTCGGATTCAGATCTGTGTAGGCGAATGCTGAGCGAAGATTGAATATTTGCGAGTTGTGGGTGTGGAATCAGCATTGTGTGGTTCCTCGGAAATGCTGGGATCCGACTTAGATCATTGGGTGTTGGCACTGCGGACAGTTCTACCATATAGGTAAGGTCGCGATGGTGCGCAAACCAAGGGAAAAGTGATCGACAATCGGTGTTAAGGACTTGAATTAAGTTGGGTCGTCATACTCGGACTCGAATTAACATAGGTCATCATGCTGGCAGATCCGATCGTTATGTTTGTACCTGAATCGCTGAGGTGAGGAATGTTGGATTGAAGTCTTCTGTTATTCCTTTCCAAATGAGCTCTGTCGAGCAGTTGACTTAGCTAGGGAATATGGTGCGAGGTTTCCACAGTCGTCTTATGAAGCCGAGGTAATGCATGGTTCCCGTTATCCTGAATGTATGAGATACCAATAGGGGGACGCTGCCGAGGGTCCGCGCGCAGTTGGCACATGTATTCGGAGTGGGGAACCAAGCACGAGGCTCTCTATACTCGGGGACAGGGTAAAAGAGGAAAATTTGGCGCGAGGGGTCCTTGCCGTTATCACCATGTTCCGAATAGTGACATAATTGTATTCACAAAGCTCGGAAAATAATTTGCCCATTGATGAAAATCTTGAAATGGGTGGTCTAGTAGCTCGGACCATGTACCTCGTATATGTGTACATAAAAATTAATTTTAGCGGTTGTCGTTTGACAATTTATAATAAGGGAATTTGCAATAATGAAAATTATTGGCAGGTGGATATAAAATATCATAATAGAAGTAGTGTGATTTAAGAATATCGCACGTAATAAATAGGATAATGAAAATTATTGGAGATTAAATGCTCGTAAATCCTGCAAGATTGTCTACGAAAAGATGCATGATGTATCATGCACAATAATTGTAGTGAATGACATTTATAAATATGTCAAAGCATTTAATGACAACAAATCAAATGATGAAAGCTTATCCATGAAAAACGACAATGCACAATTGTCGGAAACTGCCTAATGCCATTCGAAAGGCAATATGCCACGTACCAGCATGTATGAAAAATCATGAGTATAGTATAAGTGACATGTAAATGAGATTAAAAGAATACATAAAAGCATTAGGAGCACATATCAAAAGCATTGTATCAAGTAAATTAATATTAGCATGTGTTCGAGGTAATCACTTAAAATGCTAAGTAAATAAGAAAGTAATGTAGGAATGAGAATTCCTTCCCTGATTCAGTGTGGCGAGGCATGTCGTTTCCAAGCGAGTTTCGTTGAGTGGTTGACCCGGAACGAGAGACTCTATTGGGGAACACAATGCGAGGTTTCCACAATCGTCTTATGAATCCGAGGAGAGAAGAGTAGTGCTTGGTTCCCGATGTTCTGAATGTATGAGATACGAAAAGGGGACGCTGCCGAGGGTCCGCGCGCAGTTAGCACATGTATTCGAAGCAAGGAACCGTACACAGTCTTCTCTACGCTCGAAACACAACCCCCATCATCAATTGTCTTCACTGTGCTCGGAAAACGATTTGCCCATTGATGAGAATTTTGAAATGGGTCGCTCAGCTGCTCGGGCCATCATACGTGTACCTTGCATGTGTGTATGAAAACAATAATTAATTAGTTATTGTCGTTCAAGATTGACAATTTATAATATTTATTGGCAATTAATAAATGACATGTAATCAAATCAATCATGCGCTAATAAGTGATATTGACAATTGCATAATATGAGTAAAAATGTTACTTCCCTGTTTTTAGGAACGAGTTGTTGTTGTTGTTGTCCAACTTCTTTTTTTTTTTGGTTTGGGCCTGTTGAGGCCTTTTTTTTTTGGTTTGGGCCTGTTGGCCCGTTTAGGAGGAAACCCTAGCCCAAAGAGAGGTTCTGCAGCCCTGCAACTTGGAGGATTGTATGAAGGCGGCGGCGGGAATGTGATGGGCGAAGATAACGGCGTCGCCGTGGTCGTCGTTGGCTGTCGTGAATGAAGGAGGCGCGTTCGATGTGACTCGGTCTGCGACGGTGGCGGTGGCCACGGGACCAAGACCGGGAAACAGTGGAGACGCGAGCGGAGAGACTGATGCCCAGGTTGCAGCCCGGTGGCAGACAAGACGTGAGATCAGAAGATGGCGAACGTAGTGAGATCATGATGAATTATCGCATCGCTGTTTGTGCACCGTCGTCTGAGTTGTTGATGATGGCGGTTCGAGTTGCCGGCGGTTTGAAGGCGATGGTGGCTGCGTTAGAATCAAGTCATGCGGCGGAAGGGATGAAGAACATTCGTGGTTATTCCTTCGTGAAGAGAAGGGATGCACCAGTGGTAGAACCATGTGTGGATCCGTCATGTACTGCGTCGGATCCACCGTATGCAGCGGCGGTGATGCTCCGAGAGCCACGAACTCGACACCGTTTCGGCCTCCTTGGCGGTTCGATAGCTGCTCCCCCGTGCGATGGTTGAAGCAGTCGTTCGTGACAGGGGAGATCTGACTCGGGGCTGCTTCGGTGATGTGCAGTGGCTACGGTTTGAACCAAAACCGTGATGCTGGAATCCGGTCAGGCCCCGCCGCCAACACCTTTCTCTTCTCTTTTTTCTCTTTTCCGTGGTTATTTTATTTTTTTTTCTTTTTTTTTGGAATGTGGATGGTAATCAAAGTTTATCGATTCCCACAGACGGCGCCAATGTAGTGTCCCGGTATTGAAGGAACACCACGATGTGTGTTTGGGGTTGTTGCAGCTGACGAGGGTGACCCCGGTCCTACGTACCCCCAGTGATAAGGGGATCAAGCCACACGTAGTTCTTGAGAGTAGGGATGAGAGAACATACCTTAGCCCCTATAGCATGGCGATACTTATAGGGGAAGTTGTGTTGTGGTGCCTTATGGGCCTGTTTGGCCCAGTAGGGCTGACGTGGCTCTTAGAGGATAAGAAGGATGAGTTATTCACCCTTATCTTGTACTAGAGAGCTCATGCTTATCCTGTAGCGATAGGATTTATTATTGGTTAACCCTACAAAAGATATGGAGACATCATCTCTATGGCACTACTTTCCATGTATTTAGTGACCATAAGAGTTTGAAATATCTGTTTGACCAAAAAGAGTTGAACATGAGGCAAAGAAGGTGGATGGAGTTTTTGAAGGATTATGACTTTAAACTCCATTACCATCCGCGTAAAGCAAATGTAGTTGCGGATGCTTTTAGTCGGAAAGCAATCCACATAAGTGCAATGATGGTGAAGGAAGCAGCTTTGATCGAGGAATTCAGAGACTTGAGCTTGTTGACGCAAGTGGAACCATCAAGCATCAAGTTGGGAATGTTGCAGATCACAAATGAATTCTTGGAAAGAATTCGGGAGTTACAACAAGCAGATGAGGAGTTGATTGAAAAGATGAGATTAGGTTCAGAAAGGGAAGGAACCTGATTTCAAGATTGGGTTGGATGGAATCCTTCGTTTCAGAACAAGGATTTGCATAACAAAAGATCAGGAGGTTAGAAGATTAATTCTTGATGAAGCACATAAGAGTCGGATGAGTATGCATCCGCCTGGATCAACCAAAATGTATCAGGATCTGAAGAAAATGTTTTGGTGGTCTGGTTTGAAAAAGGATGTCGCGGAGTATGTGGCTTCATGTTTAACTTGTCAAAAAGCTAAGGTAGAACATCAGAAACCGGGAGGACAGTTGCAACCTTTAAGCATCCCTCAATGGAAGGAAATGTCAAACCCCGCTATGCTGGTTTCAAGTGGGGGAGAACTTAGTGGTTGGACCAGAAATTGTGCACCAGACAACTGAGAAGATCAAAATGGTTCAGGCAAAGATGAAAGCGGCTCAGAGTCGGCAGAAGAGTTATGCTGATAAGAGGAGAAAACCATGTGTTTCTTCGGATAGTTCCGATGAAAGGAATTAGTAGAGCCTTGAGAACCCGAAAGCTTTCACCTAAGTGTATAGTTCCATACCAAATCCTCAAGAGAGTTGGTCCTGTTGCCTATCAAATAGCTTTACCACCCTCTCTGTCAAATTTTCACAATGTCTTTCATGTTTCTCAGTTGAAGAAATATGTGCATGACCCATTGGTTGTTTTGAAAATTCAACCTGATGAACTAGCTTTAAAGGAGAACCTTACCTTTGAAGCCAGACCAGTCCGGATAGAAGATCGTGAAGTTAAGTAGCTCAGGGGAAAAGAGATACCTTTAGTTAAGGTTATATGGGAGAATGCTGACGTGTCTGAAGCCACATGGGAATTAGAGGAGAAGATGCGTCAAGAGCATCCTGAGTTGTTTATGTAAGTTAGAATTTCGGGGACGAAATTCCTTTTAAGCGGGGGAGTAGTGTAACACCCGTAATTTTCGTCTCTCGAATAATAAGGAAATTAATAATAAAGTTTTATTATTAATTTATATAAATTCTCTAAGTTATGTTTTGTATTTAATTAGCCTTGAAATATAAAAATACGGATATTGCATTTTAGTCCTTGGATTAGGACCTAAATGTAATATTAGAAAGGTTCTTAGACGGAAAGGTTTAAAAAGTATTAATTTTTAAATTTTACACTGATCTAACCGGTTAGTAATGCCCTGTAACCAGTTACACGATTAACCCAGAAACTGGGTTAGTGCGTTTTGATGAGTAATCACTTGATTAATCCACGAATTTGCCACGAAATCAGCCTAAGATTTGTGGAGAACACGCGTCCTCTTGCATGCCAACCTAATCACGCTATATAAGCCAGTGTTGTTGAAGGATTTGGGGTTGATTTTGCTGAGTTTGGTGTTGGGAGGCTCTGTTAGGGTTCCTAATTCGTCGGGCGTAATTCTTCTTCGTCTTTGAGTGTTGAAGAGCGAGTGATACACCTCCACAAAGCATGAATCAAGGGCTTTGTTTTGACATAAAAATCGTGAGCAGAGAGTTCTTGTGTGAGGATGAATCAATCCAAGAAGTTGAAGCTGTCAACACTGTCCCTGTGTTCGTGGAGCTGTCTTTGAGCTTCGATTTAGAGCTTGAGGTTCTTGTGGATTGTTTGCCAAAATCAGTGATTTCACTCATCAAACACGACTTATAGGTATGGGAGAAGTATACCTTATACTAGATTGAGACTAAAATCGTGTGTTTTAGGATTTGAGTCAACAAAGACTCAAAAGGGCATTATGTGACAAGGTTAAAAGGGCTTGGAGGCCAATTCTGTGACTCAATCCTTGTTGAGCAAGTTTGACAATCTGCATGCAAGTGATTTTGATGATTAAATCATAATCTAAATGCTTATTACGAGTTTTGTGGTATTAAGTTGTGTTTATGATGGTTTTTATGCAATTTAATACTCTAAATTGAGTGCATGCAAATGAAATATGTTTTTGTGGTTGAACATGTTTAAATTAAGGTATGTGAACTCTATTGATTGTTGAAACTCTGGTACGTACTTTCATCCCAAGTTGACACTCTGCACACACCTGTTGACTGGGGAAACCCTGCTTTTCCCAACTGGAACTGCGGAAACACCATAAAGTCATATATTAACACTTGATCTTCTCTTGGGCTCCTGGTTCCATAATCTTGAGCACTTAGAGGGTTAAGAACATAGTGTTCAAGGACACTACATTGGCGCCGTGTGTGGGAACGAATAATCAGTATCCCCACCACTCACCGCACTAATGGCAAATGATAATGACAACAACCAAGGAGACCTCCGTCGTCGCCTTAGGGGAAGGCCACCAAAGAACGCTGGACCAAGGAATGTTGGTGGAAGGAATGTAAGGGACAGACTTGCCCCTGGAGGACCCCCTGAGGGCAACCAGGTTGTAAATCCCCAGGATCCTCCAGTTGTCCAGCCTACTGATCCAGTTGTTCCGGAGGTCCAAGCGCCAGCCACCGTCCCAACGGTTGTTGAAGGTCACGAACGACGATCTCAGCCGCGTCGCGTTTCTGATGGCCATGTGTCGGAATGGCGTGACACAGCGGATTCTGGGCCACATCAATCTAGGAGGGCCCCTGCTGGATCACGAACTGGGGAGGACCGACGAGTCGAACGTCACGCTCGCGATAACTCCCGAGCCGAGCGATCTGATAGGGGAGTACCACAGTTTGCTCGAGGCCGCTTTGGAACGCTTCAGGGTGGCTAACGTTCCGGATCTCAAGGAAGATCCTACATGACAACCTCTTCGGCCAGGAGGAGAGAGGAGTCAATTATGGAAATACTGAGAACCCAGACTTCATTGATTGAAAAGCAAAACCAGGCTATTGCTACTCTACAGCAGCAGAGCATGGCTAGACTTGCCGAGCAAGGCCCTCGCGCGGCTTTCGGCAACCCAATTAACCTTCCCTCACCGCCACCCCTAAATTTGAATGTGACTCCCGAACCGGCAGTTACAGAACCCCATCATGGACACCCCTTTACAGCAGCAATTATGGCATTTCGGACTCCACAAACTTATATGGGCCATCAGAATGTCTCCCGGTACAATGGGACGACCGATCCGATGGATCACATTGCATCTTACGAGTCTTCCATGATGTTTTATGGAGGAGAGGATGAAATGAAATGCCGAGCTTTCTCAATGACGTTAGGCCCGGCGCCGTTGAGATGGTTCAACTCCCTACCAGCTAACTCCATTAGTTCTTGGGCTGAGCTTAGAAGAGTTTTCCTGAATCGATATACAGCCAGCATAGCACAGCCCAAATCAGACCATTCATTAGCTGGAGTTGCACAAAGACCTGGCGAGTCTTTACGCGACTATCTGGCTCGGTATCAGCAAGAGGCCAGTGGCATGTCTGGTTTGCAGTCGGGGGTATCCGTCCTTCTGCTTACCCAAGGACTGCAAGATGGAGATTTCAAGGATTGTCTGATCGGGGAACCACCTAGTAACATGGCGGAACTGAGAGAAAGGTCCAGGAAATATGTTAATTTAGAGGAGTTCCGAAGGATTAGCACTGCAGCAAGGAGTGCCGAAGGATGACATGAGCAACGTCCTCGCCAAAACGAGGCTCGTCAGAATGATCGTTTCCGAGATAAGGGAAGGAAAGATAAGAGAGAACAAGAGAGAGGAGAAAAACTGCCTCCCAAAGGCAAGTATGATGAATATACCCAGTTAATAGTCCCGAGGAGTCAAATCCTTCGTGAGACTATGCATACAGAGATGCGTAACATCACTCGACCACCAGCCTTAAGAAAGGCGGCCCAAAAGGATAGGACGAAGTATTGCGATCATCATGGCGGATGGGGGCATACCACCGACCAATGTATCCAACTGAAGGATTTGATTGAAGAGATGGTAAGGGATGGTAAGCTTCAACACTATATTGGAGAAGCGTCGCGCAAGCGTTCCAGAAGGAAAAGCCCTTCGCCCCCCAGAACTGAACAGAAGAGGAATAAAAGCCCTTCACCACCAGCGGGCGGAGCCCCTATCTAGCAATCCGGGAAAGGCAACGATTTCCTCATTGGCACCATTGCTGGAGGATTTGCTGGTGGTGGGGAAAAGAAGTGCGATCGCAAGAAGTATGTGGGACAAGTTCTCTCGGTGGCAAGCCGACCGATACAAAAACCCAGAAAGAAAAGTGTGGTCATCAGTTTTAGCGATGAGGATTTTGAAGACATCCTATAGGACCACAATGACCCAATGGTCGTCACGGCAAGGATTGGAAACTACGGAGTAAGAAGGATTCTCGTCGATCAAGGGAGTTCGGCGAACATCATGTTTTTGGATTTGTTCAAAAAATTGAAGTTGAAAAGGTCCGATCTCACCCCGTTCGAGGGAAGCTTGATCGGCTTCATGGGACATTCAATTGTTCCTTTAGGCCATATCCACCTCCCAGTGACCATGGGGGAACCACCTTCTGCTCGGACTGAAATGGTGAAGTGGTTAGTTGTCCAGGCTCCCTCGGCGTACAATGCTATCTTTGGCCGAACGACACTCCAGTCCTTCGGCGCCGTTGTTTCGACGGTACACATGGCCATGAAATTCCCGGGGTCGGATGACAATGTAGTAACAGTGCGGTCCGAACAGGAGTTGGCTCGGAAGTGCTACAACATCAGCTTGGGGAAGCTAAAGCTGGATGATGAGAAAGTGATGCAGGAACCGTTGAACAAAGGAAGTGTCAACTTGGCTGATCTCGACGTAAGAGAGGAGGATGAAACTAGACCGACCCCTCAGGGGGAGTTCAAAAAGGTAATCCTAGGCCCCGAGCCATCTCGTTGCGTCAAGATCGGAGTTGGCCTATCTGAGGAACTAGAAAAGGAGCTTGCTGAATTATTAATGGAAAATAAGGACTTGTTTGCCTGGACTTCGGCAGACATGCCGGGAATCGATCCTAACTTCATCTGCCACAAGTTAAGTGTGTATCCTGGCGCTAAGCCAGTGTGTCAAAAAAAGAGAAGGGTCGGAATCGAGAAGACGCAGGCGACGGATGAGAAAGTAGCCGAGCTATTGGAAGCAGGGTTTATCAGAGAGGTAGTGTACACTGATTGGTTGGCCAATCCCGTGTTAGTCAAGAAATCCAATGGGAAGTGGAGGATGTGCATCGACTACACAGATTTGAACAAGGTTTGCCCCAAGGACCAGTACCCACTTCCTTGCATTGATAAACTGGTGGATAGCTCGGCAGGTTATCAAAGGCTATCCTTTATGGATGCTTACTCGGGGTACAATCAGATCCCAATGTACCCCCCGGATCAGGTAAAAACCTCGTTTATCACAGAAAACGCCACATATTGTTACAATGTGATGCCGTTTGGGTTGAAGAATGCTGGGGCAACTTACCAGCGGATGATGAACAAGGTGTTTGGTCCTCTGATTGGGCCGAGGATGGAGGTTTATATAGACGATATGATTGCAAAAATCTTAAAGGAGGAAGATCATGCTAAAGATTTGAAGGAAATCTTAGGAAGGATCCGGCAATTCAATATGAGATTGAACCCGGAAAAATGCACATTCGGAGTTCCGGCAGGGTCCTTCCTCGGATTCATGCTTACTGAGCGCGGAATCGAGGCAAATCCAGAAAAGTGTCGAGCTATTCTGGAGATGAAGAGTCCGTCGGATATCAAGGGTGTACAGCAACTGACGGGTCGGGTTGCAGCTCTCTCAAGGTTTCTATCTCAATCATCTAGGAAGGCCCTTCCCTAGTACAAGCTGTTGAGGAAGGAGAAGGAAAAGGCGTTTGAATGGGATGAAGCATGCGAAAAGGCCTTTACTGAGCTTAAGCATTATTTGGCATCACCTCCAATTTTGTCTAGTCCGAACAATGGTGAAACTCTTTTCCTGTACTTATCAGTGGGAGACTCGGTGATCAGTTCGGTTTTGGTTCGGGAGGAATCTGGTAAAGTGTTGCCCATCTATTTTGTTAGCCGAGCTCTCCAGGGACCAGAGTTGAGATATCAAAAAGTGGAGAAATTAGCTTTCTGCTTGATTGTTACTGCCAGACGACTGCGCCAGTATTTCCAAAGCCACCATATCACGGTCAGAACCGCCCAGCCGATCCGTCAAATATTGCAGAAACCTGATTTGGCTGGAAGGATGATAACCTGGGCAATTGAGCTTTCCGAGTTTGAAATCACTTTTGAACCAAGAAAGGCGATGAAGTCTCAGGCTTTGGCTGATTTCCTTACCGAGTTTACTGAGCCATTGACGAGCTCAACCTCGGATTGGAACATTTATGTGGATGGATCAAGTAACAAACTTGGAGCGGGGGCAGGAATAATTTTGGAGAACTCCGAGTGAGTCACCCTCGAGTACTCTTTGAAGTTCGGATTTTCAACGTCGAACAATCAAGCGGAGTATGAAGCCGTTTTGGCAGGATTGAGGATGGCAAAAGACGTGGGGGCCCAAGAGGTAAAAATTTTTAGTGATTCTCAGTTGGTGGTTTCACAGGTCAAGGGCGAGTTTCAGGCTAAGGAACCTATCCTTCAAAAATACTTGGAAAAGGTAAATTTCCGATCCTCCGAATTTATGAAGGTCGAAATCTACCACATTCCGAGGGAAAGTAATAGCCGAGCGGATATTCTTTCCAAACTCGCATCAACAAAAAAGTCTGAAAACAACAAAACTCTGATTCAAGAAATGGTGCATGGACCTAGTGTTGTCCTCTCCATTTCAGTGGATCCGAGCTGGATCACTCCAATTGTAGGTTACTTGGAACAAGGGATTGTGCCAACTGATCCGGTCGAGGCCAAGAAACTCGTCAGAAAAGCATCGCAGTTTGCCCTTGTAAGTGGAGTCCTGTTTCGCCGAGGGGTTAGCGGCCCAATGCTCAGATGTTTGGACCCTGCCGAAGCAAAACAAACGCTGGAGGAAGTTCACGGGGGGGGGGGGGGGGGTTGGAAGTCATCATGTTGGGGGGAAATCACTAGCTAAAAAGATCCTAAGGGCAGGATACTACTGGCCGACCCTTCAACAATATGCAATCCACCATGTGAAGAAATGTGAGAAATGTCAGTTCCCCAGTGATGTATATCAGAAACCCCCTGAGGAACTCCTGATCGAGGCCGTACCCGATACAAATAAAAACAGTTTAAGTATAGTACTAGGAAATGACTCCTAGGTCGTCTCCCAAGGAATATCTTATCAAGCAAAAGGTCGAACACATAGTATGCATAGAAAACAGGGGGGGTTTTTTTGTATTGAATATTGAATAATTGAAATCAAAACAGAATTAAATCAAAACGAAGAAACAGATAAGGAAAAGCGGATAAACCCCTTTGGCTCGCGTTCACAACTCTATCATCGGTCACAAAAGATCAATTTCTTTCCTCTTCACTGTCCAACTCGTGAGAATTAAATACTAAGCGAAAATTCAATTCTCACCCCAAAACCCAAACCTCTAATTAAGCATTAAAAGCCAAAGCATGGAGTTTTTACGAGTTTGCATAAATTAAGCATTCATACACATGGATTATCTCTATAGAATGGAACTGAGCGAACCATAACATATCAATAAGCATGAAAACAGTGAATAAAAACGAAATAGCATTAAGAACAAAACCTCAAGAGTATGTGATACATTACCAAAGGGATTTAACCTAAGAGTTTAGCCTTCCATGAAGAAAAAATACCAAAAAACGTGTAGAAAAGGGAAGAGAGAGAAACCCTAGCAGCCTCCACAAGCTTGGAGAGCAAAACTAAGCCTTCTCTATGAGAGAGAATGTAAAAAAACGTGAATGGAAGGTCTCCCAAGGGTTTACACGAATTTGGCTTTTTAAATCACAAAACGGGCCTAAATCATGGGCCCAAATCCTAAGGAAAGCTTAATCTCTAAATTAAATCTAAAAAATATCTTATAGATAAAATCTAAATCTTAAAAGATATAACTAAATCTCAACTAATCCTAAAGATAGATTACAATCTTCACTTCATCATATATCTTCTCTTCCAAAATTAAATCTTCATTCCCAAAATGTCCAAAAAGCCCTTGTGCCAAATATGACCTGAAAATAGAAATAGAATTAATTAGGCTAAATAATCCCAAATTAAACAATATTCAGAATAATAGTCCAATAAACTCTAAATCACTAAATCAAGCTAAACAATGTCAAATAGGCAACAAGTATGAATAATAGGAGTAAAATAATGCAAGGAAAAATGAGAAATAAAATGCTCATCAAATACCCCCACACTTATCCTTTTGCACTCCTGGGCAAAACTAAGAATTAGGACTGAGAAAATCAATATGCACCAAAGTGAATCATGTAACAAGATTACTAAAACTAATGAATGCAAACCTAAGAGATTACATACTTCACAATGAATTCTAGGAAATGCAAAGAAATGGGCAAAATCGAGCACACGAAGAAAATAAGGACCAAAGAATCAAGGCATTCATGAACATCATCCAATTATTTCAAATATGCAAAGAAAACCAATGACATCAAGAGGGTAGTCACAAAGATGATAGAAACTCACAAGGATCACTCAATAGTGTTTACACTCAAGTGTTTAAGGTTAATCAGTGTTTACACTCAAGGCACATCATGAAAAACAAACACAACCATAAGCTTGACAAGCCTCTAACATCAACAATCAATACACATGCACATTAAGATCAAAAGGTCTTTTCAGGGTTGTAATGGGGCCAAGGGCAAGGTAGGATAAAAATATGGGAAATGTAGCTAAAACCCAGGGAATAGAGGAGCAATGGGGAACAAGTAAAAAAAATAAGCACAATCCACCCCAGAATAAAATGGTAAACATAACAACAACCTCTAATTCCAATCCTCCATGCCTCAATCAACCTTTTATTCCATTTTTTTCTTTTTTTTTCTTCTTCTTCTTTTTCTTTTTCTTTTTCTTTTTTTTTTTGAATTGCATTACATTGCAGAACTTCATGAACGAAAGAAAAGAAGAAACAATAAAAATGGCATAATGAGATAAAGCCATAATTACATCACTGACCATAGAGGCAAAACCCAGAACTCACAAGAGATGAAGAACAAAGCACCCTCGCTTACTTAATACCCATTCCCAAAACAATTCCAAAGCTCCAACATTCCCTAAGGTTAGGACAATCATGGTTTTTCAGTCATAGGCTTGTAATGAGCTAAAGAACAAAGAAAAGGGATATAAAGGCTCAAAGGGGCTATCAAAGGATAAATTCATTCAAGGTAGGCTCATATGGCTAGTGGCTTATTCAAGAAAAAACAATGCCTAAATCATTTCAAAATGTGCATGGGAATATCAAGTATCAACAAGAGTCAAGTCAAGTTCTAGAGTGCAAGTAATCCAGAGTGCAATCACACATGAAAGAAAAATTAGGTGGCATATATAGCAATCCACCCACAATTAAGGCTCAAATCCTCACAAAAGGGACAATTCTATCACAGTGTTACCACCTCTTAATTATCAAAAGCAACTTTACACACAAAAATGCATGAATTCAGACACAAGATACCAAGACTCTACTAAAATGAAGCAAAAACATGCAAGAAAATGCCCAAAACTTAGCAAAACCTAAAAAATCAAAGCAAAAATATGCAACCTAAACTACTCTCCCCCCACACTTAAATCACACATTGTCCTCAATGGAACACAAATAGCAGAATCAGACAGATATAGACAAGTGCAATAAAAAGAGTAAGGAAGGAGAAAAGAAGACTCCCGAAATCATGATGGGTCAAAAATGGGGTCGACCAATGAGGCCTCCTCCACAGGTGCATCATCCAAAGAAGGGGAGGTTAGGAAAGGCTTGAGTCGGTGGCCATTGACTTTGAAGCTCTTGTCTGTGGACTCACTCTTGATCTCCACAGTGCCATAAGGAAACACCTGGGTGACTACAAACGGTCCAATCCATTTAGAGCGGAGCTTTCCACTCATGAGTCCAAGCCTAGAGTTGTAGAGCAACACTTTTTGACCAACCAAGAACTCCTTTCTGCAAATTGAGCTATCATGGAGCTTCTTGGTCTTCTCTTTGTAGAACTTGGAATTCTCATAGGCCTCCAAACGGATCTCATCTAGCTCACTCAACTGCAGCTTCCTCTCCTCACCCGCTTGATCAAGAGCTAAGTTACATTGCTTCACAGCCCAATATGCACGGTGCTCTATCTCCACAGGTATGTGGCATGCCTTACCAAAAACAACCCGATAAGGTGACATCCCTATGGGTGCCTTGTAAGCAGTCCGATGGGCCCATAGAGCATCCTCCAATCGTGTGCTCCAATCCTTTCTATTAGGCTTCACCATCTTCTCCAAAATCCGCTTGATCTCTCTGTTTGAAATCTCAGCTTGCCCATTGGTTTGGGGGTGATATGGTGTAGAAACTTTGTGCACAACCCCATACTTCTTGAGCAAAGCTTGCATGGATCTATTGCAGAAGTGTGTGCCTTGATCACTGACTATGGCTCTAGGTATGCCAAACCTGCAAAGGATATTAGTCCTGACAAAATCTACAACAACCTGAGCATCATTAGTCCTGGTGGCCTTAGCTTCCACCCATTTGGATACATAATCCAAAGCAAGTAAGATATAAAAACCAAAAGAAACAGGAAAGGGACCCATGAAATCTATACCCCAGACATCAAACACCTCACAGAACAACATAGGTTGTTGCGGCATCTGTTGCCTCCAAGATAGGGCGCCTCCTGCTCTTTGACATTGCTCACATGAGCTGCAGATTTTGCTTGCATCCTTCAAGATGGTAGGCCAATAAAATCCAGAATCCAGCACCTTTCGTGCTGTCCTTTGAGTGCCAAGGTGGCCTCCAACTGGTGAAGCATGGCAAAATTGGAGAACCGATTGGATCTCCTGGTCTGGAATGCACCTGCGAATGACCTGATCACTTCAAAAACGCCACAAATAGGGGTCATCCCATACATAATACTTGGCATCGCTCTTCAATTTGTCTCTTTGAGCTTTGGATGCAAAGGGTGGAAAAACAGATGCAACTATATAATTTACAATATCAGCAAACCAAGGAATAAGGGGAGGGGGATGTGAAACATGCAAAACTAAAAACTGCTCATCCGGGAAGTCATCCCGGATAGGAAATGCATCCTCCTCTCTCTCTATTCTACTCAAGTGGTCTGCGACAAGGTTATGTGCACCACTCCGATCCTGAATCTCAAGATCAAACTCCTGGAGGAGCAACATCCATCTAATTAACCTAGGTTTGGAATCTGTCTTTTTCAAAAGATACTTCAGGGCAGCATGATCAGTATACACCACAACCTTAGAACCTAACAGATATGATCTAAACTTATCAAGTGCAAAGACAATGGCTAACAGCTCTTTTTCAGTTGTGGTGTAATTAACTTGTGCTGAATCTAAAGTCCTAGATGCATAATAAATCACATGAGACATCTTACCAACCCTTTGGGAGAGAACTGCTCCCAAAGCATAATTCGAGGCATCGGTCATGAGCTCAAATGGGAGAGTCCAGTCAGGTGGTTGGATGATGGGAGTGGTGGTGAGTGCTCTCTTTAACTCATCAAATGCTTTCTTGCATTGGTCTCCAAACTCAAATGCGGTATCCTTTTGAAGCAAGTTGGATAGTGGAAGGGCTATCTTGCTAAAGTTCTGAATAAACCTGCGATAGAAACCTGCATGGCCAAGAAAAGAACGCACCTCTCGCACGCAAGAGGGGTAAGGCAAATGTGATATTACATGCAGCTTAGCAGGGTCAACCTCTATGCCCTTATGCGAAATAATGTGCCCTAAGACTATGCCTTGTTCTACCATAAAATGACATTTTTCAAAATTCAAGACAAGGTTAGTCTCAATGCACCTATTAAGCACCTTAGACAAACTATCAAGACATGCATCAAAAGAGGAACCATATACACTAAAATCATCCATGAAGACCTCTATGCAATGCTCAAGTAAGTCATTAAAAATACTCATCATACATCTTTGAAAAGTGCCAGGAGCATTGCATAGGCCAAAAGGCATCTTCCTATAAGCAAATGTACCAAAAGGACAGGTAAATGTAGTCTTATGTTGGTCCTCTGGTGCAATACAGATTTGGAAATAACCAGAGAAACCATCTAAGAAGCAATAGTGAGATTTACCTGCCAGGCGCTCCAACATCTGATCAATGAAGGGAAGAGGAAAGTGATCCTTGCGGGTCGCCTGGTTGAGCTTCCTATAATCAATGCAGACTCTCCAACTGTTCTGCACTCTAGTGGGAATCAGCTCATCCTTCTCATTTTTGACAACTGTCACCCCAGACTTCTTGGGAACTACTTGAACCGGGCTTACCCAAGTGCTGTCTGAAATGGGGTAGATAATGCCAGCTTGCAGCAGCTTGGTGACCTCTTTCTTCACCACATCAAGAATCTGGGGGTTCAACCGTCTCTGGGGTTGTCTCACTGGTTTAGCCCCATCCTCCAATAAAATCCGATGCATGCACATGGAGGGGCTAATACCAGGTATGTCTGCCAAAGTCCATCCTATTGCCCTTTTGTTTGCTCTAATCACATCCAGCAGTTGCTTCTCTTGATCAACAGAAAGGGAGGTAGAGATGATCACTGGAAGTTTCTGCTCAGCCTCCAAGTAAGCATATTTGAGATGAGGAGGAAGGGGCTTCAGGTCCAATAAAGGTGCCTGCATCACAGATGGAACTAAAGGAGCAGCAGAATTGGATTCTGCCGCCTGCACCTGAACAAATGGATTACACTCATGCATAACAGAAATGGGGTTAGGGTTAGCATGATCTGAATCTATATCATATGAATCAACAGATGCAGTAGCAAAATTTAAAAACTGGTCAATTTCAATGCATGCAGTGCACATTTCGGAATCAGAACATGCAGAACAAGTAAATGAGCTAGTGAAAGATGGCAAATCATAATCATGCAAAAAGTCTAGAACATGCTCATCAATCAGATCATCAATCAAGTCAACATGAAAGACAGAGTGGTCATCATAAAAATGTTTCATAGCATCAAAAATATTGAATCGAACCACACTGTCATCAAATTCCATGGAAAGTGTACCTGCATGCACATCTATCTTGGTTCGGGCTGTTTTCAAAAATGGTCTCCCTAATATGATAGGGACAGCACTACGAGAGGTGTCCTCTTCCATATCAAGAATATAAAAATCAGCAGGAAAGATAAGCTCTTCAACCCGAACCAAGACATCCTCTATCAAACCTGCGGGGTAGGCAGTAGATCTATTTGCCAAATGAATAACCACACCCGTAGGTTGAAGAGGTCCAAGTGAAAGAGATTTGAAAACAGACATAGGCATAACATTAATAGATGCTCCTAAATCTAGCAAAGCATTCTCAAATTTAGTATTACCTATGATACAAGGCACAGAGAAAGTTCCAGGATCCTTACACTTTTCAGGAATATGAGGGACGGGTTTACCTATAAGAGCAGAGACATTTCTTCCCATGCTGATCCTCTCATTGCCCTTGAGCTTTCGTTTGTGTGTGCATAGATCCTTCAAGAACTTTGCATACCTTGGAATTTGCTTGATTGCATCAAGAAGGGGTATGTTGACTTCCACCTTCCTGAATGTGTCAAGTATCTCTTTGTCAATCTCTTCCATTTTCTTGCTTTGAGTCACCCCCCTTGGTGGGAAAGGAAGAGGAATGGGGGGTGGTTGTTGGGCAGCAGCAGGTGTTGTGCTTGTGGAAGGCTGAGCTGGAGGGGATTTTCTGGTACTTGTGTGCTCACTCTCCTCGACCATTTGGCTCTTCTTGTTGGTTGAAACTAGATCATCTTTGTTGAGGTCAGATTCTGGTGTGGGTGTGACAATCTGCTTCCCTGACCTTAGACTAATGGCATTCACATTCTGGTTTGGATCGATCACTGTTTGGGATGGCAACTTGGTAGAATTCTGAGATTGCATAGTGTTGATTGCTGTTGCCATCTGTCCCATCTGATTGGTCAAAGATTGAATGGAGGCCTCTTGTCTTTGAATGGATGCTCTAGTTTCCTGTTGGAATTGGAGATTTTGCATGGTCATCTGTTTCATCAGCTCTTCCAATGAAGGCTTCTGCTCAGTAGTAGGAGCTGGTGGTGCAGAATTAGCCTGTTGTTGTCTCTGTTGCTGGACTGGAGGAGGTACATATGGTGGTCTAGAATTGTTCTGAAATTGAACCTGTGAAGGTTGCTGCTGATCAGACCATATCAGGTTGGGATGGTTCCTCCAACCAGGGTTGTATCTATTGGTAGAGAGATCAAAGTTCTGTGGCTGCTGGTTTCTACTGTTGAAGATGTTGGCGGCATATGCCTCAAGTTGGTCAGCACCAGTCGTTGGTTGCTGCTGCACAGAAGGGCATGCATCTGTGGGGTGCTCAGCGGATGTGCATATGCCACATAATCTAGCAGGCAGGGACAACTTCTTCTGGTTGATGGCCAATTGAGTGACCAAAGTTGTAAGTGAATCTATCTTCTGTTCAAGCTTCTCAACCTTACCAGAACTTGTGCCAACATCATTCACTCCTCTCACTATGATTGCATCGTTGTTGCCCCTTGCATGGAATTGTTGACAATTGGAAGCCATCTTCTCAATCTTGACTCTGGCTTCTAAAGGTGTCATGTCTCCTAGGGCACCACCACTGGCAGCATCAAGCATGTTTCTCTCCATGAGGTTGAGACCTTCATAGAAATATTGAATAAGCAACTGCTCTGAGATCTGATGGTGGGGGCAGCTCGCACACAGTCTGTTGAATCTCTCCCAATACTCGTAGAGACTTTCTCCACTTTGTTGCCTGATGCCTGATATATCCTTTCGGATTGCTGTTGTTCTGCATGCAGGGAAGAATTTCTCCAAAAATGCCCTCTTCAGGTCATCCCAGACTGTGATAGAACCAGGGGCCAGATCGTACAACCAATCCTTGGCTAGCCCCTCTAGGGAGTGTGGGAATGCCTTAAGACAAACATGATCCTCTTGCACATCATGTGGTTTCATAGTAGCACAGACAATATGGAACTGCTTGAGATGTTTATGAGGATCCTCACCTGCAAGACCATTAAACTTGGGCGACAAATGAATTAGTCCAGACCTTAGCTCATACGGGTCATCGGGATACTGGATGCACAAATCTTCAATAGTGAAATCAGGTGCAGCCAGCTCCCTCAATGTCCTCTCACGTGGTGGAGGTTGAGCCATATTTTCAGAATAATCAGAATAAGAATCAGAATTTATAGGAATGGAAGAAAAAGAAGCAGACTCACTATGTAAAGACTCAATAGACTCACTACCTATGGACTGGTTCCTATTTTGTCTAACTAGTCTGTGATAAGTTCTATCAATTTCAGGGTTATATGGATGCAAGTAGCTTGGGTTGCCCCTAGTCATGTACTGAACAGAACACCATTAAGCATAGCAAACTGTCACTAATATACATGACCAAAATAGGCAACAAAATTTTTTATTTTTTAAAATTTTTTTCTTTATTTTTTTCAGCACCCTAAAATCATGAAAACATACCACAAAAAGTTTGAGGACAAAAGTCAAAAGGGAACCAAGTCAAACAATTAAATCAGAGACCAAAAACTAAGAAAATAAAACTTGTAAAATAAAAAAGAAATAGTAAAACGGCTTTTTCAGGATCCAGACGAAGGAGTTTTCTGAAGAAGTGAGAAAAATCAGATTATTCAGAAAATTCCCTTCGATTTGATATAAAATTCGTCAAATTCCGAGTTACGGGTCAAAAGTTGCGACGATTTGAAGAAAGTGCTGCTAAAACTTGGAAAATTTTTCTGGAACTCACAACCAGTGATGATCTGAGTGATCGTGGTGCCTCAAAACCTTTTTATATGATAAAAGTAGTGTGGATATAAATTTTCGTGCAAAAATTCCACCCACAACTATGTGAACTAGCAACCACAGAATCAATCAAATACACTAATTGCAACAAAATAGCAAAACAGCAAACAGTGCAACTTCAACCGGTTATCAGAATTGACTACTAGACCCTAAATCAGACACGACACACTATAATAACTATACTAACTACGACACTAACTAACTACTAATGACCTTTGGCAAGAACCGATACTCCCCGGCAACGGCGCCAAATTTGATCGAGGCCGTACCCGATACAAATAAAAATAGTTTAAGTATAGTACTAGGAAGTGACTCCTAGGTCGTCTCCCAAGGAATATCTTATCAAGCAAAAGGTCGAACACATAGTATGCATAGAAAACAGGGGGGGGGGGTTTTGTATTGAATATTGAATAATTGAAATCAAAACAGAATTAAATCAAAACGAAGAAACAGATAAGGAAAAGCGGATAAACCCCTTTGGCTCGCGTTCACAACTCTATCATCGGTCAGAAAAGATCAATTTCTTTCCTCTTCACTGTCCAACTCGTGAGAATTAAATACTAAGCGAAAATTCAATTCTCACCCCAAAACCCAAACCTCTAATTAAGCATTAAAAGCCAAAGCATGGAGTTTTTACGAGTTTGCATAAATTAAGCATTCATACACATGGATTATCTCTATAGAATGGAACTAAGCGAACCATAACATATCAATAAGCATGAAAACAGTGAATAAAAACGAAATAGCATTAAGAACAAAACCTCAAGAGTATGTGATACATTACCAAAGGGATTTAACCTAAGAGTTTAGCCTTCCATGAAGAAAAAATACCAAAAAACGTGTAGAAAAGGGAAGAAAGAGAAACCCTAGCAGCCTCCACAAGCTTGGAGAGCAAAACTAAGCCTTCTCTATGAGAGAGAATGTAAAAAAACGTGAATGGAAGGTCTCCCAAGGGTTTACACGAATTTGGCTTTTTAAATCACAAAACGGGCCTAAATCATGGGCCCAAATCCTAAGGAAAGCTTAATCTCTAAATTAAATCTAAAAAATATCTTATAGATAAAATCTAAATCTTAAAAGATATAACTAAATCTCAACTAATCCTAAAGATAGATTACAATCTTCACTTCATCATATATCTTCTCTTCCAAAATTAAATCTTCATTCCCAAAATGTCCAAAAAGCCCTTGTGCCAAATATGACCTGAAAATAGAAATAGAATTAATTAGGCTAAATAATCCCAAATTAAACAATATTCAGAATAATAGTCCAATAAACTCTAAATCACTAAATCAAGCTAAACAATGTCAAATAGGCAACAAGTATCAATAATAGGAGTAAAATAATGCAAGGAAAAATGGGAAATAAAATGCTCATCAACTCCGTTCACTTTCATCTCCATATCCCTTCTATCAGTGGGGAATGGATTTAATCGGACCGTTCCCTACCGCACCAGGACAAATCAAGTGGGTGATAGTGGCCATTGATTATTTCACAAAGTGGGTTGAAGCTGAGCCGCTTGCTACCATTTCATCAGCAAAGGTTCAGAAGTTCTTCGAGAGACAGGTCGTAGCTCGATTCGGAGTTCCACAAGTGGTAGTAACAGACAATGGAACCCAATTTGCGGCAAAGGCATTCAAGGATTTGGTCAACGCTCTGAGCATTAAGCACTATTTTTCCTCAATCGAGCATCCCCAGACTAACGGGCAAGTAGAATCCGTTAACCGATCCATCATTCAGGGAATCAAAAGAAGACTCGAAGGTGCGAAGGGGAATTGACTGGAAAACTTGTATGAGGTACTTTGGTCGTATCGCACAACCATACAAACCTCAACACGAGAAACACCTTATCGGCTCACTTATGGGTCTGACGCAGTCACTCCCATTGAAACAATCATCCCTTCATTCCGAGTTATGCAACAGCCGAATCCCCTCAACAGCACTATATTATGTGAGGATCTGATTTTGTTGGAGGAAGTCAGGGATTTAGCCGCCTTACGAGAGAAGCATGCCAAGACGATGCAAGCGAAAGGATATAATCGTACGGTTGTGCCCAGAGAGTTCGAGCTAGGCGACCTTGTCTTAAGAAGAGCTGATATTGGTCTCAAAAATGCAAAGGACGGAAAATTGGCCCAAAGCTGGGAAGGACCATACCGAATAGCCTCTAAGACTGGAACAGGAGCCTACAAGCTCGAAACTCTCTCGGGAGCCCTCATCAACAACACTTGGAACGTGGCAAAGCTCAGAGCATACTATAGTTAGAATTTTTCTTTCATTTCAATTTTAGTGTCAATTGTTTTTATTGTATTGTTTATTTCTTTTTAATGATGGTGTGCGCTCGGTGGAATTCCGAGCCCATTGTACTTTCTGCTTCTGATTAATAAAAAGACTTGTTATTGAATTCATTGTATTACGTACTTTTCCTCATACTCGATTAGCCACCGTTTATGACGCGAACGATTATAAACAGCTCTAACAAGAGCTTATAACTCGTCAAGTACTTTTCATAAGATTCCCGATTAAATCATGATTTTTTCGAATCATTCTATATTGCGGATAGAGGAACCCACCTCGGCTAAAGTGCTGGAGTTCCGAGGTCTTAACACTTGAATTCTTAACAAAGAGCGTAAAAAGAAGCATAACATGATTACGGATATTATAAAATATTCCAAATGAAACAGTAATACAAGTGTAAACCTATCTACTGGGGCAATTACAAAAAAGATAACAGAATAATCAAACTATTCTAAATCGGACAAAACAATGCTGTCAGCATTGAATGTGTCCTCTTCTTCTTCTTCACCTTCACCATCCTCGGTTCCTTCCCCTTCGGAATCTTCGGCCAAATGGTCAGGAAGGTCGGCGTTGTTCATATCTATGGGAACCCCACTCGGGCCGACAATTTGACCTTTTTTCAAAGCAAAATTAGGGTCAGCGCCCTTGGTCACGAGCCCAGGATTCAGAACACGGAGTTGCTCGGCAGTATTGTAGAAAGAATCTTCAATTGCATGGTCCCAATTGAACAGATTCTCCTTAGCTTCTTTCTTATGCTTGAGAGCTTTCGCACTCATCTTCTCCAAGGAAGCTCGGAGCCTGAGTATCTCGTCCTTAGCATACTCATGTTGCTCCTGAGCCACTGCAGCAGCTTGCTCAGCCGAACGAGCTTTCTCCGTAGCCACCAGAAGAGCAGCAGCATCCTCCTCAGCCTTTTTCTGGATCTCTTCCGACCTCTTTATTTGTGCCTCAGCATCCTGAAGTGTTCTTTCAGCCCGAACTTTGGCCCCCTCGGAATCTTGGGCAGCCTTTTGATGTCGCTCATTTTCAGCTGCCAGTTCATGAATCTTTTTATTCAGGCCTTGAACCTGAATTTCCAAGTAGTCTTCCCGCTCGTTCGCCTCATATCTTTTCTTCTTTTCCTCGGGGGCCAATCCAGCATAGGCGTCATCACCATGATGACCAAGGTGATGGAAAATGCTCGCACCCCGTAAGAAGCTTCTCACCAACGACTTGCAGTTATTTTCCCAAGTCCCAAGGGTCCAAGCTTCAATTACCTCGGCATTTTCAGGAAGGAAGACAGTGGCAATGAATGATTCGGACATCTTCTTACCCCACACCGTCTTGGCAGCTGCATCTTCCTTACCCTCGGGAATTTCTATCCCTTTGTTGGACTTGCTCAAATGGAACCAATCTCCAGCGAGACCTTTTCCTTTGTCCAGCCGAGTCCTCTTGAGGGGGCGCTCGGGAATGCCTTGAGGAGATGAACGAGCTTCCACCTCAATATTCACCGTGTCGATAACACGGTCCCTTTGGATCACCTGTTCAACACCCGTAACCCTTATAGATGAGGTGGTATTGGGGATAACGGTCGGACTTTCAGAATGGGTCGGTCCAGAAGACTGACTCTTGATTGGAGATCCGGATGTGGTCTCTTTGAGTGCAGCCAGCTGCGATACTCTAGCTGCCCGAGCTTCACTCTTCTTGGCCTTGGTTGCTTTCTTCCCCATTGATTCTGCAAGAAAAATGGATTAACACACCAAAAAAAAAATTGTAGTACCCAGCTCCGCCTTCACTTCGTCTCGCGTCTCTTTCAGCAGAATTCGTTTGGTATCAATTTGACCATTTGCTTGAAGGTATTCCCAAACATGGTCGCATAGTCGCCTTTCGGCTTTTGTTAAATCTGCCTTATAGTCGAATTGATACAAGGAGGATCCTCGGTTATAAATGTTAGTCGTCCAACCCAATGGAAACCGAGGCACGACCTTGATCACTCCACCTTCTTCAACCCGTTCCATGAACCAACATACTTCGGCCCCAGTATACTCGTATTGGAAGAAGAGAGGTTTGAAAGATTTCCAAGAGTCTGTCACCTTGGCGAAAAGGGCATGCCCCCTCCGAGCCTTTAGGGACACCCAAAGACCCTTGGAATCACCAAACTTATTTACTTGGGGAGCATATAACCAAAAGAAGGACCGTACTGTCGCGACTAAGTTTTCAACGTCGCAGAATTGTTGGAAGGCTCGGACGAAAGCCCACCCACTTGGATGCAATTGGCTAGGGGCTATTCCTAGATGAGTGAGGACTTCAACCTCAAAGGTGGAGAAGGGCAAGCGGATACCGACTTTAGTTGCTACTTCTTCATAGAAATAAAAATATTGACGATTTTCCGGCACTTGGAAGCAAATCCGATAGTCGATTCCCAAAGGTCTTAATACGAATTTTGAGGTGTTTCCATTGGCTCTCGGAGGTGTCAATATTGGCCGAAGATGATTAAGACTATTTGTTGTCAACAATGAAGGTCTCGTCCCCAGCACTTCCGATCAAAAACAGCATCGTACTGCGCATGATTAGGCGGCAGAGGATATTCTTCAGGGTTGGTAACACACCTGCGTTCCACCATATCTGGGGAAAAAGCAAAAGGCTCTGCGTTAGGGTTTTTTATAGCACGAGTTTTTATTTTTAACTTAAGGCCGAGCCCTGGACTTTTTCCCCCTTCCCCCGGTGGACTCTCCAAAGGTTCTTTCCCCCTGGTGTCAGGATCAGGGCTATGCCTAACTTGGGCTCGACGCTCGGCAAATCTGTAAGCTAACAACCACTTACTCTCATCTGCGGGATTCGATGGGTATTCTATGGCTAATGGTTTTAACTCGGTGGATCCCTGGTTAGTTGGGGGAGTAGTAGAAGGATGTGTAGAATCGTCAGTATCAGAGTTTCCCTCATCCCCAGAATTCCCAGAAGAACTCGAAGAATCACTATCACTAGAAGGTTCCTCTCCTAATTTCCTGCAGAGTTCACGATAAACTCTCCTCAAACGTCTCCACCCTCTCATGGTTTAAAGGTAAAGAATCTTAAACACAGCTTACCCATAACAAAAACCCAAAACCCAGAAATCCCCTAAAGCCAGACTCCCTGCAAAACCCGGAACAAAAACCCAGAACCCAGAAACCCCCAAAACCAAAATCCCTAAAGCAGAAATCGCACAAAAGGAGGAAATCGCAGAAACGGAAAAGAGAAGAGTAGAGGAAGTTACCTGCTTTTGGTTGCTGGAAAGGATGATGAGAGAGTGCTGAGGATTTGGAGGCGGAGACGGTGGAAAGGAGATTGGAGAGGGAATGAGGGGATTATGATTTGAGAAGATCCTGAAGTGAGAAGGAAAATGAGTGGGGGTAGTAAGAGGGTTTGAACTAATGAAGGAAACTTTTCAGTTTCCCTCCATGACACGCATTTGGGCCGAAAGCCCATCAACCCATGCAACCACTCGCTGAATGAGACGTGGCGGTTTCAACAGACGCTTTTTCAAATTTCAAAAATTGCAATGATTTGGCACAACTTACAAGAGAACGCGCCGTACCTAGAGAAACCAAAACGTCACCTCGGACAGCTGTCACACATTCGAACTAAGACATCTAGAAGGTCCAACCCTAAACACATGCTACCTCGTCACAGACTTTATAAAGTATTACGAGCTGGGGGGCTTGTAGGGTCCGCCGACCGAATAAGGATTAAGTCTTATATAAGGGATTCTTCAAGGACCCCTCCCTCGGTTTACTCAGCACAAACGTCCCTCGCTCGGACTCGCTGGTTCCGAGTACAATAAAAGACCAGGCTCGGACTTGATGGGGCCGAGCCTCGCCAATGGTCTTCAGCCCATCGGCTCGGGACTCCAGGGCCGAGATATAACGTTGGCTGGTAGATAGATTCACTTACCACAGCTTCCTATCCCTTCCGCAAATCTCTCCTGGAATCTCGCAACAGCCTAGACATAGGATCGTAAGCTGATCCTATCCAGATTCTAAGAGCATAAACCTCCGATATTATCTCACAGAATCCTGGTTCAGCTCAACTCTGGTACAAGGCCCATACGGCCCATATCAGCTTCCTCAAACCCTATAAATAGCTAACTATAGCTAGGGTTCAGGTACGTACTTTCATCTCGAAGTTGACACTCTGCACACACCTGTTGACTAGGGAATCCCTGCTTTTCCCAACTGGAACTGCGGAAACACCATAAAGTCATATATTAACACTTGATCCTCTCTTGGGCTCCTGGTTCCATAATCTTGAGCACTTAGAGGGTTAAGAACATAGTGTTCAAGGACACTACAGAAAGAATGGTATGCAAAACCTCATTTTTCAGTGTATAGTCTGCATAATCTAACCGGTTATACGAAATTTGTAACCGGTTAGATACTGTAAATTTTCAAAGAAAATGAATTTATGAAATTGGCCCTGTGTTCTTACCATTTTCACTCAAGTCTATACTCTAATTTCACTGGAAATCAATTTGAAAACATGTTGATAAATATTGTTTGCTTCAGATCGTAATGAAGGAGTTAGTGCCTTAATGTTATGAGATAATTTCAAGTGGAAATTATGTTTAATTGGGAATGAGTTGTGATTTAGACTTTTGAATGATGGAATCAGTGGGATTTGAGGTATATAACAAAGCTAAGACTCTGTTTATGGATTGGGTAGAGAATTCAAGAAAAAGGGTTTTCTGAATTTCAATGGTTAATAAGTTCAGGTCTGTAATTCTAACCGGTTAGCCTGAGACTGTAACCGGTTAGTACCTGAAACTGAAAAATAAAAGTTAAGTCTTTTAAGTAAAAAGTGAATACCATTGGTTAAGTTTTTCCCAATCCAAGCCTAATGGCATGTTTTTAAGGTAATTCATGGATAAATTGTTGTGCCAAAGGTTATACCTCAAATTAATCATTCAAAAGAGAAATTGAGATATTTCTAAATCACAATAATTAAATTAAAGATAAAAACCAACCTTAATAATTGTGCATTCATGCATAGAGAGTGGAAGATAGGTTGGTAAGAAACGATTATCATATTCTGGGAATATGAGGAGGGTACTTCGGGAGTACCAAATTTGTGTAACCTACTTGATGACACATTCTGGGAATGTGGCCAGTGCTGGGACATGGTTTTTATGCGTTCCGGGAACGTGATGCACACTCTGGGAGTGATGCTTGTTTTTCCAAGTATGGTTATCATACGTTCTGGTAACGTATGTTAGTGTTCTGGGAACACATTGGTGTATTGGATGGACGTCCTAGATGGACTAGTGTTGGAGGCCTCAGTTGTGGATAGAAATCATGCATCATGCCACTTGCATTATAAGAGATATAATGTTGAAATTGGGTATGCTCATATGTACTTGCATTATTGTCTGTCCATGATATACTTGTGTTTGTATTTAAGTCTTTATTGATTATGTATATGTGTATACTTACTCTCTATGCCCTGTTTAGGTGATGGCCAGATACCTAGCCTGCATCGAGATACGCCCTATCCCTAGTGGTATATGGACGTACGAGGAGCACCATGCCACCTTTGAGGGGGAGGTAGAGATCACTCTCTACCACCCTAACCCTCTAGTTCGGGTGCGACCTCGTAGATTTAGGATCCCTTTAGTCTATACTATGCATGTTCCACCCTTTTACACATATAGAGGACCACCCCAGGCTCGACCAGTGCGTCGATTTCATAGTTTTCGCTTTAGAGCTGCCACTCGTACTCATCCTTCTTCCCATAGAGTTGTTACTGAGGAGACTCCTTCTCCTGGTCCGACCGATTTTGAGAGGACTGCTTCTGCAGATCCTAGGCCCAATGGTGGGGTCTCGGCACAGTCGGGCGAGGTCGAGGAGGATCCTGTGGAGGATGAGGACGAGGAGGAGGTGCCTGTCGAGCCTACTGTTTCTTCTAGAGGTGGACCTGCTGGTTCCTAGGAGCCTGCATAGCATAGATGTTTTGGATCCTAGGTCTAGGGATAGAGCTGCAGAGGATCAGAGGAGCTGTTGAGGACATGGATGACCTGCTCTGGGACTTCTATTTTGATATTGTGATATATTGTACATATTTTTGAGAGGTCTTAGAGTGAGGTTTATTTTTGAGCAACTGGTGATGTATATGTTTTACCAAAAAGATGTTATCTCGACTCGGTTACTTGCTACTGGATACTGGTGGGGTGTTTACCTCAGCAGTGCCCCACAAGTATTATTTTACTTCCGCATACTCTGATTTTGGTTCAAAGAGGATTCGGCAATAAGTTTATATTCTATAAGTTTGATTAAACTCAAAAGACAAATAATATGTTTTTAATAAACGTTACGAATATGTTTCATTGTGTTAAAAGAACATTGTCTCGAGAGCCTTTTTGTAATTAAGATATTATTACGCCGAATTCAAATCATTCGTCAAGATTAAAGGTGTTTATAATTGAGCAAGTATAAATTAAAAGGGAAAAATTTTCTAGACCCAATTTTTGATAGCAAGTATTCTATATTTGGAAATATTTATTATTTTCAAGATCTAAAACAAGGGTGTCACACGGTTGGTGGTATCAGAGCATTGGTCCTGTCTCTCATGGCCCTGATGATGCAGCTAAGTATGATATTGAATGTTATTTGAATATGTTTGATTAAGATTGTTGAGTAAGCTAGTAGTGCTTATGTTTTAAAGACCTTTTAGTGACCCAAAGCCCATAGTGCAGGTCTTTCTATGGCAACCAGAAATAGAAATTATACGAACCAAATGTTAGAACGTATTACGTCTGTGCTGGAAGGTATGCAGCAGCAGCAGCAACAGCAGCCACCTCAAGGACGAGCTGGTAATCCACATGCTGGTAATGCGGTAAATCATGATGCTAAGACTCTGTCGGAGTTTAGAAAGTGCAATCCACCAAGGTTTGAAGGAGGATACAAACCTGATGAGGCAAATAAGTGGTTGTATGATATCAACAAGATTTTCAGAACTTTAGACTATTCGGATGAGCAGAAGGTAACCTATGCTGTTTACATGCTTCATGGGGAAGCTGAGAACTGATGGGATCATACGGTACAATTGCTGAATTTTGAGAGAAGAACAATCAACTGGGGAGTGTTTATGGAGAAATTCCTTAATAAATACTTTCCAGAAGATTTAAGGAGAAAGAAGGAGGTAGAGTTCATGCAATTGAAACAGGGAGATATGAGTGTAGGAGAATATGTTGCTAGATTTGAGGAGTTGGTGAAATATTCTCCCTACTACTTGAATAACCTTGATGAAAGGAGTAAGTGTGTCAAGTTTGAAGGTGGACTGAGACCGGAGTTGAAGTCTATTTTCAGCTACCAAAGAATTCAGAGTTTTCCTGCACTTGTGGATATGTGCAAAATGTATGAGGATGATAAGAAGGCTGAGTTGATAGGAGGCCAAGGAAAGGGTAGTGGACAGAACTATGGACCACAGAGGAAGAAGAGATTTGATCACCGGAATAATGGTCCATATGCTCAGAAGAACAAGGGCAAGAGCAAAGTTGTGATTGATAACAAGAACAAGTCTTGCGATAATGCTCCTTATTGTGAGAAGTGTAGGCGTTATCACCATGGTCAATTCTGTTAGTCCACGGGAGGGTGTTTCAAATGTGGAAAGCAAGGTCATTTTGCTCGTGATTGCAGAGAGCCCGCAAAAGGTGATGCTAAAGGATCTGCTGGCAAGTCTGTGGTGCAGGGCAAAGTGTTTACCCTGAGTGGTAATGAAGCAATCCAAACCCCGAATCTCGTGCAAGGTAACTTTTTGCTTCATGATCAACCTTGCAAGATTATGTTTGATTCTGGAGCTACACATTCTTTTGTTTCTCCTGAATGTGTGAGTAGGTTGAATCTTGTTGTTTGTGATTCGCCTTGCTATCTTAGTATAGATACCCCTACTGGGATACCCATCTTTACCTCTAAGGTTTGCTTAGGGTGTGAAGTTGAAATATTGGGTCGTGTCTCTAAAGTAGACTTGGTTTGTCTCCCTAAGTTACAATTAGACGTGATCTTGGGTATGGATTGGTTGATGAAGAACCAAGTGGTCATCAATTTCGAGAGAAAGACAATCCAATATAGAACCCTTGAACCCGAAGGTTATATGTGTTTATTCTCTGCTACTGGAGAAGAAGAGTTAATGCCGATAGAAGAGATTCCTGTGGTGAGGGAATTTCCGGAAGTGTTTCCTGAAGAGATACTAGGATTACCTTCGAAGCGAGAAATAGAGTTTGGGATTGATTTAGTTCCTGGAGCTGGTCCCATCTCTATTGCTCCTTATAGAATGGCACCACTGGAAATGGCAGAAATGAAAAAGCAGATAGAGGAATTGCTGCAGAAGCAGATGATCAGGCCAAGTGTTTCGCCTTGGGGAGCTCCACTACTGTTTGTAAAGAAGAAGGATGGAAGTATGAGAATGTGTGTGGACTACAGACAATTAAATAAGGTCACCATTAAGAATAAGTATCCTTTGCCAAGGATTGATGACCTTATGGATCAAGTTAGGGGAGCTGCAGTATTTTCAAAGATTGATCTGAGATCGGGCTATCATCAGATCAGGATAAAGGAAGAAGATATACCCAAGACTGCATTTCGATCTCGATACGGTCATTATGAGTATGTTGTGATGCCGTTCGGATTGACTAATGCACCTGCGATTTTCATGGATTATATGAACCGGATCTTTAGACCATACCTGGATTTGTTCGTAGTGGTGTTTATAGATGATATTTTGGTCTATTCTAAGAGTCCGGAGGAGCATGAAGAACATCTCAGGATTGTGTTGAAGGTCCTGAAGGAGAAGCAGTTGTACGCCAAACTTGCGAAATGCGAGGTTTGGTTGAATGAAGTAAAGTTTCTTGGGCATGTAATCTCTAAGGAAGGAATTGCGGTGGATCCATAAAAGGTGAGTTCAGTGTTAAGCTGGGAACAGCCTAAGACTGTGACTGAGGTGAGAAGTTTCTTAGGGCTGGCTGGATACTATCGTCGGTTTATAGAAGGATTTTCCAAGATTGCATTGCCTTTGACCAAGTTGACTCGGAAAGATCAACCGTTTGTGTGGGACGACAAGTGTGAAAGTAGTTTCCGAGAGTTAAAGGACAGGTTAACATCGTCTCCTGTATTAATCTTACCTGACCCTCACAAGAGTTTTGAAGTGTACTGTGATGCATCTAAGAAAGGACTTGGGTGTGTGTTAATGCAAGAAGGAAGAGTAGTGGCTTATGCATCACGACAGTTGAAGAATCATGAGGTGAATTACCCGACACACGATTTGGAATTGGCTGCGATCGTGTTTGCCTTAAAGATATGGAGACATCATCTCTATGGCACTACTTTCCAAGTATTTAGTGACCATAAGAGTTTGAAATATCTGTTTGACCAAAAAGAGTTGAACATGAGGCAAAGAAGGTGGATGGAGTTTTTGAAGGATTTTGACTTTAAACTCCATTACCATCCGGGTAAAGCAAATGTGGTTGCGGATGCTTTGAGTCGGAAAGCAATCCATATAAGTGCAATGATGGTGAAGGAAGCAGCTTTGATCGAGGAATTCAGAGACTTGAGCTTGTTGACGCAAGTGGAACCATCAAGCATCAAGTTGGGAATGTTGCAGATCACAAATGAATTCTTGGAAAGAATTCGGGAGTTACAACAAGCAGATGAGGAGTTGATTGAAAAGATGAGATTAGGTTCAGAAGGGAAGGAACCTGATTTCAAGATTGGGTTGGATGGAATCCTTCGTTTCAGAACAAGGATTTGCATACCAAAAGATTAGGAGGTTAGAAGATTAATTCTTGATGAAGCACATAAGAGTTGGATGAGTATGCATCCTGGATCAAGAAAATTCAAGAAAATTAAGTCTCTGTTTATGGATTGGGTAGAGAATTCAAGAAAAAGGGTTTTCTGAATTTCAATGGTTAATAAGTTCAGGTCTGTAATTCTAACCAGTTAGCCTGAGACTGTAACCGGTTAGTACTTGAAACTGAAAAATAAAAGTTAAGTCTTTTAAGTAAAAAGTGAATACCATTGGTTAAGTTTTTCCCAATCAAAGCCTAATGGCATGTTTTTAAGGTAATTCATGGATAAATTGTTGTGCCAAAGGTTATACCTCAAATTAATCATTCAAAAGAGAAATTGAGATATTTCTAAATCACAATAATTAAATTAAAGATAAAAACCAACCTTAATAATTGTGCATTCATGCATAGAGAGTGGAAGATAGGTTGGTAAGAAATGATTATCATATTCTGGGAATATGAGGAGGGTACTCCGGGAGTACCAAATTTGTGTAACCTACTTGATGACACATTCTGGGAATGTAGCCAGTGCTGGGACATGGTTTTTATGCGTTCCGGGAACGTGATGCATACTCCGGGAGTGATGCTTGTTTTTCCAAGTATGGTTATCATATGTTCTGGGAACGTATGTTAGTGTTCTGGGAACACATTGGTGTATTGGATGGACGTCCTATATGGACTAGTGTTGGAGGCCACAGTTGTGGATAGAAATCATGAATCATGCCACTTGCATTATAAGAGATATAATGTTGAAATTGGGTATGCTCATATGTACTTGCATTATTGTCTGTCCATGATATACTTGTGTTTGTAATTTAGTCTTTATTGATTATGTATATGTGTATACTTAATCCCTATGCCCTGTTTGGGTGATGGCCAGATACCTAGCCTGCATCGAGATACGCCCTATTCCTAGTGGTATATGGACGTACGAGGAGCACCGTGCCACCTTTGAGGGGGAGGTGGAGATCACTCTCTACCATCCTAACCCTCGAGTTCGGGTGCGACCTCGTAGATTTAGGATCCCTTTAGTCTATACTATGCATGTTCCACCCTTTTACACATATAGAGGACCACCCCCGGCTCCACCAGTGCGTCGATTTCATAGTTTTCACTTTAGAGCTGCCACTCGTACTCATCCTTCTTCCCATAGAGTTGTTACTGAGGAGACTCCTTCTCTTGGTTCGACCGATTTTGAGAGGACTGCTTCTGCAGATCCTAGGCCCAGTGGTGGGGTCTCGGCACAGTCGGGCGAGGTCGAGGAGGATCTTGTGGAGGATGATGACGAGGAGGAGGTGCCTGTCGAGCCTACTGTTTCTGCTAGAGGTGGACCTGCTGGTTCCTAGGAGCCTACATAGCATAGAGGTTTTGGATCCTAGGTCTAGGGATAGAGCTGCAGAGGATCAGAGGAGCTGCTGAGGACATGGATGACCTGCTCTGGGACTTCTATTTCGATCTTATGATATATTGTACAAATTTTTGAGAGGTCTTAGAGTGAGGTTTATTTTTGAGCAGCTGGTGATGTATATGTTTTACCAAAAACTTGCTATCTCGACTCGGTTACTTGCTACTGGATACTGGTGGGGTGTTTTTATATTATGATATATATATATATATATATATATGATGTCTATTTTACCCTAGCAGTGCCCCACAAGTATTATTTTACTTCCGCATACTCTGATTTTGGTTCAAAGAGGATTCGACAATAAGTTTATATTCTATAAGTTCGATTAAACTCAAGAGACAAATAATATGTTTTTAATAAACGTTACGAATATGTTTCATTGTGTTAAAAGAACATTGTCTCGAGAGCCTTTTTGTAATTAAGATATTATTACGCCGAATTCAAATCATCCGTCAAGATTAAAGGTGTTTATAATTGAGCAAGTATAAATTAAAAGGGAAAAATTTTCTAGACCCAATTTTTGATAGCGAGTATTCTATATTTGGAAATATTTATTATTTTCAAGATTCAAAACAAGGGTGTCACATTGTACATAACATAAAAGCTCCATGGGAAATAGCTATAGATAAATTGGTCCAAAATCTTACTAGCATCATTGAAGAAACTAAAATCAATTTTCAAATCCAAAGTGCTAGATTAAGAAATCTCGAAATTCAATGGGAGCAATCGCTTAAAATAATTGGAAAGAAATTTCCTAATTTGATGAAAGCTCCATGGGAAGAAGCTAAGAGAAATTTGCTCAATTTTTTTCTATATTTGTTGAGGAAACAAAAATTAATTTTCAAATCCAAAGTGCTTGTTTAAGGAACCTTCAAATTCAAATTGAGAAAATTTCAAAGCAGTTATCTAAGGAGTCACAAGCATCACCACCAACTTTTGACTTTTCATAAAGAAAGAAAAAAGTAGTGGTGATGGATGTGACCAATAATCAACCACATATGGAAGATCAAAGTGCTAACAAAGTAAATGAGAATGTGCATAATAAGTTTGAGGAAGTAGACCGAAATACAACAATAGAAGGTGTGAATATGGTAGAAGAATTTGATTCATCCTTGCATGCTGAATTTCATGCACTAAAAAATTTGGTTAAATCTATTTCATGCTTGGATGACTCAAAATTTTTCCACTATATTCAACCTCTGTGCTTTCATGAAAATTCTCAAAATCAATGTTAAACAATAGGGACCCTAAAAAGGTTGTTTTCCTTATTCATGGAATTAACACTGTAGGGTCTGCCGACCATATACGGACCCGAGTCTCACCAAAGGGTTCCTCTAAGGGCATTTTTCTCGGTTTACCTGTCATGAAAGTCCTTCGCTCGGACTCGTGGGATCCGAGCATACGAGAGGGCCAGGCTCAGACTTGATGGAACCGAGCCTTACGATCGGTCACCAATCCATCAGGCTCGGGACTCTAGGACCGAGACATACCGTCGGCTCGTGGATAAGCTTAGGCTCGCCGAGGCTTCCTATCCCATCCGCAAATCTCTCCTAGATTCTCGCAACAGCCTAGACATGAGATCCTCAATTGATCCTATCCATATTCTAGAAGCATAATCGTCCGATATTATCTCACAGAATCCTGGTTCAGCACAACACTGATACAGGGCCCAAACGGCCCATATCAACCTCCTCCAAACCCTATAAATAGCTCATCACAGCTAGGGTTTCAGGTATGTTCTCTCATCCCTACTCTCAAGAACTACGTGTGGCTTGATCCCCTTATCACTGGGGGTACGTAGGACCGGGGTCACCCTCGTCAGCTGCAACAACCCCAAACACACAAGGTGGTGTATCCCTAACAATGGAACACTACATTGGCGCCGTCTGTGGGGATCGTTAAACTTCGATTCCCAACCACCACAGAAAAAAAAAAGCAACAAGGTGTTGCGGCTGCGGAGGCGTTGCTCAAGGCTGGAGACCCTGCCCCTGCGCGACCCAGTACACAACTCCAACACCAACACCGATGCCGGTACCTGCGCACCGTTCTTCAAGATCCCTTCTTCTTCTTCTTAGATCCTCAAACCACCGTGGTCACTATACAGATCTGCCATGACCACTTGTTGTTGGGTTGGTTCCCAGACTTTGGTGGTTCTTTCATGGCTGCCACAGAAGAAGGATATGAGGGAACCGTGAACACTTTGGACATCAAAGAGTTGTTCATCGATACCATGGCTAACCTCCAACGAGGCCAGGGAGAACCTCGCCGTTCTCGCCGTCCCTGGTGGCACCCCCATCTCCACTTTCATCGCGGTGGCCATCGTTCTTCAAACATCACCATCATTGTTCGAGCCCACTATCACTGTAACCATTCTCGCCACGCGTTCTCTTTCCCTTTGCAATTGCAAGCTCTCACCCTCACCACCACTGCTAATGCTGCTGTGGACTACAAGCGAGTGTAGCCACCGCCACCGCACCTTCGCGGCTGAGCTATTCTAAGGTGAGGTGCTCGCGCCGCCACCATCATCTCCCTCCTCCATGATCACCGCCGCTGCAAAATCATAGCCGCCTCACCCTTCACGCAATCTTTCCAAGCTGCTGAACCTCTTGGGACTAGGGTTTCCTCCAAAACCCTAACGGGCCAACCGGCCCAAATAAAAAAAAGGGGGGGTCTGAGCTAAAAAAAATAAAACAAAAAAAAAGAAAAGGGCCTAATCAGGCCCAATTTAAAAAAAATAGTGGACAAAAACAACAACAAAAGCTCCACAAGAAGAAATGGGCCTCAAGCAGGGAAGTAACATTTTTACTCTCATCATAGAATTGCCAATAACACTCATTAGCACATGGTTAATTTGATTACATGTCTTTTATTAATTGCCAATAATTATCATTATTGTGGTTATAAATTGTTAACTTTGAACAACAATAACTAATTAATTATTATTTTTGTGCGCATATGCGAGGTACACACCCGAGCGGCTGAATAACCCATTCCGAGACCCCCATTAATGGACAAATAATTTTTCAAGTATCGCGAATACAATAATGTCACTCTATTTGGAATCTAGTGGTGATCGCGAGAACCCCCGCGCTGAGTTCTCCTCTTGAAGCTTGTGCTCCGAGCGAAGAGCGAGGACCCCCGCGCCGAGTTCCCCTCTTGAAGCTCGTGTTCCGAGCATAGAGAAAATCATATTTAAGGAAAACAGAGGTCAGCCCTCAATGCTCAACAAAGTCCATTTGGAAAGGAATGACAGAAGACTTCAATCCAACATTCTTTAATCCGACATCCCTTAATCTGGCATCTCTCACCACACTGAATCAGGGAAGGAATTCTCGTTCCTGTATTATTTTCCTATTTACTTGGCATTTTACGTGATTACTTTACACACATGCTTATATTAATTTACCTGATGCAGTGCTTTTGACATGTGCTTTTAATGCTTATTCCTTATAATTTCATTACATGTCACTAATTATTTGATATTCCCTAATTATGATTTTTTGTATACATGCTGATACGTGGCATATTGTTAGCCAAATTTCTTTGCTGCTAATTGTTTTTAAATGTCTGTCTTTCCTGTCGTGATAGGATAATAATATTTGATATACATTGCCTTTCGAATGGCATTAGGCAGTTTCCGATAATTGTGCATTGTCGTTTTTCATGGATAAGCTTTCATCACTTGATTTGTTGTCATTAAATGCTTTGACATATTTATAAATGTCATTCATTACAATTATTGCGCATGATATAACTGAAATTATGTGTCTTTTCCTGGGCAATCCTGTCTATTTGCACGATATTTAACTATTGTCTTTTCATGGGCAATCCTGTCTGGTTGCACGGTATTTAATTATTTTTATTATTATATTTGTTACGTGTGATATTTTTAAATCATGCTGCTTTTGTTCTGATAGTTTACATTCACTTGTCAATAATTTTCATTATTGTTATTCAATTATCATAGATTGTGAAATTAACGACGATCACTGATTATTGTTCTTAAACATGTAATGTAAGGTTCAAGAAAGGATGGTCGGACCCATCGAAAAGGAAGGCCGAGCAGCTAGGATTCTCTCTAGAGTTAACGGGACCATCATGACCCCATAATAGAGAACAGTCCAAAAGTCAAAACGGTTATCGTAAAAACATGTCGGGGCACGAATTACTGTCATCGTCACTGCAAGATAATTACAAAGGCTTTGTGGCCATGGCCCACGCAAGCATGTGCTCCTGTAACAACCCGTCACGAGGCGCCACACACTCACCACGGTCAAACTGTTACGAGTCATGCTGTCGGGGCCTCCGTCCACAATGAACTCTCAATCAACAACAAAACAACATGTGAAGCCACAAGTTATGCTTAATTAAGGGCATTACCATGACCAATCCAGGGAAGTTAATTTCTTTTACATAAGTCATTTCAATGGTATTTATTATATACACCATTGCATGCCAATTATACTGTTAATTATTATACTTATTAACATTATTTGGTTTAATAGCACTAATTGCTCCGACATATTTTTGATATACGTATAGTTTATTATTATTATTACATGTGATATTTTTAGAATCGTACTATTTACATACCAATATTTTATAAACTTGTTAATAATTCTCATTATTGCAATTTAATTATTGTACATTGTCAGTTCAAATGGCGATTACTAATTATTAATTTTGTATACATATACGAGGTACAAATATGGGTAAATAGTCCATTTCAAGGTTTTCATCAATGAGCAAACAACTTTTCTGAGTGTTCGGAGCTCGAATCAATTGATCCCTTCTACCACGACACCCTTGCCTCTCATGGTCACTAAAAGCCAAAAGACGATCCCCGTCAACATCTCTTCTCGAGATCCTAGCATTGCTCACAAGGGCGCTATACAATGGTTCGCCCATAACGGCATATAGGGTGTTTGGTAGGAAGAAGATGAAGAATACCAAGCGAGCACACGTTCTAGCAATAGAAAAAGAAAGGTCTCTATGCCAAAATAACGCCGAGCATATCAACGTTCATGCCAAAAAGGATGTCGAACGTATCTAGCGAGTCAAACTTAGTCCCATAAAGACAAACAGGGAAAGATCTTTCTCGTTATCTCATTTACGTCATTTACATTGCATGGTTTAAGCTTCACATTCATTGTTATTGAATCACTTGGTGCACAACACTATATTATCTTAGATAATACTCATAATTAACAGTGAAACAGCTCATACTTCACTATTAATGTCATTACATATCATTTACTACTTGATATTCTAATAGTTGTTTTTATACATCATGTAAAGGTACAAGTTTGATGGTCAGTACTACCGGGCGCGATAGCCCGAGCACGATGGCCAAAAATGATTCGAGTGTTTCACGCATAACCCAAGTCAGGATTCCTATCATCCGAAAACATGCACAAGCCGACCACAGGTCTAAATCCACAAGCCCATTGTATTTACTGCTTCAATTAAATAAAAGTTCTGTTTCTGAATTCATTGTATTTACGTACTTTTCCTCATAACCTATTAGCCACCGTTTATGACGCGAACGATTATAAACAGCTCGAACAAGAGCTTATAACTCGTCAAGTACTTTAAAATATTCCCGATTCAAACATGATTATTTTAAAATCATTTTATATCGCGGATAGAGGAACCCACCTTGGCTAAAGCGTTGGAGTTCTGAGGTCTTAACACTTGAATTCATACCTAAAAGAACTATGAGAAGCACAAAATCATAACGGATATTATAAATATTCACTCATTTTGGATCACGTCCCGACGCACTTGCCTACGATCTCGGTTGGCTGACTAGATCGGCGTGGCTACAAGTGAAAACGGGGATTGCTACCTCGATAACTTGGCCATCGGCCAAATACGTCGCAGGATCGAGGAATGCACCTCGGCCAAGGCAGTCATACCGACAGCATCTCCTGTAGACGTTACGATCCAATTCATGATATTACTTTTAACACACCCCGATGAAAGAGGTGTATGAATCTCCGAATCGTGATACTCTTCCGAGTAAAAGACCTCGACTGCGAACATTCTTTTACGTCACCACCAAGCCTCAGAAAAGAACTTCTAATCGACCCAAAAGGGCTCTAAACTTGGCACAGAGTCTCTATGGCTCTTCCCGAGCTGGGGGACATATGTCGTGGACCGGACTCCGGTCCGACCTACCCCCATCTTAACCGACCGTACGTCGAACTCATTTCGAGATCTCCGCCAGGATTCAGGATGCGAAGCTACTCGACGGTATTGAGGAAAGAGTCTTCAACTGCATGATCCCAGTTATAAAAATTCTCTTTGGCTGCCCTTTTGTGCTTAAGAGCTTTCGCTCTCATTTTGTCTAGAGATGCTCGGAGTCCGGCGGCCTCATCTTTGGCATCCTCGAGTTGCTCTCGAGCCACTGCAGCATCCTTCTCGGCTTTCCGAGCCTTCTCTGTAGTCTCCCGCAGAGCTGTGGCATCCTCTTCAGCCTCCTTCAAAACCCCTCAACTTCCCTCCTTCCACGATGCACCGGTTGGGGCCGAAGGCCCATTAACCCGCTCAGCCACCCACAGGGAAAGACGTGGCACTTATTGGAGTTACTTTTTCAAAGTTCGAAATTTGAAATGATTTGGCACAACTTCCCAGGGCACGTATCGTACCTAACGAACCTAAAACGTCACCTCGAACAAGCTATATGGTTAAGGCTGGAAACAGTTGTCACACACTTCTGAACCAAGACATGCTAAAGGTCAACCCTAGCCACTTGTTATCTCTCCAGACTTTCCAAGTCTTACGAGCTGGGGGGCTTGTAGGGTCTGCCGACCATATACGGACCCGAGTCTCACCAAAGGGTTCCTCTAAGGGCATTTTGCTCGGTTTACCTGTCATGAAAGTCCTTCGCTCGGACTCGTGGGATCCGAGCATACGAGAGGGCCAGGCTCAGACTTGATGGAACCGAGCCTTACGATCGGTCACCAATCCATCAGACTCGGGACTCTAGGACCGAGACATACCGTCGGCTCGTGAATAAGCTTAGGCTCGCCGAGGCTTCCTATCCCATCCACAAATCTCTCCTAGATTCTCGCAACAGCCTAGACATGAGATCCTCAATTGATCCTATCCAGATTCTAGAAGTATAATCGTCCGATATTATCTCACAGAATCCTGGTTCAGCACAACACTGATACAGGGCCCAAACGGCCCATATCAACCTCCTCCAAACCCTATAAATAGCTCATCACAGCTAGGGTTTCAGGTATGTTCTCTCATCCCTACTCTCAAGAACTACGTGTGGCTTGATCCCCTTATCACTGGGGGTACGTAGGACTAGGGTCACCCTCGTCAGCTGCAACAACCCCAAACACACATCGTGGTGTATCCCTAACAATGGTACACTACAAACACCTTCATGAATGAGGAAAAAATAATTTTTCTGAGATGATGCATGGTGTAAGGAATGTACCTTTTGACCCTGGTGGAATTGAGCTTATTTCTAAAACTTCCTTACTCAACCATCATCCGTGCTCATTCCCATGGGATATTGGAGTAACTTGTTATTCCTGTATCACATGGGAGTTGAGCCATAGAATTTGGGATCCTGGTGGATTCTTTCTAGTTTTGTAGTAGTGCAGGTTTTGATTTTTTTTAGTTAGTTAGTTGAATAAAGAGTTGGAACTTTCTATATGTAACTGCTATTGCGGTGCTTTTAGCACCATTTTTGGTTGTTCATGTGACACAGGTGAATAAGTTTGTGGAAGTCTCCTCCATGGTGCATCAAGAGAGAATGGTGTGCTACAAAGGGAAGTTTCCTAATTCCTTGCATTTATTTTAATTTTTATTCTGTAGTATAGGTTAGATTAGTTTGCTTGAGGACAAGCCAACCTCTAAGTTTAGGGGAATGGACAAAATAAAAATTTTTCTGACTTGAATTATTCTCCCATATTTGGTATTGGTTTGTGTCTTGGTAGAAGTAGGTAATTATTCTAGACTTAGGACTATTTTTCTTATGATAGGTGTAAATACTTAGTTTAGGATTAGACTCATTGACTTTTGATATTGATTTGATTGAGCTGTGAATATGTTTTTTTTTTTGGTAGAAGAAATGAATTCTATTACCACATGCTCAAACAAAACCAAGTCCAGTTCATAATCTATTCCTGCCACCTTCTAGGAAGGGTTCAAGAACTAGACTATGAACAAAATGCAAAATGATTAAAGGCCACCTTCTAGGAAGGGTTCCTTTAATCTTTAAAGACCCAATTCATTACAAATTCTATCTACCAAAGGCCTATTGGGCCACCTTCTAAAATTCTTATCACAAAAAGCTACCCTACAAGCAATTTCCTTCTTAATTAAAGTAAACCTATAAGTTGGGAACTATTACAATCAGCAAAAGTCCTTGATTTTCTTTCCTGCCACGTGTGATAAACCATGGCTTCCACTGTTTCCCAAACAAAACGATGGTGCCACCTACTTCTGAAGGCATGCAGAATCTAGCGACACCATCGCTCAAATCGCTAAGGAAACTGATCAATTCCTACCCAGTTCATACACACCTCCATCAGCTGCTTGCTCCATTCGCATTCAAAGAAGAGGTGGCTTATGGATTCACCAGCTTGAACACAGAGACTGCATCCATTAGGTATGTAACTCCACACCATCTTGTCTCTAGTAAGTAGCTTAGATTGAGTAGCTAGCCAAGTTATAAATCGATGTTTAGGAACACTTAGGGATTTCCACAAAGGAATCGATACCCTGACTGAATGGTATAAACACCATCTGGGCATGCAGTCCAACAATTATTTGTATAACCCAGTCTAAGCTTATCACGAATCTTCAAGATTTGTTTCCAGTGCCAGCTTTGGCCTTGTTTCCACTCACACTCCCAAAATGATTGATCTTTGATGTAATAGGAGTGAACCCATATGACCCACAAACAATCTTTCTTCATAGCAATGTTCCAGATCTGTTTCCCCAAGGCTGCTTGATTCCACAAACCACAGTGTTCTATGCCTAATCCCCCAAACTTCTTCGCACTACACACTGAGTTCCAAGCCACATTTGCATGATAAGAACCATCATCTTTGGCATTCCATAAGAACTTCCTGCATTCCTTCTGTATCTCCTTTATAACCCCTGAAGGTATCATGAAAATAGATGCCCAGTAAATATGAAAGCTGAGCAGCATCGAGTTAATTAGGCAAACCCTGGCTTGATAAGACAAATTCCTAGTCCTCCAGTAATTAATACTCCTTAGCACTTTATCCACCAAACCTTGGCAAGTGCTAGCATTCCATTTCCTAGAGGAAAGTGGAATGCCCAGATATTTACAAGGAAATTTACCCAACTGGAACTTAGTTATGGACAGTAGCAGTAACTGTGTATTCTGATCAACTCCAGCCACAAAGATATGAGACTTTTCTGGGCTAACCTGAAAGCCTGACCAATTAGCAAATTCGTCCAAAGCCTTTGTAATAATACGCACACTAGCAGGGTGTGCTTTACAGAAGATCATAAGATCATCTGCAAAGGCCAAACTCACTATGTTGTCATTTTTACAGGCAGGGTGAAAACGAAAATTCCTCTTTTTAGAGCCCAATTTTAGGTTCCTAGTCAGGATCTCCATAGCAAGCACAAACAAAAGAGGTGACAGGGGATCCCCCTGTCTAATGCCTCTAGACCCCCTGAAACTTTTCCCTTGCTGGCCATTTATTACAATAGAATAGGAGACTGATTTAACACAAGCCATAATCCAGTTCACAAACTTATTAGGAAACTTGAGGGTAGTAAGCATACTCTCAATAAATTTCCACTCAATAGTGTCATAAGCCTTCTTAATATCCAGCTTCATCATGCATCTAGGAGACGGTCTCCTTCTACCATACATTCTAACCAGCTCCTGAGTTATTAGAATGTTATGGAGTATGCTTTTCTCTCTTATGAAAGCATTCTGGTTATCATGAACCAACATAGGCAGTACCAAACCCATCCTGCTACATAGGATTTTTGAGATGCACTTGTATAATGTAGAGCAACAAGCTATAGGTCTATACTGATGGACCTTTGAAGGATCATCCACTTTTGGTATCATCACTAAGTTAGTATGATTTATTTCCCTCAGCACATAACCAGATGTAAAAAACTCCTTTATAGCAAGGCAAACATCCTGCCCAATCCTGTCCGAAGCAGCCTGAAAAAAGCCAGAACCATACCCATCTGGGCCTGGGGATTTATTCTGATTAATGGAGAACATGGCACCTTTAATCTCATCATCAGTGATAGGTCTAATAAGACTTAGTTGCTGATCAGTAGATAGACATAACCCCTGCCCAATCACTTCATCATTAAACATCTCATCTCTGCTTCTGCTCTGAAATAAATTATGGTAAAAGTCCTCAAACATGCCCTGAATCTGTTCTTGGTTAGTCACAGGATTATTTGATTCATTAAGCAATCTTAGAATCCTGTTATGATAATTACGCTTCCTTATTGCATCATGAAACAGTTTAGAATTAGTGTCACCTTCCCTAAGCCAGTCCATCTTAGCCTTTTGCCTTAAAAAAGAGATAGCATCCTGCTGAACTTTAGCATACTGAATGGAAATATTCCTTTCAGCATGATGAAGTTCAGTATCCATAGGATTGTTTGCAATCTCCTGTTGAATCCATTCCAGTCTGTCTCTAAGTTCCATTTCCAAAGTCATCAATATTTGAAAAGTGTTGTCTGTTCATCAAAGCTAGAGGTCTTCTCAGATCCTTCAGCTTCTTGACCACACAATACATTCTACTCCCAGAATATTCCCTCTGCCAAATTTGGTCAACAATGCTCAAGAAGTCCTGATGTCTGGCCCTCAACAATGCTCAAGAAGTCCTGATGTCTGGCCCACATATTAAAGAACTTAAAGCAACTCTTAGATTTCTCCTCTTGACCACCCCACTCTATGATAACAGCAGAATGATCTGAAAGCCCTGGAGTGGTAAAATTAGCCTATGCATTAGGCCACTCAGTGCACCACATCATATTTACAAGAGCCCTATCCAGTTTAGAAGTAATCCTGTCAGCCCCCACCTGCTTATTGGACCAGGTATAATAGCAACCCACTTGTCTCATGTCCAGAACCCCACAAGTATCAATACACATTTGTAGGTCTCTAGTGTTATTAATATCAATGGCATTACCTCCAATCTTCTCATGCTGGTTCAAGACAGTATTGAAATCACCTAAGATAACCCATGGAACATCAATGAATCTCTGCACCCCTTTGAGGACCTCCCACAATTCCTTCCTATCTTGCATCTCAGTCTCAGCATACACAAAAGTTACATAAATCTGTTTCATGGTCTGTTTCACAGTAACAAAGCAGTGAACATATTGTGAAGATCAAGCTACCACCAAAACATCATAGATATCCTTTCTCCACACAACCCAAATTCTCCCAATAGGACAAAAATCAAGATTGAAATAAGAACCCCAACCATAAGCTATTTTATTCATAACATACTGAAAATTATTTTCTCTCAACTTATTTTCTAGTAAAGCAAACAAACCTAACTTATACTTCCTAATTACCTCCAGAACCTGTTTTTGTTTTCGAGGGTGGTTCAACCCTCAAATATTCCATGCAACAATCCTATCCATGAGGAGGCTGGCCTGGAATATCCATCCTCTGGTCTCCTATATTTAGCTGCTGAGCTTTTCTTCTAGTTGTCACAGTAGTCCAACCTTCATTTTCACTTTCTTTCTGTTTACCTTTATTATTAGCAGTACTTACAACAAGATCTGTAATCACTGCATCCACTGCCTCTTTGGCACTCTCCACATTTTCTTGTAAAACAGTGCCATTGTCAATATTTTCCTGCAACTTCAGAGCCTCATCAAGCTTTTGAATCTCCTGTTGAGTGGGTTTATTCTTTACTACCCACTGCTGTTTCACTCCTTTTTTACACATCTTTGCATCATGCCCATAACAAGAGCATTTAGCACATAGTGTAGGCTTCCACTCATAAGTGATCTTCTGAGTCACTACATTACCTTTATCATCCTCAAAATGAACCTCTTCTGGGAGGATTGCAGGGTTTACTTCAATCAACACCCTGGCATAGCTAATTCTGTTTCTCTCCTCAGTTACCTTGTCAGCCATTATAGGGGTCCCCACCAGACTAGCAATCTTTCCTAGGGCAACAGGGCCCCAAAATTTCAAATTTAAATTTTGTAATTGAACCCATACAGGAACCCTATCCAAGAAACTCTTAGAGACTGGTTTGCTTGTCCATGGTGCGATGATCAAAGGTTTTTTTATCAAAATGGAATACACCCACTTCCAACACACTATTTCTGCCCTCCATAGTGTTAAACCTTACAATGAGGGTACCATTCGAATTCATCAGGATTTTATCTATCCCACATTGGCCCCATACCTTTTTGATAAACCCACTTAGAATTGGATAAGGGGGGTTTGCACCAAGTACGTAACACACAATTGAGTTCTGCCAGTATTTCACCTCATCCTCCACGTCACACGCCTCAATTTTGCCTAATGAAACACCCTCCTTAAGCTGTGGTTGGTGAAACTGTAATTTGCCCCCTGCATTACGGAGTTTCGATATATCAAAATTTTCCCATACATTCTGTTTATTGAATTCCTGTACATCAGGAATTGTATGTGCAACACTATTATGTTTAGTGCTTTCATTTTGTACGTGATCCTGCACATGATTTTCTGCCACTTGTTTTTCAGGTCCACCAATCTTCCTTACTCTATCACGAATAAATTCAATCCCTTGCACCAACGATTGCAGTTGCGTAGGATTCAAGGCATCTATGGTTTCCAGATTGTCAGCATCTAATTGAGAGAGATCAAAAACATGCGGCTGCTTCTCAAGCTTTGATGAAGATGAAGGAGTCTGAGGGTTAGGGGATTTTGGAGGCCTTCCCCTCTTCTTGGCCATGGCCACACGATGGCTACTAGGAAACCCTAGAGAGTACCTAGGTCACCTGAAGGAGAAGAGAGAAACCCTTTTTTTTAATTAATATACTTTGTGAATATGTTGAATCTTGGTTATTTTGACAAACTATTTAGGAACAAGTGATTAGTGAACTGGCTTTAGCCTAGTGAGTTATTTGAGCTCATACATAGAAAGGGGTATTATTATGTGAAATATTTGATTTGAAACCCCTATTTCTTTCATGAGTGTTGTTCTCATTGGCATTGTGTTCTAGAACTTGACTTGTGACCATTTCAAAATTGATAATTGTTTGCATGTAATAAGATTTTTAAGGCACTTAGGATGTGTTTTTGTGGCCTTCAACTGATTTGCATTGATAATGTTCCCTTAGTTGCCCATTTTGAGCCTAAAATAAAAATTTGATTTTCTTTGGTACCCTACATTGATTTGAAAAATTCTTTGTCAGTACGTTTTGAATTTTGAATGAGCAATCGAGAGGAATGATTCTGAAAAGAAAATATATGGTAAAAGTGAATGAGTTCTATTTCTCTTCCAAATAAAAAAAAAAGAAAATATAAATAAAAAGGAAGAGAATAGAAAGGAAAAAAAAAGATGTGAAAAAGAAAAGAAGTATGAAATTGATTGTCAGTTGAGTTTGAGTCTTTAAAAAAAAGTTCATTGCTCATTCATAATTTTAGAGGGAAATTTTTTTTTTGCTTTTTAGCCCTTAGTTTTATCTCTTCTTTCTTTTATCCCACCTTACACTTTTAACCATGGCCTCATTACAACCAAATATAAGACCTTTTGTTTTTTGTGTGCATTCAATAATTTCAGTGAAGATTTGGGTCTATGGTCATGCTTATGGTAACACATTGTCATTGTATGAACTTGAGAGAATTACATATATATAACCCTTGATACACATGAGAGATACACTGTGAGGTTGAGAGTGTTCATTGATCATTAGTTCTTTTGGAGTTTGTTTTTCTAACCAGGTTTTAATTGTATAAATTGCTTGTGATAAAAAGTGTCTGAGTCAGTGAGTTGAAGTCCTAGATTAGGTGTGTACATGTTGATTTAGGAGGTAGTCTTGAGTTTATGAGTTTTTATTTTACTTTTTCCTTTGACATGCAAAATACTAAGTTTGGGGGAGTGTCCTCGGTGGAATTCCTCCTTATTCATGAACTTCAGCTATCTCTCGTGGAGCTCATTCATGGTCTTGGGAGGTTTCCCAATTAAGGAGTTTCGGAATTTTCCGGAAGGAGTCCCTGTAGGCACAGCAGGACCGACACTCCAGCCTCCAACGAGGGAATCTTCCCAACCTCATTCATGAACCTCGTAAGGTACTCTCTCAGCGCCTCCCCCAGTTTTTGGGTGACCGCTGTCAGAGTGTGGTCTAACCTCGGGGGCGCTAGGCTGGTGGAGTACCTGTTAAGGAAAGCGTGCTTTAGTTCGTCCTAAGACCGGATGGATCTTGGTGGGAGAGTGCTGAACCAAGTCAGAGCGCCTTCGTCAAGGGTCAGTGGGAAGGCCCGACACTTCATACCATCATCATTGCTATAGTACAGTATCGCCGACTCGTAGTTGGCGATATGGTTAGCAGGGTCGGTAGTGCCGGTGTACCTTTAAATGTTGGCTTGCCACGAATACTGCTGCGGTGTTCGGAAGGCTATGATTTCGTCGGAGAAAGGGTGTCTCGGGTGAGAAGAGTGTCCCATTGGATGTTGATCGGGATGGACCGCCGATGTCGAGAAAGTGTTGAGAAAAGAGGAGGATATTCTGTGTGGTGGGGGCATAGTCGGATGGAGAGGTGAAGGTGGAGGTAAGTTTTCATTAGGTCCTCCCACAGGTGTGGGGCTTTCATGTTGGTTAGCACGTGCGATATGTGCCATTTTTGTTTGTTGCATGTCGGCAATGACCTGATTTTGGCGCTCGATCATGGCTGTTTGTCGCTTTAGAACGTCCATGATTTCGTTAGTAACTCTGGAAGATCCTGTGGACAGTCGAGAGTGGCCCTCTGATCATTCTGCTCTCTCCCACCTCTGTAGGGTTCCGAACCTCAAATCAGATTACTGTGGCTCTTCACGTGAGCGGGGTCTGTGACTTGAGGCTCTTGTGGGTCTTCGCTTCGTGGCTATCTCGGTGGCAGCGGAGCGAGTATGCGGAGGACCCACCCTTCTCCCCTCGTTGCTAGAGAGGAGAACCCTAGGCGGCGGAGGTAGCCTGGGGGGTAACATCTTGGAGGTGGCAGTGTCATCATCAGAGGCTGTCAACCCCTCCAGAAGCCATTGTTGAGGGTAAGCCTCTTGTCTGCTTATGGTGGGGCCTTGCCCCTCTGCGGCACCATCCTGAGGAGGTGGTAGTGGAGCCTCTATGGCTTCAAGACGGAGGAGAGGTTCCACTTAGCCTCTACCGCCCAGTCCCCCACGTCCTGTACGGCCACGAGAGGTGCCTCCACGACCCCAGCAGTGTTCACGTTGTTGTCAGCCATCTTGCTAAAAGAGGGAAAGTGGAGAGAGTTTTGGTTTTGTTGCCTTTTTTGGGGTGGATGAGAGTCGAAGTTTAATGGTTCCCACAGACGGTGCCAATGTAGTGGATCAAAAAAATAGGGAAATGTTCCTGACCAAGGGGACCTCAAGAGCAGTGACTGGTGGCCCTGAAATCTAAGTGTGATCAGGAATTTATGTATGACGGTTATGGAAATATCTGAATATTCAGTAGGAATACCCAGCGTCTCCCTCTTTCAACAAAGTGTGTGCAAAGAGTGACAGCTTAGGGATGAGAGAAAGTACCTGAACCCTAGGCAGCACTATGCCTTTTATAGGGTGTGGCGGATAGGGCCCAAAGGGGAGGCCCTTTAGGGTTTACATCCTGACGTTAGGTTTAGGGAATATCTGCAAAATAATATCTGGTATTTTCCCAGGATTAGGGTGACGCTTCTTATTCTTGAACCTGGACAGGTCAGCATGTCCCTTCTCATGTCTAGCCCATATTAAGGATGTGGGGTGTATGGCACGTGACTTGTTCGGAGTCCCGAAGTCGGATGAATGTCTACTCATCCCTAGTTAGGCCACTTGGTGTTCTCCTTAAGGGGGCCGAGTGTACGGTCGGTCAACGACCATGTGGGGGTCCGACCTGACGTTCGACCTGTAGAAGGTCGGTCAATGCGTGAGACTCCTGATCGATCCAAGGTCGGGTTAACTAGTATGGATCCGACCTGTGCGGATGTCAAGTGTACTTCTTGATATGCCGATCTTGTATTCGACCATAATTCGTCCAGCAGGTAATACTAGTTAACCCTACAGTTTTGATGATTACAAACAACATGTTTAAAGTCAATCAAGCTCACACAAGTTCAGCTCTCAAGCTCAAGCAAATGAAGACTCTGTTGTGTTTTCTCTTTCCCCTAGGAACTCATGTAAGGTAATATGATTATAAATATCAAGTATAAGGCCAATAGGATTGTCAAGAGAAGAAAGAATGTTTTTCTATCTTTTTGTTAAAATGTTTTAAGGAAAATTTATATGAGAAAACCTCTCCTTACAATCTTGTTTATGAAAATCGTTTTTATCTTTAAAGCAAAAGTAATCGATTACTGAGCTTCAGATTTGTAACCTTAGAGTTTGTAATGGATTACCTGATCTAGGATAATCGATTACTTCAGAAGGTCTCTAACCTGAGAGTTGATAATCGATTACTTGTGATCAAATAATCGATTAGCTTTAGTTTGTGATTTTTGTCAATTTTCCTGAAACCTTGTAATCGATTATTTAGGCTTATTAATCGATTACCGTTAAAATTCTTCATCAGTGTTTTTACCTGAGAGCCTGTAATCGATTACATAGGGTTTGATAATCGATTACTTTTTCAAAAAGCTGAATTTTTCAAATTGGTTGAAAGCCTGTAATAATTGATTACCCTGACTAAAGTAATCGATTACTTTAAATCTTTTTGAAATCCGTGTCAGAATCAATTAGTGCCATTTCTAGATTTGTTTTTACTTAATTGATTCTGATTCATTTTCGAAAATAAATATTTGATTCAGTTTTTGAATATATTCCTTTTATGTTTTGAAAATCAAATCTTAATTTATATTTTTCAATCTTATTGATTTGATTGGTTTTTGAAAATAAGGTTTTATATTAGTTTCCAAATCAGAAAAAATCATATTCCTTCCTGCTTCTTCTTCTCTCACGCCCTCTTCTCTCTTCTTCTGATCATCTTCAAACTTTTCACGTTCTTAATTTTTGGTTAAAGAGAAATCCTATTTTGGCCTATACACTTGTGACAATCACATTGCCATAGAACTTATTGTTGTATCCGTGTTATTGAGAACAAATCAATTGTATCACTCACATCAATATTTTGTATCAAACCTTAGTTGTAGGGAGTGTCTCCCTAGGGGTCAAGGATCAAATCCTTGTGGTAGGGTGAGGAAACCTTGTGTGTTATTTGAAGTCCATAACGAACGGTCGAACCAAGTAGTATGCGGGGCTCTATGGTTGTAATTGGGTCGAACTCAATTGAAAGGCAATAGAACTCTCAAGCAGGTCGCTTAGGGAGTGGACGTAGGTCTTTCGCTCGAAAGACTGAACCGGTATAAAATTGGTTTGCGTTCCTCTTTCCCTTATCTCTTTAATTTCCGCATTACTATATTCTTATTATTTATTTTCGCGCTTTACGTTCAATATTATTGTGCTTCCGCTTTTATCGTTGTACTCTCAATTCATCTCCATCACGAAAATATCTTTTTAACAAACTCATTCGAACGAATTTCAATAATTTTAATAAATCTCGATCCACCCCCCTCTCGAGATATTGAAGCCAATTCTAACAAGTACACTATTTACCTTATGTTTGCTTCAGTTATTTTCTGCAATTAAGGATAATGGCCATGGTGGCCGAAACTCTTTTGAAATTAAGATTGGATGTTTTGAGATTAATGCAAATGATATTTGTTCCGCAATTACAACTATCGTACTTTTGTGAATGATGAATGGATGATTATGGATTGTGACACTATTTTTGGGAAAAGAGTTTAAGTCGTAAGTGAAATAAATGAAGTTATTTTTTTAAAAGTTAAGTAAATCAATTTGTATAATGCAAGCCTTTTGGGAAAATAAATTAAAAGGAAATGGTTAAAAAAATGGCGCGAATTTTTACTAAAATTCTAAGATCCAAATTGGGGTGTTACACTTGGGTGAGCCATAGGCCCCACTCCCCCGATAACCAGCTAGTCCTAACGCCATGGTTTTAGTATACCATTAGTTCAACAATGGGCTATAGGGAGAACGCAGATGAGTTGCTGGCTCGTGGGCTAAATTGCCGTGGTTATGAGTATGGGGATAAGTGCAACTGTACCTTGGGGATATGTGATTGTTGTGAGTTGGCTATGAAAAATTAATGAATAGGTCGAGTCCTGGCCCTTTAGAAGCACTCCGAGTAGTGATTGTGGGTACTATTTCAGAGTGAGGTTTAGAATGGGTCGAACAACCTTAGAGTAAATAATTTAAGAGAATTTCCTAACCCTGGGATTTGAGTGGAGAGGAAATATATCTTGGGTACCTATGGGAAAGGACGGTGAACGTCAAGAAGCCAACGAGGAATTCTCTAGGCGGGACGATGCTACAATGGTCGGGTCGTTACGGATGAGCAAGCCATAGTAACGACAACACTGCAGACTAGAGACGAACTGTCGCCCCCTTGAGCTAGTCTTGAACGGTGAGAGGGAAACTGAACGAGGCTAGATGGGCATCGTGCCTGGGGCACCTTTATTTTGGAATTCCACTGATATATTGTTTTGGGCTAGCCAAATGCGATGGTTGCAGCATTGCTTTTGCTTATGACATCGAGGCCAGTATGGTAAAGTTCCTGTACATCTTGTTTGCTTTTCGACTTAGGTTTGGTTGGAGTTTGGAGGAGATGCAGTCGTGTGTGTTGACTGAACTTGTTATCTCAATAATATTTCTCCCCATATCATTAACAGATGAGATAATGCTAAAACCTTGAATAAAAGATTAATGATTCTAAGAATTCTCTCAAGCATTTAAGCTATGTGAATTAATGTATATCTATGTGATTATGTATATTGTTTGTTGATCTTTAATATTTTGTCTACCATAAATACATGTCATCGACGTAACTCGTCTGAATCACTTACTCTCTCTTTCTCCCCCTGTGTTGTGTGTGTTATCTTGTATATGTACTAGATGACGGACTGTATGAAGATCTTTTGGAACGAAGGTGAATTGATGGAGGCTTTTGTTCGTGAGGATAGCCACTCTGCACAGTATGTTACGGAAGTGACTAGCATACTAGGATGGTAGTAATGAGGGTCAGTTATGTGTTATCTTACTATTGGATAGTATTGCTCTGCCTCCGTTTACGTACCCTTATGTTATTTTCTTTATCAACCTTTTTGTAATGAAATAATATTAGTAATGCACGTTGAGTAGCATCGCACCGTTTAGGAATAAATTAATGATTTTAAATTTGATAATTCTGCAACAACCATTAATATGTTTTTGTAAAATGAGTTTGAGAAAGAAAGTTTGTGATAGCTCGATTTGGGAGTTTAAGATAAGTAACATTTCATGACTAAGTGGACAACGTACAACCCGGTTTGGGAGCTCGAGATACGTGGTAATACCTTATGAAGTAAACCATGATGATTGTTTAAAAAGTGAAATTTTTTTTAGGAAGGAAGATCTCTTCATGAATAAGACTTGAATCGTGTTACATTTTTTTAAAACAAAATTTACTCAGATTTTCACTATAATTTTTAGAAGCAAAAAAATATTTTCTAGTTACCAAATTGGGATGTTACAATGCCAAAGAAAGTTCATGAAATATTAGTTACCCTTCGAAGGCACTTCCTGTAGGGAGGCTTAGAAGTGAGAAATAAAATTTCTTGGGTTAGTTTGTCTGATGTGTGCTCTCCAAAGTAAGAAGGGGTTCTTGGAGTTAAAAATGTAGAGTGGTTTAACTTAGATTTACTAGCTAAGTGGAGATGGCGAATGATTTATTCTAATGCTCTATGAACGCATGTTTTGAGGGAATGGTATAGTGATTTTAGACCTGCTCCACTATATCTTGACCATGAAACTGATTTTGACAGAGCCTCGTGGTGGTGGAGGCATATTTGTGCTTTGGGAAAGATAGCCAATTCAGTGGTTACTTGAAATTTGTTTGCTTCTCGGGTACAACAAGTTGTTGGAAGTGTTTTGGATGTTTCTTTTTGGGATGATGCCTGGATAGGTGATGATTCACTAAAAAACTAATCCCCAAGATTGTATATTCGATCTCTCTCTCTCGACAGGTATAAAAAGGTGGTTGAGATCTTTGATGTGATTTTGTAGAGGTGGAATTTCTCTTGGCAATGCCCCTTTTTTTACGGGAGAATAATATTTACCAAGAGCTATTAGTTTTTCTTGGACAAGGAAATTTGCTTCCAGCAGTTTGTGATTCTTGTAGATGGGACTGTTCCAAAGAAGGTTGCTACACGGTTAATAATGGTTACGCATTGCTTACGAGTAATTTGGAAGCTGGATATGTGCATTTCTTTAAGGATTTCTGGTCAGCTATGGTGCCTACGAAGATTAAGGCCTTTTCATGGCAGGTGTTACTTGAGAGGCTTTCTACCAAGGTAAACTTGGGTAGACATTGTACGGTGTCAGAGTTAATTCTACCTGTGTCTTTGGCGAGGTATGTGATGAATCTATACAACACTTATTTCTTGATTGTACACCAATATAGCAGCATTGGTATTTTTATAGCAGGATATACTTTCCTATTAAACTTCCTTCATCTATGTTGGGTACTTATAATGCTTTCTACAATTACTATAAGCAAGGACGTAAGTAGGCTATTGGTATTTTGCAGTGACATGTATTCTTATGGTCGGTTTGGCTTCTAAGAGATTAAGTGATTTCCAGAGATGGTTATTTTGATGTTGTTGGGTTCATGGACATGATGAGGGTTCGTACCTGGATTTGGATTACAAATTTATAAAACGTTACAAATTCTTTTGATAATTGGTGTAATAGTCCATCAACATGTCTTGTTAATTCATAGATCAGACTTTTTTCTTTAAAGTGAGGTTAGAGTACCTCTAGCACTATCTTAAAATTAATAATATACTTTGGTTTATAAAAAAACAAATTCCCACGGGAGTTATTTGTGTATTTGGTAGAGAGTAAAGAGGAAAAAGACTTTGCCTTGTATTATCATAGTTGATAAAAAAATTATTGTTGCTTTTGAGCCCAGATATTATTCTAGAAGAGTTTGTTAATTCCTGGAGGAGTTTCGCAATAATCTTATGTGAGACGAAATGTTGATTCTTTGGGTTGTCAACTTAATTAGGTCGTAAATACCACACCTTTTCCAAAAATTTCGCTTTTTCGACTCGAGCTTGTCGATCCAGAAATCCAATTCTTTCTAGAAATTGGAAATAGTGAGAAAAATTTGTCTTCTGGTTTTATTTTCAAAACGGCAAAGAGGGATTAACATTTCATAAGCAAGAATTCTTGTTTTCTCAGGTTCACAAAAAAGGAAGAATATATCTTATTATTTCACAATTGGTCATTTCTATTGTCAATAAAGGGCCAAGGAAGATAGGTATGGGATTGACAAGAGACATAGTGTGATGAGAAAATTCTTGTGTTGGGATCATGATTTTCACTTTTTTCCATGGCTATTTTAGGTCACGAATTGTTTTTGCCGTTGTTAAAAGCTTATCAGAAATTTGGAATTAAGAGTGACTGAAAACAAAGTAGGTGAAAATAGAAAAATACGAAAAATAAAAGCAATCTATAGAAATTGTGGGAGTGGCAAGAATATCCAAGCTAGTTAAAGTTGATAATGATTGGGAATAAATGAGGTGTTATATCATTTCCCCAATTTAAGACATATTAGGTGCTATGTTTCCAACAAATAATGGAGGTCTGAGTATAAATTCTTGCCCATTGAAAGCCACATTCATTAAGTCGTTTATATTCCTATTAACCTCAGCATTTCCAATTCCAAGTCATCATTTACATTTTAGCCATTTCATATGAAGCACTTTTACTCCATTTATCAACAAAAAATGTATTTCTGCATAAAACCAATATTTATCTGGTTAATTTAATTATTTGCGTTTTGGCCCATATAGTTGTATCCTTCGTTGATTCAGGGGTTGTACAGGCCTAGCATTCCTATCTGCATGCTGCAAAAAGTCATGCATAGTAATCATTCAGTAAAAATTAAGAAAATGCACAAACCTAATCAATTTGATTTGATTTTTTTTTTTACATTTGTATATGTTCATATTCATAGTGAATTATTTGTGCATTATATAAAAAAAAGTACTTACATCGTGGACTGCTTCTCTTAATAATTTGACTTGCGCCCATGATACACTTAATATCTGACCAATATCACAAGCATGTTTGAAGGTTAAAGCAAACTATTTATTACAATAATTACATGGGAAAATATTTGGAATAAACTTAGAGAAATGTCCTTTAAGTGTTTTTTTTTTCGTTTGTAAAATAAGGTGTGAATCATATGATATTTTGAGTTGTACCTTTTCATTAATGGACCAAATGACACCTTCAGAGCAAGGTGGGACAGTGAGGGAGCCCATGTATCTATAGTACTTGTTGCCACCCATCTTGATTTCTGAGGGATCAATCACCCCTATGCTTTTTTCAGCTTCTTCATCCACCATGGATTCTATGTATTTTGACAACTGCATAATTCAAGAATATCTATAATTATTCTCATTACTACGCTTATGACTCCAACATTCAGAAGTTGTTTTTCTACATCTTTGGTTTATCTAGATTGCGGAAAGAAAGAGAAATTACCTTAGAGAGTGTTGTATCAGGCTGAGCAATCCTAAATAGAACTGCAACAACAGCGAACCTGTTCTTCCCATTTGGGTTTAGGCTATCATGAACCATGTGGAGCTCAAGGTCATACCTAACATTTCACATTTTTAATTAATTTTAATATTATTTCACACTTTTATTAGTTACTTTTAATTTAATTAAAAAAAATGAAAATTACTAAATATACTTTTAATTATATATTGGGAGAAGATTTTATGTATCGCATTTTTTGCAACTCTATGTACCAAAATATTATGATTTACCAAAAAATAATAATTTATTATAATTTTAATTAAATCTAAGATTTTTCTAACCTATGCGCTCATGCTTAAGAGTAAACCTTAAAAGTGTATTTGTATTGAAAAACTAAATATTTATTTATTGATTCATTAAATATATAGTTACCCGTAAAAACCGAGGGTGTGTTTGCTTTGCACACACGAAAGCGTTTTTAGTTTTCATTTTCTAAAACTATTGATGGTTCTAATTATGATCCCGTTTTTTCATTTTTGCTTTTGTTAATTATAATGAGACCCGTATTTTCATTTCATTTCTTATTTTCAATATTTATACAAAAATTGGTAAAAATTACAAAAAGTTATTTTTGTTATTTCCTATATAAATATTTGAAAACAAGAATTAAAATGAAGCCACGAATTCGTATTTTTAATTAATAGAAATTTTAAAGTGAAAACGGGGTCACAATTATAATTATCATCAACAATAATTGAAAATGAAAATAAGAAACACTTATGCCAAGCAAACATAGCCTTACTTTTTAAAGTTGGTTTAACCTATGCACATAATAACCATTAAATCCTCCTTTTGGACTTCTTGGTGACTTCTTTGAAGAAGAGCAAAACTAAGAGAATATTAATAATCTAGCCTATGAATGTGGAAATTAAAAATCTTGCATATTTATTACTTGAAAAAAAATTAACAATTTAAAGAAAACATGATGAAACCACACATTCATTACTCTTGATTGAAAAAATAATGAATAGATATTACTCGTTAATTTGCATGTTCATAGCTTAGTTTAAAACTAAAATGACATCATTCATGACTTAAAATTGAAACATTCAAAGAAAAAGATCCACTCGAGAAATAATCTTCACATGATTTAAATCTCAAAATTTAACTCCTTTATCTTCTTTTTAAAAGTCAACTTAAAGTATAGTATTAATTTTTTAAAAAAACTCATATTGAAGTTGTTTTCTTTTAGATTTTTATTAAATTAAGACTAATCTACATTTGATATAATTTTATTCATATAGAAAATCTTATCATTTGCAAATGATCAAGATAGTTGCTCATAAAAAGTATTGATACCACTAAAACAAAAAAAAAGTAATAAAAGATATATTTGACGAGGATGTTTTAATCCAAAATTTGTTAAAAAAAATCAATGAGGAGAGGTTAAAATGGTTCGTTGTGATTGAATTCCTTAAATTAAGAAAGAACAAATAAGAGTTGAAGATAGAAACTATGAGACAATAAAAGATGATACACTTTATCTTTGCTATGTTTTCAAGAAATAAATCATTTGAATTACAATAAATCATGTGAAATCAACTTAAAAAGTCTTATATCAAAGTACAAAGAGAGTATTAATTAAAATAATACAGTACCAATTTAAAATAGAAAAACCTCATCTCTCGTATGACATTTTATACCCCTTTCTTCTCCAACATTCTCAACTACCTCAGAAATATAAACCCACAAACATAACCAAATTTTCATTTGATGGATTTACTAAATATACACATGTACAATAGGGATTATTTAACATAATTGTATAGAGTTATGAGTAATTGTTGTAGTATCTCTAATTGTTGGAAATGGATGCACCAAGCTTTATGTAATAATTATTTCAAAAGAATCGCATAGTTAGCTAGCAAGGCTATAAGTACACTACTAAGTTATACTCTTGTATAGAACTTGTTTGTGAACTTTTTATTTATTTATAAGATATGACATGCCAAGACCCACTTAAAAAAACAGACCAACAATGCAAAACAAATTGGAGTTAGTCTATGGGTTTAAAATAAATAACAAGAATAAAAATTATTGGGCAGCAATGCAAACCTCCTGCCATTGATGGTATGTTCAGAAGGGGAGTGCCAGTGGCATTGTTGCAGAAAGAACTTAGTGCCGTCGATGATTATAAATCCTGCATCTCCCTTCCATTTTAGCTACATCCAATAGATACATATATTTGAATCATGCTTAAGTGGCAAATTAATAAACAACTATATGATTTTTGCTCAAACATTGGGATTAAAAATTAAATAATTCAGGATGGGAAGTGATCGTCGGTGCAAGAAGCACGAACAAGGAGCAGCTCCTGACAGACTTTTAAGAGAGGGGTACATGAATGAACCCCGTAACACACCAGAATCAAAAGGGGATCCCGAGACTGTGTAGGTATGAGACTGCATGGTACGAGAATCCTGACATTGTGTAATTATGAGATTACATAGTACAGGATGCTTAAATGAATTGATTGGTACTACACCAACAAGATGTATCTTCTTTTGGTAGTTTATCATCACTTAAGAATTTCATAGTTAAGCCTACTTGACATCGAGTAATTCTAGGATGGATGACCTCCTAGGAAGTTTCCCGGGAAACGTGCGAGTGAGGACAAATCACGCTGAAAAAGATCCGTGTTGGTATATGGCACAACCGTCAATCCATATGGCAATCAAGGATGTTAGAATATGCATCTATACTCTTAATGTAGACAAAACCGGTTTGTTATATAATTTTTTTTTTTAAGTACACAGTTGAAGTTTCACTTTGTTCAATACAAAATTAAAAACTAAAAAAAATGAAATGTTAAACTCAATCCTAATAAAGATTAAGATTAAGAAGCTAAAAAAGTATTTGAATTCAAGCAGCAAAGGATTTAGTATTTGAATTCACATGTATAACTATCATCTCTAAGAGCTCACATTAATAAAAGAGAAATGTTGTTTAGTACGAAAAAAAATCAGTTTAGAGAAATTCATATTTATTAAGAAGGTTGTTTTATTTTTTAATTACATTAAAAATGTAAATATTTGATATGCTTTTTCAAATTTGTCCTTATAGTTATTATTAAGACTTTTAAAAGTGTTGAATAAATATAATATTATAAAAATAAATATAATAAAAATTTATTGTTTTTAAAAATTTAAATATAATCTTATATATAAGATCCAAATAAAATTTTGAATTTTTTTGGAAGAAAGAGTATTTGTAGCTCTCTCTTAGTGCAATGGGAAACATCATTGCATATCCTTGGAAAAAGCAAAACTAGATTAAAAAGAAAGGTGGCTTCAACTTCAACAAAAATTTTCCTATAGGAGAAGATTAGAAGCCCCATACGGCCACACCAAATATCAACGTGATGTTCAAATAAAGTTTCTTCTTTTTAACCGCACTCACAGTACTTAAATTAAACATTTCTAGACTAAATTAAGGGACTCTACTGAAGGGCATAATTAATGGTGCTTTAAGAAAAAAATAATGAAAGTAACATTGTGATGAGTGATTTTTCTTGAAAGTTAACTTACCACAATATCATGGCCTCTGTTAGCAATAGTGGCATTCTGAGGCTTATAGTACTTCTTTAGCTCCCCTAACTCTAGGGCCATTGTCGCTTTACGACTTGATATATCAATGGGAGATTGCATTTTACCATTTTTACATATTGCCCATTCCTTCTTCATATCACCCCAGTGTGAGGGTCCTTTCTCGCTCCTTTCTATGTAATCAAACTCACTCTCATGCTCTGCACAAACACATATTATATATTACTTAACCTAAGTTAAATGATTCAAATTAAATTACAAAAGGTAAATCTGCGAAATATGGAGTTTTTGGATTCAAACTAAATAAAAGTGTGCACTTTCTCCCATATCTCTTAAAAAAGATAATACAAAATCCAAGAAGTCTGCTTTCTCCCACCTATATTTTAAAAAAAATAAACACAAAACATGAAATACACAATTAGCACAGATAAGTAAAAGGCCTTATTCTGCTTACCAACTTCCTGTGCTGTTGTCCATATTGATAAATGTAGAAAGATTGTTACAAGTATTAGCAAATTTGAAAGGAATGTTGTGAGCCTCTTTTCGTGATTCATAATTTTAGGAAGAGGGATGGAGATTGGGATATTTGAAAGAAAGAAACCTAAGACTGATGAAGGAGAGTTTAGGGGATGAAATGTAGAAGTATGTAGATACTATAGTTTATATATTGCTAAGAATTAAGAACGTTTGAAGTGTTGGAAACTAAAAATAACTTCCACACGCGTTTTTTTCAAACTAACAAAGAAAAGAAGTTGTTACATAATGTCAAAGGTTATCAAAACATATTTCTAAATTTAGTAACTAGTAACTAAGTGATTTGGTTGTAAATCAAATTAACTACTTATTTCAAGAACACATAACAAATTAACTGTTTTATAAATAGGACCTTGTAAACGTTATATCAACAAGCATATTGTGACTTGATAAAAGCCTAATTTTACATATATACTCTAAATTTCAACATGCTTTAGTCCATATATTTTCCCAATTTCTCCCACCAACATGCGAAGAAAAAAAACTCTAGGAGCTACATGTGGTCGAGTATCGTAACATCTATCCCTCAATTTTTCATTTTTGAAATAAATAAATAAAAAATATTTTTAATATTAGAAATTATTTTATGATTTGAAAATGGTAAAGTAGTAATTGCCAAATTATATTTATTTAATTCTGGTTTTGGTGGGAAAAGAATAAAATATAATATTTTGAATTTTTGAAAATTTTGCATGTAACATCCCGAATTTCAATTCCAAGAGTAGTTGCGATACAAGTAAGACTTTGAAATAATAATTATAAATAAAAGAACTTAAGGTGATAAATTAGGTTCCTTTGGGTACCTAAATGAAGCTAAGGAACAATGGCATCGGTTAGGAAATTTAAAGAGGATCAAACGGGTGTTGAGATCGGTGTTTTCGGTGTTGAAAACACCCTAAGTTAGAAAATTGGGAATGTAATTATTGTAGCTTATAACGTAAATTCCACAGTTGGATGTGAATATAAGGGAATTAAGAAGCTTGGCTCAAAATTTGAGCCCGATCCGACGGTTATCGAAGAAGATATAGCGAATCGAAGTGTGAAATCACTGGTGCACGCCCAGGCGCACCAAACAAGATTTTGGTGCTGCTCACAGGTAAAAATACAGGCGCATCATACTGTGCGCCCATGCGCGTCCCATACATACCATCCAGAAAATGGCGCGCAAGTGTTAACCAACCATGCACCAGCTCTCAGCGCCACGCACCAGAAATGGAACTGGTGCTGATCTCGAGCCCAGGCGCGCAAAAACCGTGCCTAGGCGCGTGCGATCTGATGCAACCATCTCAGCTGTTGGATTTGGACTTGGTGACCAAGTTACTCCACCACCACCGCACGATCTGGCCAGCACCAAGTAAGGGGCAACAAAAACACAACACAACTACACCACACCACCACAAACACCATAGTTCCATCATCATTTCATGAGTTTCCTCTCAAGCACCAAGAACACATAATCATCAGCAATCATTCAACACCAAAAATCAAGTCTTATAATCATCATACTCATCATCTCCATCAAAAATCAAGCATCAAATATAATTATCAAACCCTCCTCCTTTTCTCTAAGATTTGTGGCTCTCTCTCTCTCTTTTCCATTGATTTCCAAATATCACCACTATGGAGAACCACTCTTATGCATACCTTCCTGTCAAGGGTCAATAAACATCAAACTCACTTCCTTCATACACTCAACAATTAAGGCTTGTCTCTCTCTTTCTCCCTGCAATTTGAGGTAAGAAGGGGGGGTATTACCTCTATTTAGGGGGTATAATCTAGATAGTATATAGTGGGAACTAAGTTAGGGCTTGGAATAGAATAGAGAACCCTAGGATTGAATGATTGGAATGGTATAGCCTAGATTGTTATAGTGAATAGATAGTGATATATTTGGAATATTTGAAATGATAATAAACATGTTAGATTGTCTCAAAGGATATTAAGGGAAAAAAGGGAGTATAAGATGTCAGAGTGTTAATTTCTAGTATTGTGTTAAAAAAATAATAATTGTTGGGCCTTAGAATTGATTAGGGATTATTATGACAAAGATACATGATGTGATTAATGGAAACGAGGAAGAAATTAGATGAATGGTAAATTAATTAGGAGAGTGACAAATGAATAGAGAAGAAGGTAAGTAGATGGTGTATGAATAAATGATTATGATATTATATATTATTATGGACCCTCCATAAATGAGAGGATATATTAATGGACCCTCCACTTACTCTCTAAGTGGATGCGAGAATTATATTATTATGGATCCTCCATAAAGGAGAGGATATATCAATGGACCCTTCACTTACTCTCTAAGTGGATGCGAGAATTATATTATTATGGACCCTCCATAAAGGAGAGGATATATCAATGGACCCTTCACTTACTCTCTAAGTGGATTCGAGAATTATATTATTATGGACCCTCCTTAAAGGAGAGGATATATCAATGGACCCTCCACTTACCCTCTAAGTGGTTCGAGAATTACATATCTAAGTATATGGACTCTTTGCAAAGAAATGTGTAATAATGATAGTCAGGACCCGCCATTAAGGTGTGTGTAAATTAAAATGTGGTAAATAAACTAGGGTTTTTCTTTTATGTGAGTAAGGTAAACAACAGGGAATGAAGATAAGAAATATTGAGTAGAATTAATTTTGGGTAAAGAAGAGTAATAGGACGCTTGGTTATTCTCTATGTCTGTTTAGAATGCATTTCCTAAGTACTGTGTAATGTTACCCTTCTTGCCATTTTTTTACAGGTACTGATGTGGAGCTTGCACAAGGTATGGCCGACAGGAGCTCATTCCACTCCGTGGAGTGTGAGGTCTTAGTAGGGAACCCTAAGTTAGTCTAGGGTTATATGTATTTTGAAAAGAACTTGTCTAATATGTAATTAGCACCTCTTTAATCTTTTTGGGAAAACTAATATGTTTCAAAACTTGTATATATTTTCTAAACTGATGTAATGGTACTAAAGCACTGCTGTATGGTGCCCTGCTGGCATCTGAATGAATATGAATCTTTTGTTAAAAACTGGTTGTAGGTGGAAAAGTAATTTTGAGAAAGTTCAATAAACAAAGTAAACTCCGTCCGATTTTACGGAGATTTTCAGAAGACATAATTATAACTAAGAGTTTTTATATTCAACTAGCAACTGTAAAAAGGAAAATTTTAAGTTTACAATTATTTTAAGGGTAAAAACAATTATGGTGTTACATTGCACGTGATAATTGATTGATTATCACCGCTCGGTGATCGATTATCTGGGAAAAATTATGCAACTAGATAAGGCAATTCTGAGGAAAAGCTGAGGAAAACTCTTGAAATAATCCTTATTTTGCCACGTTTCCCTTACCTCAACGGTGAAGGATGTGTTAGCAGCCTTCCATGATGTTAAGTTGGCAAGCCTCACCTCTTCCACCTGTTCAATCCTCTCTAAACTTTCTCTATAAATTGGCATGTTGCTTGCTGCTTCTGATTCTCTTCTTCTCCCTGTGTTTTTCTATTTGGTGGTTTGTTGTTGGATTTAATTTCCTTTCCCCTATTCCACTAAAAAAATTAAAAAACACTTTTCCAATAAAAAATATTAATATTGTCAGTGACATTAGAATTGATAACATTTGATATTTTTTTCTTTCAAAATTACACTTATAATTATTATTGAGACTGTTGGAATACAAGTGGTATAGGGGTTGAATAGGTGCTAAAGAGACCGTGGAAGTTTTTCGCTTGAATTGATTTGAAATTAAAAACAAAGTTTTTCAGTTATGTTGTCAATGTCTAACCGATTACAGGGTTCTTTAACTATTTAGCACCTGTACAGTTTTGAAAAAAATTAGCAAATTAATCCAAGAACTTGATCGTTACAAATATTTGTCTTAAACCCAGTTTACATACAATAATACAAATATGTAGAAAAGGTTTTTCCCAAATTAATTTGGTCAATTGAAATAGCTCTTGGTTCAATTTAAAAAAAATCCCAATTTCTAGGGTTTCTTCAAGAATCATTGAAATTTGCAGAAACTAAAGAGACAGGGTTATAAATACAACACAGAGATTTTATATTGGTTCACTCTCATCCACTTGAGAGCTACATCCAGTCCCCTCTATCACAATAGAGAGATTTTCTTCACTATGAATTGAGATCCTTTGTTTGTACAATAGACTCTTCAAGATGCCTCACTTGAATACTCCTAAAGATACCTCACTCTATGATTGCCACAACTCCCTGCCTCTATTCACAGTTGCTCTTGTGCCTATGAAGAACCTCTTCAATCTCTGCACCTCAAAAGGTTCCACGCCCTTTGATCTTCAACTTGCTTGATGATAGCCTCACACCAAGACTTTGTAAACCACAAATGTTGTTGTATTACAATAGCACCTCTCTTGCTGAATTTACAACACAATGAACCCAATGATCTTGAATCTAAGCTAAGAATTAATGAATCTTAATGTGTTCTTGAGAATCAAGATTATAAACACTTTGAGAAGAAAATAGAAAAAGTTACTTTGATTTTGTTGAAATTTGAGAGAATATTATGGCTTGTTTGTGTATGTAAAACTTGTGTTAAAACTGTTGTTGTGCGTCAACAAGGTGTATGAATGAGTTATATTGAATACCCATTTCATTTAGAACGCATATAACAGATTTTTCTTTCTGACATAACAGCTTCTAACCGGTTACTAATAAATCTAACCGGTTAACCTGTAAAATATCAATTAGGAATTTAACAAATAAGCACTTGGGAAAATATGGTATTCACTATAACACTTATTCAAACATTATTTAACACTTTAATCCACATATTAATGCATTTTTAAATTATTTAAAACATTTTAAAACTCATACATCAATTTGAAAATTGTTTGGTTTTGTGAAAACTCAAGTTATTAATTTTCAAAAATCCTTTGATGAGATTCACTACCCAAACCTAACACTCCAGCTTAAGGACTCTATCTTTTACTATAATCTTTTACTATAATAAAGGAAACTATGTTTCTTTAACTACCAAGAGTTTGTCTACTTTTTTTATGCCTAAAATACCCCTTTAATTACTCTAATTTACAATTAGTTACTCACTTCTTAATTAAAAAACTAAAAGGGTAAAAATAGAAAATCACACTAACTTTCAACAAAGCAGTTTCTACAAAGGTGGGTGGTTTCTCCATGTTGGTGACTTGGTGTGCACAAAACTGAATAAAATGACAATTTCTATTTTCATATCAGTTCTTATTCTCTATCACCATTTTTTCTTCTTTAAATGTTGTAATCCCTTCTCTTATTATATTTTCTATGATTTTTTTTTTTGCAGAATTCTTATCCAGACTTATGCAAATGCTCTCTTTAGTAAAATTAAAGGTATTTTCTATCTTTAAATCCCTTCTCTTATTACATTTTCTGTGATTCTTTTGCAAAATTCTTATTCAAAAACATTATCACACTATAGAATTTATGCAAATGCTCCCTTTATTAAAATTAAAGGAATTTTCTATCTTTATTATTATTTTTTAAAAAAATTATTGTTCATAGATGAATAAACACACCGAATGACATAAGTCCTCAAAAATGGTATTTTTTTTGCCGTAAAACATTGGGATATGATTCAATGTCTTTGATTTAATGCTTTACGTTGACTCAATTTCGTGATTTATGTGTCCCCATCTTTCTCCACCCAATTTCGTGATCTACTTTTCTTAAGGGGGAGGGGGTTTTTAATGGTCTTTTCCTCACATGATCAAACCACCTAAGACGAGATTCTATCATCCTCTCCAAGATAGGTGCCACATAAAACATTTTCTGTTTTGCTAAGGTATTTTCTTTTTAAAACTTATTTTTCTTCTTTTAATTAAACAAAATCTTTTCTGATTTCTAATTGTACTTCTTATTTTCCTTCTTGAAATTAAACAAAAGGCTTTTTCTCACGTCATAGGATCTTCGTGAAGACATTGAAGAGAAAATTCTAGGCTGTATATTCACACGCATGGATTAAAAATAATGGTTGAATGTATGATCCTCATCTATTATGATTACCATCCTCAGAGGAATTTGACAGGATCCTCTAAATTGTGATCATCTTATGATAACTTGCTTTCTGTTCTTGACAAAGAGTTTTTGAATATATGTTGGATCAGAATCTTTTTAAATTTTGGTTGCATTTATCAATTTTTTGGTAGCAATAGTTAGAACCACTCTTTATTACTGTATCATTGTAGCAAATCCTGGCATTGTGTTTCAAATTGCATACTTTCAAAAATAATAAAAAAAATAAGATAATGATATATATAGTTGTTAAAAAAGATACGTATAAACAAAAATAGATACAATTATTCTAAATTGTTCTAATAAAATACCGTATCAAAAACGTGTTCATATGGTTGTTATTAAAAAAAACCATAACCTTGATATTAAAAAAAATAACCTTAAATTTGATAAAAAAATTATGATATAGTTGTTAATAAAAAAAATATGTATTAAAAATTAAAGATATAGTTGGGCAAAAAATAACCTTAACTTTGGTAATTATATATGGTTTTTTAACCTCATCCCGAATCTAAATAAGTTTAATTGGGAAATATTTTTTTGCCACGTGGCAAAAAAATCAAGAAAAGTAGATCACGAAATTGGGTGGAGAAAGATGGGGACACAGAAAGCACGGAATTAAGTCAACGTAAATCACTAAATCAAAGGCATTGAATCATATCCCAATGTTTCTACGACAAAAAAACCCCATTTTTGAGGACTTATGTCATTCGGTGTGTTTATTCATCTATGAACAATAATTTTTTAAAAAAATATTAATAAAGATTGAAAGTTCCTTTAATTTTAATAAAGGGAGCATTTGCATAAATTCTATTTTCCTATGAACAATGAGGGTGATGTTATGGTTCTTCTATTTTGCAGTGCTGAAGACATCGAATGGATGAATGAAAAGCGCATACAATTGTTTTGATATCTTTAGTAATTCCGACTGCATTGCATCTATATTGCGAAAAACATTTATTTCCTTATGTTTCTACACTATTTAAATTTATGAACTACTTTGGCTTTTGGTATGCCTCATGCAAAAAAAAAATTTCATTCAATGTTGCAGTATCATTTATGAAACTAAGAGTTCTTCGTTAATTTTTTTTTCATCCAAAAACTAATACCGTAGGTTATGACAGTATTTAAACCAAAAATTGTTTGGCTAATTTTGGGACTCAAAATTCTTATCGCATGCCTTGAAAAAATAATTTTGCAGGCTTTAGATTAATTATGAGTAGGCATGTAATACGAAAAAATCATACCAAACGTTCAAGGTTATGTACTATTCGAAACGCTTATAATCGGAGTAAAAGTATAGTGTGCAAAGCTGTAAAATATGATATTAATATGCAATTTCCAGTTCAGACCAGCAAAGAAATCAAAGTAAAATGGCTCAAATGACAACAATTCATAACACACACAAGCTAAACATTAAAATTAACATAAGAACTCAAGTAGTGTGTACATAAAGAAGTCATCAACTAAGCCAAAATACAATGAAAACCAACATGAAACAAGCTGAAAAGCTGAAAATACATAGAAAATCCAAAGATAACATTACAAAGGCCTAATACATAATGAAATCTACTAAGCCTAAGCTATTAATCCTCATTAGTCGGAGGCGGTGGAGATGCTGGAGGTGGAGTGGGAGGACCATGGAATCGGCCAAAAGTGCGCATGAGGAATTGTAAATTCCCCACATCTTGTGTGTACCAAGCCTCCATGTTATATATCTATGAGAAGATTAAGATTCGCAAAGTGTTCATCCACCCTAGCCATATGCTCATCAACTCTAGTAAAACCAGCATCAATCCTAGAATTAATCTTCTCCTCGATGGCTGAAAAATGACCCATAAAGTCAAATCCACTCGCTTGACAAGAAACACTGTTGAGAAAATGTCTAAGCATAGGTAGTTTTGATGATTCCAAATGTGCAAGTCAATGTGCAAATCACATTAGGCACAACTGCGTCAAAGGGGGTGATTATTAATTTTTAATGTACTCTTTTATTTTCTTAATTAGTAGGTCCCCTAGATGCATAATGGTTAGGGTCTAAGTTAGAATAAAACTAATCTTAGTCTAAAGTATATGACATGCATGCTAAGTAATATTCAATGTGGGTTAATTTCAAAATACAAGAAACACATTAAGAAAATGATTTTCTAAGAAATTCAAGTGTTTTAGAAGTCAAGGACATGTTTTAAACAAAGTGCCAAAACCTTTTAAAACAAAAATGTTGTATTAAGGATATTTACACTGAAGTATCCGGATACATCTCAAAGTATCCGAATACCTCGTATTAAATAATAGATATGATTTGAATTTTAATTCGCGGTATCCGGATACCCTCCAGGATATCCGGATACTGACAGTTGAAACTATCTGAATTATGGTCATTGCAAGTCCAGTTGCTTATAAAAAGGTTCTTAAACTTCATACAACGAACATACAACTGGAACACAACTTCTGAACTTGATCTAACATTGTTTTATAGAGAATCAAGGAGTTCTTCAAAGAATCATTTCACTTTTAAGTAAGATTTGAAGAACAAACTCATGTTTTGAATAATACTCTTTCTATACCCACTTGAATCAATTCCTTGCATTCATTCTCATACACTTAGATTACAAATTCAGTATTAGACTTGTGTTCTTCAATTGAGTTGTTCATTCGCAAGAAGAAGGTGTTTCATTCTAAGAACAACAACAACAAACGTTCGTACTTTCGCAAATTGGTGAAAGGTTTTCATCAAATATTCTTGAAGGTTTCAAGAGGTTGAAGGAGCTTCTTTCAATGCAAGGGGTTCACTGTGATTTGAAGGATTCAGTTAGGGGATACAAGTTCCAAAGAGGTTCTTTGGAGGGTGAAGTCTAAGGGAAAGGTTTTCTCTTAAACATAACTTGTACTAACGTGTTCTTGATCATAGTGAAGCAAATCTCCCACGTCAGAAAGGGAGGACTGGATGTAGCATTAGTGTTGTTAACACACTAATGTGAACCAGGATAAAATCCTTGTGTTCACTTTTCTTCCTTTATCTCTTTACAATTCCGCACGCTTAATTTTCATATATTCAAGTATATGCGTTTTATATGTTTTTACTCTGATTGTTTTAAAGGCCTTAGTAAACGATAATTTTTAATTGGTGAAGATTCGTACTCTTCGCCTATTCAGCCCCTTCTAGGGATTCGTACTACCCGCTTGTTTTCCAACAAGTGGTATCCAAAGTCAAAGTTGGAATGAGGCTGTGAGTCACAAATAAGAACATCACCACTCTCCGGTTCCAAAAATCCTTCCTCCATAGTGACATCCTCATCGTGGACAGCCGCTGCACCTGTAACGCCCCGATTTTCACCGCCCAAAAATGATCATCATTTAATTAAAGGTTGCTAAAAATGAGGCCATTTTTTTTTATAAAACGTTTTGGGAAGCCATTGGTGCATCTTAACACCCATCCTTGAAAACCGGGGTGTTACGTAAAACGTTTCCGCACTTCCACTTCCAAATCTTTCAAAACGATTTCATATAAGTTCGGCCAGTTCACAAAATAGAAGTAGGGCACAGTTACAAGAGTGATACATTGCTGAGATAGTCCTTTGTCTCACACTTACAAACAACTTTAAAATAATCTACCCTACCTTTGGCTCTTCCTAATGAAAACTATAGGGTGCAGCTCATGATCCTCCTTCTTATGTCCTTGCTTGACACCAGAAGATGAAGCTATCCCAGTTGCAGCTTGTCCACGATTGTTGGGCACCCATTGCATTCTTGTTGGTGCAGAAGAATTCCTCGGAAGTTCACAGCGCAGCTTCTCCTCATAGTCTCCATATCCTCGGACCGGAACTTGTCCTAGCAGCGGCCCTAGGTTAGCTCCGCAAAGTCGATGCTCAAGATCCGGAATCACAAACTGCGAATCACCAGTCCATACCCAGCCAGATGGGGTACGCTTCCAGCCGCATCCATGTTTCATCCAGGTTGAAATCTCCATGCGATAATCCATCTGCGCGTTGGAGTACCGGAAGCACCGATATACCAACGGGCAGGAGAGAGTTAGCGAACCGAACGACAAGTCGTCGACGTTGTGGATTTACCGCAGGCGGGATATCAAGACAGCACACACAAAACGAACAAAACACACACAACACAGAACTCAAACATAACATCACAATCTCTCAATTGTTGTTATTTCTTTATTCATTACTTATCATCAATCTTACATAATCTTCCTTTCTCTCTTTTACTATTTCGTTCTCATCTTCCAATCCTTCACTTCTTTCCTTCCCTTTCCAAGGGTCTCATTTCTTTCCTTTCACACTTTTCATCTCCATTCTCAAACCTCAAGCTTTACTTCTCTTAATTATAATTCTTTTCTTATCCAATCTTATTAAATTATAACCATCGATGATAGGGGATATAAGGATCATCGAGGTACGCGTCCGTTTGTAGTTAGCACTCACGTTTCAAGTCTACATCTCCTCGGCCATCCATCCACCTAGTCGGAAGCAAACAGGAGTACAGAACCTTTACCGTGCGGGCACGACAGCTGTCACACAACAAATGGTCCCTGACCAGGAGGCCCAGCCTCAAATCATATCAATATATAACAAGGCACGCTCTCAGCGGCAAACAAAATGCCCCACTCCAGTTCCTCTCACTGTTCTCGATTTGCAATCTAGGGGGCGACAGTACTAATTCTAGCTGATCATGCAGAACTTGCCACGGCATTAGACCCAGTCCCCACCACGTTAGTGCGCCACTTGTGGAGTTGTTCCGCCTAGAATAGTACTCTAGACTTCTTGACGTATCACCGTCATCATCCTCCCCTAATGCAATCTCCTCCTAAGTATCCGAAGATACCTATGGTTCCTTCCTCTCCACTACTTCGGGTTAACTCTCATACCTCACCGCATTCGCTGTTAATGTCTTTTAAAGGCTTTTATCTTTAATTAACCTAATGGTTAGCTCACCCTTCGTACATCCCTTCAATGAGTCCTGACCGCTACTTTGCATCACTTTTCATAACTCAAATTGGCACAGAGCGGAATCACATTCACAACTTGAATCTCATCACAAACTTTCCTCAAACAGCAAAATCTCACATCACAACTTCACCATTTCTCTTCAAAATTTCATTCCATAAAATCTTTTCCAAAACTTCCATTCATCACCTTTTCTAAAAATAATTCATTTCATAAATCTTTTCCAAATTTCTTTCAGAAAACTCATTTCAAAAATTTTCCTTTCGAAATCCTTTTCAAACCTCTTTTCAAAATAACTCTCAGAAAAATCTATTTGGAAAAATTCTCTCATTTTGGGAACCCCTTTAAAAAAAATACATTTTTTAAACTCTTTTCAAAAATTTCATTTTTGGGAACCCATTTCCAAACTACATCTCGTAAGTTCATTTCAAAAAAATTCAGTTCACAAACCCTTTTCAAAAATTCTTTTTATAAGTCCTTTCCAAAAATCTCATTTTAAAAGTCTTCATAAAAACTTTCTCTTCTTGAGAACTAGTGGAGGAGCAAACTCAACTCAACACTAGACTCAGTCCAAGAAAACACAATCAAAGAATCAAGTTCCACTCTCAACACCTTTTACTTTCCAAACACATCAACATCCCGTCCTCGCTCTGGCTCATTCGCATCATTATCAAACAAACATCTCCAATCTCATCTCTTTAACACTTTCAATCTTCCTTTTCCATTTCCTTTCCAATTGTAACACCCCAATTTGGCAACTTAAAAACTTAAATCAAATATAGTGGAAATTAGGGCCAATTTTTTTTTTTAAAAAACATGGGTTATGTAAACGTGAGAACACTTGGTCTTTCAAAACATAGTTAAATTTAAAACCCGTGTTATCGCATTACATAAACTCTTTCAAGTTCCAAACCGGGATGTCACCAGACACCACACTTTGAAGCTTGTTCACAAAACATCATTTAAAACATAGCCCGTTGAATTATTTCAAAACATCAGTGTTATATAAAACTGTTGCCGAGTTACAGTATGATAGAGCTAAGGTAACTAAGCACTTAAAATGGGGTACAATGCTCTGAGGGGGTTTTTTCTAGCTTCTAGTCAGACTCTCTACAACTTGTCGTCTAACTCCGGATCTTGGCAGCCCAACTTCTCCAGTTGCAAATAGAGTCGACCTCATCCGCTGCCTCAGTGATCTCCTCCAGATACATTCGTCAGGAACAACTTCTATGCTCCTCTTGTAGGGTACAAATGCGTCACTACACGCTATGCCACCTACCAGTTGCAATATCAACAATTGTCGATACGACAACACGGTAGGAGAGAGTCAGTGTTTCGTACACTAACGGGTTGACCATGCGGTCTAGGGATAATTGAATATAATAAAACAACATAACTATAACATGTAATGCACATAGCATATATGAATCACATAGAATAAAACATATCATAATACTCTAAACACATCAACATTCCTCATCCATAACCAATTAATTCACTCGCACTCTTATAACACATTCTCAGAGTCTTTCTCACGAGCTTTCACAACGTAATTCTATTTTCCTTTCATCATCACTTTTACACTTATCTCCCATTCCAAGAATCTTTCCTTATACACTCATCTTATAACTCTTACTCGATATTTAATGTTTTGATATACTTTTCTTTTGAAACATCTTTGTCCTTTAAGTTTTATTATTTCGATTAGCATCAATGGTGAGGGGGACACATCATTGAGCTCACACACGTCTACATCTCCTCGGTCAACCACCCAACCTAGTCGGAAGCAAACAGGAGTACAGGACCTTTACCACGCGGGCACGACAGCTGTCACACAAACAAATGGTCCTAGACCAGGAGGACTCAGCCTCAAATCAATTCAATCATATATAAACAGGCACGCTCTCAGCGGCAAACACAAATGCCCCATTCCAGTCCCTCTCACTGTTCTAGACTTGCATCGAGGGGGCGACAGTATATTTCTAGTCTGCAGTGCGGAACGTGCCACGGCATTAGACCCAGTCCCCACCATGTTAGTGTGCCACATGTGGAGTTGTTCCGCCTAGAAATATACTTTAGACTTCTTGACGTTTCACCGTCATCGTCCTCCCCTCCTGCAATCCCCACCTGAGCATCCGCAGATACCCATAGTATCTTCCTCTCCATTACTTCGATACGACACTCATACCTCACCGCGTTTGTAAATGTCTTTTAAAGTCTTTTAAAGATTTAACGTTTAAATTAGCGGCTTAATCCTAACGATCGGCTCGTCCTTGGTGCATCCCTTCAACGAAGCCCGATCACTAACGCAATCCGTTCCCCCTAAATCTCAACGGCCCTTGGCCTCAAAATCAAATCTCATGCATCTCAGCATTATTCTCAACAACTCGTACTCAACAGTATTCCTTATCAACATCATCAGTCTCTTTTCCTCGTCTTTCTCAAAATATCTTTTCACAAAACTTTTCGAAAACATGATTTCACAACACCTCATTTCATAAACCTTTTCGTAAAACTTTTTCAAAAGATAATATTTCCAAAAACTTTCACAAAATATCGTTTTCACAAAAACTTTTCAAAAATCTCTTTTCAAAACCATTTTCAAAAACTCACATTTTTGGGTGAGTGTTAATGGAGGAGCAAGCTCAACTAAACACTAAGCTTCTTCCCAAAAATGTGAACGAGGAATCACATCTCACTTTCACAACCACGCTTCCGCTCGCCTCATCAGACGTTTCATTTCTTTTCAACTCAAATTTCACTTTCTTTCTTACTTTTATCTCTTTTGCATTCCATTTGCATCAAGCGTTCTCTTTCTCAACCATTCCAACGTCCTTCTCTTTAATCTTACTTATCGCTTATTTTTCACTTAATTACACCCATGTTTCGCATTCGCATCTCTTTTTCTCTTCTTAATCTTATTACTTCCACCGTTCCATCATCATCATTTCACTATCCAACATAATCACACATTTTCTAATTGTAACATCCCAAATTTAATCCCAAGCATAATTAGTGAATTAATAGGTTTAAAGTGTAGGAATGGGTAGATTAATTGCTTAAAGAATTTTGTGAGCAAGGTGAGCAGCCATTTTAAGTACTAGGGGTTGTGTAGGAGACATTTGAAGCAACGGGCAAAATTATCTAATCGAAATCGGGGGTTAAACCGGTGTTTTAGATGTTAGAAATCAAACGAAAAGAGAAAATTAGGAATTTATTATAGGAGGCTAAGAAATTAAATTCCACACGTTGGATGTAAAGGGTATTATGTAAGGAAGCTTGCTTTAAAATTTGAGCAAGATCCGACGGTTAACGAAGAAGTTATGCCGAAGTCAATGCGAAGTCAACTGACTCTCGCCCAGGCGCATGAGGAGCTCGCCCAGGCGAGCGAATTAAAACAATTCAGCACTAGACAGTGGAAAACCCGCCCAGGCGCACCATTAGCTCGCCCAGGCGAGCCCCTGTCGCACCAGTCCGTTCTGCACAGTGATTGGGGGGCGTTTTGGGCATTTTGCCCACCCCAAACTCATTTTTAACCACTCACTTCCTCCCTTCTTGGCTAAGACTCATTCCCCACTCCATTTCCTCTTCTTCTTCGTGGAAGCCATTAAGCTCCAAGGCTAGGGCTTGACTTCATCACCACCATTTCTCCATGGAATTGGTCCTTCAAGCTTCAAGACATTATCACTAGCTTGCTTCCCTTCTTCTTGCTCTGATCAACAACACACACATACATCATACTTCTTCTCCCTCCCTCCACCATTTTCGGTTTTCTCTCTCTCTCTCTAGGATTCCAAGAACTCCATCACCATCTTCCTTCCATTAATCCTCACCCAAGCTCATCAAATCATCAACCACCAAATCAAGCCAAACACCACCCCATCCTCCTCTCTCTTAAAATCGTGGCCCTCTCCCTCTCATCTCCCTTGGGATTTCCAACTTCAAAGCCATGGAGAAAACACACCTTCATGCCTTCTCTTCCAAGATCCAAGGAAGGAAATTAAAGAGGTTCAATCCTAAAGAGCTAGAGCTAAGGAGTTCAAGGAGCTAGGGTTCTTAGAGCTAAGGAAAGGCTAGGATTTTGGTGGCTTTCTCCCTTCAAAGAGGTAAGAAGGGAAGTGTTACCTCTACTTAGAGGGTATTTTTCTAGTATGTATATAGAGGGAATTAAGGGTAGGAAATAAAATAGAAAAAAGAACCTTAGGGAAATTGACTAGAATAGGATTTATGAATGGTTAATGGATATGACTTTAATTGTGTATGTTTGTAATTGTCTAAATTCAAGTATTTGTGGGTTTAATAATGAGAGTGAGCTATAGAGTTAGAGATGAGATAGACAATTGGATTTAATGATAATTGGAATAGAGAACTTAATGGTAACTTGAAACAATTGTAGGTTGTGAATGCGTAACAAATAGGGGATAAATAAACAAATAGTTGAACTATGTGAAAATTGGGAATAATGATGATGAATGTAGATTATGGTCTGATTTGAAAGTCAATAATGAATATAGTGATTAGGAAGGTGGTTATGTTATTGATTTTAGTATTCAGAATGGAATTGGAATGAACATGAATGATGATGAAGGGTAAAATGCAGTTAACGGGAATAAGAAGGAAAATAGGTGAACGGTAAAGAAATCAAGAAAAGGATTAATGGTTAGAGAAAAAGGTAATTAAATGGTATGAATAATTGATTATGATATTGAGTATTATCTATGGACCCTCCAAAATGGAGAGGATACGTTCATGACCCTCCCTACGCGGAGTGGGAAATTATATTATCATGACCCTCCGTAAGGGAGTGGATATTTTCAGGACCCTCCGTGAAGGAGTGGATATTATCATGACCCTCCGTAAGGGAGTGGATATTTTCAGGACCCTCCGTGAAGGAGTGGATATTATCATGACCCTCCGTAAGGGAGTGGATATTTTCAGGACCCTCCATGAAGGAGTGGATATTATCATGACCCTCCGTAAGGGAGTGGATATTTTCAGGACCCTCCGTGAAGGAGTGGATATTATCATGACCCTCCGTAAGGGAGTGGATATTTTCAGGACCCTCCGTGAAGGAGTGGATATTATCATGACCCTCCGTAAGGAGTGGATATTTTCAGGACCCTCCGTGTAGGAGTGGATATTATCAGGACCCTCCGTAAGGAGTGGAGTATTATAGAATTGTATGTGCAGTATCATGACCCTTCATAGGGAGCGAATAATATCAGGACCCTCCGTAGAGGAGTGGAATATTATATAAACGATAAGAAGTAGATAATGTCAGGACCCTCTGTAGGGGAGTGGAATATTTTATGGATAAGGCCCTCCATTAGGAGTGAGTATTAAATGGGATTAAAAGGATAGGTGGGTAAGTGTGTAAAATGATAGAAGGAAGTGATAGAATTAAGAAAGGTTAAGGACATCGTCGAAAGGAATAAGAAATGAACATGGTCAACAACAGGGTATTAAGGAAGCAAGGGAAATTGAAATAGAAAATATAATTCAAGTGATAACGGGTAGTAATCTCTTAGTTGTTCTCTATGTCATTTTAGAATGTATTTTCTAAGTTCTGTGTAATGCTACCCTTCTTGATATATTTTTACAGGTGAAGAAGGAGCTTACACGAGAATAGCCGGGCAGGATTACACTCCACCCCGTGGAGTGCTGTGTAGATAGTTGGGTGACCCTTTGTTGGTCAATAGTTTTATTTTAAATTTGAAATTATAAATGTATTATATTATATTGTAATTATTTTCTAAAATGATGTACTTGAACTGAATTATATTTTGGCCCTGCTGGCCCACTGTCGATGAAAATAAAGTTTTATGCAGGTTAAACAGGAAATTGTATTTTGGGAATGTCCCTTAAATAAAGGAAACTCCGTCCGATTTTACGGAGATTTTCATAAGAATTAAAAGTAACTAAGTGTTTTTCCTAATCAACTAGTAGTATTAAAAGAAAAATTTTAATTCATAATAAATTAAGGGTAAAAGTAATTAGGGTGTTACACTAAACAGAATAAAGAATGCTCAACAAATAAACATTTAGTATACAAACAAGTAAACATTTAGTATGCAAGGAAGACAGGTAGACATCTAATCACAACATCCATGTTTCCTAATTCGCAGTACTCTCACAATCCGTCCATTCGGATTGCGAGCAACCGCGTTACGGGACCACAACACTCTCATTCACCTGGATGACGAATCATCCGCAAGCTTTCCAAGGTTCCCAGTCGATAGCTTTGCTATGTTTCCCTCGCGTCCGACGTAACACCCGAACTAGAACATTTTTCTCCGTACGTTAGAACGCTTTCGATAAATTCTTAATTCCCTTTTAGAAAACACTTTTTAATTTCTTCTTAAAGACACATTACTAATATCCAAAGACTCCAAAACCAAATTAGATTTCAAATAAAAGATTTTCAAGAAAACTTTGAAACCATAATCTTTTATTAAAACAAATCCATTTTCCTGAACCTTTAAACGAATTCAAAACTCTAGAAAATCAAGCTTTAAAACCAATTTAAGTTGATTCATTAAATTTCCAAACATCACTTAAAAATTCCAAATTAATTTAGGTTGTTTGAAATCACATGTTTAAATAAAACATTTTTGAGATTCAAACATAGATTTTCACAAACAGACTTCACAAAATAATTTCAGCACACAAAACAGCACATACAATCACACACCACACAAATCACATTTTCAATCATTCAAACTATTTACTTAAATTATAACCTTAATAGATTCATTTAATTATACTTTAGAAAATAATTTAAACTTAATCTTCTAATTAATTTACATAAACCGAATTACTATGGTCAATAGTTTTCCAATCACAAATCATTAAATTAACGTGATAAAAATATAATCAGATCAAACCAAAGAATTAAAAGAAACACACATCACATAACATCATGCACCTAAGAATATAATTATCATCACAATCATTTTAAGAAAATAATTTTCCTACCAATTAAATATGTGTTGGCCGAATATTACCCATACAATTCTACAAAGATTTCATGCACAAATAAAAATACAAAATCATGAAATTATTTTCTTCATTTTAGAAGGACCGTGACCATACAGTAAGGGAAATCAACAATTTTAATTTATTTCCCAAGCTTTAAATCAAACAACAATTTAAATCATAATCCTTTCAAAGGTTCTCATGCATTTTCTTTTAAATTCAATCACTACATGCATGTACTCTTTAAGTCCTTAGATTCAAAGAATTTCATCACGCATGTACCCTAGATAAGGGACAACTTAGCTACCTATCTAATACCTAGTATGGCCGAAAGTCAATATGCCTTAAAACAAGGATTTTGAATTTACTTTTTAAACATACAAGTCATGCACTTCACAAAATAAAAACATGCAAAACAACACATTACATTCACATCAACCTTCACAAAATAAACCTCAAATCCTTTATTTTATAAAAATTAAAGTTATGCTTCAAGCTTCTAAGAATGACATGCATGCACCTAAAATCATTAGATTTAGTCCTAAAACAAACATGCATTAACTTTTTATAAATTAAGAAAGCATGGATCCTTAAATTAATTAAACATGGTCGAATGGCCTTCTAAAAAAATAAGCATGTACATAATCAAACACTTAAGAAAATCATGTTTATATTCAAAAATTATTTTAAACTTGCTTCTTAAATTATTTTTTTCTCAAAACCGTGACATATACACAAAGGAAAATATGATCTTTCCACTTAAATAACATGCACATAATCAAAAACAAGTTTCCACTCAAAAATCATTTTTAAGACTTAGTTTTGTGACGCTCTCTTTTTAACTTGAAAATAATTAATATTTCCAATAGTTGAACACTTGCTATCAAAATTAGGACTAGAAAATTTTTCATTTTTAAAACTTATACTTGCTCGTACATAAACCTTTTGTAATATAAACTAGTTTTTGAAATTCGGCTTTATAATATCTTAGCTTCGAAAAGACTCTCGGGATAACATTTCCTTATTTATAGAAAAAATTATTTGAAGTTATTATTAAAACATATCATTTGCCTCTCGAGTGATTTTGAATACACCAAAAACATAAACTTATCACCGAATCCTTTTTAAATAGAAATCAGAATTCGTGGAAGTAAAAATAATACTTATGGGGCACTGCTGAGGTAAAGAAACATCATATATATATATAGAAAAGTCATAATATACACCCCATCAGTACTGACAATAGCAAGTGATAAAAAGTCGAGATAGCAAGTTTTGATGAAACATATACAGACTAGCTGCATAAACTAAAAGCTCACTCCAAGACCTCTCAATATATACAATATATAACATAATCCAAAATAGAAGTCCCAGAGCAAGTCATCCGTGTCCTCAGCAGCTCCTCAGATCCTCCATAGCTCTATCCCTAGGATCTAGGATCCAAAACATCTAGGCTATGCAGGCTCCTATGAACCAGCGGGTCCACCTCTCGCGGAAACAGTCGGCTCGACATGCACCTCCTCCTCGCTCTCATCCTCCACAGGGTCCTCCTCGACCTCGCCCGACTGTGTAGAAACCCCTCCACTGGGTCTAGGATCTGCAGAAGCAGTCCTATCATAATCAGTCGGACCAGGAGAAGGAGTCTCCTCAGTGACAACTCTATGGGAGGAAAGATGAGAACGAGTGGTAGCTCTAAAACGAAAACTATGGAAACGACGCATAGGTCGAGCCGGGGGTGGTCCTCTATATGTATAAAAAGGTGGAACATGCATAGTATAGACTAATGGGATCCTAAATCGACGAGGTCGCACCCGCACCAGAGGGTTAGGGTGGTAGAGAGTGATCTACACCTCCCCCTCAAAAGTGGCGCGGTGCTCCTCATACGTCCATATACCACTAGGGATAGGGCGTATCTCGATGCAAGCTAGGTATTTGGCCATCACCTAAACAGGGCACAGGGAGTAAGTATACACAAATACATAATTGATAAAGACTAAAATTTACAATCACAAATATATCATGGACAGATCATAATGCAAATACATATGAGCACACCAGTTTTCAACATTATAACTCTTATAATGCAAGTGGCATGATGTATGATTTTCTATCCATAATTGAGGCCTCTAAAGTCCATCTTGGACGTCCATCCAATACACCCTTGTGTTCCCGGAACACCGACATTCGTTCCCAGAACGTAATGCCGAACCATACTTGGATAATAAGCATCACTCCCGGAGTGTGCACCACGTTCCCAGAACGCATACGTTCCCAGAACGCATAAAAACCAGGTCCCGGACACTGGCCACATATCTATAATGTGTCATCAAGTAGGTTATAATTTGGTACTCCCGGAGTACCCTCCTCATATTCCCAGAATATGATAAACGTTCCTACCAACCAGACTTCCAGTCTATATGTATGCACAAACATCAGGGTTGGTTTTATCTTTACATTAATTAATGTGATTTAGAAATATTCCAATTTCTATTTTGAATGACTTATTTGAGGCAAAATCTTTGACATAAAAATTCTCCTTTGAATTTTCTCAAAACATGTCTTTAAAAACTTAGGTTGGGTAAAACCACATCAATGGTATTCAAAAACTTAACTTTTTATTTTTCAGATTCAGGTACTAACCGGTTACAGTCTCAGGCTAACCGGTTAGAATTAAAGAGCTGAACTGTTTACCATTGCAATTCAGAAAAACCCTTTTATCTTGAATTCTCTACCCAATCTATACACCATTTAAACCTTGTTTTATGCCTCAAAAATCACAGTTTCCATCATTCAAAATTAAAATCACATTTATCTTCAATAATACATAATTTTCTCTTGAAAATTATTTCATTGAATTAAGGTATAAACCTTTACCATCAATCTGAACCATGAAATTTATATTCAGATTATTCATAATGGAATTACAGTATAGATTTAAGCACAATCCCCAAAAGACTTAAGGACTGATTTGATAAACTAATTTTATTTGAAATTCTGTAGTGTCTAACCGGTTACGAATATCGAGTAACCGGTTAAATTATGCAGTCAGTCCCTTAAATTAAGAGTTTTGACACATCATTTTCTTTGTTTCTCAAATCTAACCAAATTCCAATATTTAACAGGGTTCATATACCTTAACCAAACATGTTTCCTCACAGAAACAAAATCAAAGTGCATGCATCAAGCTTTTTGCATCAAATTGCATAAAAAATCACATAAACACAATTTAATACAACAAAACTCAAAACAACCTTTCAAATTCAGAATTCAGCATCAACATACTTTGCATGCATCAAAATAAAGTTGCTCAAAATCATAATGAGCAAGATTTTGGCCTCCAAGCCTTGGTGCCATAATGCACATAATGCCCTTTTTGAGTGTTGTGAACTCAAATCCTAACTCACTCAACTTTTAGTCTAAATCTAGTATAAGGTAGACTTCTCCCATACCTTAAGACTGAATTTGATGAAGATTCGACACAGAACTTGAAGAAAATCCCCAGATTTCACACAAACTCACAGCTCTGCTCTCAGCCACGAATTCCACCAACAGAGTCCAAAGATCAAAGGATTTGACACAGCAATTGACCAAAGAAATTGGGGAAAACCATTAGGACTCAAAATAGGTAACATGCACTAGGAAAGAGAAAAGATTTGGGGCTTAATGGTGAGCTACACTTACCAAAATCAAGGCTTGAATTCAGCTCCCAGATCAGGAAAATACAGAACCCAGACTTCAAACCTCAAGCTTCCAAGATGGATTTCTCCTTCCACACACACTCTTGTCTTACAAATTTGGTATCAACACGAAGCTCTGGATGTAAGCTTCGTGTTCGTGTATCACTCGTCTTTCAACACTCAAGAACGAAATAGAATTTGCTTCCACGAATCTGAAACCCTAAATCACAGCCTCTCCCCAAAATCAGAGTATCAACAACCCCATTCTTCAACAATTCCACTATATATAGACTAATCACGTTTACATGCACACTGACGCGTGGTTTTCCACTCAATTCAGGCTGTTATCGTGGCGAATTTTGGATTAATCAAGTGATTACTCATCAAAATCCACTAACCCAGTTTCTGGGTTCATCGTCTAACCGGTTACAGGGAATTACTAACCGGTTAGATTAGTTCAAAATTTAAAAATTAATATTTTTAAATCTTTCCCCCCAAGAACCTTTTCAATATTACCTTTAGGTCCTCATTCAGGGACCAAAATGCAATATCCTTATATTTTGCATTTATTTGCCATATAAAAATATTTCAACTTATTTTTATATTTAAGGCTAATTAAATACAAAACATAAACTTGGAAAATTTCTATAAATTAATAATAAAACTTTTTATTATTAATTTCCTATTATTCGGGAGACGAAAATTAGGGGTGTTACACTACTCCCCCACTTAAAAGGAATTTCGTCCCCGAAATTCTAGTTTACAAAAACAACTCCGGATACGCTTGACGCATCTTCTCCTCTAATTCCCATGTAGCTTCGAATACGTCAGCATTTTCCCATATCACCTTAACCAAAGGTACTTCCTTTCCCCTGAGCTGCTTGACTTCACGATCTTCTATTTGAACTGGTCTGGTCTCAAAGGTCAGGTTTTCCTTTAGAGTTAGGTCGTCAGGTTGGAGTTTTAGAATAACAGATGGGTCATGCACATACTTCTTTAATTGCGAAACGTGAAAGACGTTGTGCAAATTGGATAAAGTGGGTGGTAAAGCCAATTGATAAGCAATAGGACCAACTCTCTTAAGGATTTGATATGGACCTATACACTTAGGCGAAAGCTTTCGGGTTCTCAAAGCTCTACTGATTCCTTTCATCGGGACTACCCGAAGGAACACATGATCGCCCTCAGAAAACTCTAATGGTTTTCTCCTCTTATCCGCATAACTCTTCTGCCGACTCTGAGCCGCTTTCATCTTTGCCTGAACCATCTTAATCTTCTCAGATGTTTGCTGTACCATCTCTGGTCCAACCATCAGGTTCTCCCCCACTTGGAACCAACATAGCGGGGTTTGACACTTCCTTCCATACAACGCCTCGAACGGTGCCATTCCAATGCTCGCATGATAGCTGTTGTTGTATGTGAATTCTGCAAGAGGTAACACTTGATCCCAACTTCCTTGTTCTTCAAGTGCACACGCTCGCAATACATCTTCCAAAGATTGAATTGTTCTCAACGTCTGGCCATCCGTCTGTGGATGATACGCAGAACTCAATTTCAACCTTGTTCCCATAGCGTCATGCAGACTTTTCCAGAATTGTGACGAAAATCTAGGGTCTCAATCTGACACAATACTCGAAGGCACTCCGTGAAGACGAACTACATCCTTGATATAGATCTGGGTAAGCTTGTTCAAAGGATAACGCATATTTATCGGAATAAAATGCGCATACTTGGTTAACCTATCCGCAACCACCCAGATTGCATCATGATTTGCTGCTGTCCTCAGCAAACCAGACACAAAGTCCATTGAGATGCTATCCCACTTCCATTGGGGAATCCTCAGAGGTTGCAACTGTCCTCCCGGTTTCTGATGTTCTACCTTCGCTTTCTGACAAATCAAACACGCCGCCACATATTCTGCCACATCCTTTTTCAATCAAGACCACCAAAACATCTTCTTCAAGTCTTGATACATTTTGGTTGATCCAGGATGCATACTCATCCGACTCTTATGGGCTTCGTCAAGAATCAATCTTCTAACTTCCTGATCTCTTGGTATACAAATCCTTGTCCTGAAACGAAGGATTCCATCCTGCCCAATCTTGAAATCAGGTTCCCTTCCTTCTGAACCTAGTTTCCTCTTTTCCATCAATTCTTCGTCTGCTCGTTGCAACTCCCGAATCCTCTCCAAGAACTCGTTTGTGATTTGCAACATCTGTAAGGTCCTGTATTTTAATAAATAAATAAATTATTTAAATAAATAAATGTGTTGAATAAAATAATGATTTTTCTGAAATTAAGACATTTTACTCGAGTATTGTAGAGGGTACTCGAGTATAATCACTATCTGTTTGAAAATTTGAATTTTGAGCCAAAAGACTCGAGTATGTCAGAAAAGACTCGAGTGTTCTTGAGTTTTTGAAAAATACTCGAGTAGAAAGAAAAAGACTCGAGTAAATCGAGTAGTCTGGCTAAATGTATAAGTCGGTTTTACAATTAATTTCGCACCAAAACGCGGTTTCTTGACATGACAAGCATAGAGCTGAACCTTACTTCAAGTTGAAGTACTGTTAGGCTATAAATTGATGCTTGGTTGAAGCATCAACACCTCTGAAGTTCCAAAACCCGAATTTGACCAGAAATTTCCCTGTTTTACAGAGTTCACTTTGATCCCTTCGTTCTCTCTCAATCCTCACTCATTTTCCTTGAAACCTAAACACAAACTGAAGTTCTGATTCCATTCTTGAATTAGAACTTGAAATCACTTCAAATAGCCTTCTGAAGATCAAGTTCTAGGCCTTCAAAGTTGGAGGTTCAAAACTGAGAAAACAGAGTAACATTCAGTCTCAAGTATTCATCTTCATTGAAATCGTTTGGTAAATTCATGGATTCTTTTCGTGTCAAACTTGTTTCTGATTAAAGTTAGTATATCCTAGTTTCTGAAACTAACTTGTTTCATTCTTTTTCATGCCAAATCCGTGGTGAAATCTGTGGCCAAAGTCAGCCTGTTCAACTCTTTTTCACCAAGTCCAGAATTTGGATTTTTGATCCAACCGATTTCTCTGTCGTTTTACTTGTTGATTAGCTTCTCTAAGGTAAGGGAGGAGTTATCTAAATACTAGAATGAGTTATTTCAAGCTGGAAATGTAGGAACCTCATATGGTTCATCAAGGGGTGAAGTTTGAATTGGGAATATGACATAGAGGTCATAAACCCAAGTTTTTATAAACCAAACATGTCTAAATGGACCTAATGATGCTCACTGGATCAATTTTCGAAGTTAAAAACAAAAGGAAATGAAAATCATATGTTGAAATGGTTATTTGCTAAGTTTATGTTGATTCTGTGATTTATTGCATTTGATGTTGTTTAAATATTGATTACATGTTCTAACATGTTTATTTTATGTATCTAAGTTACTGTTTTGCATAAAAATGGAAAGGAAAGGCTCTGAACTCGAATTGGCATTATAAAGTGCAGAAACTGGTGCTGCTGCTGCTAAAACACTCGAGTAATTGAAGAAAGACTCGAGTATTCTGGAAAATGGGAAGAACACTCGAGTATTTCTTGAAGGACTCGAGTAATTTTACATGAACACTCGAGTAGGTGAAGAACTACTCGAGTAATTTAAATAATTTTCAGAAAATCTTTACTTATTTATGAAGTAATTAAAGATTAACTCGTCTAAACTCCTATATGCTTAAATTTTAATTTCTGCTCTTAATATCTATAGATTTAATCCCATTGGTTGATTTTATCCTGGATGAGTCCTACTGGAATTTTATTCAGTGGTTGACATATTCGGACAGGATGTCCCAATGGAGGTGCGTACACCCATTTGGTTGATTTTATTCCCATGTCCCAGTGGAAGTTTTTACCCACTTGGTTGATATTTTGGGAGTCCTAGATGGGGTCGTTGCACAAATTAATGACAACGTAATTAAATTCCTATTGTATAAAACCATCACAAAGTGGCTGGGCCGCTGATGGAATTTTTGGAAAGCACAAGCACCAGTTAATGCAAAAATGAAAAGATGGTTTATAAGCAAGAAGGATTATGAATTTTGGGTCTCTATATTGGAGGCATGATATTCAAAGATATGAATTAAAAGAGAAAAAGACAATGAACAATTATGTGACATTGACATGCATGGAGATGCTCCGATTTTGATTGTGGAATCTGGTATAGGTAGAAGTATTCCGCAGCCCTGAGATAGCTGTGATGCCATAGCACGAAGATGCTGTGATGATTTGGATTCCGTAACATGAAAATGTTATGATGGCCAAATTCCCAATCAAATCGTGACGCCTGGGTTGTGAATACGCTCCGGTTTGATGAACCATAGGATTATGAATATCCCGAGCCTGAGATACTCGGATGCCGAACCGCGTAGCATGAATGAGGAGTAGGCATGCATCACGAAACTAAATGAAATATTATAAAAGACAGTTTGAGCATATACATATGCATTTATTATTGCTATCTTAAAACTTGTGCTTGTTATTTCTAGCCTCTGTTATGCTCATTTTTTATTGTATTTAGCTATGACTCACTCCTAATCCCTTGTTGTAGGTCATGGCCAGGAACATGATTTGCGTGGAGATGAGGCCGCTCCCCAATGGGGAGTGGAACTTTGAGGATCATCGGGCTATCTATGAAGGGGACGTGGAAGTCACTTTCCGTCACCCAAACCCATGGTCCCGAATGCGTCCGCGTAGGACGAGAATCCCAATGATGTACATTATGCACATTCCGCCAAATTTTGTGTTTCGACATGGAACACCACCACCACCGCCAAGACGTTTTCCGAGACGCACCCTTCCACCAAGTCCATCACCCTCTGAGGAAAGAATTATTTTGGAGGTTCCTGCTCCCTCTCGTCCTTCCACTAGAGCCCAAACTCGGACTCCGGTATATGTGCCATCTGAACCGGCACATGAAGAGGAGGAGGAGGAGGAGGATCCGATAGAGGATGAGGATCCGGTGGAGGATGCCGATCCGGTGGCTGATGATGATTTCATGGACAACTCAACCGGTAGTCAGTGGGGAACTGATGATTGAGTTGAGTTGGGATGTGGGAATGTGGATAATGCGACTCATCAGGTTTCTCTTATCTATTTTATATTTTGTTTCGAACCAGTTGCTCTAGGTTATTATAAATTTTGTTGTAAGATATGTAATATAATGAAATGACCTAGAGTACTTAAGTTAAACCTAGTGTTGATGGTTTTGATGTAATGGAAATGTACTTTCCTTTTTATGAAATATAATATGAATAGTTTCTTTCATGATAATTGATTTTATAATTTCCGCAAAGACTCGATAATGGATGATGACTGACTTTTAGTTTAAAAAAAAAAATGGTCGAATTTTCTAAAAATGAATATTAAGTTTTGGAATAAAAGTTGGGTCGTCACAACATCCCCAACTTGATACTTGATGGCTCCACTTGTGTCAACAAGCTCAAGTCTCTGAATTCCTCAATCAACGCTGCTTCCTTAACCATCATCGCACTTATGTGGATTGCCTTCCGACTCAAAGCATCTGCAACCACATTCGCTTTACCCGGATGATAGTGGAGTTTAAAGTCGTAATCTTTCAAAAACTCCATCCATCTTCTTTGCCTCATGTTCAACTCTTTCTGGTCAAACAGATATTTCAAACTCTTATAGTCACTAAATACTTGGAATGTAGTGCCATAGAGATAATGTCTCCATATCTTTAAGGCAAACACGATCGCAGCCAATTCTAAATCGTGTGTCGGGTAATTTGCTTCATGATTCTTCAATTGTCTCGATGCATAAGCCACTACTCTTCCTTCTTGCATCAATACACAACCCAGTCCTTGCTTAGATGCATCGCAGTAAACTTCAAAACTCTTGTGAGGATCAGGTAAGATTAACACAGGAGACGATGTTAACCTTTCCTTCAACTCACGGAAACTGACTTCGCACCGATCGTCCCACACGAACGGTTGATCTTTCCGAGTCAACTTAGTCAAAGGTAATGCAATCTTTGAAAATCCTTCTATGAATATACGATAGTATCCAGCCAGCCCTAGGAAACTTCTCACCTCTGTCACAGTCTTAAGTTGTTCCCAACTTAGCACTGAACTTACTTTCGCTGGATCCCCCGCAATTCCTTCTTTAGAGATCACATGCCCCAGAAACTTCACTTCATTCAACCAAAACTCACACTTCGTAAGCTTGGCATATAATTGCTTCTCCTTCAGGACCTTTAACACAATCCTGAGATGCTCTTCATGCTCTTCCGGATTTTTAGAATAGACCAAAATATTGTCAATAAATACCACCACAAACAAATCCAAATATGGTCTAAAGATCCGGTTCATATAGTCCATGAAAATAGCAGGTGCATTAGTCAATCCGAACGGCATCACAACATACTCATAATGACCGTATCGAGATCGAAATGCAGTCTTGGGTATATCCTCCTCCTTTATCCTGATCTGATGATAACCCGATCTCAGATCAATCTTGGAGAATACTGCAGCTCCCCTCACTTGGTCCATAAGGTCATCAATCCATGGCAAGGGATGCTCATTCTTAATAGTGACCTTATTCAGCTGCCTGTAGTCCACACACATCCTCATACTCCCATCTTTCTTCTTTACGAACAGTAATGGAGCTCCCCAAGGCGAAACGCTTGGCCTGATCATCTGCTTCTGCAACAGTTCCTCGATTTGCTTCTTCATCTCTGCCATTTCTGGTGATGCCATTCTATAAGGAGCAATAGAGATGGGACCAGCTCCAGGGACTAAGTCAATCCCAAACTCTATCTCTCGCTTCGGAGGTAATCCTGGTATCTCTTCAGGAAATACTTCCGGAAATTCTCTCACCACCGGAATCTCCTCGATCGGCATCGACTCTTCTTCTCCCGAAGCCGAGAATAAACACATATAACCCTCCGGTTCAAGGGTCCTATATTGAATTGTCTTTTCCTCACAATTGATGATCACTTGGTTCTTCATCAACCAATCCATTCCCAAGATCACATCCAATTGTAAATTAGGAAGACAAACCAAATCTACCTTGGAAAGACGACCCAAAATTTCTACATCACACCCTAAACAGACTTTAGCGGTGAAGATCGGTATTCCCGTAGGGGTATCTATGCTAAGATAGCAGGGTGAATCAGAAACAACAAGATTCAGCCTATTCACACATTCAGGGGAAACAAAAGAATGTGTAGCTCTAGAATCAAACATGATTTTGCAAGGTTGGTTATTAAGCAGAAAATTACCTTGCACGAGGTTCGGGGTTTGGGTTGTTTCGCTACCACTCAGGGTAAATACTCTTCCTTGTACCACAGGCTTTCCAGCAGATCCCTTTGCAGATTCTTTGCATTCACGAGCAAAGTGACCTTGTTTTCCACACTTGAAGCATCCTCCTGTGGACCAGCAAAACTGACCATGATGATAACACTTGCATTTCTCGCAATAAGGAGCATTATCGCGAGACTTGTTCTTGTTATCCATCTCTGCCTTGCCCTTACCCTTGTTCTTAGAATATGGACCATTACTTCGATGATCAAACTTCTTCTTCCTCTGTGGTCCATAGTTTTGTCCAACCCCTTTCACTTGGCTTCCTATCAGCTCCGCCTTCTTTTCATCTTCATACATTCTGCACATATCCACAAGTGCAGGGAAACTCTGAATCCTTTGATAACTGAGGATAGAGTTCAGCTCCGGCCTTCAAACTTCACACACTTACTCCTTTCATCAGGGTTATTCAAGTAATAGGGAGAGTACTTTATCAGCTCCTCGAATCTGGCAGCATACTCCCCTACACTCATATCCCCCTGCTTCAATTGCATGAATTCCACTTCCTTCTTTCTTCGCAAATCTTCTGGAAAATATTTATTCACTACAAAAAAAAGGGTAAAAAATGGCAATTTTAAAATGGCAGTTATATAAAACCAGCCATTTTATGCGTTTAAAAATGGTTGTTTTTGAACCGCCGTTTTATACATACATAAAATGGAAGTTGTATGAAAATTATGGCCCTTAAAACAGCCATTAAGCCCAAAATTTCCCTCCCTCTTTTCGGCCCACTTCCCTCTAAAATTTCACTCACTTCATTTCTTCCCTCTGAAACAAAATACACTGCACCCTCACTCACAACGAGCTCTCTTCTCTAAAACCCAAATCACGATCGAGCTCTCTTCTTCTTCTCTCTGGAGTGTGGCGCGGATGCGATTCTTCTTCAGCGAGTGGTGCGGCTGTTCGTCTTCTTCGATTCACAGCGAGTGGTGCGGCTGGGTTCGATCTTCTTCGATTCACGGTGAGTGGTGCGGTTGGGTTCGATTCTTCTTCTTCCTCTTCGATTCTGGACTGGGTTTTCGAAGTAATGTTTCTTTTTCTTCATTGTATTTCATAGATTTGGTTTATTTATATATTAGTAGTATTTTATTTGGTTATTATTATTATTATTATTATTATTTATATTTATATTTGTTTTAGTTCTAAATTCTCCGTCATAAGTAGCTAACGGAGATGAGTTGAGTGAAGTTTTGTTTAAGTATAAGTAAAATACCGTAAATGTCGTACTGGTATTCGGCGATAGTTTGGATTTGACGATTATTGGTGCTCCCGTATCATTCGAAAATCTCGATCCTTCCTCCAACAATACTGTCATAAGTCAATACAGAGGTGATAGTACTGGTACTGGTATGCTACACATCAACACATGTTGTTTCCTTAGCTAGTGCTACTGTACTGGCACCTGCTATTTTCTTCTAATACCAACTATTTCATTACTTTGTGTATGCATAATACTATGTGATTGCATGTTATGTAGAAGTTAGAAGGAAAATCAGAAAGTTGCTTAATTTGTCTTTGTAAGGATGCTGTGATTCATTAGTGAGTGATTGCTTGAAATGTTTTTTAGCCTAAATTTTTTTTTTCCAGTAACTTTTTAGTTTCTAGTTTCTTTTTTAGACCTCTCTGTGCTTTGTTGGATAAGAATTTGGTATTCAAATATTTAGAGTCCTTGCAATTTTGAAATTTTTTCATTTCATTCACCAAAAAGTAGTGCTATGAAAATAAGAAAAAATTTTAATTAATGAAGGTATGTGAATGGTGTCGTTTCGCAGCCAGCCAATAAAGGGGAGAGTCTAGTGTGCGCTGATTGTAGTGGTGGCCGGTCGGTTGGTTGGGTCCATAGCGGTGGGTGACAAAGAAAGCGTCGTGTATGTGAATTAGAGACCTTTTTTTTAGTTGTTTAGTTTTTTTCTTCTTTTCCTTTTTAATCTTTTATAAAAAAAAAGAAAAGAATAGCAGAACGTTGCGAAATGCACGCGGGGCGAACAAAAAAAATAGTTTGGAGCTTTCCCTGAAGCTGTAAGTTTTAGCTTCGGAATGAATGTACTCGGTACATGGTAATTCTATATGAAACATTATTGTAACTAATTCACTAAGCAGGTCATAAGAACCTACACGAAACAGTTACTGCTAGGGCTTGAGTATTTGCACAAAAATGGAATCATGCACAGAGATATTAAGGTTGCTTTTCTTCTAACGTCATTGATATACATGTCAGCTTGGTTCTTTTCCAGTGGCTGGTGTTTAAGTTTAAATTAATTTCAGGGGGAAAATATTCTAGTAGATAATAAAGGGTGCATAAAACTTGCAGGCATCCAAACAAGTTGTTGAGTTGGTACTCTCCGCTTTCGCCGTTTCTCCGTTGTTGATAATATATACTGTTTTCATGTTGTGAAGGCTTTTTGTATTTATGAATTGGTTTAAGGGGTGCATTACTTTGCTGTAGGCTACCATTTCTGGTGCCAAGTCTATGAAAGGTATTCCATATTGGATGGCTCCTGAAGTTATTCTCCAGACAGGGCATGACTTGTAAGAAACTTAGCCCTTTCACACATTTCATGGCGTGCTGCTCTGTTTTCAATATGTTAATTGAATTTACTCTTCACTTTTCCTCGATCTCTTCTCTAAGTCATTAACTTAATCATTTGAAACCTTTCTACCCTATGATTATCTACAAATAAACAAACGATAGTGAACTGAAATGTAAACTTAAATAGCCAGAACATTACCTTTATTCAGGATATAAATGATTTAGCCACATTTCTTTTCCTTTTTAATCTGATTTCCTTTCACGGTTCCGCTTGTTTTTTTTGTTTTTTTTTTTTGAAATTTGATGGTCCAACCTTTTAGTTCTCATTATTTGTTTATGTTTATTTAATTTTATTTTGAAGGTGTTAGTAGCTAAGCTTCTCTCCTACTCTCAGCTCTTTGCATGAGGTTAGTAACCCCTTTCTCTCTAATTACTCTCTGCACTTTCTATCTGTGTGCTCTTTTTTGTTTTTTTCCATGTTTTGGGTTTTGATTTTTGGGAAAGCTGAAAACGCCCAATAGGGTTTATGGTTTAATTTTAAATTATTGTTAGTTTAATTAGTGTTAGTTTGACTTTGAATTGATGTTCAAACTAATTGATGAGCAAGGAAAGTGACGGTCTAGGCTTTGTGGTACTGTACAGACTTTGTTTTCAAATCTCTAAGGTTTTTCCGAACCTGTGTTGAAAACGATTACTTCGCAAGTTTTACACTTTTACATTACTCAACTAGTACTGTACAGACTTTGTTGAATCAAATGGTTTTTAGAATTTAGATAGAAAAAGAAAAAAGAGAGAATGGGCAAAAGCATCCACCAAATGAAATGATGCAGTAAAGCATCCACCAATTGATTTTGAATTATTTCTTCTTTTATTTTGTTTGTTTGGTTGGTTATAAGTATGTGTGTGTGATTGGTTATACATAATATATTTTTGGCTTTTAAAAAATTCAAACAATATTTTGTTTCTATGCTGGGTTCTTTAAGCCATTTAAATCTTTAACATCTTAAGTGATTCAATCCATCATATTTCACAAGCCCCTTGTATTATATCACTTGTTCTTATTCCATTTTCAAGTTGGACTGTTAAATTTTTTTCAAGCATTGAATGCTATTGCTAAGCATTCTATGCCCATTTTCCTTACTTTTTTTTTTTAGTTAATTTCTTTTGTCAGTCATCTCTAGAGCATTAGTATTTAGTTTCCTATTCCTAATCCCAACTGTAATACTAATTGTAAGGTGCTGTTATGACAGCTTGCATATCAACAACTATTAGAGCATTGGTCGCAGCTTAAGATTCCAAGTCTACACCTAAACAACATCACATTCGGTCAAGTGAATCAGGTACATATATGCAAGAAAATTGTATATTTTGATAATGCTATTAATTTAGCATATGTAACTTATTTATTATTTCAACTTTGCATGAATGAATGGATCTTTGCATTTTGATTAAGGTGATTGTATTCATTTTTAAAGCAAATTAATATTTTTCTTTGTAGTCATGCCAATTGATAAATCTTGGATTGGCAAACCCCGTAACATAATTGAATATGCCGCTTGGTTAAGGCAATTTTTGGATTTTGCATTTATGCATCAATCCATTGAGGGTCCCACAATTAAGTGTCCATGTTCGAAGTGTGGTTTTAAGAAGTGGCAGTCAAGAGAAGTAGTTGAAGAACACCTAACTTGTAGGCCTTTCCCTGAAAATTATAAAGTTTGGTATTTGCATGGGGAAACATCAAATGTTGTTGACTCTGATGCATTTGATAGCTCACATGTTATTAGAGATACGTTGCAGCCCCAAAATCCAATGGAAACCATGATAAATGATGCATTTGGATTTGTTAGGAACAATGTTAATGAACCTAGTGCAGCTTTTGAGCCTGCAAATGGAGAAGATAATGCAGCGTTTTATGAGTTGTTAAAAGATAACAATGAACAATTGTATGAAGGGTGCACAAAGTATTCAAAATTGTCCTTTTTGATTAATTTGTATCATATCAAGTGCTTGTGTAGAATGATTGACAAATCAATGACAATGATTCTAGCACTACTGAAAGATGCATTTGAATTTTCCAAGATTCCTGCTTCTTTCTACGAGGTAAGAAAATAATCGATAAACTTGGTCTTGGTTGCATCAAGATACCTTCACTTTGCAAACTTGATTGAGATAGAATGGTTAGAACATAAGAAATACTATTGATGTTCATTCTGTTGATGTTCATCTTATTTCTATTTGTTGATAGCTTGGTTCTTCTGCTTTTATTTCATTCTTACTTCTGTTTTGCTTTGTTTTTATGATGTTATGCTATTGTTATTTTGATGCTGTTATGCTGTTATTTTTTTTTTTACTTTAGTTAAGTATTGGTGTTTGTGTTTGTTTTACATTTTTTGTAGCCTTAGATAAATGGGGTGTGGTGAGTCAGATGGAGGAGTGGAGAGGAGTAAAGTGGGAGTGAATCTGAAGGTGTAGAAGAACTTTGTTTGATTGGGAACAATTAAGTGCATGGATTTACAAAATGAATAAAGGAATTTATTACAAGAACTTCATTGCACAATATCATGATATGGCGTTTTGTTGATATTATTTTATTGCTTGGTTTTGATGATGTTTTGCTGTTGTTATTTTGATGATGTTTTTTTTGGGAATTGTCTTGAAGACCGTTATTATGAATTTATAATTACTTGGATGTACTTATGTGTGAGACCTTGTTACAATTTTGGAGTTGAATTGATCTCATAGGTTCAAGATCATTTAGGGGTGTAACTAATGAATGTTTATATATTATTACTTCTTTTTTTTTTTTGAACCTTATATTATTACTTACTTAAATTGTATAATCTTTATATATTATAAAATCAAAAGGCAAACAATTGCCATTATGTACAGAGAAAATTGGCATTATATATTAAAAAATTAATAATGATTAATATTAAAAAATTGATAATTTTAAAAATATAAAAAAATAAAAAAGTAAAAAAAATGTGGACACAAAGAAAAAGTGAGAAAATTATGGCTGTTAAAACTGTCATAATGTACCTGGAGAATATACCATGTAAATTACGGCAGTCACACCTGCCATAATGTTTCTTAGGAAATTACGGCAGTTACAACCGCCATTATTAAAGGAGAAAATTATGGCAGTCCTAACTGTCATTATTTAAGCGTAAAAAATAGTTTAACTTTTAAAATTACGGCAGTTTGAACCGTCATTTTATTCATAAAATAAACCGCCGTTTTAAACTGCTTGATTGCGTCAGTTTAGCGAATGTCGGTTCCGCACTGCCATTTTATACCGAATGGCGGAATGAAATATGGCGGGTGCCGACCCGCCATTGAAGCGAATTATGGCAGTTAAAACCGCCGTTTTAATACAGTTATAACTGCCATTTTTAACCCGTTTTTTTGTAGTGATTAAGGAATTTTTCCATAAATACTCCCCAGTTGATTGCTCTCCTTTCAAAATTCAGCAATTGGACCGTGTGATCCCACCAGTTTTCAGCTTCCCCATGAAGCATGTAAACTGCATAGGTCACCTTCTGTTCATCAGAACACTCCAGAGTTCGGAAAATCTTGTTAATCTCATACAACCACTTGTTCGCCTCATCAGGTTTATATCCTCCCTAAAACCTTGGTGGATTGCACTTCCTGAACTCCGACAGAGTCTTAGCATCATGATTCGCCATGTTGCCAGCAGATGGGTTTCCAGCTCTCCCTTGAGATGGTTGTTGTCTCTGCTGCTGCTGCATGCCTTCCAGCACGGTCGTGATTCGTTCTAACATTTCATTAGTAATATTTCTATTCCGGGTTGCCATAGAAAGACCTGCACTATGGGCTTTGGGGTTACTAAAAAGGTCTTTAAACATAAATACTGCTACTAACTTACTCAAAACATATTCAATCAACATTGAATATCATACTTAGCTGCATCTTCGGGGCCATGAGGGACAGGACCAATGCTCTGATACCACCAAGGGTGTGACGCTCTCTTTTTAACTTGAAAATAATTAATATTTCCAATAGTTGAACACTTGCTATCAAAATTAGGACTAGAAAATTTTTCATTTTTAAAACTTATACTTGCTCGTACATAAACCTTTTGTAATAAAAACCAGTTTTTGAAATTCGGCTTTATAATATCTTAGCTTCGAAAAGACTCTCGAGATAACATTTCCTTATTTATAGAAAACATTATTTGAAGTTATTATTAAAACATATCATCTGCCTCTCGAGTGGTTTTGAATACACCAAAAACATAAACTTATCGCCGAATCCTTTTTAAATAGAAATCAGAGTTCGCGGAAGTAAAAATAATACTTATGGGGCACTGCTGAGGTAAAGAAACATCATATATATATAGAAAAGTCATAATATACACCCCATCAGTACTGACAATAGCAAGTGATAAAAAGTCGAGATAGCAAGTTTTGATGAAACATATACAGACTAGCTGCATAAACTAAAAGCTCACTCCAAGACCTCTCAATATATACAATATATAACATAATCCAAAATAGAAGTCCCAGAGCAAGTCATCCGTGTCCTCAGCAGCTCCTCAGATCCTCCATAGCTCTATCCCTAGGATCTAGGATCCAAAACATCTAGGCTATGCAGGCTCCTATGAACCAGCGGGTCCACCTCTCGCAGAAACAGTCGGCTCGACATGCACCTCCTCCTCGCTCTCATCCTCCACAGGGTCCTCCTCGACCTCGCCCGACTGTGTAGAAACCCCTCCACTGGGTCTAGGATCTGCAGAAGCAGTCCTATCATAATCAGTCGGACCAGGAGAAGGAGTCTCCTCAGTGACAACTCTATGGGAGGAAAGATGAGAACGAGTGGCAGCTCTAAAACGAAAACTATGGAAACGACGCATAGGTCGAGCCGGGGGTGGTCCTCTATATGTATAAAAAGGTGGAACATGCATAGTATAGACTAATGGGTCCTAAATCGACGAGGTCGCACCCGCACCAGAGGGTTAGGGTGGTAGAGAGTGATCTACACCTCCCCCTCAAAAGTGGCGTGGTGCTCCTCATACGTCCATATACCGCTAGGGATAGGGCGTATCTCGATGCAAGCTAGGTATCTGGCCATCACCTAAACAGGGCACAGGGAGTAAGTATACACAAATACATAATTGATAAAGACTAAAATTTACAATCACAAATATATCATGGACAGATCATAATGCAAATACATATGAGCACACCAGTTTTCAACATTATAACTCTTATAATGCAAGTGGCATGATGTATGATTTTCTATCCACAACTGAGGCCTCTAAAGTCCATCTTGGACGTCCATCCAATACACCCTTGTGTTCCCGGAACACCGACATTCGTTCCCAAAACGTAATGCCGAACCATACTTGGATAATAAGCATCACTCCCGGAGTGTGCACCACGTTCCCAGAACGCATACGTTCCCAGAACGCATAAAAACCAGGTCCCGGACACTGGCCACATATCTATAATGTGTCATCAAGTAGGTTATAATTTGGTACTCCCGGAGTACCCTCCTCATATTCCCAGAATATGATAAACGTTCCTACCAACCAGACTTCCAGTCTATATGTATGCACAAACATCAGGGTTGGTTTTATCTTTACATTAATTAATGTGATTTAGAAATATTCCAATTTCTATTTTGAATGACTTATTTGAGACAAAATCTTTGACATAAAAATTCTCCTTTGAATTTTCTCAAAACATGTCTTTAAAAACTTAGGTTGGGTAAAACCACATCAATGGTATTCAAAAACTTAACTTTTTATTTTTCAGATTCAGGTACTAACCGGTTACAGTCTTAGGCTAACCGGTTAGAATTACAGACCTGAACTGTTTACCATTGCAATTCAGAAAAACCCTTTTTTCTTGAATTCTCTACCCAATCTATACACCATTTAAACCTTGTTTTATGCCTCAAAAATCACAGTTTCCATCATTCAAAATTAAAATCACGTTTATCTTCAATAATACATAATTTTCTCTTGAAAATTATTTCATTGAATTAAGGTATAAACCTTTACCCTCAATCTGAACCATGACACTTTATATTCAGATTATTCATAATGGAATTATAGTATAGATTTAAGCACAATCCCCAAAAGACTTAAGGACTGATTTGATAAACTAATTTTCTTTGAAATTCTGCAGTGTCTAACCGGTTACGAATATCGAGTAACCGGTTAAATTATGCAGTCAGTCCCTTAAATTAAGAGTTTTGACACATCATTTTCTTTGTTTCTCAAATCTAACCAAATTCCAGTATTTAGCAGGGTTCATATACCTTAACCAAACATGTTTCCTCACAGAAACAAAATCAAAGTGCATGCATCAAGCTTTTTGCATCAAATTGCATAAAAAATCACATAAACACAATTTAATACAACAAAACTCAAAACAACCTTTCAAATTCAGAATTCAGCATCAACATACTTTGCATGCATCAAAATAAAGTTGCTCAAAATCATAATGAGCAAGATTTTGGCCTCCAAGCCTTGGTGCCATAATGCACATAATGCCCTTTTTGAGTGTTGTGAACTCAAATCCTAACTCACTCAACTTTTAGTCTAAATCTAGTATAAGGTAGACTTCTCCCATACCTTAAGACTGAATTTGATGAAGATTCGACACAGAACTTGAAGAAAATCCCCATATTTCACACAAACTCACAGCTCTGCTCTCAGCCACGAATTCCACCAACAGAGTCCAAAGATCAGAGGATTTGACACAGCAATTGACCAAAGAAATTGGGGAAAACCATTAGGACTCAAAATAGGTAACATGCACTAGGAAAGAGAAAAGATTTGGGGCTTAATGGTGAGCTACACTTACCAAAATCAAGGCTTGAATTCAGCTCCCAGATCAGGAAAATACAGAACCCAGACTTCAAACCTCAAGCTTCCAAGATGGATTTCTCCTTCCACACACACTCTTGTCTTACAAATTTGGTATCAACACGAAGCTCTGGATGTAAGCTTCGTGTTCGTGTATCACTCGTCTCTCAACACTCAAGAACGAAACAGAATTTGCTTCCACGAATCTGAAACCCTAAATCACAGCCTCTCCCCAAAATCAGAGTATCAACAACCCCATTCTTCAACAATTCCACTATATATAGACTAATCACGTTTACATGCACACTGACGCGTGGTTTTCCACTCAATTCAGGCTGTTATCGTGGCGAATTTTGGATTAATCAAGTGATTACTCATCAAAATCCACTAACCCAGTTTCTGGGTTCATCGTCTAACCGGTTACAGGGCATTACTAACCGGTTAGATTAGTTCAAAATTTAAAAATTAATATTTTTAAATCTTTCCCTCCAAGAACCTTTTCAATATTACCTTTAGGTCCTCATTCAGGGACCAAAATGCAATATCCTTATATTTTGCATTTATTTGCCATATAAAAATATTTCGACTTATTTTTATATTTAAGGCTAATTAAATACAAAACATAAACTTGGAAAATTTCTATAAATTAATAATAAAACTTTTTATTATTAATTTCCTATTATTCGGGAGACGAAAATTAGGGGTGCTCCACAAGGACTTAAGCCAGCAAGGGTTATCTCTATTTTTGGTGTCTTTTAATTTTAATCTCTCTTGCTATTATCATCAATCATCTCATATTAATCCATTTCAACACTTAAAATATCAACATGCATCAGCAAACAAATATAAACAACACATCATCACACATCACACACAACAACGTGGTCTTTGTCCTATTCGTATAAGTGGCCACACAAAGCACACAATTGCCACTATACTACTGACGCAGATCCACTGAGTTCCGATCTTTGAGCTGATACGGAATGTCTTAATATAACACCTACTACCATGGTGTCTTAGGAAAGCTACTCTCTCACCTGAGGTCCAGCAATTAAATGCGTGCAGTCTCCTCTGATCTTGGTTGCTGCCACTGCCTTAATCCCTCGTCTGTAACATTCCTCGAATTAATTAAAACACATTTTCATTAAAAACTTTTCTTAACTTACAACGTTCTTTCGTTCCTCGTCGGAAATCTTAAAAATAAGATTACTTTCTCAAAACACTTTTAACTTTTTCTATTTCTTTAAACACTTTGAAATCATTTGGAAAACATTAATTAAAATGCTTTAAATCAATTGGTTAGGTGGCTGGTCCGTCTTGGACAGCACCTTAACCTCATTCACAAACACCACTCGAATGAACCAAACCAAATAAATTTCAAAATCAAGCATACACACACACGGTCATTAACACACTTTGATAAATCAAGGCACGTAAACAATAAATCAATTATTCAAGTTAATCACAAACAAACATTCTTTCTCAAGTAAACATTTTCACAATCAAACACTTAACTCAATCATGCAACACATAATTGACTTCAAAAACATTTTATTTTTTATAAAACAAAAACACTTAGACACCTTCAAACCCACAAACCGAATACATACATATAAATCCAGGTAAATACAAAACTCATTCCTAATCAATTATTTAACAAGATACATTCATTGTTCCTATTTTATTTCATAGAAAAGAATACTAACCTAATTAATCTTACATAGACCGAAACACTTTACACAAAACAAGTTTCATGCAATCATTTTCTTCTTTAACAAAACCGTAAGCTCAATCATGGAAAATAATCCAAACCTTAATTCATTTCCTTTACTTAAATCAAATCAAAATCACACAAGAACATGGAACACATATCAAATTCCCACAAAATAAAAAGCATGGATTTTAATCTAATTATGACCGAATGCATTATGCACATTTAGACACTTAGATTAAATCATGTTCATGTAGATAAGATGGTTTTAAAGCTTATCTCCCTAATTTCTTTCAAAACCGAGGCATGCAATACAAGAAATCATGATCTTTTCATTTAAATTTAACATGCAAGAAGGGATCTAAGGCTTTCCTAACAAAACATGCAACAATCATGAATCAACACAACATTTTCAACTTATTTTCAAAGGAACCATAAAAATAACTTTTCAAGGTTACACACTCACATGCATGCATATAAATCATTTAGATCAAATCATGAATTTAGACATAATAACACAAATCAAGACAAAAACCATTTTAAGTAAGAAAAGGGTAAAACCGAGACATGCATAAGAAGAAAATATTCTCTTTTCACTTAAGATTGACATGCATACACTTAGATCAAGTAGATCAAGTTATGAATCCAATCATAAGAACACATATAGAAGAAAAAAATCATTTTGAATAAAAAGGGACCAAAACCGAAGCACATCTAAAGAAAATACCAAAGCTTTTGTTTCAAGAATCACATGCAAAGCCTAAAATTAAAACAAAACTAAAGATCAAAACACAAAGCAAAGCTTTCATCAAACTTAAGTCAAAACCGAGACATGAAAGGGTTTAAAGTCACATAAATCATTTTTAAACAACATGCAAGACCAAAAATCATCAAACAAGTTTAGATCAAGCACTAATTTAGCAAATAAACACATAAACATCTCATGATCTACGGTTTTAAGCATAAAAATTAGACATGCAAAGAGATCTACTCCAAACTCACAAAATTTATGAACAAAAATTTAGATCTAAGAAACTTAACTTGAAAAACATGAAGATCTAACATGCAAGTATCAAGGTCCATCATACACAACACCAACCGAATTATAGAGTCCATCATAGAATTTATTACAAATAAAGATCAAAGTAAAACATCACATGCACTTTAGATCAAGTCATGAAATGAACATTCAAGAGAAGAGAAGAAAAGAAAATAAAATTACAAGATCAAGAACTAATTCTAAGACTTCTAGGTCTTCGGTTTATACCAAGAAGAAAAGGTCTCCAACACTTCTAAGCACTTGATCTTCAAGGAACTCCTAGGTTTATGGTTGATCTCCTCTCTTTCTCCCTTCTTCCTACTCACAGTTTCTCTCCTTCTTTTCCTTCTAACTTCTATTTCTTAGTCTAAGAGTTTGAGAGACTCTTACAATTGTGTTTTGTGTTTGAGACGTGGAGGAGTGGAATGAAGAAATGAGTGAAATAAAGCTAAGGGCCAAGGGTTATATAGAAAATTCATGGCTTCCTATTTTGCCCTTTAAGTAATTCGGTCACAAGCCTTGGAGGAGGGGTAATTTCGGTTCTTCTATAAAATTGCATGGGTGGAGTTTAGCATGGCTTAAGGAGACAAGGTAGGGGACATTAGGCACTTAGGGTCATTCTAGGCTTTAAGACTTTTTGGTCTCCTTAGGGTTTCCATCATCTAGTTGAGGCTTTGGTTAGGGACTTAGTTTGGTCTTGTTCCATTTGGTTCTATCTTAGAAAGTTCTAGGTTTGTCTACACACTCGCACACATACGACACACACTTGCATTCATGCATACTCACACACTTATACACACTTACACGTTGCACCCTCATGCATTCATGCATCATCATCTATTCTACACTAATTAAAATTTTTACATGATCCTAGACATACACACACAAAAACCGTATATACATAGAAAAATAACTTATTCATGCATCAAAATTATAATGCATCAAAACACCAAGCACATATTGTCATGGGAAACAAAACACCTTTTCATCAAATAATTTCTTGTTGAAAATTCGCATAATCGTTTTCAAAAACTTAAGCTTTAAAATTCATCACATTATTTCATGAAAAATCATTCATTAAAAATCATTTATCATTTTAAAAACGTGAATAAGGAACATTTATTTAAGAAAATATCCTTTCAAAAATACTTTTCTCAAAAATAATTCCTTTTAAAAATTAAAACCAATACGAGGATTTTGAGGGGTGTTACATTCTCCCCAACTTAAAGATTTCTCGTCCCCGAGAAATAAGTTGTTGATTAGGCAGTATGGCACAGCAACTCTCACATCCGTCTCATTCTTGCTTCATGGTCATCCTCTCTCTTACTGACAGTAGGCTCTGCACAACACTCTCATGTGTCGTTCTCGGATGAAGAAGCTCCATAGCAAACCTCCTACGTGTCGAACCGGGTTAGGTCACACAGACTAACCGAAGAAAATGTCGCTCCTTTAATTGATCGCCGACGTAACGAGCATACCCTTGGGTAAAGACCCAGGGAAAATCAAGCAAACAAAATTCACACATCTCCAAAAGCATCGAGTTTAGCTTAAAATACTCACTATCTTCTACACTCTAGGATCTCACTAACCTACAAACAATCACTCCTTCCTTTTATGCCACTTCTAACTCTAAAGTTTTCATCCATCACTTTTCCACTTTAACATCTAACTATAGGACAAAGGGATCTAATCCTTTTTACTATTCTCTCAAACTAAGGTTAATATGCACCGCTTTTTCTTTCCTTGTAACTCCCCAACTTTGATCAAACCCACTACAAAGCTTACAGTTGTCCTATATTGTACTCAATAACCATCATCTATCCATCCACAATCATTCACACCTAAACTATCTGGGTAACTACGACGCCTCTAAATCTATAAACCAGGTCAACAATTCTTGGAAAAGATTGGTAAGGACACGGTTTAATAAGAAGGCTAAAGAAAGAATTTGGATCCCGACTAACTGTCGTTGTTGAAGCAATTCAACAAAAACGGGGTCTCAAAATAACATCCTACATCTCAGAGGTAAAAACTACCCTGGTACCGAAAGGGTACATCGGGGTCAACAAACTTAGGTTTATCAAACAACAATACCACACCAAAGGTCATGAGGATCTATTCTTAGAATCTACCCGCTTCTACTTAGTCTACTTCCTCTAAGCTACTTAACTAACAGGTTACTAACACTACAGGTACTAAAGGTATGAACAAAGTCTTTCACCTTAGGAAGACGGAAATCTAATCTCGCATTCCTATCCTTATACTGGCAAGCACACATAGTCACACAACAACCAAGCAAGCAAACAAGCAAAGCATGTAAGTATGGGCTTAAGGCCACAAAGGATTAACATCGCTCTGATACCACTCTGTAACGCCCCGATTTTCACCGCCCGAAAATGATCATCATTTAATTAAAGGTTGCTAAAAATGAGGCCATTTTTTTTATAAAACGTTTTGGGAAGCCATTGGTGCATCTTAACACCCATCCTTTAAAACCGGGGTGTTACGTAAAACGTTTCCGCACTTCCACTTCCAAATCTTTCAAAACGATTTCATATAAGTTCGGCCAGTTCACAAAATAGAAGTAGGGCACAGTTACAAGAGTGACACATTGCTGAGATAGTCCTTTGTCTCACACTTACAAACAACTTTAAAATAATCTACCCTACCTTTGGCTCTTCCTAATGAAAACTATAGGGTGCAGCTCATGATCCTCCTTCTTATGTCCTTGCTTGACACCATAAGATGAAGCTATCCCAGTTGCAGCTTGTCCACGATTCTTAGGCACCCATTGCATTCTTGTTGGTGCAGAAGAATTCCTCGGAGCTTCACAGTGCAGCTTCTCCTCATAGTCTCCATATCCTCGGACCGAAACTCGTCCTAGCAGCGGCCCTAGGTTAGCTCCGCAAAGTCGATGCTCAGGATCCGGAATCACAATCTGCGAATCACCAGTCCATACCCAGCCAGATGGGGTACGCTTCCAGCCGCATCCATGTTTCATCCAGGTTGAAATCTCCATACGATAATCCATCTGCGCGTTGGAGTACCAGAAGCACCGATATACCAATGGGTAGGAGAGAGTTAGCGAACCGAACGACAAGTCGTCGACGTTGTGGATTTACCGCAGGCGGGATATCAAGACAGCACACACAAAACGAACAAAACACACACAACACAACACTCAAAGATAACATCACAATCTCTCAATTGTTGTTATTTCTTTATTCATTACTTATCATCAATCTTACATAATCTTCCTTTCTCTCTTTTACTATTTCGTTCTCATCTTCCAATCCTTCACTTCTTTCCTTCCCTTTCCAAGGGTCTCATTTCTTTCCTTTCACACTTTTCATCTCCATTCTCAAACCTCAAGCTTTACTTCTCTTAATTATAATTCTTTTCTTATCCAATCTTATTAAATTATAACCATCGATGATAGGGGATATAAGGATCATCGAGGTACGCGTCTGTTCGTAGTTAGCACTCACGTTTCAAGTCTACATCTCCTCGGCCATCCATCCACCTAGTCGGAAGCAAACAGGAGTACAGGACCTTTACCGTGCGGGCACGACAGCTGTCACACAACAAATGGTCCCTGACCAGGAGGCCCAGCCTCAAATCATATCAATATATAACAAGGCACGGTCTCAGCGGCAAACAAAATGCCCCACTCCAGTTCCTCTCACTGTTCTCGATTTGCAATCTAGGGGGCGACAGTACTAATTCTAGCTGATCATGCAGAACTTGCCACGACATTAGACCCAGTCCCCACCACGTTAGTGCACTACTTGTGGAGTTGTTCCGCCTAGAATAGTACTCTAGACTTCTTGACGTATCACCGTCATCGTCCTCCCCTAATGCAATCTCCTCCTAAGTATCCGAAGATACCTATGGTTCCTTCCTCTCCACTACTTCGGGTTAACTCTCATACCTCACCGCATTCGCTGTTAATGTCTTTTAAAGGCTTTTATCTTTAATTAACCTAATGGTCAGCTCACCCTTCGTACATCCCTTCAATGAGTCCTGACCGCTACTTTGCATCACTTTTCATAACTCAAATTGGCACAGAGCGGAATCACATTCACAACTTGAATCTCACCACAAACTTTCCTCAAACAGCAAAATCTCACATCACAACTTCACCATTTCTCTTCAAAATTTCATTCCGTAAAATCTTTTCCAAAACTTCCATTCATCACCTTTTCTAAAAATAATTCATTTCATAAATCTTTTCCAAATTTCTTTCAGAAAACTCATTTCAAAAATTTTCCTTTCGAAATCCTTTTCAAACCTCTTTTCAAAATAACTCTCAGAAAAATCTATTTGGAAAAATTCTCTCATTTTGGGAACCCCTTTAAAAAAATACATTTTGTAAACTCTTTTCAAAAATTTCATTTTTGGGAACCCATTTCCAAACTACATCTCGTAAGTTCATTTCAAAAAAATTCAGTTCGCAAACCCTTTTCAAAAATTCTTTTTATAAGTCCTTTCCAAAAATCTCATTTTAAAAGTCTTCATAAAAACTTTCTCTTCTTGAGAACTAGTGGAGGAGCAAGCTCAACTCAACACTAGACTCAGTCCAAGAAAACACAATCAAAGAATCAAGTTCCACTCTCAACACCTTTTACTTTCCAAACACATCAACATCCCGTCCTCGCTCTGGCTCATTCGCATCATTATCAAACAAACATCTCCAATCTCATCTCTTTAACACTTTCAATCTTCCTTTTCCATTTCCTTTCCAATCATTCTCAATCCTCTTATCATTAACTCCACTCTCAATGTCTTATCATGCTAAGGATGCCTTGCTCCACAAGGACTTAAGCCAGCAAGGGTTATCTCTATTCTTGGTGTCTTTTAATTTTAATCTCTCTTGCTATTATCATCAATCATCTCATATTAATTCATTTCAACACTTAAAATATCAACATGCATCAGCAAACAAATATAAACAACACATCATCACACATCACACACAACAACGTGGTCTTTGTCCTATTCGTATAAGTGGCCACACAAAGCACACAATTGCCACTATACTACTGACGCAGATCCACTGAGTTCCGATCTTTGAGCTGATACGGAACGTCTTAATATAACACCTACTACAATGGTGTCTTAGGAAAGCTACTCTCTCACCTGAGGTCCAGCAATTAAATGCGTGCAGTCTCCTCTGATCTTGGTTGCTGCCATTGCCTTAATCCCTCGTCTGTAACATTCCTCGAATTAATTAAAACACATTTTCATTAAAAACTTTTCTTAACTTAGAACGTTCTTTCGTTCCTCGTCGGAAATCATAAAAATAAGATTACTTTCTCAAAACACTTTTAACTTTTTCTATTTCTTTAAACACTTTGAAATCATTTGGAAAACATTAATTAAAATGCTTTAAATCAATTGGTTAGGTGGCTGGTCCGTCTTGGACAGCACCTTAACCTCATTCACAAACACCGAAAAATTCACCGGTTTCAATCCGGGTTTTGCTCAAATCAATCACCTTTTGAAAACCAAACTTTGAGTCCCATAAACTCAATTTAAAAATCAAGAAAACAATTTTAAATAAACTTGGACAGCAAAGAAATACTTTACCAAAATTCAATTTTATAAAACCCAAAAACATCGTAAAAACTCCTTTTTGTTTCAGAAACTCTTTAGATCAATATTAACACTTTGAAAACTCAACAAATCACAAACATAATCTCACCACTCGAATGAACCAAACCAAATAAATTTCAAAATCAAGCATACACACACACGGTCAATAACACACTTTGATAAATCAAGGCACGTAAACAATAAATCAATTATTCAAGTTAATCACAAACAAACATTCTTTCTCAAGTAAACATTTTCACAACAAACACTTAACTCAATCATGCAACACATAATTGACTTCAAAAACATTTTATTTTTTATAAAACAAAAACACTTAGACACCTTCAAACCCACAAACCGAATACATACATATAAATCCAGGTAAATACAAAACTCATTCCTAATCAATTATTTAACAAGATACATTCATTGTTCCTATTTTATTTCATGGTAAAGAATACTAACCTAATTAATCTTACATAGACCGAAACACTTTACACAAAACAAGTTTCATGCAATCATTTTCTTCTTTAACAAAACCGTAAGCTCAATCATGGAAAATAATCCAAACCTTAATTCATTTCCTTTACTTAAATCAAATCAAAATCACACAAGAACATGGAACACATATCAAATTCCCACAAAATAAAAAGCATGGATTTTAATCTAATTATGACCGAATGCATTATGCACATTTAGACACTTAGATTAAATCATGTTCATGTAGATAAGATGGTTTTAAAGCTTATCTCCCTAATTTCTTTCAAAACCGAGGCATGCAATAAAAGAAATCATGATCTTTTCATTTAAATTTAACATGCAAGAAGGGATCTAAGGCTTTCCTAACAAAACATGCAACAATCATGAATCAACACTGTAACGCCCCGATTTTCACCATCCGAAAATAATCAGTATTAAATTAAAAAGTTGCCAAAAAGGAGGCTTTTTTTTTATAAAACGTTGTGGGTTCACGTTCACGCTCCTACCTGAAAACCGGGTCGTTACGTAAAACCTACTCCCACATTCTTCCAAAAAGATTTCATAGTTCACGTTAAGAAGAGGTTCGGCCAGCTCACAAAACAAAAGTAGGGCATAGTTAAAAGAGTGATACATTGCTTAGATAATCCTTGACATAGACACTCATTACTTAACTAATTACCCTACCTACGACTTTGCCTAATGAAAACTATAGGGTGCAGCTCATGTTCCTCTTTCTTATGTCCATGCTTCACACCAGAAGATGAAGCTATCCCGGCAACCGCTTGTCCTCGATTCTTTGGCACCCACTGCATCCTTGCCGGTGCAGAAAGATTCCTCAGAGCTTCACAGCGCAGCTTCTCCTCATAGTCTCCATATCCTCGGACAGAAACTTGTCCTAGCAGCGGTCCTAAATCAGCTCCACATAGTCGATGCTCAGGGTCCGGAATCACGATCTGCGACTCACCAGTCCACACCGAGCCAGATGGGGTACGCCTCCAGCCACATCCATGCTTCATCCAGGTTGTAATCTCCATGCAATAGTCCATCTGCGCGTTGGAGTACCAGAAGCACCGATACACCAACGGGCAGGAGAGAGTTAGCGCTCCGAACGACAAGTCGTCGACGTTGTGGATTTACCGCAGGCGGAATATTAAGACAAACACACAAAGCACACACAACACAGCACTCAAACATAACGTCACAATTTTCAATTATTCTTATTATCATTCTTATACAAACATCTTCTCTTTTTACTTTTTTTCTCAATCACTTATCCAATCTCAATTTTCAATCCATCACTTGTTTCCTTTCCCTCTCCAAGGGTCACATTACTTCCTTTCACACTTTCCATTCTCGTCCTCAACAATTCTTAACTTTTCTTACTTACAATTATTCTTTTATCAAGTCTTATTAGTTATAACCGTCGATGATCAAGGGGATTTAAAGAATCATCGAGGTGCGCGTCCGTTCGTAGTTAGCACTCACGTCTCAAGTCTACATCTCCTCGGTCACCATCCACCTAGTCGGAAGCAAACAGGAGTACAGAACATTTACCGTGCGGGCACGACAGCTGTCACACAAAATGGTCCCTGACCAGGAGGCCCAGCCTCAAATAATATCATATATAACAAAGCACGCTCTCTTAGCGGCAAACACAATGCCCCACTCCAGTTCCTCTCACTGTTCTCGATTTGCAATCTAGGGGGCGACAGTACCAATTCTAGCTGATCATGCAGGACGTGCCACGGCATTAGACCCAGTCCCCACCACGTTAGTGTGCCACTTGTGGGATTGTCCCGCCTGGAATAGTACTCTAGACTTATTGACGAGTCACCGTCATTGTCCTCCCCTAATGCAATCTCGTCCTAAGTATCCGCAGATACCTATCGTTCCTTCCTCTCCACTACTTCGGGTTAACTCTCATACCTCACCGCGTTCGCTGTTAATGTCTTTTAAAATCTTTTATCTTTTATTAACCTAATGGTCAGCTCACCCTTCGTACATCCCTTCAATGAGTCCTGACCGCTAACTTTGCATCACTTTTCATAACTCAACTTGGCACAGAGCGGGATTACATTCACACCATGAATCTCATCACAACTTTCCTCAAAACATCCTTTTCATAACAATCTCTTTTCGGAAACTTTCAAAGAAAACATCTCACTTCACCAACTCTTTTTCCAAAATTCACATTTCATAAATCTCTTTTCGAAGTCCTTTTCAAAATGTCTCTTTTCAAAATCTCCTTCAGAAAATCTATCTTGGAAAATTTTTCTCATTTTGGGAATCCTTCTAAATTAAATTTTGTAAATTCTTTTCCAAAAATCTCATTTTTGGGAATCCCTTTCAAAAATACATTTTTCAAAAAACTTGTTTCCAAAAATTTCAATTCATAACTCTTTTCAAAAATCCTTTCAAAAATTTCTTTTCAAAAGTCTTTACCAAAAACTTTCTCTTCTTGAGAGCTAGTGGAGGAGCAAGCTCAACTCAGACCAGTCTCAATCCAAGAAACAAAACCAAAAGATTCACGTCTCACTTCTCCTCACATCTCAATATCATCTCAACTTTCTTTCCTCGCTCTGGCCCATTCACATCGTTAGCACGATCTCCTTTCAACTCTCATCTCTTATCTCTTATCATAACTCAACCATCAACACAATCCTCTCATCATTATTTACATTCTTAATGTCTTATCAAACTATGGCTGCCTTGCCCCACGAGGTCTTAGGCCAAACAAAGGATTATCCTTTTCTTGGTGTCTTTTACTCTTAATCTCTTTAGTCTTCGTTATCAGTTATTTCGTATAACAATCTATAACATTAATCATGCATAATTAAACAAACATGAACAACACATCATCAACGCACAACATCACACACAACCATGTGGTCTTTGTCCCATTCGTATGGGTGGCCACAGAAAGCAAACAATTGCCACCATACTACTGACACAGAACCACTTAGTTCCGATCTTTGAGCTGATACGGAACGTCTTAATATGACACCTACTACCACGGTGTCTTAGGAAAACTAATCTCTCACCTGGGGTCCAACAATCTGATGAACACACTCTCCTCTGATCTTGTTTGCTGCCATTGCCTTAATCCCTCGTCTGTAACATTCCTCGAATTAATTAAAACATGTTTTCATCAAAAACCTTCCTTAAGAAAATTCTTTTCCATTCCTCGTTGGAGAAACATAATTGTTTTCTTAAAGTAACTTAAACATTTCTTAGTTCTTTAAACATTTCCAAAATCATTTTGAAAACACCAAATAAAACAATTTAAATCAAATGGTTAGGTGGCTGGTCCGTCTTGGACAGCACCTAAACCTCATTCCAAAAACACCGAAAATTCACCGGTTTCAATCCGGGTTTTCTCAAATCAATTTCTCTTTTGAAAACCCAAACTTTGAGTTTCATAAACTCAATTTAAACCATACAAAAACAACTTTTTAAACAACTTGGACAGCAAGGAAATTAATTAAGTAAAAATCCAAAACAACTCAAAAACTCTTTTTATTTCAAGTTCTCTTGAAAACTCAAGTTTTGTCTTGAAATAAAGCACAAACATAGTCTCACAAATCAAATCAAATCAAATACTATCTAAACATACATACGGTCAACAACACACTCACATAGGCCATTCACTTTAACTACAAAACAATCATTCATTCTTAAGAAAATATTTCACAAATCGAACACTTCATTTATATAATACAAAACACTTAGGCATACTTGAGCACACAAACCGAACACACACACACATAGTCATCCAAACACAAAACTTATTCCTAATCAATCATTTCACAAAATACATGCATTATTCCCAAGTTCTATCCTAATTAACATGCATAGACTCCTAAACCGAATGAACATACATAATTCACTTCAAGCATAAAACCTACTCCTAATCAATTAGTTTAGCATGCATAGACCGAAAATTTCACAAATCAAAACATGATTCATGCATCATCAAACATACAAAAATTCATGCAATTAGTTCTTCTTTTTCCTAACAAAACCGTAAGCTTAATCATTAGGAAATTTATCAAACTTTAATTTATTTCCTTTACTTAAATCAAATCAAAAATTACACAAGAACATGGAACACATATCAAATTCTCACAAAATGAAAGCATGGGTTTAACCTAAACATAACCGAATGCAATCATGCACGAAAAAATAAATACCTAGTTTAAGGCCAAGCATCACATATGAACATAGAACATAATTCAATCTAGGAAAATCATTTTGTTCTCCCTAATTCCTTCTAAAACCCGAGACATGCAACACAAGAAATCATGATCCTTCCACTCAAAATTAACATGCATGCACTCAAATCATATGGATCAAATCGGGAAGTTAAACATAATAACACAAACCAAGACAAAAATCATGTTGGGTGAAAAAGAGCCAAAACCGAAGCATACTTAAGAATATGAAAGCTTTTGTTTCAAAAATTACATGCAAGGCTCAAAAATTATCAAACAAGTTTAGATCAAACATTGATTTAGCAATTAAACACATAGACACTCATTGATCTACGGTTCTAAGAACAAAAATTAGACATGCAAGAAGATCCACTTCAAGTTTTCAAAGATCATGAACAAGACTTTAAATCTAAGGAATTTAACTTGAAAATAAGAAGATCTACCATGGAAAACATCAAGATCTAACATGCAAGGCACAAACCGAACCATCAAACATAACTACAAATATTACAAATTAATTTCAAGTCTTTAAAAGTCCATAAATCAACACAAATGTGCATAAAATTAGACATGCAAGGGAAGAAAAGAAAATAAAATTACAAGATCAAAACTAAGGCTAAGACTTCTAAGTCTTCGGGTTATAGCAAGAAGAAAAGGTCTCCAACACTTCTAAGCTTTTGATCTTCAAAGTTCCCTATGTCTTGGGCTTGATCTCCTCTTCTTCCTCCTCTCTAAGCTTCACGGTTTTCCTTCTTCTTTCTCTCTAATTTCTAATTCTATGTCTAAGAGTTTAAGGGGCTCTTAGACTTGTGTTTGGTGTTGGTGTTGGACGAAGGAAGTGAAGAAAATGAAATGAAGAATGGGTGAAGCAAATCTAAGGCCAAGTCTTATATAAAATCTCATGGCTTCCTATTTTGTCCTTTGAGTGATTCGGCCAAGGCTTCAAGAAAGAAGGGCAATTTCAGCTTCCTTAAAGTTTGCATGGGTGGAGATTAGCAAATTGCAAAGGGGACAATATAGGAGACATAAGGGCTTAGGGTTCATTCTAGGCTTTTGACTTCTTTGGTTCTCCTTAGGGTTCCTTTCTTGTAGTTAGGGTTTAGTTGGGAAATTGGCTTGGTTAGGAACTTAGTTAGGCATAGTTACTTGCCCATTACTTAAGGGAAATTATAAGCTTCCACTCACTCACTCACGGCACACACGGCTTTCTCACACACTTACACCTATTCATTTTCATGCACACACTCATGCACACTTACACGGCACACACCTACACCTACATTCATGCATTCCCACGCCTAATGCATACACATATATATAGTCACGTATGTTCATACATACACATATCCTTCTCTAATAAAATTTTAAGCACACATACAAAAAGAACGTACATGCACATATAGGAAACAATAAAATCACTCATGCATGGAAATTATAATTGCACTCACAAATATCAAGCACATATTCACAAAATTAAAACACTTTTTCAAAATAAATTCCAAAGCTCATAACTGGAAAATCATTCTTTAAAATCACTCGTCACTTGAAAACAAGAATAAAGAAATTTATTTAAGAGAATACCCTTTTGAAAACACTTTTCTAAAAAATAATTCTTTTTATAAATAAAACCAGTTCGAGGATTTTGAGGGATGTTACAGTCTCCCCAACTTAAGGATTTCTCGTCCCCGAGAAATTAAGTCGTGGATTAGGCAAATGGCACAGCAAGTCTTCACAACGCTTCTTGTGTATCGCGCTCAGACGAGAAGCTCCGTCGCATACTCTTTACATGTCGAACCGGGTTAAGTCACACAGACTAACCGAAGAAGATGTCGTTCCTTCCATTGATTGTTGTTGCAGAAAGCACAATCTTGGGTATAAACCCAGAGAAAATCAAGCAAGCAAAGATTCACACATCTCCAAGACATCGAATTTAGCCTAAAATCCGAAAATACGCACCAACTTCTACATCCTAGGTTCTTGCTATCTATCACTTCCTCCTTCTAATTCCTTTCTACTCTAGGGTCTCCGTTGCTAACATCTAACTACAGGACTAAGAGATCTAATCTACCTCACTATCTTCTCAAACTAAGGTCAATATACACTTTCTCTCCTCCTTGTGACTCCCCAACTTTGATCAAACCCACTACTAGGTTCACTACTATCCTACACTTTGTTCCATAACCACACTTTGTCCATCCACAATCATTCAAGCATAAACTATCTCTGCAACCATGACATTCCTAACTCCTCGAATCATGCTAACAGATCCTAGGAAAATGATTGGCAAGACTATGGTCCAGTAGAAAAGGTTCATGAAGAAAAGGTTTGGATTCCAACTAGACTGACTATCTTGGTTGAAATAACTCAACAAGCATGGGGTGTAGGGTGAACATCCTATTTCCTTAAGGGTAACGGCTATCCTTGTACTAAAAGTACATCGGGTCATCACACTTAAGCCTATTCGTCAATGGTACTACATCTGACACCACTCTGCTGTTAGGGAATTTCGACTCCCTAGACTTTTTCATCTTTTTCGACTCTTCCGACTCTAGAGTCTCTATGCCTCTACCTACTTTTCTAAGCTACTTTAACCAACAGGGTCTTTAATCTAACACCGCAGACGCTAAGGATAGACCAAGGCCTACTTCTTAGGGACCTATTCTTGCACTCCTACCTTGCACTGGCAAGTATACACAGATGCACACAAACAAGCAAACAACACACAAAGCATGCAAACAAACACACAAGACACGTAAGCATAAGCACAAGGATTAACCACGCTCTGATACCACTCTGTAACGCCCCGATTTTCACCATCCGAAAATAATCAGTATTAAATTAAAAAGTTGCCAAAAAGGAGGCTTTTTTTTATAAAACGCTGTGGGTGCACGTTCTCGCTCCTACCTGAAAACCGGGTCGTTACGTAAAACCTACTCCCACATTCTTCCAAAAAGATTTCATAGTTCACGTTAACAAGAGGTTCGGCCAGCTCACAAAACAAAAGTAGGGCACAGTTACAAGAGTGATACATTGCTTAGATAATCCTTGACATAGACACTCATTACTTAACTAATTACCCTACCTACGACTTTTCCTAATGAAAACTATAGGGTGCAGCTCATGTTCCTCTTTCTTATGTCCATGCTTCACACTAGAAGATGAAGCTATCCTGGCTACCGCTTGTCCTCGATTCTTTGGCACCCACTGCATCCTTGCCGGTGCAGAAAGATTCCTCAGAGCTTCACAGCGCAGCTTCTCCTCATAGTCTCCATATCCTCGGACAGAAACTTGTCCTAGAAGCGATCCTAAATCAGCTCCACATAGTCGATGCTCAGGGTCCGGAATCACGATCTGCGACTCACCAGTCCACACCCAGCCAGATGGGGTACGCCTCCAGCCACATCCATGCTTCATCCAGGTTGTAATCTCCATGCAATAGACCATCTGCGCGTTGGAGTACCAGAAGCACCGATATACCAACGGGCAGGAGAGAGTTAGCGCTCCAAACGACAAGTCGTCGACGTTGTGGACTTACCGCAGGCGGAATATTAAGACAAAGACACAAAGCACACACAACACAACACTCAAACATAACGTCACAATTTTCAATTATTCTTATTATCATTCTTATACAAACATCTTCTCTTTTTACTTTCTTTCTCAATCACTTCTCCAATCTCAATTCTCAATCCATCACTTGTTTCCTTTCCCTCTCCAAGGGTCACATTACTTCCTTTCACACTTTCCATTCTCGTCCTCAACAATTCTTAACTTTTCTTAATTACAATTCTTCTTTTATCAAGTCTTATTAGTTATAACCGTCGATGATCAAGGGGATTTAAAGAATCATCGAGGTGCGCGTCCGTTCGTAGTTAGCACTCACGTCTCAAGTCTACATCTCCTCGGTCACCATCCACCTAGTCGGAAGCAAACAGGAGTACAGAACCTTTACCGTGCGGGCACGACAGCTGTCACACAAAATGGTCCCTGACCAAGAGGCCCAGCCTCAAATAATATCATATATAACAAAGCACGCTCTCTTAGCGGCAAACACAATGCCCCACTCCAGTTCCTCTCACTGTTCTCGATTTGCAATCTAGGGGGCGACAGTACCAATTCTAGCTGATCATGAAGGACGTGCCACGGCATTAGACCCAGTCCCCACCACGTTAGTGTGCCACTTGTGGGATTGTCCCGCCTAGAATAGTACTCTAGACTTATTAACATGCATAGACTCCTAAACCGAATGAACATACATAATTCACTTCAAGCATAAAACCTACTCCTAATCAATTAGTTTAGCATGCATAGACCGAAAATTTCACAAATCAAAACATGATTCATGCATCATCAAACATACAAAAATTCATGCAATTAGTTCTTCTTTTTCCTAACAAAACCGTAAGCTTAATCATTAGGAAATTTATCAAAGTTTAATTTATTTCCTTTACTTAAATCAAATAAAAAATTACACAAGAACATGGAACACATATCAAATTCTCACAAAATGAAAGCATGGGTTTAACCTAAACATAACCGAATGCAATCATGCACCAAGAAATCATTTTAGGCCAAGCATCACATATGAACATAGAACATAATTCAATCTAGGAAAATCATTTTGTTCTCCCTAATTCCTTCTAAAACCCGAGACATGCAACACAAGAAATCATGATCCTTCCACTCAAAATTAACATGCATGCACTCAAATCATATGGATCAAATCGGGAAGTTAAACATAATAACACAAACCAAGACAAAAATCATGTTGGGTGAAAAAGAGCCAAAACCGAAGCATACTTAAGAATATGAAAGCTTTTGTTTCAAAAATTACATGCAAGGCTCAAAAATTATCAAACAAGTTTAGATCAAACATTGATTTAGCAATTAAACACATAGACACACATTGATCTACGGTTCTAAGCACAAAAATTAGACATGCAAGAAGATCCACTTCAAGTTTTCAAAGATCATGAACAAGACTTTAGATCTAAGGAATTTAACTTGAAAACAAGAAGATCTACCATGGAAAACATCAAGATCTAACATGCAAGGCACAAACCGAACCATCAAACATAACTACAAATATTACAAATTAATTTCAAGTCTTTAAAAGTCCATAAATCAACACAAATGTGCATAAAATTAGACATGCAAGGGAAGAAAAGAAAATAAAATTACAAGATCAAAACTAAGGCTAAGACTTCTAAGTCTTCGGGTTATACCAAGAAGAAAAGGTCTCCAACACTTCTAAGCTTTTGATCTTCAAGGTTCCCTAAGTCTTGGGCTTGATCTCCTCTTCTTCCTCCTCTCTAAGCTTCACGATTTCTCCTTCTTCTTTCTCTCTAATTTCTAATTCTATGTCTAAGAGTTTAAGGGGCTCTTAGACTTGTGTTTGGTGTTGGTGTTGGACGAAGGAAGTGAAGAAAATGAAATGAAGAATGGGTGAAGCAAAGCTAAGGCCAAGTCTTATATAAAATCTCATAGCTTCCTATTTTGTCCTTTGAGTGATTCGACCAAGGCTTCAAGAAAGAAGGGTAATTTCGGCTTCCTCAAAGTTTGCATGGGTGGAGATTAGCAAATTGCAAAGGGGACAATATAGGAGACATAAGGGCTTAGGGTTCATTCTAGGCTTTTGACTTCTTTGGTTCTCCTTAGGGTTCCTTTCTTCTAGTTAGGGTTTAGTTGGGAAATTGGCTTGGTTAGGAACTTAGTTAGGCATAGTTACTTGCCCATTACTTAAGGGAAATTATAAGCTTCCACTCACTCACTCACGGCACACACGACTTTCTCACACACTTACACCTATTCATTTTCATGCACACACTCATGCACACTTACACGGCACACACCTACACCTACATTCATGCATTCCCACGCCTAATGCATACACATATATATAGTCACATATATTCATACATACACATATCCTTCTCTAATAAAATTTTAAGCACACATACAAAAAGAATGTACATGCACATATAAGAAACAATAAAATCACTCATGCATGGAAATTATAATTGCACTCACAAATATCAAGCACATATTCACAAAATTAAAACACTTTTTCAAAATAAATTCCAAAGCTCATAACTGGAAAATCATTCTTTAAAATCACTCGTCACTTGAAAAAAAGAATAAAGAAATTTATTTAAGAGAATACCCTTTTGAAAACACTTTTCTCAAAAATAATTCTTTTTAGAAATAAAACCAGTTCGAGGATTTTGAGGGATGTTACATACACAACATTTTCAACTTATTTTCAAAGGAACCATAAAAATAACTTTTCAAGGTTACACACTCACATGCATGCATATAAATCATTTAGATCAAATAATGAATTTAGACATAATAACACAAATCAAGACAAAAACCATTTTAAGTAAGAAAAGGGTAAAACCGAGACATGCATAAGAAGAAAATATTCTCTTTTCACTTAAGATTGACATGCATACACTTAGATCAAGTAGATCAAGTTATGATTCCAATCATAAGAACACATATAGAAGACAAAAATCATTTTGAATAAAAAGGGACCAAAACCGAAGCACATCTAAAGAAAATACCAAAGCTTTTGTTTCAAGAATCACATGCAAAGCCTAAAATTAAAACAAAACTAAAGATCAAAACACAAAGCAAAGCTTTCATCAAACTAAAGATCAAAACACAAAGCAAAGCTTTCATCTAACATGCAAGTATCAAGGTCCATCATACACAACACCAACCGAATTATAGAGTCCATCATAGAATTTATTACAAATAAAGATCAAAGTAAAACATCACATGCACTTTAGATCAAGTCATGAAATGAACATGCAAGAGAAGAAAAGAAAATAAAATTACAAGATCAAGAACTAATTCTAAGACTTCTAGGTCTTCGGTTTATACCAAGAAGAAAAGGTCTCCAACACTTCTAAGCACTTGATCTTCAAGGAACTCCTAGGTTTATGGTTGATCTCCTTTCTTTCTCCCTTCTTCCTACTCACGGTTTCTCTCCTTCTTTTCCTTCTAACTTCTATTTCTTAGTCTAAGAGTTTGAGAGACTCTTAGAATTGTGTTTTGTGTTTGAGACGTGGAGGAGTGGAATGAAGAAATGAGTGAAATAAAGCTAAGGGCCAAGGGTTATATAGAAAATTCATGGCTTCCTATTTTGCCCTTTAAGTAATTCAGTCACAAGCCTTGGAGGAGGGGTAATTTCGGTTCTTCTATAAAATTGCATGGGTGGAGTTTAGCATGGCTTAAGGAGACAAGGTAGGGGACATTAGGCACTTAGGGTCATTCTAGGCTTTAAGACTTTTTGGTCTCCTTAGGGTTTCCATCATCTAGTTGAGGGTTTGGTTAGGGACTTAGTTTGGTCTTAATCCATTTGGTTCTATCTTTTAGAAAGTTCTAGGTTTGTCTACACACTCACACACATACGACACACACTTGCATTCATGCATACTCACACACTTATACACACTTACACGTTGCACCCTCATGCATTCATGCATCATCATCTATTCTACACTAATTAAAATTTTTACATGATCCTAGACATACACACACAAAAACCGTATATACATAGAAAAATAACTTATTCATGCATCAAATTTATAATGACATCAAAACACCAAGCACATATTGTCATGGGAAACAAAACACCTTTTCATCAAATAATTTCTTGTTGAAAATTCGCATAATCATTTTCAAAAACTTAAGCTTTAAAATTCATCACATTATTTCATGAAAAATCATTCATTAAAAATCATTTATCATTTTAAAAACGTGAATAAGGAAAATTTATTTAAGAAAATATCCTTTCAAAAATACTTTTCTCAAAAATAATTCCTTTTAAAAATTAAAACCGATACGAGGATTTTGAGGGGTGTTACAACAGCCTCCTCTTCTTGTCATTTCCTTTCCTTTTTCGCTGCTTCCGCTGCATTTAAAGCCTCAATATCAGTTCTCCATTTCCAATGCAGATCAGCAGAGAGTTGGTAAATACCCATGGAATGCAACACTCAACCATTAATAGTGGTTTATCCCTCAGAAGGTTCTTCATATTCTTTAGTAGCTGAGATAGGAATGCCACTTTGTTCAATCAAGCGTCTAACTAAGAACGGATATGGAAGACAACCGCTTCTAGATGCGGATGCGTGCTTCATAGAGCTATAAATCACTCGAATCCAATCCACTTGGATTCGGTTTTTGACAGCAAACATATACCTAAGGTCAATCTCCATGGCTTGAGAATGATTTGATGTGGTCCTAGGGGTGAGTAAGTAGGTCAACACATAAAGAATCAATCTCTCCTCAACAACCATGTTTCCTATTGCCTTACGAGGACCGGATAGGTACAAGTCAGGACTCCTCAAACTCTCTCTATAGACATCCTCGATATTGCACGTACTTAACCTATCATCTTCCGGATCCCCGGGATAAGTATACCACCTGACCTAAGTGCAACAATACGGATAAAGTCTTCATTTCTAAGGAAGATATGGACTCCATTCACCTTAGATTGGTACTTGTCATCTCTCTCTAAAAAATTTGCATAGAACTCTCTAATCAACCTAGGGTAAATTTTGCCTTTCAACTCTAGAAATCCCTTCAACCCTTGGTACTCATAGAGCCTATGGAATTCAAAGTTGTTTGCTGTGCACCATGCAAAGTTCATCCATCTCATCAACCCAAAAGATCTACCTACGAAATTCTCAAATCTCTCTTCACACCTCACAACACTAAAGAAATCATCTTTTGCTCTCCTAGATGTTGGAAATCAAGCTTGCCCTAAAGGACGTAAAGAGTTATGCTAGAAGATTTCTAGAAGATTTTTTTGATGATAACAACATATTCCAAGTTTCAAGCATCATGTTCCAAATTCAAAGTTTTGTATAGCCTTGCCCATAGGAAATTTGTAAGGTAATGAAGTTTTATTACAAGTGTGTAATGGCCAAATGATTTTTTCAAATAAAGGAGAAGAAAAAGAGTTCTAGTAAAAATCAGTTTTTTAACTATAGTTTCTGTGGAAATGCATGATGAAACAACTCTGGATGATTTTATCTAAGTCATGAAAATCTATTTTTACAAGTACAAGAGGAGATAATCGATTACCTTCTCAAAGTAACCGATTACTTTTGTTGCATCATAGAAAATCCAGAGAGTGTGTAATCGATTATGTGAACTTGGTTAATCCATTACTTTTTGAATGAGAGTAATCGATTACCTGGATTAAATAATCGATAATAATTGTTGCATCATACAATTTCCAGGGGCAAAGTAATCGATTACTGCCTTGAGTAATCAATTACCTAATGTTGCATCACTTAAATTCTAGAGCCTCTATAATCGATTATTAGATTAGTGGTAATCGATTATATGAGCTGAATCATATATTAAACAGGAGTGAAGTAATCGATTATATGGTTTGATGTATACGATTACTGGTTTTTCAAAAGATTTTCAAAGTTTCCATTTTAAAGGGGATAATCAATTACCTTCCCTGAAGTAATCGATTACCTTAAGTTTTATTGAAAAACGTGTCAGAATCATTTTGATTTATTTCCAGATTTGTTTTTACATAATTGATTCTGATTCTTATTCAAAATTCGAATTTGATTATGTTTTGAATTAATTCCTTTTTGGTTTAAAAAATCAAATCTTTGTTTTAAGTTTTTCAATCTCTTTAATTTGGTTTTGATTTGGAAAATTATTCTCTTAATAATGAGTTGTTTTTGAATAAAGTTTTATTCTGATAACACTCCTACAATTCTTCTGCTAATCACGCTTTCTCTCATCTTCTTCTCCATCTTCAAGCTTTTCACGTTCATACTATTTTGAGAAGAAAACCTTAGTTGGCCTATACTCTTGTGACTTAACTTCTTTATCATAGAAAGCTTAATTGTTGTATCTGTGTTATTGAGAACACATCATATTATTGTAATCACTCACATCATCTTGTATTCAAACCGTAGTGATTAGGGAGTGGATCCCTTAGTTAAACGGAGGTTCCTAGTAGTGTGCGGGGTGCTGTGGTTGTAATTGGGTGCGGCTCAATTCAAAGGTTTATAGAAACTCTCAAGTGGGTCGCTTGGGGACTGGAGTAGGTCTCTCGCTGGATTGACCGAACCACTATAAAATTGGTTTGTGTGTTCTTCTTCTCTATCTCTTTTAATTTCCGCAATTTCAATTATTTACGTTTCCGCGCTATTCTTAATTGTATTATCTATCACTATCGCTCTCCATCACAAACTCTAAATCTCTCCAACGCGAAAATATTTTTAAATGAGTAATATGTCAAATTAGTCCCAGACTTTGTAAGCATCGGTCAAGTTAGTCCCTGACTTTATCAAAATAGCAATTTAGTCCCTGAGATTTCATTTTAATTCACATACGTCCCTATCTTTATCTCATTTTAAAGCAAATACATCCCTGCGATAATGACGGCAGGGACTAACTGTAACACCCCGCATTTTTCCCGTACTTGCGAAAACTATTTCGTCGAAATAAATCTCGAAGTTTTGTGGCATAAGAGATTTTCAGAAAAGTATTTTATGAGACAAAGAAATAAAGTATTGATTTTCAAGGATTTTTAATAAACAAAATGTTTTTATAAATAAGAAGTGAAGAATTTTGAAATGGTTTGATTTTTAAGAAATGAGTTGTGATTTTATTCAAAAGTGATTTTTGTTTGAAATGGAATTTTTGAGATTTTTGGGTCTGTAAGTTTTAAAAATGCATATCTTTTGAACCGTAACTCGGATTTTTACGATCTTTATATCAAAACGATCGTCTTCAAACATAGATTTTAAAAATGTAATTTTCAGATTTTTCTGGGTTCTTTTATAAAAATTTATTTTCAGAGTTATAAAATACGAGTTTTAAGAATTGTGTTTTGAAGAAAATGAATTTATTGATTTGGCTTGAATTTTTATGTGATGAATGCTTGGTTTAATGTATATGTACTGTGTGATGCATGAAATTATTGTGTGAATGTGATTGTTTGAATTAATTGTATTATGGTATGAATTGATAATTATAAGTAAAAATGATTAGAAAACAAAAATGTGAAGCATGTGTGTGTGTATGTGTATGATACGGTTTGAGTATATATATGTATGTATGCATGTGTGTGTATTTATGTGTGTGCCATACGTGTGTGTATGTATGCATGAGTTAGGAGTATAATTTCTAGAAACTTGGAGGCTAAGAAACTAGGAACCAAGTGAACCAAACTAAACCAAACTAACAAGTCTTTAAACCTAGATTGACCCCTAAAAGCCTAGCCTTGCAACTTTGTTCCCTTGACTTTGATGACACTTATCCATGCAAACTTTTGCAAGCCCAAAACCGCCCCTCCTCTTGTGTGCAACCGAACCAAAAACCTAAGGGCAAAGAGGGAAGTGTGAGTTAGCCTATATATCCTAAAAGCCTTAGTTCATTCACCCATTCATTCTCATTTTTTTCACTTCCACCGTACCAACACAAAAACTAAATATACTCTAAGAGACTCATCAACCTCTTAGAGAAAGAAAAGAAAAGAAATAGAGAAGAGAAAGGAGAGAGTGGCCGTGGACATGAAGGAAGAAAGAAGAAGGAGATCCAAGTTCAACCAAGCTTTTCCCTTGTAGATCAAGAGCCTTAGGAGCTAGAAGGCCAATTCCTTTTATTGTAGGACTTGAAGATCCAAAAGAAGATTTTGTAATGGTTTAGTTTTTCCTTTTTAGTTGTAAATCTACTTCTTTTTCTTCTTTGCATGTTGATTTTCATAAGCTTAAAGATGATCTTATGTGTTTTTCATCTTTGATCTAGGACATTAGGGACTCTAAATAATTTAAGTTAGACTTTATGCTTTGTGTTTCGGTTGAGGCTTTTCTTCTTAGATCTAATATATTTTTCTAACTAAAGTTTTAAAGATCTAAGGAAAATTAAGGTTTTTGTGAAAACTAAAATAAATCTCTTTGCATGTTTAGTTTTCTTGCTCTAAACCGTGATATATGCATGTTTATGTGATTATTTGACATAAAAATCTATGATCTAAGTTTGTTTAATAATAAAGTGAAACTTTCGGTTTTTGCATGTTAAGTCCTTTTGCTAAACCGTGATCTAGGTGTATTTCCATAATTACTTGTTGAATAAAACCCATGATCTAAACTTGTTTATTTATAAAATGAAATTCTTTGGCTTTACATGTTGAATTTTCTTGTTAGATCTAGATCTATATGTGTCTTTATTATTATTTAATGAATTTGTGATCTAGACATAATTTATAAAAAGATTTGAGTCTTTGGTCTTGCATGATAATTTTGTGATTATTTTAGTTGATCTAAATATATGCATGTAATTGTCTTTGCTTGATAAATGAAAAGTGTTTAGATCCTTGACTTGCATGTTATTTTCAAGTGAAAAGATTGTGTTTTCTTTTATGAATGATTCGGTTTTTAAGAAAAATTGAAGAAACTAAGTTTTAAAATGATTCTCTAATTTAATTTAGTATTTAATTATGTGCATGATTTATTTTTAGGCCATTCGGCCATGTTAAAAAAAATCATGGGATTCATGTTTTTATTGTATGAAAAATTGATGCATGATTGTTCTAAGGCTAGATCTAATGATTTTATGTTCATGCATGTCATTTTTTTTAGAGATTAAAATGTAACTTGGATTTTAACAAAATGATGAACTTGAATTTGTTCTGTGCATGTTATTTTCATGAAGTAAAAAAAAATTAAATCTTTGTTTTTGTTTTGAGAAAATGATGAACTTGAATTTTATAAATATTAAAAGTGTTTAAAAAAAAATTTTGCTTGAAAAACCTACATGTCTAGGTGTGAATGCATGACTTTTGTATGCCTAAAAAGTGAGTAAAAAACCTTGTTTCACGCATGTTGACTTTTGGCCAACTAGGAGGAGTAGGAAACTAGAATTGTCTCTCATTTAGGTTGCATATATGATGAGGTTTTTGAATTTAAGATTTCAAAGAGTGCATGCATGAAGTATTTGAATTTAAAAGAAAATATGTGTAATAGTTTATGATTTAAATTATTGTGAAATTGTATATGTATTATTCGGTCCATACATGTTTAAAATGGTTGGATAATTGTTTTCATGAAATGAAGTGTGATTATATTCCTAAATGCTTATATGTTATGTATTTGAATGAATGTGATATGTGTTCACTGTTATCTTTTGATTTTAGAAATAACTGAGTTCATTTGATTATATGAAAGGATTTTTATAATGCTAATCTAATGATTTTTAGTTTTAAAATTAATCTGTGATTAGAAAATAATAACCATGTGTGGTTCGGTTTGTTAAGTTAATTAGGAGGTTAAGTTAAATTATTAAGATCTTAATTAATGATTTTAATATGGATGAAAGTGTGACTTTCACTGTGTGTTTATGAATGTTTTAGATGCTTTGCATGTCCTGAAATCTGTATGTGATTATTCTTGGTGCTATTTGAAAGTATTGGAATTGTTTTGAATCTGTTTGTGAACTTGGTTTGTGAAAAATATATGTTTGAGTTTTAAAAGTAATTGAAAAGTATTTTATTTAAAAAGTTTGATTTAAATAACTTAAATTGATTTGAAAATTTTAAAGAACCTCCTTGATCAGTATCTTATAATGAAGTTTAGAAATTTAATAAATTAATCTGATTGTTTTTGAAGTTGTACCTTCTTGAATTTTTGTGTTTGATTTAATAAAGATTTTCAAAGAGTTGTTTTCTTAAAGATTTCATTCAGTGTTCAAAGAAAGTGATTTTTCCAACTAAAGTGTTTTAAATTAAGAAAAATGGATTTTATTTTAATAAAAAGATTATTTCAAAGTCTTCTTGAAAACTCTTTTTGAGATTTAAAATGGAATTAGATCCTTTGGATATTGGCAATGTGTCTTCGAAAAAGGGAATTTATTTCAAAGTATTTTAAAACGAAATTAAGAATTCACGTAATCGTTTCTAACGCACGGGGGAAAAATGTTCTAGTTCGGGTGACGGACGCGAAGGAAACGTGGCAAGGATAACGAATGGAAATCTTGGGAAGCTTTCGGATGCTTGGGCATCAAGGTGAGTGAGAGTGCGGTGGTCCCGTAACGTGGTTGCTCGCGATCCGAATAGATGGATTGTGAGAGTACTGCGAATTATCTAGGAAATATAGATATTTGCGATTAGATGTCTACCTGTTTATTTGCATACAAAATGTTTATCTGTTTCCATACTTTATTTTGTTTAGAAATGTTTGTTTACGTCTGAATAGTAAAGCGATAACAGCAAAGCTGTGAAAAGTAATAAGATAAATTGAAAAGAGAAAAGAGAAATAAACAAGAAACATGAGCAATGATTGAGAAAGAAATAAGTGATGAGTCGAGGATGAAGAGAAAGTATGAGAATGATTGAGAAAGAGATAAAGAATGAAAGAAAGAGAATTGATATTTGAGTGGAAAGAGTTGAGATTTGAAAGAGAACATGGTTGTGAAAGTGAGATGTGGTTTGAGTAGAGATGTGAGTCCTCGTTCATGTTTTTCGAAAGAAGCTTAGTGTTGAGTTGAGCTTACTCCTCCATTAACACTCATCCAAAAATATGATTTTTGAAAACGGTTTTGAAAAGAGATTTTTGAAAAAGGTTTTGTGAAAGAATTTTTCTGAAAATGTTTTGTGAAGTAAAAGTTTTGTGAAATCATGTTTTCGAGAAAGTTTTGCGAAAAGATACTTTGAGAAAGACGAGGAAAAGATATTGATGATGTTGAGGAGAAGTGTGTTGAGAATGAGTTTATGAGAAAGTGATTTGAGGCAAGATGCCATTGAGATGTAGGGGGAATGGATTGCGTTTAGTGGTCGGGCTTCGTTGAAGGGATGCGCCAAGGACGAACCGACTGTTAGGATTAAGCCGTTAAATAAATCGTAAAACATTAAAAGACTTTAAAAGACATTTGCAAACGCGGTGAGGCATGAGTGTCGTATCGAAGTAGTGGAGAGGAAGGTACCCCGGATATCAAGGATATTCGGGTTGTGAATGCAATAGGGTAAGCTAGGGCGGTAAAACATCATGAGGCTTTGAGTACTATTCTAGGCGGAATGAATCCCACATGTGGCGTACTAACGTGGTAGGGACTGGGTCTAATGCTGTGGTAAGTTCTGCACCCGGGACCGGAATAGTGTTGTCACCCCTATGGCATTTCAGGAACAGTGAGAGGGACTGGAACGGGGCATTTGTGATTGCCGCTGGGAGCGTGCCTTGATTATATGATATGCATTGAATTGATTTGAGGCTGGGCCTCCTGGTCTGGGACCATTTGTTTGTGTGACAGCTGTCGTGCCCGCGTGGTAAAGGTCCTGTACTCCTGTTTGCTTCCGACTAGGTTGGGTGGTTGACCGAGGAGATGTAGACGTGTGTGAGCTCAATGATGTTTCCCCCTCATCATTGATGCTAATCGAAACAATAAAACTTAAAAGACAAAGAGGTTCAAAGAAAAATATATCAAGCTTCAAATAAGACTTATAAGATGAGTATATAAGAAAGGATTCGTGGAATAAGAGATAAGTGTGGAATTTATGATGAAAGAAGGATTGAGAAAAGTCGTGAGAACTCATGAGAAAGATTTTGAGAATGTGTTTATAAGAATGGGAATGAATGATTGGGTTATGAATGATGATATTGATGTGTTAGGATACGTTTCGTTATAAGTGATTCCTATATGCTACGTGAATAACATGTTTTATATATGTTCATTATGATGAATGTCTTTGTATGTCATTTTGGTCATATTGTTCTGTTGTTCATTTATCTTCATACTGCAATTATCCTGAGACCGCATGGTCAACCCGTTAGTGTTCGGAACACTGACTCTCTCCTACCTTGTTGTCGTATCGGCAACCGCTGATATTACAACGGGTAGATGGCGCAGCGGAAGCGTGGTGGGCTTCATCAACCAAAGTCCGGAGTTAGACGACAAGCATTAGGAAGCATGACTAGAAGCTAGGAATTTCCCTGGCGGAATGCACTCCATTATAAGTTCTTAGTTACCTAGCTCCATCATACTGTACCCCGGCAAAAGTTTTTATTTATCATTAAGGTTTTGAAACAAGTAAATGGGCTACGTCTTAAATAGTGTTTTGAAAACGGGTTTCAAAGTGCGGTGTCTTGTGACATCTCGGTTTGGAACTTGAAAGAGTTTATGTAATGTGAGAACACGAGTTTTAATTATAGCTATGTTTTAAAAGTCTAAGTGTTCTCACGTTCACATAACACTTGTTTTAAAAAAAAATGGCCCTAATTTTCACTATATTTAGTTTAAGTTTCAAGTTGCCGAATCGGGGTGTTACACTAACTTGATCGACGTTCTCCTATCTCAGGGACTAAATTGATATTTCGATAAAGTCAGGGACTAACTTGACATATTACACATTTTTAAATTATACGTGCTTTTTCAATAAATTAATAAAACTCGATTCACCCCCCCCCCCTCTCGAGATTTTGAGGCGGATCCTAACAATTGGTATCAGAGCTAGTTTCTTGTGTTAAGACTTAATCGTCTCAAGAGTATGGCTTCAAACTCTCCATTTGGTGGTGAAGGGAGTTCTATTAATCGTCCTCCCATGTTTGACGGGGTAGGGTACGCTTATTGGAAAGCCCGGATGAAAATCTTTATTCAAGGAGTAGGATTAAAGGTTTGGGATGCAGTCGTTAATGGACCATATGTTCCGACTCAAGTGGTTAATGGTAACACCGCCGATAAGCCTATGGCTGAGTGGACGGAAGAGGAGGAACGTAGAGTCCAATACGAATTGAAAGCGAAAAATATAATAACATCTGCTTTGAGTTATGATGAGTTTTTCAGGATATCTACATGTGAGATAGCACAACAAATGTGGGATACTTTAGAGGTCACCCATGAAGGTACCAATGAAGTCAAAAGATCAAGAATCAACGCCCTGACAGGAGAATATGAACTTTTCCGAATGAAGGATGGAGAATCAGTACAAGAGATCCAAAAGTGCTTCACAATGATAGTCAATTAGCTCGTAACCTTGGGGAAGAAATTCACCAACGAAGAACTGATCAACAAAGTGCTGAGGTGCCTAGGGAGAGAATGGTAACCAAAGGTGACGACCATAATGGAATCAAGAAATCTCTCAACCATGACTCTCACTACATTATTCGGAAAACTACAGGAACACGAGAGTGAATTGAAAAGATTAGCACAACATGAAGAGGAGACCAAAAAGGTGAAGAGTCTCGCATTCAAAGCTGAAGCACCATCCACCGAAGGTGACTCTGACAAGGAACTAATCAGTGATGAACATATGAGACTTCTTGTCAAAAAATTCAGGGAAGTTTCTGAGAAAGAAGAGCAACTTCACTACTCAAAATAAAAGAGACGCTAACAAAGGTAGAGGATCAGCTATCACATGTCATGAATGTGGCAAGCCCGGTCACATCAGAGCGGAGTGCTACAAGTACTTGAAAAAGAAGGAGAATTTAGAAAGAAAAACCTCCAACTCAAGGAAAGGAAAGCAAGCATACTTGGCGTGGTTAGACAACGATGAAAGTTCGGATGAGGATTCGGACGAACAGAAAGAAACAACCAACCTATGCTTAATGGCACATGGAGATGAGGTAAATTCTGAACTTGAACTTGAACCTTCTTATCTTGAATTACAAGAGGCATTTGAGGAGTTACATGAGGAATCAATGAGGTTATCCTTATTGGTTAGTTTAGAAAAGAAAAAGTCAGCTTTTATTTTACAAAAGAATTCTGATCTTGAAAAGGAAAATAAAATTTTGAAAAATAAAAACAAAGAGCTGAATACAACCTTAAGTAAATCCTCAAACACCTCTAGTAATGAAATTAAATTTCAAGCTAGTTCATCTTCTTGTAAATTTTGCAAGGATTTAGTAAAAGAAAATGAGGTTTTAAAAGAAACACTTGCAAAGTTTACAAAAGGAAGAAATACTTTAAATTTAATGCTAAGGAGACCAAATGTTTTTTCAATTGAGCCGGTTTAGGATATCAACCCGGCAGGCACCAAAAACAATTAAGCACCATTTTTTTCTCCGCTAGCTCACATAAGAAGCCTATTATAATATGTCATTTTTGTGGAAGAAAAGGCCATGGTGCACATGAGTGCAAACACCGAAAAGTGAAGTTCATTAAAAAGAACAATGAAACTAAAAGGTGGCACGATGTAAACTATGGTAACACTAACATGAAATGACCCAAAAAGATATGGGTACCTAAAAAGAAAACATGAAATATTCTCTTGTAGGTTACTCCGGAAGAAAGGAAAACATGATGGTACTTGGATAGCAGTTGTTCTAAACACATGACTGGAGACAAATCAAAATTCTCTCACCTCATTCCAAAGGACAAAGGACATGTAACTTTTGGAGACAACAACAAAGGAAGGATACTTGGAGTTGGTAAAGTAGGTATTCCTCTTAACCCTTGCATTGAAAATGTTTTGCACTTTGAAGGCCTAAAGCATAACTTGCTAGGTATTAGTCAGTTATGTGATAAGGGCAATAGGGTTATCTTTTATTTTGATAGTTGTATTATATAGGGTAAAATTGACAATCTTATTAAGCTTGTTGCTCGCAGGGTAAACAATGTGTACTTAATTGATCTTAATTCAATTCCCTAAAATGATGCTAAATGTTTAATTAGTAAAGAGGATGAGTCTTGGCTATGGCATCGTAGGATAGGTACATCCACATGAATCATTTGAACAAACTATCTTTTAAAAACTTAGTAGTTGGTTTGACAAAGCAAATATTTTCTATTTCTGAAAAATGTGATCCATGTCAAAAATCAAAACTCACAAGGGTACCTTTTCCTCCTAAAAATATTGTTTTTACACAAAGACCCTTCGAGCTTTTACATATGGATCTTTTTGGACCATGTCAAACTAAAAGCTTTGGTGGCAACTATTATTGCTTGGTTATTGTGGATGACTATACTAGGTATACATGGACTTTATTCATTACTCATAAAAATGATGCATTCCATGAATTCAAAAAGCTAGCAATGGTTGTTCAAAACCAAATGCATTTGAGCATTGCATCCATTAAGACTGATCATGGCGGTGAATTTGAAAACTATCTTTTTGAAAAGTTTTGCGAAAAACATGGCATTAAGCATTATTTTCAGCTCCAAGAACTTCGGAACAAAACGGGGTTGTGGAGAGGAAAAATCGATCTTTAAAAGAACTTTCTCGGACAATGCTTAGTGACATGAACTTGCCTGCATATTTTTGGGCCGATGCAGTAAGTACAACATGTTATGTTATGAACCGTGTTTTAATAAGGCCTATTTTAAAGAAAACCCCCTACGAGTTGTACAAGGGGAGAAAACCCAATATATTCCATTTGAGAGTCTTTGGATGTAAATGTTTTGTGCATAATAATGGTAGAGACAATCTAGGGTGTTTTGATGATAGAGCTAATGAGGGTATATTCCTTGGTTATTCTGCGTCGAGCAAAGCTTATAGGATTTTCAATAAGACTCGTAATAGTATTGAAGAATCTACTCATGTAGCTTTTGATGAGTCTAATCCCAGAAAGCTAGGAAAGGTATCTGTTGATGATGTTGCAGGTATTCTAGGAAAACTATATCTTGATGAGGATCTTGAACCAATCCTGGAAGAAAAGAAGGAATCCCAAGGAAACGAAAAGGCAAATGAAACAAATGAAAATCAAATGCAAAATCAAGGGAATTCCACCGAGCCTAATGCAGATCTTCCTAAGGAATGGAAAACATCACGACACCATCCAATCGATCAAGTTATAGGTGATATAACCAATGGTGTAAGTACTCATAATTCTCTTAGTAATTTGTGTAATCATATGGCTTTTGTTTAATTCTTCTTGCATAGCCAGTAGCCAATGTTCATCAATTGAAGCCTCGAAAATATTTTTGGCTCCACTTGAGAAACCAGTTCGAAAGAACCAAGTTTGGGAACTTGTTCCTAGGCCTGATTCTCATCAAATTATTGGAACAAAATGGATTTTTAAAAACAAACTTGATGAGGCTGGTATAATTATTCGAAACAAAGCTAGATTGGTTGGACAAGGCTACAACCAGGAAGAGGGGATAGATTATGATGAAACTTTTGCCCCTTTTGCTAGGTTGGAAGCCATTAGGTTGCTTTTAGCTTTTGCATGTATCTTAGATTTTAAATTGTATCAAATGGATGTAAAGAGTGCCTTTCTAAATGGTTTTATAAATAAAGAAGTGTATGTTAGCCAACCTCCTGGTTTTGAAAATTTTGAACATCCTGATTATGTTTTTAAATTGAAAAAGGCACTTTATGGACTCAAACAAGCTCCTAGAGCATGGTATGAGCGATTGAACAAATTTTTACTTGAAAAGGATTTTGAAAGGGGGAAGGTTGACAACACACTTTTTATTAAAAAGCAAGGAAAGGACATTCTTTTAGTTCAAATATATGTTGATGATATTATATTCGGTGCTACTAATGAAATCCTTTGCAAGGAATTTTCTAGTCTAATGTAGGAAGAGTTCGAAATGTCTCTGATGGGCGAACTCAAATTCTTTCTAGGATTACAAATCAAACATGCAGAGGATGGAATATTCATCAGTCAAACAAAGTACTGCAAGGAATTATTAAAAAGATTCGGCATGGATAAGGCCAAAGCAGTAGCAACACCTATGAGTACATCATGCTATCTAGACAAGGATGACGAAGGTAAACCCGTTGAAATTACAAAGTATCGAGGTATGATTGGTTCCCTTCTTTACTTAACGACAAGTAGGCCGGATATCATGTTTAGTGTAGGCATGTGTGCATGCTTTCAGGTGAATCCAAAAGAAACGTACGTGGTTGCTGTCAAAAGAATAATGAAATATCTATCCGGCACAATTGATATGGGTTTATGGTACCCCAAAGGTTCCACTTGTAACCTTGTTGGGTATTCCGATTCTGATTTTGCTGGTTGCAAAGGAGATAGGAAAAGCACAAGTGGCACATGTCACCTCCTAGGTAGTTCTTTAGTATCTTGGGCTAGCAAGAAACAATCTATTGTAGTCCTATCCACAGCTGAGGCTGAATATGTCGCTGCGGATAGCTGTTGTGCAAAAATCTTATGGTTAAAACAGCAAATCCTAGACTTTGGTGTAAGTCTAGATCACATTCCCATAAAATGTGATAACACTAGTGCAATAACCAAAAACCCAGTGCAATATTCACGCACAAAGCACATAGAGATTCGTCACCATTTTATTCGTGATCATATTCAAAGAGGTGATTGTATTATTGAGTATATGGATACTACAAGGCAGTTCGCTGATATCTTTACGAAACCGCTTCCTAAATAAAACATCTTTTTTATTCGTAGAGAAATCGGTCTAGCATCTGCCGCTCACCTTGGTTGAATATGTGAGCATGATTATTTAATCCCTTGTTATTATTAACGTCTTAACTCAGTGTTTCAGGGGGTGTTTAGCATGATCATACATGCTTCTCTTACAAAAGGGGGAGAGATAAAAGACATGAGCTTCTCATTTTTTTTATGTGAAAAACTGTTTTAAAACTGCTCTTCTTATTCTGATATACAGCGCGCTAACCAGTTAGAGGGTTACCTAACCGGTTAGATACTGTAACCAGATAAAAAATAATGCAGTAACATTCAAATTTCAAATTTCACACAATAATCAATATTTAATCATTGTATAAATCATGAAAAAATATTTGAAAATATTTTTCACACATCAACTAATCAATTGTCATACATATACTCACCCAATTAAACACATTTGCATTACATACTCATAACAATTTTGCAATATGCATAACAATCTCAAACCTTCTCTTATATAACACACAAATTTTACATTCATCAAATAACTAACACAAACATAATGCAGTTTACTCCCTTATCCAACTTCATCAACATATGTATATTAAACAAATTCACTATTGTCAATGGTAACCTCTCACCATATTAAAGATATTATTTCATGAAATAAAAACATAGGCGACACACTTACTTGATACCTTGAATTTCATTTATTTTCTCCAACTCTCACATGCTTGAAGGTGCTGATTGCTGAATGATTATAAAATTTTAAAGCTCATTCCCTTCATGCATACCTACAAAATACCTTAAGCCTTTCTTTTTGGTAACCAAATGGTTTTGGACCCACTTTTGTTAATTGAGGGATTTTCTCCTTTCACAATCCATTCAAATAATCTGTTTAGCATGTAACACCCTAACTATAATTACCCTTAATTACCCATTAGCAATTAATGAACCTGAAAAATATTCCTTTTAGAACATCATTAAGCATTTTAACTTATAAAAATCTTCTGTCAAACAGACGGAGTTTCCTTTGTTATTACAGCTTTCCCAAAATTTAGTTCTTCTTGTCACCTGATAAACTCATAATTTATATCATTCAGAATGCCAGCAAGGCATATATATTCACATTGTGCAGCATAGTGCACTCTAGATATCAGTTATCATCACATCAAAGTTATAGCAGCATATAATCAAGTATTTGAAATTGTTTAAATTTCCCAAAAGGACTCCTTTCCCCAAAGGAGTTGTCCTGGGCCCATCATAAAGAACTATTTACATTTATACATCAAAACAGACTACATTATCATATCAAAATAAAGGTCCCAGGACATGACACCACGTCCAACTACTAAAACCAACTCTCTCTATGAGGGAGAGTACTCCTGCTCGGCCAGGATCTGTGCTAGCTCATACTCAGTACCTGTGTAAAAACAGTACAGAGTGAGCATTACACATAACATATGAAAACAATTTCTAATATGACATAATGCTATACCAAGTCAAACACCACAATTCAAATAGCTCATATAATTTAAAACTCACTCCAAATCATGCTCATTCATATACATTTATAATCCTTAACTTAGCCCTTTCCTTTCCTTTCACTTTATTCTCACGTATATCATTTTCTAATGTCTTCTTTTCATTTTATTCTTACACTTTTCTTATCTTTCTTCCTTTCACATTTTCTTATCTTTTAGAGAAGCGCACATGCGTCTTACACATATTTTGGGGTTATGGCGTGTCCATTCATTGCGCACAACCCGTGTGCGTCTTATAGTTGCACATCTCGTGTGACTTACAAAATCATGGCATATGGTCCGCTCGCGGTTTATTGCACACGTCCAACGCGCGTCTTATGACACCCGACCTGACGCCTTACTTGACCAGGTACACATCCCAACCGATCCTGTTTTGAGGGATCTTGTGTGAGTCATTATTGCGCAAATCTCGTGTGCGTCTTACAGCTGCACATTGCGTGTATGTGTCTTATGCAATCATTGCACACGGTCCGTGTAACACCCCGATTCGGCAACTTGAAAACCACAGTTACTTAAATTAAATATAGTGAAAATTTGTGCCAATTTTTTTTTTAAAACACAATTAATACGAACATGAGAACATTTAAATTTTCAAAACTTGGTTACAATTAAAAACTCGTGTTCTCAAGTTGTATATAATCTTTCAAGTTCCAAACCGAGATGCCACAAAACACCGCACTTTGAAACTTGTCCATAACAGCATCATTTAAACATAAAGGCCCATTTACTTGTTTTAAAACATCAGTACTGAATAAAACTGTATCCGGGGTACAGCATGATAAAGCTATGGTACTAAGAACTTGCAATGGAATACATCACTCTGAGGGATTTACCTATCCTCTAGTCATATACTAAGACTCGCCATCAGACTCGAAGTCTCGGCAGATCAAGCTCTCAGTCATCTTCGTCTGTCAGAAGATCCTCAGGGCCCGGGTACCAATCCTCGTCACTGGGACACTCCTCCGTGTCAGCCTCAGACCACGGATCCGAATCATCGTCATCCGCCACATCAGGGGTTCCTTCCGCCGAGTTGTCATGTGATCTCTCCTCCTCCATCTCACAAGCTACAAGTTTCTCCATGATCTCCTTCCTTCGCCGTTCCATCTCTATGTAGACTATAACATAGGCGGACATGGGTATATTGTCCCCTTTCCATGGAGGCGCGCCTATCTCCCGAATGAGCTGAAATCTCGCAATGTTTTCCATTTAAAGATCATACGGGTTTTCAACACAAAACAGATATACACGAGAGAGTGAGCAACCCAAAACAATAAATGTCGACTGTGTGGAATTACGATAGGCAAATATTAAGACAAAACAATAAACATCATGCAAAGCAAAATAACATCATGATCATCATCATCATCATATAAACATATATTTATGCTCAATCTTCTCGTGATAACATTCTCAATATCTTTCTCATGAAACTTTTACAAATCTTATCAATTCTTTCCTCAATCATTGTTTCGAGACTTATTAATCATTTCAGGAATCATTTCTCATACTTGTCTTATGAATCTTACTCAACACTTGATATCATTGTTGTACTTTTCTTTTGAACATCTCAATCTTTTATCATTTCGGTTCACTCAATGATGTGGGGAAAACCATCACTGAGGAAATTCAGTTAGCACACAGGTCTACATCTCCTCGGTCATCCACCCAACCTAGTCAGAAGCAAATAGGAGTACATGACCTTTACCACGCGGGCTTGACAGCTGTCTCAACAAATGGCTCCAAGCCAGGAGAACTGTAGAAAATCGGGTACAGTCTCAAATCAAATTATATAATCAAGGCACACTGTAGAAAAATCGGGTACAGTGGCAAAATCGTAGAGCCCCATTCCAGTCCCTCTCACTGTTCTCGAATTGCCATAGGGGGCGACAGTACTATTCTAGTCTCAAGTACAGAACTTACCACGACATCGGATCGGCCCATCCTTACCCCTTATGGAATTCGTTCTGCCTAGAATAGCACTCAAGGCTTCTTGACATATCACCGTCCTTACCCTCCCCTATTGGAATCACAACCCGAATATCCCTAATACTCCGGGGTATCTTCCTCTCCACTACTTCGCACTCATTGCTCACCGCTTTCGTCAATGTCTTTTAAAAGTTTTAGAGTTTTAATTAATATCTTCATCCTAAGGGCGGCTCATCCTTGGTGCATCCCTTCAACGTGTCCCGACCACTAAGGGTTAAATCCGTTCCCCAAAGAATCACATAGGACAGGACTTGAATCACATCAGCATTCTGCATCACATCTCGTGGGCTTTCACAGTACAATATCATTACTCATTTCAGCACTTCAACTTTACTTTCTCAGCTCATAACTCTTTTCTCGGGAATCTCATCAGCATTGTTTTTATCAGCTATTGCTCAGCAGCATCATTCTTACCATCATCTTTCTCATCATCATCACAACACTTTCATTCGCATCATCGGTTATCTCTTATCACAATCTTAAATATCATCAGTACATATCAACTTTTCTCAAACTCGGCTCATAACTCTTTTCTCAATCATTCTCATATCATTTATCGTTATTTCTTTTCTTAATATCTTATCAAGGTTGCCTTATTCAATAAGGACTTAGGCCCAACCGGGTCTTACATCTTTCTCTTGATATTTTATTACTTTCAGAACCTTTATTATCATTCGTCTTTCTTTTCAATCACAATTTATTACTTTCGCAGTTTCATTCTCATCATTTCATAATCAAGGCGAATCAACGTTTCTCAAACAATATCATAAATACTTAATCAATAAATGAAACATTACGCATACTAAGATAATAAAGTATTTCATGTACAATTAACTAGAGAACCTGGCATCATACTAAGCAGCAAGAACATATCAAGGCATAAACAAATAACCAATCGCAGCTGTTCGTGTGGATAGCCAGCCAAACAAACAATTGCTATCACACTACCTCGCTTAACGAGATCGGAGTCCAATCTTTGAGATGATTGGAACATCTTAATATGTTACCTAAATACCACAGCATCTTAGGGAAAGCCCCTCTCTCACCTCAAATGATGTAGGCCTCCGAGAGTTTTCCGAGATTTCCCAGTCGCTAGTCCAGCCTCGTTTCCTTTTCGTCCGTCACCCGAACTAAAACATTTTTCCCGTGCGTTAGAAACGATTCCAAGAAATTCATTAATTCGTGTTTGAAAACACTTTGAAACAATTCCATTTTGGAAACACATTGCCAATATCCAAAATGTGTTTGAGGTGAGAGAAAAATGGGAAAAACTGTTTTAAAACTGCTCTTCTTATTCTGATATACAGCGCGCTAACCAGTTAGAGGGTTACCTAACCGGTTAGATACTGTAACCAGATAAAAAATAATGTAGTAACATTCAAATTTCAAATTTCACACAATAATCAATATTTAATCATTGTATAAATCATGAAAAAATATTTGAAAATATTTTTCACACATCAACTAATCAATTGTCATACATATACTCACCCAATTAAACACATTTGCATTACATACTCATTGTGGTGGACTCGGCCTGGCCGAGGTCCTTAAACCGCCTCGCCGAAGTCCTGAGGACCCTTCAGGAAGCCTTCTGAGCGCTTGGCCGAGCTCAATGCTCAACGGCCGAATAGATGCCAGATACAGGCCGACCTCGTGTTCCCACTCAGTTCCGACATCCAGGTCCGACACCTCCCCAACTCCGACATCTAGGACATGATGACGTCCCCCTACCTTATCCACAAGGACAGCTCACTACCTTATCCACAAGGACAGCTCATCCAACCTTATCCGCTCCTAGCTCAGTACAGGCTGGCCCTACTTGGGCCTAAAGCAAGCCCATTAGGGCAACTAGCTCCCCCCTATAAGTAGCTTAGTACTACATGGGGATCAGGTACGTCCTCTAACCCTAATTGCCATCCTCACACACCAGTGATTAGGGTTGCTTCTTGGCTCTTTCCTTTAGCCATCTGAGGACTTCCCCAAAACATCACAGATCAACCCTAGACAGAGGTACCTTTGAAGGTCATCTCCTACACCCTTGGAGGTCCTCACCGTCTAGGACATCACATTGGCGCCGTCTGTGGGGAAAGATAAACTTCAGCCCCACTCAGAAGATTTGACCATGTCTGAAGAAGAGCAGCCGGTCCAGAGAAGGAGGAGGGGGAGTCCAAGAAGGGTGCCGTCGACTGAGGACCTGCGCCTGCACCTGGAAGCCAACAGGGCAGCGACTGAGGTCCTCACCACCACCCCCTCCACCGCCTCCTCCCCCGTCACCACCTCCTCCACCAGAGTTCACTCATACCCATAGTGGACACTACACCATCCACACTGAAGACACCGCAAACCCAACCCAGATTCCTGGTGGAGGTCGGCGCGTGCAGTTGCGCTCTGAGCTCGGAGAAACCAACACTGAACAGCACCGCCACCGCGGCGAGCGTGCTCACTCAGTCAGTACAACACACCGTTCAAACTCACGACAGTCTACGCTCTCACGGGATGCTGAACTCTTGTCTCTGATGAGACAGCAAATGAGAATCGTAGAGCAACAAGGTAAGGCTATTGCAGATCTCCAACAAGTTGCTATGCAACGATTAGCTGAATGAGTTTCTGTCCAAGCTCCGGCCCCGAATGAGTTCCCTCCACCTCCCCCTCCCCCATCTCTTCCACCACAACACCCGTTAACTCCACAAACCTTTGCAACACCACACACGACTGTCACACAACTTACACCAACTCCCGACCAGCAACAACCTGAGCTGGACGATTCCCATCCTGGACATCCTTTCACCCCTGCCGTCATGGCCTATGAACCACCGCCCGGGTACCTAGGGCCCAGTAACATCCCCAGATATAATGGCCTCACTGACCCTCAGGAACATGTCCTTTCCTATGAAGGAGCCGTGAACTTTCACGGAGGAGGAGATCGGCTGAAATTCCGAGCTTTCTCTATGACCCTCCAGGCCCCAGTCCTTCGGTGGTATTCAACGCTTCCTAAAAACTCTGTCAACAACTGGGCGGAAATGAAGCGCGTCTTCCTCAACAGATACACTGCCAGCTATGTGCAACCCAGATCGGACCACACGCTGGCGACAGTGACCCAGAAGCCAGATGAATCCTTACGTGCTTACTTGCACAGGTTTCACAGTGAGTCCAGTTCGGTCCCAAATCTGTCTCCCGAGGTGGTCGTCCTCCTTTTGACCCAGGGATTGGCCGAAGGAGGCTTCAAAGATTCACTTATTGGAAAGCCACCAAGGGACATGGCCGAACTGAGACAGAGATCAAACAAGTATATAAACCTTGAAGAATTTAGCAAGGGACAGTCGAGCAGATTGGAAAATGCTCAGGCCACCTCACAGAATGCCCTGCCCCGAGGCCGTCCTCGGGGCAACAAGGATGAAAGAGGAGGAAGAGCAGATCAGGGAGACCGAGGCCGCTCTCAACAAGAGGACCGCTGACGTCCATACATCACCAAATGTGACTCTTACACCCCCCCTCACGGTCCCGAGGTCTCAAGTCTGGAGAGAGACCATGCAGACCGAACTAAGGAGTGTACCCCGCCCCCCTTCCTCAGAAATCAAAACTATGTGAGAGACATGTCCAAATACTGCAATTTTCATGACGGGTACGGCCACCATACCGACCAATGCACATGGCTTCGGGATGTCATTGAGGATATGGTAAGAAGAGGCAAGCTACAGCAGTATGTCCGAGAGGCAGTGGAAAGACGAGGTCGGAGAAGATCTCGCAGCCCGGACAATGATAAAGGAAAAGCTAAGGCCGACCCGTCCCCAGAGAAGAAGGAAGAGGAGCCACCACGGGTAAACATGGTCGTGGTTCAGGACCTCGATAAGTCGCCAGAAAACTTCCGAGTAGAAACCATCTCGGGAGGTTTCGCTGGCGGCGGTGAGTTGAGGACGGGAAGAAAAAGGTACATCAACCAGGTTTTGGCAGTTCATCACAAACCCGTCCCCAAAAAGCCTTCTCGGGATATTCCCATCATCTTTTCCGACCAGGATATGGAAAACGTCATCCCAGATCACAATGATCCTATGGTGATAACGGCGTTAATTGGCAATTTTGAGGTCGCCCGAGTCTTCGTTGACCAAGGGAGTTCAGCCGACATCCTCCTTCTGCATACCTTCCAAGCTTTGAAGTTGAGGTCCGCCGACCTCGTAGGATTCGAAGGAAATCTCATTAGCTTCACAGGTGAGGCAATCCGCCCCCTGGGAGCCATTCATCTCCCGGTGACCCTAGGCAACCAGCCTTCGGCCCGAACGGAGATTATCAAGTTTTTAGTTGTTGACTCCGATTTCCCGTACAATGTAATATTGGGACGAACTTGCCTACAAGCTTTTGGGGCAGTAGTCTCAACAGTGCACTTGGCAATGAAGTTTGTTGGATCTGATGATAATGTGGTTTCGGTAAAAGCTGACCAAGTGAAGGCCCGGCTCTGCTACAATGCGAGCCTACGGGAAGGAAAAAAGAAGCAAAAAGAGTTCACCAATCCGACACTGTCCAAGGGAAGAGTCTTATTGGCCGAACTCCAGTCTGAACGAAACAGCTATGAAGAACGGGTGGTAATTCCCCCCTTCACCTCTCTCTTGAGCAAAGGTGCTATCGTGAATGATAAACCCCTCCGAAAAATCCAAGATGCAGTCAAAGGAGATCTTCTCTCTCTTTCAGTCCTCTCCTACTCCCTACATGGGGAGAATTTGCTCTTTCATCTAGTTCTCACTAACCCCGCCCTTCACTCGGCACATCTCCGAATTGAGGGCCGAGGTGACTTTCTTGCCCATGTCTTCAGCCGAGCTTTCCAGACCCCAAGCTCGGGTACTTCAAGATGGAAATGTCCTCACTTTTAAACATTACCAACAGTCTCGGCAGCCTTTCCTATCAGCCCACCTCGGAGGACCATAACAAGGAAATCCGACAAGAGGCTCCTGGTCCGAAGAGGATTGCGATGAAAGAGCCAGCCGACCGCGACAAGAAAGCAAAGCAACCCGGGTCTTCTGAATCTGATCACCTCGCGCCCCGAGATTCGGACATCGGCCCTAACGGCCAGAAAAGCGGGAACTAAGCCCGAGATCGATAACCCCCAACAGAGGCGTTCTAGAAACATACTCTGGGTAATTACCGAACTCAAGGATTCCCAAAAACTTCAAAACACTGAGAACCTGTTCAAATAGGTTTACCTCAGACATCTCAGCAGTCACCAGCACCCTCCCTGAGGATTTCAATTTTAACTTCCTTTTATTTTCAATTCCCTTCCTGCTAATTATCGTTCGTGTCTTTAATTTTCATTGTGAGATATTCACCTTCCAAAAGAAAAAGCAATGTACTCATAATTTTATTCAATGAAAAGTACAAACTTGCTCATACTCAAGTGCCACAGTTTTATATACGTACGTACTAGCTTCTCATTTAGCACTAGCCCCCTAAATGTTGCATGGCGCTATGCACAGCCAACGTCTTCCAGATAAGATCGGCTCATATGCACAGTGTACAAGGGACACCCGATAAAGAACAGACTGCTGTGAAATGTTTATACATAGCTTCACTCAGCACTCTCTTTTACATCGGGGCCGAGGACACCCACCTCGGCTAAGGCGGGTAGATCCGAGTTCCCTACCGTATGCACTTATATACAGTACCTTTATTCAGAGGAAAACTTATAAGATTACTGCACTTACTGAGTCTTCTGATTTACTAATATTTCAAACCCCAATGATCGGGTACAAGTTTTCCTAAGGACCGATCAGACCGAAATACAACAAGCCGGCAAAAGACTTGTATTCTCAAAAGTAGCTTTGTTTATAAAAAAGACCTCGGATGCAATATATATGCGACAAGTTAAAACAAGAACTTGCATAAAAAGTTTCAACATGCAACAAGTTCCAAACACTTGCATCTTTTCCTAAAAATCCCCCTAGTGGCCACCTAATCAATCGAAGACCGAACCCGAGGTCGAACGAATAAACATGCAATAGGTTTATTATGATAAACTCGCATTCACGCAACGAGTTCCCAAAAAGGCGGGCATAATTCCAACCCCGGACATCGGATGTATGCAACAAGTTAGTGTATAAACTTGCATAAATACGACGGCACGCAACAGGCAAAAACTGTTTGCTTTAAAAGTAAACGAGCTACAATAAGATAAATAAATGTCAACATTGTCAGATATGTTATAAAAGGACATAGACAAAATATAAGCTGCCCAGCATAAGGGACTTACGCGGCATCTTCCTCGACATCAGAAAGGACGACCGTCCGTGGGTCGAACTCCTCGTCCATCCTTTCAACCAGTGGGTTGGGCAGATTCCCCTCAGGCTGATCCAAATCAACCTCGGCTCCACCATTTTCATAGTCAACCATCTTTCCATTCTCCACTCCGAATCCGGCAAATGCGCCGACGTACCGAATGCAGAGCCCCTGATTCATGTGCAGAACCTGCTCAACCGCGTTGGTGAAAACCTTGTCGGCCACCCTTTCGAGGTCGAAGTCTGACTCCCGAGCCGCTACCTTATGCTTTAGAGCCTGGGCAGCCCTCTTCTTTAGCAGACCCCTAACCTTTTCCACTTCAGCCAGGCCCTCCTGCCGACCAACCTCTTTCGCATCTGCGTTGGCTTTGGCCAAGTCCTCTTCATGCCTTTTTCGGAGCTCTTCCACCTGGTGGCGGTGCTCCTCCTCAGCCTCAGCCAGCTTTCGCTCAGCCGATTTCTTGCTGCTCTTCAGCTCTTCTACCTCGGCCGCCATTGCCGAACGAGCCTTTTTCTTGGCTGGCGAAACACCGTCCGCCACATCATTAGCTATCTCGGCCAGCACATTGCACATAGTGGCGGCCCTCTTCAGTTGGAAAGCCATGTCTTCCGCCTTTTTCTTCCATTCCGCACCTGACATATTGACAAAAGTGTCTTTCAATGATGGTTTGAGAGGGGCAGCTGTCTGCCGTGATGGAGTTCCAGTACTTGGAGGCAGCACGTTAGCAACAAGGGCAACCTCGGTGCTGGGACATGGCGAGGTAGGAGGAGGAGGAGCAATAATGACAACAGGAGGGGTAGGATGGAGGGGACCTGAGTCGGCCGATTGCGCATCCGTAGAAACCTCGGATGACACGGCGTCGGCAGAAGAGACCTCGGGCTTCTTCTTCCTTCGAGCTTCAAAAGTAGCTTTCAGCGCCCTGGAAGACATCTCGGACCAATGTTCTTCTGTAAAAAAAAATAAAATAAAAAAATAAAAAAATATATATTAGTATAAGAGAATTGAAAGAAAAGGCATAAATGCAAGAGCAAAAGTAACTACCAATCTTTGTCAAGACTTCATCGTCAAGACACTTTATGAAAACTCCAACATCGAGTTGAAATTTCCGAGCGCGGTATTCTGTTTGAAAATGGTGAGCCGTTACAGACTCATCGGCATCTAGTGTTACACCCGACCACCTCTGCGGTGTACTGGAATGACGATTGAAGAACTCGGAGGTCCACTCCAGAGGGAACTTCGGTCTTGTCTCGGACCGAAACCAAGGCAGCCCCGCTCCAACGTACTTATATTTGAAGAATCTCGGTTTGAAGCGCTTCCAAGACTCAGAGAACATGCCGAACAGCCCACAATGAGCTCGGGCTTTGGCCGACACCCAAAGACGACCAGTGACCCCATCCTTATTGCTGATGAACGGGTTATACATCCACAAAAATAATCGAACTGTGCATACCAAACGTTTGGCTCTACAATACTTCTGGAACGCTCGGAGAAACGACCAAGTATTAGGATGAAGTTGGGAGGGAGCTAGTCCGAGCTCGTTTAAGACCCTCATTTCCAGGTCGGTGAAAGGGAGGGCCACGCCGAGATTGTGAATCAGATCGGCATAAAAGAAAAAAAAATTACTGTCAGTCCGGCTGCATATCCTGTCATTTGCCGAACAGGGGAGTACTTCGTAAGAAGTTCCGGTGGTGTCCCCTGGGCAAGGCAGCACGGCCCTCCTTACCTCGGCAAGCTTATCCTCCGAAGAAAGGCTGGACTGAATTCCTTTGGGCTCCACGTCAACCCACTCATACTGTTCGGCGTCGAAAGGTGCAGGGTAAAGTTCAGGTTGACGGACGCACTTCCTGAGCGGCATGGTACCTGTGGGAGAACAGGGAAGCTCGGTATTAGTCTTACGGGTTACGAAAAATAACCCCCCACAGAACCCCCTCGAAGTAGTTCCGAGGGGCGAGCATCTCCCCTCTACCACAGGTACCCCTCGTTCGTACATTCCCTCCTTCTCCATCCTCTCGAAATCGGCACGCTCCCTACCGTCAACAAACTCGGCCCAGGCGTACTGCCGTATCCATTCTCTCTTCTCCTCCCAGTCCCGAGGATAGACTACCTCAACGGGATCAACCTCTAGAACCCTCCTTTCGTACTTTTGCCTATACTCCCTTTGGCGACGGAACGCCTCGTCTACCTCCGTAGACGAACAGGACGAGGAGGATGAACCGTCCTCCTCCTCACCGCTGCTAGATGACAGGGAAACTACCCCAACCCACTTCCTAAACCATTCCCTACTCATATTGAACCCAATCCACTCCTTTGATTTTCTGAAAAGTAAACAAAAAACACATATCAAAAACCCTCCAAAAATCTCAAAACACGCAGAAGGCCAAATCCCAGGAATGACTCCCGGAACCAAAGTACCCAACTTAAACCCCAGCATTACCCCTCAAAACCAAAAACGCAAAACCTAAGAAAAAGCCCCACCGCCACCAAAGTAGAAACAGAAAACCAGAAACCCTTATCAAAACTCTACAAAGTAACCCCTTGTTCGCAAATATAAAAACAAAAGCGAAGAAACACCAAAACCTCATCACATGAACTACAAAACTGTAAAAACAAAGGAAAAGGAAACAAGAAGAGAGACAGAGAAAGAAGCAGTACCGGATGAATATGAATCTGAGAGAGAGCGTCGACGGCGAGAGAGCCCTGGTTGAGGGAGAGTGCAAAGAAGATCGAAAGCACCGGAATCGTGAAAGGAAGTAAAGAGTGTTCGAAGAAGTGAAGATGGGGGAAGAAGATGCAGGAGCGTTTTCAAAAAAGGGGAATATTTGACTGAGAGAGGAGAGAATGGTTCGTTAGGTCAAGGAGAAAAGAGAACCGTTTTCCCTCCCATTTTGAATTATGGGCCTGGCCTAGGCGGCTCAGCCCAACGCGTGTGGCCACATATACTTGGACACGTGGCGCACAGCAGAGAAAAGTGTGGACCTCGAGCAACGCCACAATGATGGTGACGCCTCGAGGATCGCGATTTCTGACACGTGTCAGATCTCAGAAGAGCGAACGTCATTTCGGTACTGGTAACTTGACAACTGTCAAACCTACTCTGTCATAATAAAAGGACATCAGAGACAGCTAGATCCGACGCACCGTCAACTCATCGTCCGAACTCCCTAGAACTTCGGAGCAAGGCTTAGATAGCCTTGACCGAGCTGGGGGGCTTATGTGGTGAACTCGGCCCTTGTGGGGTGGACCTAGGAAAAGGACATAAACCAGAACCTCGGAACAAGGCTCAGATAGCCTTGACCGAGCTGGGGGGCTTATGTGGTGGACTCGGCCTGGCCGAGGTCCTTAAACCGCCTCGCCGAAGTCCTGAGGACCCTTCAGGAAGCCTTCTAAGCGCTTGGCCGAGCTCAATGATCAACGGCCGAACAGATGCCAGATACAGGCCGACCTCGTGTTCCCACTCAGTTCCGACATCCAGGTCCGACACCTCCCCAACTCCGACATCTAGGACATGATGACGTCCCCCTACCTTATCCACAAGGACAGCTCACTACCTTATCCACAAGGACAGCTCATCCAACCTTATCCGCTCCTAGCTCAGTACAGGCTGGCCCTACTTGGGCCTAAAGCAAGCCCATTAGGGCAACCAGCTCCCCCCTATAAGTAGCTCAGTACTACATGGGGCTCAGGTACGTCCTCTAACCCTAATTGCCATCCTCACACACTAGTGATTAGGGTTGCTTCTTGGCTCTTTCCTTTAGCCATTTGAGGACTTCCCCAAAACATCACAGATCAACCCTAGACAGAGGTACCTTTGAAGGTCATCTCCTACACCCTTGGAGGTCCTCACCGTCTAGGACATCACACTCATAACAATTTTGCAATATGCATAACAATCTCAAACCTTCTCTTATATAGCACACAAATTTTACATTCATCAAATAACTAACACAAACATAATGCATTTTACTCCCTTATCCAACTTCATCAACATATGTATATTAAACAAATGCACTATTGTCAATGGTAACCTCTCGCCATATTAAAGATATTATTTCATGAAATAAAAACATAGGCGACACACTTACTTGATACCTTGACTTTCATTTATTTTCTCCAACTCTCACATGCTTGAAGGTGCTGATTGCTGAATGATTATAAAATTTTAAAGCTCATGCCCTTCATGCATACCTACAAAATACCTTAAGCCTTTCTTTTTGGTACCCAACTGGTTTTGGACCCACTTTTGTTAATTGAGGGATTTTCTCCTTTCACAATCCATTCAAATAATCTGTTTAGCATGTAACACCCTAACTATAATTACCCTTAATTACCCATTAGCAATTAATGAACCTGAAAAATATTCTTTTTAGAACATCATTAAGCATTTTAACTTATAAAAATCTTCTGTCAAACAGACGGAGTTTCCTTTGTTATTACAGCTTTCCCAAAATTTAGTTCTTCTTGTCACCTGATAAACTCATAATTTATATCATTCAGAATGCCAGCAAGGCATATATATTCACATTGTGCAGCATAGTGCACTCTAGATATCAGTTATCATCACATCAGAGTTATAGCAGCATATAATCAAGTATTTGAAATTGTTTAAATTTCCCAAAAGGACTCCTTTCCCCAAAGGAGTTGTCATGGGCCCATCATAAAGAACTATTTACGTTTATACATCAAAACAGACTACATTATCATATCAAAACAAAGGTCCCAGGACATGACACCATGTCCAACTACTAAAACCAACTCTCTCTATGAGGGAGAGTACTCCTGCTCGGCCAAGATCTGTGCTAGCTCAGACTCGGTACCTGTGTAAAAACAGTACAGAGTAAGCATTACACATAACATATGAAAACAGTTTCTAATATGACATAATGCTATACAAAGTCAAACACCACAATTCAAATAGCTCATATAATTTCAAACTCACTCCAAATCATGCTCATTCATATACATTTATAATCCTTAACTTAGCCCTTTCCTTTCCTTTCACTTTATTCTCACGTATATCAATTTCTAATGTCTTCCTTTCATTTTATTCTTACACTTTTCTTCTCTTTCTTCCTTTCACATTTTCTTATCTTTTAGAGAAGCGCACATGCGTCTTACACATATTTTGGGGTTATGGCGTGTCCATTCATTGCGCACAACCCGTGTGCGTCTTATAGTTGCACATCTCGTGTGACTTACAAAATCATGGCATACGGTTCGCTCGCGGCTTATTCCCAAATTAAGTTACAGAGTGGTATCAGAGCAATGGTTATCCAAAGTAGTCTGATGCATGGGCTTACATGCTTGCTTGTGTGTCTGTCTGTGCACTAGTGTTGGAATTTCGATGAGTGAGAATAGGAGTACGAAGTCACGTGAGCATCTCTATCATACCACCTCTAACGTTCGATCTATCTCTATCGTTCTATCTCTTTATCTTCGGAACGTGTCAAGGATTTGTCCACGATGGTACCAGGAACCGTGATCAGAATCATAATGAGGCTTTATTCTTTGTGACCTGAACCTCTTTTGACTGTTGAAACCCTCTTTTGTGGAGAATTCCTTTTGTTTGTAATGACCTCTGAACTATTGACATGCGACTTTGTTTTGGGACTAAAACCCTCTTTTCCTTGTTGAAACTACTTCTTATGTTAAATAACCCTGTGTATTGATTGAGTTGCCTTGACAATATGTTTGTTTTCTCTAAAAGCCTTCCATGAAAACCTTAGACCCTGACACCTTATGCCAATCGACTAGACATACCTAAGTTATAAGGCGGATGGTGAGATGTTGTTAAGGAAAGAGTTGAAGTTAGAAAAGCTTTAGTTGGAATAGGTGAATGATTGGGGTAAGTGTAAACCTATGATAGGACCATAAGATCGACCAGATGGAGTGGTGAAATTAATGGATAGAACCTTTAAGTGACGACCAAAATTAGGTTAAGTGACCAAGATTTGTTATTTTAATGGACATAGGTGATTATAAGTTGTGGAGTTAAGAGTGTCCTTAGGTGCTAAGATCGTTAATCTTGAGGATAAATCCCTGAGTTGGAGAATTTTTAGTGGTTTAGTTAGCAGAATTTAAGATAAGTTTGAACAAAGTGATGGGAAGTTTTGTAAGATAACCTAGAATTAGTGGATGTTGGGAAAATTTATGACCATAGTCCCTGTCAACTGTTATTGGATAGATGTAATGTATAGGAATATGATCCGTCAAAGTTGGGGAGTAAGTGGAGATTTTGAGGTTTGTAGTAACCCACCTAGGTTTAAGAGTATGAAAAGAGTCAAATTAAGGAAGAAAAATCATGAGGAAAGTAGTACACTTGTCAGGATTGGCATAAACGTGCTACTCTTTTTGAAATTTTGTCTTGAAACCATTGAACCCTTTGAACTCTTGTTGACAAAGCTATACCATTCGTAATCCATCATGTCTGATAATGAAATAACCGGAGAAGATTACCTTTGAGAAAACGATGCATATGCGACGACTCGAGGACGACGACTACCGTTATAGACCGAGAGAATCACTCCAGAGAATCCGAAATCCGTTGATTATGGAATTTCACGTAGCATTTCTCGAGGACGAGAAATCTGCAAGTTGGGGAGAATGTAACATCCCGCGTTTTTCCGACTAGGACGAATAAAAATTTTATTAAAGGAAAAGTTTTTGCGATATTGTTTTACAAAGGTTTTCGATAAGTATTTTATTCGATTTCGAATTAAGGTGTTGATTTTACGAAGTTTTGATGAATAAATATTTTTATGGAGTAAGTAAAAGTGATTTTTAATGAGAAATGATTTTATTGATGGTGATTTGTGAAAATAAATTTTCTTTATGGACTTTGAAGGATTGATTAACTTTGAAAATCCATAACTTTTTAACCGTAACTCCGATTTTTTTGATCTTTATATCAAAACGATCGTATCGAAATGTAGTTTTCAAAAATGTATCTTTCATAATTTTATGGATTGGTTTACGAAAATTATTTTTCAGTACTGTAAAGGACGAATTTTCAAGGAATTAATCATAAAAAAATAGTTTTTGATTTTTAATAAATTTTTCCTTTTGGGATTATCTTTAATATATTAAATTATGATTTTAGAAAATGAGATAAGGGAAAAAAGTGCAACCAATCAGTTCAGTTTATTATTAAAGGAAAAAGTGTGAATATGTGTGTTAGATTAAGTTGATTATTTTGTGATTAAATGTGTGATTGATTGATGAATATGTGTATAAGTGTGTGCATAATACGGTTTGTGTATGTATGTATGTATGTGTATATACGTGTATGTGTGTATTTTTAATTTTTATAAAAATAAATGGATAAAACAAAATTGTAGGCCATGTGTGTGTGTGCATGAGTGCCATGTTGTGTGTGTGCATGAAAGAATGTATGTGTGATGTGTGTGAGGGTGACAAGTGTATGAGAGTGTGTATGTGTAAGCTTGTGAGCTTTGCATGTTGACTAAGTAAAGAAGAGGAATTAAAATAAAAGAAAATGAAAGAAGAAACTTGGGGACCAAGTAGTGATATTAGAATTACCCCTCCTAGTGATGCATGTTGGCCGAATCTTCAAAGGCCTAAGAAGGGAAATACTACTTCACCCTTAGACTATTTCCTTCATTCTTTCATTCATTCCCTTCACTTCCTTCGTAGCCTCCATTCTCCATTCTTTCATTTCCTTTCCTTTTTACACCAACACAAATACTAAGTCTCCAAGAGCAACACTAGCTCTTGAGAGACACATATTCAAAAAAAAGGAGAGAACCATGAGAGAAAGAGAAGAGAACCGTGAGGAAGAAGAGGAGGAGATCAACCCAAACCTAGGAGTTCCTTTGGAGATCTAAATGTTAGGAGACTAGAAGACCCACCTCTTTTCATGGTAGGAACTTGAGGAACAAGAAGAAGATTTTTGTAATAGTCTAGCTTTTCTCTTTTGTTATAGATCTATTTCATTTTCTTCCTTGCATGTTAATTTTTACAAATTTAAAGATGATTCTATGTGTGTGTTCATCTTTGATCATGGACTCTAAGGACTTAAAAATAATTTGTAATATGTTAATCTTTATGTTTGATGTTCTTTCTTCTTCATCATTTTTATTTTCGGTTCTATGTGTTTTTGTTGTAAATATGTTGATTTGTATAAAGTTGGTTCATGCATGTTGATTTTTATTGTTGATCTATGTTTTTCCAAGGCTAATGAACAAAGATTAAAGTTTTAAAATGAAAAATTAACATGCAAGAAGAATTAGAGGTGAATCGATCTTTATAACTATTTTGTTTAAAAGATCTTTGTTTTCTTTGATGAATTTCGGTTTTGTGCATGAGTTTGGAAAATGAAATTGATTTTCAAAGTGGTTCCTTGATGCATGTTTGTTTTTAAGCTAGATCTAGTGTTTTTAAGTACATGCATTCAAAGATCTTGATTTCTACTATGTTGTAAAAAAAAATGATGATCAGTTCGGTTTTCAAAAGAATTTTTATGCTCATGATCTTGTTTTCTTGCTTGATTTGGTTTTGTGTGCATGTAAAGAAAATCATTCAACTTAAAGCATGAAATTTTTAATAAAATGAATTTATTTTCTTGATATGTGTTTCGGTGATGGCTTAAATCTTTAGACATGAATTTTTAATTGAAGTATTTGATGCATGCATGTCATGATCTAATGAAAAGAATTATGTTTTGATGTTAGTTTCTCTTAAAGGCTTGATTTCTATTGTTTTGGATGATTGATGCATGTTGTACTTAAATTAAAGAAAATTATTTTCATAAAATATTAATTCGGGGTTTAAAGGAAAAATAAGTGATGGATTGATTTTTGTGTTGATTTGTATGTATGAGTTTATTTTTGGTCTTCATGAAAATGGATACACAAATGGTTGAATAAATAGTGTATGCTGAAATTGTGAATATGTGTGAATTTAACTTTGATGAATGCTGTTTGTGTATGTTCAATAACAACAACAACAACTAAGCCTTTGTCCCACTAGGTGGGGTCAGCTACATGGATCAAACGACGCCATAAAGGCCTATCATAAATCATGTCTTTTGATAAGGCATTGATTGCCATATCCTTCTCAATTGTTTCGCCTATAGTTTTTCTAGGTCTTCCTCTTCCTCTAGCCCTTGTAGTACCCTCCATTTGGTCTACCCTCCTAACCGGGGCTTCCACCGGTCTCCTCCACACATGCCCAAACCACCTAAGACGAGATTCAACCATTTTTTCAACAATAGGAGCAACCCCAACTTTTTCTCGAATATACTCATTTCTAATCCGATCTTGTCTGGTATGCCCACTCATCCACCGCAACATCCTCATCTCTGCAACATGAAGTTTATTCTCTTGTGTGCCCTTTGCCGCCCAACACTCTGTCCCATATAACATCGCCAGTCTTACAGCAGTGCGGTAGAACCTTCCTTTAAGTTTAAGTGGTACCTTCTTATCACATAACACGCCCGAGGCAATCCTCCATTTCATCCACCCTGCTTGAATCCTATGATTTACATACCCTTCTATTTCTGCATCCTGCTGTAAGATAGAACCAAGATACTTAAACTTCGGGACTTGTGCTAAGACATGCTCTCCAACCTTCACCTCCCGAGTAAGGCCCACGTGCCTCTTGCTAAAATTACACTCCATATACTCTGTCTTGCTTCGACTTATCCGGAATCCAGACCCTTCTAAAGCTTCTCTCCACATTTCAATCTTCCCATTTATTTCCTCTCTAGTATCCCCAATAAGCACAATATCATCCGCAAAGAGCATGCATTTGGGCATTGGTTCTTGGACATGTTCCGTAAGCACATCCAAGACCAATGTAAAGAGGTAGGGGCTCAAACTTGACCCTTGGTGTAGACCTATCGAGATGGGAAAATCCTCTGAAATCCCACTTTGTGTCCTCACGCTCGTCTTGACCCCGTCATACATATCCTTAATGGATCTAATTCTGAAATTTTGTCACTGGCTTGAATATGTTATAATAAGCTTCTCTGAATTTTTAAATGATTTTTGGAAGTGATTTCCTATTTTTATGAGAACCAACTTTGTGAAAATGATTTTGAGAAAATAAGTTTTTCAGTATAAAGATAAACAAAATTTTCGAACTTGTGCTACTCTAAATTGTTTGAAATTTTTATGGTAGCTTCCTGGACATCTCTAGATTTTCTTTGTAAAATTTGAAGAGATTTGGAGTTGATTTGATATTTTTAATAAAGGCAAGGCAGTGAATCACTTGGTTCAGATTTTATGGACTTAGTGACAATTTTAATTAAAAAAATATGACTTGTACAACTCTAAATAATCTGAAAAGTTTATGACGTAGTCTTGACTGCATAAGGAAGACTTATACCAATTTTTGTGCAATTTGGAATTGAACAACTATTTTTAATAATGTCGTTTTTGCCTCTGACCAGCAACAGTTATGTTTTGTTTTTCATGTGAAATTTGATTTGAAACCTAGCTTAGGATTGTTTAAATGACTTAAAATTTTTATATGATGAACTTTATCATATATGTGTGTGTTCTGGAAATTTTGAGAATTAAATAAATTTATTTGATTTAGTTTTGGATTTTACCTTTTGTGTTTTACCTTTAATCACACTAAGATTCCATTTGCATGTTTTTAATGAATATGAATTCTTATGCTTGATGTTATTACTTGGCTGACTTGTTTGATAATCATGATGCTTTGAAATTATTGAATGAGTGATTGTTTGATGATATGTTTAGGTTATGCATGAATTATTTAATTAACCAAAGTGTTGTGTGTTTGATTTTGTAATCGGTTGTGAAAATTAGTTGGTATTGAAATAATTTATTCTTGATATAATTGAAAAAACATTGGACTTAGTGGTTGCTGCCCTTAATTCATTTCACAATGTTAAGTTTGAAAGATAAATCATTTAAGCCTTTATTTTATAACAAAGTGTTATTTGAATTAAAGTTATGTTTTTCGGTGTTTTCGGGTTTTCTGAAAAAAATAAGGGACTTGTGTCTTTGCTGTCCAGATTTTATTTAAAGTGTTTTTCAATCCCAAAAATTTATTTGGTTGGATTAAAGTTTAAGTTTTAAGTGGTATTTAATTCGAGAGAGATTTGGATTGAAAAAGTTTTAACGTTTTGCGATTTTCCGATGAGAAATAAAAAGAGTTTTCGAAAATGCCTTTTGATCTAAGTAGGACGATTATTTAAGATAGAATTATAACGTTAGTGTCATCTCCCTTAGTACAAGGTGCGTATAAGTCGAGACGTGGGACAGCTGACTTGTTGGGAAGGACCCGCGACGATTTCAGATGCTGGAATGTGAGGTGAGAGATGCAGTAGGCCTAGGTCATCGTGACACGTAGACTCGGTTCTAATCTGAGTCCGTCAAGTCTAATTGAGTATTTGTCATAGGTCATGAACTGCATAATTATATGTGATCTATATGTGCTAGATGTTTATCTGTTTTGTTAAATATGTTGCATGAATAATTTTGGTTATGTATTGAAATTCTCTGTGAGCATATTGTTGAGTATATCCTGTTCTGTCTGAAAAGTTGAATGTGGTTATAAGTGATACTGCGAATTATGAGAAAGAGTGAGATTTGAGATTTGGTGAGAAATTAAAGAGATACGATTGAGAAAGAAATAAAACGTAACGCGAATAAAATCGTGAAAGAAATAAGTCGTGAGATGAATGAGTTGCAAAAGATATGAAGAATTGAGATTTGAAAGAGAAAGTGGTTGTGAAAGTAAGATGTGATTCCTCGTTCATGTTTTTGGGAAGAAGCTTAGTGTTGAGTTGAGCTTGCTCCTCCATTAACACTCACCCAAAAATGTGATTTTTGAAAAAAGGTTTTTGAAAAGAGATTTTGAAAGAGCTTTTGTGAAAATAATATTTTGTGAAAGTTTTTGGAAACATTATTTTTGAAAAAGTTTTGTGAAAGGATTTTTGGAATGAGGTTTCTGAAAATGTTTTGTGAAGCAAAAGTTTTGGGAAATCAAGCTTTCGAAAAGTTTTGCGAAAAGATATTTGAGAAAGACGAGGAAATGAGATTGTGAAAGTTGATGAGATGAGATGAGAAAGAGTGTGTCATGATGATGAGAATAATGCTGTGAGACATGAGAAAGTGATTGAGGCATGAGGCCATTGAGAATTTAGGGGGAACAGATTGCGATTAGTGGTCGGGCTTCGTTGAAGGGATGCACCAAGGACGAGCCGACTGTTAGGATTAAGCCGTTTAATTAAAACTCAAAACTTTAAAAGACTCTAAAAGACATTTACAAACGCGGTGAGGTATGAGTGTCATATCGAAGTAGTGGAGAGGAAGGAACCATAGGTATCTGCGGATACTTAGGAGGAGATTGCATGAGGGGAGGACGATGACGGTGAAACGTCAAGAAGTCTAGAGTATATTTCTAGGCGGAACGAATCCCACATGTGGTGCACTAACGTGGTGGGAACTGGGCCTAATACCGTGGTAAGTTCCGCTTCGCGAACTAGAAATTATACCGTCGCCCCCTTGATTGCAAATCGAGAACAGTGAGAGGGACTGGAACGGGGCATTTGTGATTGCCGCTGAGAGCGTGCACTGTTATTAAGTGAATTATGATTATGATTTGAGGCAAGGCCTCCTGGTCTGGGACCATTTGTTGTGTGACAGCTGTCGTGCCTGCGTGGTAAAGGTCCTGTACTCCTGTTTGCTTCCGACTAGGTTGGGTGGATGACCGAGGAGATGTAGACGTGTGCGAGCTCAATGATGTTTTCCCCCTCATCATTGATGCTAACCGTTTGATAAGATTTAATAATGATAAAAAGATTATAAGAAAGAAAGCAATAAGAATTTATGAAGAATTGAGAAAGATCCAAAAGAAGAAAGAAAGTATAAGTGATTGTTGGAAAGAGTGAGAAAGATGGTGATGAAGACTTGAATACTTGAAGGCTTGTGAGGCCAGGTGCAGTGATGGGAATTGTGATGAGTTATGAATTTTCTTATGTTTGGAATGTTATGATGTGCTTTGTTTATAAATGTTTCCTATATGAATATGTTTGTCATATGCATAGCATGAATAATTGTGTTGCATGAGAATTAGTAGGTTCCACGTCTCTATTGTATGTCTCTAGATATTATTTTACCGTTCTTTCATGGATGTACTTCTGGAATGCTGACCATCTCTCCTATCATGTTGTCGTATCGGGTTACTCCGATATTGCAACGGATAGATGGGTGACCCTACAGTAAATCTGTACGAAGCTCTGCAGTGGACTTCAGCGAGGAAAATTAGAATCAAGATTAGCAATAGGTACTTCCCTTGAGCACTGTACCCTTTGCAACTACTTGGTTGACATTGCTATATCATTTTGTACCCCGCTTGGAATTTCATTGAGTATGGTTTTAAGAAACAAGGTTTTTATGAAACAAAAATTCGAAAATGTTTTCTCAAATTAGATTTATGAAGCCAAGTTACAAAGCGCGATGTTAAGTAACATCTCGGTTTGGAACTTAATTTGTGATGTGTGACATGAGAATGCTATTCTAACTCAATTAAGTTACTGAAATGTTTTCGAACATAAAGGTTCTCATGTCCATGTCACCTTGTAAAAAAAAAATTTCCCAAATTTTTACTATATTTTGTTAAAGAGATAATGTTTTGAAGTTGCCGAAATTGGGGTGTGACAGTCATCTTCGTCTGTCAGAAGATCCTCAAGGCCCGGGTACCAATCCTCGTCACTGGGACACTCCTCCGTGTCAGCCTCAGACCACGGATCCGAATCATCGTCATCCGCCACATCAGGGGTTCCTTCCGCCGAGTTGTCATGTGATCTCTCCTCCTCCATCTCACGAGCTACAAGTTTCTCCATGATCTCCTTCCTTCGCCGCTCCATCTCTATGTAGACTAGAACATAGGCGGACATGGGTATATTGTCCCCTTTCCATGGAGACGCGCCTATCTCCCGAATGAGCTGAAATCTCGCAATGTTTTCCATTTAAAGATCATACGGGTTTTCAACACAAAACAGATATACACGAGAGAGTGAGCAACCCAAAACAATAAATGTCGACTGTGTGTAATTACGATAGGCAAATATTAAGACAAAACAATAAACATCATGCAAACCAAAATAACATCATGATCATCATCATCATCATATAAACATATATTTATGCTCAATATTCTTGTGATAACATTCTCAATATCTTTCTCATGAAACTTTTACAAATCTTATCAATTCTTTCCTCAATCATTGTTTCGAGACTTTTTTTTTTGAACAGCAAAAAAATGAATATATTAACAAAGGCAACCCAAGCAACAAAGTACACACCGAAGGCCCCACCTTCTATGAAGGGTTTGCCAAAGGGTACCCAATCATGTGCTATAAAGGTAAACCACACCAAACATTTCAAAAGTACTCCACCCATCTCAAACAGGTGATTACAACAGAAGAACATAAGCTATGAAACTTACAATTGTAACCTCCAATGCCCAACATCCTACCTTTTTACATCCAAAACACCCCCTAGCTTGATAGGAACTCTACCTCCTTAAAAACCTTGAATTGAAAAAAACCCAATGGGAAAAATTCAAAACAAGGGAAAAAGAGTATAGCAGTACCTACCAAGAAGTAATACATACAGTAAATCAATAACCAAGAATCTAAATCGGTTTCATGCACCATCCATCATACATCAATGGTAATCCACCAATAAATTTAGCCCAATTCCATGCTTTCATTTTGATTGTCTCCATCAAATCATTAATATTTAATTCCTCTCCTTGGAACAGCATTTTATTCCTTTGTAACCACATAGACCAGATAACTGCAGCCCAAATAGTTGTACCCTTCAATTTTTCTGTTTTTTCTCTCCACCTATGTTTGAAATTAAGAAAATTAGCAGCAGTTGAGCCATCTCCTTCACTATGAAGCACCTGTAACCAACTATCGATCCTCCTCCAAACCTCCAAACCTGTTTCGAGACTTATTAATCATTTCAGGAATCATTTCTCATACTTGTCTTATGAATCTTACTCAACACTTGATATCATTGTTGTACTTTTCTTTTGAACATCTCAATCTTTTATCATTTCGGTTCACTCAATGATGTGGGGAAAACCATCACTAAGGAAATTCAGTTAGCACACACGTCTACATCTCCTCGGTCATCCACCCAACCTAGTCGGAAGCAAATAGGAGTACAGGACCTTTACCACACGGGCTTGACAGCTGTCTCAACAAATGGCTCCAAGCCAGGAGAACTGTAGAAAATCGGGTACAGTCTCAAATCAAATTATATAATCAAGGCACACTGTAGAAAAATCGGGTACAGTGGCAAAATCGTAGAGCCCCGTTCCAGTCCCTCTCACTGTTCTCGAATTGCCATAGGGGGCAACAGTACTATTCTAGTCTCAAGTGCAGAACTAACCACGACATCCGATCGGCCCATCCTTACCCCTTATGGAATTCGTTCTGCCTAGAGTAGCACTCAAGGCTTCTTGACGTATCACCGTCCTTACCCTCCTCTATTGCAATCACAACCCGAATATCCCTAATACTCCGGGGTATCTTCCTCTCCACTACTTCGCACTCATTGCTCACCGCTTTCGTCAATGTCTTTTAAAAGTTTTAGAGTTTTAATTAATATCTTAATCCTAAGGTCGGCTCATCCTTGGTGCATCCCTTCAACGAGTCCCGACCACTAAGGGTTAAATCTGTTCCCCAAAGAATCACATAGGACAGGACTTGAATCACATCAGCATTCTGCATCACATCTCGTGGGCTTTCACGGTACAATATCATTACTCATTTCAGCACTTCAACTTTACTTTCTCAGCTCATAACTCTTTTCTCGGGAATCTCATCAGCATTGTTTTTATCAGCTATTGCTCAGCAGCATCATTCTTACCATCAACTTTCTCATCATCATCACAACACTTTCATTCGCATCATCGGTTATCTCTTATCACAATCTTAAAAATCATCAGTACATCTCAACTTTTCTCATACTCGGCTCATAACTCTTTTCTTAAAAATGATGTAGGCCTCTGAGAGTTTTCCGAGATTTCCCAGTCGCTAGTCCCGCCTCGTTTCCTTTTCGTCCGTCACCCGAACTAAAACATTTTTCCCGTGCGTTAGAAACGATTCCAAGAAATTCATCAATTCGTTTTTGAAAACACTTTGAAACAATTCCTTTTTGGAAACACATTGCCAATATCCAAAAGATTTCAAATCCAAATCAAATCTATAATTAAAATGATTCCGAGAAAACTTTGAAACAATTCTAAAACAGTCTCTTTGTCAAAACAGAGTCCATTCCACTCATAATAACTTAATTTAAAACATTCACGTTACAAAAATCATTATCCTTAATCATTAAACAAAATATAGAAATTCAAGAAGATACAATTCCAGGATTACATCAAGTTGATTCATTTCAATCCCAAAATTTACAATACTATCAGATACTAGTCAAAAATATCATATAACAATTTCAGATCAATTAGAGTTGTTTAAATCATACTTTTCAAATGAAACATTTCTCAACTCCTTTGAAATCCAGACATAGATTCTAACGAACAAAATTCAAAAATAATTCCAATTCAATCTAAATTTCCAAGAATACACTCACTTAGCATGAAGAACAACACATTAATTTTCAAAGTATTCGCAAGCTCACACAATGCAAGTCACATTTTAAGTCATTCAAAATCATTAATCAAATTATATTCTCAATAGACTAATTTAATTATTCTCAAGAAAATAATTCAAACTAAGTCTCGTAATTAATTCAACAAAGACCGAATTACCCATGGTCAATATTTCCTAATCACCAATAAATTTTAAATCTTGAAATCATTGAATCACATCATGAAAATTCCTTTTTTACTTAACTAAATCAACTTATTTAATTTCATCTTTAAAAATCGAAAAGACTAAAGAAAACAACACATAACTTCCATCAAACATATAGCAGCATGTGCATAGAAATATAGTCATTATTAAGGGTCATTTCATGAAGAAAATTTTCCAACCACTTGAACATGCATGTAACCTAAATGATGATCAATCATAGCCTTTTACTTCTTTTCATCTTGGCCGAATATCATCATACAAAAAGACAAGGTTTTTGTTCACTTTTTCAACATGCAAGAGCCACATAATCCAAAATCAAATCATGTAGGTTTTCAAGACCAATTTTTTTTTAAAGCATCATATTACATCACCTTTTCACATCAACATGCATTAACATCATCAAGACAAGATTTTTCTCAAATAAAACTCAAGTTCATTACTTTATCTCAAACAAAATCAAGATCATACTTTAAACTTCCTAAAAATAACATGCATGTACTTGAAATCATCAAATCTAACCATAAGACTAACATGCATCAACTTTTCACAAAATAAAAAGCATGGATCTTATTTTTATCAAGCATGGCCGAACATGCTTCACAAAAATATAACATGCACAAGATCAACACTTAGATCAAATCATGTTTATACTCAAAAATCATTTTTAAAGCTTGTTACCCCAATCATATCATCAAGACCGAATCATGTATCAAGAAAAACATGATCTTTTCACTTAAAAATTGACATGCAAGACTCAAGGTTTTAACTTTTCACTTGTTAATCATAGATCATCACATGCATGTACTTAAATCAACTAAGTTCATCATCAAACCAACATGCAAGGCCAAAGATCTCAACTTTATCATGAATCAAGTTTAGATCATACATTTATTCATCAAATGATCACATAAATGCATCATAAATCACGGTTTAAGTAGGAAAATTTAACATGCAAAGAAATTTATCTTAAACTCTCAAAAATATCAAACAACTCTTTAGATCTTTAAGATTTAGTTTGAAAAGCATCAAGATCCATCATACAAATCTTAACCGAATCATCAAGTCCATTGTTTAACACATTACAAGTTTCTTTCATCCTCAAAAATCCATGATCAAATACAAACAACACATGCACTCATCATCTAAGCCATAAAAATCAACATGCAAAGAAAGAAAAGAAGAAGGATTACTAGATCAAAAGAAAACCTAAACTAACACAACTCCTTCATAATCTTCGAATCACCCACCTAAAGAGGAGTTGATCTTCTAGCTTCTAGTACTTGGATCTTCTAAGAATACTCTTGATCAAGCTCCAAGTCTTCTTCTTCTTCCTTCCTCCTCCCACGACCAACTCTCTCTCTCTCTCTCTCTCTCTCTTTCTTTCTCTAAGAGTTTAAGGAGCCTCTTATAAGTGTGTTTGGTTGAAATGGGAAATGAAATGAATTTGGTTTGGAAGGAAATGAACTAAGCCAATTCTATATATATAGGCAACCGAATCCTCCCTCTTTTGCCCTTAGGAAATTTTCGGTCCATGTACAAATGGGAAGGGCAATTTTGTCCTTCTTAAAATTTGCATGCAAATGATCAAATCAAGGGAGACATAGTGGAGTAAATTAAGGCACTAGGGTCACTTCATGCATGATTATTTCTACTACTTCAAATTTTTCTACCAATTTAATTTCCTTATGGTTCTAACTTATCCTATTAGGCTTCTTGTCCTAAAAATTAAAATCCTAAGCTTACACACATACACACATACATACGTACCACATATATATATATATATATACATCTTACCTTTTTATTTCCTAAGCATATTCACCTTAGAACATTGTAATCATCAATTCACACAATGATGCAAATATTTCTAAAGAATCATACTTACAACATTATTCTCATGTATCATTCATAAAATCAAACACATATCAAACCAAGCACATATCACACAATAGATTCATGCCATAACAATAATTTTCTTTTCTACAAAACACATTTCTTATTAAGGAGTTAAACCATTTCAAAGTGAAATAATTATCTTCATAAAATAAACATAGATATAGTCTCCAAATTATTTTCAAAACTATGCTTTCATACACATAAGAGATTCTCAAAAGGACAAATTCATTTGAGGTTTTCTGGCTACCTTTAACAACCAATATTTCTCAAAATTCGTTCTTTACAAACTCAGAGAATAAATTTTTATAAATCAACCCAGAAAATTCTAAGATTTACATTTTCAAATTCTACGTTTCAATACGATCGTTTCCATATAAAGATCATAAATTTCCGAGTTACGGTTAAAAAGATACGAATTTTCAAAGTCATCAAATCCATGATGAGAAAATTTATTTCAAATAAAAATCATCCTTTAATAAAAATCATAACTCATCTCTTGTAAATCAGGTTATTCCAAACTCAACAAAATCATTCACTTTACGTCTATAAAAATAATTTGCTTATAAAACTCCGTAAAAATCAACACCTTGTTTCTTACTCACGTAAAACACTCATCTGAAAATCCTTTATAAAACAGAACCTCAAGATTCATTTTGATAAAATTCATTTAGGCACGTATGGAAAAATACGGGATGTCACATTCTCCCCAACTTGAAGATTTCTCGTCCTCGAGAAATGCTGCGCAGAGTTTGTCTGATCTATGAATGTGTAGCTCTTTGGAGTAATTCTTCTCCTCTTTAACTACAGCAATCGTCACATCTTTGAATATGTACCATCTATTCGTTGTTCTTAAGAGCGAATCAGAGTGATTACTTGCGAAAGTAACCTCTTGGGGTGCTTTCAATAGCAAACATAGTGGGGTACAAACAATACGATCTCACTGATAACAAAAGACTGAAGGGGTTCAATGGCATCAAAACAGCATCCAAAGAATAACACGATTACATTCATTTGGGGTCAAGACACTACCACACTTAGGGTTGAATTCTTTACATCAGTTCAAGCCTAAACGACTTACTTCCCAAAATCTCACATTTCCATTTACTCCCCAACTTAAATAAATCATATCCCTATACACTACATTCATTATCACAGACTTAACCTCTAAAAACTCTCATCCCTTACCACTTTTTGGTCAATCTTACAAAATGTCATCACTTTGCTTTAATCTATCCTCTTGTTGCCTTATATCTCACCAAGTAATCGTCCTTATCAGAGTTCTAGGGTCACCATTACATCTTCCTTATATTCTCATCTTGTCACCACCTAGACCATCATTTTGAATAATCCGGCATCAAAGCTCTTAGTCCTAATCACTTTAAATAATTCGCCACTTATTTAAGGCTCAAAAGGGTATTCCTATTTTTCTCCAAAACTCATACATCCCTTCATTCCTACCGAGTAATCCTTATTCTCCTTGATCTTTGCAACTTTTTCTTAACAACACTTCACAACCCACTTCCTAATTTAGGACTATCTACTTGACGGGTATAGGGTGTCAGGGTTCAACATTTTCACCAAGGTTTTAGGAAAGGATAAATGTCTGGTCAAAGATCAAAAGAGGAAACTTCGGGTTCATCAGCAATCACAGCTATGTCAAGAACATGGTCTAAGATTTTCAGAAAAGGCTTTTTCAAACGTCATGCCAAAGCAATTTGGCAACGCATAGGGTTTACACAAGAAAAGGAGAGTTCTAATCACAGGACAAGATCTCATATAAGTAGCTTAAAGGTCATCACAAACAAAAGGGGTTCATATCAGAGAGGAATTCAACAAAGAAGGTTCGAATCACACATCAACATTTCATAACGACACTGATCACTGCTCCTTGATTCCACTGTAGACAGGGACCGATGCATTCCAGAAAAGCATCCGCATACTCTTAACACTTCTAACCTCATCTATCGCCATCTTACTACTAGCACACACATAGAGTCACACAAGCAGGGCGTGTAAGTCCACGCACAAGGTTACTTAGATCAACCATTGCTCTGATACAACAACTGTAACACCCCGATTCGGCAACTTGAAAACCACAGTTACTTAAATTACATATAGTGAAAATTTGGGCCAAATTTTTTTTTTTTAAAACACAATTAATACGAACATGAGAACATTTAAATTTTCAAAACTTGGTTACAATTAAAAACTCGTGTTCTCAAGTTGTATATAATCTTTCAAGTTCCAAACCGAGATGCCACAAAACACCGCACTTTGAAACTTGTCCATAACAGCATCATTTAAACATAAAGGCCCATTTACTTGTTTTAAAACATCAGTACTGAATAAAACTGTATCCGGGGTACAGCATGATAAAGCTTGTGATGTTCCGAGGTCGGAGACACCACATGAGGTGTTTGGGGGTTGTTGCAGCTGACGAGGGTGACCCCGGTCCTACGTATCCCATGAAAGGGGAATCAAGCCGCACGTAGTTCTTAGGTTTAGAGAGACGTACCTTAGCCCCTAGGGAGAGGGGGGTATATATATAGGAGAGTGAGGAGAGGGAACATTAGCTTGGTTGGGTTGGGCCTGTTGGGAGGCGCCTAAGCCCAGCCAAGTAAGGTCCACCACATAAGCCCCCCAGCTCGGCGAGACTTTGTGAGTCTCGAGCCAAGTTAGGAGAAAGAAGGCATAGCACTAAGCATCATAGCACTAAGTACCCCCCACCTTCTAGGAAGGGTTTGAGTACTAGTCCACAATCATGTGCTCAAGGCTAGCAAAGGATAGCAAGGCGGGTTAGGAGAAGTCGATCCGCCACATAAGCCCCCCAGCTCGGGAAGAGTCGTAAAGGCTGTGCTGAGTTGAGGTCCTTTCTGCGTTGGTCCAATCAGTGCTGAGTCGGTGACGAGGTAGGAATATGCTCGTAGTCGAGGCCTATTGCACGGAAGAGTATCGATAATAGCGTTCTTCATGCTCGGATGATGACAGTAAAAGAGTAGCCCGATAAGGGATTCATACACCTCTCTCATCGAGGTATGCCGAGAGTAAAACCTCAACTGGATCGTAACGTTCACCGGGGACGCTGTCGGCAAGATGCTCTCAACCGAGGTGTACACTCGATCCACAATGTACTCGACCGATGACCGTGTTATCGGGTAGCAGTCCCCATTTCCACCTGTAGCCTCACCGATCTAGACCAAGGAAGGGAGCGTAATGGTTATGCGTCCTGTGATCTTGGCCCACGGAGAGGTTCATCACATAAGTCCCCCAACTCGGAAAGACTATTTAAGTCTTAGACCGAGTTCAGGGGAGGGATCTACACCATGGACCTCCCAGCTCGGTGAGTCCCATCTCGAACTGAGTTCCCGCGGGGTGATCCGCCACCAGCTCGGTGAGTCCCATCTCGAACTGAGTTCCCGCGGGGGGATCCACCACCAGCTCGGTGAGGAACATCTCGAACCGAGTCCGCTCGGTGAGGAACATCTCGAACCGAGTTCGCTCGGTGAGGAACATCTCGAACCGAGTTCGCTCGGTGAGGCTCATCTCGAACTGAGTTCCCGCGGGGGGATCCGACACCAGCTCGGTGAGGAACATCTCGAACCGAGTTCGCTCGGTGAGGAACATCTCGAACCGAGTTCGCTCGGTGAGGCTCATCTCGAACCGAGTTCGCTCGGTGAGGAACATCTCGAACCGAGTTCGCTCGGTGAGGCTCATCTCGAACCGAGTTCCCGCGGGGGGATCCGCCACCAGCTCGGTGAGGAACATCTCGAACCGAGTTCGCTCGATGAGGAACATCTCGAACCGAGTTCGCTCGGTGAGGAACTTCTCGAACCGAGTTCCCGCGGGGGGATCCGCCACCAGCTTGGTGAGACTCATCGGGTCTCGAACCGAGCTCACGCGGGGGAGTTCCGAAATGGATGAAGGTGGGGTCCACTTGTGGCCTCGCCGATCTGGCCGGCTAAACGCGAGATCGTGGGCAAGTGTGTAGGAACATGATCCGGAGTGAAATGAAATGGATTAGAGTAAGTCCTCAATGAGAGAGGTGGATGCCGAATTCGGAGACGTTGCGACATCCCATACAAGGAGACAAAGTCGGGAGTCATCTAGTGTCGATATATAGGTCGACTTCGCATCCTTTCCCTTGCATCACATGCCCCCCACTCGGTAAAGCCCGAAAGGGCTTGTGCTGAGGACAGTGATCTTTCAGTGCAAGTTATTTTGGTTAAACTTGTTGCACATAGTATGTGGTTGTCTAGACCTTTGACTTCGGACGACTTCCCCTGACCAGTGCAGTAACTTATAAGTTTTCCTCTGAAAAAAGGTATTGTATATAAGTGAATGCGGTAGGGATCTCGGATCCAGTCACCATCGCCAAGGTGGGTATCCTCGGCCCCAATGTGAAAAAGGTTGCTGAGTGAAGTTATGTGAGAACATTTCACAGCAAGCCGTACTTTATCGGGTGTCCCTTGTACACTGAGCTTATGAGCCAATCTCATTTATAAGATGTTGACTGTACATAAGCGCCATGCAACATTTAGGTGGCTAGTGCTGTAACAGCCCGATTTTCATGAACCAAAATATCCAACTCTGGTTCGTTTAGGTTGTAAAAATGAGGCCAATTTTTTTTTTTAAACATTGTTGAGGTGTTTACAAACATTATTGGAGAATGCCTAACATTCTTCAACACTTCTTTTGAAAACCGAGTTGTTACTAAAATCAAAACTTATTCATTTGGGTTTCCAAAAACATTCATCAAAGAAAATGGTTTGGCTCCAATTTGAAAGTAGTTACTTGCATTTCCTCAAAAATGACATTAAACATTCCTCACAAAGTTGTACAAGAGTAGGGCACATTCCGAAATTAGATGGGTTACACAATTAGTTCATCACTTTGGTAATCCTTAACTTAAAGCACTCATAAAACCTAACTACTCACACTATTCTTAAACTTTCCTACTGAAAGCCAGGGGGTGTAGCTCTTTCTCCGTCTTGCATCTTCTCTTCGCTCTCGAAGATGATGCCACCCGCGTAATTGTTCCCTCATTGTTATTGGACTTCAGCATCACTCCATTTGATGAGGTGGAGTTCTTCAGCTTCTCATAACGTGCCTTCTCCTCGTGGTTACTGAATCCTCGTACGGTGACTTCCATACAATACTCCGTCTGCCCGTTGAGATACCAGCAGCACCAATATGCCAACGAACAGGAGAGAGTAAGCGATCCGAACGACGCATCGTCGACGGTTTGGGATTACGATAGGCAAGATACCAGGTCCAAACAAACACACAATACAATATACAAGCACACAACAACCAAACATATTATTGACATCATTATCATTATTATCTTACATTATTAGTATTGTTGTTATCCTCTTTCATATCCTTCTTATTTTCACATCTTACGAACATTCTTTCCTTTTCTTATTCATTTCCATCTCACCACTGTATTCTCATAACCTCTGGTAATTGGGGAGTGTTAAAATATCATCAAAGTTTTCATCTCGTTCTCGGCTATCACTCACGTCTACATCTCCTCGGTCATCCACCCAACCTAGTCGGAAGCAAACAGGAGTACAGGACCTTTACCACGCGGGCACGATAGCTGTCACAACACATAAATGGTCCCAGACCAGGAGGATCTCGTCCTCAAATCATTTCAATAATATCAAGTCTCACTGTCCACGCAGTGGCAAAACACAATGCCCCGTTCCAGTCCCTCTCACTGTTCTCGATTTGCAATCTAGGGGGCGACAGTATGTTTCTAGTGGGCCCGCAGAACTTACCACGGCATTAGACCCAATCCCCACCACGTTAGTGCGCCACATGTGGAGTTTGTTCTGCCCAGAAACATACTCTAGACTTCTTGACGTTTCACCGTCATCGTCCTCCCCTAATGCAATCTCGTCCTAAGTATCCGCAGATACGTATCGTTTCTTCCTCTCCACTACTTCGCACTCTCATACCTCACCGCGCATGTCTTTTAAGTCTTTTATATTGTTTTTAATTAACCTAAGGTCGGCCCATCCTTCGTGCAACCCTTCAATGAGTCCCGACCACTACTTGGCACAATCTTTCTCTCAACATCTCTCACATAGCACAGAGCTGGGACCAAATCTCATCTTATTTCTCAACATATCTTCCCCCATCTCTCTTAACAATCACATTCAGAATCTCTTTTCAAATAATCTTTTCACAACTTTCTCAAAACGCCATTTTATAAACTTTCACAAAACATTATTTCATAAACTTTTTCATCAAGTCCCCTCTCGTAAATTTTCTCAAATATGGTTCCACATCTTCTGAAAATCTCTTTGTAAAACTTCCCTTGAAAATCTCTTTTCTCAAGTTTCTAAAAATCTCCTTTGAAAACCTTTCACAAGATTTTACTTCAAAAGCTTTTCCCAAAAATAGTTTCTATCATATTTTTCTCAAAAACCTCTTTTCAAAACATTTTCAAAAGAATTTCTTTTCAAAAACCTTTTTCAAAACCGCTTTTCAAAAACCTTTTCAAGAATCACATCTTTGCTGAGCGCTAATGGAGGAGCAAGCTCAACTCGACACTAGTCTCAGACTAAAACCAAAAACATAGGAGCCCAGCTCCACTCAATTCACACCTCATATCAACATCACTCTTCCAGCTCTGGCTCATACTCAGCGTTATCATTTCATTCCTTCCCCAATCTCAACTCTTTCTCTTTTTCCATTACATACTTTATTCACCATTATTCCTCTTTCATTATGTCTTTGCTTCACAATCTTATTTATTTAGCTTCTATTTTCAGGACGTAACAGACGTCCATCAGCATATTATCATTTTCATTAACAGCAACAAATAACATAAGACATAATTGAATAAATGTATAAAAGCATGCTATCATTCACCCAAACATCACACAAGAATGTGGTCTTCGTCACCTTGGTATAAGTGGCCACACAATCACACAATTGCCACTTATACTACTGACTCTAACCACTGAGTTTCGATCTTTGAGATGATACGGAACGTCCTAATAAGTCACCTAACTACCACGGTGTCTTAGGAAAGCTTCTCTCTCACCTGAGGTCCAGCTATTTAATGCGTACCGTCTCCTCGGATCCTTGTGCTGCCGGCTGCCCCAAATCCCTCGTCTTTAATATTTCCTCGTACTAAATAAAATACACTTACGTTATTATCTGGTTCTAAGAAAAATATTTTTTTTTTCTTATCTCATGACACTTTTTGTTCTTAATCAAAAGACTTAAAACACTATTGTTTTTATCAAAACAATCCTCATATTTTCTAGCACTTTAATTATTTTGAAATCATTTGAAAACATTTAGTAAGAGAATTTAGATTATTTGGTTGGGTTGTTGGTCTGTTTTGGACAACACCTCTCTTATATTCGAAAACACCGAAAAGTTCACCGTTTTACATCCGAGTTTCCTTAAATCAATTTTCACTTGAAAATTTTACTTTAAATCACTTGAATATATTTTCAAAGTCAAGAAACAAGTTTAAATAATTCCGGACAGCCATAAACACAATTTAAAATCTCAATTAAATCAAATGGAAATTTCTTAAAATCAATTTATTTTAAAGCCATTTACACACTCAATTATTTTGCAAACATAACTTAGCACACAATCACAACAACACTTAAATAAATGAAGTCATACAAGTGTTTGATTAATCATTTAATTTATCTATAATCCAAACAAACACTTAGACATTCACACACTCACAAAGGTATGAATCAAACACAACAACTCAATTCTCTTCAAAAATCGTTACATGAGTTCATTTTAGTGCAATTAAATTTCCCAAACTTATTTATACTACATGGCCGAATATACATACGCACATGTACGCATATATATATATATTCATTTAAACACAATGCTCTTACAAGATTAATTTAATTTATTTATTTCCTTTACTTCTAAATAAAACCGAATTGGAAGAAAATAATCACAATGAAATTTTCAATTAATTAATTTAACCTAAGTTCACAAGACATACTCATTACTTTAAGTCAATTCATATGAAAAAGAACCAAGCCTTCTAATCCTAACTAGGCCGAATCATCATCATGGCAAAACAAAGTTTTTGATGCACTTTTCAACATGCAAAACCTAAAAGCAACAAGTCAAAACATGCACCTTTGAAATACATGGTTTTAGAAAATACCCCTTCCCTTTTTAAACACCAAAACCGTGACATGCAACCCAAAGATCAAGACTTTTTGGGTTTAAAACATCATGCATGCATTTAAAGAACAAATTTTTTCAAAGATTAAGACAAAGATTTAAAGCTTTTAAAGGTTAAGAAATAAAAAATCAAAGTTTTATCAAAACCAAATTAAAATCAAACATCTCAACAACTCAAATTAACTTTTCTAAACATGAACTTAACATGTAGTCACTTAGCGAAAATTAAAAAGCATCGATACCTAGTCTTTTAGATCATGGCCGAATCCCCTAGCTTAAGATCTAGTGTTTCATTAGTTCTTTTACTCCTTAGAAATTCAAGATCAAAGCATAAATAACACATGCAAACACACACAAGAACTAGAGCCAACATCAAGTCATCATTCAAAACCCAAGATCTTTAGGTTTTACATTTATTTAGCAAATCGTCTCTTAGAAACATCATGGCTCACGGTTTAAGGAAGAAAATTATCATACAAAAAAATTTTCTTTAAAATTCACAAGATTTTCATCAAGCCCTTAGATCTAGAAGATTTAGCTTGGAAAACTTTTAAGATCTTTTATGAAAAACTTTAAATGAGTTATGAAATCCGATAATTAGACGTTTATAAGTTCCTTCAAACTTTAAGAAATTAACATGCAAAGAGATACAACTTTAACTTTACAAGAATCTCAAAACTTTTTAGATCTTTAAGGTTTATGTTGAAAAACTTTTAGGTCTTTCAAGAAGACCTCAAACGAGTTATAGAATCCGTTAGTTAGAAGTTTACAAGTTTCTTTGAGTCTTAGAAGTTCATGATCAAAAATGAAACTTAGAAAATTAACATGCAAAGAAGAAAAGAAAAAGAATTACAAGATCAAAGAAAAACTAAGCTATTACAATTTTCTTCCATGATTTTCGAACTACCCACCAATTCAAGGTCTTCTAGCTTCTATTGTCTTGGTTCTTCAAAGAAAATTTTTAGGTTTGGTGTTGATCTCCTCTCCTTCTTCTCTACTCTAACTCACCGCCTCTCTCTCTCTTTCTCTCCATGTGTTGAGAGCTTGATTTTGCTCTCAACAAATGTGTTTGGAGGGCGAAGGGAAAGAAAGAAATGAAGGGTGGAAATGAATAAAGGAAGTGACCAACACTTCACCCATTCGGTCCTTTATAGGCAAAGGCAAAGACATGAGGCTTTTCCTCATTTGCCTTGTGAAATTCGGCCAAGGGTGTGCAAATGGGAGGGGTAATTTTGGCAACTCAAAATTTTGCATGGGTGGTGGTTAGTATTCCTCAAGGAGACAAAGTGGGAGACATTAGAGCTTAGGGTCATTCTAGGCTTGTTGACTTGTGGGTTTCTCCATTAGGGTTTCTCCTTTAGTTAGGGTTTGGTTAGGGATTTAGTTAGGTCTTGGTTCCTTTGGTTACAACTTAGAAAATTCTAGGCTTTCCTACACTCACTCACACACGACACACACACATACCTACACATATTCACTTACATGCACATACTCATTCACATGCATACTTACATGTTGCATTCTCATGCATTCATGCATCATCACATATTCTTTTCTAATTAAATTTTTGCACAATCCTATGCATACATATAAGACCGTATATACATGTTCATACACACACATAGAAAATAAATCATTCATGCATAAGAATTATAAGGACACCAAAACACCAAGCACATATTTTTAGAAATCAAAACACCTTTTTCATTAAATGGTTTCTTGTAGAAAAATTCACCATTTTACTAAAAGAATTTTAAACACATAATCATTTCCAAAAACCACAACATTATTTTACAAAAATCATTTCTTTAAGACTATTTACCACTTTGAAAATGTAATTTAAGGAATTTATTTAAGAACCTACTTTTCCAAAACACTTTTCTCAAAATAATTTTCTTTTAGTATTTTAAATTAATACGAGGAATTTGCGGGGTGTTACATTCTCCCCAACTTAAAGATTTCTCGTCCTCGAGAAATACGTTGTGGATTGGGCAGCGGGGCACAAAACTCTTATGTCACCTTGATTCGCATAAGAATATTATCCTTTGGCTTCGTGGTCGTATTCCCTTCTGCTGGTCTAATTTGCCTTACCGTGCTCCTTGCTTGCTATTTTTCAGATGAAGTAATCTCACTCTCACAACTGCTCGCGTGTCGTATCGGGTTAAGTCCCACGGACTAACCGAAGAGGGTGTCGCTCCCTTAGTGGATCGTCGTCGTATAAAGTCCAACCACAGGTACGGACTTAGGGAAATTCAAACAATCAAAAATTCACACATCTCCAAAGCATAGGATTTCACCTAAAATCCTTAAATATTCACTATTCACTACGACTCGGGTTCTTACTACCTCACAATGATCATTCCTTCCTTCAATTCTCCTTCTAACTCTAGGGTTCTCGTCTATCATTTTCTAGCTTAAGGGAAATCCTATTACCACTTAGACTTCGCCTTTGATCATCTCGTCTTCTAATTAGGGTAGAAGACAATCCTAATACTCATATTTTCCTCAAAATTCTTCTAAGGACCGGTAACATACGCCTCTTTTCCTCCTTGTGACTCCTCAACTTTGATTCAACTTATAACTAAATCCAGTGTGGTTTTACATCCTCACTTAATTTAAACCATTTATCCTTCCTTAGTTGTTCAAGCCTAAATTATTGGGCAACCATGGCATTTCTAATTCCACAATTTGGACTTGAAGAGCCTTAAATAGGATCGGTAAGGCTACAGGTAGACAGGTAAGGCTTATGAAGAAGAGGTTCAAATTCTAACAATACTAACTGTTTGTTGAAGCAGTTCAACAAACATGAGGATTTAGAGATAACAAGCTACATTCTTAAGGGTAATAGCTATCCTTATATAAAGGTATGCTAAGGTTAACAAGCTTAAGTCTTACGAATACTAATGGAACATCAAAGGGTAGGGTCTTCAGTCTTAGAATCTATTCGCTGTCTACTTTCAGCCTACGATTCTTCAAACTACAGGATGAACAGGTTCCTTAAACTACAATTGAAGTCTCACATACGAAAAGTGTGAGAACCTAAACTTATGCTCCTAGTCTTATGCTAGCAAACACACAACACACAGAGTCACACAAACAAAGAATGTAAGCCCATGCTTAAGGCCACTAAGGATTACCATAAGCTCTGATACCATTCTGTAACAGCCCAATTTTCATGAACCAAAATATCCAACTCTGGTTCGTTTAGGTTGTAAAAATGAGGCCAATTTTTTTTTTTAAAACATTGTTGAGGTGTTTACAAACATTATTGGAGAATGCCTAACATTCTTCAACACTTCTTTTGAAAACCGAGTTGTTACTAAAATCAAAACTTATTCATTTGGGTTTGCAAAAACATTCATCAAAGAAAATGGTTTGGCTCCAATTTGAAAGTAGTTACTTGCATTTCCTCAAAAATGACATTAAACATTCCTCACAAAGTTGTACAAGAGTAGGGCACATTCCGAAATTAGATGGGTTACACAATTGGTTCATCACTTTGGTAATCCTTAACTTAAAGCACTTATAAAACCTAACTACTCACACTATTCTTAAACTTTCCTATTGAAAGCCAGGGGGTGTAGCTCTTTCTCCGTCTTGCGTCTTCTCTTCGCTCTCGAAGATGATGCCACCCGCGTAATTGTTCCCTCATTGTTATTGGACTCCAGCATCACTCCATTTGATGAGGTGAAGTTCTTCAGCTTCTCATAACGTGCCTTCTCCTCGTGGTTACTGAATCCTCGTACGGTTACTTCCATACAATACTCCGTCTGCCCGTTGAGATACCAGCAGCACCAATATGCCAACGAACAGGGGAGAGTAAGCGATCCGAACGACGCATCGTCGATGGTGTGGGATTACGATAGGCAAGATACCAGGACCAAACAAACACACAATACAATATACAAGCACAGAACAACCAAACATATTATTGACATCATTATCATTATTATCTTACATTATTAGTATTGTTGTTATCCTCTTTCATATCCTTTTTACTTTCACATCTTACGAACATTCTTTCCTTTTCTTATTCATTTCCATCTCACCACTGTATTCTCATAACCTCTGGTAATTGGGGAGTGTTAAAATATCATCAAAGTATTCATCTCGTTCTCGGCTATCACTCACGTCTACAGCTCCTCGGTCATCCACCCAACCTAGTCGGAAGCAAACAGGAGTACAGGACCTTTACCACGCGGGCACGACAGCTGTCACAACACATAAATGGTCCCAGACCAGGAGGATCTCGTCCTCAAATCATTTCAATAATATCAAGGCTCACTGTCCACGCAGTGGCATAACACAATGCCCCGTTCCAGTCCCTCTCACTGTTCTCGATTTGCAATCTAGGGGGCGACAGTATGTTTCTAGTGGGCCCGCAGAACTTACCACAGCATTAGACCCTATCCCCACCACGTTAGTGCGCCACATGTGGAGTTTGTTCTGCCCAGAAACATACTCTAGACTTCTTGACGTTTCACCGTCATCGTCCTCCCCTAATGAAATCTCGTCCTAAGTATCCGCAGATACGTATCGTTTCTTCCTCTCCACTACTTCACACTCTCATACCTCACCGCGCATGTCTTTTAAGTCTTTTATCTTGTTTTTAATTAACCTAAGGTCGGCCCATCCTTCGTGCAACCCTTCAATGAGTCCCGACCACTACTTGGCACAATCTTTCTCTCAACATCTCTCACATAGCACAGAGCTGGGACCAAATCTCATCTTATTTCTCTACATATCTTCCCCCATCTCTCTTAACAATCACATTCAGAATCTCTTTTCAAATAATCTTTTTACAACTTTCTCAAAACGCCATTTTATAAACTTTCACAAAACATTATTTCATAAACTTTTTCACAAGTCCCCTCTCGTAAATTTTCTCAAATATGGTTCCACATCTTCTGAAAATCTCTTTGTAAAACTTCCCTTGAAAATCTCTTTTCTCAAGTTTCTAAAAATCTCCTTTGAAAACCTTTCACAAGATTTTACTTCAAAAGCTTTTCCCAAAAATAGTTTCTATCATATTTTTCTCAAAAACCTCTTTTCAAAACATTTTCAAAAGAATTTCTTTTCAAAAACCTTTTTCAAAACCGCTTTTCAAAAACCTTTTCAAGAATCACATCTTTGCTGAGCGCTAATGGAGGAGCAAGCTCAACTCGACACTAGTCTCAGACTAAAACCAAAAACACAGGAGCCCAGCTCCACTCAATTCACACCTCATATCAACATCACTCTCCCAGCTCTGGCTCATACTCAGCGTTATCATTTCATTCCTTCCCCAATCTCAACTCTTTCTCTTTTTCCATTACATACTTTATTCACAACCATTATTCCTCTTTCATTATGTCTTTGCTTCACAATCTTATTTATTTAGCTTCTATTTTCAGGACGTAACAGACGTCCATCAGCATATTATCATTTTCATTAACAGCAACAAATAACATAAGACATAATTGAATAAATGTATAAAAGCATGCTATCATTCACCCAAACATCACACAACAATGTGGTCTTCGTCACCTTCGTATAAGTGGCCACACAATCACACAATTGCCACTTATACTACTGACTCTAACCACTGAGTTCCGATCTTTGAGATGATACGGAACGTCCTAATAAGTCACCTAACTACCACGGTGTCTTAGGAAAGCTTCTCTCTCACCTGAGGTCCAGCTATTTAATGCGTACCGTCTCCTCGGATCCTTGTGCTGCCGGCTGCCCCAAATCCCTCGTCTTTAAGATTTCCTCGTACTAAATAAAATACACTTACGTTATTATCTGGTTCTAAGAAAAATATTTTTTTTTCTTATCTCATGACACTTTCTGTTCTTAATCAAAAGACTTAAAACACTATTGTTTTTATCAAAACAATCCTCATATTTTCTAGCACTTTAATTATTTTGAAATCATTTGAAAACATTTAGTAAGAGAATTTAGATTATTTGGTTGGGTTGCTGGTCTGTTTTGGACAACACCTCTCTTATATTCGAAAACACCGAAAAGTTCACCGTTTTACATCCGAGTTTCCTTAAATCAATTTTCACTTGAAAATTTTACTTTAAATCACTTGAATATATTTTCAAAGTCAAGAAACAAGTTTAAATAATTCCGGACAGCCATAAACACAATTTAAAATCTCAATTAAATCAAATGGAAATTTCTTAAAATCAATTTATTTTAAAGCCATTTACACATTCAATTATTTTCCAAACATAACTTAGCACACAATCACAACAACACCAGGAGAGGCAGAGATTTAAGGACATTTAACAACAAGAAGATCAGATAGGCAATTTGTTCAACAGTACGTCACGTAGCAACATGTAGAATATCAAATAATAAGCACCAAGTAGAGAAACTATAAGGAAGTAAGTATTAAAAGCATATGTCAGAAATAGTGCACCAGGTAAACCAATATCAAGAAGCATGCAAAGTAAACACATAGAAAGGCGATGAGATAGGAAAATAATATGGGAACTAGGATTTCTTCCCTGATTCAGGTGAGGAGAGGAGTGTCAGATTGAAGAATGTCAAACTGAAGTATGTCGGATAGAAGAATGTCGGATTGAAGTATGTTGAAGTGAAGCATGTCGGATAGAAGAATTCACTATGCGAGACACTGTGGTCGACTTGAGTGTGAAACATTGTGCGAATCTTCCGAAATTATCGAGCGTCGGCCGGAATCGGCACATGTATCCGAAATGGGAACTGAACGCAGGCTTCTCTGTGCTCGGCCCACGAGCTTAAAGGAGAAACTCGACACGGAGTCCTTATCATCGTCAATTGATTCCGAATAAAATAATTATGCTTTCGGTTCATATCACTCGGAAAACTCTTTGTCCATAGATGAGAACTTCGAAATGGGTTACTTGGACGAAAAGCATAAGTATCTCGGGCCATCACCCTCAACAAATCGAACCATCATTTTTTTGTACCTCGCATTGGCCATACAAGAATAATAATTAATGATCGTCGTCCGACAATTTATAATAACAATAATGATAATTATTGGCAGTTGAAGAATATGTAACATCGGAAGAGAATGGTATGATTTGAAAATATTGTTCGTAATAAATGATAGTACAAGAATATGTCAGAACAAATAACGGTGAAAAGCATTAATATGAGGATGTTTGATTGTCGTAAATAATGTAATGATAATAAAATAGTAGCATGTGTAGCAAAAGTAATTAGCAAAAGTGTGCTATCAGTCATATGGATCAATAAATAATATAATGATCATAATGATATTCGGCTAGCCTATTAGAGAGAAAACTACACCTCCCATTTAAGCGAGCAGTAGGGAGTTTATGTTGATCCTTCTCCACTCTAGATGTCGATTACTTTAGCCCGTGTATTCCTCCTTCTTCTCTTCTTCTTCTTCATCCTCTTTTTATATATATATATATATATATATATTTCTTTTTTTTTAGGTACCTGGGCTTGTTGGCCTGTTAGGTAGTTTCCCTTCCTCTTTTTTTTTGTTTGGGCTTGCTGGCCCATTTTCTATTTCCTCAGATGTGTTTTTTTTTTCTGGTTTGGGCCTTTGGCCCGTTAGGGTTAAAACCCTAACACCGGTTTGCAGCAGCCGCACGCAAGGAAGGGTGCTGTTATGCACAGCAGCGGCAGCGGCAAGCATGGATCGAAGGGAGGTGCTCGCCATCTTCACAAAGGCGACGGCGTCGACAGCGAGAGAAGAAAGTCAGCGGCGGTGAAGAAAGTCATTCTTGTTGAGCCTCACGCGTGCGTTTGCGGTGGCGACAGCCTCCATCAGAGGCGCTTTGCGGTGGAGATTGCTTCTCGATTTACAGAGATGAAGGAACTTGGTCGAGAGTGGAGGGAATCACGGCGAAGACGAAGACGGTACAGAGGGGGTTCGAAATCACCATCATCCACAAAGCAGATAGTGACCCGACGTTGCTGCGACTCACGAAACTGCAGATGTTGGAATCGTGGCGGGGAGGGGCCGAAATGAAAGTGATGATGGTTATGCGTTTTGCCTCCAACACCGCAGCCTCTCACGCACGCGATCGTCTTGTTCTCCTTGGAGATTCGATCAGTGTCTTCATCGTGCTTCGCGTGACGGTGGAGAGAGAGAAACTCGTGGCGAGAATGGCGAAAGTGATGGTGGGTTCGAACGATGATGGTGGCGTTCAAATGAGAACGGCAAGGCTTTATCTGACCTCGTTGGAGATTAGTCAAGGTGTCGATGATTATTTCAGATCGGCCAAGATTAGTGACCAAAGCGTTCATCGTGCTCCCATGGCAGACATGAAAGAGTTGATACTGCCCGAACCGGGTTTGGATTGGTAGCTTCATATCCTTCTTCCCTGGCCGCCATGAAAGAGCTACTCATGCCATTAAAGTATGGGAACAAACCAAGCAACCAGTGGCCATCGCAGATGCACAGTGCGATAAACATGGGTTTGTGTGCCGGTACCGGCGTCGGTGCTGGTGTTCGGATCAAGCACCGTCGCTATTGCTCAAAGCTTCTCCCTTTCATTTTTTTTGGTGGATGGGAATCGAAATTTATCGTTCCCCACAGACGGCGCCAATGTGATGTTCCGAGGTCGGAGACACCACATGAGGTGTTTGGGGGTTGTTGCAGCTGACGAGGGTGACCCCGGTCCTACGTATCCCATGAGAGGGGAATCAAGCCGCACGTAGTTCTTTGGTTTAGAGAGACGTACCTTAGCCCCTAGGGAGAGGGGGATATATATAGGAGAGTGAGGAGAGGGAACCTTAGCTTGGTTGGGTTGGGCCTGTTGGGAGGCGCCTAAGCCCAGCCAAGTAAGGTCCACCACAAAGCTATGGTACTAAGAACTTGCAATGGAATACATCACTCTGAGGGATTTACCTATCCTCTAGTCATATACTAAGACTCGCCATCAGACTCGAAGTCTCAGCAGATCAAGCTCTCAGACATCTTCGTCTGTCAGAAGATCCTCAGGGCCCGGGTACCAATCCTCGTCATTGGGACACTCCTCCGAGTCAGCCTCAGACCATGGATCCGAATCATCGTCATCCGCCACATCAGGGGTTCCTTCCGCCAAGTTGTCATGTGATCTCTTCTCCTCCATCTCACGAGCTGCAAGTTTCTCCATGATCTCCTTCCTTCGCCATTCCATCTCTACGTAGACTATAACATAGGCGGACATGGGTATATAGTCCCCTTTCCATGGAGACGCGCCTATCTCCCGAATGAGCTGAAATCTCGCAATGTTTTCCATCTAAAGATCATACGGGTTTTCAACACAAAACAGATATACACGAGAGAGTGAGCAACCCAAAACAATAAATGTCGACTGCGTGGAATTACGATAGGCAAATATTAAGACAAAACAATAAACATCATGCAAACCAAAATAACATCATGATCATCATCATCATCATATAAACATATATTTATGCTCAATCTTCTCGTGATAACATTCTCAATATCTTTCTCATGAAACTTTTACAAATCTTATCAATTCTTTCCTCAATCATTGTTTCGAGACTTATTAATCATTTCAGGAATCATTTCTCATACTTGTCTTATGAATCTTACTCAACACTTGATATCATTGTTGTACTTTTCTTTTGAACATCTCAATCTTTTATCATTTCGGTTCACTCAATGATGTGGGGAAAGCCATCACTGAGGAAATTCAGTTAGCACACACGTCTACATCTCCTCGGTCATCCACCCAACCTAGTCGGAAGCAAACAGGAGTACAGGACCTTTACCACGCGGGTTTGACAGCTATCTCAACAAATGGCTCCAAGCCAGGAGAACTGTAGAAAATCGGGTACAGTCTCAAATCAGATTATATAATCAAGGCACACTGTAGAAAAATCGGGTACAGTGGCAAAATCATAGAGCCCCGTTCCAGTCCCTCTCACTGTTCTTGAATTGCCATAGGGGGCGACAGTACTATTCTAGTCTCGAGTGCAGAACTTACCACGGCATCGGATCGGCCCATCCTTACCCCTTATGGAATTCGTTCTGCCTAGAATAGCACTCAAGGCTTCTTGACGTATCACCGTCCTTACCCTCCCCTATTGAAATCACAACCCAAGTATCCCTGATACTCCGGGGTATCTTCCTCTCCACTACTTCGCACTCATTGCTCACCGCTTTCGTCAATGTCTTTTAAAAGTTTTAGAGTTTTAATTAATATCTTAATCCTAAGGTCGGCTCATCCTTGGTGCATCCCTTCAACGAGTCCCGACCACTAAGGGTTAAATCCGTTCCCCCAAAGAATCACATAGGACAGGACTTGAATCACATCAGCATTTTGCATCACATCTCGTGGGCTTTCACAGTACAATATCATTACTCATTTCAGCACTTCAACTTTACTTTCTCAGCTCATAACTCTTTTCTCGGGAATCTCATCAACATTGTTTTCATCGGCTATTGCTCAGCAGCATCATTCTTACCATCATCTTTCTCATCATCATCACAACACTTTCATTCGCATCATCGGTTATCTCTTATCACAATCTTAAAAATCATCAGTACATCTCAACTTTTCTCAAACTCGGCTCATAACTCTTTTCTCAATCATTCTCATATCATTTATCGTTATTTCTTTTCTTAGTATCTTATCAAGGCTGCCTTATTCAATAAGGACTTAGGCCCAACCGGGTCTTACATCTTTCTCTTGATATTTTATTACTTTCAGAACCTTTATTATCATTCGTCTTTCTTTTCAATCACAATTTATTACTTTCGCAGTTTCATTCTCATCATTTCATAATCAAGGCGTATCAACGTTTCCCAAACAATATCATAAATACTTAATCAATAAATGAAACATTACGCATACTAAGATAATCAAGTATTTCATGTACAATTAACTAGAGAACCTGGCATCATACTAAGCAGCAAGAACATATCAAGCCATAAACAAATAAACAATCTCAGCTGTTCGTGTGGATAGCCAGCCAAACAAACAATTTCTATCACACTACCTCGCTTAACGAGATCGGAGTCCAATCTTTGAGATGATTGGAACATCTTAATATGTTACCTAAATACCACGGCGTTTCAGGGAAAGCCTCTTTCTCACCTCAAATGATGTAGGCCTCCGAGAGTTTTCCGAGATTTCCCAGTCGCTAGTCCCGCCTCGCTTCCTTTTCGTCCGTCACCCGAACTAAAACATTTTTCCCGTGCGTTAGAAACGATTCCAAGAAATTCATTAATTCGTTTTTGAAAACACTTTGAAACAATTCCTTTTTGGAAACACATTGCCAATATCCAAAAGATTTCAAATCCAAATCAAATCTATAATTAAAATGTTTCCGAGAAAACTTTGAAACAATTCTAAAACAGTCTCTTTGTCAAAACAGAGTCCATTCCACTCATAATAACTTAATTTAAAACATTTACGTTACAAAAATCATTATCCTTAATCATTAAAAAAAATATATAAATTCAAGAAGATACAATTTCAGGATTACATCAAGTTGATTCATTTCAATCCCAAACTTTACAATACTATCAGATACTGGTCAAAATTACCATATAACAATTTCAAATCAATTAGAGTTGTTTAAATCATACTTTTCAAATGAAACATTTCTCAACTCCTTTGAAATCCAGACATAGATTCTAACGAACAAAATTCAAAAATAATTCCAATTCAATCTAAATTTCCAAGAATACACTCACTTAGCATGAAGAACAACACATTAAATTTTCAAAGTATTCACAAGCTCACACAATGCAAGTCACATTTTAAGTCATTCAAAATTATTAATCAAATTATATTCTCAATAGACTAATTTAATTATTCTCAAGAAAATAATTCAGACTAAGTCTCTAATTAATTCAACAAAGACCGAATTACTCATGGTCAATATTTCCTAATCACCAATAAATTTTAAATCTTGAAATCATTGAATCACATCATGAAAATTCCTTTTTTACTTAACTAAATCAACTTATTTAATTTCATCTTTAAAAATCGAAAAAGACTAAAGAAAACAACACATCACTTCCATCAAAAATATAGCAGCATGTGCATAGAAATATAGTCATTATCAAGGGTCATTTCATGAAGAAAATTTTCCAACCACTTGAACATGCATTGGCCGAATTATACATATATAATCTTGCAAAGATTTGATGCACAAATAAAGACATAAAATAATGAAATCATTTCCTTTCTTTTTGACTCAAAACCGCGAGCATCAAGAAGAAAAATTAACAATTTTAATTCATTTCTTAACTTAAATCAAAGCAATAATTTGAGTCACAAACCACCTCAAAGTTTTATTTTTATTTTTCTTTAAACTTGATTATTTCATGCATGCACTTTTAAGATTCTTAGATTAAGCTAGTCTCATCATGCATGTAACCTAAATGATGATCAAACATAGCCTTTTACTTCTTTTCATCTTGGCCGAATATCATCATACAAAAAGACAAGGTTTTTGTTCACTTTTTCAACATGCAAGAGCCACATAATCCAAAATCAAATCATGTAGGTTTTCAAGACCAATTTTTTTTTAAAGCATCATATTACATCACCTTTTCACATCAACATGCATTAACATCATCAAGACAAGATTTTTCTCAAATAAAACTCAAGTTCATTACTTTATCTCAAACAAAATCAAGATCATACTTTAAACTTCCTAAAAATAACATGCATGTACTTGAAATCATCAAATCTAACCATAAGACTAACATGCATCAACTTTTCACAAAATAAAAAGCATGGATCTTATTTTTATCAAGCATGGCCGAACATGCTTCACAAAAATATAACATGCACAAGATCAACACTTAGATCAAATCATGTTTATACTCAAAAATCATTTTTAAAGCTTGTTACCCCAATCATATCATCAAGACCGAATCATGTATCAAGAAAAACATGATCTTTTCACTTAAAAATTGACATGCAAGACTCAAGGTTTTAACTTTTCACTTGTTAATCATAGATCATCACATGCATGTACTTAAATCAACTAAGTTCATCATCAAACCAACATGCAAGGCCAAAGATCTCAACTTTATCATGAATCAAGTTTATATCATACATTTATTCATCAAATGATCACATAAATGCATCATAAATCACGGTTTAAGTAGGAAAATTTAACATTCAAAGAAATTTATCTTAAACTCTCAAAAATATCAAACAACTCTTTAGATCTTTAAGATTTAGTTTGAAAAGCATCAAGATCCATCATACAAATCTTAACCGAATCATCAAGTCCATTGTTTAACACATTACAAGTTTCTTTCATCCTCAAAAATCCATGATCAAATACAAACAACACATGCACTCATCATCTAAGCCATAAAAATCAACATGCAAAGAAAGAAAAGAAGAAGGATTACTAGATCAAAAGAAAACCTAAACTAACACAACTCCTTCATAATCTTCGAATCACCCACCTAAAGAGGAGTTGATCTTCTAGCTTCTAGTACTTGGATCTTCTAAGAATACTCTTGATCAAGCTCCAAGTCTTCTTCTTCTTCCTTCCTCCTCCCACGGCCAACACTCTCTCTCTCTCTCTCTATCTCTCTCTCTCTTTCTTTCTCTAAGAGTTTAAGGAGCCTCTTATAAGTGTGTTTGGTTGAAATGGGAAATGAAATGAATTTGGTTTGGAAGGAAATGAACTAAGCCAATTCTATATATATAGGCAACCGAATCCTCCCTCTTTTGCCCTTAGGAAATTTTCGGTCCATGTACAAATGGGAAGGGCAATTTTGTCCTTCTTAAAATTTGCATGCAAATGATCAAATCAAGGGAGACATAGTGGAGTAAATTAAGGCACTAGGGTCACTTCATGCATGATTATTTCTACTACTTCAAATTTTTCTACCAATTTAATTTCCTTATGGTTCTAACTTATCCAATTAGGCTTCTTGTCCTAAAAATTAAAATCCTAAGCTTACACACATACATACGTAGCGCACACACACACACACACACACACACACACACATATATATATATATATATATATAAACATCTTACCTTTTTATTTCTTAAGCATATTCACCTTAGAACATTGTAATCATCAATTCACAAAATGATGCAAATATTTCTAAAGAATCATACTTACAACATTATTCTCAAGTATCATTCATCAAATCAAACACATATCAAACCAAGCACATATCACACAATAGATTCATGCCATAACAATAATTTTCTTTTCTACAAAACACATTTCTTATTAAGGAGTTAAACCATTTCAAAGTGAAATAATTATCTAAATAAAATAAACATAGATATAGTCTCCAAATTATTTTCAAAACTATGTTTTCATACACATAAGAGATTCTCAAAAGGACAAATTCATTTGAGGTTTTCTGGCTACCTTTAACAACCAATATTTCTCAAATTCGTTCTTTACAAACTCAGAGAATAAATTTTTATAAATCAACCCAGAAAATACTAAGATTTAAATTTTCAAATTCTACGTTTCAATACGATCGTTTCCATATAAAGATCATAAATTTCCGAGTTACGGTTAAAAAGATACGAATTTTCAAAGTCATCAAATCCATGAGAAAATTTATTTCAAATAAAAATCATCCTTTATTAAAAATCATAACTCATCTCTTGTAAATCAGGTTATTCCAAACTCAACAAAATCATTCACTTTACGTCTATAAAAATAATTTGTTTATAAAACTCCGTAAAAATCAACACCTTGTTTTTTACTCACGTAAAATACTCATCTGAAAATCCTTTATATAACAGAACCTCAAGATTCATTTTGATAAAATTCATTTAGGCACGTATGGAAAAATACGGGATGTCACTGTCCGCTTGCGGCTTACCACACGCATTTACATGCGCGACTTACTGCACCCGACCGCCCGTCTAACTTGACCAGTCTCACACAACCATTATTCTTAACTTCTCTTTTCACTTTTATTTATTCCTTTGTTATTATTCTTACCCTCCTTTCATGACTATTTATCACCTAAATACTGTTCTCAATTTATTTTATTTCCTAGCATATTGCACCATCTACTAAGTTCATATTTTTATATTCATGCTTACATGCCCAAATAATTCAAACATATATAACAAATATCACAAGCACACATAATATCACCATTAACAAAATAATCTTATTTCCTTAGTTCTCCTACTCTAATTATTAATTATATCCACTACCTTAATGTGTAATGTCCTAAACTAACACCCATCCTTAGTGCCCATTGTATACACACTACAAACTATTCCCTAGGTTAGGGTAACACCCACTCCTTACCTCACAAGCAATGAGAGATAAGGAACCAAGCTCTGTGCCTTAGCTCTTAGAATCTAGGAACTTTGAACCTTTTGAGTTTTGCTTGCCACCTTAGAATAGTCAATATCCAATGAGTGTGAATGATCTTGGGTTGAGAATTGTATGAGGGAAGTGGGTTGTCCTTTACTTGTTTTTGATGAGGCATGAGTGTGCTTGGTTCTCCATAGCTTTATAGCTTGAAAATCCAATGGGGTTGAGAAGGGAGAGAGAGGCGTGAGAGGGAGGGAGTGATGGGGGGTGATATGGTGCTTGATTTAATGCTTAGGAGTTGAGGTTGACGATGAATATGATGTTCTTAATGATGGGTGTTGTTGATTTTGAGGTTTTGAGAGATGATGATAATGGGGTCTTGAACCCAAGAGAGGAAATGGAGAAGATCAAGATGATATGTGTGTTGTTGTATTCAGTGTTGTGTTGATGTTGTGTCTTATTTTTGTTGCATGAAGGAAACGAGTTTTGTGGCTTAAAATTGGTGACTTCATGAGGAAGCCACGCTTTTGTGGTCCAAAACACGTTATTTTTTTTCTGCTGACACGGACTAATCGATTAGTCCATGCACTAATCGATTAGTCTAGTCAGTTTTTCAACTATTTTCTTTTCTTTTCCTTAACGAATGTCGTATTTCTTCTTCACCCGTCAGATCTTGATCAAATTTGAAAGCAAGGTTCCCTACATACTAACCTTCACATCCACCGGTGGAATTCTTGTTTAGAGTTGTAAATCTTTTATTTTAAATTTTTCTATTATAACGTGCTTAAACACCGAAAAGTCGTTTCTAACATTCGTTTTCCCCTCTTTCGACTTCTTATTCTATACTAAGGTTATCTAACTACTTCATAGCACTAAATTTGATCCTAATCCATCACCTTACTTATTCTTGAACATAATTATCATTTTCCTAAGCTGTTCATTATTCTAATTATACTTTGAATAAAATTAAGGATGTTACAATCCTCTCCCACTTACCAGAATTTTGTCCTCGAAATTCAGTTGGCGCTGATCAATTGTGGATGAGAGACTTTCATCTTCTCTTCTAACTCCCAAGTGGCCTCTTCCACATTGTTTCTGTTCCAAATGACTTTCACTAGTGAGATTTCCTTGCCTTTAAGCTGCTTAACCCGCCTGTCCTCCAATTATGACTGACAACATTTCAAATGTCAAGTTCTCCTTCAAAGGCAAGGCATCAATTGTAACCACATGCGAAGGATCATGAATGTATCTCCTTAGTTGTGAAACATGTAAAACATCATGAAGCTTGGACAAAGGTTTCCTACGTTTATCAGCATAACTCTTCTGACGATTTTGGGATGCTTTCATTCGGTCCTTGATCATTTGGATCTTTTCTGTTGTCTCATGCACAATATCAGGATCAATTAGCAAGTTCTCTCCTATTTGAAACCAGCACAATGGTGTTCTACATTTTCGACCATAAAGTGCTTCAAAAGAAGTCATTCCAATACTGAATGGAAACTATTATTGTATGTAAATTCTACCAATGGCAAGAGTGATTCCCAGCTACCAGATTGTTCTAGCACACATGTCCGCAATAAATCCTCAAGAGACTATATAGTGCGCTCGGTTTGACCATCGGTCTGTGGGTGACATGCAGTACTGAACTTCAATTTAGTACCTAGTGCCTGCTGTAAACTTTGCCAAAATCTGGATAGAAATTGAGGATCACGGTTAGATACAATGTTGGATGGAACTCCATGTAATCTGACTATGTCCCTTATGTACAGCTGTGTCAATTTCTCCAAGCTATACTTCATGTTCATAGGAATGAAATGGGCACACTTGGTTAATCTATCAACCACAACCCAAATGGCTTCACATCCAGTGTTGGTTCTTAGTAAACCGGAAATGAAATTCATTGTTATGTTGTCCCATTTCCATTCAGGAATCTCCAAGGATCTAAGCAAACCGCCTGGTTTTTGGTGCTCGATCTTAGCCTTCTGGCACACTAAGCATCGAGACACATAATCAGCTACATCCTTTTTCAACCTTGGCCGCCAAAAAAATCGCTTCAATTTCTGATACATCTTGGTGGTACCCGGATGGAGACTCAGTTTGGTCTTGTGAGCTTCCTCTAGGACAATTCTTCGAACCTCAAAGTCCATAAGAATGCACACTCGATTTCTGAATCGAATAATCCCATCGAAACCCTTTTTGAAATCAGGCTCCCCATCCTCAGTTACTCTTTCTAGCTGTTTCTGCAGCTCTTCGTCATCAGCTTGCCTCTCTTTAATCAGATCGACAAACTCAATCGTCACTTGCAACATTACCAGGACTATGCTTTTTTCTTTCACTTGCATGCCCAGGTTGAGATTGCTGAAATCCTGCATCAATAGCATCTATTTGACCATCAGATTGATCATGTGCAAAGTCTTTCAACTTAGAGCATCGGCCACAACATTTGCTTTGCCGGGATGGGAGTGCAAGTTGAAATCATAATCTTTTAGAAATTCCATCCACCTACGCTGCCTCATGTTTAACTCTTTTTGATCAAAGAGATAGCAGAGACTCTTATGATCATGGAAGACTTCAAACTTTGTGCCATACAGCTAATGTCTCCAGATTTTAAGAGCAAACACAACAGCTGCCAATTCAAGGTCATGAGTGGGATAGCTTTGTCCATGCTGTCGGAGTTGACTAGAGGCATAAGGTTCTACTTTGCCTTGTTGCATAAGCACACAACCTAATCCTTGTTTCGAAGCATCACAATACACATCGAAGGATTGGGTCGGATCTGACAAAATTAAAACCGGAGAGCTAGTAAACCTCTTTCTTAGCTCTTGGAAACTCTGCTCACATTCTTGGGACCACTGATAAGGTACATATTTCCTTGTTAGCATGGTTAATGGAAGGGCTAACTTAGAGAACCCTTCGATGAATCTTCGATAATAACCCGCCATGCCAACAAAACTTCTGATTTCTGTCACTGTCTTGGGTCTCTCCCACTTTAACACCGCTTCCACCTTAGAAGGATCAACAGCAACACCCTTCTCAGAAATGACATGACCCATAAAATGAACTTCATTCAGCCAGAAACTACATTTGGAAAGCTTTACATAAAGTTGTTTCTCTTTGAGAACCTGAACACCGTTCTCAAATGCTCTTCATGCTCACATGGACTCTTGGAATAGATTAGAATGTCATCGATGAATACTATTACAAACAAATCCAAGTAAGGTTGGAAGATTATATTCGTGTAATCCATGAATATTGCAGGAGCATTCGTGAGACCAAAGGGCATTACAACATACACAAAATTCCCATACCACGTCCTGAATGCAGTTTTCGGAATGTCCTCTTCTCGGATACGGATTTGATGGTATCCAGATCGGAGATCTATTTTAGAAAACACTGCTGCTCCCTTCAACTGATCTAGTAAATCATCAATGCGAGGGAGTGGATATTTGTTCTTTACTGTCACAGCATTCAACTGACTGTAATCAATGCACATCCAGAGACTACCGTCCTTTTTCTTGACGAATAGTATCGGTGCCCCCCAGGGACATACACTTGGCCTAATCAATTTCTTAGCCAATAGCTCCTCCAATGTCTTTTCAACTCTTCTAATTCAGGAGGTGTCATTTTGTATGATGCGACAGAAATCGGACCTGCTCCCGGAATAAGTTCAATAACAAACTCTACTTCCTTTTTTGGCGGTAATACAGGAATCTCTTCCGGAAAGACTTCCGGAAAATCATAGACCACTGGATGGAATTTGAGCAACACCAGTCACATCGGTAGCTTCTATGGCAGACAAGGAAGGGTCACTAAATATTACAGCTTTCTGATGACAATCGATCAAGACATGGTGGTGAGGCATCCAGTCCATGCCAACAATGATGTCCAGTCTAGTCAATGGTGCAACACCTCTAATTTTCGTCTCCCGAATAATAGGAAATTAATTATAAATCATTTTTATAATTAACTTATATTAGTTTTGAAGTTTTGATTTTTGTACATTATGTGTTGTGAAATATAAAAATATGGAATATATTTTTATATGGATATTTTGTACAAAAATATAAGTTTTGCAATTCAGTCCTTGGGTTGCGACCTAATTGCAATATTATAAAGGTTTTGGAGGGAAAACAATCAAAATAAATTTTTTTGAATTTTATCAGTATCTAACCAGTTAGATATGCCCTGTAACCGATTTGTCGATGAACCCAGAAAATTGGGTTAGTGTGTTTGATGAGTAATCACAGTGATTAGCCCTTAATTGCCACGAATCCCACTTAGAACTCAGTGGAATCAACGTGTCTTCATGCATGACACTTTGATTTGCTTATAAATAGCCCCTCTTGGACGAATTTTGCTTCGTTTTTTGCCCTTAAGCTGTTGATGCTCTGTTTTAGGGTTCATAACTTCGCCCTTTCTATTCTTCTTCCACCCTAATATTTACACCCTGAACCATACACTATTGTAAAGCTCACATCACGAGCTTTACATTGATACTGAAATTGTGAGAAGAGAGTTATTGTGTGAGGATAAATCAATCCAAGAAGTTGGTGCTCTGAAGCTGCGAAACTCAGTTGCAGATTCGTGGAGCCACCTTCGAACTTCTATTTAGGTAAGCACATGCACTCCTTTGGTTTCAAATTATTTCAGTCCTTCAGTGCATGTTGCAGAGAATGTTTCCTAGCCTTTTTCCCCAATTTGTTTGTCCTTTTTCCCCTGTTGAACACTGTTGGCTGAGAGCAGAGTTTAGTGATTCTGTGGATTTCTTTCAAGGATCAGTGATTACACTCATTAAACACGTCCTATAGGTAAGGGAGAAGTTTAATTACCTTATACTAGAATGAGATTAAAATATATTAAATTATGGAATGAGTCACCAAGAGACTCTAAGGGCATAGTTTGAATTGTTAATAAGGCTTGCAGACCAACGTTAGCTCTATTGTTGTTTTGAGCAAACTTCTATGGCTGCATGCAAGCTAAAATGATGTTGTGTTAATGATTAAATGCATTATATATGAGTTTAGTATGTCAAGTTGTGCTTTATATGATTTTTGTGCAATCTGATATTGGAAATATGCATGCATGAATTTGTTGCATGTTTTAGTGTCTAAACATGTGTATTTTAAGGTATTAAACCTTTGTTGGTGATGAAAAAAGGTTATATTTGAGTACCGATGAAAATGATATTGAAAACCTCAATTTAGTGTGTTTTTCTACAATATCAAACCAGTTAGAATTTCTGGTAACCGGTTAGAGACTGATGGAAATTAAAAGTGAATTTTTGATTTCTTTTAATGTTGTTCTCACCATTTTTAATTGATTCCCATAGCCTATTTTCACTGTAAATTACCCTGTGAATGTTGGTTATTGAAGCAAAGTTGGGTAATTAGTTTTATACCTTAATGTTAGTAACAAATTCACTTGGAAAATATATAAGATTTGAAAGTATGTTGAATTGTGGAATTTTCAATGATGGAACAAGTTTTACATAAGGTACTAAATAAAGGTTTCAAGACTGTTTTTAAATAGATTGGAGGAGAAAGGAAAATGGAATTGAAAATCACAAAAGTTCAGTTTCTGGAACTGTACAATCTAACCGGTTAGAATACCTTAGCTTGTAACCAGTTAGAACCTGAAAACAAAAATACATTTTAAAGGTTTTTGTTAAATAATTTATATTATTTTTAGTTATACTCTTCCAATCCAAAATCAATAAAAATTATCTAAGTTAAATTCATGGAAGAATTTTATGGGTTAAGATAATTTAATTCAGTACCTTAAGTTCCTCATTGAAAATAATAAAAGGAATTATGACATGTGTTTAATCTTAATTGTGGAGATGTTAAGATTATGTCATAATGGTTATGGATCAATTATGGAAATTAATTAGAGGCCAATCAATAATGCTTTGTGTATGTGCATTAATTCATGGAGAATGGGATGATTCGGTTGGCGATGTGATTGGGTAATGTTCTGGGAACATGACCTGAGTACTCTGGGAGTACCAAACTGTTGTGTTTTGCTTGATGACACATTTTGTGGATGAATGTGGCCAGTGTGGGTTAACTGTTGATGTGGTTATTACGTCTTCGCGACGTGACGCTCACTCTGGGAGTGGTGTTATGTACCATGGTGATTCATTACGTCTTCGCGACGTCACGTATACTCTGGGAGGACGTTAAGGAAATCCCCCCAAGCAATTCCGCCATACGTTCTGGGAACATATTATTTAGTGTTCTGGAAACACAAGGATATCCGTTGATAGATATCTATATGATGATTAGAGGCCTCGGAATTGTGGATAGAAATCATGCATCATGCCACCTGCATTGAAAGAGTCATAAACATGAAAATGGGTGTGCTCATATGTCTATGCATATTCTATCTGTCTTTGATTATTTGTGTTTGACATTTTTAGTCTCATTTTATTATGTATATGTGTGATGCTTACTCCTGTGCCCTTGTTAGGTGATAGCTAGATACCTAGCTTGCATAGAGATCTGACCCATCCCTAGTGTTATTTGGACTTACGAGGAGCACCGGGCTACCTTTGAGGGTGAGGTGGAGATTACTCTCTATCATCCTAACCCCTTGGCCAGGGTGCGACCTCGTAGGTTTAGGATCCCTATTATATATACTATGTGCGTACCACCCTTTTATATCTATAGAGGACCACCCCCAGCTCGACCTGTACGGAGATTTCACAGCTTTCGTTTTAGAGCTGCCACTCGTTCTCATCCTTCTACTTCGAGGATTTTCATTGAGGAGACTCCTTCTCCTAGTCCGATAGGTGCCAGTAGGTCTGTTCCTGTTGCAGACCCTAGTCCCAGAGGTAGGGTCCCTACCCCGTCGGACGAGGTCGAGGAGGATCCTGTGGAGGACGAGGACGAGGAGGAGGTACGGTCGAGCCGGTGTCCAGGACTGTAGTGGAGTTAGTGGTTCCTAGGGGCGAACATAGTATAGATAGTTTGGATCCTAGGATAGGGATATAGCTGCTATGGACCAGTTGGGAGCTTTGGAGGATCAGTTGACCTACTTTGGGACGTCTATTTTGGAGTTGTATTATATTGTATATATTTTGAAATGTCTTAGAGTCGAGGTCATTTTAGTTATAGCTTTTTCTTTCAGTGTATGGACTTGGTATTTTGGACTAGTACTATTTTGGACTATGGGGATGTACTGTTGGGGATCCTTTATCCTATTATATACATATATGATGTTTATATATCACAAATGATCATCAAGTACTGTTTTATTCCGCATACTCTGATTTTAAACATAAGAGAATTTGGTGATTGATATTATTATTTCGTACTAACAAATCTCTCGAGATAATGATTAGATTTATAACACACAGCTATATACCATTTTATTTGTAAAGAAAGAACGTTATCTCAAAGAGTTTTATGAAACCAAATTTCATAAGATAATTAATAAGCCGAATTCAAAGTATTTATGAAAGGTTGAGGTATTTGATTGGAACCGCAAGTTCGAACTCTTTTGGAATAATAAAAATTAAAAAAAATTATTAACCTATTTTTCATAAACAAGTCCATAACTATTTTTGGAAACAATTATAATTTTTCCTACATAAATAAGGGAGCGTCACATTTGGTGGTATCAGAGCAATGGTCTTTTCCCTCTTAGCACTAGTTGTGCGGCTTAGTACGTTATTCAATGAAGATTGAATATAGTTTAAGTTGGATTAGATAGTTGTGTGTTTCTTTCGAAAGACCTTTAGTGACCCTAAGCCCATAGTGCAGGTCTGTTATGGCAGCTAGAAATAGAAACCACACCAATGAGATGCTGGATCGAATCACAGCTGTTATGGAGAACATGCAACATCATCAGCAGCAACAAGCAAACCAATCACATGCGTGCAATATGGGGAATGTTGAGGCAAAGACGTTGTCTAACTTTAGAAGTTGCAACCCTCCAAGGTTTGAAGGAGGATACAAACCTGATGAGGCCAATAAGTGGATTTATGAGATTGACAAGATCTTCAGGACTTTGGATTGCACTGATGTACAGAAAGTAGCTTTTGCAGTCTATATGCTTGATGGAGAAGCTGGGAATTGGTGGAATCATACAGTCCAGTTGCTAAACTTTGAAGAAGAGCAATCAACTGGGGAGTATTTATGGAGAAGTTTCTCAATAAGTATTTCGCAGAAGATTTGAGAAGAAAGAAGGAGATATAGTTTCTGCAACTCAAGCAGGGAGATATGAGTGTAGGGGAGTATGTTTCCAAGTTTGAGGAATTGATGAAGTACTCTTCATACTACTTGTACAATCCTGATGACCGGAGCAAGTGTATTAAGTTTGAAAGTGGTTTAAGGCCGGAGCTGAAATCAGTTTTCAGTTACCAAAAGGTTCAAAGTTTTCCTGCTTTGGTTGATATGTGTACAATGTATGAAGATGACAAGAAAGCTGAGGTGTTGGCTATTCAGACCAGGATCAATCCATAGAGTTATGGACCACAGAGGAAGAAGGGGTTCGATCACCGGAATAAGGGTCCATATGCTCACAAGAACAAAGGCAAGGGTAAAATTGTAGTAGATGACAGGGGCAAGTCTCGCAGTGATGTTCCCTACTGTGAGAAGTGCAAGCGTTATCATTACGTAGGGATCTGGTGGGCAACAAGTAGTTGTTTCAATTGTGGAAAGCAAGGTCATATTGCTCGTAATTCCAAGGAACATGTGAAGAGTGATTCCAAAGGACCTGTTAGCAAACCAATCTCTCAAGGAAGAGTGTTTATCCTGAGTGGAGTAGAAGCCAAACAATCCCCTGATCTCATGCAAGGTAACCATCTGCTTAACAACAAACCTTGTATGATCTTGTTTGATTCAGGAGCTACACATTCTTTTGTTTCTTTTGAATGTGTGAATCGGATGAATCTAGTTGTGTCTGATTCACCTTCTTGCCTTAGAGTTGAGACTCCTACGGGATCACCTATGATTGCTTCTAAAGTCTGTTTAGATTGTAGTGTCGAGATATTTGATCGCGTCACAAAAGTAGATCTGATTTGTCTTCCTTTGTCATAATTGGATGTGATCTTGGGTATGGATTGGTTGATGAAGAACCAAGTGATCATTGATTGTGATCGAAAGACAATTCGGTACAAAACCCTTAATCCCGAAGGTTTTGTGTGTTTGTTTTATGCTACCGGGGAAGAAGAAGAGAAGCCAATTGAAGAGATCCATATTGTGAAGAAATTTTCGGAAGTGTTTCCGAAAAAGATACCAGGATTACCTTTGAAGAGGGAAATTGAGTTTGGAATTGAGTTGGTTCCGGGAGCTGATCCCATTTTTATTGCTCCTTATATTATGGAACCACTGGAAATGGCTGAGATGAAAAAGCAAATAGAAGAGTTGTTGCAAAAGCAAATATTCAGGCCAAGCGTGTCGTCGTGGAGAGCTTTGGTGTTGTTTGTAAAGAAGAAAGATGGAAGTATGAGAATGTGTGTTGACTACAGACAGTTGAATAAGGTCACCATCAAGAACAAGTATCCTTTGCCAAGGATTGATGACCTTAAGGATCAAGTTAGGGGAGCTTCGGTATTTTCTAAGATAGATCTAAGATCGGGTTATCATCAGATCAGGATAATGGAGGAGGATATACCCAAGACAACATTTCGATCTCGATACGGACATTATGAGTACGTAGTAATGCCGTTCGAATTGACTAATGCACCTGCTAATTTTATGGATTACATGAACCGGATCTTTACACCATATCTGGACTCGTTTGTTGTGGTGTTTATAGATGATATCTTGGTCTATTCTAAGACTCCGGAGGAGCATAAAGAACATCTCAGGATCGTGTTAGGATTCTGAAGGAGAAACAATTGTATGCCTAACTCTCCAAGTGTGAGTTTTGGTTGAGTAAAGTTAAGTTTTTGGGACATGTACTCTCTAAGTAAGGAATCACGGTAGATCTAGTAAAAGTGGATTCAGTGTTGCAGTGCTAGCAGCCTAAGTCAGTAACAGAAGTGAGAAGTTTCTTAGGGCTGGCTGGATATTATCGTCGATTCATTGAAGGATTTTCTAAGATCGCGTTGCCTCTCACGAAGTTGACTAGGAAGGATCAACAATTTTTTTGGGGGGTGACAAATGCGAAATGAGTTTCCAGGAATTGAAGGAAAGATTGACATCGTCTCCTGTGTTAATCTTTCCTGATCCCTGTAAAAGTTTTGAAGTGTATTGTGATGCATCCAAGCAAGGACTTGGAAGTGTGTTGATGCAAAAAGGACAAGTAGTTGCATAGACATCACGTCAGTTGAAGACGCATGAGGTGAATTACCCAACGCACGATTTGGAATTGGCTGCAATCGTGTTTGCTTTAAAGTTATGGAGACATCATCTCTATGGCACTACGTTTCGAGTGCTTAGTGACCATAAGAGTTTGAAATATTTATTCGACCAGAAGGAGTTGAACGTGAGACAAAGAAGGTGGATGGATTTTTTGAAGGATTATGATTTTAAGCTTCAATACCACTCGGGAAAGGCGAATGTGGTGGCGGATGCGTTGAGCAGAAAGGTAATCCGCATTACCGCTATGATGATCAAGGAAGCTGCTCTGATCGAGGAATTCAGGGATTTGAGTTTAGTTATGCAAGTGGAGACCACACACATTAAGATGGGAATGTTGCAAATTACAAATGAATTCTTGGGGCGAATTCGTGAATTGCAACATCAAGACGAGGAGTTGGTTGAAAGGAGGAAACTAGTTTCCGAAGGGAAGGAACTTGATTTTCATGTTGGATCGGATGAAATTCTTCGTTTTAGAACGAGAATTTGCATTCCAAAGGACACTGAAGTTAGGAGATTAATTCTTGATAAAGCGCACAAAAGTCGGATGAGCATGCATCCTGGATCAACCAAAATGTATCAGGACTTGAAAAAGTTGTTTTTGTGGTCTGGTTTAAAAAGGGATGTAGCGGAGTATGTGGCTTCATGTTTAGTTTGTCAAAAGGCTAAGGCTGAGCATCAGAAGCCTGGAGGGAAATTACAACCTTTGGATATCCCTCAATGGAAATGGGATAGTATCTCAATGGATTTTGTGTCAGGTTTGCCAAGGACAGTTGCAAATCATGATGCAATCTGGGTGATTGTGGATCGTTTGACTAAGTCGGCGAATTTTATTAAGATAAATATGCGTTATTCTTGGGAAAAGCTCACCCAGCTCTATATTAAGGAGATAGTTCGTTTGCATTGCGTACCTTCAAGTATTGTCTCGGATCGTGTTCCCAGGTTTACTTCAAGGTTTTGGTACACTTTACATCAGGCTCTGGGTACAAAGCTAAGGATGAGTTCTGCATACCATCCTCAGACTGATGGTCAAACGGAAAGAACTATACAATCTTTGGAGGATATTTTAAGGGCTCGTGTACTTGAAGAACAAGGGAGTTAGGATCAAGTGCTACCTCTTGCAGAGTTCACTTACAACAATAGTCATCATGTGAGTATCGGGATGGAACCATTTGAAGCTCTGTATGGGAGGAAGTGCCAAACCCCACTATGTTGGTTTCAAGTGGGGGAGAATGTGATTCTTTGTTTTGAGATTGTACAACAGACAACTGAAAAGATTAAGATGATTCAGGAGAAGATGAGGATGGCTCAATGTCGGCAGAAAAGTTATGCGGACCAAAGGAGAAGGCCATTAGAGTTTTCGGAAGGCGATCATGTGTTTCTTCGGATAGTTCCGACAAAGGAGTTAGTCGAGCCTTGAAAACCCGAAAGCTTTCACCCAAATTTATTGGCCCTTACCAAATCCTTAAGCGAATTGGTTCTGTCGCTTACCAAATAGCCTTACCTCCATCTTTGGCCAATTTGCACAATGTCTTTCATGTTTCTCAACTTAAGAAGTATGTGCATGACCCAACCGCTATTTTCCAAATTCGTCCTGATAACCTAACTTTAAGAGAAAACCTTACCTTTGAGGCTAGGCCAGTTTGAATTGATGATCGAAGAGTCAAATAGCTCAGAGGAAAGGAAATTAGCGATAGGGCTCAGCCACTTTTGATGCAACCACGCTTGATGTGATACCATATTACCTTTTTGGATCACTTAGTGAAAATGTTGTATAAAATCTTTTAAGTCTTTTACTTTTGATATGTAAAATAATAGAACAAAGCTTTATTTTGTAGTTGTGAGATAGTGCCACCACTATGATATAGTATATACCATTCTTTTGGGTATGGCACTATAGTGGCAAAAAGTCTTTTGATGTGTAACCAAACTTGATATGTGTATATATATATATATATATATATATATATATATATCCTTGGATCTGACAGGTACTTGAATTAAAAATTTTGGGATAGTTAGAAAAACAAAGTAAACTCTGTCAAATTTTTTTTTAAATATTTTCATTAATTATAGTGCTAACTAATATAAAAAGCTACACTTAACATGATAATAAGAAAATTAAGAACTAGTGTTACATATAGATTGTTCTGAACTTCGGCATGTCCAATAGTTATCAATGTAGTTGTATCCTGAATATAGCAAATTGATTTGTCAAATATCAACTTACAATTGAGGGAATTTGTAAGTGTATGAATGGAAATCAAATTGAATTTGAACTGAGGAATGCATAGCACATCCTGTAGTGCTAAAATATCAGAAAACTTCATTGTTCCGGAAACTCTAGCAAGTACAGTGTTACCATTTGGAGATCTAATGGTAATAGGCTTGATAGGATGATGACTTAAAAATAAGGAAATGTCATGAGAGACATGATTTGTTGCACCACTATCAAGGATCCATTCATGACAAAATGATTGCTGATCTGCTGCATTACCTGAAACCTGAGACAATTGATGGTGTTTGTGAGGCTCACCAGTATTCTAATCTTTACTGAATTGTTTCACACTATGTCATTGAGAACAAGGGCCAGTCTTTTGCAGTAATGCAGTTAACTGAGCATATTGTTCAAGACTGAATGTCAAGGCTTCAGGTGATGCGATATGTGGAGTATTCTTAGGCAAAGTGTCAGGAGCAGAATCAGAGATATCATCAATATCATCATTCTCATTCACAACACTGTTGACACTTGCATTCTTAGATTTGAAATAGTGAGGAGGGAAACCATGCTTGAAGTAACAAGTTTCTTCAGTTTGCCTTCCCTCCCACAATATGTGCACAATTTGGTGTTGGAATTATAATTCCTATTGTTTCTGTGTAGTGTCTCTAATATGGAAATGTCCTTGATCTTTTATGATCCTTAGACCTGTGCGTAATGGCCCTTGGAATCAGTGAAGAATCAAGAAGTTAATGTAGGACATGTATGGAAATATCAGAATATCTAGTAGGGATACCCAGGGTCTCCCTTATCAACAAAGTGTGTGCATAGTGTCAACTTAGGGATGAGAGAACATACCTGACCCCTTAGCAGTATTATGCCTTTTATAGGGGTGTAGGGATATGGGCCTGAATGGAGGCTCTTTAGGGTTTCCATGCTGACGTCGGGTTCTGTGGAAATATCTGCAAAATATCTGATATTCTTCTAGAATCTGGACAACTCAACATGTACCTTTCTCATGTCTAGACCATTAAAGGATATGCGGGATGGGCGACACGTGGCTTGTACGGTAAGCCGAGGCTGGGGCGGCCCATCCATCCCTTGGTGGTCGTCTGAGGGTCCTTGCGGAGGACTGTTTGGTCTTTACACGGTCGGTTGACCGTCTTCATAGACACTTACTTGTTATGGTCAGGTAACGATCGGTATGGAGTGTAAGGCGAATGGGAGTCAGCCTATGGTCTTTGAACATCATCTATTGGTCGGCCTTACAGGTTTTCCATTCGGTTAACCCTACAAGCCCCTCAAGCTCGCATAGGCTTGGAAAGCCTGTGCCGAGCTTCTGAGGGTTGATGTTGTGGTCTCTGCGTGTTAAGGGTGATTTTACTCTCGTCTCTTGGTTTTTCGCTTGTGCGGATGTGAGTCACGCTCACATATGCTGGTATTGGGAAGATAACTGTGATGATGGGTTGCCTTTTTTGAATTTCGGAATTATGCTGGTTGTCCCCACATATTTTTCCACGTGTTTGTTCCTTATGATCTGGGCCTTTTCTTTGGGCCCTGATGGAAGGGAACTGAAGGGTTAAGGCATTTTAAGCCTAACCTTTCTTTATTTCTCTCTTTTTATATTCCTTCTTCAAGCTTTTTTCAAAAAGAAAGGGTTCCTCTGTGCTTTGTCTCCTTCATTTCTTGTGTACGTTTGGTTTCTCTGGTTGTTCTTCAATTTCAGCTTTGCCAAGATCTTACAGGTTTTGTAGATTTTTCTTGCGCATATCCTTACTTTTCTTGGGTTTTTCGAATCTTTAACCTTCATCTTTCTTTTGCTCTTCTGAACACGCATAGTAGTGGGGTCTCTTTTACAATACTAAGTTCATAGTTTTGTTTCTGGAAATTAGGATGAGTAAGTTTCCTGTTGACCTAGGTGGCGTTTCATTAGAGAGTTTATCTTCTTCTAGTGATAGTGATAGTTTGACGAAGATCTTTCCTCCTCCTCCTTCTCATCTTGTGGACCATAGGGATTGTAGTGATGTGGACGCTTCAAAACCTCTGGCAGAATACACTCCACGATCGTTTTTTGAAGAGAGGCAGGGGATAATGGCCTATCGTATTGCCGAGGCATGGGCCTGGTTAAGTGTGCCGAGGTCGGCCGCAGGGGGCAAGGGTGGAGCCTTTAAGACTAGGGTGAGGAGAAGCACTCGTTTGTCCTTAGGAGCTGGGCAGTGGGTTAGGATGAAGGTTAAAAATAGGGCTGTCAAGAACCCTGCCAGTTTTTATTCCAACTTTAACTGACTTCCATCCGTTCTCTTCAGGTATGGGAAAACGGAAGGCTATCACCAATCCTGGCAGGCTTCTTTTGCCTTCTTATGCGGCCGAATGTAGCTAGGTTGACCAAGAAATGGTGGGTACCTTGTTGATATTGGTTGGGCCGGCTGTGCTTAGCCATATTCGTGCAGTTCTCCATCCTTACCCCGCGGACACGACCAGGAGAGCTTATAAGGTGACTCCTGTTGATCCTGACGACCGGGTCTGTAACGCGCTCATTTTCCATAAGGTTTTGCTCGATTAATTTGGACTTGTAAGGTTTTCCAAAAATTAGGGTGGAAAAATTTTTCTTTTTAAAACACTTGATTGGAAAGTAAAATTAGAGAGTTGAAATCCGGAAAGTTAAAAGAAGTTGAAAGGCAGTCGAGGGGTTTTCGCAATAAATATTATTTTCATAAATGAAACCTTTAGTCCCTCGATTGCGAGTGCTTTTAAAATAAAACTGATCAATACCGGATTTCAAAAATTATTAGAAGCAAGCGGAATATTGAAATGCGTAAAGTGAACCATAGTTGTAGATAATAGGTCATAAAAGGTCTGATACAAAATAGTTACAAGTCCATTGGAAATAAAACACTCTGAAAATACCTCACCAAAAGCAAAATTTACAAAAGGTAAAACTCAAAAAGAAAGGGTATCATCAGAGCTGGTCACTGGTCCACTGCAGCTATTCCATATTCAAAGATCACCGGTTTCATCCCACGAAACCTACGAGGACGAAAGCGAACTACGGGATTAGGATGGTAGAGAGTGAACTCTACTTCACCCTCAAAACAGCCCGGTGATCCCGATACTCCCACCATCTGCTCTTCTTCCCTCGTTACCGAGAACAAACACATGAAGCCTTTGGGTTCGGGGTTCGAGGGTTGAAGGTCTTTGTATAAGGCTATCCTCCTATCACAATCGATGATCACTCGGTTCCTCATCATCCAGTCCATACCCAGAATGACATCTAACTGTGACAAAGGTAAATAGACTAGGTCTACACTCGAGACGCGGCCTAGTACCTCAACCAAACAGTTTAGACAGACTTTGGAAGTAAGGACAGGGGAATTAGTTGGGGTTTCTATTCTAAAGCAGTATGGTGAATCGGATAGGGGAAAGTTCAAACGATTCACACATTCATACGAAACGAAAGAATGAGTAGCTCCAGAATCAAACAAAACTTTACAAGGTTGACTATTAAGAAGAAGGGTACCTTGCACGAGATCAGGGGCTTGATTGGCTTCAGCACCTCTGAGAGTAAACACCTTCCCTCTAGCCATAGGTCTATTCACCGATCCCTTCGAGTCACCCTTCTCGGGTTCTCTGCAGTCTCTTGACCAATGACCCGGCTTACCACACTTGTAGCAACCAGAAAACGGCTTCCGACAAACCTCTCCGAAGTGATGACGTTTGCACTTATCACACAACGGAGCACTTCCCTGATAACTTGCTACTTGTCCCGACGCCTTGCCTTTACCCTTGACCTTGAAGTGCGGCCTTTGGCCTCTAAAGTTTGACTCCTTGCGCCTCTGCGACCCGAAACTCTGCTGATTCCTCTTACTTCGCAGGTATAGCTCCTCAGCCCTCTTATCATCTTCATAAACTCGGCACATGTCGACCAGAGTTGAGAAGTTCTGAATCTTTTGATAGCTGAAAGCTGCCTTTAGATCCGGTCTTAGCCCATTCTCAAACTTGATGCACTTGCTTCGTTCGTCAGGGTGTTGCTGAAAGTAAGGAGAATACTTAAGCAATTCCTCGAACTTAGCCGTGTATTCACCCACACTCATGTCACCTTGCTGTAGTTGCAGAAACTCTACCTCCTTCTTTCGCCTCAGATCCTCGGGAAAGTACTTATCCAGAAACTTTTCCGTGAACACTTGCCATGTGACTTCCCGACCTTCATGAGTCAAGAGCTGAACAGCGTGCTTCCACCAGTTTTCAGCCTCCCCAAACAACATGTATGTGGCGTAGGTCACCCGCTGAGCGTCCGTACATCCTAAGGTTTGGAAGATTTTGTCCAGTTCGCTTATCCACTTGTTAGCCTCATCGGTTTGAAACCTCCCTCAAACCTAGGAGGGTTACAGTTTCGGAACTCGGACAGACTACGGAACTCGACTTGTCCCGCTTGGTCTGGGGGTGGTTGGTTAGCTTGTTGTTGCATGTTCTCGATCACCGTAGTGATCCTATCTAAAACGTCAGCTAAGTTACGTTGATTCCTAGCTGCCATTGTGAACCTGCACTAAAGGCTAAGTATCACAATAGACCTAAGGGAACTGAAGTCCTACGACTATCCTAATCCTACAACTATCTTAATCTAGATAGAACCAACTATGGACCAGGTGCAGGACCTTCAGCTCTGATACCACAAAAGGTGTAACGCGCTCATTTTCCATAAGGTTTTGCTCGATTAATTTGGACTTGTAAGGTTTTCCAAAAATTAGGGTGGAAAAATTTTTCTTTTTAAAACACTTGATTGGAAAGTAAAATCAGAGAGTTGAAATCCGGAAAGTTAAAAGAAGTTGAAAGGCAGTCAAGGGGTTTCGCAATAAATATTATTTTCATAAATGAAACCTTTAGTCCCTCGATTGCGAGTGCTTTTAAAATAAAACTGATCAATACCGGATTTCAAAAATTATTAAAAGCAAGCGGAATATTGAAATGCGTAAAGTGAACCATAGTTGTAGATAATAGGTCATAAAAGGTCTGATACAAAATAGTTACAAGTCCATTGGAAATAAAACACTCTGACAATACCTCACCAAAAGCAAAATTTACAAAAGGTAAAACTCAAAAAGAAAGGGTATCATCAGAGCTGGTCACTGGTCCACTGCAGCTATTCCATAGTCAGAGATCACCAGTTTCGTCCCACGAAACCTACGAGGACGAAAGCGAACTACGGGATTAGGATGGTAGAGAGTGATCTCTACTTCACCCTCAAAACAGCCCGGTGATCCCGATACTCCCAAACACCATCAAGGAGCGGGCGGATCTCGATACAAGGCAAGCATCTGGCCATTACCTAAAAGGGCAGGAGAGTAAGCCTAACACAGTCGCATTATCGAATAAGCCTAAGCCCTAACATTCACAACCAGATAACAGCAGCAATCACCAGTGCAATAATGCATATACATATGAGCAAACACCAGTTTAATTATTATCTTCGAGATAAGTGGCATGATGCATGTACATGTTCTCTAACTCTGAGGCCTCTGTGTCCACCGGGTCCAGATCTGAGGAACGGTGCGTCCCAGACGCGGCACGGCTTACGTCACGTCTGCCAGCGTAAACGGCACGACTTACAGTGTTTCCACGAGCGTAAAAGACACGACTTACAGTGTTTCCACCAGCGTAAACGGCACGACTTACAGTGTTTTCACCAGCGTAAATGGCACGACTTACAGTGTTTCCACCAGCGTAAACGGCACGACTTACAGTATTTCTACCAGCGTAAAAGGCACGACTTACAGTATTTCTACCAGCGTAAAAGGCACGACTTACAGTATTTCTACCAGCGTAAAAGGCACGACTTACAGTATTTCTACCAGCGTAAAAGGCATGACTTACAGTGCGTCCACCAGCGTAAACGGCACGACTTACAATGTTTCCACCAGCGTAAACGGCATGACTTACGGTGAACCTTGTGCAGGCTTTCATAAAATATCAAGTTCAGTTACAAAAACAGTGCACAGGTTCACCGGCGTAGGAAAGGCACGCCTTACGGTGTTTCCACCTGCGTAGGTGTTCCTCAGATTGGGACCGGTCTGATAACCTAGCTCATGTCATGTAAGTTCTCGATGCAACTCTTGCAATCCTAGGTTATCATGCATATGTTCAAGTTCCAGGTTTATTATTAGTCTAACTATGTCATAATTAATTGACATCAGTCCAGCAGGGATACATATGCAGCCGTAGACTTCCAACATGTATCCATAAGTATCTAAGCATACAGATTACATAGCAGAGTCGTACTAGCTCTAGATTACGTCTATGTCTGAGTGTTCGGTCAAGGTCCCATCTTTTCTTGACCTAAGTCACCTCAAGTGACTAAAACTTGGAATAAGCAAGTCTTAACTACTTAAGACTTCAGTTAAGTGAGTCCTAATCACTTAAGACTAGGTTTAACTGACTTCAGTTGACTAATCGTGGACTAAGTCCACTAATCTTGGACTAAACCTCACTAATAAGGAGTTTAGTCTCACTAATCATGAACTAGATCTCACTAATCATGAATTAGGTCTCACTAATCATGGATTAAGTCTAGCTTAATTGACTAATGTTGGATTAAATCCGGCTAATCATGGATTAGGTCTAACTAATCATGGATTAGTTGACTAATCAGGAAATTGAGTTTACTAATCCAGGGTTAAGTCCAACTAATCTTGGATTAGTTGACTAATCATGGATTAAGGTTACTAATCTAGGATTAAGTCTAACTAATCTTGGATTAGTTGACTAATCAGGGATTAAGGTTACTAATCAAGGATTAAGTCTAACTAATCTTGGATTAGTTGACTAATCAAGAAATTAAGTGAAACTTTATTAAGTCTAAGTGCTACTTAGTGGTCTAGGATTAAGTTTAATTAACACTTAGTTAGATAAACCATTCTTAGTTATTGGGTTAACTCCCTAACCAAGGCTTTGAAACCTAAAACCGAATTGATCAACACCCTAATTACCTTATCTAATTGTGAATTAAGGCCTAATTGGCTCAATTCCTTTAGTTAACGCTTAAGCCTAGTTCATTCAAGGCTCTAAACATTCCCTTAACAACATAATCCATGGAATTAATCGCCAACACAAAGCATAATCACAAAATTCAGCATAGAACATTTCATTAACAACATAACACAAGTAATATAATCATCAACACAAAACATAATCATAAAATTCAGCATTGCACATTCAACAATAACAAGTCATCATTCATCCAAATTCGGCCTCCAAGCCCAAAAATCAAAGTCTAACTAGTGCCCTTGAGTCTCATGGTGACTCACCCTAAATTTCTAAGCTTAAAACTTATTCTAGAAATTGTGTAAGCTTCTCTCTTACCTCTTGAAGAAAAACTAAGAATACTTAGAACCTTTGGCCCTCTTTCTCACCAAAACCGTGAGCAACACTCCCTCCTTGGACACTTGAAATTTGACTTCTAAGCTTCTAAACTTCTAAGACTCCACTTGATCTTCCAAGCTAAAGATCCTAATGCCTTGAACAAGGTTTGGCCGTGAGGTCTATTTGGGTTTTGAGTGAACTTCCTTCAACACAATCTTCAATCAAGTGGCATATTCATGATCTAGGGTATGAATATGCCAAGGTTTCTTGTGTTTGGTAAGTGTTTAGGTTGATTAAGGGTGTTGGTGGGGTGAGGCCGTGAGCTCCTCAAGAGAAAGGAAGGGTTGAATTAGCACTCCTAAGCTTCAATCACTCATGCATGTTGGATATTCATGATCTAGGCCTTGGACATGTGAAGATTTCTTGGTTTTAATGGAAGTAAGAGTTTGGATGGTGGTCTTTTGGGAGGTGGCCATGAGCTTCTAAGAGAAAGGAAGAAGGTGATGGTGATGGTGCTAAGGAGAAAAGAAAGCCAAAAAATGAGGCTCATCAACACATGGTTACTTTTATAAAGAATTAAGGTCAAATGGGAGTTGTTAAGGTGGCTAAGTGGTGAGTTTTGGTGTGGACACCTCAACTCTTCATGCAAGGAAATAAAACATGGTGTTGACACCTATTACTTTGACCACATGCATGAAATGGGAGGTTGACACCTCACTTTCTTCATGAAACTCACAATTCACCTCATGGTTACCCACACACACACATGCCACGACCTACACATGCACATACAAGGCCCATCACACAATCTTGGCCCAACATCACTCACAAGGCCCATTTGGTTGCTTATGCTTAATCTAGTCCACTTAGCCCTTAAGCCATACATTAACCAAACTAATCTAACTCTTAACTAAGCTATTAGACATCTAAACTAAATCAACTTAAACCACACAAGTCTAAACCTAATAAATTGGGTTTAATCTAACCCTAATCACGATTTTCTATCTAAACAAGATTAATTTCTAACACATCAAGCTAAAGCAAAACATTTAAATCACAAAGCACGAATTATTTGGGAACTAAAATTCAGGGATGTTACAGGGTCTGTCACTCGGATCCCTCTGTTAGTCGAGAATTCTTTATGTACGAAGAGCTTGTGATTAGATTGGGGGTTCGCATGCCTTTTACAGACTTTGAGGTGGGCTTGCTTCGTCACTTCGACATAGCCCCAGCTCAACTACATCCTAGCGGTTGGGCCTTTGCCCGAGCTTTCCATATTTTTTGTGTCACCATGTCCTTGTCTTACACTGTTAACGCCTTCAGTTGGCTTTACTCACCCCAAGTTATGGTTCCGGAGAGAGAGAGTAATAAGCGGGTATAGGTTTCCTTTCGAGTGAGGGGCGGCCATGCTATCTTTACCATAGCTGGTGAAGCGTAGAGGTCATTCCAACCTCTATTTTTCAAGTATCGGTTTGCTGGCGTAGGCCAATGTTGGTTTATGGATGCGGACCGGCCAAGGTTTCCCTTATCTTGGTCGAAAAAGTTTTACAACCTTTGGCCCCAAGCCTTTGAGCCTGTTTGGCAAAGATGAGCGAAGAGGAGCAGTTTACCTGCCATTTCGTGCATGACTATGTACAAGAAATTGGCCAAGTTAACGCAACTAGGATTGTAACTCATCCTCCTGAGTTGGTCCCTACTCGGCTTGGTAATTCCCCCTCCCCTTTCTTAACTAACTTGTCTCTTCATTTATGGCTTCAATGGAGATGGCTAAAGAAAATAAATCAACGAGAGGAAGTGGCTCAGCTAAAGCACCTGTCAAGACCTCGGTTCCTGCTGCCAATCTCTGGTCCGCGTTCTCTAATCCGTCGGTCGTGGAGCCTAGTAAACCGACATCTGTCAAGGAGCATAGATCTGCTAAGGCGCCCGTTGGAACCTTGGCCCCTGTTGCAGGATTGAAACCTGCCTCTTCTGGGTCGATGGTTGTGGACCCTAGTGTTGTACCGGCAACTTTCCCTACAAAGGCTTTTCGGAGATCACCCGACGAGGAAGAGTCAAGTCCTGACCAACCTCTGGCGAAGCGGGCCAGGGTCGGAAAAGGCAAGGGCAAAGCCGCAGATTGGCTCGCGCCTCCCTCTGCAGAGGGTCATTCCGATGCTGGGACGAAAGTTTGTGGTCTGCCGACGATCGAGTTTAGTGTGTGGAAATTCACCCCAATTCCGGGCGAGCTTCGAAGCTGTTTAAAAACTGAGGCCGATGACCGGCGATGGTGCAACCAAAGCGGCATCGCGAGGTACGAGGAGGCTAATATGATGGGTAAATACCTCCTTCGAGCGGCCAGCCTTATGTACAATGTTGTCGATCATGCCGATGATATCACCTAAGCCGTGTCCGCTGTTGAGAGGGAGAAGAGGCAAACGGCTGTCCTTCGGGAGGAAGGTTATAAGGTCGAGATTCGGCGGCTTACAGAAGACCAGGTGAAACAGGCTGACGCTCTTTCCAAGTTACAAGAGAGTGAGCGTCTTGCTCGGAAAGAGGTGAAAAAGTTCAAGGCCGATCATGCAAAGGTTGAAAAGACTTCAAGCGAATCCCTTTAGAGACTTGCGGAGGAAAATGCCCACCCTCGAGGTCAGCTGGCCAAGTCTCAAGAGTAGTTTGAGAAGATGAGGCTCAAGGCCCTGAAGCACAAAATCACTTCCGAGCGTAACCTCTTGTATTGGAGGCAGTCGCACGAGGAACAATTTCTAAATACCATTCACCAACTCCAGCTGCTCAATCCTGATTTGAAAGTTATGGGGTCGGATCCTTATTTTGAGGTGAAGGATGGGAAGTTGATAAATCATCGTGATGAGTCTGAAGTAGGCCTGTCTGCTTCTAATCTTCCTGATCCCCTACAACTGTCAATAGACAACGCTGACCGAGAGGAGCAGTTCTTCCCTTTTTTAAGCCCGTTTATGGGTCTTTTCTGGATGTAAGCCTTTCGTAAGGATTTTACGATTAATATAAATTCTTTTGTTTATTTTGTTCCATGGATGAATTGTTATTATGTTTTAGAACTCGGAACTTTGACCTTTGGTCAAAGCTGGGTCCTCGGTCCGCGAGTTTTGCTTTTACTCCTTTTTAACGACTACTTTAGCAATCGGGCATCCTGATTGTACTTGTAATGTTATAAACTCTGCTAGGAGCTGTGTATAATCTTTCGCGTTAAGCTCGGTGGCGAGTCAAGAATAAGGAACAATACGTTAAATAACAGATGAATTCAGGGTAAATAGATTTTGTTACTTAATTAGATAAGTACAAAACTAGCTTGGTAACCTCGAGCTTTTCTTGGAACAGAGGACGGTGCTCATAAAGGCACACTTTTGGAAAACAGATAATAAAAGTGGGGATAGGGGAGGGGGAACACTTTAACTCCTGTTTCTTGAAGGTTGTTGGCTGAGGACTCGTGTGGGGCTCATCGAGGTCCTTTCCAGCTTCCTTCCGTTTGTAACACCCCGATTTGGCAACTTGAGAACCATTGTTACTTAAATTAAATATAGTGAAAATTTGGGCCAATTTTTTTTTTTTAAAACAAGTGTTACACAAGATGAGAACATTAAGATTTTCAAAACATAGTTACATTTAAAAATTCATGTTCTCACATTGCATAAACCTTTCAAGTTCCAAACCGAGATGTCACAAGACACCGCACCTTGAAACTTGTTTTTTTCAAAACATCATTTAAATCATAGCCCATTCAGCTTAATTCCAAGACATCGATAATGAAAATGAATTTAGTTGGGGTTACAGCATGATAGAGCAGGATACTAAGAACTTGCAATGGATTACAAAACTCTGAAAGGGAATTACCTAACTTCTAGTCATCTACACTAACGCTTGCCATAGAACTCTGAATCTTGGTAGATCAAATCCTCGGGTCGCAAGCAGGGTCATCCTCATTAGTCTCCTCAAGAGTCTCCTTCATGGCGTCGCGTCGTGCTTTCTTCTCCTCCTCCTCACGAGCTAGCAGTTTCTCCATGATTTCTTTTCTACTCTGTTTCATCTCGAGGTAGACTATGACACGGCCAGTCATAGTTATATTGTCACCCTTCAGTGGAGATGCCCTTATCTCCCTAATGAGCTGGAACCTTGCTATGTTTTCCATCTGAAGACCATATAGATTTTTTTTCCCAATACGAAGCAGAAGTACGAGAGAGTGAGCTACCCAAAACATGTAATGTCGACTATGTGGATTTACGATAGGCAAATATTAAGATAAAACAGTAAACAACAAAAAGATCAAATCACAAACATAATCATCATCATCAAATAAACACCATATCATTCTTACTTCTCAAATGTCACTCAATTCTTTACGCCATTACTGTACTTCCTTTTTAAATCTTTAAGTTCATTAAGTCTTATCATCTCAGTTCACTCAATGACTTGGGAAACCATCATTGAGGAAAAACGGCTTACACGTCTACATCTCCTCGGTCATCCATCCAAACCTAGTCGAAAGCAAACAGGAGTACAGGACCTTTACCGTGCGGGCACGACAGCTGTCTCACAATCAATTGGTCCCTGACCAGGAGGACTACAGCCTCAAATCATATAATATCATATCAATTCAATTCATATAATCAACGCACACTGTCTCAACTCACAGTGGGAAACAAGATGCCCCACTCCAGTCCCTCTCACTGTTCTAGATTTGCAATCTAGGGGGCGACAGTACAATTCTAGTCTCGAGTGCAGAACTTACCACGACATTGGACTCAGTCCCTACCACGTTCGTATACCACATGTGAAGTCCGTTCTGCCTAGAAAGGTACTCTAGACTTCTTGACGTTTCACCGTCATCGTCCTCCCCTAATGCAATCTCCTCCTAAGTATCCGCAGATACTTATGGTTCCTTCCTCTCCACTACTTCGACACACACTCATACCTCATCGCGTTATTCATGTCTTTTAATAGTCTTTTAAAGTCTTAAAGCTTTAAGGTTTCTTTTAACGGCTTAATCCTAACAGTCGGCTCATCCTTAGTGCATCCCTTCAACGAGTCCCGACCACTAATCGCTCAGACTGTTCCCCAATTCATCACATAACATTCATTTCACAATCTTTCTCATCTCATCTCATCCACTTTCTCAAAACTCATTTCCTCTTTTTCCCAAAATTACTTTTTCGGAAATATAATTTCACAAAATATTCACTTCACAAAACTTTTTCAAAAATATCATTTCGTAAATTTTCTCAAAAATATCATTTCACAAAACTTTCTCAAAAATAATGTTTCCAAAAAACTTTCACAATCCATTTTCACAAACGTTCACAAAAATATCGTTTTCACAAACTTTTCTCAAAAGGGTCATTTCATAAAACTTTCTCAAAAATATTATTACAAAAAGACTTTCTCAAAAATATCATTACAAAAAGACTTTCTTAAAAATACCATTTCAAAAAGGCTTTCTCAAAAATATTGTTTCAAAAATAATTTCTCAAAATGTCATTTCAAAAACTTTATCAAAAGATTGTTTCCAAAAACTTTTCTCAAAAATATTTCTTTTCACAAAACTCTTTCCGAAAGACTGGTTCACAAAAAAAATTTCCAAAAATACATCTTTTAACAAAAATATTTTCAAAAATCACATTTTTGATGAGCGCTAATGGAGGAGCAAGCTCAACTCAACACTAGTCTCATTTAAAACAAAACAGAGGAACCAAGCTACACTCAAATCACATCTCACTTCCAGAACAACGTTCTCTTTCCCAATCTCAACTTTTTATCTCTTTTCTGATCAAACTCTCATTATTCCTTACTTTCACAAGTTCATTCCTATCACATAATTACAGCGTATTAACATCATAATTACTTAACCCATTTAATAGATCATTTGCAAGGTAGAATAAATAAATAGCTCAAACATAATCAACCAGAAAACATAACATTATACTTGACAAACCAATCTCAGTCGTTCGGGTGGATAGCCAAAGCAATCAAACAAGTGCTATCACATACACCACTACGCTAAATGAGATTGGAGTCCAACCTTTGAGATGATTGGACATCTTAATAAGTTACCTAAATACCACGGCGTCTTAAGGGAAACCCCTCTCTCACCTCAAATGACGTAGGCCTCCGCAAGCTTTCCAAGATTTTTCGATCGCTAGATCCGCTTCGTTTCCATTGCGTCTGTCGTTCGAACTATAGCATTTTTCCCCGTGCGTTAGAAACGTTTTTAACAAATTCTTCAATTTATTTTGAACACACTTTGAAATCATTCCTTTTTTTTTTTGAAAACACATTGTTCATATTCAAAAAGTTTTCAAATCCAAATCAAAGATGAAAAAGAAAACTTTGAAAATGATTTTCTTATCAAAACAGAATTCATTTTTCTGGATATAAACTTTCTTTAAAATGTTCACGTTATAAAAATCATTATTCTTAGTCATTAAACAAAAATTCAGAACTTAAGAAAATAAAATTCCAAAATCATATCAAATCAATTTAAGTTTCTTAAATCATATTTTCCAATAAAGCATTTTTCAATTCTTTGGAAATCCGAATATAGACTTTCAAAATACATTCAAACAACACATTACTTTTCAAAACATTCACAACTTCACACAATACTAGTCACATTAAAAATCATCAAACATCATTTATTAAATCAATTTATTTATTTTTTATTCTTTAAAAACCGGAAGGGGTTAAAACAAACAACACATCAATTCTATCACACACATAGCATCATGCATACAACACATAGTCATTCATAAAGGTCATTTCATGGAGATAATTTTCCTAACTACACTAGCATGTGTTGGCCGAATCATATAGGTGTAATTTTACAAAGATTAATGCACACATAAAGCACAAAACAATTGGAATTATTTTCTTTCTTTTCTAGAAACTGAGAACATTAAAAAGAAAAGGAAAATTTAACAATCTTAATTTATTTTCTTAACTTAAATCAAACAACTAGTTAAGTTACAAATTACTCCAAAGTTTCATTTTTATTTTTCTTAATGATTCATGCATGTACATTCTAAGCCCTTAGATTAAATTAATCTCATCATATATACAACTTAAATAATGGTCAAATATAACTTCCTATTCTTTTTCCTCATGGCCGAATACTAACATGCAAAAAGGTAAGGTTTTGGTTCAATTTTCGACATACAAAAGTCATAAAATCAAATTATGATATTTAAGATTTCAAAGCAAACTTTTCAAAACATCACACCACAACATTCATTCACATCACATCCACAAATAACTCAAGTTCGTCACCTAGTTTCAAATGAAAATCAAGATTACATTTTAAACTCCTAGAAATAACATGCATGCACTTAGAATCATTAGATCTAGTCCTATTATACACATGCATCAACTTTTCACATCATAAAAAGCATGAGATTCAATTTTATTAAATATGGCCGAATGGCCTCTCACAAAATATAGCATACATAAAATCAAATACTTAAGCTAAATCATGCTCAAAATTCAAAAATCATTTTAAAACTTGTCTCTTAAATTTTCTCTTATGCTCAAAATTTAAAAATCATTTTAAAACTTGTCTCTTAAATTTTCTCTTCCAAAACCGTGACATGCACTTAAATAAAAACATGATTTTCTACTTAAAATTAACATGCATGATTTAAGATTTTTAGCTTTTGACTTATTAAACATGGATCATAAAATATATATACATAAATCAACAAGTCATCATCAAATCAACATGCATTAGAAAAGATCAAGACTTTTTAAAGATCAAAACCAAAAATTCAAGCTTCATCAAAATCAACTCAAGATCCAAACATTCCAACAACTTAAATCATCCTTTATAAACATACCACTAACATGCAAGAACTTGAATCAAGTTAAAAGCATTGTGACCTAGTTTTCTAGGTGTGACCGAATCATAAAGGTCCATAATTTAGGGTTCTACAAGTTCATTTGGTTCTTGAAAACTCAAGATCTAGACTTATAAATTACATGCAATCATAGATCAATCACAAAAATAAACATGCAAAAAGATTCATTTTAGTCTTTACAAAAATCTTAAATAAAACTTTAGATCTTTAAGTTTGAGTTAGAAAAATATTAAGATCTAACAAGAAAATATCAACCGAACCACAAACATAGAGTTACACATATTACAAATTATTTCTAGTCCTTAAAAGTCCAAGATCAAGAAAATAAGAACACATAAATTCATCTTACAAACCATAAAAATAAACATGCAAGAAAAAGAAAGGGATCTACAAACTAAAAGAGAAAACTAAACTATTACATTCTTCTTTAGGTTCTTCGAATCACCCACCAAAAAAAGGGTTAATCTTCTAACTCCTAGCACTTAGATCTTCAAAGGAAAGGCTCCTAAATCAAGCTCCTAAGTTTCTCCTTCTTCCTCCCCTTCCACGGCCTCCTCTTCTCTTTCTCTTTCTCTCTTTCTTTTCTTTTTCTCTCTAAGGGTTTGAAGAGTCCTTAGAGTAGTGTTTGGTGTTAGAAGTGTGGAAATGAAATGGGATGGAAGGAAATAAACTAAGGCCACACACATATATATAGACCCACGAATTTCCCTCTTTTGCCCTTGTAAAATTCGGTCCAAGCATGAATGGGAGGGGTGATTTGGTCTTCACAAAAACTTGCATGGGTGGATTTTATCAAAGTTAAGGGGACAAAGTGGAGTAGGTTAGATGCTAGGGGTCACTTAGGGCTAATGGGTAGTTGGCTCTTAGTTAGGGTTTTTGCTAACTAGTTGGCTTATAGTTCTAGTTTGGTTCCTTACTCTCTAGGCTTCTAAAATCTTAAGTTTATGCACACTCGTGCACACACACACACGTATAGCACATATATCACACACATACATATACACAACCGTATCATACATACACACATACATACATGCTTTGCACTTTTATTTCTAATCACATTTACTTAAAATCATCAATTCATACAATAATGCAATTAATTCTAAAAATCACATTCACAACCATTTTCTTTAAAATTCGTATTTCTTAAATTCTGAAAATAAATTTTTTATAAATCACTCCAGAAAATTCTAAAAATTACATTTTCAAATTCTAGGTTTCAAAACGATCGTTTTAATATAAAGATCATGAAAATCCGAGTTACAGTTTAAAAGATACAAATTTTCAAAGATAACATATCCAAAAATTTCATATCTAACAAAAATCATCTTTTAATAAAATCATAATTTAGCAAATCATTTTTCACCTCAACAAAATCATTTACTTTCTTCTATAAAACATTTTGTTTATAAAAATTCATGGAAATCAGCACTTTATTTCTTTCTTATGAAAAATACTTTTCTGAAAATCTCTTATAGAACAGGATTTCAAAGTTTCTTTCGTCAAAAATCGTTTACGCACGTACGATAAAAATGTGGGTGTTACACCGTTTTCCTAAGGTTTCTTAATAGCATTCCTTTTAGCTTGGGGAGCTGTCACTTGAGAGCCTGAAAAGGCTCGAATTGCAGCTATCCTCTTCTGCTTACTGAGTGCTTCTTGGTGCCTTTCTCCAATTTCTTTGTTGTCTTTCCGGCTAGTTGGTTTGTCTCTGGATGTGGTTTTTTCCTGCGGGTCGGGGCACTTGTCCGCTCCTATGAAGCTTACCCAGATCTTCAGCCTACTGACATGGAGTACCCTTTCTTTCGGGCTTGTTTTTGGTCAGAGCCTAGCCTCAGAATCTTTAAGCCCTGCTTGCTTGGCATCCACCTTCCCTCCTTCGATGTGTTTGGCTAGCTCTCTGATACCATAAAATGAAAATTGTTAAAATGAAATGGTTTGTTTTATTGGTTTTGATATACTCAGCCCTTAGGGCTGAGTTTAAGCCATTAATAAGATTTCTAAATCATTTAAAATTTCCTAATTAATCAATACTTATTAATTAATTTTAATAATACAATATCTTTTTTTTATTCTCTTATTAACTCCTACCAAACCCACATTTTAGAATTCTCATATTACTCCTATGTAATCACTTATCACATCTTCTCAGTTCACGGCACCACCCATCACCTTTGTTCTCACGACACCCAGTTTTTTGATGTCTCTTCTCTCAATTTTTTTTTTCTACTCTCAATTTTTTTTTATAAATTCCCAAATTTCATGTCCTTTATTCTTCCAAATCAAATAATTAAGTGAAATGATTTGGAAGAATGAAGGAAATGAAATTTGGGAATTTATAAAAAAAAAATGAGAGCAGAGAAGGTGAATGGCTCTCAATATATGCTCCATTAGTCCATTTAGTTTTTTTGTTGCTCCGTAAATTGAGAGACTTCATGCAGTGGAGTTCATATTTCCATTTATTTGCCTATGGGTTGGAGCGTGAACTGAGAAGGAGATGGGTTGTGCCGTGAGAACAAAGATGATGGGTGGTGTCGTGAACTGAGAAGGTGTGATAAGATATTACATAGGGGTAATATGAGAATTCTAAAAAGTAAGTTTGGTAGGAGTTAATAAGAGAATAAAAAGAAGATATTGTATTATTAAAATCAATAAATAAGTATTGACTAATTAGGAAATTTTAAATAATTTAGGAATCTTATTTGATGGCTTAAACTCAGCCCTTAGGGCTGAGTATGTCAAAACCATAGTTTTATTAATAACAAAGAAAGATATTTATATACACAGCAAGTGAGTACACAAGTTGATGGCTACTCATTTGGCGCCAAAATATTTAGCTCTAATTAATCACTAACTAATTACAAATAGCTTACTAACAAACTAATTACGCATACAATAATTAAGTGCATTACTTGCCACACAAGTAAGTTGCTAACCTATACCATCCAATACAAAGAACAATATGAAATTATTTACGGAAGCATCAGTGAACCTCTCCACGGTGCTTGGAAACAATGCAACAACATGGTTCTATTGTGGACCTTGCCCTCAGTGTCAATTAGAAAGAGCATCTTTTTCTGGCTAGAAAAGGTAGTGGATATTTGGAAAGATCTGAAGGCTTTTTTCTTCACAAGCAGGGCTAATTATGATCTGTGAGTTGCAGCAAGATATCTACTTGATGAACTAATTTATTCAGCTTAGAATTATATAGGATTAGGATGAATCAGACAATTTTATGCCAGATCCAACATGTAATTGAGCTGTAAAATGGTATTGTGATGTATTGAAAAAAAAAAGACATTGAAATCCCGAGGATCAAGTGATCCGAATGATAAGGCTTGAATGATCAATATAATCACATAGTAAAATCATAAATCTTAGGCTAAATTATTCATTTGGTCTCTTACCTTATTTTTTAATTTCAAATTGATCCCTTACCTTTTTTTGATTTTAAATTGGTCCCTTATGACCAACGAGCTGTTGGTGCAGTGGTGCCAGGGGCTGCACTTGGTAGGGCGAACCACGGTTCGATCCCCCGCAACAACGTTGGGAGAGGAATAAAACCTTAACCCCGGGACCCCCCTCGAACTGGATTAGTCGGCCCAGTGGGCCGGATACCAGGGTGCAAACCAAAAAATTGGTCCCTTATGTTTCTTTTCGTTGTCAATTGGTCCCAGAATCACTGTTCATCCTATGTGGACCAATATGTTATTGACACGTAGGATGAATAGTGATTCTGAGACCAAATTGACAACGAAAAGAAACATAAGGGACCAATTTGAAACCAAAAAAAGGTAAGGGACCAATTTGAAATTGAAAAATAAGATAAGGGACCAAACGAGTAATTTAGCCATAGTTGGTTCTAACACAATCAATTTTCAGTACTAATGCTAGCTGAATGCTAGGAGTGAGAGGTACAAAGACATGTACCTACTTTGGAAAAGTTGGACAGTGTTGAAGTTTGCCACAGGAAGCATGTGTGTTGTAACATCCCTAATTTTAATCCAAGCCTAATTAGTGATTTAATAGATTATTAATATAGGGAACGGAATGGATTAATTGCTTAATGAATTTTGTAAGCAAGGCGACTAGTAATTATGAGTTCTAGGGGTTGTGTAGGAGGCAATAGTGGCTTCGAACAAAATTACATAGGCGAAATCGGGGGTTAAATCGGCGTTTTAGATGTTGGAAATCTACTGAAAAGAGAAAATTAGAAATTTATTATAGGATGCTAAGAAAATAAATTCCACCGTTGGATATGAAGTTTAAGGGGTTAAGAAGCTTGTCTAAAAATTTGGACCCGATCCGACGGTTAACGAAAAAGTTATGGCGAATCGAAGATTGAAAACCCTGTGTCACGCCCAGGCGCACCAGCCATGCGCCCAGGCGGATGCACTGTTCATTGGTGCACCAGCCAGTGAAAAACCCGCCCAGGCGAGGCCCCAATTCGCCCAGGCGGGCGCGGAAACACACCAGATCTCGCGTTTTGGCGCGCCAAACCCCCACCTGACCGCACCAGCCTCCCACGTCGCCCACCAGCAGCACCAGCTGGTGCCAGAACTCGCCCAAGCGAGTGATGGGCTCGCCCAAGCGAGCGTGATCAGCAGCACCAGATCTGGTGCGTTGGATCAAAACTTGGGGCCAAAGTTTTGGTTGATGGCCACACGATTTGGTGGCAGCTTCCAAGGCCAAAAATAAGACTTCATGGGCACCATATTCCTTCATACTCCATCATCAACATCATCCCTTCCTCCATCATCTTCTTCCCATCCTCCCTCATGCACCATGAACACAAATCACCACCAACCACCAAGCATCCAAAATCAAGCCACCACATCAACCAAGGGCATCATCCATCCTTTAAACACCCAAAATCAAGCTATAACATCATCACTTTCATCATTTCCACTATGAACCAAGCAAAGATCAAACCAACAAAAATCCTCCTCTCCTTCCCCCAAATTCGTGAACCCCATTTCTTCCACCAAGAAGGCCACCTCTTAATCATCAACAAAGTACCAAGAACCAAGCACCCAATACCATTATCATTATCCCCACCTAAGATCAAGCAAGGTCTAAGATTTCTCATCATAGGAGCTCACTCATTATGGGCATGGATTTTTGGTAGGGTCTAGGGATTCAAGAAGCTAAGGATGGGGAACCCAAGTACCAAGGAGCCAAGGCTTAGTATTAATGCTTGAGATGCAACACCACCCAGTTGGAAGGTAAGAGGGGTTTGCGTTACCTTTCCTAAGGATATAGATTCTAGGTTGTTGTAATGATGACTAGGGGTAGATAATTAATTAAGAGAATAAACCTTAGGATGTTTAAAGTGCATGAAACGAGCCTTAGGGGTGATTAGTATGTTAATGGTTAATTTATATTAATCAAATGATTTCTGTTAAATTCTCTTTTGTTAATATTAAAGTAGGAAGTGAAGAACCCTAGGGAGTGGACTAAATTTTATAGTATTCTGAGACATACCTGAGTATGTCGACTGTTTTGTTTATTGTCCGCTGATTGTTACTTGTTATTGATGTATTATCATACCGTGCTTGTTTTGGATGACTCGTAAAGCAAAGAATGGATTAAGTGTTAACGTAGGCAAATCATTTAGGACGGGCTAAGTAATAAAAGAGAAATTCGAATTTAATGGAAAATTATGTGCGAGTAATCAAGGAATGAATTAAGGATAAATGGCTTGGAAAAAAAAAGGAAGGGTTGTTGTTACTAAATAAATCATAAGATAGAGGATGGTGATTGAGTGATTAGAAACTTGATGGATGTTGTTCTTGATTTAATTTGTCAAGAGTAAATGTGATATTAACAATTATATGTGAATATGTGATGTTGTTATGATCCAAGAATGAATTGATATGAATTATACCCGGGCGCAGTAAGACGTGAGTGCACAGGAGTGCAGGGGAGAATGAATGTGAAATATACCCGGGCGCAGTAAGACGTGAGTGCACAGAAGTGCAGACGCAGTAGGTCGCGACCAGGGGAGAATTGTTATGAATTATACCCGGGCGCAGTAAGACGTGAGTGAACAGGAGTGCAGACGCAGTAGGTCGTGACCAGGGGAGAATGAATATGAATTATACCCGGGCACAGTAAGACGTGAGTGCACAGGAGTGCAGACGCAGTAGGTCGTGACCAGGGACAGAATGATTGAGAATTGTGAATTGAATGAAAGAGAAGAGAATAAAAAGGTTTATGAAAATAATGATATATGTATGTGAGTTGGTCATTTTATGAGTTTGGAATTTGGAATATGGAAATGTTAATGTAACCGGAATTGAAAAGTAATTTAAGGTTGAAAGTAGAATTGCTAGGATGGTAGTATGGACATAAGGCTTAAGTTATCAAAGATGAACTTGTATGTGATTATCTGAAAAAGAATGTTAGATTAATAGATAATTTTTAATGTGATAGGGCCTAGTTTGTCAGCTATGCTTCTTAGAAGCTATTTTTTTTAGTACTGTGTAATGCTACCCTTCTTGCTATATTTCTACAGGTACCGAAGGAGCATACACAAGTCTGGCCGAGCAGGAGTACATTCCACCACGTGGAATGTATATAGTATTTAGCGACCATTTACCGGTCATGGGTTATTTTGGGAATTTGTTGTATTTCAATTTCTTTGTCTTTTCGGAAAACTAAGAGTTCGGAACGTTATTTGTACTCCCTTTTGAACTAATGTTCTAAGTGGACTGAACTATATGTTGGGCCCTGCTGGTCTCTGATGTATTTAAATCTACTTCGAATAAATTTTACAGGTTAAAGTAAATATTTTGGGAAGTCCTTTAAACAAACGAAACTCCGTCCGATTTCACGGAGAATTTTCATAAGCAAATTATATGAGTACACGTTTTCCTATTAAAACGAAACTAATCAAACGTCTTAAAAAGAAATTTTCAAGTCACTATTTTAATATAATGGGTAATTATTCTAGGTGTTACATTTATGGTATCAGAGCAGTTTTTCCTCGGCCCATCGGAGTAACTTACTACTCCTAAAGTTACTCATCAAGCGAGTAACTTGTAGTTAGATGTTAAACTGCTTTGTGGTCTAGTCAGGTGTTATTGTAGCATGATAATAGGCATAGTTGCGGAGTCTAGCGTAGTGAGTACTCTAGATTCTTTATAGGTTGTTGAGTGATTTGAGGAGCGCGATTAGCATCTGACGATTTCTTTCGAAAAGCGTGGTAAGCATTGGAAAAATCTTTTCTAAGTCCACTCAAATCATGTTCAGTTTACCATGCTAAACTTGAAATCTTGTGAGAACGAAAAATCATATTTAGAAGTGGATGAATGACGAGGCTAAGGAAAGCAATACCCCAACGGGCAAGAGCACAAGGTTGCTACCCCACCGGGAGGAAGTGATCTTTAGTTTCGCGCCATGTAAACCAACTCTAAATGTGACACACAAAGCAAGATTTCAACTTTTTAAAACTAATAGGCTATGTGTTTCAAACTTAAGTAAGACGAGAATGGTCTTATCATCGATATGATGTATGGTTAAGCCTGATCACCTCAAGTATACACATATTGGAGGATATCATCATCCTGTCCTTAAGTTTCGGCGATTATTTTGGGAATTTAGTGAGATCCCAAATTCAGGAGGAATAGAGGTTTTGTCATAGGTTTCCGTATGCATAAATATTTTAGAATCAGAGTTGCGCAACGGAAGTGTAGGAAGTGTTGTCTTGTCTTAGGATAAGAGAAGTAGCTAGTTAGGAATCCTAGTTAGCTAGGATAGATTGCTAGTGTTTATACGTCTAGAATTGAATACAAGAAACCCTAAGATAGTACATAGTAATAGTCCTATGTTTAGGCATTAGGTGCTTAAAATCCAAAGTGATTGAATAGAGCTAGATTATGTGTTTGGAAATGAATGAATGTGATGCTATGTATTGTCTTCTGTTTGTCTACATGATGAATGGTGCATTTAAATGATAATTGTTATTGTCTTAACATGTGCATGATGAAAACTATTTTGGGCATAAAACCTTTCGCAAACTTCTTCATGGAATGGTGTTGCTATCAACAAATTGCTTGGTTCCCAAGCATAATCATTTCAAAACCCGGAACCGTTCGATTTTCAAGTGTGATAGTAACCCCAATGAACTTTCATGTTTTGGAACTGAATTCAAAAATGAATATCGCCGTTTTAATAAGATCGAAAATCATTCTAAATTGAGTGCTAAGTTGTATCACGAAATTTTGAAAAGTTGATTAATAAACTAAGGATTCCTAAGTAATCAAGCGATGAACTAATTTATTCTTTTAATCGATTTCCCCCGCTGATTAAATAGGAACCCTTCCATGTGACTTTACTCAATTCGGAATGGAGCTTAGTTGTCAAACTCAAAGTTAAAGGGAATGTGACTATTTTGATTGTTTGAGAAGCATTGAAATAAATTTTCTAGTAAACCACATACTCCCATTCTCATTGAGTTTGCTAATCTTGAGAAAGGTTATATTCCTTCACCTAAATCTCCCGAAAGTAGATGGAGAAAATCATTTACAAAAGATATGCTTTGCTTTACAAAATTTGTTTTTGGAAACTTCATCCGAGTTAATTGGCATGAACATATCAAAATTTTAAAGTGTAAAATTAATTTTCCCGATTTAATCTTTTCCTATGAATTTTACGTAAAACAAATCAAAATGGTTTCCCATCAAGAAAAGAATTTGATTGTTTAAGAATAATGAATCTATCGCCATACCATCACATCAATATTGTTGATGTGTTATCTTGGCTTATGCATATATAAATTCATTCATTATATGACAAGCAAAATTTCTAAACATCGGTGAACGCATACATGTTTTACGGCATATCCTTTTGATTTTTATTAATGCATAAATGCACAAACGAATTTCCCGAACGCTATTCTGATTTACATAAAGATACACATATTTTGGATGTATGGGATTTTATTTATTGAATTTTGGAACCATACAAAGTGATTGATTTTATCGAAGTTTTATCTTGGCATGCATAACTTGAATGTGTGAACAAATCATGGGAAACCATGCAAATTTTCAAACTCTTCTTGGATTGCATTCGAAATGTGTGCAGCTTACCTAAGATGTGTTCATAAGATTTAGACCTGAGTTCTAGGGCTGATTCAGGTAGATCGGGATTAGATTAGAATCAAGTAGAGGTTGCCAAGTTAGTGTTTGCAATTACACGCTGATATGAAATGTTGGTGTGCATATTTGAATTTTGATCGTTATGTATGTGCTAATTGCTTATTTGTCAATGAGTGTGATTGCTTAGGACTTAAGAATAGCGCCTAAGTCGTAGATCACTAGGTAGATTGTGATTAGAGCTCTATTAATGCTGTCGTTTAGATCGAGTATAGAAATAGTTTCGGGTTGTTTTGAATGCGGCAGTTATTAAGTGATAGTGCTATTTGTAAATCTGACAATGACCCTATCGTTGATGGAAATGAGATTAAACTGATACCCCTAATCTTATGTTTATTAATGATTGATGTCATCTGAGGACTATAAATGGCACCAGACTAATCAAGCCTAGAATGTAAGAACCAATTTGATTAGCACCCTTTCCAGACGTTTAAAGTAAAGTGTCTGGGAAAAACCCAGTTGACCTTAGAAGCCATCTCCAATCTAGTTGAGGAATTGCTCTCGATTCTAGAAACCTGAGGTTTATTAGAAGTCCTTTTCTTAGGGCTCTTGCAATATTTAACCGACATCGGAGTAAACCTCAAAAACCTTAGAGCGTTTTGCTTCTAGTTTAACCAAACTAAACCACGATTTGTATTCCTTATTGGATGCTTGAGTTCGGAGGCGTACTTAAGCAAAGTAGTATGCCGATTCAAAGTGGGGGAGTAGAACCTAGTGCTGTGTGCATCGTAGTTTAGAAAACCCTTTGTTGGGATGGTTCTCCATTTGAAGGAATTGAACAGAATTTCGGGGACGAAATTCTAATAAGTGGGGGAGAATTGTAACATCCCTAATTTTAATCCAAGCCTAATTAGTGATTTAATAGATTATTAATGTAGGGAATGGAATGGATTAATTGCTTAATGAATTTTGTAAGCAAGGCGACTAGTAATTATGAGTTCTAGGGGTTGTGTAGGAGGCAATAGTGGCTTCGAACAAAATTACATAGGCGAAATCGGGGGTTAAATCGGCGTTTTAGATGTTGGAAATCGACCGAAAAGAGAAAATTAGAAATTAATTATAGGATGCTAAGAAAATAAATTCCACCGTTGGATATGAAGTTTAAGGGGTTAATAAGCTTGTATCAAAATTTGGACCCGATCCGACGGTTAACGAAAAAGTTATGGCGAATCGAAGATTGAAAACCCTGTGTCACGCCCAGGCGCACCAGCCATGCGCCCAGGCGGATGCACTGTTCATTGGTGCACCAGCCAGTGAAAAACCCGCCCAGGCGAGGCCCCAATTCGCCCAGGCGCGCGCGGAAACGCACCAGATCTCGCATTTTGGTGCGCCAAACCCCCACCTGACCGCACCAGCCTCCCACGTCGCGCACCAGCAGCACCAGCTGGTGCCAGAACTCGCCCAAGCGAGTGATGGGCTCGCCCAAGCGAGCGCGATCAGCAGCACCAGATCTGGTGCGTTGGATCAAAACTTGGGGCCAAAGTTTTGGTTGATGGCCACACGATTTGGTGGCAGCTTCCAAGGCCAAAAATAAGACTTCATGGGCACCATATTCCTTCATACTCCATCATCAACATCATCCCTTCCTCCATCATCTTCTTCCCATCCTCCCTCATGCACCATGAACACAAATCACCACCAACCACCAAGCATCCAAAATCAAGCCACCACATCAACCAAGGGCATCATCCATCCTTTAAACACCCAAAATCAAGCTATAACATCATCACTTTCATCATTTCCACCATGAACCAAGCAAATATCAAACCAACAAAAATCCTCCTCTCCTTCCCCCAAATTCGTGAACCCCATTTCCTCCACCAAGAAGGCCACCTCTTAATCATCAACAAAGTACCAAGAACCAAGCACCCAATACCATTATCATTATCCCCACCTAAGATCAAGCAAGGTCTAAGATTTCTCATCATAGGAGCTCACTCATTATGGGCATGGATTTTTGGTAGGGTCTAGGGATTCAAGAAGCTAAGGATGGGGAACCCAAGTACCAAGGAGCCAAGACTTAGGATTAATGCTTGAGATGCAACACCACCCAGTTGGAAGGTAAGAGGGGTTTGCGTTACCTTTCCTAAGGATATAGATTCTAGGTTGTTGTAATGATGACTAGGGGTAGATAATTAATTAAGAGAATAAACCTTAGGATGTTTAAAGTGCATGAAACGAGCCTTAGGGGTGATTAGTATGTTAATGGTTAATTTATATTAATCAAATGATTTCTGTTAAATTCTCTTTTGTTAATATTAAAGTAGGAAGTGAAGAACCCTAGGGAGTGGACTAAATTTTATAGTATTCTGAGACATACCTGAGTATGTCGACTGTTTTGTTTATTGTCCGTTGATTGTTACTTGTTATTGATGTATTATCATACCGTGCTTGTGTTGGATGACTCGTAAAGCAAAGAATGGATTAAGTGTTAACGTAGGCAAATCATTTAGGACGGGCTAAGTAATAAAAGAGAAATTCGAATTTAATGGAAAATTATGTGCGAGTAATCAAGGAATGAATTAAGGATAAATGGTCTTGGAAAAAAAAGGAAGGGTTGTTGTTACTAAATAAATCATAAGATAGAGGATGGTGATTGAATGATTAGAAACTTGATGGATGTTGTTCTTGATTTAATTTGTCAAGAGTAAATGTGATACTAACAATTATATGTGAATATGTGATGTTGTTATGATCCAAGAATGAATTGATATGAATTATACCCGGGCGCAGTAAGACGTGAGTGCACAGGAGTGCAGACGCAGTAGGTCGTGACAAGGGGAATGTGAAATATACCCGGGCGCAGTAAGACGTGAGTGCACAGGAGTGCAGACGCAGTAGGTCGTGACCAGGGGAATGTGAAATATACCCGGGCGTCGTAAGACGTGAGTGCACAGGAGTGCAGACGCAGTAGGTCGTGACCAGGGGAGAATGAATGTGAAATATACCCGGGCGCAGTAAGACGTGAGTGCACAGGAGTACAGACGCAGTAAGTCGCGACCAGGGGAGAATTGTTATGAATTATACCCGGGCGCAGTAAGACGTGAGTGCACAGGAGTGCAGACGTAGTAGGTCGTGACCAGGGGAGAATGAATGTGAAATATACCCGGGCGCAGTAAGACGTGAGTGCACAGGAGTGCAGACGCAGTAGGTCGTGACGAGGGACAGAATGATTGAGAATTGTGAATTGAATGAAAGAGAAGAGAATAAAAAGGTTTATGAAAATAATTATATATGTATGTGAGTTGGTCATTTTATGAGTTTGGAATTTGGAATATGGAAATGTTAATGTAACCGGAATTGAAAAGTAATTTAAGGTTGAAAGTAGAATTGCTAGGATGGTAGTATGGACATAAGGCTTAAGTTATCAAAGATGAACTTGTATGTGATTATCTGAAAAAGAATGTTAGATTAATAGATAATTTTTAATGTGATAGGGCCTAGTTTGTCAGCTATGCTTCTTTGAAGCTATTTTCCTTAGTACTGTGTAATGCTACCCTTCTTGCTATATTTCTACAGGTACCGAAGGAGCATACACAAGTCTGGCCGAGCAGGAGTACATTCCACCACGTGGAATGTATATAGTATTTAGCGACCATCTACCGGTCATGGATTATTTTGGGAATTTGTTGTATTTCAATTTCTTTGTCTTTTCGGAAAACAAAGAGTTCGGAACGTTATTTGTACTCCCTTTTGAACTAATGTTCTAAGTGGACTGAACTATATGTTGGGCCCTGCTGGTCTCTGATGTATTTAAATCTACTTCGAATAAATTTTACAGGTTAAAGTAAATATTTTGGGAAGTCCTTTAAACAAACGAAACTCCGTCTGATTTCACGGAGAATTTTCATAAGCAAATTATATGAGTACACGTTTTCCTATTAAAACGAAACTAATCAAACGTCTTAAAAAGAAATTTTCAAATCACTATTTTAATACAATGAGTAATTATTCTAGGTGTTACATGTGTCCCTTATCTTAAAGCTCAAGAACTCCATCGTCACCAATTCAGTTAATCACGTTGAAACTAACCCTGACATGTGAAAGAGGCATAATTCTCCAGGAAATCAGTCAACTCAAAGTGTTAGTTTAACTTCTTAACACCGTTAAGTTTTAACTAATGGCCATACTACAACAATCAGAAAGTCAAAATTATCCATGCGTGTCCAACCAGTTGAGTACCACCATCATGACCAATCCCAAAACCAATGTTTTCATACAAAGCTCATCTGAACATACCCATTGTTTACTTCATTCACGAACTACAGACAATATTTTCTTCTCCATTGTTTACTTCATTCACGAAAACTGGCCCATATGAACATACCCATTGCTAAACAAGTTTGGGCTTGGCTTAAGATCGTAGTTTTGGTTTTTTTTTCTAAAAATAATCCTAATCTAACGTGTTTGTTTATCAATACATATTATAATCTTAGATTATATTATTGAAAAAATAATCAAAATCTAAAAGCTTCCTCATATCAACTAGAGATTATTTTTTGTAAGATTTTTTTAGATCTATGTAATTTTTCTATTCTACCCATATCACTCCAACACATTAACTATCCATTATCACATCATATCCTTTTTTGTAACTTACTCAGTAAAAATAATCTTCTTTACACTATCCAAACAAATCAGATTAACTTAAATTCATTTTTCAGCTAAGATAGCCAAGCATAAACAAATTATAAATTTAACATATTATAATCCGTTATCGGATTATAATCACAGAAAAATAATCATAATTTCATTTTACCAATTATACCAAACACACGTACACTTACTTTTGAAATGTAAGTTTTTTGGCAAAATTGTTTCTTTGTCTCTTAAGTTATGTATATGTTCCAAAGTGATTCTTCTTTTGAAAATTAGTAAAAGAAACTAGATAATTATAGTGACATAATTTATAAAGAAATATATAGAATACTCATCATAAAAAGAATTTATTGACACATGCACAAGTGCACGGGGCTTGAGTATTTTAATTTACTCCAGCAAATAATGTTAAATCCAACTCATTCATTATAAGCAAATTGCTCTGTCTATTTTTCATAGAAAAAACCTCAAGACATAGAGGAAACAATATATATATATATATATATATATATATATGATTGAGGAGGGATCTGTTTACACCAAGTTAAATTACACCAACTCTTATGTTGTTCATAACTTCTATACTAAGTCAAATTTAATCGAATCAACCGTTGGATTGAAAGTTCCTATCATGTAGATCGCCTATATCAAATTTCACGAAAATCCAAAATCATTTAGGACTTCATTTATATATCTCAAAATTAACGAAATATATGTCTTAAAAATATATGAAAATTGAGCTATTTGAATATACATTTAATGATGTTCAAATTTTCTCAAATTTGACACAAATGATCTAGATGACATATAGTTATTAATCAACAGAGAAATTAGTAACTTGGTATGAACGATGTAAGAGTTGACGTAATTTAACTTGGTATGAACGATCCCTCCTCATTTATATTGCTCACGTGGATTTTAGCAATGTCAACAATTTCATTTGGACAAAAATATCCAACACACTCTCCCTCAAAGTAACTAATACTAATGGGTTAAAATGTCATTTCCCATTTTTTCTCTAACCTACTTTTTTCTCACACCAAACAATTTACTGGTATGAGGCCTTAACAACCCAATCTTTCTCCAAATCGGAATACCGATATGAGGCCTTAATGGCCCAATCCTTCTCCAAAGCGATATACCGGTATGAGGTCTTCCCGGCCCAAATCGTGACAAATCATCATACCGGTAACACGTGAGAAGGAATCCAACGACTGTTTTAGAGAGGTACCGTTGAGCATAGGATTCCATTATGATACCCGCCATAAAGCTCCTACCGTTAGCGGGAATCATGCCAAACCCTCATTAGAGCTGTTCGCAACGGTAAGCGGGTAAGCCCTATATAAACATAGCAAGGACAAGAAGATATGTACCTAACTTTCTCACACAAACACACACACACACTAAGCAAATCATCAGGAGATCAGTTATCTTGGTATTCAAGGTATCCCTCTCTAGTCTAACAGTAAAAGAGGAAGGATTGGGCAATTGACTGGCTAACTCAAGTCCAAGAATTCCACGACATAACATATGGTAACACAGGTTCCTTGAAGATTTTTTATAATGTTGTTAAATTGTACTTCTTCCGTCCCAAAATGTTAGTAAAATTTTGAAAAGTAAAAAAAAAATAAGGGAACATGTTTTTAATGCATTGTCTCCCAAATCAACTAATTACCAAAGCAAATATTTAATGCATGTTTCCTTAGTTAACCAATCATAAAATACAAGTAAAACTATTGGATTGGTCCCCTAAGTTATTTTTAGGTTACAAATTAGTCCTTTATTTTTTTTCTCAAATAATTTTTTAAGGTTGTTGTCGTCTAACAAATTTGTCCTTTCCGTTAAGTGAAACGCGGCACCGTAATTTTTTTTTTAAAGAAAATCATTAAACCATTTTGTTCTATCCGGATCAGACAGAGGTCCCTGTTAAGGATGATGGGTGGTCCTTTTTTAAGGATTTTTAGTGTGACAAGAGTGAGCTCTTGGTCCTACATACTCGTTCGAACTAAGGTTCTAGGTATCAATTTTTCAATTTTTAGTGTTACTTTTTTAGTGTTGTCCATAAATCAGAACTCCTTTACTTTGTCAGTGTTTTTAAGTGTTACTTTGACTAAAGAGCACTTGCTTAGAAATTGATAATTAGTTTTCATTATTTCTTTTGTTAAGCATTATTATGTTGAGTTTGAAATTAAAATTACACTGGATATGTTATCTTTTATGTTTTGAATTTGAAGTTTGAATATTGATGGATAAATTATCTTATATTATTTATTAGTATCAACGAATAATATCTTATCATATTTTGTTATTACGTTAAGTTTGAAATTATGAATATTGTTTATTAATAGGTCACAGGTTATTACAATATAGATGTAATTTTTTTAGGTAAACTCGTACGAATTTGCGAAACGAGTTTACGACTTGAGTTTACCTAGGCAAATCGAGTCTACATAGACTCTCAAATTTGACAACCAATTATTGAATATTTAATCACCTGCATTTTGGAAATCCACCTTTCTTTGTCTATATGGCGGGGTCTTATGCACATTCCTCTCGGCAACAAAGAACTTTTTATAAATAAAAAACATAACATAAAATTAAAACAATTAGAACTACGTAACTTTGATTCCTCATTTTATGAAAGTAATACGTAGGACTAGGGGCAACCTTGTTAGGCATAAAAACAAAAAAAACAAATAATTTTGGTAAATGAATTAGTCAGGTCTTTTAATAAAAACCAATCAAGGCCGGTACCGTTTTCGAACAGGTAGACGGGGTGCTAATACCTTCCCTGGCCTATAACTGACTCCCCGAGCTTAGAATCTATTGAGTTCAAGACCATACTTTATCAATTTCAATTAATAATTATTTATTCCACACTTTGGAAACATAATGTGTTGGCGACTCCATATTGAGTCAATCGACCCCCACTCGTAGGCGAGGCCCCAAGTTCCACTCGAGACCTCGGCTGCGACAAGCATCACCGACAATCCTTGGAAAAAGATTCAACAATGAGAGAGCCAAATTTTTGTTGTCCAACGCGGTGGTAGTTGAGTCCAGCCCTACCACGAAGGTTTAACGATCACTTGATGTTCATCGCCCAACAATACTGTGAGTCTTGACCTCGGGATTCTAAGCGGTGAGCCCTCTCATTCATATACAATAGATCTTAGACCATAAACAACCTCTCTAAGAATAGGGGGCATATCGTTAAATACTCTTAGGGATAGTTTGGTGCTGTCTTGTTCTCCTTTGTTACATTATTTCAACGTGCTTGATAGAACTACGTAGTTTTGGTCTCGAGAACCTAGTTCAAATGGGGACATAGGACCAACAGTCCACTCTTGTTAGACAAAATATCCTTAACAAGGACCCATGTCTCATCTGGACAAAACATCAGCATCCTTTTGAAAGATATGCAAGATATCCCAATATCTTAACAGAAATAAGGAGATCGAAAGAGATGCCTCTGAAAGGAATCATAAAAACCCCCAAGGGGATTTACGTGAATGAACCTAAAGGCTCTTAGGATTACAATTCTCATCTTCCCCCAAAGAAATACGTTCATTTTGATTCCCTTATTTAATTGGGATACATACGACCACGGTCACTCGTGTCAGGCCCTATCTTATAAAAACCCCTCCGGTTTCTCAACTGAAGTCTGGAGCACATATCATTACTCAAAGTGACGAAATAATCATTTTCAAATGTTTGAGCAAAGTTCAGGATCTAAAGCATAAAAAAAATTTCAAGGACCATTTTCAAAAGAACACATAAGTTCAGAGACTAAAAACATAAATAACAATTAATTATTTTTTTTAAAAAAAAACTCTAAACCCTAAGCATTTTCTCCGAGTAAATAGTCAATTTAGTCTTCCAAAGATTGCATTGTCACCAATTTGGTCCCTCAAATATATTTGCTCCAAATTTAGTCCCTCAAAGATTAATTGTGTCACTAATTTAATCCGTCAAAGATATTAGCCACCAATTTAGTTCCTCAAAGATTAATTGTGTTACCAATTTAGTCCCCCAAAGATATTTGTCACCATTATAGCCTCTCAAAAATTAATTGTTTCACCAAAGAAAGATATGCCTGACATCAGTTTAATCCCAGAAAGCTAAGATTTTTGGAATCAATTAAATCCCCTAAAGATCATAATGGCATCATGTTAGTCCCTCCTTCGTCCATCAGTCCCTCCGTCATGTGTCACGCAGCACATTCTCATTGGTTATTTCTCTCAACGCATTTAGACATGAACCATGGGAGTATTCCTCCTTTGAATTTATTCAAATTTTACGATGAAAAATAAAATAAAGAATAAAAAAATCCTATCCAACAATTCAAATTTTAAGATTAAAAATAAAATAATTAAAATTCTCCCATTCAATTTTAATCGTTGGATATATGATTTAGATTTTATGTAAAAAAATAAAAACCGCTCTCTTTGTAACACAGTAACTTGAATATCTTTTATTTAGTAAAAATCCAGAAATTTTTTTTTTTTACATTGGTGACGTGGACATGAGATCGTTTTCGTAAAAACATTTTCTTATTAATCAAATCATTCATGTCCCTTAACACGCATCAAGTTCCAAATCGAGATGTTATCAACATCACGCTTTGAAACTCTTTCTTCCATTTTCATAAAACGTTTCGTTTTACAAATAGTATTCTCAAAACCCATTACTTTTATCACAGTTATAAATTTTCTAAAACATATTGTCTCATAAAATGGTTACATCAGGGTAGAGCCATTCTGTAACACCCCGCATTTTTCCCATACGTGCGTAAACGATTTTTGATCAAAATAAACCTTGAAATGCTGTTTTATAAGAGATTTTCAGAAAAAGTATTTTACGTAAGAAGAAAATGAAGTGCTGATTTCCATGGATTTTTATAAACAAAATGTTTTTATAGACGAGAAGTGAATGATTTTGTTGAGTTGATTTATAAGAAAGGAGTTGTGATTTTATTAAAGGATGATTTTGTTAGAAATGAAATTTTTGGATTTGTTAGAAAATTCGTAACTTTTTAACCGTAACTCGGATTTTCATGATCTTTATATGAAAACGATCGTCTTAAAACGTAGATTTTGAAAATGTAGCTTTTAGAATTTTCTGGGTTGATTTATAAAAATTTATTTTCAGAGTTTGTAAAATACGAATCTTGACAAAATATGTTTTGTGGTGTTGTCTTGGCATGAATTTTTATGTGATGTGCACTTGATTTAATGTGTGTGTAATGTGTGATACATGAAAATGGTTGTGTGAATGTGATTTCTTAGAGTTAATTGCCTTGTGTGTGAAAAGGATTGTATAAGTGTGATTCCTTAAGTAATGTTTGCATTATTGTATGAATTAGTAATTATAATGCTATAAGTAAATGTGATTAGAAAATAAAAGTGTAAGACATGTGTGTGTATATGTGAGTGTCACGGTTTTGGTGTGTGTATGTCCAAGCCTAGGATTTTATTTATAGGACAAGGAACCAAACAAGATGAGAAGAACCATAACCAAACTAGTTAGTAGAAAACCTAACTAGAAGCCAACAAGCCATTAGACCTAAGTGACCCCTAGCACCCTAATCTACTCCATCTTGTCCCCCTTAATTTGATAACCTCCACCCATGCAAATTTTTGGAAAGCCAAAAACGCCCCTCCCATTTGTGCATGAACCGAAAATAAACCAAGGGCAAAAGAGTAATCATTCGTTGGCCTATATATACATGGAGCCTTAGTTCATTCCCTTAGTTCATTTCCATTCTTCTTCTCATTTCATCCAAACACTTCTAAGGGCTCCTCAAACCCTTAGAAAGAAAAAGAAATAGAGAGAGAGAGAGAGAGAGGAGGCCGTGGAAGAGGAGGAAGAATAAGAAGCTTAGCAGCTTGATTTAGGAGTTCTCTTGAGGATCAAGAGTGTTAGGAGCTAGAAGATCAATCCCTTTTCATGGTAGGACTCGAAGAGCAAGAAGAAGATTGTAATAGTGTAGTTTTCCCTTTTTAGTTGGTAGATCTATCTTCTTTTCTTCTTGCATGTGTGTTTTTATAGCTTGAAAGAGGATTTTATGTGTTGATCTTTCTTGATCATGGACTTTTAAGGACTAAAAATAATTTTTAATATGTGTAACTCTATGTTTGATGTTCGGTTGAGATTTTCTTGTTAGATCTTAATGTTTTTCTAACTAAAACCTTAAAGATCTAAAGTGTTGTTTAAGATTTTTGTGAAGACTAAAATGAATCTCTTTGCATGTTGAGTTTTCTTGCTCTAAACCGTGATCTATGTGAATTTCTATGATTATTTGATGGATAAATATGTGATTTAAACTTGATTTGTGAAAAAGCTTAAGTTTTTAAATCTTGCATGTTGGTTTGTTGATGATCCTTGTAATTTAAGTGTGTGCATGTAATGATTTTTATTTGATGAGTGAAAAAGTTGAGATCTTTTGTCTTGCATGTCAATTTCAAGAGAAAAGATTATATTTTTCCTTAATGAATGACACGGTTTTGAAGATAAATTAAGGAAGCAAGTTTTAAAATGGTTTTTCAAGTATAAATATGATTTGATTAAGTATTTGATTTTTGTTCATGTTTTATTTTGGTAAAACCTATTCGGCCATGCTTGATTAAGCTAGGATTCATGCTTTTTATTTTGTAAAAAGTGGATGTATGTTAATATTAAGGCTAGATTTGATGATTTCTAAGACATGCATGTTGTTTTTATAAAGTTAAAATAAGATCTTTATTTTTGGTTTAAGAAAAGTAAGGAACTTGAGCTTATCTTATGCATGTTGAAAATGTTTGAAAAAGATTTTGTTTTAATAATGTTGATGAATGTTGATGTGATTAAATGGTGAGGTTGTTGCTTTGAAAAGTAGCCTTGAAAACTTACTTGATTTGATTGGTTTTGTGATTCTTGTATGTTGAAAAATGAATGAAAACCATGTCTTGTTGCATGATGATTTTCGGCCAACATAAATAGAAGTAAAAGGCTATGTTTGCTTATCATTTAGAGTGTATGAAATAATCAAGTTTTAAAAAGAAAATAAAATGATCTTTGTAATGGTTTATGGCTTAAATTGTTGCTTTGATTTTTGTTAAGAAAATGAATTGAAATTTGTTAATTTTTATCCTTGAATGCTCACGGTTTTAGTTCCAAAATGAAGAAAATGATTTCATGATTTTATGCCTTCATTTGTGCATTAAACCCTTGCAAAATTTTATGTGCATGATTTGGCTAATACATGTTCATTTAGTTGAGAAATTTTCCGCATGACATGACCTATGTTAATGGCTATGTTCTTAGGTGCATAATGTTATGTGTTTGATGGTGATGTGTGTTTCCTCTTCTTGGTTTTAGAAATAAAAATGAACAAGTTGATTTAGTTATGTAAAAATGGATTTTTGTAATATTGATTCAATGATTTCAAGTTTATAATTTATTAGTGATTAGAAAATAATGACCATAGTAATTCGGACCTTGGTGAATTAGTCTCAAGGCCTAGCTTAAATTATTTTCTTAAGAATAATTGAATTAATCTATGAAGGATATAATTTAAGTAATGATTGTAAATGATTAAAAAGTGTGAATTTTATTATGTGAATTGTGAAGACTTTGAAACTTTTATGTGATTGTTGAATGTGTGAATTAAAATTGTTTTGAGTTTGTTTGTGAGATTTGTTGCTGAAAAATTTATGTTTAGATTTCAAAGGATTCGAAAAATGTTTTATTTGACAAAGTGTAAATTAAACAACTTAAAGTGATTTGAAAAATTTTCTATGATATTCTTAAACCAGTATCTTACAATATTGTGAAGTTTGAAGATTTAATGAATCAATGTGCTTTGGTCTTGACATTTTATTTTCCTGAAATTTCTGAGTCCTGTTTTAAAGCTTAAAGACAACGATTTTTATAACATGAACGTTTTAAAGTGAACTCACCTCAAGACAAATGAATTCTGTTTTAATAAAGAGATTAATTTAGCGATGTTTCAAAGTTTTCTTGAAAACATTCTTTTTATAGATTTGATTTAGATGTGAAATCTTTTGGAATATGGACGATGTGTTTTCAAAAAGGAATGATTTCAAAGTGTTTTCAAAACAAATTGATGAATTCGTTAAAATCGTTTCTAACGCACGGGGAAAATTGTTCTAGTTCGGGTGACGGATGCAAAGGAAACGAGGCAAGGCTAGCGACTGGAAAATCTGGGAAAGCTTTCGAGAGTTTCGTCATCGAGGTGAGAGAGGGGCTCCCCTTAAGACGTCGTGGTATTAGGTAACATATTAAGGCGTCCAATCATCTCAAAGATTGGACCCCAATCTCATAAGGCGATGTAGCGGGATAGCAATTGTTTGTTTGCTTGCTTGTTTGTTGTGCTATCCATACGAATCGCTGAGATTGATTGTTGTCTATAGTTAATATGTTTTGCTGAAATGGTATGATGTTATGTTTTTCATTAATCATGCATGAATCACTTGATTATATAATTATGTGAAACGACTTATTTATGATTAAACAAGTGTGAACTGTTTTGAGACACGTTGGTATACCGGAATCATAAGATGTTAAGAAAGAAATTATGAAAGAGATAAGTAGTGAAAGAAAGAGAATTAATAATTGAGTTTGAGAAAGAACGGAGATGAAAAGATGATTTTTAAGATGGTGATAAGAAATACTCGACGAGGCGAGCGGAAGCGTGGTGATGATGAGGATGATGAGCAACAACTGAGAAGAAAGACGCTTATGGTGCTGCTGAGCAACAACTGAGGAGAAAGACGCTTATGGTGCTGCTGAGCAACAACTGAGGAGAAAGACGCTTATGGTGCTGCCGAGCAACGACTGAGGAGAAAGACGCTAATGGTGCTGCCGAGCAACAACTGAGGAGAAAGATGTCGATGATGCTGCTGAGCGATGATGATGAGATGGATGTTGATGAATGATATTGCTAAGCAATGATGATGCTAAAGATGTTGATGATGCTGTTGAGAAAATGTTGATGGGATGCACGAGAAAGAGACGTGATGCAAAGTGATGTTGAGATTCTTTGGGGAACGGATTGTGATTAGTGGTTGGGACTCGTTGAAAGGATGCACCAAGGATGAGCCGACCGTTAGGGTTAAGCCGTTAATTAAAACTCTAAAAATTTAAAATCCTTTAAAAGACATTAACAAACGCGGTGAGCTATGAGTGTCGTATCGAAGTAGTGGAGAGGAAGGAAACATGAGTATCTGCGGATACTCAGGTGGAGACTGCATTAGGGGAGGACGATGACGGTGAAACGTCAAGAAGTCTAGAGTACTTTCTAGGCGGAACGGACCCCACATGTGGTATACGAGACGTGGTAGGGACTGGGTCCAATGCTGTGGTAAGTTCTGCACTCGAGACTAGAACAGTACTGTCGCCCCCTAGATTGCAAATCTTGAACAGTGAGAGGGACTGGAACGGGGCATTTGTGATTGCCATTGTACCCGAGTTTTCTACAGTGAGCCTTGATTATATAAAATGATATGAATTGATATGAAATGAAATGATTTGTGACTGTACCCGAGATTCCTACAGTTCTCCTGGCTTGGAGCCAATTGTTGAGACAGTTGTCGTGCCCGCGTGGTAAAGGTCCTGTACTCCTGTTTGCTTCCGACTAGGTTGGGTGGATGACCGAGGAGATGTAGACGTGTGTGTCTTCCTCAGTGATGATTTCCCCATATCATTGAGCGAACCGGAACGATAAAACTTAAGAGATATAAATAATCAAAAGAAAAGTACAGTAAAGATATTAAGTGTTGGATAAGATTTATAAGATGTGTATGAGAAATGATTCTTGGAATAATTGATAAGTTTGAGTAAGGATTGATGAAAGAGTGGAAAGGAATTGTGTAAGTGTTATGAGAAGGATTTGGAGAATGTCATTACAAGAAAATAATTATAATGTGTGTTTATATGATGATATTGATGATTGTTGTTGTTTGCTTTATGTTTATTGTTCTGCCTTAATATTTGCCTATTGTAATTCCACATAGTCGACATAGCTATTTTGGGTAGCTCACTCTCTTCTACTTCTGCTTTGTATTGGGAAAAATTTGTATGGCCATTAGATGAAAAACATCGCGAGGTTCCAGCTCATTCGGGAGATAGGAGCATCTCCATTGAAAGGAGATAATATAACTATGACCGCTTATGTCATAGTCCTTATAGAGACGAAGAAAAGGAAATCATGGAGAGACTTCTAGCTCGTGAGAAGGAGGAGAAGAAAGCACAAGGCGACTCTATGGAAGAGACTTCTGAGGAGGCGGATGAGGACGATTCTGCTTGCGGTTGAAGAGCTTGATCCACCAAGATTCAGAGTTCGATGGCGAGTCTTAGTGTAGATGACTAGAAGCTAGGTAATCCCCCTGGAGTACTGTATTCCATTGCAAGTTCTTAGTAGCCATAACTATATCATACTGTACCCCAACTAAAGTTTATTTCAGTACTGATGTTTTTGAAACACATAAACGGGCTATGTTTTTAAATGATGTTTTGTGAACAAGTTTCAAGGTGCGGTGTCTTGTGACATCTCGATTTGGAACTTGAAAGGTGTTATGCAATGTGAGAACATGAGTTTTAAATGAAACTATGTTTTGAAAACCTAAATGTTCTCATGTCTTTGTCATACACGTTTTTAAAAAAAAAATGGCCAAATTTTCACTATATTTAACTTAAGTAACTGAAGTTTTCAAGTTGCCAAATCGGGGTGTTACACATTCCTTTTAAGTACATCTCAAGATAGTGCATTACATATTTAAAACATAAATAAAACCTATACTACGGGACACCACCACTATAGGGCACTCCCGAAAACTCATCCGGCTCCTCTGCGTCTTCAAATAGTTCTTCATCATCATCGAGAAACGTTGGATTCATTGTGAACTCTTGATCTGCCAGCACGAGCCTACTCATCATGTCTTGCAATTCCAATTCCTCAAGCGTGAACAATGGATCAGTGACCTCCACACTGACGGGTCCCCTCCATCTCCAACTGATTGGAGTCAACTCCCAGCTTCCATCATCCAATGGGTTCACACAGATCTTGATGCTATATGCCATATGCACTGTGTGGTATGGAATACCAGCAGAAGAAATAGGGTAGAGAAGAGAGTGAGCGATCCCAAACGATTTCTCGTCGACGGGTGGAATTACAGAAGGAACAATATTAAGACAAACACACAACAATATATATATATATATATATATATATATATATATATAAATCAGATAACAAATACACAATATAATTCACCTCATCATCATCTTTAGCATCACGTCATCACACTGTGATACTTTTAAACCGTGCCATTCTCTCTCTTCCTCATTCATCCCTTTCATTATTTATTTCATAATGCCACATCACATCTCGTAATTATAACAATGTCACATCTTTAATCTTATCCTTACTTTCTTGCCACTTGACCTTTTTCCCACTTTCTTTCCCGACAATCCGCACTGTACTTTAATCTCTCATTCCCAGATCTTTTAATAATTTCATCTTACTTTATTAAGTCTTATCAAAGCGCATCCAGCGATGACAAGGAAAATTAAAGAAATGTCATCAAGGAGTTAGTTAGCACACATACATCTCCTCCAATCCTCCCAAGCCTAGTCGGAAGCAAACAGGAGTACAGGAACCTTAACCCAAGCTGGTCGAACAGCCGAGAATCCAACAACATCTGTATTTGTCAAAGCCACAACCGCACAGGCCGGCCATCATGACAATTAACATTTTACGCGACATCGCAAGTGCCCAACACCAATCGACTGCCCTCCTTGTTTAGGTTCCCTCTCACTGTTCCAAAGTTGCTCAAGGGGGCGACAGTACTTTTCTAATTCTGGGAGCAGAACACGCTACGATCCCTTGGGTATTAATCCCCGATCACATATAGACTCGTTCTTCCTAGCAAAGCACTCTAGGTTACTTGATGTTTCACCGTCATCACCCTCCCCTATCACAATCACTCACCTGAGTATCCACGGATAAACAGGGTATCTTCCTCTCCTCTACTTCACACTCAACTTTCCGCATTATTCAATGACTTTTAAAGTTTTATTAATATTTTATTTAATCCTAGGTTCGGACGAGTCACCCTTGTTCACCGGTGAACCTCGACCTCTAATCGCATCTTTCACATTAACGCTTTCTCGATGTTCGGAAGTCGTCACGATCATTGATCACGTCGGGGAGCTCCTCAACCCGGCAAACATGTCACATCAATCGTACATCTCGAAGAGTTCCTCGAGCAGGTGCACGTTACGCTAGTTCTTTCGCTGCTCGCCACGTTCGCATTTCTGATTCCAATCATATTAGACTTATCATTTCTTTCCTTGCACTTTCATTTCCTCAATTTCCAAAACTTGTCAGCATATCGCATCGTTATTCAAGCCTCTTTCTTTTCATCGCTCGATCAAATATTATCGCATTATCCTCATCAGCATCATTATTACTTTTCATAATTTCCATTGCCTCACTTAATTTCCATCAGGTATTAGTCATTCATACATCTCACATGGTTCCAAACATTAACATCATCATGTATAGAATATTCATCATGCATAATTAATAAAAGCAAACCATATCATCATGGCATATTGGCATTAATAACATCATGCATCATAGGGTTCGTGATCCTAGTCCCCTTCGTATACGTGGTCACACACACAAACAATTTGCCACGATACTACTGACCCAGAGACCACTAAGTTCCGATCTTTGAGGTGATACGGAACGTCTTAATATTTACCTAAATACCACAGTGTCTGGGGAAAGCCCCTCTCTCACCTTAATTCCGGCAAATATCTGACAGAAACTGTCGCGGGTCCTTCCGACTGACAGCAGCTCCAAAAATCCGACTCGCCGATCCTTTTCTTAAAACAAGACACATAATTAAAACAATTCTATCTAATCAACACACATGCTTCAAGCTATTTCATTTTTCGAAAACACGTTTTAAATCCTTATCGGGTAATCATAAAAGAAACCTTCACTTTCTCAAATCGAATCCAACTTTTGAACATATTTTAAATACTTCAAAATCATCTTAACACAATGAATAAAACATTTTAAAACAAATCTTTGGCTGCTGGTTCGTTCAGGACAGCCACGATTTATAACCCGAAAACGTCAAAAAACTCTACTTTTTCAATCAAACTTTATCTTAATCAAATACCATTGAAAACTCCAACTCTAAATCAATTGAAAACGTTTTTATAAATAAAAATTCAGACTAAATACTTGCTGGACAGAGAAGGAACAACTCAAAATTGCACTGTTGGAAAAATCCAAAAACATCGAAAAATCATACTTTAATTCCCTTTAATTCTTTTGCTTAAAAATAATACTTAAAACAATTTGCTTTTTCAGACACAACACCATGCAACAAAATAGGGCGACAACCAAACACTCATTATTTTTCAATGAAATAAACCTTTTCAAGAATCGTTCCATTTCAAAGGATAGTACAAAACCAAACACAACACTTAAACCAATTAGCTTACAATTTATTCTCACATAACCTAAATACAAATCCATATCATATCTATTTAAGCACTTCAGCATGTCTTCATATACTATTCAGCCAAGTAACCCAAAATGCACAAAAATTTCACACACCTCCAAAAAGTATCAATTTGAGTATTAGTTTAATTACGGGAAAAATAAGAAAGACACAACCAAAAACCATATCAAATCAATTCATTTAAATCCCAAATTTTACAGAACACATACCCATATATCAAAGTTCATCATATAAAATTTTCAAGTTAATTGAACAATCTTAACTTAAGTTTCAAATCAAATTTTGCATAAAAATCCAAACGGTACTGTTGCTGACCTGAGAGAAAAATGCAACAATTAAAAATGGTAATTCAACTCTGAATTGCATGAAAATTGGTACAAACCTTCCATATGAAGTCAAGAACACCTCCTAAAATTTTCAGATTATTTGGAGTTGTTTAAGTAATACTTTTTCAATTAATTCTTCCACTAAGTCTGAAAAATCTGAACCATTCGGTTCACTATTTCGTTCTTAGAAAAATTATCAATTCAACTCCAAACCTCTTCAAATTTTACAGATAACGTAAAGACATGTTTAAGAAGCTACCATAAAAATTTCAAGTTATTGGAAATAGGTTAAGTTCAAAAATTCTGTTCATCTTCAATCCGAAAAGCTTATTTTTCCGAAATCGTTTTTACAAAAATGACTCAATTACAATTAGCAAACCAAATCCAAAAATCACACAAAAATTCAGACGCACTAAAATTATTATTATCAAAATAGTTACCAAGTTTCATGGTCATTGAACATAAGGAAAATACTTTTCATTCAAACCTTTTGCCATTTAAAACACAATTTCTTTAAACTTTCATCATCAAACAAAAATTTATTTAAAATACCAAAACAATTCCAAATTCACTCAAATTTTCCAGAATTAATTTAAATAGCATCAAGGATAACATATCAAAATTTGAAGGCAATCAGATTAGCACAACCATCATTTAGCACGCATGCCTACAAGCTAAAGCAACAAACTTATAAATTCAGCACCGATGCATCTCTTAGTTTCCTATATCACTTACAATCATGCAGCCCCTAAATGACTTTATTTCCTACTTCAACACATATTATCATGCACAAAAATCGCAAATTCACAGCCACACATTTAGCTTGTACAAACATGCAAATTTTTAAGTAAATTAATCCATTTTCATGCTTTAACCTAATTCAATTTGTTATCAATACTCAAACTTATTTCAATTATATTTACCTTTTTCATTCAAGCCTAAACCAAATGCACTTAATAAAATAATCAAAGAGCACAAATCAATTTATACACTTAGGCATTTTCATGCATCAAACCGTGTAGTACACACATATACATAATCATAATAAAATCGATTAATCACTTATATTCCCTTTAAAATCGAATCATAGGTCATGAAAATAATTTATTTTAAACTCATACAATCAAGCATGATTAAACCAATTTGTTTTCCTTATCAATCCTCTTTGACCGAATTATGCTTAAGAAAATTAGGGGTTTTTACACAAACCAAACAATACTCAAACATACACTAAAAATCCATTTCTCATTCTTTTATTTCAACATAAATCAAATCACTTTAACAAAAATCTTTTGAGGCAAAAACCATGGTAAAACCGTATAGGCTTCAAAGATTCATACATGTCCATTTTGTTTATTTTTAACTTAGATTTTAACATCATGCATTCCAAAAATTAAAGATCAAAGCTTAAAATCATCCAAACATCAAGAATCAAATTTGCTTCCTCCTTTTCTCATGCTGGCCGAATCATGGCTAAGGAAAAATGAGAAATTTTCGCACAATGAAACAACTCATAAACTTATACTTCAAAATTAATAAAAATCCAAGTTTGATCCTTTACTCTAAACATACAATAAACATTCAAACAAAATCAAAACCTCTTTGAGCACAAAGCTCATAAAACCGTATAGCCCCTATTATGTCTTGCATGTTCATTTTGGCTTTTTAAAGCTTAAACTTTTACACATTAAAGTTCAAATATCATCAAGAAACATGAAAAATCAACATGCATGAAAAACAAAAATCATTTCCTCCAACTTTTCTCCTTGGCCGTGACATGCATAAAGGAAATAGGAAAAATTTGTGCAAATTATCAACTCATAGTTTATGAATACTATAAATCAATTCCTAATCATTTATAATACACAAACCAAAGATCAAAATTTATTTTAAACCAAAGGGACCTTAAAACCGTGAGCTCCATTTCATGGTACATACCCATTTTTCCACCAAAAGCTTAAATCTTTAATCTTTAGGACTCAAGAACCATAGGGGACACAAAAATACAACATGCAACAAAAACAAAACTCATTCCCTTGATGAAAACAAAAAGAATTAAAAAGGTTGGTTTACGATTACAATGTAGGTATTATTGGCATTCTTGAAAATAAACTAAGAGCTAATTCTTATGATTTTGTTAGAAATAGATTATTGCCTGGTTGGGGTTCTCATATTAATCTTGATCATTCTGAAATTGGTCGCATTTGGATTCTATGGAAGCCTGATATGTATAAGTGTCTAATGCTTTCTAGCTCTTCTCAGCATGTTCATTGCATGATTACTCATGTGCCTAGTTCTACTGATTTCATGGTGACATTTGTTTATGGCTCAAATGATGAGATGGAAAGGAATGATTTATGGCATGCCCTTACTGTTATTTCTACTGCTCATCTGTCTTGGTTGGCGATAGGGGATTTTAATGTTGTTTTGGATCCTTCTGAAAAGCTTGGTGGGTAGGTTATTGATTGTGATAAGCTGCAAAGTTTCAGAGATTGTGTTTCGTGGTATCAGCTGGTTGATATGAAATATAAGGGGAATTTTTTTACTTGGTCTAATAGGCAAATTGATTCAGACAGGATTGTTTCTAAGCTGGACAGGTCCCTGATTAATGCTACTTGGTTAAATTTGTGGCCTGATACGGAAACGAATTTCATCAGTGAAGGTCTGTCAGATCACTCACCAGTTCTTGAAAATTGGCATTCGAGCATCTGCAACAAGCGTTCGAGTTTCAAATTTTTCAATATGTTGGCGGAGGACGATAATTTCCAACAGATTGTCCGTGATAATTGGAATTCAGGAAGGTGTGGTAGTGTTATGTTTGTCTTCATGAGGAATCTGAGTTCTCTCCAAGGCCCTTTGAAACACTGAATATGTTGAAATATAGGGACATTGACAAGAGAGAAGAGGTTGGTAGAACTAATTTGCTCCGTGCTCAGTCTTCCCTTGCTGAGGATCCTCATAATATTCATCTGCAAAAGCTTGAGAAAGAGGCAAACCTTGAATACTTGAAAATCTCTGGAGCAGCATTGAGTTTTCTTAGGCATAAAGCTAAAGAATTCTGGCTAAAAGACGGTGATCAGAACACTAAAGTGTTTCATGATGCAATCCGAATCAGACATTACAGGAACAGAATTTTGTATATTCGGGATCAGCATGGATTGCTTCATCGTGATCAGGTTGAGATTGGGCAGGTTTTTCTGAATCATTTTTAGGATCTTCTGAATGGGCCTGCTACGCCTTGGTGCATGACTGATTCTGAATTGACCTAAGGAAAGGTCCTATCGGTTGAAATACAATTGGTTTTAATAGCTCCCATGACAGCTGAGGAAATCAAGAGCTCTATTATGTCCATGAATTATGATAAGTCCCCAGGGCCGGATGGTTACGGTGCGGGTTTCTACGGAAAGAGTTGGAATATTATTGGTGATGATTGTGTTGCTACAGTCCAAGAATTCTTTAGCTCTGGTAGAATGTTAAAAGAGGTTAACTGCACCAACCTCGTTTTTATTCCAAAAAATGACTGTCCTAATTGTGTTAGTGATTACCGACCAATTTCTTTGTGTAATACGATTTATAAATGCATCTCCAAAATCATTTGTAACAGGCTTCAGCTGGTTATTTCTGACCTTATTGATGACAACCAAGCAGCATTTGTAAGCGGTAGAAGTATTGTGCACAATATTTTAATCAGTCAAGAGCTCTTGCGTTTTTATGGGAGAAGAAGGGTCTCACCAAGACTGTTAATGAAAATTGACATCAACAAGACATATGATATGTTAAGTTGGTCTTTCATTAGAAATATGCTGATTGAGCTTAAGTTTCCCATCAAGTTCGTGGGTTCGATCATGGAGTGTATCTCAACTGTTACTTTCAATATTTCTTTAAATGGCTGTAAGATGGCTAGATTTAACAGTTCAAGGGGCATAAGGCAAGGAGATCCTATGTCTCCATTGATTTTTGTTTTAGCAATGGAGATGTTATCCAGGAAGTTTAAGGCTGCTGCACAGAATAGGAGATTTCGGTTTCATCAATTTCGTAAGGAAGCTGGTCTTATTAGCTTGGCTTTCGCGGACAATTTGATGATTTTTTGCAAGGGCAATGAGGCTAGTGTGATCCTCTTTACTGATGCTTTTAAGGAGTTTTCTTTAAGCTCAGGTTTATATGCTAGCCATCACAAATCGAAGCTCTATATGGCGGGTCTGAATGAACACATGCAGCAACGGTTTCAACAAATCAATGGATTTGAAAAAGGTGGTTTTCCATTCCGTTATTTAGGATTGCCTCTTTCATCCAGGAAATGGAGTAGGAGTACTTTCCAAGTTTTGTCTGATAAAATCACGAAGCGTTTATCATCTTGGGTCACAAGAAACCTGTCTTATATTGGAAGGGTGCAGCTTATTAATTCAGTGCTGCTCTCTTTGCATACCTACTGGGCATCCGTTTTTCTTATTCCAAAGGGTGTTATAAAGGAGGTTGAGAAGAAATTTAGAGATTTCCTGTGGGGTGTTAACCAATTCGGTAGGGTTCATGCGGGTGTTGCATGGGATAATCTTTGCATGCACAAGAAAAACGGCGGTTTAGGTTTTCAGAATGTGCAATTATGGAATATAGCAGCAGTAGGCTAACAAGTTTGGGCGTTGGCTATGAAGTCTGATCATCTTTGGGTCATATGGATTAGTTCCATTTATTTGAAGCATGCTAATTTCTGGAATTGTCAAATTTCAACGTCCTCTAGTTGGCATTGGCGACAAATTTTGAAGTGCAGGGACAAATTTCAGCATGGGTATATTAACGGCTGGTGGCGTGGGAGCCAAAACCAAACGTACACTATCAAAGAGGGGTATAAATTCCTTGTGGTCCTCGAGATATTTTTGTTCTACATGGTATGGTTTGGAATTCATATTCAATGCCAAAGCATTGTTTCATAATGTGGCTCTCTGTTCTTAACAGACTTAAAACAAAGGATCGGATGGCTAGGTTCATGAATATGCAGTTGGATTGTATTCTTTGTGCAAATGGTGCAGAATCTCGCGATCACCTTCTGTTTGTTTGTGACCGGAGTCGTTGCCTCTTAGAGCTAGTTTGTGGCTGGTTGTGTCTTGATAACTGGCGCTATTCTTTTCCAAGTTGGTGCAGATGGCTGCACTATGGATTCAAGGAAAAAGTGCGTAGGAAAATTAATTATGCAGCTATGGCCTATTGTGTGTACCATATTTGGATGGAGCGGAACAGAAGAATTTTTACTCAAAGGAATTTGAGACCAGACAAGGTGTTTGTCCTTATTAAGAAGGAGTTAGCTCTTAGAGTGTCTTTAATTTTTCCAGATTTTAGAAAGTGGTCAAATGTTGTTTTAGTAGACCGTATTTTAGCTAAACTATAATTTTGATCGGTATCTTTCTCATTTTCACCTTGTGTCCTTAATTTTCAACCCTACATAGTAGGTGGGGAAATTAGGCCAAGGTTTGTATGTGTTTTTATTCTGCACGGTGGAATATAATGAAGTTTTTTACTACTTCTACCAAAAAAAAACTCATTCCCTTGCCTTCCCTTTATTATTTTGTCTTGGCCGAATGGCCTAAGGAGGAAAAATCAAATTTTTGCAACACAAATCAATACATTTTAAGATCAACAAAATTCTCTTTTATTTCTTTATTCCAAATCAAAAATAAAAACAAAAACCACATGAACATAAAGAGGGACCAAAACCGTGGGCTTCCAAGAGTTTATGCATGTTTATTTTTTTTTCCAAACTCAAATATACATATTATCAAGTATAGAAAACCATAAGAAAACTTAAGAACACACATGCAATAGCTTAAAGTGAAGAAACAACAAAAACCTTCTTGGAGCTTGATGAAAATCGAAAATAAAGAAGAAAAAGAACAAGAACAAGAAGCAACAAGGCCATACCTAAGAAGAATCAAAGAAAATGAGCTAGAAAATTGGATTTCCCTCCTCCTTCTTCCTCTTCCTTGTTCTCAGCCTCCCCCTCTCTTCTCACTTCTTCTTCTTTTTTTTTTTTTTTTGTTCTCAAGACTTAATGAATGAGTAAGAGGAAAATGGGGGGGGGGGGGTGAGATGATTGGCTTTTATAGAAAATGTGGGTGGGGATGCAAAACTTAAAATTTGGGGTCAATAAACATTGAAGAGTTTTCACCCTCTCCTACATACTCCCCACGGCTCCATATATCTATTAGGGTAGGGTTTTATATTTTATTTCATGAGTGAGACAAGTAATTAATTAAGTGGGTTTAGGGTGGGTATAAATTTTTCTTTTCAAGACAAGGGGGACAAAAGTTTTTACATGCATTGGCCACCATTGCACTCTTGGTTGGACTAATTAATTACATGTTTTCTAGAGGGGACACTAGGGTGGCTAGGCATTAATTAGGGTAGGGTGTATTTAATTAGGTTACCCTAGGGTCTTGTGCACTCATAGTTGTATGTTTTAAAATTTAATATTTAAAGTGCACAAAATACTTCATGAAGTCGTACAGTACTCCTTCATCAGTAGAAAAATAATATTTTTCCAACACAGTAAGATAACACTCAAAAATCATAATTCAATTTACTAAAACAAAACATTATAACTTTCTATTCACTAATAGAAGCAAAATTTCACTAATAGAAGCAAAATTTCACTAACTTTCTATTCTCAATACTAACTTTCTATGGTTTAAATTTCTATTATTTATTAAAATATCCTCATAATGTGGTTGAATCATTTAATTTTTGTTTCATTCCCAATGTAAATTTACTAAAATAGTCTATTTTTTTATGAATTTGAGAAAATTAAATACACTCAAGTAACTTCCTTAATAAGTGTGAAGTTAGTTATTTTTGCTTAAAAATGAGATCGAAGATAATTGATTGTATGATTGCCGCTCTTCAGTGATTGAGATCGCGGAAGATCAAAACTAGCAATTGACTTGTCATTCTAGCAACCAAAAGTGGATATGGTTATGGTGGCGACTGGTGGTGGTGGAAGTGGTGGCGGCGGTAGAGTAATGGTGGTGTAATGGGGAGAAATGATATTAGGATGAAGAGAGGAATTGTTCTTTTTTTTTTATTTGAAATATAAACTGTATATCCAACGGTTAAAATTGAATCGAAGAATTTTTTATTTTATTTTTCATCTTAAAATTTGAACTGTTGGATATATCCAATGGTCAAAAATTCTGTAACACCCCAATTTAGAACTTTAATTATTTTTTTAATTTTAAATAATATAGAAAAATATGATCAATTTTTTTTTTTTACATTGGTGACATGGACATGGAACTACTATTACAAGAATGTTTCAGTTAAACCATTTCAAATAAAAATAAAGTCATCATGTCACACGTCACTTGTCAAGTTCCAAACCGAAATGTTACCAACACCGCGCTTTGGAACTCTCACTCTATTTTTACAAATCATTGTTCATTTAAAAATAATTATCAGTTCATAAGTTTCCAAAACTAGTTACGCATCAAAACGTGTTACATAGTGGTTCTAACAATATCACCTAGTGCAAATAAGTGGGTTACAAAACAAAACAAAGACTACCACTAATGGCTAGGGTCGTCCTCAACTGCCGACTCCGACTCAACCTCAGGAAACTCCACGGAAACAAATCTTGATTCCACTTCTTAATCGGACGCTCCTATATCATCTAGTTCTTCATCTTCTAACAATGAAGAATCTCCACATATCTCAACAGACGACGAACCACCTCCTTAGCATAATGCCCAGTCCTCCTACTATATTTACCATACATATACAAGAAGGGGGAGTAGCATAATAGAGAGAGTAAGTATTTCAGACAAATAATTGTCGACTATGTGGGATTACATTAGGCAATCAAACAAATAGGCACATACAACACAACAGATTAAATAATTTCATTTCACACACTCATTATCGTTACTGTTATGGACCGGTATCACGGACAAATAATAACCGGTATCACGGACCTACAAGTATCAATTCGGCATAGCGGCAATTCGGCATCAATAGTCAATCAATACGTAACCGACATAATGGACATAATGGTTCGTCATAATGCTTTTAATGATGGCATTCATGGAGCCGTTACTCTTCGGCCTTAATGCCCATCATGGCTCATCATTACAGTGTCTCATTCCAACCACCCTTTAAATACAGGTAGTGGCCAAGGTATGACCGGACTAATCTCCCGTTGTTTACACACGGCACACACACCACCCTCAAAATATCCCGACTCGGTGACGGAGTTCTTTAACCGGGAACCCGTTATCATCGTCGTACATCAACAAAACCGGCTTGCCGGTACATGTGGGATAACACCCCACAACATTGGTGAGCACAGTGAGAGTGGCAAACTAATTCCCACCACCTTTTCATCTACAAACTTGACGGTCTTCAAGAACTAGGAAGGTACCATGACGAAACTGGCAGAAAAATAATGATCAAGATGGTCTACAGTATTCCAATACTAAAAGGCGGAAACGAAAACCGGCAGTGCGTGCAACCACCATCAAGAGGCCAATACCGCCCATAAACGCATCAGATTAACAACATCTGAGGCCAATAGTAGGAACACCATGGCATGTTCACATGGCTACCAAGCCAAACCTTGGCGTGTTCTCCAACGCCCTGATTCCGTTGTCTCTCCACCGCAAAAGCCCGAAGCCATGGCCAAGACTTTATCAAGGAATTGTACTTCGAAGATAACGCGACGTATCGGAGGACAGGAGGAATCGAACTGCATCAGATAATAAAGAAGAAGAAGGTCATCAACGATGGCTTCCTCATCCTTGTCGTCGTCATCGCTGGTCACCACCGCGACTCCCATCGCTGCCACCATCGTGAGCCTGTATGTCACCACCGCAACACCATACGAGGATCGAAAATAGAGCAGTGAAGAGAAGACACCTCTCCCGCGGACCCGAACTCACGATCATCGCTAAAATCTCTCGCAATCCCGTTCGGATCAGTGTTCGAACTGCTTAACCATGGGGTCCTGCGTGGCTGCCGTCCCTCTGCCGGCAGTCGATATTTCCTCTTCTCCAAAACATTACTACTGTTGCAGAAAATGTTCCGCCATTTCCAGTTCAGAAAGTAGGGAGGAGGGTGACACGGGCCAACAACCCAACCCATTGTTGAAAGAAAAAAGAAGAATCATATTGGGCCATAATCATCAATAAAAGGCCCATCAGAAGGAAACCTAAACAAAGCATCAAAGCTCAAACAGGGGAAGTATTATATTTACATTATTTAAACGCAAAAATTCTATATATTATGCATTACTTACGTTATATGTCTACATCCAATTTACTGGTGTATTGCTATTCATTTTATATCACCTTAATAATATATTTATTGACTCTTATCACTTGATAATTAATAGCAAAAGAAAATATAATTTGCTCCTTCATGTCACAATGTGATAATTGTTATTTAATATTTTAATTATTATTTTTTATTGGAAGGTACAAATATGATGCCTCAATTTTCTCAGGCTAGTCTAAAAAGGACTCCGGGATTCTCGTCAACGGACTATAAGCTTTTCAAGAGGAGAATAAAAAATATTCCCCATCACGATTATTCTAGCCCATGAGGTTTCCTTACTCTGATATTTTCTTCAATATTCAATATGCTTCCAAAGATGAGGAACACGTTGCTATATTCCCTTATCCGGACTCATTTGTTGACGGTGAGGAACCTTGTGTCGAGTTTCCCTATTCGCTTTAGGGGTCATAATGAGAAGAACTTCGTGTTGAATTTCCCTTCCCGGACTCTTGCCAAGAGTGAGGAACCCTCAATTGGGCTTCCCCCTTAGGTCTTGTATCCGGCAAGCAAGGAATCTTCATGCTAGATTTCTTCCTTCGAACTCACTAGACAACTCGAGAAACCTTTCACCGAGTTCCCCCCTTCAAACTCTGGTTTCGGACATTGAGAATATTGTATTGTTTTCCCTCGTTTGAAATCAATTGAAAGATTTGAAGAATTTATTCGGAGATAAGGATCCGTTTTATAGTCACAAAAAATTCAGCGCTCATACCGATCTTTCCTATTCATACCTCGACGCTCCTCCTTACGTCACAGCACCGAGCTGGGGGGCTACTGTTATGGACCGGTATCACGGACAAATAATAACCGGTATCACGGACCTACAAGCATCAATTCGGCATACCGGAAATTCGGCATCAATAGTCAATCAATACGTAACCGACATAACGGTTCGTCATTATGCTTCTAATGATGGCATTCATGGAGCCGTTACTCTTCGTCCTTAATACCCATCATGGCTCATCATTACAGTGTCTCATTCCAACCACCCTATAAATACAGGTAGTGGCCAAGGTATGACCGGACTAATCTCCCGTTGTTTACACACGGCACACACACCACCCCCCAAAATATCCCGACTCGGTGACGGAGTTCTTTAACCAGGAACCCGTTATCATCGTCGTACATCAACAAAACCGGCTTGCCGGTACATGTGGGATAACACCCCACAACAGTTACCATTTTAGTTAATCATAATCCCCAGCTTCACTTTTGTATCAATATCATCAATCTCTCTTTCTCTTTCTGAGGCATCTCTTGCTAACTACAACAACGTTATTCCCAAGTCATTTCTTTCAATATTATTTCCATGCCCGAAGGCTAACTCATGTCATAATCGTTTCACAAATTCTCCCCTTACCTTTTAAATAGCATAAACTATATTATATTCTTAAACTATTTTTATTAAGTCTTGTTGAATCGCATCCTTCGACGACAAGGGAATAAGAGGGCGTCATCGAGGAATTAGTTAGCACACATTACAACTCCTTCAATCCTCCCGAGCCTAAACGGAAGCAAACGGGACGTACAGGAACCTTAACCCACGCAGGTCGAACTGCCAAGAAATCATCATAATCATAAACTTTGTATCAACATATCATTTCACAAATTATCATCATCATCGGGGCCTAATACCATTCGACAGCCCGCCTCATTCAGGTTCCCTCTCACAGTTTTGAAATTGATCACGGGGGCGCCAGTACTATTTTAGTCTGCAGTGTGGAACACGCTACGACCCCCTGGGTATTAATCTCCGATCACATATAGACTAGTTCCACCTAGAATAGCACTCTAGGTTTCTTGACGTATCACCGTCATCACCCTCCCCTATCACAATCGCTCACTTGAGTATTCGCATATAAACAGGGTATCTTCTTCTACACTACTTCACACTCAACTCGCAGCATTTGTCAATGTCTTTTAGTGTTTATTAATATTTTATTAAACCCTAAGGTTTGGTCGACTCACTCTTGCCCAACCATTCACTGAACCTCGACCTCTAATTAAAACTTTCACATTAATTTGTTCCACAATAATTCACATCATCATTACAGACGAGGGCTCGAAACCACGGCAAAAAGCTCACGCGGCCAGCACCATCCTCAACCTGGAAAGCACGTCACAACAACTGTGCACATCAGGGAGTTCAATCTTTCACATCAATCTTTAATCCACTTTCAATAAATTTGCATCTCAACATGTTTTCTCATAATTCTTTTCTTGTCCGATCATTCTTAACTTTCACCCTTAACCATAAGTTCCAACAAAGTTTCGTCATTAACCATGGATTATTCTCTTTGATTATACGTACACCACATTATCATTTAATTCATAACACAACTCTAGTCAAGACGTAGCAGACGTCTCTCAGCACAAATAACTCTATTCTTGCAATAAATTTTATCAGGCATATAATAACATGTAGTTTTATCGTGGCATCATAACATAATAATTTACCGCTTGACAATCATTAAATAACAAAGGGGATCCAACCCTTCGTATAATGGCCATACACAAGCAATCAAATGCCACTATACGACTGACTCTTGGATCCCTACGTTCCGACTTTTGAGATGGTCAGGAACAACTTGACAGATTACCTAACCACCACGACGTCTTAAGGAAAGTTTCTCTCTCACCTGACGAAGCTTGCAACCTTTGCGGTCCATCGGGTCATAGCCATCATTACTCTTGTCCTCTTCCATCCTTCCTTAAATTAGGAAACCACACAAATCAATATTACGTAATCAAACTATGTCACACCCATAAGCCATGCACTTAAGCATCTTAAAATCATTAAATCAAATACTTCACTACTAATTTGTTTAATTTAGAAACACTTTGAATAATTCCCAAATATTTCAGGGTCCAGAAAAATCATTTAAAAACTCATTTGGCAAGACATCAAGAGCTGAATTCTATACGCGTGTTAACCAAATTCAATTAAAACCAAACCAAAACAATTTAAGCCTTTACAGTTTCTTTCTGAAACTCGTGAGCAAACCTTACGCTGACAAACTAAAGCAATACACTAAATAAAATATTAATACTTCAAATTTCTTTGGTTGCAAACGTCAAATAACATTAGGCACATTGCCAATATCCAAATAAAATAAACAATAGAGTACATTTACAATACTTATACTTGTCGTAAAGCTGGAATCATTTTAAAAAGTTTGAAAACAACTTTAATTTTCACAAAATGCGTTTAAATCCTCTCTATACTCATTGCCTGAAAATCCTTAAGCGTTCAACACCCAAAATCATTTTCAAACTCTCTATAACTTAGTAACAAAATCCAGACAGCATCTATAACATAAAGAAATTAGCCCTTTAACTTCATCAAACTTACTCAAAGTCCTTGTACACTTTTCACAAAACTTTAAGAGTTCTCATCATATGAAATTAATCATAACTAATACCATGAACTTATACAAAAATCCAAACGCTTATACGTATACAAATACATGTTACAAAATGCTTTCACATTCAAAAACTCTAAATCAAACTTGACTTTGCTACTTCCTTCACAAAAACCAAATATGAATACGTACACAAAATAATTTCAAATGCTAAATCACTTAAACAAAATCTTGGGACAGCATTTGGGCATATTACAAATCGCCCTTTTTAAAACAATCAAAGTTATTTCAAAACACAAACAAAGCACCTTTTTAAATTCCATTCACAATCGCGTAATTAAATTAACCTTTAAAAAAACACACTTCTTGAACAGCATCTTCATCATAAACCAAAAATACTTTTTAAACAATAAATCAAATTCTAACCAAAAACAATTTACGTCACTTAGAAACTCATGAATCTTAAGCATAGAGTCATTGCCTTACACTAATATTTATAAAAATACAACCTGGTGACAACATGCATTTCTTTCTAAAACATGTTCTTTAAAATCTCCTCATGCTTGTCCTAAGGTATTCATATTACAAAAATAGCTTAAGGGTCAAACCTTGTTGATATTAAAATATAAACGATCGCAAAACACTTTTCAAATACTAAATTAAGACACTTAAATAAAATTCCATTCAATTCATTTCAACGTGGCCAATTCGGCCTCTTCTTCTCTTTCATGGAAAAATTGAGTTTTTCAAACGTTTTAATTTACAAACTTTATTCAAATCAAGAAAAGAGCGTCAAACCTTAACGACATCCAATTTTCCAAGGAAAACCAAAATCATATAATTTCAATTCAAAAATCAAGATCTCTAACACCTTCAAACCACGTAAAGTTAAAAACAACTCATTTCCATTGTAAAACAAAGTACATATGGCAAGCTAAAACTCTTGCACAAATCAATATAATATTTAAATGCCAATGATCAAAACTTTGTTATAGATTGAAAAATGAGGCTCACGGCCTTCTATAAATTTTCTTCAAAAATTGGTTTTCTTTAACTCTAACTCACGTGCAAAGTTCTAAATCAATATACGACATAAAATAATTTAATAAATAACATCCATTTACAACATAAGACGTAACCCAAAACAAAATCCTCTAAAGTAACTAATCTTTCTCAACATGGGGACCAAAAATAACAAATGAACATTAGGAAATCAAGTTAACCAAAATTAATCAAATGAATTGTACGAAAGCATAGAAATCAAACGACAAAGCTTACGCCAAACAAAATCATTCCTAACTTCTTGAAGACTTTGCCAAAAACTCAAAACCAACTTATCAATTGACATACTTGAAATCAAAAATCAAAACAACCCTTTCTCTTTATAACTTGCCAAAATTCAAAACCAAACTTATTATTCGTCATACTCGCAAAATAGAATCAAAACGACCATTTTTATTGTTCTATTCAATTCGGCCATAACAACAAAAATAGGGTACGATAATTGTGCAATTTTTCATTCTAACTATCAAAGCCAAAAATCTAGCTTAATCAAATCCTTGAAACCAAACTCAATCAAATTATCACATCCTTTTAGTTTCGTACACAAATTAAATACTAACACTTAACACTTTCACCTTATCAAAACCAAAAGTCCATGAAAACCAAATATAAACAATTTGTTCTTAACACCCGAAAAGCATACAACAAAATCATTAGCATGTAACACAAAATCAAAGTTCCAATACTTGCCATTTTTAACAAAAACCAAGAATCAAAGCTTAAAACAAATTTTAGAGTCCTTTCCCTTTTCACATAGTTAATTTGGCCAAGACCCCATAGAAGGGAAAAATCACTTTTTGATTCAAAAACTCATTTCTAGTTAATAATAGTTTCATGAAAATAATGGTTTATATTATATATATCAAAACCAAATAACCACATGCATTAACATGATAAATCCATTTTCACAAAAATGCTAACTTTTGGCTCGGGTACTTGTTCAAATCATACATGCAATGAAAAATCTTAACTTGTACTACTATAATATGAACATGCAACACATAAGGATTTGTCGTTTGTGAAAGTTATGACTTTTTGACAAAAATCGAATCTAAATCATTTTATACAACAACAGCACTTATATATATAACACATGCAAATCAAAAATCCAAGCTTAATCATAATCTAGTTTCAAATAACTAAAATAGAAAAGAAATAAATGGGTTAGAAATCATTACCCCACAAAGCGAAAATTGATAAAATGAGTTCCTCCTCTTCTCCTCACAGCCACGGGTTACTTCTTCTTCTCCAATGGGGAGTTTTGATTTGCCTACCTCTTGATTAAAAGGATAACAATAATGAAGTGGGTATTTGATTTCTGAAATTAAAGTGGAGGAAAAAAGGGTATGGTTACTGTTTTGGGGTTTGCCCTTGAAGAAGAAAATGAGATAACAGTGGAGAAATGGGGTGAGGGGCGTGAGATGGGGGGAGCATACTTGGTTGTTTTTGCTTTACTGCTTTTGTGGAATGAAAAAAAAAATCATATGCATGAACGAGGGAGCATATCGTGTGGTTTGGAGGAGGGAGTGTTGGCTATTGTTACTGTTTTGTTTCTAGGGGAGAAGGAAAACCAATCTTAAAGGAGAAGGGGTAAGAAACGTGTATGAGAAGGAGAGAGTTAGTTTTTACTTTTATTTTTTAAAGAATTCCAAGAGACGCAAATGAAAATTAAATAGAAAAAGAGAGAAAAAGAGGGATGTTATAAACAACTCATATTTATCCAATTAGTGGATGAGTATCTATTGGATTGAGTTTATCTCTATTGGCTTGAGTTTATCCTTCTTTGTGTTTATCTTTAGTTGAAACCACTTCATATTAGGGTTTCATATCTCCCTATAAATAGGACTCAACTATGATGCAAAATGTACATTGAATATATATCATATTGTTTCTTCTCTTCTTCTCTTCTTCCTTATTTTCTTATTTTCATACGTTTTATAACACGTTATCAGCACGATCGTTCTTTGCTCCAAAAGGTGTTGAAGTTAATTCATCAAAAGCAAGGTAAATTTTTTTATTAATGTTTTATTTATTTATTTTCTCTTCTTTTGATATATAATATATTGATCCCAAAGTATCTATATAAAAAAAAAGGCAAGCAGATCTACATTTAGAAAGAAAAAAAAAGAAGAAAGAAATGTAACATCCCAAAATCCAATTCCTAGTATAATCTATATTGTGATAGATTTAGAGTAGAAGAAGTGGTGATATCAAGTGAGAAATTGGGTAAGTAAGAGTGTAAAAGGGGAGCTTTAAGCATAGAACTTTAGGAAGATTTAAAATACAAGATTCAAAGCTCAAAGCATAAATTCCACCATTGGATGTGAAGTAGAATAGGTGAAGAAGCTTGCTTTAAAATTTGAGGAAGATCCAACGGGTAACGAAGAAGTTATGGTGTGTCAAAGTTCTGAGTAAGGCAAGTTTCTGCAGGTTAATCGATTAACTCATTGGTTAATCGATTAGTGCCTGAATGTGGTGCAAAAATTAGTCGATTAACCTTCTGGTTAATCGATTAGGGCCAGAAAGTGTACAAAAAACTAATCGAGTAAGACTAGATGCTAACCTTGGGCCAAATTGCATTGGGTTAATCGATTAACTAGCCTGTTAATCGATTAACACGGGCTGCTATTGAAAAAAAATAAAAGAGAACCACATGTGTTTTTCCTCTCTATGTTCGAACCACTCTTCCTCTCTCCCCTAGGATTCCATTCTCCATCATCAAATCCACCAAGAGCAAGTGGGATTTCTTCATTCCATCAACAAATCTCTTCATTCTTCACTTCAAGTAAGTGTTTAATGCCATGGATTTCCTTCTTTCTCTCTCTAATTCGAGTTCTCTTTCTCTCTCATCCCTTCCATGGTGGTTTTCAACTCTAGGCCATGGAAGCTTCACATTTTCTTGAGGTTTGGCAAGAGGCTATGGCATAAATGCTAACTCTTCTTGTTATGGCTCTTATATTAGGTTCCTCCCTCTTATTTTGGATCATAACTCATTTGGTGGCAAGACTCTCAAGCTTAGAGCAAGTAAAATCACCTTATCTCCAAGTGTTTGAGGTAAGGGGGTGGGTTTTGCCTTGTTCTAGGGAGTAGGTTCTAGTTAGTATATAATGATTTGTTAGGGTTATGTGTTAGGGGAGAAAATTAGACTATAAAACCCGAGGTCATTGAATATAAAATTCTAGCTAATTAAATATGTATGATGTTGGATGTAAAGACTAGGAAAAAGGAAACCCAATGTTATGAGAATGAATTATTTGATAAATGAAACTTGGATAATGATTATAATGAAGTACAAGAGGATTTGGTAATATGATAGTGAAGTTGCCATAAATGATTTCTATGATTATTGATTTTATTTGTAAAATTTTGTATTAAATGACAATTGACTGCTATTGCAAATATATGTATGTGTTATGGAGTAAATTGATATAGGAAGAAAATGGAATGGAAATGATTATATGTGGTGTTAAAGCAAAACTAAGAGAAGGTGATAATATGAATGTTTTGGTTGAATATAATTGTACACTAATTGCTAAATGCGCATAAAGGTGGAAATGGGAATAAAATAATTACATGTAAATTAAATGTGAAACGATGATGTTAATTATGTGACAAGTATGAGTTGGTTGTGTGTATTTTCTCCCAAATGCTAATTTTGTATAACTGTGCTTAAATGTATTGCATATGTTTAACTGAGAACATGAATGCTATTTGAGAGGATTTCGGTAATTAACATAGGAAATGAGTATGGATTAGTTATGAATGGGAAACTATAAATATGAGTAACTATGATTAAATGTGTTATGATTGACTGAACAAGAAAGTGAATAATTCTTGGCCTCTGAATTGAGGTGCCGAATATTGAGAATGTGGTAAATTCGTTGGCCTCTGATTTGAGGTAACGTTCCTTAAATTGTGATAAATTGTTTATATTGAGAATGATGATAATGTGTTGACCTCTGACCTGAGGGACACGAAATGAAATAAAATGAATAATGTGTTGACCTCTGACCTGAGGGACACAAAATAAAATAAAGTGAATGGGTGTTGACCTCTGACCTGAGGGACACCGAATGAAATAAAATATTAGAATGTTGACCTCTGACCTGAGGGACACCGAAAGAAATAAACTATGGGTGTGTTGACCTCTGACCTGAGAGACACACCGTGAATTAAGAAACTGGAGTGTTGACCTCTGACCTGAGGGACGCATAATGTAAATAAGGAAAAGTATGAGGGCCTCTGTTTTGAGGTGATAAATGTGTTGAATGAAATTTTGTACATTGGCCTCTGATTTGAGGTGATGTACCGAAATAAAGAGAGTATGTGAAAAGAATAAAAAGTAAAGGAAATGGATTTTGAATGGAATAATGAAAAGGGAAATTTGGAATGAATAATGAATATGGAAATAATGAAATGTGTATGGTGTTCTATATGTGATGATATGCTTTATTTGCTAGTTGTGTTTGACCTAGTGGGTTGTTATGTCTAGTTAGAGACTGCTTTCTATTTCATGTGCAATGCTCACTCCCTTAACATTTTTCAGGTACGGAGATTGAGCTGGCACAGCCCTCGGCCGAGCAGGTGTACTTTCCCTTACAGGGAGAGTAGGGTTGTTATGGGATTTTAGAGTATATTATGGACCTAAGCCTCCTACAATATTTTGATGTAAATTTATTATATATATTTTTGAGTGAGGCTTAGGATGTTTTGTTTTGACAAAGCTATATGTTTTGGTTTTTAATACTCAAACTTAGTATTTTCGCTGACACTCTGAATATTTGATGCCACTGATATATTTGGAGCCCATTGGGCCTTGATATGATTTATATGTCCAATATGAAGCCCTGCTGGCTACTGGTTGCATATTTGATAATGTTTTTCACAGGTTAAACTTTGGAATTGTCCGAAAAACAAACAAAACTCCGTCCGTTTGACGGGTGATTTTTATTAAATTAAAAAGAAATTTCAAATTCACGTTTTTAATAGCGGGGTTCTAAGGGTAAAACTCTTAGGTGTTACAAGAAATATGCAAATCGAAACAGATTTGAGAAGATGCAAACAGAAGCAGTGTTGATTGTATATATAGGTCTAAAAAAGTACCCGTAGTACTTGAAGGATCTAAAGATCTCATATATATATATATATATATATATATATATATATATATATATATAGTTTGCACATGTGAAAGCATCAGTATAGAGAAGCTTGATATTATTTTTCTCAATCATGTGATACGTGCTACATGGTTTGAAGACGGGAACTATGAACCTTTCTGTATTGCATCAGATGTGAGCAACAAAAATTGCCTTTGTGCTTTGCACAAGTAAAAATTGCCTCCATGCCTCCATGAGTTTCGATCAACACTATCACCGAAATTGATGCAAGTAAAAAAAAATGCCTCTGTGCCTCAGTCATTGACAAACTAATAATACTTCATGATATCATTTTTCATGATAGAGTTTATCCCAATGACAAGTTATGGGTTGATCGTCTTATATAATTAACATAAAAAAAATAATAATAATTAACAACTTACCAAGTCGGCTGACTATATTCTGAATGTCAAATTTAAGATAAGCTATTACATTCTCGCTAAAATATTCCTTTGGACTAAGCTTGATACTATGCACCAAGCAAGCGTTTATTTACCAAGTAATTTGATGAAAATTGCAAAGCTCCATCAATATATTCCCATATATGTATCTATACTGTTTGTATGCACACTTATCGCTCGGTGTTGATATGCTATTTGTGGCTTGCATCTTTCTCATTGATCATTTACCAACATCATATATGTCCTGCGTAATATGTCATCATTATTATTATTTAATATTTAATAACATGTTTGCTTATGTAATTAATTGATTGTTAATTATTAATTTCAACTAATTGTCCCAAGTAATCACTATGATTACGATACATTAGAAGAAGGATTAGTGAATGTTCTGAAAGGCACTGAAGTAAATCTCTTATGTACTTCATTGGATGCTTTTGGGACACAGCATTTGTTAGAAGTCTATCTTTATTTAGATGAAAACATGGAAGGAATCCAAGTCCAAAAAGAAAACAAGTTTTCCACATGCATAGAAGCAAAGCAAATTTTTGTTCATTTAAAAGTCAGAGATCTATAGTGTTCTATAGATTTTTTGGCATCTTTAGGGATCTGTTCTATAGATTTTTTTTTCTTTATTGTTGATCGTATGATCCGCATAGTTTTCTTATGTACTTGTTGATTTTCAATTAAGATGCTAGACAGATTTCAGTTGTGTTTTGATAATTGAAAAAAAAAATCTTATGTACTAAGGATAAAATGAATGATGCTACATACCATGATACCAAATTACCAATGTAACATGGTCCAGTGCATTTTGGACCAGTAATTCTGATAGCACTACTTGCTTCATCAAGTAAGAGAATCATAGGATTTTTTATGATGGCTCTTGCCATGGCTATTCTCTGCTTTTGTCCTCCTGAAAGAAATGCCCCCCTTTCTCCATCCCAAAAAAAAAATTTCTCCTACCTAGTATTGCAAGAAACAAACGTTAATACAATATCTGGTAGTACAAATATAATTGAAGGCTCCGGAAGAGCAAATATAATACTACCTGGAGGAACAGAATTGTGTATCAATAATGCATTACTCTCTACTAAGTCTCAAAGAAACTTATTAAGTTTCAAGGATATTCGCCAAAATGGATATCACATAGAGACAACGAATCAAGAAGGTATTGAATTCCTTTATATCACAAAATTTATTTCAAATAAGAAATGCATAGTAGAAAAGTTGTCTACTTTTTCCTCTGGTTTGTACTACACATACATTAGAACAATTGAGATACATCAAGTCGCAAACCAAAAGTTTGCGGATAATAATAACTTCATTGTTTGGCATGACCGGTTAGGTCATCCCAGATCTATTATGATGCGAAAAATAATTCAAAATTCTTGTGGACACCAAATGAAGAACCAAAAGATTCTTCAAACTAATTGTCTTTCATGTGTTGCTTGTTACCAAGGGAAGTTGATCATTCGGCCATCACCTGGAAAAATTGAGTATGAATCACTAACATTTTTGGAACGTATACAATGTGATATATGTGGGCCAATAGACCCATCATGTGGACCATTTAGATATTTCATGGTTTTAATTTATGCATCAACTAAATGGTCACATGTATGTTTATTATCAACTCGTAACCATGCATTTGCGAGATTACTTGCTCAACTAATTAGACTTAGAGCACATTTTCCTGATTATCCAATTAAGAAAATACGCCTTGACAATGCTGGTGAATTTACATCCCAAACTTTTAATGATTTTTGCATGTCTATTGGCATTGATGTTGAACATCCCGTAGCACATGTTCATACACAAAATGGACTTGCGGAAGCACTTATTAAACAACTACAAATAATTGCAAGGCCATTACTTATGAGATCAAAACTTCCAATAACTGCTTGAGGACATGCAATTTTGCATGCTGCAGCACTAATTCACATCAGGCCAACAAGTTTTAACAAATCATCCCCTTTACAAATGGTTTTTGGTCAGGAACCTAATATTTTCCATCTAAGAATTTTTGGATGTGCGGTATATGTTCCTATTGCTCCACCACAACGCACTAAGATGGGACCTCAAAGAAGATTGGGAATATATGTTGGATATAAATCTTCATCCATAATAAAATATCTCGAACCAACAACGGGAAATTTATTCATGGCTCGATTTGCCAATTGTCGTTTTGATTAATCTGTTTTCCCAACATTAGGGGGAGAAAATAAGCAGCTTGAAAAGAAATTATTTGGAAAGAATTATCATTATCTTATCTTGATCGTCGTACAAAAAAATGTGAACTTGAAGTTCAAAAGATAATTCATTTGCAAAATTTAGCAAACCAATTGCCAAATGCATTCAGTGACCTAAAAAGAGTGACTAAGCCACATATTCCAACTGCTAATGCTCCAGTAAAAGTTGATGTCCCTGTTGGACAAAATACAATTGCAAATGAGTCTGAGGCACGTCTAAAGCGTGGCAGACCCATTGGTTCCAAAGATAAAAATACTTGAAAACGAAAAGGAGCTAAGAAAGAAGATGGTCAATTCGAGGATATGGTGACTCTTGAAGAGCCTTCAGACATAATTAATAGTTCAATTCCAGAAGAAACTCAGGTACCTGAAAATTATGAAAACAAAGATATCTCAATAAATTATGTCATGAATGGAATTCAATGGAACCGATATGAAATCGACGTCAACGATATTTTTGCATATAATATAACGCTTGAAATTATAAATGATGAGGATCATAAACCAAAGTCTATTAAGGAATGTAGACAAAGAAATGATTGGCCAAAATGGAAAGACGCAATTGAGGCAGAATTGAATTCGCTTGATAAGCGACAAGTATTTGGACCTGTAATTCGTGCACCTAAAGGCGAAAAGCCAGTTGGATACAAATAGGTTTTTGTGCGAAAGCGAAATGAGAAAGGAGAAATTATGAGATATAAAGCAAGATTGGTTGCCCAAGGTTTTTCGCAAAGACCTGGCATTGATTTTGAGGAGACATATTCTCCTATGGTGGATGCAAGTACTTTTCGATACTTAATTAGTCTGGCAGTACGTAAGGGGCTCGATTTGCGTCTAATGGATGTCGTTACAGCCTATCTATATGGCTATCTTGAAAATGACATAAATATGAAACTTCCTGAAGGATTTAATTTACCTGAAATATATAATTCAAATTCTCGAGAAGGTTACTCAATTAAATTGAATAAAAGTCTTTATGGATTAAAGCAATCTGGACGCATGTGGTATAATCGCCTGAGTGAATATTTAATCAAGGAAGGATATAAAAATGACCAATTTGTCCATGTATTTTTTTGAAAAGGAGTGACTAGGAATTTTCTATAATTGTTGTTTACGTTGATGATTTGAATATTATTGGAACTCCTAACGAGCTTCCAAAAGCTGTAAATTTCTTTAAGAAAGAATTTGAGATGAATGATATGGGAAGAACAAAGTTTTGTCTTGGTTACAAATGGAATATTTAAATAATGGAATTTTGGTACATCAAGAAACTTATGCTGCAAAGGTTCTTAAGGGATTCTACATGGATAAATCACATCCATTATGTAGTCCAATGGTTGTAAGGTCACTTGATGTGAATAAAGATCCTTTTAGACCTAAAGAAGAAGATGAAGAACTACTTCGTCCTGAAGTACCATATCTTAGTGCGATTGGGGCATTAATGTATCTTTCTAGTCACACACGACCTGATATATCATTTGCTGTTAATTTATTGGCAAGACATAGTTCTTCGCCTACAAGAAGACACTGGAATAAAGTTAAGCATATACTTCGTTACCTTAAAGGTATAATGGTTATGTGTTTGTTTTACTCAAATATGACTAAATCAAATCTTATCGGTTATGTCGATGCAGGTTATCTATATGACCCTCATAATGGTCGATCGCAAATCGGTTATGTATTTACATGTTGTGACACAGCTATTTCATGGCGATCTATGAAACAAACGATTACTGCCACTTCCTCTAATCATGCGGAAATTTTAGCGTTACATGAGACGAGTCGAGAATATGTTTGGTGTAACACCCTATAATTAATTACCCTTAATTCCCCTTATATTAAGAATATGAACTTAAAAATTCATTTTTAAATTATAAAAATCAACCGTCAAACGGACGGAGTTTCGTTTGTTTTTCGAACTTTTCTAAATCTTCAACCTGATAAACTCATGTATATAATATCAACAATAGCCAGCAGGGCTCAAATATAAATATATGCATCACATAGTTGCCCCATGGGCTCAAGTGTAAATCATCAACATCAGTATGTCAGTGTACCAGCAGAAATGCAAAATATGTGAATCAAGAGACCATAACAGCAACTATGCCCAAAAAGGAATCATAAACCATGCACAAAAGAAACTAATCCTAAGCCTCTCTCAAAAGCATATACAGCTCATATACATCAAATGAATACAGAGGCTTAGGCCAAAATAAATATATCTAAAACCCAACCCTACTCTCCCTGTGAGGGAGAGTAATCCTGCTCGGCCGATCCTGGTGTATACTCCAACTCAGTACCTGAAAAATGGTAAGGAGGTGAGTATTACACAATAAAATAGGGAAGCAGTTTCTATCATGCTATACTGAACCACCAGGCCAAACACATATAATCATATAGTGCATATACACCATTTAAGCATTCCCAAAATAATTCCATTATTTTAATGTCCATAATAAGATTAGTTCTTTCATGGTTTTTAAATATCATTATTTCACACATTTCCCAAAATATACAAGTTGACACAGTTTTCCATCACATGAGTTTAACATCACAATTCTTTCCTTGCACCATTCATAGTTCATTTTCCATACATAATTTTCCATTTGATTATCACATATGACTTTCTCATCAAGTCTTTCGATTCTCCATGAATCTCTCTTCTCTTTTCATACACTTTAATTTTCTCATATCATTGAAGATTGATTCACGTGGATCCATCATTGCATACAGTCCCACAACCCGGACAACGTCTTACAGCTGCGCCCTATGGCGTCTTACGCGATCTATGCGTACAGTCCCACAACCCGGACAACGCCTTACAAGATCTGGATCGCACAAGTCTACGCGTACAGTCCCACAACCCGGACAACGTCTTACAAGACATTAAATCAAACCAGTCGATGCGTACAGTCCCACAACCCGGACAACGTCTTACACGACATCAAATCAAATCGGTCGATGCGTACAGTCCCACAACCCGGACAACGTCTTACACGACATCAAATCCAATCGGTCGATGCGTACAGTCCCACAACCCGGACAACGTCTTACACAACCTCATACCGAACCAGTCGACGCGTACAGTCCCACAACCCGGACAACGTCTTACACGACTTGATTCACACCAGTCTAAGCGTACAGTCCCACAACCCGGACAACGTCTTACAAGACATGGTTCACACATTCTTTGTTCATTAAGTCCTTAAATTTCCTTTTTAATTTTACCACTTGTAATCATTCTCATAGATTTATCAATTTAAACCTCTAATTATATTTTCAAAGTTCCAAGAGTCATTTATATCAATTCCCTACATCATATTATTATCATTCATCAATTCTAGGGCTCAACATAATTTAACAAAATAACAACCACATAGCCAAACATCATAGTCACATTTAGGCACAACATAACAACTTCAACATACTCTTTATACTTAGTCACACTTTAATTTAATATTAACTATCCTAGAGTTCTTATTCCTATTAACAAATATCTCCTAACAATCCAATATAAACACAATATAACCTACCCCCTAGAATATGGTAACACAAACCTCCTTACCTCAAGTTCTTAGAGTTAGAGAGAGAATTTGTGCTTGGAGCACACTTGAGCAATGGCCACAACTCAAAGGAAAGGGAGGAACCTAAAATTAATGAAATAAAGAGACAAAATATTAAGCTTTGCCCAAGAATCTTGAGGGAAATTCGTGACCCCATCAAGACTTCCCTAGGTTGATGATTGAAGTGCCATGGGAGAAAGAGGGAGAGAGAAATTCGAATTCTAGGGGAAAGGAAAAGAAGAATATAAGCAACAACCACTTACTTGGAGCTACAAGGATGGACTTGGAGTGATTCTCTTGAGAATTGATCAATTAGAGTGAGTGAATTTGTGCCCTAGAAGAGAGAGAGTTCGAGCTTTGCAAGATCTAAGAGATGGACGCCCTTTATTTTTTTCAGCATCTACAGCTTTTAGTCGATTATTAATCGATTAAGCCATTTCCCATTTTCTGACCTTAATCGATTAAGCTGCAGTTTAATCGATTAAGCTGCAGTTTAATCGATTAAGCTGTTCAGTTTTGCAGTACCCAAACTTTGAGAGGCCATAACTTCTTCGTTACCCGTTGGATCTTCTTCAAATTTTAAAGCAAGCTTCCTCACCTATCCTACTTCACATCCAACGGTGGAATTTATGTTTTAAGCTACCAATCTTGTTATCCTAATTTCCTAAATTCCTATGTTTTAAACCTAAGGTTGCATGCTCAATTGTCTAAGTTTCTAACTTATGCCCTCAATTCTTCTACCCTAGGATCATCACAACGTAGATTACACTATAAATTAAGTTTGGGATGTTACATTTGGCTAAGATCTGTAATTCAACACATACAACAAAATTGTGGTATATTATTTGGAAAAATGAATCCGACCATTTTATATGAAGATAATACTACATGTATTGCCCAATTGAAAGAAGGATACATTAAAGGAGATAGGACAAAACATATTTCACCAAAAAAAATTTATGCTCATGACCTACAGAAAAATTGTGACATAAGTGTTCGACAAGTTCGTTCAAGCGAGAATTTAACAGATCTTTTTACAAAGTCTTTACCAACTACAACATTCCAGCAACTAATACAGAAGATTGGTCTTCGTCGTTTCAAAGATATTTGTTCACATGAGGGGGAGCAATAAATACGCACTGCACTCTTTTTTCCTTAGCCACGGTTTTATCCCATTGGGTTTTCTTGGTGAGGTTTTTAATGAGACAGTATTCATTTGCGTATCAAAATTATGTACTCTTTTTCTTTCATTAAGTTTCATAGTTTTTTTGTTAGTAAAGTTTTTAAAGAGGCATATTTTTGTAATAGCCATCCAAGGGGGAGTGTTATAAACAATTCATATTTATCCAATTAGTGGATGACTATCTATTGGATTGAGTTTATCTCTATTGGCTTGAGTTTATCCTTCTTTGTGTTTATCTTTAGTTGAAACCACTTCATATTAGGGTTTCATATCTCCCTATAAATAGGACTCAACTATGATGTAAAATGTACATTGAATATATATCCTAATATATTGTTTCCTCTCTTCTTCTCTTCTTCCTTGTTTTCACACGTTTTATAACAAGGGACGGTTTTTACCTTAAAAATATGGGGTTTCATTTGCTTTAATTAAAATACCAATTGGGTAATTAGGGTGGTAATAAATAGAGCATTGTAACTGCTTGGGGTTTATTTTTCAAAAGACTTTTCCTCTTCCTTACTAGTTTCAAACCGTAGCAATATAATATAACACATAGGGGTGAAATGAAAATTTTCTTTAAACCCTTATGAGATGCATAAAAATCATGCTCTAATAAATTTCAAAACACAATAACAATACTTTATATATTAAATCCTCAAAAATAATAATCTTTCACAAACTATAAAAATTAAACCTTCACTGTTATAAAAATAAACTCTATATTTTTATATAGTCACTTTGACTGTAACATCATTTTATTTGAACCTCATATGAAAACGTAATGCCTTTGAAAATCATAATGACGTAATCAAATAAGTAAATAAATAAATAAAACAAAATCCTTTGCTGACGCAAATAAAATTAATTTGTCAAATCTAAATCCCAAAAACTGAAATATGACAAATTCACGTTTTAGTATCTCCTTTTATAAAATAAACCAAACGCGTCAAAAATCAAAGCTCCTTGTAAATGACAAAACTCAAATAAATTCATTTATCCTTATCGAAAATAAATATAATAATATTTTAAATCCTGAAAATATAATTTATTCAAATATGAAAAATTGCGGGTATTACAAATTCAAAGAAGGAATAATCTTTTGGTTCGTGTCTAAATGTGTTGAGAGAAATAACCAATGAAAATGCGTCACATGGCACTTAACGGAGGGACTGACGGATTGATAGATGGAGGGATTAACGTGAAGTCATTCTGATATTTGGGGGACTTAATTGATTCCAAAAAATTTCGGGACTAAACTGATACTAGATGTATCTTTAAGGACCTAATAGACTATTAACTCTAATTATTTTGTAAAAGAGAGAAATATATTAGAAGTGAAAAAGAGAATACAATAAATAAAGATATATTAGAAAAATAATACTCTCTCCAGTCTCATTTATAAGCAAAAAAAGACACTCCAATAATATAAGCAAAGATTAACTAACTTTTTATTCCCAATACAATCATTCATAAAATATTCTCACAATGTGGTTGAATCATTTTTCTTTGTTTCATTCTCAATGTAAACTTACTAAAGTAGTATATTTTTTTATGAATTTGAGAAAATTAAATACACTCAACTAACTTCATTAATAAGTGTGAAGTTGGTTGTTTTTGCTTAAAAATGAAATCCGAGGGAGTATTAATTATGTATTAGATTTTGTAAAAGAACAATATATATGAAAAAAAGAGTTACTCCTACCATTTTTATTTATCTATCTTATTTCAAACAAAACACACACTTTAAAAAATATAATTACTTATATTTTCAATAGATTAATTATGTTTTTTTCCAATATGCCTTTTATCTTTCTATAATCATTAATTTTTCTTCACCACTTATGAAAATCAAGACATATTCAATAGGAACAAATATGATAACTACAATATGTTGAAATAGAAAAAGGAAGGGTTTGACTTGCGTTGACTTTTCTCTCCTAGAGTTAGGTCTTTGTTTTTTCCTCACGGTGGCTTGGCCATCGTCGCCGGCATAATCATGCCGAAGAAACGAGGCCGTCCCTCCAAATCTACTCCCTCTTCTTCCATCAAACCCTCTAACCCATCTCCTACGAATGATATTGAGCCACAATCGTTTGACCTCTCGCAGGTTGATGATGAAGACCTTGCGGAAATAGAAAACTTGACTCCTAAGCAAGCTGAGATATGGTTGAAAAACCTTGATATTCTACGTGAAAAGATCAAAGGCAAAGGTTTATTAACTCAGCAGATTGATGAGCACGTTGGGACTGATTCAGATCAGACTCATGCAAATGAGAAAAATAAGGATTCATCAGATACACGAGACTGCGTCAATGATCAGAATAGTATCCCTGCAATGGAAAAGAGAGCATCTGTATGGGATTCCTTTGACATCTCAAAGCTGCTAAATGCTGGTGAAAAACTAAAGTTTTGCAAGCCTGTTCTGAAGGAAGGAGTTAGTGTAGGCAATATTGAGATAGCTGATGTAGAGAATGAAGTGAAATATTGGCAAAATTCCTTGGTTTGCTATGTCCTAGGAGCAAAGCCTCCGTATTCTGTTCTCAGTGGATACATTAAAAAAATTTGGGGATCATATGGTATTGATAAAGTGCTGATGAACAATGATGGCACTATGATAGTTAGATTTAATACTGTTGAAGCCAGAAATTCTGTTCTTGAGGTTGGAATATACCATTTTGACAAAAAGCCATTGATCTTAGCTCCTTGGACAGGTAATCCTGTGATTCGTGGAAACCAAGATAGGCTGCCAGTATGGATTCAACTCCCCAATCTCAATTTAAAATTCTGGGGAGGAAGTGCTTTAAGCAAAATTGCAAGCTTGATTGGTGTTCCTATTATGGTAGATCAAGTGACTCAAGAGAGGAATCGTATAAATTTTGCTAGAGTCCTTGTTGAAGTGAATCCTTCAGTGTTACCTGAAGAAGTCTATTTTGAAGATGAACATGGCATCCTAATATCACAGAAGGTCTCTTATGAATGGAAGCCAGTGCTCTGTAGTAAATGTTCTATGTATGGGCATGATTCCAGCATGTGCAGAAAGAATGTCAAGCAGGCCTGGGTTGAAAAGAAAAAGCCATCACAGAAGGACATTGAAAAGATTGATGACAGTTTGAAGCTAAAGGAATGCACTGAGAAGGGGATAATACCTAAGGAAAATATCCATAGTGCAATTGAGGCAGTGGAAGCAGTTATTGGTGAAGGAGCTCCTTTAATGAAGCGGCCAATATCAGTTCCCAATTCTACTTCCAATGAGAGTGATGGCTGGACAACAGTCACCAGAAGCAAAGCAAACCAGAAACTGAAAGGAGAGGCTGTTAAGCCTATCCCTCATGGATAATCTAGGTGCTTGGAATATAAGAGGGCTCAAACACCCTCAAAAACAAAAGGAAGTTGTCAACTTCTGCAAGTTGAATAATGTAGGTCTGTTTGGTATTTTAGAAAATAAATTGAGAAGCAACTCAATTTCCACTGTGGTTCAGCATATGGTCCCTGGCTTGGGGCTTTGTTAGCAATAATGATGTTTGCTCTATTGGTAGAATACTGATAATCTGGAAACCAGATATGTTTGATGTGGTTTTGGTAGCTAGGTCTCCTCAGTACATCCACTGCCTTGTTACAGTGAAGTCAAACAGCTCTTTATTCTTTGTTACCTTTGTTTATGCTTCTAACAGCCATGATGACAGGAAAGAGCTTTGGCAGGTCATAAAAGGCATGAGCTCTTTCATTCAGATTCCCTGGGTGATTCTTGGTGACTTTAATTCTATCCTGGATCCTAATGAGAAAATTGGTGGTTCTGCTGACATTGATCATTATCAGGACTTTAAGGAATGCATTGATGATAGCTTGTTGATTGATATGAGTTTCAAAGGCTGCTCTTTCACATGGACTAATAAACAGATTGGTCATGACAGAATTATGTCTAAGCTGGACAGGTGTTTAGTGAATACAGCATGTTGTGACTCCTCGCCTAATGTTGAAGCAAATTTTATGATTCCTGGCCCTTCTGACCATTCTCCAATTCTAGTGGAATGGAATCAGGTTGCTCCAAAACTCAGGTCAAAATTTAAGTACTTTAATATGTGGTCGCAGAATGAAGTATTCCTCAACATTGTTAAATCAACTTGGGATCTTTGCATTAGAGGTAATCAGATGTATCAATTAAGTGTGAAGCAAGGCTTGCTAAGGAGACCCCTTTTAGATCTAAATAAGGCCAATTTCTCTGATATTGACAGGAAGGAGAAGGATCTAAGGGACAGACTGAATTTTACTCAGCATCTTTTATCTCAATATCCTCAGGATCCTATTCTGCAATCTGAAGAAAGGAAGCTATCTCTTGAATACAGATCTACTCAGCAAGCTATGTTGTCTTTTCTCAGACAGAAAGCGAAAATCCATTGGTTAAAGGAAGGTGATCACAATACTGCTTTCTTCCATGCCTCAATCAGAGAAAGAGTTTACAGGAACAGAATTCTCAGAATTAAAGATAGTCAAGGAGGTTTTGTCACAGGACAAGATAATATTAGTAATCTATTTACTGCTTTCTACAAGAATCTATTCTCAAAGAAATTGAATGCAGCCTTTTCAGCAGGGAAGGTCCTGATAGTGAATCAGCAGATTAACCTGATTAAGCCATTCACTAATGATGATATCAAACAAGCCTTCTTCTCCATAAATTCTAATAGCTCTCCTGGACCAAATGGCTATGGTTCTGATTTTTATAAGAAGGCCTGGGATATTATTGGTCCTAGCTGTTGTGATGCAATTCAGGAATTCTTCTCTTCAGGTAAAATTCTGAGGAAATTTAATGAAACTAATCTAGTCATGATTCCTAAGATTGAGGGTCCAACTGAGGTGAAAGACTATAGGCCTATTGCTTGTTGCAATACTTTTTATAAGTGTATTGCCAAACTCTTATGCAGCAGACTGAATCAAGTTCTACTTGAACTGGTTAATGAGAACCAGACAGCTTTTGTGCAGGGTAGAAGCATCATACACAATGTCCTTATTTCTCAAGAGTTGCTGAGATTGTATGGTAGAAGGAACATATCCCCAAGGTGCCTTATGAAGATTGATATTCAAAAAGCTTATGATACTCTTGATTGGAGATTCATTAGGGATATGTTGACAGCCTTTAAATTTCCTGAGAAGTTCAAATCCTGGATTTGGACTTGTGTTACAACTGCATCATACAGAATTGTCATCAATGATCAGAAATCAGAAACTTTTACTGCATCAAGGGGTTTAAGGCAAGGTGACCTTGTGTCCCCTCTCCTTTTTGTCCTTGCTATGGAAATTATGACAAGACACTTGCAAGTTGCTGCTAATCACAAGAACTTTAGGTATCACCCTTTATGCAAGGAATTGAAACTGATTAACCTAGCCTTTGCAGATGATCTCATGATCTTCTGTAAAGGTCATCCAGCAAGTGTTCGTATTTTGACTAAAGTGTTTAAGGAGTTCTCTTTGAGTTCTGGTTTGGAAGCTAGTCCTGTAAAACCCCAGATCTTTATGGTTGGCTTGAATCCTGAAAAACAGAATGAGCTGATGCAAATCACAGGGTTTCAAAGGGGTGTTTTTCCTTTTAAATATCTTGGTATGCCAATTTTAGCAAAAAAATGGTCTATTACAACTTGTAAAGTGCTTGTTGAGAAGTTTAGCAAAAGGATTAACAGCTGGAAGTCCAGGAATCTTTCTTACCAAGCAAGGTGCTGCCTCATTAATTCTGTGTTGCTCAGTCTTCAGGTTTATTGGAGCCAAATTTTCTTGATTCCTATGGTTGTGCTTAGATTAGTTGAAAAGAAATGTAGGCAATTCCTTTGGGGATCTGATAGCAATGGCTCTTATCATTCTGCAGTAGCTTGGTCTTAGGTTTGTAAGCCAAAGAAGCAGGGAGGTTTAGGCTTTAAAGATAGCATTACTTGGAATTTGGCAGCCTTAGGCAAACAAGTATGGTTCATTGCTAACAAAAAGGATACCCTTTGGGTAAAATGGATCAATTCCATTTACTTAAAGGGATCTGATTTCATGGATTATATTCAGAAACCAGGAGATGGCTGGCATTGGAAGCAAGTGATTAAAGTGAAGGATAGATTGAAGGCTCACTTTCAAAATGATCTTTGGAGACATACCTCTGATGGTTGCTACACAATTCGCAGTGGCTATAAGATCCTCAAGAATCATTCCTCCTTTCTTTTTTATAGATTTGTTTGGAATCCTGTTAATGTTCCTAAACACAATTTCTACACATGTTCATTGGTCACAGTAAAAGGTTTAGTCAAATCACAGACATTCCTGTCACTTGGGTAGCAATGATGTGTTGCTAGATACCGCTCATTGCTTGTAAAATTAAAATGTGATTTTAACATTACTGCCAACGTTACAGGAACCTATAGGGTCACACACTAAGAGCAGATAAAATTGGAGATATTACATTTGATAAAAATACAATAGTTGTATTTTTATAAAATTAAATCTTTCTGATATGATTCGTTTTATCTTTATGTATAAGATATAAATTTGATTTTATCTTCTACATATAAGATAGAATTCGAATTTATCTCCTAAAAGCCCAACCAGTTGGTCTGATAATATTATAAATATAATATTATTAGCTTTAGGGCTGGCTATGCTTGATAAACTTAAAACTAAAAATAGAATGAGTGTTTATATGAACATGCCTACTAATTGTATCTTATGTGATTCAGGAATTGAAAGCAGGAACCACTTATTTTTTGAGTGTTCCTGGAGTCAGCAGCTGCTTGATGCTGTATGCCTCTGGATTGGTTTGGATTATTGGCCTAAGCTCTTTCAACACTGGACTCGATGGCTCATCTATGGCTTCAAAGACAAAACAAGGCAGAGGTGCATCTTTGCTTGTTTTGCTGCTGTAATTTACCATATCTGGTATGCTAGGAACAAATAGATATTTGCTCAGGAGAAACAATCGGTGGCTTATGTGTTGAAGTGTGTGAAGTTGGAGATTGCTTGTAGAATAAGTTTATGTTTTCCTCATTTTAATAATTGGGACAATACTGCTTCGGTCAATCGTATTCTCATTCAATTATGTAATTAGCTTGCTGTTTAGGGTAATGAACTCTTCCTAGAAGGTGGCATTATCCTATTCGGTTTTGGCAGGCTCTTTCTCTTTAAACCCTTCCTAGAAGGTGGCAAAGGGTTTGAGGTTGGCCTTTAGGTGTATGATTTTATTTCTGCTTGTTGGTTAATGAATTTTTCGTTTACCATAAAAATATAACTACTATTTATTATACACTTGAAATTATTTACTCCCACCGTTCCTATTTATTTCTTATTTCAAACAAAACATATCATTTAAGAAATTCAATCATTACTTAGATTTCCAATACATTAATTATGTTTTTCCCATTATACCCTTTATCTTTCCGTAATCATTATTTATTTTCCACTACTTACGAAAACCAATATCCTATTAAATAGGGATAAACATGGAAAATAACATTTATTACATTCTTGAAATCATCAAAAGGACAAATAAAAATAAACAAAAAATTCTCAAAAAATGACAGTTAAATAGAAACCGAAGAAGTAACAAGTGTACGCGTACCCCTCCCCACAACATAATTTGTCACCCATAATTCCCACATTACCATGGCCAATAACTTCTTGTTTTACTTAGCATAGCATGCCTTAAATTTGTGTGGGTTTTTTTTTATTATTATTATTAGGCAAAACTATTAGATTGGTCTTGTAAGTTATTTTTTGTTGCGATTTCGTCCTTTGACTTTTTTTCGTTTCAAATAAATCCGAAAGTTTGTAACTTGTTTCAAATAAATCCTTTCATCCAATTTTGTCTTAACACCGTTAATGGGAGCCTCCTATGTGGCAACCATTGGTCTTACGTGGCTAAAACTGAACGTTACACCCCAAAATGATGTCGTATGAGGCCAAAAGATAAAACCAAAATAGTTAGGAATAGCCCAATAAGCTTCTATTTTGGTCTGATACGACATCGTTTTAGCGTGTAACGTTGAGTTTTAGCCTTGTAAGACCATTGGTTGCCACGTAGGAGACTCCCATTAACGGTGTTAAGACAGAATTGGACAAAAGGATTTATTTGAAACAAGTTACAAACTTTCGGATTTATTTGAAACGGAAAAAAGTTAAGGGACGAAATCGCAACCAAAAAATAACTTACATGACCAATCTAATAGTTTTACCTTCTTCTTCTTCTTCTTCTTCTTCTTCTTCTTATTATTATTATTATTATTATTATTATTATTATTATTATTATTATTATTAGTAGTAGTAGTAGTAGTAGTAGTAGGAGGAGGAGGTGATTCTTATTAACAAATATTTTAAAAACACTTGTTAAAATTACTTTAAGTAGAAAAACAATCATAAATTAATATTGATTATATTGTCACTTTAGTCCATCACTTTGTAAAAAGTTTTTACTTTAGTCCCTGATTTTTCAATAATTCCTCTTTAGTAAATCACTTTGAAAAAAGTTACTCACGTTAGTCCTTGACGACGTTTTCCGTTCACAGATGTCAAGTGGCCGTTAACTTATGATATCATGTTTCATTTTAGTCTCAAACTTAAAATTTTTAATTCAATTTAGTCTCTCACTATAATAACAACAATTTTACAAGATGGTACTCAATTTAGTCCCTCACATTTACTTGAAAACTTTATATCTTTTAATAAATCTACCTTCCTTTCAGGTAAATTGTATACATACTCTATGAACACAATAGCTAAATACAATAGTTCTTCTTTACAATAGCTCAATACAATAGAGACTAAAGGGATTAAAGTGAAAACTTCTTACAAAGTGAGTGACCAAAATGACAGTTTAGTCAATTAACAATTTTTAATATTTTTTATCTATATTTAATTCACCTTATTAGCATTTACCTTCGTATTATACATTCACCAACTTAATTGGCACGAAACAGGCAGGGGATCTATTCCTGGCGTTCTTCTCCCATGCTCATGTAGACATGTAGTCATCTACTCCGTCACTGTCACGTGCCTTAATACATCATCTTATCAAAGTGGACCACAGCCCTAAAACCACGTGCCCGTCATTTCTTTTGCTTTTATTGTCGTGTATGTTGTTTTTTTTTTTTTTTTAACAAAGGAGAAAAATTGTGAAGGGGAATTTCACAGTCTTGACATCTAGAGCAACATGGGTGGGGTGCTTCTCCAAGGGATGTTCTTCACAAGGATTCGAGCCTCTTACCTTATGATCTTATGGGTTCTCGATCAATATCCTTGTGGTCCTAACATGTTTTCACTAAGTCAAACCCATTTGAGTTGTTTTTTTTTTTTATAATCAATAATCAACAAAAATTATTTAAAAAAGACAAAAATACTTAATAATTATTTAATGTGTATATATTTGTAAAAATTTGAATTGAAAATATCTGATTAAACTAAACTAACCACTCACTAATTGATTGCTTGTATAACAATAACAAAGCCTAAACTATCCCTTTCTCCACTAAACAAAGCAAAAACCTCATATCAGATCTGTTTCCAAAATTGTTTCAAAAAAAAAAAAAACCAGGCCGTCGACACCGTACTCTTTTCTATTTCAAGTTTCCATCGTTCACAAACCATTGGACAGCTATTATTTTCTTTTTTTTTTGGCTTATTGTATTTAGTTGCTAAATTTAGGTGTGTTTTTAAATTGGTTTTTGATTTTTTTTAAAGCTTTGAATCCTTGAACTTTATTTTAATTTTTAAAAATATCATTTTGTCACTTAAATAATGATATTACTGACAACATGTCATGTCATCTTCGTCACATCGATAAATAACATGTCATATGATATCACATGAATTTTTTAAATTAAAAAAAGTTAAATTAATTAAAAATAATTAAAATATCGAATTTTAAAAAAAATCGAAACTTTTAATAATTTTTAAAAAGAATTATTTTTTTAATAAAAAAAATCATGTGATGCCGCGTGAATCTAGATAGCATATCATCTATTAATGTTGCGAAAATGATATGGCATGTCGTAGACCATATCATCACTTAAGTGGCGAAAGGACCATTATCAAAAATTTGAACAAAGTTCAGGGACTTAAAGCATCGAAAAAACCTTAATAGATATGTACACAATCATGCGCTCAATATAGACCAAAACCAACATAGAACATTACAAATGAGTCTACTTCACGAGAATGTGAAGCAAAAGTTACAATTAAAAAACAACAATTACCTAATGACACTAGCATAGTCTGCCAAAGCATTACTAGAATCTCTACCTCCTTCAAAACCTTGATAGGAAAAACCTAGTGGGAAAAATCCTAAGAAATGGAAAGAGAGTGTACCAAATCCTAGAAAGCACAATTACTAGTACACCATCTACAATTACAAAGATTAAATAATCCCTTTTAAACATTCCAAAGGGTTCAAGCACCAACTAGCATAACTAAATCTTGAATCACTAAGAGCTGACATCCACAACCATGTTTTAACTTTGATAGTGTCACAAAAATCAACCATAGAAAAGGTAGCTTTATTAAATATTATGTCATTACGCTTTAACCAAATGCTTCACGTAACAATGAGTCATAAACCACAAGCATACCTTCATTAGCCAAGAGCAAATTAGCAATCACCAAGAAAACATCAGATGGAGTATGAGCCATAGGCAAAGTGAGTTGCAGCCAAGAGTAAAACTAAGACCAAATATGTTTCACAACCGGGCAAGAGAAAAACAAATAAATAAAGTCTTCTATACCAACAACACAGAGGCAACACCAGTGAGTCACTTCCACCCCTCTAGAGATAATGTTATCACAAGTTGGATATCTGTCATGGAAAACTTGTCAATTAAAGGCAAGAACTTTTCTGAGAGCATTACTTTTCCACAGCAAATTAAAAATACCATCACTATGAGGCACGTAGATAGAGTATTGCAGGAATGACTCTTTAAACAGCTAACTATACACAACACGAACTGAGAATGTGTCATTGCGATTAATACTCCATCTCCATTTATCTAGAACATCCCTTTGGAGAGGGATATCATGTAACAAGGATATCAATTCCTCATAAAAGGAATTTCCAAATTAAAGAACTCATGTCTCCAAGTTAGGTGTCAATCCCGAGAATTATTACTCCAACCACCCAACGAGGCAACATATTTACTAGCATCAAAAGAAATCGATTAAAGCCTAGAAAAGAGATCTTGAAAGCTAGAAGGCCCGAACCATTTATCTTCATAAAACCTGGTGTTATTACCAGGACCAACCTTGTTGAGAAACCAATTTGCATAAAAGCTTGTGCTACCCATAGAACATTGCGCCTTCCACCAAGGGAGAACCTTTTGCAAAGTTAGAACCACTCACCATAGATAAAGATGTCGAGTTAAAATCACCATACTTGACTTTCAGCACTTGAACCCAATGATAGTTCTCACCTGAAACCAGCCTCCAACGCCACTTTCATAACATCTCCAGGTTAAAGATATCAAGGTTTTTAACACTCAAGCCCTCATCCTTCTTTTCCTGAACACCACCCCACAAGAAATCACAATGTATTGAAATAAGAATATGAAATACTTTTCTAGGAAGATGAAGATAGGAAAGATAATATATGGGAAGGCTATTAAGCACTGAATTAATAAAAGTAATCTGACCACCTAGAGATAAGTGCCTCCCCCTCTAACTTGGCAAGCATTTACGAAAAGTAGAAATAACCAGTTGCCAACACGAAGCCGATTTGGCATTAGCACCGACATGAAGGCTAAGATAAAGAAAAGGAATATCACCCCCTTTACAGATCAAAATATCTTCCGCCCGAGAAAATAGAGCAGTGGCAACATTAATACCATACAGACAACTTTTAAAGTTAATCTTCAGACTAGATACCAGTTCAAAGCAGAGTAGGACAACTTTCATAGTGTTAATATTCTTCACAGAGGCATCACCAACCATAATAGTATCATCAACATATTGAAGTAAAGCTACCTGGGTGTTATTAGAGCCTATGCTATATGATTGGAAAAGGCCATTAGTAACAACAGTACGCATAAAAGCATTTAGACCTTTCGTAACAATGAGGAACAAGAAAGGGGCGAGGGGATCACCTAGGGATGGCAATAAACCCCACACCCGCTGGTACCTGCTCGAAACCAACCCGATTTTGGTGGGGACAACCCTCTCCGATTGGGTTTGAGGAAAACCAAAACTGAAACCTGCTTTAAAAAGATGGGGGTCGGGCAAGTTTGGTATTGTAAGTACCTGCCTTGCCCCCGCTCCCAAACCCGCCCTGATATAGAAATTAAATTATTTTCATTATAATAATAATTAAATGGTGAAGTCAAACTAACATATTTGGCTAAAACCATGATTTAATTCTTACGTACTTAGATATTTTTAAAATTTGACGATTATTATTATATATTATTTTAATTATGATGTATTTTATATATGATTTTTGTTTAATACAATAAAAGATAATTTTTAAAAATAATCAAAAATATTTTGATGGGTTGCCCGCGGGTTTCCCCGAACCCCATGTGGATGGGTTTGGGTTTCACTTTTTCATACATGTTGTCCTTAAACCTGCACTTGAATCCGCTCCGCTGTTAATGTGTGCAGGGTTGGTATTGGTGAAACCCGCCTCAAACCCGACCCGTTGCCATGCCACCCTGCTTGAGGCCCAAACTAATAGACCATTCCCCAATTAGGCTCCCATTATTCAAAATAGTTAGGCTACTAGAAAAGATGCAAGATTTAATCCAGGAGATCCAAGTCGCACAAAATCTCATAACCTACATCATATGCTCCAAGAAAAGCCAACTCACCGAATCACAGGCCTTTTCATAATCAACCTTCAAAATCATACACGATTTCCTGAATTTTTTTGTGTGATCCACAACTTCATTCAAAATAAGCACACCATCCTTAATTCGCCTCCCATAAATAGAAGCAAACTGAGTAGGAGAATTTAAAGAGCCGATAACCTTCATCAAGGGACTTGTTAATAGTTTAGCAATGATTTTATACAAGGAACCTAACAACGAGATGGGCTTATATTCGCCAATCTTCTGTGGGCAAGCAACTTTAGGAATGAGAGAAACAAAGTATGAGGACATACATTTAGGATGCTTCCTCGTAAGATAAAATTCCTCAACCCTAGACCAAACATCTTCTTTGAGGATGTGCCAAAAGGATTTAAAGAAAGTGAAGTTGAACCCATCTAGCCCGGGACTTTTCATCACCATCACAAGAATATATAATCTCATCCAATTCCTCCATAGAAAAGGGAGCAATAAGATTCTGATTAGATAAAGGATCGAGAGAACACAAATCCATACCTGCCATATCAATACTGTTAACATTTCGAACACAAAAATGCTTATTAAAGAAATTTTGGACAAAAGATTTGATCTCACCAAGATCCTCAAGTCATTTAGAATTATTCCACAAGGCACGAAGATAATTCTTATGTCTCCTCTTAGCAATGCAAGCATGAAAATAAGCAGAATTAGCATCACCATCACAGATCCACTTAGCTCTTGATTTCTGACGAACAAGGCTCTCTTTATCATTCAGGAACTTCCATAGATCAGCTTGTTTATATTTTCTGAACTTAATATCATCATCATAAAAGCCATTTGATTCAGCTTTTAAGTCAAGATCATTCAAAACAGCAGAGGTTTTAGCAATATTAGAACCAAGATTGCCAAAAACATCCTGTAATACCCGCAATTTTCCCCATTTTAATAAATTGATTTTTGAATATTTATGATTGGACAGCTATTTTAAAATTTATATAAACATATTATTTTATTTATATTTATGAGTGAAAATAATTATTTGGAATTTATTTTTATAATGATAAATTATTTTATAATGTGTCTTGGAGGAATTATGAATTGTTGATTTAAAAAAGATTATTTAACTTGGAAAATTCATAACTTTTGACTGGTAAATCGGAATCAGATGAATTTATAGTCAAAACGATCGTGTTGAAATGTAGAATTTATTTTTGTAAGGTTTGGAATTTATTCCTACAGACCACGAAATTTTTATTATTTTAAAGGAATTATAATGTTTTATATAAGCAAATGGAATTATGATTTTCATGTGTTATTTACTATACTGGAGAAATATTATTTCTACTATCTATTAGTGTCACACGGTTTTAATTAGTTGTTGTATGCATTTTGAATTGTAAGACATTCATTTATTAGTGCACAAGACACTAGGGTACCCCAAATTAATGCAACTTATCTTTAACCAACCTTATTTAAGACCCACAATTAATTACCCTATCCTAAAGTGGATTTTTGGCCAATGCATGGCTTAGCTTTTTATCCCTTCACTCTTTCCCACCCTCACCTATTATTTGCACCCCACTTTTTAATTAGAAAACCCCACAACCCATAACCCTTATAAATACCCCATTTCCTATTCCCTTCCCCATTTTACACACTTAGAGAAATTGAGAAAGATAGAGTGAGAGAGGGGGGAGGAAGCCGTGGGGGTGTATGAGGAAGGAGGGAGTGCTTTTCCCATTCAAGGTAATTTTCCACCCATTTTTCTTTAATCTACACACTTGCTTATGTATATTAACATACCCTTACCCAAAATGAAGCAAAGAAACAAAACCCTAACCCTACAAGGAGAGGAGGCCGTGAGCTTAAAGGAGGGAGCAAGGAGGTTTTGATTTCATTTTCACCTCTTCAAACTTGATTAGGGTAATTTTACTTCTCCCTAATCTTTGTCTTTTGGTTATTTTCGGTTTTATTGTGTATTTCCTTGGAGATTTATGGATTTGTTAAAATAAGCCCTTGCATGTTGCTTTTTAGAGATGCACTACAATTTTCTTTTGATCTTGTATAAAGATTGAAGCTTGAACTTGAAAAATGGACATGCAAAGAGGTTTGATGGATGATTTGGTTTTATGGTTATTTTGCACAAATGATTTTTGTTTCCTTTGGTTGGTTTCGGTTTTCATGAGCATTTGGCACAAATCATTTTGTTTTCCTTGATTTGGTTCGATTCGGATATGTGCTCGGAGAAATGAAATTGGTTTTGAAGAGATTCTTTGGTGCATGTTAGATTGATACCTTATTTGCAAAAATCCACCTTATTTCTCTATGTATGATTCGGTTTTGGTGTGAATGAGTTAGGGAAATAAATTTTGTTAATCAAGCATGTCATATTTGGTTAGAGTTTGCTTATTTTAAGCTTTATAATTCAGATCCATCAAGAAAACAATTGATGAGTTGATTTTGTTTTTGTTTGATGCTTAATTGTGCTATTTGATTTATGAATGTGCATGTGTATAAGTATATAAATTTATTTTAGTTTGTGTGTTTAGCAATGATGACATTCGGTTTTAGTGTGTGAGGGAAGAAAATGATTTTCGTTTGATAAGAACCGTTTGCGAAAGATAGCGATTTTACTTGTAGGAGGTTTTGGTAAAATGTATATCTACAAATTGGATTGCCCTAAAAAGTTAGTACGTTGCTCTTCGTGTTATTTGAATGTGTTCTGGAAATTTTGGTTTGGTTTGGACTTGTTTTAGTATTTTTAGTGAATTTTGGTTTGTTTGGTTTTGATTATGGAACTTGGTGGGTTTAGCTGCAAGAGACTTTGATAAAGGACACCTGCACCTGCCCAAGGATTGTGAAGCTTGGTTACTGTTTTGATGAGGTTGATTTAAGCTCCTCTGAATTTTTGAGTGATTTTTAGAGCTTGTTTACTATTTTACAAGAATTACTTTTGTGAAAACGGTTTCGGGAAAACAGGTTTTTCGGATAAAAAACGAACATATATTTCAAACTTATGCTACTCCAATGAATTTGAAATTTTTATGCTAAGACCTGCACATATTGGGAAAGACTCTGTAAAATTTGAGGTGATTTGGAGTTGGTTTCATATTTTTAATAATTGCAAACAGTGTACAGCTCCATTCTGTTTTTTGAAAATCGGGGAGAGATTTAATTGGAAAAATATGACTTAGAAAACTCCATATAACCTGAAATTTTTATGAGATGATACTATATGTATTGAGAGGTTCTTTACCAAATTTAGTGCATTTTGGAGTTGGTTTGCTATTTTTCATAAATTGTATCTTTGCCTCAGGTTCCAACAGGTCTGTTTTGGTTTTTAGAGCAAATCCGAATAAAAGCTTATGTTCTGAATGTTCAAATGGCTTGAAAATTTTATAGTTGAACTTTAATCTATTTTTTAGTGTTTTGCAAAATTTAGGACTAAAACTCATTGATTTGGTATAGTTTTGGAATTTATTTCTCTTAATTTCTCCGTATCCGATCTAGCATTTTATTTGATACTTCTTGATGTGTTTAATACTTGGTGCATTTTTCTATGGCTTGGCTGAACCTTACCTGTTGTCTGTGATGTTTAGATGTGATTAGATAAGTGTAGAAAATTGATTTGTATTTTTGATAAAGTGAGTTTGCATTATGGTGAAAGGATGTGATTTAAATGGTTTAAGAGTCAGATTTGGTGTGCCCTAATTGATTTATCTTCTTGCTTTTATTATCACTAGTATGAACATGTAGTCATGGGAACTTTGTTTGTTTTAGGTTGCATATTTGATAACATGAATTCTTTCGAGTTGGTTTAGGTATAAAGGATCGAGTTTGGTTATTTACTACTTATGATACTTGTTTCGGTTTCATGAAGAAAGAGTTAGGGAAATTAATCTTTGTCTTGATTTCATTTGTCTATATGGTTCGGTTTTGATTAAATGAGAAGTTTGAATTGCTTTGTTTTGAGTGATGCATGCAAATTGAATTGTTGAACTAAAGGAGTGTATGACTGGGTTAGGATGAGTTTAAATGATTTGTTTATTTGATTATGTGCTAAATGTTTAAGTATAGGGACATGAGTACTTTTAGGGAGTGTTAAAATATAAATTGATCTTGGTTCTTTTTGATGCATGATTTGGCCTTAGTGTGTTTTCATGAAGGGAGGAATCTGTTTTGCTAAATGCTAAAGTGTTATTTGAAGTTTGTTTAACTTATGTGAAAATAAATTGGAAGAGCTAGTGTTTGTTACTTAATTTTTAGTTAAGCGTTTAGTCTATGAGACAAGTCGAAGTGTTTTAAGTGCTACTGGCTAATTAGTTAGCTATGTGTACTTGCTCAAATTAATCGAATGACGAAAGAACATGTGTTGCTTGACTATGTGATTTGACTTGTTAAAGTGTTGCAACCATTTATGTGTTTAAGTAATGTTTGAAAGACATTTAGTTACCTGACTAGCTTTTGGAAAATTTATCGATTTTGAGTTAGTTTGGTTTGAGTTAATTGAAAATAATGGACTTGTATAGGTGTTGTCCAAGTTTTTATTTAATTCGAAAAGTGTTTAGAAAGTGTAGTTTCATGTATGAAAAGTGATTTTTAAATAAGTTGGAATGTGTATAGGTGTGGAAACCTATTTTATTTCAATGTTGTCCTAATTGATTTCATAATGCTAAGGTTTGAAATTTTTTAATTGTTTAAGTGTGTGTTTTATGGTATAAAGCTAGGTGAATTTGAGGTAACTTTACGGTGTTGTTCGAATTGAGAAAAAGTGATTCTTGGATTTAAATTGATGCTGTCTAGAATTTGTTTAAGTTGTTTTTCAATTCTAAAAATGTTTTCAAGTGGTTTAAAGTTTAAGTTTTGAGTGGTACTTGATTGAAAATAAAGTTGGGTTGAAAAATTGAAGTTTTTCGGTGTTTTTCGGGTATGAAAGAACTGTTGTCCAATATGGACCAGCAATTAAATAAATTGATTTGACATATTTTATTGATTAATCTCTAATGATTTTTGTGTATTTGAAGTATTTTTACAAGTTAGAATAAGTTTGAGAAAATGATTGAATTTTACGCTGCCCGACAAGAAATAAAATGAGTTTTCGAAAAGTGTTTCGATATTTGATGTAACGATTACTTATGTAGACTTATAATATTAATCCATTGTGTTTAGCACGAGATATTTAAGAGACGGGAGGTTGGAACATCTGACAGCTGAAGGAGCCCGCGAAAATCTGATGAATCGACCTGCTGAGAAAAGAGGTGAGAGAGTATTTTTCCTAAGACACCGTGGTCTGTAGGTAATATGTTAAGATGTTCCTGGCCATCTCAAAAGCCGGAACGTGGGGTCTGCGAGTCAGTCGTATAGTGGCAGTTGCTTGTGTGTATGGCCACTTATAAGCAAGACTAAGACATCCCTTTCTGTTATAATATTATGACATGATGCTATCTATTTATGATGAATTGATGATAGAATGGTATGATCTGATAATTTATACCTGTTGATTTTTATCTGAAATTGAAAGTATTCATGCTATATAATATGTTGTTCTGTTTTATTAATGATGCTGATGAAAACGATGTAATGATATTGAAAGGATACGTGATGAATCGATGGCCAAAGTTTGAGCAATTGATTAAAGGAAAGTGGTAAATGAAAGTGGAATGGTACAAAAGGCATTTTTGGAAGTAATGAGTGGTTGTGGATATTATGGAAGCGTGAAAGTGAATCTCCCTGATGCACACGGTTTTTGTTATGTGCTTTCCAGGTTGAGGAGAAGTGCTGGCCGTGTGAGTTGTATGCCACGGTTCTGAGCCCTCAGTCGTGATGACAATGAGTAAAAGGGGAAAATGAGTATGTGAATTATCGAGGAAAGTTTAATGTAAAGGATTTGATTAGAGGCCGAGGATCACCGAAGGGATGAACAAGGGTGACTCGTCTGAACTATAAGGATTAATAAAGTTTTAGTAAGACATTAAAAGACATAGAATAACACGGCTAGTTGAGTGTGAAGTAGTGGAGAAGGAAGATACGATGCTTATATGCTAATATTCAGGAGTGTGATTGTTATAGGGGAAGGTGATGACAGTGAAACGTCAAGAAACCTAGAGTATTGTTCTAGGTGGAACTAAGCTATAAGTGATCGGGACTTAAGACCCAAGGGATCGTAATACGTTCCACATTGCAAACTAGAATAATATTGTCGCCCTCTTGATCAAATTTGAAACAATGAGAGGGAACTTGAACGAGGCGGGCAGTCGAATGGTTTTGGGTTTGAAGTATTGATTGTTATGATGGTCAGCCCGTACGGTTGTGGCCTTGACATACACCTTGTGATTTTCTCGGCTATTCGACCTGCGTGGGTTAAGGTTCCTCTACGTCCCGTTTGCTTCTGCCTAGGTTCGGGAGGATTGGAGGAGATGTATGTGTGCTAACCAACTCCTCGATGACGTTTCCCTAATTCCCTTGTCATCGATGGATACGATCTTATAAAACTTAATAAGAAAAGTTTAAGAATATTGAAAAGACTTATGAATTATGAGCTGAGAATGATAAGGGAATTGACGATGAGAATGAGAATGGCTAAGCGATGAAAATACTATGGATAAGGCCAAGGAAGAGATATTTGTGTAATGTCGAGGTCAGAAATTACGTGAAGAAATGAGTTGAGATAAAAGAGATAATAACGATGAATGACAATATTGGAAATGATAAATGGGAATGACGAAATATGAATGTATGCTTGTTGTGTTGTTAATTATTTGTTATATCTTGATATGTTGCCTGCTGTAATTCCTCACCGTCGGCATTCCGCCCGGAAAAGCTGACTCTCTCTCTGCCTCTTGGTTGTATTTTTCTATCGGCTCTGCGTCGGCCGATTAGATGAAGGATCTAAGGATTGAGGAGATTTCGAATGAAGGATCTTCCCCAGTGGAGCATCTTGGTGCTGATGAGTGGGAGCATGATCCGACAAAGGCGCTTGCAGACTGTTGAGGATCATTTGTTTCCTTTAGTTTTGGTCAAGTTTTGTTGTGGTGCTACACCTCATTCAGGTAGACTCTGATAACTTTGCTTGGATACTATGTAACTCCCGTACTGGTAACAAAGTTTCAGACTTGATATTTGAAATAGTATCTTGATGATTTTTGATTTTGATAAGTTGGGTTTCAAAACGCGATGTTGGTAACATCTCGATTTGGAACTTGACGGATGATGTGGGACATGAAAGATTTCCTTGTAGAATGAAAATGTTTTGAAAAGAACCGTCTTATAAAGGTGTACTCATGTCCACGTCACCAAATAAAAAAAAATTCGCTCATATTTTCATGAATTAAATAAAAGGTATTTCCAAGTTTCTAAATCGGGGTGTTACACATTTCTATTCAAAATTTGATATCTACCTTCAAACACCTCAATTTTTTAGATAAGTAGAAGGCCTCCCTACCCTGGACATTATAAGAAAGTCACTTCACTTCCACAAAGGCAAAGAAATCGTCATGGGATAACCAACAATTATTGAATTTGAAAGGTTTAGGGCCCCAAGCATCATTACTTTTTTTAGAATCACAGGGCAATGATTAGAAACATCACAAGGTAAAACCCAAGCCGACAAGGAATTCCACATATCAGCCCATTCTGGGGAAATGAGGAAGCGGTCAAGTCTACCCATAGAAACACTATTCGAACAAAAATAAGTAAATTTTCTCCCCAACGGAGGAGAGTCTATAAGGCCCATATTATGAATGAAGTCTATAACTCATGAATCTGAATATTATAATCATAATCGGAAGCACCTATAAGTTATGAGGAGCTACATATAACATTAAAGTCTCCAAGTACACACCAGAGTTGGCCACCAAACGTGCATCTAACACCCACAAGATCAGCTCAAAGCTTTCCTTTTTATCAGTGAGAGAACAAGGAGAATAAACATGAACCAGAAAGACCTGATGAGCCTTCTTCCAAGTCAGACACATACCAGAAAAATGTGAGCCAAAGAAAGCAAATACAAAATCAAGAACCAACCTATTCCAAATATTAAGGACACCTATCAACAAAAGGAAAAAAGCTCCAATCATAATCCTCATAGCCCCATAATGATTTGCACAGATTATCATCAACCAATTCCATCTTAGTTTCTTATATTCCACCTCCTCCTAGATATTTGAAAGTTGAGATGAAAAAGATGACATAGAGGAAAAAGATTCCATCTTAGTTTCTTATATTCCTGCTATAAGAAAAAAAATTAAAATTAAAATTATTATTATTATTATTTGTTTCAAGAAAAAATTAAGAAAGGATTTTAGGTAAAAAATTGTAAATGAATTTTACACTCGGGATCCACTTACAAATGTTAAAGCGCAACACCAAATAACAAACAATTTTAAAGTCTAAAGAATTACTTTTTTTAAAAAAAGTTTAAGGGCCTATTCAAAAATTAACAAATATTAATTAGATACCAAGAAAAGAAACTACCATATGGAAAATTAGTGAAGTGTAAAACGATTTTGGAAAATTAGTGAAGTGTAAAACGATTTTTTAAATAAAAGTACAAAACTTGAGAACTTTATATTATTGTCAGGCAAAAACCTCTAATTTGGTCCTCGAAATTATTTATGTTTTTCAATTTTTTCCTTTATTTATTTTTCAATTTCATCCTCTAAATTACTAATGTTTGCCACGTTAGTCTTTTCCATCCAATCTTCACCCAATAAAGTTAAAATTGTCCAATGTGACATTAACGGTCAATCTGATCCAACCCACCACTCACACCCACATGGCACATAGACCCTCGCCACATGGCATACCCCCACCCCTTTCCTCTTTCCTCCCTCATTCTCTGTCGTCATTAACTCATCTCAAGTGCATAAGGTTCACTTCTTTTACTTCAAAATTGATGTGTTACAAAAGGGGTGAGATTTTTTAATTACATTATGCAAAATTTGACTTATATTATTGGATTTTGATTCTTCATTCTGAAAATTGAGAGGCAACTTCAAGCACACCTAGTTAAAATGAAGCCATTCATATCTTGCATTGCCGGCTTTTTGAGAAGTTATATTCCTTCTTCAATCTGCAATTGATTTTCTGAATGTGATAAATTCTGATGCAGCAGACATAATAACACAGTATCACCACCATAAATAAAAATTGTCAAAATCCATTTCAAATAAAACAATTCTAAATTTTAAGAGAGGTAAAAAAAATTATACTTCAATGAGAAGTGTTGAAAATCAAACACGGATTTTGATTCTTCATTATGGAAAATTTGACTTCTCTCTTTGTAATGGATAGAGATGGTGGGAATGAGATTTGCGACGAGGATTTCATGGTGGTGCTCGAGGAACTCCCAACTAGCAGTGGTGTTTGGTGGCAATTTTTTTTTTCAAGACTTGCCTACCTTGTGTATTAAAGGTTTGATGTGATTTGTAAAAAAGAATGGTTGTCGTATAGGTTACATGGTAATCTTGAAAAATTTTATGCCTTATTGAGATAATTGATTCACACCAAAATAAGCTCAAGCAATCAGTTTCAATTTTCTAACAAAATGTCAGAACACAAACTTCTTGAGTAAAAATGAAAAAGGCAATGTTGCAATGAAATAAAATAATAAATAAATGGGTAAAGTAGAGATAAAACAAAATGAAATGAAAGCAAAAGATAAACAAATTGAATAAAATCGTCACTTTAAATAGCAGGTGGAAGGAAATACTTGAGTTACATCCAATAAGTCTATTATGTGTTGAGATTGTGAGGATTTTTACAAGTGTTTTCCAACCCTTAACTTGGTGGTAGAAACTTATTTAGAAGCAAAGAACACGATAACCACCCCCAAGCGTTATGTACAATAACTGCCTACTACTCATGTCTTTGAGATTGCCAAAGCTTAGAGTTTTTATCAAGGCTTTCTCTGACACGAATTGTGGATTTTGTCACTAGGTTTTGTCGATGCTTTTCTGTTGTGGTTTAGAGTCTATCATAGTCTTCAAAACTTGTCGAGACTCTGACAATTATTACACCTGCAGTCTCCATAAGTGCGTCTTGGCTTCGACATCCTTTTATCGACAAACTTATTCTTGCACTTCTTGATAACCTGTGGTCAGTAATCACTTCTTAGTCAAAAGAAGTGCTTAAGGACATGACCACCTCTGTCTTTTCCTCCTAAAGGCTTTCCATGGAAAAAAGGACGATTGCCACAGGACATGTGTCCTTTAGGGATGGATATCACTCATGAAAGGTTTCGCCAACATCATTAATGATGAAAACCATCTGCAACAGAATGTCAGCTACCCCTTTGAAGGACTCATCTTGCAATAGGCTTAAAGCCCAACCCTTCTTATTATGAATTTTATTACATCTTAAGAGATGTTTTAGGAGGTGACTTGACATTTTCAAATGTCCCATTTCTATCATTTGGTCTTCAAACTCTAAAGATGTTTTCTTTATTTCTTTCTCTCCTCTCTATGTGGCTACTCAAACTTACATGTTGTGTTTCTTGCAACTTTCATTCATGAGTTTAGTTCTTCGCAAAAGGCTTTAAATAATACCTTAACCTTCAACAATCTTCTAATTAGATTTAAGAGAGTAATTAATTCTCAACTAAAAAATACTTCTTTGGATGAGAAATGCGAATCCCAACACTTAATATTTATTACTATACTTTGTCTCAGTGCCTCGATAGAACTAAGTTTTTAACATCAACCTATAATTCAACACTTTTTTAGTTGAAATTCTGCTAACCCCAACAAGTGACGATGGTTCGTTTTTGTAACGATGTTTTTGTGGCAGTCATAGTGGTCCAACCCTGAGAAGATGGTAGCTCGCAGTGTCTCGATGATGGCGATGGCTATCATTATCGCAATGATGATTAATGTCAAGATATAAGCTTCGATGCAACGATACTCATGACGATAGTGGTATTTAGGTGAAATGGGAGTGAAGAAGTAGAGGAGCGAGAGAGGGAGAGTGAGAAAGGGTTTTCCTTTCTGTTGAAAAATAGAGCTTAAGAGAAAAAAGAGACAACCATTGATGTAGAGGTCGAGGGACCGAGAGAGGAATGGGAAGAAAGGGACGAGGTATACCACATGGAAAGGGTCGTGTGCCACGTGGGGGTGTGTGGGGTCAATTAGGCCATTAATGTCACATTGAAAATTTTTATTATTGTCAAGTAAAGATTGAACAAAAAGAATTAACTTAGCAAAGATTGTTAACTTAGAAAGTAAAATTAAAAAAAAAAGTTAGAAGACAAAATTGAAAAACATAAATAATTAAAAAGGATCTTTGGAATTCAACCTCCAAAAGTTATCCCCAAACCTTATTTTTTAATTTTATTCCAAAGTTAGCCTTTTCTCACCCTAAACCCCACAATGAGTCAAAAATCTTTCTTCTTCACCTCATTCCTTCTTCTTGTTCTTCCTTTTCCTCCTTCCATTCCTTCTCTTCTTCTTCTTCCTCCTCCCCCCTCCCCCTCCCTTCAGGTCTTTTTCTTCTTCCTTCTTGCCCTCTCCCTCTTCCCCGCATCTTCCTATCTCCGTCTTACATACAGCTCCCTCATTTGGCAACCTTAGTTTAGATTTGCTTTAATTTCTTGCTCTTGCCTCTTCACACGTGGCTGATAGGGGTGTAATAGTCCGATCCGGTTCGATCTTTAATGGATAGGACCGGACCAATTAAATTAACATGGTCCTGTCTAGATCGGTTCATATATTTTTATGTACAAAGATCGAACTGGACTGTTCATAAATGGTCCGGTCCGGTATAGTTTATTTAGCACATAGTTAAATACTCAACAGTCAGCAACAAATATTAAAAATAATTTGTTATAAAACCCCTATTACACCTTACCTGTTGCTGTAGTCATACAACATACAACATACTGCCTTTAAAAAGAATTATGATATACTGCCATACGACCCATACAACCATACAAAAATAATGATCGTGTTTTTTTTTTTTTAATTTTAAGTAACCGGTCCAATCTGGTCTTAACAGTCTCAAAAATAATGAGACCGTGAACCGGTATAAGGCAATGGTCTGAAAATTTTAAGATCGGATCGAATCACGAGACCAAACCAGTTTATATTTTTCGGTCCGAACCGGTTCGATCTGAGTGGTCTCGTGGTCCGAAACCGAATCACTTACATCCCTAATGGGTGAAAGATGAGCCTGAAAAATAAAGTATAAAGATGTGTCAATGCATGTTAATGAAAAAATTTCCATCATCCCAATATAGATTTAGGAATAATAATAAAACATAAAGTTTGGGATTTAGGGATGATAATAGTCTCGGGTTAGAGGAAGCAAATTGGGATTTGAAAACTATGGATATTTTAAAGATTTTATAATAAAAATGAGATTTAAAGATAATCCATGGGATTTAAATTCTAAAACTCATTAAAAAATCAAATTAAAAGTTACTCTTTATTATCATTGATTCCCTTAAAATAAAATAAAGAAGAAAAGCTTGGAAAGCAAGATATTATATTACCCTCATTAGGTAGAGAGCACGGCATATTCTCTTCAAAGGTTTTTCTCTAAAGCAGCAGCCTTTGATTCTTCTGTTCCCGCAGCCCGCAGCCCGCACACCACTCTTGTTGTTCCAACTCCTTCTTCCTCTTTCGCTTTCTCTGCCCCTTTGATTCCGAAGCCATATCAGTAACCCAACATGCATTCCGGTCACTTGCTTCTCGAAGAACCCATTCGGATGGCCTCCATCCTCGAGCCATCCAAAGCCGTCAGTCTCCTCCTCCTCCTTTCCCTTAACAATTTATGGATCCACTTTTTTCTTTTTTCTTTATTTATTTATTATTTTTTTGCAGAGCTTTTTTTCTGCAATGACTAAGATCGTTGGTACCCTTGGTCCTAAATCTCGATCCGTTGAAGTTATTTCCGGTTGCCTCAAGGCTGGGATGTCTGGTATTTTATACTTTACCCCTTCTGTTTTTATTACATATTTGGTCCCTTACTTATTTTTCAATTTTAAATTGGTCTCTCTCGTTTTTTGTAATCATATTGGTCCTCATACTTGTTTTTGGTATCAAATTGGTCCTAAGTCACGATTCATGATTCATGGACCAAATTGACATTTAAAAGAAATTGTGAGAGACAATATGATACCGAAAAAATGCAAGGGACCAGATACGTAGTTGATATTATTCCTTCTTTTTGTTTTTTAATTTGTGTTTGTTGTTTTTAATCTATAAAATCTGAAACTATCTGGTTTATGTTTATTGTATGATGATGATGCAGTGGCTCGTTTTGACTTTTCTTGGTGTGACCCGGGCTATCACCAGGAGACGTTGGAAAACTTGAAAACTGCTATCAAGAGCACCAAGAAGCTCTGCGCTGTGAGTATTCGTCATAGTTGAGTTCGATGTTTACTTCGTAATAATATTTCAATTTCAAGTTAGAGTTTTATTAAGAAGAAAGACTTTCTTCGAACACCTGAAATGGTGGGTATGGAGGTATATTATAGTTTGAGGTGGAGCAGATGTACACATGATTCTAAATTGATGTCGCGGTTACATTGCTTTTACCGCAATGGTGGACAAATGCATGAGAGTGCGATAGATGCAACTGCTATTGTGGTCGTGTTATGGTTCGTGGAGATGGCCAAAACCACAATTGCCTTTGCGGACTGTAATTTAGAACCACAGGCATACCACATGCAATTGTGAGATGAGTGTTGCTTGATATCAATCTTAGTTGTATAAATAAATGATGGAGCTGTGTTGAAAATAAGTATAAGAGGCATAAGTTAAAATGTATCGGAGTTATATGCCTTTTCTTTAAGTTAATCGCTTTTGTAAAAAGGAAAAAAAAAATTTAAAAAAAATGAAACTCTGCGTGTTTGTAATGTAAACTGTCCATTTTGTTTAGAGTAAGCTTATGGCAACTGCTTGAGGCATCTCCAATTTTGCACTCTTGCCTTGCCTTTTCTCTTCTTATGGGTTTATGCTATAAAAGGTAATGAGAAAGGAGCTGATGTTTTTTGATTGATTGTGTTTTCTAGGTTATGCTGGACACGGTGGGTGCGGAGATGCAGGTTGTTAACAAAAGTGAGACATCTATCTCACTTCAGGAAAATGGTGAGGTTGTTCTTACTCCTGACGATGGACAAGAAGCTACTTCAGAGATATTGCCTATCAACTTTGATGGACTGGCCCAGGTACATTGATATTTTCCACCTTGACATTATGTATGTCATCGTGACTCTTGCATTTACATTGTTTCTGAGGAATATTAAGTTTTCACCTTTGTTTCTCATGGAGTGCATGCTGAGTGTCAATTACACTTGCTAATGGTGTTTGAAACAGTAAACTGTAATGTTTAGTTGATTCTGGACTAAAAGTTGTTTTTTGTGATTTGAAATATCTTTAGATGCCTTTTGATCGAATTACAAACTATCATTTGCAATTTGCATAATTGATTAGTAAAACACTTGCAATACAAATGCTAGTTTCTATTTTTCTTCTATCCAATATTTGGTTTGGTTTGATTCTTAATGTTTTATGTTTATTCTTATTGTTTACAGTCAGTGAAGAAGGGAGACACTATTTTTATTGGTCAATACCTGTTCACAGGAAGTGAAACTACATCTGTATGGCTAGAGGTAATATAAGTTGATCCCATAATGCAAAATTTATTCCAATAGATCCCTTTTCTATCTTATTATTTTTGTGTTCTTCAGTATTGTTATTGAATGAGTTTACTTGGTCCTTTTCTCCTGTTGTTTGAGTCTATATCGAGGTTTGTTGTAAATGAAGTTGAAATTTATTGAATTGATATTCCCAAGGCTTAATAATAAATAAGGCCTTAGGCATAAACTGAAATATTCGAAATTCTGCATGCATGATGAGCTCTACCTGAATCGGTACAGGTAACTGAAGTCAAAGGGAAAGATGTTGTTTGTGTTATAAAGAATACGGCCACATTGTCTGGGTCATTGTTCACTTTACATGCCTCTCAAGTTCACATTGATTTGCCTACCCTTACCGAGAAAGACAAGGAGGTAGGTTCTGCTTTTGACTGATTTGCCTACCCTTACCAAGATTCCGAGAATGTTTGAATGATTAACCTATCATCACACATGTAGTGTTTGTTGGTGCCTAGAAAATAGGCCGTTAAATTTTGGGGTTATTTTATTTATTTCAGGTGATAAGCACCTGGGGAGTTAAAAACAAAATTGATTTTTTATCGCTGTCATATACCCGACACGCTGAAGATGTTCGCCAGGTATTTTGAATTCCAACTTCCAAATCTTTACCTGGGTTTGTCGTCTCAAATTCATATTTGGTAGTAATTTAAATTTATTTCTATTAACAAGCCTTTATATGTTTGTAATGCAGGCTCGTGAATTCCTTTCTAAGTTAGGTGATCTCAGTCAGACTCAAATTTTTGCGAAGATTGAAAACGTTGAGGTGAGTTGCATATCTTCATAATGTACTATAAAAACTTCATTTTCCATTAAGTTATATTCCTTATTATTATGTTGACTCTATTGTATACATAAAACTATGTTGTTTCTTAGGGTTTGACCCATTTTGATGAGATTCTCCGAGAGGCTGATGGTATTATCCTTTCCCGTGGGAATTTGGGCATTGATCTTCCACCCGAGAAGGTCAGCTTCCTTATTGAAAGTCATTTCATAGCTTGAAGTACTTGTACTTGCATGTGTAGCTGTGACTTTGTAGGCACATTGATGCTAGAGTATTATAATTGAAGATTTTCCACTTTTTGAATAAAATGAAATAAATAGATCTTTCCATATGACGCACAGTTATTCAAATAGCGAACATAATGTTAATTTCCATTTTTCTTTCTGCTTGATATAATATGGTGACTGAAGTTGTTCTCATGTACAATATTTGCATTTTGTTTTATTGAACAAATGCACACAACCCTTTACCTTACGGAACTTATTATTATTTATGATTATACTGACTGAGACTGGTAGTGGTAGGGGCCCTCTTAACCTTACTTTAAAAGTATCAGTGTTCTCTATATTTTAAGAAATATTCCATGTGTGACGTGTATATTTGATCTATAAAATATAATATGATGCACCCTGCGAAAGTTATGAAAGGCATTAGTTACTATGTAGTTAACACCCTTACATTTAACTAATGAGTGGAGGACCGGAGGTTTATCCATGGACACCCCCACCCACCCACCCCCACACAGAGGTTGTTATTGACTAATGCTGCCTACTTTTTTAGTGCAACATGATGTTTAATTGTTTGAACTGGATCAAATAATTAAATTCATATCACTCCACTATGATAGTTATATGTTCAAGACTGACCCTTGCTTAGATGCTAATACTAATCAACTTCCATTTGCTTTTGTAGGTCTTTTTATTTCAAAAATCTGCCCTATATAAGTGTAATATGGCTGGCAAACCTGCTGTGCTCACACGTGTTGTGGATAGTATGACTGACAACTTGAGACCAACTCGTGCTGAAGCCACTGATGTTGCCAATGCTGTTTTAGATGGTATGTCACTGGTTATATGATGCCTCTTGTTGAGTGATAGGCTGTCTTTGTTCATATTGATTTGCATGTTATCCCTTAACATTTGTTAGTTGACCATCATTTGTCAAAGACACTTGGGCAATAATTATATTATTTTTTAATATTTTGGTACTTTCCAAGACAATGGTATCATTTTTCTTTCATTAGTGCTAATCTAGTGTGCTTGAAACTGTTTGTTAACATTTGTTTGCTTGTTAGCTGATAATCAAAGGCATATTTCCGAACTGCTAATATTGTTTTGCTTGTCGACTGATTATCAAAGATATCAGGAAACGTTATTTTTCTCTTTTCTTTTTCAGATTTAGGACTTTTTCAATGATTCAGTTTTTCTTTTAGGTTGTGTTTGGAATCAATTACGAAAGAAAATGATTTGATTTGATTTGAATTGGTTTTTCAAACTTATTAGAAAAAATGGATTTGGATTGATTTGTAAATTATTTACTTATACTTGAAAATCGAAACTCATCAAATGTTCTATGTCAAAACAAATCAAATCCTATCCATTTTGATTGAATTTCTAATTCAAAAGGAACGGAATCCATTGGATTTAAAAAAATCAGATCATTTCCCCCCTTTTAAATATTTCATACACAAGAGTCGTTTTAAAAACAAAATCAATTTCCATTTATTTTACATTCCAAACACTCTTATGACTTATGAGTGTTGTTATGGGTTTATGTGCTACCTAGTGATATTTGGTATATGATTAATGATTAATATGGACTTTCCTTCACTCAGATTTAGGACTTTCTCGATGATTTTTTTTTATTGCTTTTATCTATTCTTATCCCTTGTGATTTAGTTAGAACCACACAATGGATATGATGTGAACTGTTAATAAATGTGCAGGAAGTGATGCAATACTTCTGGGTGCTGAAACTTTACGTGGGTTGTACCCTGTTGAGACCATTTATACAGTTGGCAGAATTTGTTCAGAGGTACATTCTTTTCATGACTCAATTATTTTGTTCAGTATGCCGGATTTGTTCTGATGAGTTGATTCAGGTTTTATGGAGCATTTCTGATTAAAATATTCTTTTTATGTTGGACTATTACTATGAGCTCTGCTTCCTTGATCAACTCCTGTACTTAGTGCACTCATAGTAAAAATATGATAGACTCTTTGTAAACGATACATACAATTCTACCAAAAACTGTTCATAGCATTATTAATTGCATGTTCTAACTTCTAATATGAATTTTATGCGGCATTTTGTATTTAATATTCAATCTTAAGATAAAACAGAGTTGTTCTAATATGAATTTTATGCGGCATTTGGAATACATGAATTGTTTTTTTTTCCCTCCTTTATGCTTTTTTCTATCTTCTGTTGTTTATACCCGTGTGGCATTTGTTCTGCAAATCATCCATTCCTTTGAAATCGTTTGAATTATTCTCCTATTTAAAATGTCACTCAGAATGTTGGCTTATATCTCGACCTTCAATTTCATGTCCTTGTAGGCTGAGAAAGTTTTCAATCAAGACCTTTATTTTAAGAAAACAGTCAAATTTGTTGGAGAACCCATGACCCACCTGGAATCTATTGCATCCTCTGCGGTAAGCACACTTAAATCTTTCTGTTAATTTTTTAATTAGTCGTTTACTGTGCATGCCTTCTATTGAGAAAAAAGTTTATGTCTATTGCTTTTGCTTCGTAGTCTTAGTGGTTGGTTTTATTTTAATCTTTAAAACGAGGCTCTTATTTGAATACAAATCTTGTTTAGGTACGAGCTGCTATTAAGGTGAAGGCCTCTGTTATAATTTGCTTCACTTCATCTGGAAGGGCTGCAAGGTACTTATGAGTAATTAGATACGGATGTAGTCATATTTAGTATCTTGGAAAATTGAACTAGCTAGTTACTCTTAAATTGGGTTAGATCCTTTTAAACCAAAATCATGCTTCAATTAATATCTTTATCATTTTTCTATTCTTCATCTCCACTTGTATCTGGAGGACTTTCTAAATGTGTTATACGCTCTTGTCAGATTGATAGCAAAGTATAGGCCAACTATGCCTGTTCTCTCGGTTGTGATTCCCCGACTTAAGACAGATCAACTAAAGTGGAGCTTCAGTGGAGCTTTTGAGGTTTGGATCCTAACTTTTGACTAGCTGCTCATTTTGTTTCTGTTTTATTTTCATTTTCAGGGCCTACTACTAACTCATTTGTGGGAAATCAATTTACATCTATTGTCATTAATATTTAACTCTAATATATATTTTATTCGTCATATTAATTAGAATAAAATCAATTTTTACTGTTTTAACTGTTTACATTATGTCATCTTGTTAACCAAACTAACAGAAATTCAATTTATGATACAGGCAAGGCAATCACTTATCGTAAGAGGTCTATTTCCCATGCTTGCTGATCCTCGGCATCCTGTAAGTTATTTTTATGGAGTATCATGCTGTTATTATTGTTTCGAGTCGATAGCCATTATTCTATTGAGATTTTGTTCTTTTGGGGGTAGGCATTAGATGAGTGTAGGTCAATGTGAGAAGCTGTGACCAGGGTTCGTGTACTCACTGACAATTTCAACGCTTATTTTGGCTCTAGAGCTCACTGTATTCCCTTTATGTAGATCTGAAGTTCTGGACTGAGGATCAGTTTGGATCTTAGTATTTTTATTTTTTTATTTGTTTATGATCACCGTCATGGTTGTCGATCTTCTCATGATGCAACCTGTGATTACTTTGTTGAAACACACCTTCATTCTGCATGACACATATATTGGTAGAAAACTCTTCTTAAGCGAACTTTTTTGCAAATTTAGCAATTTAAGTATCCTTAATTCAAAATGCATTGTGAAAAATATTTAAGGGTGTTACATCATTACTTCATCACTTTTAAGTCCAGTTTGCTTTGAAGAGGTATTAATGATGCTTTGTGCTATAGTTGTCTATATATATGACCCATAATGTGTTGCACTTGCATGCGGCTTTGCAAGCTCCCCAGCATATAATGATCCCAGACTTACTAGACGTTGATCCTGTATTCCTTGCTTTTGCAGGCTGAGTCAACAAGTGCCACAAACGAGTCTATTCTTAAGGTTGCCCTTGATCATGGAAAAGCATTGGGAATTATCAAGTCTCACGACCGAGTAGTTGTTTGCCAGAAACTTGGTGATGCATCTGTGGTTAAGATTATTGAGCTCGAAGATTAAAGTACATTTATCCAACTACAGCTTTAGTCATAGGTTTTTTTTTGGCCAAGTTTTTGAAAGCTGCAGATAATTCTGCACCGAGTCGAGGCTATCTCGGCTTGGTTTTGATGGCTAATTATATTGTGTATCGGAAAATGATACTTAATAGGGGGCGGGAAACATAAAAAATCACAGTGGATGCGCCTTTGGTGCCTATTTTTTTGTGTTTTGATTTTCAGACAAGGACGCAATGTCATTGATATACAGTAGTCAAATTATTGATGCTGGTATGGCATATTTTATCATCTGTTCTAAATGGTCATGACTCATGAGCGAGCAGTTTATTACTTTGATGACGATGCAGCATTTAGATTAAAATGTTGTACTTTGGAAGTGCTTAGACTACCAATGATTCATCCAGGGGAAACATTGGTTTAAACTCTTTTGGTAAAAATTTTTAGCAGGCTCGTAGGTGCTTTTAGTGGTATCTTTGGAAGATTAATGATATGTTGTCCTAACACATTCTTTACCTCTTCGGCTCTTCCATTTGTTATGCAAGTTGATAGTAATACTCCCTCCATCTCATAGTAGTATAAGATATTAAAGAGACCTTTTATTAATTTTTTTTCCTATCTCATTTCAATTTTCAATGGCATTTAATTTGATCTTTTCACAATAAATTCTTATTTATTCAATATTTTAAGAGTTCCAATGATAATTACAGAAATAATTTTGAAAAAATATATATCTAAATGTTTACATTTCTAATTCAATTAAAGCTTTGATGGGCATGCGTAGTTAGGAGTTTTTTTAGTTTTCCGGGAGCTTTTAGATTCACTTAATACACTATTACTCCTATCTGTCCTATTTTAAACAAAACACACTCTTTAAGAAATGCAATATTTTCAATGCATTAATTATATTTTTTCCCACTATACCTTTTCTTTCTCCGCAATCATTACATTTTTTTTCACTACTTATGAAAACCAATACCCTATTAAATAGTAGTAAACATGGAAAGTAACATTTATTATACTCTTGAAATCATCAAAAGGACAGATAAAAAAACAAAAAAAATTACAGTTAAATAGGAATGGAGGGAGTAGTCTCTTTCGATGAATACAAATTAGAAAGAACTTATAGCTTTTAAAAAAGGAACTTGTAGCTTTTGAAAATTAATTTTTAGTAAGTTACTTCAAGTAGCTTTCAAGAAATTAAATCAGCTCTCAATAATTCATATATCAATTATACCCTCAAAAAAATTTTAAAATTATTTCCCTACCCTAATGACAATTTAATTATTAATTAATTGTGTATTTAATAAATTATTAATTATAATTTAATAATTTTGTTATAATTAATTAACTATATAATTAAAAAAATAAAGAAAAGAAACAGATTTAATTAATTATAATTTAATAATTTTTATACTTTATTAATTAATTAGGTAACTATTTATTTACTAATAAATAAAGAAAAAAATGAATAAATTAAAATCATAAAATATAAATAATATAATGTTGAATATCTTTTTCGACCATTTAATAACTTTCAGTTACTTCAAAAGCTAGTTTTGCCGAAAAGTAATATTTCAAATAGTTAATTAAACAGTTATAGGCTACGGCTTCAATGCACCAAAGTTGAAAAGTGCATGGTGCACCTCCTGTGTAAAATCACATGTACGGAAAAGTTTGGAAACTTTTGGAAACCGGCGACCGGTATTTCCGGTTTCAAAGCAAAATATTAAAAATGGGTCTGAACAAGTCAGTGAATTAATTATTTGATATGATGACTCCTTTTTAAATGGACCCAACACATGATTTTATTATTTTCACATCTTTTGATACTTTAAGAACCACTAAGAACGTGAACCACTTTTTCACTCCACCCATGAACCTACTTTTCGTTCATAAATGAGTCCCACTACCTACTCCACACTCCTAATATTTTATAATAAATATAACCATTATCAACTAACCATATTTTTTTACCACCAAAAAAACTAACTACATTTTCAATAATTTATTTTTGAACGGCTAATTCTTTTTAACTTAATTTTTTCAACTAATTTTTTTAAACTATTTTTTTTCACCTAACGTCTCTGTATGGGCGTAAGCCCTTTGCAATTTATTTTTGGTATAGTCACTTACGTCTCTCTTTAGCTGTTGTGTGTGTGAAATTATTGCCGTTGTGTGTGTAGAATTAGTAGTGTTGGAGAAGACTTCAAGTTAAATGAATTGTACGTCCATCCATGGACGTAGTTTTTTTTTTATAATATATAAATGGATTATACGTCCATCCATGGACGTAGTTTTTTTTTATAATATATAAATGGATTGTACGTCCATCCATGGACGTAGTTTTTTTTTTTAAATATAAATGGATTGCACATCCATGGACGTAGATTTTGTTTTTTTTATATATAAATGGATTGTACGTCCATCCAAAAGCTACGTCTTGGTTGAGACGTAGGGGTTAAAAATTAATACATACTTCTCGACCTTGGAGTATGTATTCTTTTGCAAAAAAAAAAAAATTAACACATACTTCTCAGCCTTAAAAAAAATTAACACATACTTCTCAGCCTTAAAAAAATATTAACAATACTTCTCAGTCTTGAAGTATGTACTCTTTTACAAAAAAAAATTAACACATACTTCTCACCCTTGAAGTATGTACTCTTTTACCAAAAAAAAATTTAACACATACTTCTCAGCCTTGAAGTATGTACTCTTTTACCAAAAAAAAATTTAACACACACATCTTAGCTTTGAAGTATGTACTCTTGTACCAAAAAAAAAATTTAACACATACTTCTCAGCCTTGAAGTATGTACTCTTTTACCAAAAAAAAAAAAATTTAACACATACTTCTCAGCCTTGAAGTATGTACTCTTTTTTAAAAAAATTAACACATACTTCTCAGCCTTGAAGTATGTACACTTTTTAAAAAAAATTAACACATACTTCTCAGCCTTGAAGTATGTTATTATAGCTGAAACGTAGAATTAGTTGTTGCATTCTCTCTTCTTTTTCCAATTGTTTATTGATTTCTCTCTTCTTTTTCCAATTGGTGTGTCAATGAATTGACAATGACTTGATAGGACCGTGTGCCAGTGAGTTGACAAGCTAAAAGAAAATTTTATAAAATAATAATAATAATAATAAAAATTACCGGAAAACGGGGTTTAGCTAGACCTCATTCCCAAGTGCAGCATGCACCAAAGTGGAGGTCGGTCCAGTGAAACCGCCACTGTTAGCTACTGCATTAGTTTCTTAGTCAGCAAGAAACTTCAAGGGAGCTTATTTATCATTGTAATTTTGTTAGCAAGTTAGTTGACTAAGACTATTAGAAGTTAGAGTTAGTTAGAGGTGGTAGTTAAAGGCTGTTAGTTTTGGCGGGAAAGTTAGTTGCTTGCTCATAGCAATTGACATTGTATATAAACTCATTTACTAGTTCATTCAGTAGTTGAGTAATAATATTCATTCAATTCAGATAAAGCTTTTCTCATTTCCATAGAAAACTCTCTCAATTACTTCACTATTTTCATTTTGATCATGAATTCCACCATGTTTAACATGGTATCAGAGCTTCAATTTTGAAGCTCTGCTGCGCAATTTCACTCTGATTTCTTCTTTCTATTTCGAATCCTTCTTCACAAATCGTAAATCGATTTCTTCATTTTCTTCGATTCATTTCAATCTCTAAAGATTTTGTTACTTCTTCATCATACAAATGGCGAACGCTGTGAATCCAGTTATTGATCCGTTGAGTCCTTACTATATGCACCCTAACGAGAATCCTGGTGCAGTTCTGGTAGCTGTGAAGCTGAACGGGAACAATTATCACACGTGGTTGAAATCAATGTCCATGGCGCTGAAGTCGAAGAATAAACTTCAATTCGTTGATGGAAGTTTAATCAAGCCATCAATTCATGATCCTAATTATGCTGCATGGGATCGATGCAATACTTTGGTGGTTTCGTGGTTGAATCAAGCTATGGAAAGCTTAATTGCACAGAGCGTGCTTTGGTTAGATTCTGCTCTTGAGATTTGGTGTGATCTGCGTGAACGATACTATCAAGGAGATGTGTTTCGAATTGCAGAATTGCAAGAGGAATTGTATACATTGAAACAAGGTACAATGACGATTGCTGAGTACTTTACTCAATTGAAGTCTTTGTGGTTAGAACTTGATAATTTTAGACCAATACCTCACTGCAAATGCGAATTCAGTTGTGTATGTGATGTGATTCCAGTCATAAGATCCTATAGAGATGATGATCATGTGATTCGATTTCTTAAAGGACTCAATGAACAGTATAGCCATGTAAGGTCACAGATTATGTTGATGGATCCACTTCCAAATGAAAACAAGGTTTTCTCATTGCTGATTCAGCAGGAAAGACAAATGAATTCTGGCTTGAATGATTCTAGAATTATAGCTAATATGACAAACAACAATGCTAGAGGAAGAGGTAGAGGCAGATCTTCCTATAATTCTGGTAGTTTTAATTCAAGCAATTCTGGAATAGGTTCAGGAAGAGGTAGATTTCAAGGGACTAGAGTTTGTTCATATTGTGAAAGAACTGGTCATACTGAAACTACTTGCTTCAAGAAATATGGTTTTCCACCAAATTTCAAGGGACCAAATGCAGCTGTAGTCAATAACTGTTTCACTGATGAAGATGAGGTTTATCCAGATGAGATTGATGAGGATAAAGCTTCTGTGAAAGACAACAATGAGATTAATAGTTCTGCATTCACTCCAGAACAACATAGAGCAATTTTGGCATTACTACAACAAACTCAATAAGTCAAAGTTTCTCAGAATAGTGCCAATTCTAATGCTCATTGTGTGAATCAATTGACTACTAAGGACTCAGGTATAACTTGCATTTTAACAAGCAAATTGAGGAATTCAGATTGGATAATCGATACTGGTGCTACTGACCATGTATGTTTTTCCATAAATCAGTTTCAATGTTATAAGCAAATTAAGCCAATATCTGTGAAAATGCCTAATGGTAATTCTGTTATTGCCTCTATTGCTGGAACTATCAAGTTTTCAGATAACCTTTACTTAGTTGATGTTCTTTACATACCCTCTTTCACATTCAATCTAATTTCTGTGTCCAAATTAGTTTCTACCATCTTTTGTAAACTAATTTTCACCAATTCTCTTTGTCATATTCAGGATCTTCATTCCATGAAGATGATTGGTGCAGCTAAACTTTCAGCTGGATTATACATTTTACAGAATAATGTCATTAGTCCTAGTTTTGAGTCTAATGTTCTTTCAGTTTCCAGCAAAGATATGCATAAGTTTGCATCAAATAAATGTAACATTTGGCATCTAAGATTAGGCCATCCTTCTCATTCTAAGATGCTAGTTATGAGTGCTCAGTTTCCTTTTATCCATGTAAATAAAAATCATACTCCTTGTGATGCTTGTCATTTTGGAAAGCAAAAGAAATTACCATTTCTGAACAGTTCTACTCATGCTATTTGCTGTTTTGATCATGTGCATATGGATATATGGGGTCCTATTTCTATTCCTACTGTCCATGGTCATAGGTATTTCCTAACTATAGTAGATGATCACTCAAGACACACTTGGCTTTATTTTATGAAACTGAAATTTGAAACCTCAAATCTTGTTAATATGTTTGTTAATATGATTGATACACAATTTGGCTTGAAGATAAAGTGTATTAGATCAGATAATGGCCCTGAGTTTAAGCTGGCAGATTTCTACAATTCCAAAGGCATCATGCATCACACATCATGTGTAGAGACTCCACAACAAAATGGCATTGTAGAAAGGAAGCATCAACATATTCTTGGTGTGAATTCAATGCTCCTAATTATGTGGATTATGTTTTGATGATGACAAAATAATTAACAAATCATGCCTTGAAGATATTGCAACATCAACATCAACAAGAAGTCAAGAAAAGAAGACAAGTGCCCAATCATTCTCAATCAAATATTAATTGTAAATTTCTAATTTATGTTGAGAGTGGTTGATAGTGGGTAGAAATAGTTAGTCTCTTCTAGGAATAAATTTTTATATGTTTATTAAGTTGAGATTGACCAAAAATTAATACTTGAGAGGAAAAATAAAATTGAAAAATAATTTTTCCCATATCTGATCAAAATACTCGAGTATTTTGATAAAGACTCGAGTATATACTCGAGTATTTATAGAAAAACTCGAGTATTTGTGCCAGGTCAGCAATTATGACCGTTAGTCTTGTTCGTGCACCAATTCACTCGTGACCGACCAAAAAGACTCGAGTATTTACCAAAAGACTCGAGTATTTTTGTCCAGTCAGCAAAAATGAACGTTGGAGAGACTCAAAAACTCAATTGAGGGCATTTGAGTCTCATCCAACCCAAGAGAGCAATTCAGAACCTTATTGTAAAATTTCTCTTTGAATTTGTGCAAGAACAAACAAGACAACAAGATCATATTGATTCAAGCTTTCTTAATTTACTCTTCTCAAGTGTTAATTCCCAAAAAGCTCAACTTCTCACTCATATTTACATTTCATTCCAAGTTGAGTTTTAGGCCTCAATTCTTACATTGAGCTGTGCTTATTTGTGCTAATCCATTGTGAGATTAGTAATACACATACAAAAAGCTTGATTATTCAAAGTCTTGGATTGTTCCCAAGCAAACCCTAAGTGGCTTAGGGTGTTGGAAGTCTTGAGAGGTTCTCAAGCACAAGACTAGGAGGTTCCTAGCCTGGTGGAGTTTCTTGAAGGGAGTTCAAGGAAGCTTTGTGAAGAGTTCTTCAATCACCGGAATCAAATTGGGGTAGAAATCAAGAGTTTGGTACACTCTTGAAAGGGTTAGGTTGAGTGAGGCCATTCTCAAGCAATCCTTTGTAATTTCTAACAATTTGATTATTAGTAGAAACTCCTAAGTGATTAGGAGGACTGGATGTAGCTCATTGTTGGAGTGAACCAGGATAAAATTGCTTGAGTGTTGGTTTATTGCTTTTAATCTACTTTCTAGCTCAATAGACTTAAGTCATTTCAATCAATTAGGATTTATACAATTAGGTAGCAAGTTCAAGGAATCTTTGTGTTTAAAAGTTATTTAGATTGCTTGCTATTCTGTTGAATAAGTTCCTGTTTATTATTGAATTGATTTGAGTTAAATTGCTGAATTTTCGTTTCTGGTTTTTCTGCTATCTGATAGGAAAAACTCGAGTATTTCAGAAAAGACTCGAGTTGTTCATCACTGAAAAACTCGAGTATTTCACAAAAGACTCGAGTCTTTTGTGTCTGATTCCAGAAAATTGAGTCTTAGCTCCATTCTTCAATTATCAATCGAAATATTTGGTATTAGTGCTTCAAAATACTATTCACCCCCCCTCTAGTATTTGCTTAGCCCGCTTGTTGGTTTCCAACAAGTGGTATCAGAGCTCGGTCGAAAGATCGAGTGTAACAACTTTTTCGAAAAAGATCCTTTTGGAAACTAAATGGGCTCTAGCAATAACTTTGGTGGAGAAGGAGCTTCAATAAACCGTCCTCCACTATTTAATGGTGAAGGATATGTTTATTGGAAAACTCGCATGAAAGTTTTTATTGAAGCAATTGATATGGATATTTGGGATGCAATTGAAAATGGTCCTTTCATTCCCAAAAAGAAAATAAATGATGAAATTGTTGAAATTCCAAGGAGTAGTTGGAATGATGATGAAAAGAGAAAAGTCTCATTTGATTTAAAAGCTAAAAACATCATCTTTTCGGCTCTATCCCATGATGAATTTTATAGAGTTTCCCAATGTAAATCGGCAAAAGAAATGTGGGATACTTTGCAAGTCACACATGAGGGAACAAGTGAGGTTAGAGATGCAAGATTGAATTCTCTAACTCACGAATATGAATTGTTCCACATGTTGCCAAATGAAACCATTAGTGACTTGCAAAAGCGATTCTCTCACATTGTTAATCATTTGATTTCCTTGGGAAAAGTATTTCGCAATGGTGAAACTACTAACAAAATTCTAAGATGTCTTGATAGGAGTTGGCAACCCAAGGTAACCGCCATCAAGGAATCAAGAGACATAAATAGCATGGACTTAGCCACTTTGTTTGGCAAACTCCAAGAGCATGAGATGGAGCTTACAAGACTTGGGATGCATGAGGAATCGGACAAAAAGAAAAAGAGCATAGCACTCAAAGCTTCAACCAAAGCTACAAAAGAAGTTGAAGAATGCTCTACAAGTGGAGATTCCGATGGTGAACCAAATCAAGAAGAATTTGGGATGTTTGTGAAAAGATTCAACAAATTCTTCAAAGGGAAGAAAGGTGGATCTTCATCCAATTTCAAGAGAACCAAAGACTCCAAACAAAGAGAAAAGAGTACCAATGATGGAGTTAAGTGTCATGAATGTGGAGGGGTTGGTCACATAAGAATGGAATGTGCCACATTCTTGAAGAAGAATGACAAGAAGACCCAAGAGACCAAAGGGAAGCGTGCATACATTGTTTGGGATGCACCGGAGAAGAGCAATGAATCATCTTCAAGTAGTTCCGGTGATGAAAATGCAAACCTTTGTCTCATGGCCAAGAACAATCATGAGTCCTCATCAAGAGCTAATCATGGCATGAGTGAAAGTGATGATGAGGTAACCTCTAGTTCTTCTTGTTCCTCTTCAAACTCCATTTCATATGATGATTTGCAAGAAGCCTACAATGAAATGTTAATTCAATTTAAAAGGCTTGCTAAAATTAATAAGGAAAAAGGAAAGAAAATTTTGGAGTTTCAACATGAAATTGATGAATTGCAAAAATCTATAAATGAGTTGAAACTTCAAAATGAATCCTTGGAACTTATTAATTCTAGTCATCAAAGTGATTGTGCAAATCATGAGGAGATTATCACTCCATGTGAGAGATGTGATGAACTTGAAAAAGAAGTGAAAGAGTTGAAAAACAAACTCACAATCTCACATAGTGATAGAAACCTCAACCGGTTGTTGAACTCTCAAAGACATAATCACAACAAAACCGGTTTAGGATATGCTCATAAAAAGGACAAAAAGTACAAGGTGGTTGGAACATTTTCTAAGAAAAACTCATCAAAGAGACCAACTTGTACTTATTGTGGAAAAGTTGGACATATCAACATTGAGTGCCATATTAAGAAGTTTGAAATGAATAAGGGCACTTATATGTGGATTAAGAAGGGAGAAAGTCCCAACACTAACCCTAAGGGACCCAACATTGTTTGGGTACCCAAAGTGAACAAGTGATTTCATTTTGTAGGTGTGTCTTCGAACGGGAAAACAATTGTGGTATCTTGATAGTGGATGTTCGAAGCACATGACGGGAGATAAGCGGCACTTCATTGAGCTTACTCCAAAGGAAAAGGGTTATGTCACTTATGGGGACAACAACAAAGGCAAAATCCTTGTGAAGATGGCATTGTCTTTTCAAAAGAAGAAAAAGAGAGAGAGAATTCAAAAGTTGATGAAGGAGAAGTAAGGGAAGAACTTCCTCCAACTTGGAAATCGGTCAAGGCTCATCCTATAGACAAAGTCATAGGAGATATGTCAAAGGGAGTACTTACTCGTAGGTCTATTCAAAACATTTGCCACTATGTCTCATTTGTTTCTCAAATTGAACCCGATTCAATTAAAAAGGCCATTGAGGATGATCATTGGGTTCTTGCTATGCAAGAAGAATTAAACCAATTTGAAATAAATGAAGTTTGGGATCTAGTCCCTAAACCCGATGATCATACCATAATTGGTACTAAATGGATTTATAGAAACAAACTTGATGAATCCGGGTTGATTATAAGAAACAAAGCTAGACTAGTAGCTCAAGGGTACAACCAAGAGGAAGGTATCGATTATGATGAGACCTTTGCTCCGGTTGCACGTCTTGAAGCAATCCGAATTTTACTTGCTTATGCTTCAATCATGAAATTCACTTTATATCAAATGGATGTTAAAAGTGCTTTCTTGAATGGGTTTATAAATGAAGAAGTGTATGTCAAACAACCCCCCGGTTTTGAAAATAGTGAATTTCCAAACCATGTTTATAAATTGAAAAAGGCACTCTATGGATTGAAACAAGCTCCTAGAGCTTTGTATGATCGATTGAGTTCCTTTCTATTAGAAAACAAGTTTCAAAGAGGGAAGGTTGATAATACATTATTTATTTATAAAACCAAGGATGACATTTTGTTAGTACAAATCTATGTTGATGATATCATTTTCGGTGCTACTAACGTGTCTCTTTGTAGAAAGTTTTCAAATTTGATGAAAAAGGAATTTGAAATGTCAATGATGGGAGAACTCAAGTTCTTCCTAGGCTTACAAATAAAGCAAGTCAAGGAGGGGATATTTGTGCATCAAGGGAAATATTGCAAAGAGCTCCTTGAAAAATTCGGATTGGACAAGTGCAAGGAAGCCTACACTCCAATGAGCACATCATGCTACCTAGACAAGGATGAACAAGGTACACCGGTTGATGTTAGTAAGTATAGGGGTATGATAGGTAGTCTCCTATATCTCACTGCATCTAGACCGGATATTATGTTTAGTGTATGCATGTGTGCTAGATTTCAAGCTAATCCTAAAGAATCTCACCTATCCGCAGTTAAACATATATTTAAGTATCTAAAAGGAACAATTAACACTGGTTTATGGTATCCTGCTGATGCCAATCTTAGTCTAGTTGGTTACTCGGATTCCGACTTCGCCGGATGCAAGCTTGATCGCAAAAGCACCAGTGGTACTTGCCATTTCTTGGGAAGTTCATTGGTGTCATGGTTTTCTAAAAAGCAAGCTTGTGTCGCTCTTTCTACCGCCGAAGCGGAATATATCGCAGCCGGTAGTTGTTGTGCTCAACTGTTATGGATGAAACAACAATTATCGGATTTTGGTTTGAAACTTGAAAATATTCCGATTAGATGCGATAACACGAGTGCAATCAATTTGACTAAGAATCCGGTGTATCACTCAAGAACTAAACACATTGAAATAAGACATCATTTTTTAAGAGATCATGTACAAAAGGGTGATTGCACAATTGAATTTGTTAGTACCACAAATCAATTAGCCGACATTTTTACAAAACCTCTACCAAGGGACACCTTTTATCATATTAGGAGAGAACTTGGTATTTTAGATGAAGCTAATATAGGCTAATTGCATTGTGTGTCATTTTTGGAAAATCACCATATTAGTCTTACTCTAATGTGTTATTGATTCTTAGTTAAATTGTCCTTGATGATATTTGAAATTGTATATGTTAATTGTGTGTGATTCTGTACTGTATTCCAAGTTGGTAGTGAAGCATTTGTGTTTGATTTGTGTTTGGTCTTTTAAAACTGAGTTTTTACTCTCTGTTCTGTCAAAATACTCGAGTTTTTCCAAAAACACTCGAGTATTTTAATTCAAAATTAAATCAGTTTTAAATTGAAAAAGTTTTTAATCAGGGTCTGAGAAAAATACTCGAGTGTTTCTACAAACACTCGAGTCTTTATTAAATTACTCGAGTGTTTTTCAAAACACTCGAGTCTTTCGAAACCCCCAATTTTTGAACTTTCAGACCAAACTCGAGTATTTTCCAAAAACTCGATTATTTTGCCTTTCCCTGAAATTTGAACTTTCGGACCAAACTCGAGTTTTTACATTTTTACTCGAGTTTTCTGGGGAAATCTGGGCTGAGTCATGAACGACTCGAGTATATTCTAAAACACTCGAGTATTTTTCAACGAACAACTCGAGTATTGTTGAATATACTCGAGTATTTTGGCGAGTTTATATATACTCCAGCCCCCACAAACTCGAGTTTCACGAACCCCTTTCTCTTCTCTCTCGGTTTTCTCATATCTCTCTCCTCAAAACTCCGATTTTACTCAAATTTTTGCCAAATCTTACTAGTTTTACATCCTCTAATCACTTTTCTACCATTATTTCAACAAATTTCAACACTTTTCAACCTCAAATCCGTCACCCCCTTTTAAAGCCCTAATTTCAAAAACTCCTATTTTCACATCAATTCATCTATGGCTTCTTCATCTGGCAAAGGAAAGAGAGTAAGGATTGCTGACTCATCTTCCGAGGAGGAAATTTCCGACTACTATCAAGAGGATGAACGCTTGGAAAGGATGGAAGGCTTTGCCACCAGAAAATTCGGAGTAATCACATGGATCAATAGTACTTTCCTTGAGAGTAAGGGTTTCCATTTTGTTACTAACCTTAGATATCAGAAACTGATTCAATTTCTGGAATTTCATGGACCTATATATCCTAGGTTAGTTAGAACATTCTATGCAAACCTTAGGCTAAAGGACAATGTCATAGAAACAATGGTTGACGGTGTTCGTTTTAAAATTAGCTCTAAGGACCTCTTTGTAGCTTTTGGGACAACACGTCACGGGGACAATTCTCTAAAGGCCGATGCAGACGGCATTTTTCAAAGTTGTTTGCGCCCCGGTCGTGTATGGACCGAAGGAGTTAAGCATTCCTCATACATGACTGTCCAATCTAGGGTGTTGCATTATATTGTTTGTCATCAATTAGTGCCTCAAACCTCACCCAATTATGCCAAACCCACAAACAATGAACTTAGGCTTCTTAGTGCCATCCTGAACAATGAGAAGCTGAACTGGAGTCGCATAATTTTGGATAGAATGCTCCTTGCTGCTAAGTCTAAACACCCAAAAACCCTGCCCTATGCCATGCATGTTTGTTATCTGTTGATTTACTTCAAGGTGCCTATCCCACGCAATGAAGAGAAAAAGACTCTTCATGTGAACCAGCATTGCCTCAACAAAGGCACCTTGAGTCACCAGGACATGGCATTCCATGAACCCTCTGGCCAATACTTGTACCGATCTGATATTGCTGAGCTAGAGAGGGTTGCAAATGTGGCAGCTCAACAAGGGATGGATGCCCATCAGATGGAAGAGGAAGCTGCTGCATTTGCCCAGGCTGAAGAAGGGGATCCTATTGATCAGATTAACTTTGATGACTTCGCTGGATCTCAATCTGGGTTTGACAACTCGGGCTGGAGAGAGAATGTGATCACACGTCTGGACACTTTAGATGGGAGAATGGACTCCCTTGTGCATGCTTTGGACAGCCAGCGTGATGATTTTGTTAGCTTAGACACTAGGATGAGTGCAGAGTCTGCCATGTTTTATTCTCATTTGGATCAGCACTCGGCCCAGATTAATGCCCGCCTGGACCAGCAGTCAGGGGAGATGCACCGCCGGTTTGATGAGATGATGGCGGCCTTCTCTCGATTTTATCCTCCTCCAGATGATCCAGCTCCTTCGATGTTTTGATGATGTTGACCTTTGCAGTCTATCTTAGTTTTCATTCTGTTTTTATCATATTGGTCTTTGTTACATTTTCTGTATTTTGAGAACTTGGTGTTTTGAGACTTTGGGTTTATTATTGCACCTTTGATTTGGACCTTTTATGATGTTTTTATGTTAATGAATTTGGTTTTCATTATGATGTTTGTGCAAAGCTTCAGGGGGAGCTCTTTATATTTATTATTAAGTCTATTTTTTTTGCATAGTTGGTTATGGGGTTTTCCGATTCTGCACCTCTCCTCCCTTGATCTTTTTCTAAATTGTTACATCTTTTTGGCGTATGACAAAAAGGGGGAGAGATATTACACTTGTCTTGTCTTGATATTGTTGCACCTAAAATCTCTAATTATGGTATATACTCTGATAATTGTTAAATTCTCTAATACCATAGGCTTGGTGCTAAAATTAAATTGTCATAACATCTTGCTCAAGCTGAATTTTTAGATAGGTGAAAAGTATCATATAGTGAGGGGGAGTTGCATCTCCAAGTGGATCAAGCTTAACAAATGGATCAAGTGTTAATTATTTTGTCATCACCAAAAAGGGGGAGATTGTGAATTCAATGCTCCTAATTATGTGGATTATGTTTTGATGATGACAAAATAATTAACAAATCATGCCTTGAAGATATTGCAACATCAACATCAACAAGAAGTCAAGAAAAGAAGACAAGTGCCCAATCATTCTCAATCAAATATTAATTGTAAATTTCTAATTTATGTTGAGAGTGGTTGATAGTGGGTAGAAATAGTTAGTCTCTTCTAGGAATAAATTTTTATATGTTTATTAAGTTGAGATTGACCAAAAATTAATACTTGAGAGGAAAAATAAAATTGAAAAATAATTTTTCCCATATCTGATCAAAATACTCGAGTATTTTGATAAAGACTCGAGTATATACTCGAGTATTTATAGAAAAACTCGAGTATTTGTGCCAGGTCAGCAATTATGACCGTTAGTCTTGTTCGTGCACCAATTCACTCGTGACCGACCAAAAAGACTCGAGTATTTACCAAAAGACTCGAGTATTTTTGTCCAGTCAGCAAAAATGAACGTTGGAGAGACTCAAAAACTCAATTGAGGGCATTTGAGTCTCATCCAACCCAAGAGAGCAATTCAGAACCTTATTGTAAAATTTCTCTTTGAATTTGTGCAAGAACAAACAAGACAACAAGATCATATTGATTCAAGCTTTCTTAATTTACTCTTCTCAAGTGTTAATTCCCAAAAAGCTCAACTTCTCACTCATATTTACATTTCATTCCAAGTTGAGTTTTAGGCCTCAATTCTTACATTGAGCTGTGCTTATTTGTGCTAATCCATTGTGAGATTAGTAATACACATACAAAAAGCTTGATTATTCAAAGTCTTGGATTGTTCCCAAGCAAACCCTAAGTGGCTTAGGGTGTTGGAAGTCTTGAGAGGTTCTCAAGCACAAGACTAGGAGGTTCCTAGCCCGGTGGAGTTTCTTGAAGGGAGTTCAAGGAAGCTTTGTGAAGAGTTCTTCAATCACCGGAATCAAATTGGGGTAGAAATCAAGAGTTTGGTACACTCTTGAAAGGGTTAGGTTGAGTGAGGCCATTCTCAAGCAATCCTTTGTAATTTCTAACAATTTGATTATTAGTAGAAACTCCTAAGTGATTAGGAGGACTGGATGTAGCTCATTGTTGGAGTGAACCAGGATAAAATTGCTTGAGTGTTGGTTTATTGCTTTTAATCTACTTTCTAGCTCAATAGACTTAAGTCATTTCAATCAATTAGGATTTATACAATTAGGTAGCAAGTTCAAGGAATCTTTGTGTTTAAAAGTTATTTAGATTGCTTGCTATTCTGTTGAATAAGTTCCTGTTTATTATTGAATTGATTTGAGTTAAATTGCTGAATTTTCGTTTCTGGTTTTTCTGCTATCTGATAGGAAAAACTCGAGTATTTCAGAAAAGACTCGAGTTGTTCATCACTGAAAAACTCGAGTATTTCACAAAAGACTCGAGTCTTTTGTGTCTGATTCCAGAAAATTGAGTCTTAGCTCCATTCTTCAATTATCAATCGAAATATTTGGTATTAGTGCTTCAAAATACTATTCACCCCCCCTCTAGTATTTGCTTAGCCCGCTTGTTGGTTTCCAACAAGTGGTATCAGAGCTCGGTCGAAAGATCGAGTGTAACAACTTTTTCGAAAAAGATCCTTTTGGAAACTAAATGGGCTCTAGCAATAACTTTGGTGGAGAAGGAGCTTCAATAAACCGTCCTCCACTATTTAATGGTGAAGGATATGTTTATTGGAAAACTCGCATGAAAGTTTTTATTGAAGCAATTGATATGGATATTTGGGATGCAATTGAAAATGGTCCTTTCATTCCCAAAAAGAAAATAAATGATGAAATTGTTGAAATTCCAAGGAGTAGTTGGAATGATGATGAAAAGAGAAAAGTCTCATTTGATTTAAAAGCTAAAAACATCATCTTTTCGGCTCTATCCCATGATGAATTTTATAGAGTTTCCCAATGTAAATCGGCAAAAGAAATGTGGGATACTTTGCAAGTCACACATGAGGGAACAAGTGAGGTTAGAGATGCAAGATTGAATTCTCTAACTCACGAATATGAATTGTTCCACATGTTGCCAAATGAAACCATTAGTGACTTGCAAAAGCGATTCTCTCACATTGTTAATCATTTGATTTCCTTGGGAAAAGTATTTCGCAATGGTGAAACTACTAACAAAATTCTAAGATGTCTTGATAGGAGTTGGCAACCCAAGGTAACCGCCATCAAGGAATCAAGAGACATAAATAGCATGGACTTAGCCACTTTGTTTGGCAAACTCCAAGAGCATGAGATGGAGCTTACAAGACTTGGGATGCATGAGGAATCGGACAAAAAGAAAAAGAGCATAGCACTCAAAGCTTCAACCAAAGCTACAAAAGAAGTTGAAGAATGCTCTACAAGTGGAGATTCCGATGGTGAACCAAATCAAGAAGAATTTGGGATGTTTGTGAAAAGATTCAACAAATTCTTCAAAGGGAAGAAAGGTGGATCTTCATCCAATTTCAAGAGAACCAAAGACTCCAAACAAAGAGAAAAGAGTACCAATGATGGAGTTAAGTGTCATGAATGTGGAGGGGTTGGTCACATAAGAATGGAATGTGCCACATTCTTGAAGAAGAATGACAAGAAGACCCAAGAGACCAAAGGGAAGCGTGCATACATTGTTTGGGATGCACCGGAGAAGAGCAATGAATCATCTTCAAGTAGTTCCGGTGATGAAAATGCAAACCTTTGTCTCATGGCCAAGAACAATCATGAGTCCTCATCAAGAGCTAATCATGGCATGAGTGAAAGTGATGATGAGGTAACCTCTAGTTCTTCTTGTTCCTCTTCAAACTCCATTTCATATGATGATTTGCAAGAAGCCTACAATGAAATGTTAATTCAATTTAAAAGGCTTGCTAAAATTAATAAGGAAAAAGGAAAGAAAATTTTGGAGTTTCAACATGAAATTGATGAATTGCAAAAATCTATAAATGAGTTGAAACTTCAAAATGAATCCTTGGAACTTATTAATTCTAGTCATCAAAGTGATTGTGCAAATCATGAGGAGATTATCACTCCATGTGAGAGATGTGATGAACTTGAAAAAGAAGTGAAAGAGTTGAAAAACAAACTCACAATCTCACATAGTGATAGAAACCTCAACCGGTTGTTGAACTCTCAAAGACATAATCACAACAAAACCGGTTTAGGATATGCTCATAAAAAGGACAAAAAGTACAAGGTGGTTGGAACATTTTCTAAGAAAAACTCATCAAAGAGACCAACTTGTACTTATTGTGGAAAAGTTGGACATATCAACATTGAGTGCCATATTAAGAAGTTTGAAATGAATAAGGGCACTTATATGTGGATTAAGAAGGGAGAAAGTCCCAACACTAACCCTAAGGGACCCAACATTGTTTGGGTACCCAAAGTGAACAAGTGATTTCATTTTGTAGGTGTGTCTTCGAACGGGAAAACAATTGTGGTATCTTGATAGTGGATGTTCGAAGCACATGACGGGAGATAAGCGGCACTTCATTGAGCTTACTCCAAAGGAAAAGGGTTATGTCACTTATGGGGACAACAACAAAGGCAAAATCCTTGTGAAGATGGCATTGTCTTTTCAAAAGAAGAAAAAGAGAGAGAGAATTCAAAAGTTGATGAAGGAGAAGTAAGGGAAGAACTTCCTCCAACTTGGAAATCGGTCAAGGCTCATCCTATAGACAAAGTCATAGGAGATATGTCAAAGGGAGTACTTACTCGTAGGTCTATTCAAAACATTTGCCACTATGTCTCATTTGTTTCTCAAATTGAACCCGATTCAATTAAAAAGGCCATTGAGGATGATCATTGGGTTCTTGCTATGCAAGAAGAATTAAACCAATTTGAAATAAATGAAGTTTGGGATCTAGTCCCTAAACCCGATGATCATACCATAATTGGTACTAAATGGATTTATAGAAACAAACTTGATGAATCCGGGTTGATTATAAGAAACAAAGCTAGACTAGTAGCTCAAGGGTACAACCAAGAGGAAGGTATCGATTATGATGAGACCTTTGCTCCGGTTGCACGTCTTGAAGCAATCCGAATTTTACTTGCTTATGCTTCAATCATGAAATTCACTTTATATCAAATGGATGTTAAAAGTGCTTTCTTGAATGGGTTTATAAATGAAGAAGTGTATGTCAAACAACCCCCCGGTTTTGAAAATAGTGAATTTCCAAACCATGTTTATAAATTGAAAAAGGCACTCTATGGATTGAAACAAGCTCCTAGAGCTTTGTATGATCGATTGAGTTCCTTTCTATTAGAAAACAAGTTTCAAAGAGGGAAGGTTGATAATACATTATTTATTTATAAAACCAAGGATGACATTTTGTTAGTACAAATCTATGTTGATGATATCATTTTCGGTGCTACTAACGTGTCTCTTTGTAGAAAGTTTTCAAATTTGATGAAAAAGGAATTTGAAATGTCAATGATGGGAGAACTCAAGTTCTTCCTAGGCTTACAAATAAAGCAAGTCAAGGAGGGGATATTTGTGCATCAAGGGAAATATTGCAAAGAGCTCCTTGAAAAATTCGGATTGGACAAGTGCAAGGAAGCCTACACTCCAATGAGCACATCATGCTACCTAGACAAGGATGAACAAGGTACACCGGTTGATGTTAGTAAGTATAGGGGTATGATAGGTAGTCTCCTATATCTCACTGCATCTAGACCGGATATTATGTTTAGTGTATGCATGTGTGCTAGATTTCAAGCTAATCCTAAAGAATCTCACCTATCCGCAGTTAAACATATATTTAAGTATCTAAAAGGAACAATTAACACTGGTTTATGGTATCCTGCTGATGCCAATCTTAGTCTAGTTGGTTACTCGGATTCCGACTTCGCCGGATGCAAGCTTGATCGCAAAAGCACCAGTGGTACTTGCCATTTCTTGGGAAGTTCATTGGTGTCATGGTTTTCTAAAAAGCAAGCTTGTGTCGCTCTTTCTACCGCCGAAGCGGAATATATCGCAGCCGGTAGTTGTTGTGCTCAACTGTTATGGATGAAACAACAATTATCGGATTTTGGTTTGAAACTTGAAAATATTCCGATTAGATGCGATAACACGAGTGCAATCAATTTGACTAAGAATCCGGTGTATCACTCAAGAACTAAACACATTGAAATAAGACATCATTTTTTAAGAGATCATGTACAAAAGGGTGATTGCACAATTGAATTTGTTAGTACCACAAATCAATTAGCCGACATTTTTACAAAACCTCTACCAAGGGACACCTTTTATCATATTAGGAGAGAACTTGGTATTTTAGATGAAGCTAATATAGGCTAATTGCATTGTGTGTCATTTTTGGAAAATCACCATATTAGTCTTACTCTAATGTGTTATTGATTCTTAGTTAAATTGTCCTTGATGATATTTGAAATTGTATATGTTAATTGTGTGTGATTCTGTACTGTATTCCAAGTTGGTAGTGAAGCATTTGTGTTTGATTTGTGTTTGGTCTTTTAAAACTGAGTTTTTACTCTCTGTTCTGTCAAAATACTCGAGTTTTTCCAAAAACACTCGAGTATTTTAATTCAAAATTAAATCAGTTTTAAATTGAAAAAGTTTTTAATCAGGGTCTGAGAAAAATACTCGAGTGTTTCTACAAACACTCGAGTCTTTATTAAATTACTCGAGTGTTTTTCAAAACACTCGAGTCTTTCGAAACCCCCAATTTTTGAACTTTCAGACCAAACTCGAGTATTTTCCAAAAACTCGATTATTTTGCCTTTCCCTGAAATTTGAACTTTCGGACCAAACTCGAGTTTTTACGTTTTTACTCGAGTTTTCTGGGGAAATCTGGGCTGAGTCATGAACGACTCGAGTATATTCTAAAACACTCGAGTATTTTTCAACGAACAACTCGAGTATTGTTGAATATACTCGAGTATTTTGGCGAGTTTATATATACTCCAGCCCCCACAAACTCGAGTTTCACGAACCCCTTTCTCTTCTCTCTCGGTTTTCTCATATCTCTCTCCTCAAAACTCCGATTTTACTCAAATTTTTGCCAAATCTTACTAGTTTTACATCCTCTAATCACTTTTCTACCATTATTTCAACAAATTTCAACACTTTTCAACCTCAAATCCGTCACCCCCTTTTAAAGCCCTAATTTCAAAAACTCCTATTTTCACATCAATTCATCTATGGCTTCTTCATCTGGCAAAGGAAAGAGAGTAAGGATTGCTGACTCATCTTCCGAGGAGGAAATTTCCGACTACTATCAAGAGGATGAACGCTTGGAAAGGATGGAAGGCTTTGCCACCAGAAAATTCGGAGTAATCACATGGATCAATAGTACTTTCCTTGAGAGTAAGGGTTTCCATTTTGTTACTAACCTTAGATATCAGAAACTGATTCAATTTCTGGAATTTCATGGACCTATATATCCTAGGTTAGTTAGAACATTCTATGCAAACCTTAGGCTAAAGGACAATGTCATAGAAACAATGGTTGACGGTGTTCGTTTTAAAATTAGCTCTAAGGACCTCTTTGTAGCTTTTGGGACAACACGTCACGGGGACAATTCTCTAAAGGCCGATGCAGACGGCATTTTTCAAAGTTGTTTGCGCCCCGGTCGTGTATGGACCGAAGGAGTTAAGCATTCCTCATACATGACTGTCCAATCTAGGGTGTTGCATTATATTGTTTGTCATCAATTAGTGCCTCAAACCTCACCCAATTATGCCAAACCCACAAACAATGAACTTAGGCTTCTTAGTGCCATCCTGAACAATGAGAAGCTGAACTGGAGTCGCATAATTTTGGATAGAATGCTCCTTGCTGCTAAGTCTAAACACCCAAAAACCCTGCCCTATGCCATGCATGTTTGTTATCTGTTGATTTACTTCAAGGTGCCTATCCCACGCAATGAAGAGAAAAAGACTCTTCATGTGAACCAGCATTGCCTCAACAAAGGCACCTTGAGTCACCAGGACATGGCATTCCATGAACCCTCTGGCCAATACTTGTACCGATCTGATATTGCTGAGCTAGAGAGGGTTGCAAATGTGGCAGCTCAACAAGGGATGGATGCCCATCAGATGGAAGAGGAAGCTGCTGCATTTGCCCAGGCTGAAGAAGGGGATCCTATTGATCAGATTAACTTTGATGACTTCGCTGGATCTCAATCTGGGTTTGACAACTCGGGCTGGAGAGAGAATGTGATCACACGTCTGGACACTTTAGATGGGAGAATGGACTCCCTTGTGCATGCTTTGGACAGCCAGCGTGATGATTTTGTTAGCTTAGACACTAGGATGAGTGCAGAGTCTGCCATGTTTTATTCTCATTTGGATCAGCACTCGGCCCAGATTAATGCCCGCCTGGACCAGCAGTCAGGGGAGATGCACCGCCGGTTTGATGAGATGATGGCGGCCTTCTCTCGATTTTATCCTCCTCCAGATGATCCAGCTCCTTCGATGTTTTGATGATGTTGACCTTTGCAGTCTATCTTAGTTTTCATTCTGTTTTTATCATATTGGTCTTTGTTACATTTTCTGTATTTTGAGAACTTGGTGTTTTGAGACTTTGGGTTTATTATTGCACCTTTGATTTGGACCTTTTATGATGTTTTTATGTTAATGAATTTGGTTTTCATTATGATGTTTGTGCAAAGCTTCAGGGGGAGCTCTTTATATTTATTATTAAGTCTATTTTTTTTGCATAGTTGGTTATGGGGTTTTCCGATTCTGCACCTCTCCTCCCTTGATCTTTTTCTAAATTGTTACATCTTTTTGGCGTATGACAAAAAGGGGGAGAGATATTACACTTGTCTTGTCTTGATATTGTTGCACCTAAAATCTCTAATTATGGTATATACTCTGATAATTGTTAAATTCTCTAATATCATAGGCTTGGTGCTAAAATTAAATTGTCATAACATCTTGCTCAAGCTGAATTTTTAGATAGGTGAAAAGTATCATATAGTGAGGGGGAGTTGCATCTCCAAGTGGATCAAGCTTAACAAATGGATCAAGTGTTAATTATTTTGTCATCACCAAAAAGGGGGAGATTGTGAATTCAATGCTCCTAATTATGTGGATTATGTTTTGATGATGACAAAATAATTAACAAATCATGCCTTGAAGATATTGCAACATCAACATCAACAAGAAGTCAAGAAAAGAAGACAAGTGCCCAATCATTCTCAATCAAATATTAATTGTAAATTTCTAATTTATGTTGAGAGTGGTTGATAGTGGGTAGAAATAGTTAGTCTCTTCTAGGAATAAATTTTTATATGTTTATTAAGTTGAGATTGACCAAAAATTAATACTTGAGAGGAAAAATAAAATTGAAAAATAATTTTTCCCATATCTGATCAAAATACTCGAGTATTTTGATAAAGACTCGAGTATATACTCGAGTATTTATAGAAAAACTCGAGTATTTGTGCCAGGTCAGCAATTATGACCGTTAGTCTTGTTCGTGCACCAATTCACTCGTGACCGACCAAAAAGACTCGAGTATTTACCAAAAGACTCGAGTATTTTTGTCCAGTCAGCAAAAATGAACGTTGGAGAGACTCAAAAACTCAATTGAGGGCATTTGAGTCTCATCCAACCCAAGAGAGCAATTCAGAACCTTATTGTAAAATTTCTCTTTGAATTTGTGCAAGAACAAACAAGACAACAAGATCATATTGATTCAAGCTTTCTTAATTTACTCTTCTCAAGTGTTAATTCCCAAAAAGCTCAACTTCTCACTCATATTTACATTTCATTCCAAGTTGAGTTTTAGGCCTCAATTCTTACATTGAGCTGTGCTTATTTGTGCTAATCCATTGTGAGATTAGTAATACACATACAAAAAGCTTGATTATTCAAAGTCTTGGATTGTTCCCAAGCAAACCCTAAGTGGCTTAGGGTGTTGGAAGTCTTGAGAGGTTCTCAAGCACAAGACTAGGAGGTTCCTAGCCCGGTGGAGTTTCTTGAAGGGAGTTCAAGGAAGCTTTGTGAAGAGTTCTTCAATCACCGGAATCAAATTGGGGTAGAAATCAAGAGTTTGGTACACTCTTGAAAGGGTTAGGTTGAGTGAGGCCATTCTCAAGCAATCCTTTGTAATTTCTAACAATTTGATTATTAGTAGAAACTCCTAAGTGATTAGGAGGACTGGATGTAGCTCATTGTTGGAGTGAACCAGGATAAAATTGCTTGAGTGTTGGTTTATTGCTTTTAATCTACTTTCTAGCTCAATAGACTTAAGTCATTTCAATCAATTAGGATTTATACAATTAGGTAGCAAGTTCAAGGAATCTTTGTGTTTAAAAGTTATTTAGATTGCTTGCTATTCTGTTGAATAAGTTCCTGTTTATTATTGAATTGATTTGAGTTAAATTGCTGAATTTTCGTTTCTGGTTTTTCTGCTATCTGATAGGAAAAACTCGAGTATTTCAGAAAAGACTCGAGTTGTTCATCACTGAAAAACTCGAGTATTTCACAAAAGACTCGAGTCTTTTGTGTCTGATTCCAGAAAATTCAGTCTTAGCTCCATTCTTCAATTATCAATCGAAATATTTGGTATTAGTGCTTCAAAATACTATTCACCCCCCTCTAGTATTTGCTTAGCCCGCTTGTTGGTTTCCAACACTTGGCACAGCAAGATCACTATTGTTTCAAGCTAATCTTCCTAAGGTTCTATGGAATTATGCTGTTGCTCTAGCTGTTTACTTGATCAATAGACAGACCACTCCCTTTCTTGCCAATAGTTCTCCTTTTCAACAATTGTATCATACTCTTCCTTGTCTTACTGATTTAAAGGTGTTTGGGTGCTTAGCTTATGCATCAACACTGAATTCAAACAGGAAGAAGCTAGATCCTAGAAGTCGAAAGTGTGCATTTCTAGGATACCAACATGGTACAAAAGGGTCTGTCCTCTATGATCTGAAGAATGGAGAAATATTCATATCCAGAAATGTATATTTCTATGAACATATTTTTCCATTTCATTCAGATGAGTCCAAGATAAACTCAAATAATTCTCTTCAGCATAATGTTGTTGATTCATTTTTGGATTATAGTGATGTTCTTCCTTCCCTTATTCCTACACCACAATCCTCAATTTCTTCACAACCAATACACAACAATCCAGTGCAGTATATTGACCATACACAACAATCAATTCCTGAACAACCAATCCACTCAACCAACTAGACATTCTACCTGAATTAGAAAACCTCCAACATATCTACAAAACTGCCATACTACATTACTCTCATCTCATAACATTCCTACTCCATCTATTCAGTATCCTATTACATCACATTTGTCCTATGACAAATTATCAACAAGCCACAAACACTTCTCTCTTAACCTCTCCACTATCACTGATCCAACTACATATGCTGAAGCTGTAAAACATCCTGAATGGGTAGATGCCATTAAATCTGAGTTATCTGCACTTCATAATAACAACACTTGGACTCTCACTCAATTACCAGAGGGCAAAAAGGCCATTGGTTATAAATGGGTTTTCAAAACCAAATTGAAAGCTGATGGCTCAATTGAAAGGAGAAAGGCACGTTTAGTTGGCAAGGGATTTAATCAGACAGAGGGGATTGATTACACTGAAACGTTTAGTCCAGTTGTAAAAATGTCTACTATTCGAATTTTGTTGGCTCTAGCAGCAATTAATGGTTGGCATTTGAAGCAGCTTGATGTGAACACTGCTTTCCTTCATGGTGATCTTCATGAAGAGGTTTACATGAAGGTCCCTTCTGGTTTGGAAGTTGCTGATTCTTCTTTGGTCTGCAAGCTTCAAAAATCCCTATATGGATTGAAGCAGGCTAGTAGACAATGGCATGAAAAACTCACTCAAGCCTTGATTGAACAGAAATTTACTCAATCTAAGGCAGACACTTGCTTGTTTACTAAATCTCACCAATCCTATTTCACTGCAGTGTTGGTTTATGTTGATGATTTGGTCTTGGCTGGCAATGATTTATACGAAATTAATCAACTTAAACACCTGCTTGATGACAAGTTCAGCATTAAAGATTTGGGTGATCTCAAATTTTTTTTACTGCATCTCAGATTGCAGACATTATGACCAAACCTCTTGCACCAGGTCCTTTTCGTTTGTTACATTCCAAGCTTGGCATGTTGGATATACACATACCAGCTTGAGGGGGGGTGTTAGCTACTGCATTAGTTTCTTAGTCAGCAAGAAACTTCAAGGGAGCTTATTTATCATTGTAATTTTGTTAGCAAGTTAGTTGACTAAGTCCATTAGAAGTTAGAGTTAGTTAGAGGTGGTAGTTAAAGGCTGTTAGTTTTGGCGGGAAAGTTAGTTGCTTGCTCATAGCAATTGACATTGTATATAAACTCATTTACTAGTTCATTCAGTAGTTGAGTAATAATATTCATTCAATTCAGATAAAGCTTTTCTCATTTCCATAGAAAACTCTCTCAATTACTTCACTATTTTCATTTTGATCATGAATTCCACCATGTTTAACAGCCACCACAGTTATAAGCTCGTAACTAGAAGCTCACACTCACAAGTAACTTTGGAGTATCTTTTAAGGGAAGTTTTAACTTTAAAGGTGAGCAAAATGAAATCAAATTCCCTGCACATAACAAATCAAACTCCCACAAATTACTTCCTTGAATTCATTTACGTTTGAGCCGTTAGTCATGTTGTCAATTTTTAGTTAATACTGTCAGAATATTTTATTAACTTGTTTGATGATTAAAATACTCACATAAAGAGCATGATAGAATATAAATATGATAGTTATAGATCAACAAGATAACACTATTACTCTACTGATACAGAATTCAGTATAGAAACAGTCCATTAAACGAGTCCTAAATTAATAAAATATTTTGATTTATTGATGGTAGGACAAACACCACAAACGAAAATAAAATTGATTGAATGGTTTTGGACAAAAATTAAAGGATCAAATGAGTCAAACATTTTTATTAAGAGACTAAAAAGAATTTTTTGCTACTCATAATAAGTTTCCTAGGACAACCTTTAATTAAATCTGGAAGAGTAAGATTAGTGCATGACTCTGGCTTCATGTACCACTTTATCGCATAAAAGAAAAAGAGTTGTTAAGCTCACAGTGAAATTGTGTACTGGTTCTTGAATTCATTTCACGATTCACCTTAGTCATGTAGGGATAGAAGTTAGTTAACATTATTTTCAATTCTTAAACCACCCTATCATCAAGGGCGCCCATGGCCTAATGGATAAGGCGCTTGACTTCTAATCAAGCGATTGTGGGTTCGAGTCCCACTGGGCGTGCTTCACTTTTTTTCTTTATTTTGTTCTTCTAGCTGTGAATGTTTAATACTTTAATATGCCATACATGAAAAATCTATAGCTATTGAGATTTGAGACTTCGAGTACAAGGTGTCCGCGGAGTTCTTTTTTTTTTTTGTTTCATAGTTGTGATTGTACAATTTGTTTTTGTATTAAAAATATATTGAATCTAAACCGAATACTGCCAAACAATATCATCATCCATCAAACATATAACTCCCTTGTCTATATTTTATATTGATTGCCATGATGAGTGCACGGATGCAAAATGAAATAAAAATGTGCATAGACTCCTTATATTATACTTTAATTTGGTATAAATAGAAATATTTATCCAGAGGAGCATTTTCTATTTTAAAAAAAGTAATTAATAATACCCTTTAAAATTGAAAATGATACTTACATTTTTAAAAGAAAAAATTCAAAGATACTTGGAAATAAGAGGAAGTATAATAATAATTTAACCTATTTCTAACAAAATATCTCAGTAAAATCATCTTCCCTATGTAGAAGAATGTTGCTGCTGCTGTTGCACCTGCTGCTTCTGAAGCTTCACCAATTCAAGCTCTTTCTGTCTTATCATCAAAACCATTCTCTCATTTTCCAACCTTTTCTTTTCATTCTCAAGTTTGGCTCTTTCCATATCCCTCTCTTTCTTGCTGCTAAACCTTATCCATTTCAACCTTTGCTTCTCAAGCTCAAATGCTTCCCTATGATACTTTATTTGCTGCTCCTCTAACTGTATTATCCTAAGCTTCATCCATTGTTTTTTATCCCATGCACTCCTTCCCCCATCTTGGAACACATTGTTTACTTCACTGTTCAGTTTCTGCAGCATCAATTGAGATGATGGCATAGAACACCCTGATTCTAATCCTAATCCTAATGTTGTTGATGATGTTATTCTTGGCCTCTTCCTTAACCTTCCATCATTCTCATCCTCATCATCATGTCCATGACCCCTTGAATAACCTTCTCTTGATTCATTCTCATCCTCATCAGAATCCTCTTCTGAGTCATCATCATCAACATCATTGTCCTCATCATGATCACCACCACCACCACCATCATCATCATACTCATAATTCTTTTCACCATTTGCATCTTTTCCTGTCCCACCAAAATTCACCTCTCCATTTTCTGATGAATGAAAACAACCCCTTTTCTGTTGCTGCTGCTGAGATGCCTCTACCTCAACCTGCTGAGAAACATTACCACCAGAACCACCCCCATGGCCACAACTATTATGATAAGCACACATTTCCCTGAAGAAAAGGTGCTTCGAATTGAGCAACTTCTTAACTTCCTCCTTCCTCTTTGGTGAAAGATCCATTGTATCCAACAACTTCTGATTCTCCACAACTCTGCAAGCTGTCCCTTTCCCAAGAATATCATTCACCCTCTTGTACCTCTTGTTCAAGTCATTGAATTTATCTTCACACTGCTGAGGAGAAACATAGAACCCCTTCTCCATCATAGCTCTTGACACTGATTTCCACTTCCCTTTCTTCTGCAACAACCCACCATTGGATTTCTTCTTCCCATTAGGATCACTACTAGTCCCTTCTGAAGTACCACCTTCATCACCAATGTAATAAACAGCCATAATCAAGAGCCTCACCATTGTGTCAGTCCACTTCATTCTCTGCCATGGTGATGATGATGATGAAGCCTTCCTCTTTGGGCTGCTGCTGGTGTTGTTGTTCTCATCTGCTGTCACCCCTCCTCCTTGTTCCTCTTCATCACTCAGAGTATTGATGCTTTGTTGCTGCTGCTGCTGCTGCTTGTTTTTTGCTGCTGAAAAAGGAGGGTACCCATTTTTCATTAACTGCTGTTGCTGCTGCTGCTGCTGATGATGAAGGGTAATGTCAGTGTCATGATATGAAACCATTTGAGAATGGTGCTGCAAATGGTGAGGATTTGCAAGGTTCTGTTGTTGTTGTTGTTGCTGTAAAGGGTTTTCTACTGCAAGCAATCCGGAGGGAGTAGTCATGCTTGAAAACATTCCACCACTTAGTCCATTGGGTTCCATCAACTTAGAAAAAAAAAACGCCACAAATGATGTCTGCAATCTCTAGCCAAAAAGAAACAAACTTTTTTTTTTTGTTTTGAAAGGGTTGGTTTAAAGCAAACAGTACCCTTTAATCAAATAGTTGAAGGGTGAAAAAGGGGTGAACGGGGACACAAATTTATGGAATGAAATTGAGATCAAAGGGTGGGCATGAATGAGTGAGAAAATGGGATTGGACTGTGATGGGAAATGGGAATGGTGGTATATAAGAATAAGAAACAAAGGGAAAGAGTGAGAGAGAAGCAAGTGGTTTTGGTTTGGTGGAGTGGTAACAGAAAACTGCCCATGGTTTTGGGGTTTAAAAGAGGAGAGTGGGTTTTGTTTTGGTTTGGTTTGGTTATGTGAAGGATAATGATAAAACCCACAGGTTTTGTACAAAACTGGGGAGACACGGAGACTTTATAACGCAAAAATGGACACTGGATTCGGTATATACGTGGTGATCATACAACGAAACACACAAAACCATACCTTACCGTGTGCTCCCTCTTCCTCTTCTCGCACACATTTTCCTTTGGATAACTTTTACGTTATTTAAAGTTTTATGGGAAATTCTAAAATGCTTCGGACTATAATATGCATGAGACATTTTTTTTTTAATAATTTTTATAATTTTTTAATGTTGATTTATTACAGAAAACCTAAAACATATCTTTCTAATATAATAGTTTTAAAGTTCGCGTCCAGTTGGTGGCTAGGGATATTTAGGATTTCCCCCTCCCCAGGTCATGAGTTTTAGTCTCAGACCTCTCATGTAACAAAAAAAAAATATAATAGTTTTAAAAATAAAAAAATGTCAGGTGTATTGAGGTTGTGTCTCTGCTTCGGGCTTATAATACATCAGATCAGCTTTTTTTTTTAAAGTAAATTTTTTACTGCAAATTTATTCAGAATATTTTTTTATACATATTTTTAATGCAGATTTTGTAACACCCCTAATTTCGTCTCCCGAATAATAAGAAGTTAATTATAAAATTTGTTTCATAATTAATTTATATTAGTTTTGAAGTTTTAATTTTTGTACATTATGTGTTGTGAAATATAAAATATGGAATATATTTTTATAAGGATATTTTGTAAAAAATATAAGTTTGCAATTCAGTCCTTGGGTTGAGACCTAATTGCAATATTAGAAAGGTTTTGGAGGGAAAACAAATAAAATAAAAATGTTTGAATTTTATCAGTATCTAACCGGTTAGACGTGCCCTATAACCGGTTAGTCGATGAACCTAGAAACTGAGTTAGTGCGTTTTGATGAGTAATCACTTGATTAATCCACGATTTGCCACGAATTCAGCCCAGAATTAGTGGGGAACACGCGTCCTCATGCATGCTAGCTGAATTTCTCTATAAAAGCATGAATTAAACACAATTTTGCTTCATTTGATTCAATTGCTTGTGTTGAAGCTCTATTAGGGTTCTTCAATTCATCTCTGAAATTCTTCTTCGTTTATGAGAGTTGGAGTGAGAGTGATACACCTTTACAAAGCTTGAATCAAGGGCTTTGTATAGACACAAAAATCATAATCTGAGAGTTTCTGAGTTGGGAGAAATCGAACCACGAAGTTGAAGTTCCAAGTGTGTCAAGCTCTGTTTCTGATTCCTGGAGCTTGCTTTGGATTTCGATTTGGGTAAGCACATGCACTTTTTGAGTCTCAAATTTGTTCCATCCTTTAGTGCATGTTGCATAGAGTAAAACCTGGCCATTTTCCCCAATTTTTGTGACCTTTACATGCATCAAAAACTCTGGTTTCTAAACCCTGTTGAACACTGTTGGCTGAGGGCAGAACTTTGTGATTCTCTGTATTTCTGAGTGATTGTACTCATCAAACACGACCTAGAGGTAAGGGAGAAGCTTACCTTATACTTGAATGAGATTTAAAATATGATTTGTATAGTGAGAGTCACCAAGAGACTCTAAGGGCATAGTTTGATTTGGTTTTAAGGCTTTGAGGCCAATTTGAGCTCATTTCTGATTTTGAACAACTTTAATATGATGCAAGCAAGCTTATATGATGCTTTGTTGATGGTTATGTCATTATATATGAATTTGGTATTTCAAGTTGGGAAATATGTGTTTTATGCACTTTTGGAATATGAGATTTGCATGCATGGATTTGTTACATGTTTATGTGTTTAAACATGTGTATTTTAAGGTATTAAACCTCTGTTGATGATAAAAATAGGTTAAATTTGAGTACCAATGAAAATGGTGTTGGAAACCTCAATTTTAGTGTGTTGTTCTATAGAATTTAACCGGTTAGAGGTTCAGTGTAACCGGTTAGAACCTGACAGAAATTAAAATGAATTTCTGATTTTTGCTAAGTTGTTCTCAACATTTTTTTTTATTCTCTTAGCCTATTTTTACTGTAAATTACCCTGTGAGAACTTGATGTGGAATCAAGGTTGGGTAATTAGTTTTATACCTTAATTGAGAAAACAAATTCATTTGGAAAATATGGGATATTTGAATGTAATGAGAATTGTGTGATGGAAACCAACAATCGACCTAACAATCTACTAGAGGGGGGTTGACTAGTAGTTGGAAGCGATAGTACCAATTTTTCGGATATAACTGAAATCGGTCGGATAATGCTTGATGTTAAAAATAAAAGGCTGACTTTGGGTCGAGCAGAATCTGATAATCGGTTATCTAAGCCGACACCCGATTATCCGAGTTGTGCCATACAAAAATCAGATTTGCAGCGGAAAAGAGCTAGCACTATCCGAGCAAAATATAGAGTTTAGCCAAGCCGATTAAATGCTGGGAATAAAAACGAAAAGCAGTAAAGAAGAGAGAGACAACCGATTTTATACTGGTTCACTCACAACCACGGTGAGCTACGTCTAGTCCCCCCTAAAACCTTTAGGGAGCCTTTAATAAAAATCAATTCAATCGGTTACAAACGGATTTACAAGAGAACCTCTCTAAACCAAACCCAGACTTGAACTGATGCCGAAGAACCTCTTCGGACTTCACAGATCTTGAAACCTTCAAGATGCCTTGAAACCTTCAAGGACTTTCACCAAAGAACCTCTTTGGATTTCTGCTCAGGAACCTCCTAAGACTTCACTTCACCTAAGAACCTCTTAGGCGAGCTTGGAAACCTTCCAAGACTTTCACTTGCTTGAGAACCTCTCAAGACTTGAAAACAGATTGAATGATAAGAGATGGCTCTAACCCGAAACTCAATTGTGTATGATTCTTAAAGTTTGATGAACAGATGAGAGTTCGATTGTATGTTTCAGAAAGGATTTTGCAGAGAACGATTTGAAGCTTGGATTTCAAATATGACAGTTTCTCTCTTTAGCTCTATCGTTCTATTTTCTGCATTTTTCTTCACTGTGTATTGCTCTTCTATGTTCTTGTGTATGATGGAGAAGAAAAACGAGTTCTTTTTATATTGATTCCAACGCATGAGAGATAAGAAAAATATCTTGTGACACGCCTTGTCCTTTCCAACGGATATATCAGAAAATTTCAAAACACTGCAACATTCAGAGACATGTCTGCCCTTTTTCAGTGAATAGTACCAGCCACTGCAACTTCCCAGCAACGTTCCAAATCTGTCCCTTTCTGCTGATTTTAAAATTCCAATTTGAAATTCAAACTTGGTGATAGATAGACGCTTGGAAACAAAATTGCCAGCCACACTTAGTATGATAAAATCAGTACAGAAACGAAGAGGTGCTAGAGGTGTCGTACTGCTGATTGTTGAAGAAGATGAACAGTGTTGCCGAGCTTGCCGACTGTTCGAGCTTGGTGACTTGAGTGACGGATCTAATCTTAGTTGGTCGAGCTGATCTTCTGGTCGACTGTTTTGCTCTGAGCGATAGCTTTGAGTGATAGCTCATCTTTTGGCCGACTGATTTGCTCAAAGCGATAGTTGATCCTTTGGCCGACTGATTTGCTCTGAGCGATAGCTCAGATTGATCACTTCCGAGTATGCCTGAGCTTAAGCTAATTTACTCTGACTTCATCAACACAACAATCCGATCTTCAGCCTTCCGAGCCGAGTGCCGAGAGCACCGAGCTCACTTAGGAATTTTGATTCTTTTCATCCTAGTGATCGGATTCCTTTGTCTCTGTCGATGGCCGAGATCCACGATCAATGCTCCAATGAAGACCGATATCTGAGATCACACGCCAAGCTTGTAGCCACCCAATTTTGTCCGGGGTCAAAAATATTATATTGTAAAAATTTTGGTTAATTAAATTTTTATTCTCAAATTTTTGTAATTGAATAAATAGTGAGGAAAAATAAAAAGCTTGTTTGAATGTATTATTCTTGTGTATTGAGTTATTTTTGGGGTTATTTAAAAAATAAGAATTTAAAAAAAAGTTTTAAAATAAAAAATAAAAAAAAGTTTGTTTGAACATTTTTTTAATTCTTGTGCATTAAGTTATTTTTGGGATTTATTTTAAAAATAAAAAAAGGGGATTTAAAACAAAAAAGGCCAAATGCCAACATAAAAAAAAAAGGAAAAGGGGTTTGGGCCCTTTGGCCCAAACCGGGCCACAAAAACCCGGTTCACCCTCTCCCTATTTACCTAGTCATGTAGCAGCCTGCTTGCTGCTATTACTTGTTTTCCCTTTCTTCTCCAAGTATACCCTAGGTTCCCAAATCACAACCCTAGTCGCCCCTCTCTCCCAATCCTCCAAAACTGTCTCAAAATCATGTTTAATTCCTAATCAATTAAGTGATTTCGAAATCAATTCGTTTTCTCCTTATTCCATTTTTGTGATTCTAACCTCGATTGTTCTCCTCCTTCATACGTGAATTTCGTTTGCATTCAATTCACATTCGCATTTTCTACTCAATTTATATGAGTAAAGCAGATTGCCAATGATTCATAAGGGGAGGAGAACGATTTTTTTTAGTCCTATAAATAAAGAGGAGGGGAGGGACAGAAAAAAAAAAAAAAAAGAGGGGAGAAGGAATAGTGAAAGAAATAGAGAAAAAAGGAGCAAAGATAAAAACACAAAAAAATAGAGAGAGAGAGAGACATGAGAGAGCGGAGGAGAGAACGAGATAGTGAGACCGGAGATAGTGCAACCACAACAAAGACAACGAGTGAAGGGGAGAAATACACATAGTATCATTTTCCTATACTTTGTAATTTGAGTGTTGAGAGAGGAGGACCTTCCTGTTTATTTTCGTGTTCATTAATTAGGGAGTTCATAGGTATGAAATATTGTATTTTGATTACTTTTTATGTCTTCTGATATGATTTCAAATATTTGCCATTAATTTCATCTCATGTGTTCAATTCCCATTTTTTTCCTCTGTTATTGATGTAATCCTCGGTGCCAATAGTCATAGGTGCAGTTCGTTTGTTATATAGTCTTATGAATTATGAACCTTTTTTTTTTTTTTTTTTTTTACAATTGTTATGAGATTGATTTCCAGCATCAATTACTGCATGGCTCTGGATTTGTAATCCCTCAATATGTATCATGGATTCAAATAATCAAAATTTCTTTGCATGCTATGTCACGTCCCTACTCACCAGCAACTACCGAACCTTTATTTTAACTTTGACGATTGCCTGAATTCCTTTATTTTATTTTAGAATAAGCAATTGTCTCTTTTTTTTTTTTTTTAAAAAAAACCTATATATATTTGTTGTGTTTTGGTAAGTCAATTTTTCTCATCCAAATTTGTTTAGTAGTGAGATCTTAAAGACTTCCTCTCTATACTCAAAATATAAAATAGGTATTATTCAATTTCTTTTCAAAGCAAGTTATAAAAACTTAGAAACGTGTTTTAAAAGGACAATTAAATAAATTTTATTAATTAAGTATTGATAACGTACGTGTTTTGGAAACTCATTTTTCCTCGTCTAAATGTCGAGATTTTATGTATTTTCCTTTTCGCATAAATTCCATTTTTTTTAAAGTAGTAAAATAAAACGTTAACTTAATTTAAAGTACAATACAAATAATAGTGAAATTAAAAATATTTTTATTTATAAACATTAAATGAATCTTATTAAATAAGTATTAACAAATTGTGTTTTGGAAATTCACTTTTCCTTGTCTAAATGACAAGGTCTTGTGCAAGTTCCTCTTCGCATCAAACCTTTTTTTTTTCTTCTAAAATATATAAAATTAAAACAATTAGAATTACGTAGCCTTGATTCCTCATTTTATGAAGGTATGTAGGACCAAGGGCAACCTTGTCAGGCATAACAAAAAAAACAATTTTTTTTGGTAAACCAGTTATTTAGGTCTTTTAATTAAAATCAATCAAAGGTACCATTTTCGAATGGACGAACGGGGTGCTAATACCTTCTCTGGCTTGTAACCGACTCCCGAACTCAGAATCTATCTAGTTTGAGACCATGTTTTATCTATTTTAATTAATTATTACTTTTCTGCGTTTTTGCAACAAAATGCGGTGGCGAACTCCAAATTGGGTCAATCGACCCCGACTCGTAGGCGAGGCCTCGAGGGCGACCCGGGACCCCGACCGCGACAAAGCTGATTTGATTGAATTGGCCGAGATCCAAGATACTTCACTTGTCTCCGTCGATGGCCGAGATCAGATATCAACACACTGAGCTAATTTGATTGACTTGTCCGAGATCCGAGATCACACGACCAATGCTTCAACTAAGACTCTTGTCATAGCATTCCGAGCTGATTTGTCAATATCCCTAGCCGAGAACCGAGCTCATCGAGCTGATTCATTCTGCTTCATCAATGTCCGGTAACCGAGCATCATCAGACCAACGAGCTTATTCATTTGTCTTCATCAAAACCGTGGCCGAGAACCGAGCGCATGATATATTTGTTTTCACCAAAACCTCTTTGATTGAACAATCTCCCCCTTTTTGATGATGACAAATGCTTGTTGATTTTGTGCGGTTCTCCTGAATAACACTCGAAGATCACTCCCCTTGAATAACAACTTTCTCCTTTCTCCCCCTGTAGCGCTGAGACAACAAAAACAAAAACAACACCTTTCTCCCCCTTTTGGCATGATAAAAAAGGAGTCGAGGAATTAAGCACATTGCCAAAAGAGTGGTAGGAAGTATATTCCGAGAATAAAACAGAGAGCAAGCATGACAAATACCAATTGTTGAAAACATGAGTATACCAATTGATGGAAAAAAATGTATACCAATTGTTGAAAACATAGGTTGGAAACAAATATTTTTGCCTTGCACCCCCTAACGATAATATGCTCGGAAAATACAACCTTTCTCCCCCAGAAAATATATTGAAAAAGTAACGAGGAGAATTTTCAAGCTTTTCAAAAAGAATTACAAATACTTGAATAGATAAAAGAAATCCGAGCAATTTTTCATAAGACTTTGATTTGGGTGATTGAAAACACTGACCGATCATTAGCTTACACTAGATTCATCTAGTATGCCGAGTTCCCTTATGATATGAAAGTGAGTTTCTCTCGGCAGAGGTTTTGTAAAAATGTCGGCTAATTGATTTTCAGTGCTTACAAATTCGATAACACAATCACCTTTTTGAACATGATCACATAGAAAATGATGTCTTATTTCAATGTGTTTTTTCCGAGAATGATATACAAGATTCTTAGTTAGGTTGATTGCACTTGTATTGTCACATTTGATAGGAATGTGATCCAATTTCAAGTCGAAGTCCGACAGTTTTTACTTCATCCAAAGGATTTGAGCACAACAGCTGCCGGCTGCAATATATTATGCTTCTGCGGTGGAAAGAGCAACACAAGCTTGCTTTTTAGAAAACCACGACACCAGAGAACTTCCCAAAAGATGACAAGTTCCACTAGTGCTTTTTCGGTCAAGCTTGCATCCCGCAAAATCAGAATCAGAATATCCGACCAAACTAAGACTAGTATCACTCGGATAAAATAGACCAGTGTTCTCGGTTCCTTTTAAATATTTAAATATTCGTTTAACAGCAGATAAATGTGATTCCTTCGGATTAGATTGAAACCGAGTACACATACAGACGCTGAACATTATATCAGGCCGAGATGTAGTTAAATATAGAAGACTTCCTATCATGCCTCTATATTTACTTACATCGACCGACTTACTTGACTCATCCTTGTCGAGATAGCAGGAGGTACTCATCGGTGTTGCTACATTCTTGCGATTTTCCATGTCGAACTTCCTCAGGAGCTCTTTGCAGTATTTTCCTTGATGCACAAAGATGCCTCCTTCGGCTTGCTTTACTTGAAGGCCGAGGAAGAATGTGAGTTCTCCCATCATCGACGTCTCGAATTCACCTTTCATTAGTGCTGAGAATTTCTTACATAGAGACATATTAGTAGCACCAAAAAATTATATCATCAACATAAATTTGTACTAATAAAATGTCCTTTTTAGATTTAAAAATGAATAAAGTAGTGTCAACCTTCCCTCTTTCAAAGCCTTGTTCTAAAAGAAAAGAACTCAGCCGATCATACCAAGCTCTCGGAGCTTGTTTCAGACCGTACAAAGCCTTTTTAAGTTTATAAACATGATTCGGAAATTCATGGCTTTCAAAACCAGGAGGTTGTTTCACATACACTTCTTCATTTATAAATCCATTTAAGAAACCACTCTGGACATCCATTTGATACAGGGTGAATTTCATGATAGATGCAAAAGCAAGAAGAATTCGGATTGCTTCAAGCCTAGCAACCGGAGCAAAGGTCTCGTCATAATCGATACCTTCCTCTTGGTTGTAGCCTTGAGCAACTAATCTCGCTTTGTTTCTTATAATTACCCCTGATTCGTCCATTTTATTTCTGAAAATCCATTTTGTGCCGATTATAGAATGATCATCAGGCCGAGGAACTAATTCCCAAACATCATTTCTGATGCATTGATTTAGCTCGTCTTGCATAGCAATAGCCCAATGTTCATCCTCAATCACTTTACTAACAGAATCAGGTTCAATTTGAGAAACAAAAGAGACGAAATTGCAAAAATTTTGAATTGATCGACGAGTTAAAACTTCCTTTGAAATATCGCCAAGCACATTCTCGATCGGATGGTTCTTGTTTGTTTTCCAAGAAGGAGGGAGGTCGTCCCTCGGAGCTTCGGTATCAGTTCTTACAGCGTCGTCTTGTTAAGCTTCATGTTCAATTATGATCAGTTCATCATCATTTTGCTCGTCCATGGAGTTTTCTTTGATTCCTGCACTTTTTACACAACTCAAAGTATCCCCTTTCGGAAACTCATCAAATACCACATGTATAGATTCTTCCATAGTGGAAGTTCGTTTATTGAACACTCGATAACCTTTACTTCGTGAAGAATAGCCTAAAAATATACTTTCATCGGCTTTTGAATCAAATTTTCCAAGATGATCTTTTCCATTGTTTAAAATGAAAACTTTGCATCCAAAAGCATGAAAATAAGATATGTTCGACTTTCTTCCTTTGTAAAGTTCATAGGGCGTTTTCTTTAAGATAGGCCGAGTAAGAACTCGGTTTAATACATGACAATCATTATTAACCGCATCCGCCCATAAATAATGAGGCACTTGAGATTCATTCAACATAGTCCGAGCAAGTTCCTCAAGGACTCGGTTTTTCCGTTCCACAACTCCGTTTTGCTCTGGAGTCCGTGGAGCTGAAAATTGATGCTCAATGCCGAACTTAGAACAAAACTTATCAAATTTGTGATTCTTGAACTCGCTACCATGGTCTGTTCAGATAACAATTACTTTTTGGTTTACTTGATTTTGGATTCGTTTGACTAGCTCTTTAAAGCTTTGAAAAGTGTCACTTTTTGCAGCTAAAAATAAAGTCCAAGTAAATTTAGAAAAGTCATCGACAATCACTAAGGCATAGTAGTTTCCACCAAAGCTCTTAACTTGCGATGGTCCAAACAAGTCCATATGAAGCATTTCTAATGGCCGAGTTGTCGAAACCATCGTTTTACATGAAAATTTATTTTTTGTTTGTTTACACTTTTTGCAGGACGTGCAAACACCTTCTATATCAAATTTCAGCTTTGGTAGGCCGACCACTAAGTCTTTGGATTTAAGTTTCTTTAACTGATTTACGTTTATGTGAGCAGTCCGATGATGCCATAGCCAAGTATAATTTTCTCGGCATGTAGAAACCAGAGAAGAAATTTCATTTAAATCTACCAAATAAGTATTGTTTGATCTTTTTCCCACAAATTTGATCGAATTTTCTTTGTCACTTTTAATAAAGTAATGAGTGGAGGTAAAAACAACATGATTAACGATATCAAAAAGTTGGCTAATGCTCAAGAGATTGTGTTCCAATCCTTGAACGTATAAAACATTTTCGATAATCAGGTCGGAAGAATTTTCGATTTTACCTTCACCTAAAATTTTACCTCGATTGTTGTGTCCGTAAGTGACATAACCTTTTTCATTTTGAGTAAGCTCGGTAAAGTGCTGCTTATCTCCAGTATTGTGCTTCGAGCAACCGCTGTCCAGATACCACCGGTTTTCCCTTGCTCAGAAGCACACCTGCAAAACATATTCCTTGTTCATCTTGGGTACCCAAACAGTTTTGGGTCCCGGTCGGTTAGTGTAGGGATTTTCTCCCTTGACAATCCAAACAAATGAGCCGTCGGCGACACCATATCGCTTAATTTTACATTCATTCGGCGTATGTCCGAGCATGCCACAGTAAAAACAGGTCGGCCTTTTAGAATGATTTTTATTTGAAAATGAGCCGACTTTCCGAAACGTTTTCTTTTTGGCATGTGTGTAACCGATGCCTGTTTTGTTCGAATTGCTTCTCTGTTCAACAAGTAATCAGTTTAGCATTCTATCACTTTTTGAAAATGTTGAATTAGTAGTTTTCAAATTTTGAATTTCTTTTTCATATATAATGCAACTTTCACACTTTTGATTTTTCAGAGAAGTGATAGTATGTTCTAACGAATCGTTGTTGCTTTTTAAATTTTCAATGCATTTTTCCAATTCGAGAACTTGCTCTTTATGATTTAAAATATTTCTTTTTAACTTAGCATAGCTCTTAGCAAGTTTCTCGAACTCGGATTGCATTTCAGTGTAAGCAGTATATAATTCCTCATAATCATCGAGGTCGGACTCAGTATCAGATTCAGTATCCGAGTGTACCTCATTTTCATGTACAGTTGAGCCGAACACCGAGATTGAAGAGCCATGATGTCTTCCTATTAAGCACATATTTTCAATTCCTTTCTCAGTGGAGCCGAGGTCCGAGCTTGACGAGGCTTCATCGACATATTTACCCATTAAGCACAGGTTCGCCTTCTCTTCATCGTCTGATGAACTAGATTCTGAGTTGTCACTCGCTTCGGGTGTATCCCATATGATATAAGCTCTCTTCGGTTTAGAGTCCTTGCCTTTCTTTTTCTCGGCACTGCTTCTCTTCTGCAACTTGGGACAGTACGGTTTGATATGTCTCGGTTCACCGCATTCATGGCACCTAATTTTGTCTTTTGAGCTTGTGCCTTGGTTTTTAAAATTTCTTCTATTTTTGAAGAATTTTATGAACTTTTTGACCACAAGGCCGAGGGTTTCCTCATCCATGTCTGAACTAGAGTCGCTGTCCGAGGAGACTTTGGTCGACTTAGTTGACGCCTTGAGTGAGATCCCTTTCTTTTTCTTGTCGGATTCTTCATGCATTTTCAAGCGCCCGAGCTCCATCTCATGCTCCTGCAGTTTGCCGAACAGTGTTTCTATGTCCATGGTATCTAGATATTTTGATTACATGATGGCAGTGATGTTCGGCTGCCATTCCCTGCTAAGACATCTCAACACTTTGTTAAAAACCTCGACATTTTGAAAAGTTTTGCCGAGAGCAATAAGATGGTTTATGATATGAGTAAATCGTTTCTGCATGTCATTTATAGATTCCCTCGGCAGCATACGAAATAACTCATATTCATGCATTAAAGTATTTAATCTTGCTCGTCTAACCTCATTTGTCCCTTCGTGAGTAAGTTGTAGAATATCCCACATTTGCTTAGCATTTTTACAGTGTGATACTCGGAAAAATTCATCGTAGGACAAGGTCGAGGTGATGATGTTTTTGGCTTTTAAATCATAGGACACTTTCTTTTTATCATCATCATCCCAGCTTTCCTTCGGGATTTCTACAACATCCTCTCTGATTCTCCTTCTTGGAATAAAGGGGCCATTTTCAATTGCATCCCAAATATCAATATCTATAGCTTCAATAAAAATTTTCATCCGAGCTTTCCAATAAGCATATCCATCACCGTTAAACAGTGGTGGATAGTTTATTGAGGAGCCTTCACCTCCTAATGGATTGTTAGAGCCCATGGTTTCCTAGGATCTTTTTGAAAAAGCTTTTACACTCGATCTTTCGACCGAGCTCTGATACCAATTGTTGGAAACCAACAATCGGCCTAACAATCTACTAGAGGGGGGTGAATAGTAGTTGGAAGCGATAGTACCAATTTTTCGGATATAACTGAAATCGGTCGGATAATGCTTGCTGTTAAAAATAAAAGGCTGACTTTGGGCTGAGCAGAATTTGATAATCGGTTATCTAAGCCGACACCCATTATCCGAGCTGTGCCACACAAAGATCAGATTTGCAGCGGAAAAGAGCTAGCACTATCCGAGCAAAATATAGAGTTTAGCAAAGTCGATTAACTGCTCGGAATAAAAATGGAAAGCAGTAAAGAAGAGAGAGACAACCGATTTTATACTGGTTCACTCACAACCATGGTGAGCTACGTCTAGTCCCCCATAAAACCTTTAGGGAGTCTTTGATAAAAATCAATTCAATCGGTTACAAACAGATTTACAAGAGAACCTCTCTAAACCTAACCAAGACTTGAACTGATGCCGAAGAACCTCTTCGCACTTCACAGATCTGAAACCTTCAAGATGCCTTGAAACCTTTAAGGACTTTCAGCAAAGAACCTCTTTGGATTTCTGCTAGGGATGGCAATTGGACCCGGACCCGCGGGTACCCGCGGGTAATACCCGCAATGGGTTTGGGTCTGGGTCCAAAAAAGAGACCCGTGGGTCCAAAGAATGGACCCGTTTGGGTACCCGCTTTAAACGGGTCTGGGTCCGGGTCTGAGATATTCAGACCGGTGGGTACCCGGACCCGTTCATATTTACATATATGCATTATATATATATATATTTTAGTATGTTTGTGTTTAACGAGAGAATTTCTTTGATGTCTGCGAGTGTTTAATGGTGGTAGGGATTAATATTAAGTAGAGTGTGTAATAATGTATTAAGGATCCCTCGGTCTATAAAAAAAACATAGAAATTAATTTAAAAAATAATTTTTTCTTTAAAAAAATTGCCAATGGGTACCCACAAAACCCGTCTGGGTACCCGAAGACCCGCCTACCCATTATGCAGCGGGTACCCGGGCGGGTCCGGGTCCAGTAATTGAAGAACGGGTCCGGGTCCGGGTACCCTATTACCCGGACCCACCCAGACCCATTGCCATCCCTAATTTCTGCTCAGGAACCTCCTAAGACTTCACTTCACCTAAGAACCTCTTAGGCGAGCTTGGAAACCTTGCAAGACTTTCACTTGCTTGAGAACCTCTCAAGACTTGAAAACAAATTGAATGATAAGAGATGGCTCCAACCCGAAACTGAAGTGTGTATGATTCTTAAAGTTTGATGAACAGATGAGAGTTCGGTTGTATGTTTGAGAAAGGATTTTGAAGAGAACGATTTGAAGCTTGGATTTCAAATATGACAGTTTCTCTCTCTACCTCTATCATTCTCTTTTCTGCATTTTTCTTCACTGTGTATTGCTCTTCTATGTTCTTGTGTATGATGGAGAAGAAAAACGAGTCCTTTTATATTGATTCCAATGCATGAGAGAGAGGAAAAATATCTTGTGACACGCCTTGTCCTTTCCAACGGATATATCAGAAAATTCCAAAACATTGCAACGTTCAGCGACATGTCTTCCCTTTTTCAGTGAATAGTACTAGTCGCTGCAACTTCCCAGCAACGTTCCAAATCTGTCCCTTTTTTCTGATTTTAAAATTTCAATTTGAAATTCAAACTTGGTGACAGATAGGCGCTTTGAAACAAAATTGCCAGCCACACTCAGTACGATAATACCAGTACAGAAACGAAGAGGTGCTAGCGGCGCCGTACTGCTGATTGTTGAAGAAGATGAACAGTGTTGCCGAGCTTGCCGACTGTTCACGCTTTGCGACTGTTCGAGCTTGGGGACTTGAGTGATGAATCTAATCTTAGTTGGCCGAGCTGATCTTCTGGCCAACTGTTTTGCTCTGAGCAATAGCACTGAGTGATAGCTCATCTTTTGGCCGAATGATTTGCTCTGAGCGATAGCTGATCCTTTGGCTGACTGATTTGCTCTGAGCGATAGCTCAGTTTGATCACTTCCGAGTATGCCTGAGCTTAAGCTTATTTACTCTGACTTCATCAACACAACAATCTGATCTTCAACCTTCCGAGCCGAGTGCCGAGAGCACCGAGCTCACTTAGGAATTTTGGTTCTTTTCATCCCAGTGATCGGATTCCTTTGTCTCTGTCGATGGCCGAGATCCACAATCAATGCTCCAATGAAGACCGATATCCAAGATCACACACAAAGTTGATTTGATTGACTTGGCCAAGATCCAAGATACTTCACTTGTCTCTATCGATGGCCGAGATCAGAGATCAACACGACCAATGCTTCAACTAAGACTCTTGTCATAGCATTCCGAGCTGATTTGTCAATGGCCCTAGCCGAGAATCGAGCTCACCGAGCTGATTCATTCGGCTTCATCAACGTCCGATAACCGAGCATCATCAAACCAACGAGCTTATTCATTTGTCTTCATCAAAACCGTGGCCGTGAACCAAGTGCATGATATATCTGTCTTCATCAAAACCTCTTTGATTCAACATTGTGAAATTTTCAATGATGGAACAAGTATAATTTGAGGTATTAAATGCTTGTTGAGGACTATTTTGAGTTGGATTGGAATAGAATTGAAAATGGTATTGAAAAGCTCTAAAATGCAGTTCATGAACTGTATTATCTAACCGGTTAGAACCTGAGAACAAAAATTAAATATTAAAGATTTTGTTAAGGGGCTTATACCATTTTTAATTATATTCTTCAACCCAAAAAAATTTCAGTGGAAATTACCTAAGTTAAATTCAAGGAAGAAATTTATGTGTAAAGGTAATTTATTCTTAATACCTTAAGTTCATCATTGAAAATAATAAAAGGGATTATGACATGTGTTTAATCTTAATTGTGGAGATGTTATGATTATGTCATAATATATATGGATTAATTATGGAAATTAATTAAAGGCCAACCAATAATGCTTTGTATATGTGCATTCATTCATGGAGAATGGGATGAATAGGTTGGCGATGTGATTGGGTAGTGTTCTGGGAACATGACCTGAGTACTGTGGGAGTACCAAACTGTTGCGTTTTGCTTGATGACACATTCTGTGGATGAATGTGGCCAGTGTGGGGACACTGTTGATGTGGTTGTTACGTCTTCGCGACGTGACACTTACTCTGGGAGTGGCGTTATGTACCACGGTGATTCATTACGTCTTCGCGACGTGACGTATACTCTGGGAGGAACGTTAAGGTAATCACCCCAAGAAATTCCACCATACGTTCTGAGAACGTATTGTTTAGTGTTCTGGAACACAAGATATCTTTTGATAGATATCTATATGATGATTGGAGGCCTCAAAATTGTGGATAGAAATCATGCATCATGCCACCTGCATTAAAAAAGTTATAAACACGAAAATGGGTGTGCTCATATGTCTATGCATATTCTATCTGTCTATGATTAAGTGTGTTTGATATTTTAGTCTCATCTTATTATGTATATGTGTGATGCTTACTCCCGTGCCCTTGTTAGGTGATGGCCAGATACCTAGCTTGCATCGAGATCCGACCCATCTCTAGTGGTATTTGGACTTACGAGGAGCACCAGGCCACCTTTGAGGGTGACATGGAGATTACTCTCTATCACCCTAACCCCTTGGTCAGGGTGCGACCTCGTAGGTTTAGGATCCCTATTATATATACTATGCATGTACCACCCTTTTATACTTATAGAGGACCTCCCCCAACTCGACTTGTACGGAGATTTCACAACTTTCGTTTTAGAGCTACCACTCGTTCCCATCCTTCTGCTTCGAGGATTTTCACTGAGGAGACTCCTTCTCCTAGCCCGACAGGTGTCGTAGGTCTGTTCCTGTTGCAGACCCTAGACCCAGTGGTAGGGTCCCTACCCCGTTGGACGAGGTCGAGGAGGATCCTGTGGAGGATGAGGACGAGGAGGAGGTACCAGTCGAGCCGGTTTCCAGGACTCGTAGTGGAGTTAGTGGTTCCTAGGGGCGAGCATAGTATAGATAGTTTGGATCCTAGGTTAGGGATGTGGTTGCTGTGGACCAGTTGGGAGCTTTGGAGGATCAGTTGACCTGCTCTGGGACGTCTATTTTGGAGTTGTATTATATTGTATATATTTTGAGATGTCTTAGAGTCGAGGTCATATCAGTTATAGCTTTTACTTTCAGTGTATGGACATGGTATTTTGGACTTGTACTATTTTTGGACTATGGTGTTGTATTGCTGGGGATCTTTTATCCTATTATATATATATATGATGTTGATATGTCATAAATGATCCTCAAGTACTGTTTTATTCCGCATACTCTGATTTTAAGTATAAAGGAATTCGGCGATTGCTATTATCATTATGTACCGATAAATCTCTCGAGATAATGACTAGATTTATAACACACATCTATATATCATTCTCTTTGTAAAGCAAAAGCGTTATCTCGAAGAGTTTTCTGAAATCAAATTTAGTAAGTAAATTAATAAGCCGAAATCAAAGTATTTATGAAAGGTTAAAGTATTTGATTAAAGCTCAAGTCCAAACTCTTTTGGAATTAAATAGATGAATAATAAAAAGAAAAATTTTATTGACCTATTTTTCAAGAACAAGTCCATAACTATTTTTGGAAACAATTATAATTTTCCAAATTAAACTAAGGGTGTATGTGTGTCACACTTTTGGTGGTATCAAAGCAATGGTCATGTCCCTCTTAGCACTGGTGGTGCGGCTTAGTACGTTATTCAATGAAAATTGAATATAGTTTAAGTTGAATTGGATAGTTGTGTGTTTCTTTCAAAAGACCTTTAGTGACCATAAGTCCATAGTGCAGGTCTGCTATGGCAACTAGAAATATAAACCACACCAATGAGATGCTGGATCGAATCATAGCTTGTTGGATCACCGGCAAGTATACCGGATCGACAAGTAATATAGTCAGTAAGAACAGTTATCGTTTCCACGAGGATTGCTAATTTTTTCTAATTTCTTTCACATAATTGCGATTACTATGTGAAAATTGTATTGGTTTTGAGTTTTGAGATAGGAGTGTAGAATTAAAAGAATGAGACAAAACAGAAAATAAAAAGGGTTTAGAAACAATTATGGAAAAGGTTAGGAACGTGGTTTCATTGTAGGATCAGGTTATTAATTATGAAAATCTGTTTTCCAATAAATCAACAACTCCAGAAAAATATAAAAGCTAGATCCCTCATGCCTTTTACGTTTCTTACTAAACTTTACCCCTTAATCCCTTAAGTGAGTTTTAGTTTATGAAAGTTATACAATTACCCAAAAGTATTCCTACAAGTTGAATAATTATATTGTTTGGCTGAAAGGCCTAATCTTAATCCTAATCTTCCAATTAAGGTTCAGATTACCAAAGCAAAACATAAAGTGGCCAATTCTATGAATTGTAATTAAAATGCAACCAAACAATTGATTTAAAAGGAAAAACAATAATTCATGAATAAATAGCCAAATTAAGATCCATACAAATCCACCCTATTCCTAACAAGAGGTTTAGTTACACATAATGGAAGAAGAAATACAAAGAATGGGAAAAACTCATAATCATAGACAACAATGAATTTACCCCCAAGAGATCTTCAATCACCATGTTGATCCCTCCAGCAATGTTGATCTTCAATCCTTGTGCCTTGCCTCCTTGCTCTCAATTGCAGAACTAGCCTCTCTTCTCTAATCCTAAATTCTATTCTAATCTCTAATTGCCTCTGAAAAGTCTACAAAACCTGATGGAAAAACCTATAATTAAAGTCTAAAACTAATCCTAATTGAGTTAGAGCAAAACTGATCAGAAAGTGGCCCAATTAGGCCTGAACGACGTGCACGCGCCTAGGCGCCCAGAGCCACACGCTTGGGTGCACCAGGTCTGATGAAAGTTGGCTCACAGGGGCTGCGCGCCTGGGCGCCCCAGCATGGGCGCATGGGTGTGCCAGCCCTGCTCTGACTCCGTTTTGCTCTGTTCTTGCGCCATTTTCAAGGTCCTTTCGTCCTCTTTTCAGTTCCATATTTATTTTCTTCAATTAAGCTCCGAAAGTACCTGAAACATACCCAAAACGGATCAAAACATTCAAAGGATTCTAAATTACCTTAACTTCCTAAAAACTATACAAAAAGTCCTAAATTTGCAAGAGAAACAAACCAAATCCTTAGTAAAAGGGAGTCTAATTCATGTTCAAAACATCATATATTGGACCCAAATCACTCCCCCAAACATAGTATTTTGCATGTCCCAGGAAAAAGTAAAATAAAAACTCTAGAACACAAGACTCCCTCCTAAATCAAAATGTACACACCTAATCTAGGACTTCGACTCACAGACTCAGACACTTATTTTCACAAGCAATTCATACAATTGAAACCTACTTAGAGAAACAAACTCAACAATAACCAATGATTAGTCAACACTCTCAACCTCACAGTGTATATCTCTCATGTGTATCAAGGTTTATATATATGTAATTCATTCAAGTTCATACAATGACAATGTGTTACCATAAGCTTGACCATAGACCCAAATCTCCCCTGAAATTATTGAATGCACACAAAAATCAAAAGGTCATATATTTGGTTGTAATGAGGCCATGGCTAAAGTGTCAGGTGGGATAAAAGAAAGAAAGGATAAAACTAAGGGATAAAATGCAAAAAGAAATTTCCCTTAAAAATCATGAATGAGAAATGAATACTTTTCAAGCACAAGTCAACTCACAATTATTTTATTCTTCTTTTCTTTTTCACTTTTTTTCTCTACTCTCTTCCAAATTTATTTTTATTCATTTCTTTTATTTCATTTATTACATGGAAGAGAAGTAGACTCACAACACTTTGTCCAATTCATTCACTTTTTCTTATTTAATCATTCCTCTCAATTGCTCATTCAAAATTCCTAAGGTACTCACAACGAATTCATGCAATTATTGCATGATACCAAAGAAAAATCATAATTTCATTAAGCTCAAAGTGGGCAACTAAGGGAACATGTCAATGCAAAACATCTGAAGGCCACAAAAACACATCCTAAGTGCCTTAATCATCTTAATGCATGCAAACTATAACACCCTCATCTTTTATAAAGGGAAAAATAATTTATTAGAAAATTGTTGTGGCCGAAGAGTAAAAGTTCCCTTTATTCAAGATTAGCGGATAAAATTTTTCTTTTAAATTACATCATTTTGGTGTTACAATGGATCAAATCCAGTGATGCCTCTCTTTCTTTTTCCGCTTGAGTCTCTGGCTTGACAAGTGGACTGACTTTATCAGCTACTTGTACCTACCACCAAAAGGCTAGATGGGAGTAAATCACTTGTCATATCGCGTAAGCAGATCATTAATTGAATGTTCATACACAAACATACACACATCATCATCGTAATGCATTTACAAATGCTCAATCCTTGATTTACAATCATATTATCTTATATTTATGTGGCATGATGCATGTATTCTATTATCATTGTCCTCATTTTTGGATCCAATATCATCATCATATAAATAACCCTTCGACTGAATTCAATCCTTTTTGAATTCAACTTTTCGCTCTAATCAAAGGAAAGCGACTGGGAGTAAACGCCTTTCAACCACGACAGATCACGCAACTCATCTATGTGTACCCTCCCTCTAGGGTTAGATCATTGCCAAAGGTCCGCCCTCCTCAGCCATCATATGCATCTAGAGGCCGATAGGATATATTACGGTTAAGCAAAACTATCTCGGGAATAGTCTGCAGAACCCCCCTCACCATAGGACCGTTTAACCCATAATAATCCCCACGGTTACAAATGAATCACCGTCAAACCTGACCTCTGCACATTCTTGCACACATCCGAGGAATTCTCTCTCCAATTCTTAGAATAGCCGTATCTTCCCTGATATCCTATCTCACCGTCCGCAACTCCTCGTGCGAATGCAAATAATTTATCGTTTCACTTTTCGTTATTAATCCATGTTCATAATCAAACATCATCAAAATCATCATAAAGATATTCATTCATAAAATTTCCTTTCATGACCCATTAATGCATTAGATTAAGGCTAGGTGTATTAAAAATTAGCAAATCTCAATTCTGAGGCCTCGATAATCAATTACCAAGGGGCAGTAATCGATTACCACGTGAAAATTCAAATTTTGGTACCAATTTCAGCCTGGTAATCGATTACCAAACCCTGGTAATCGATTACCCTATAGCAGAATGCACATTGAATTGAGTTTTGCTATACCCACTTTTGATACACTTTACTTTAATCCAATACAACTCAAAACAGATCAAATTTACATATATTCACATCTGTTCATGCATATTTCAAGCAATCAAATCATCACTTACATATTCAATTCATTCAATAAGCATAAAACATCGTAAGATCACAAATTAGCATATGAAATTCAATTTCATTGCAAAATAACCAAGTTTCAGCATTCTATTAGATCATATTCATCATCTTAAACATGCTCAAGTCAAAGTTTTATATAGAACCATGGGTTGTCTTGGTCTCCAAACCAAGCAACCTTGTCATGGTTTCCAACTTATAATTCAATTCAATAATTATCAAAAATACTTCAATAATTATCCTAGCGATATGAATGAGATCTCCCATACCTATTGGAAGTGATTGAATGGTTTCAGGACTGGAAGGATCGAATTTGAATGAGAGGGAAAGCCATCACAACTTGCAGCCCATTTGGAAACAACTTCGGTGAGATTAGTTTATCCAAGTCTTTGACCAAGAAATTGACATAAACAATTGGGGAAATTGGTCTAAACATAAACTAGGATATGCTAGCTATAGATTAGAACAAGTTTGAGAGCTTGAGGTGTCCTGAGCTTACCATACAATACTGAGGAACAAGGCTACTCGAATCTGAATTCTGGTTTTCCAGATTCGAGGAGCTTATTTTTTAGGCTCATAGTTCTCTTTATGCTCCACCAAATGAAGCAACATCGGTATCGAATTGAAGAAGGTTCAACAAGCTTCAAGATGGTATAGGATTCGTAAGGATTTGAGGTTTGGATCATAGAGAACGAATCAAGGAAAGTCAGCTTCTTGAATCTGAAACTCAGATTTCAGTTTCAACAAGAAAATTTTGCAGGTTGATAACTCTTTCCACAGTCCACCAAATCGAACAAACTTGGTACCAATTTGAAGAGGGTTAAACGAACTTTAATTTGGTATATGATTCGTGGTTTGGTGTGACTTGACGAAGGAGAACGAAAGTCACCAAGTTCACACCAGAAAACTTGTTTTTCAGAGCATTTGAGTGTTTATTCATGGAATTGGAGGGGTATCAACACTCAAACATATAAAATAACCCCTTCCAAATGTCATTATCAATCTAGCACAGTGCTAGGTTGATATTTACACGAATTTGTGGTGGGAAAATGGGTTAATCTCAGCCATTCGTGCTCAAACCGACCTACTGTTGGCTCATCAGAGTCGTGGTAATCGATTACCACGATCTGGTAATCGAACCACGATCTGGTAATCGATTACCAGACTTAAATTTGGTCAAACTTGAAATTTTGACCAGGTAATCAACTACTGGCTTTGGTAATCGATTAACTAGGTTTTTTGGCCTCCAAATTCAATTTCCAACGTTGGATTTGAAGACAAGAGGGTTGGGAAGCTTGTCCCCAAATTTGGGCATGATCCGACGGTTAACGAATGAGATATGGCACGATCTTTGGGTGATGTTTTCGCCAAAATTCACTATAATGATTATTTACAAATATATTTTGATAGAAAATCAATCACACATGTAAATATTTTATATTTTTATAAAATTGCGGATGTTACACAAACAAAAATCAATCTTGAAATGGTCACAGGTCAAGTTCTAGAACACAAAGCCAAAGTGAACAGACTCATGAAAGAAATAGGGGTTCAAATCAAAAATAATTCAATAATCACATACCCCTGTCAAGTGTAGGCCCAAAATCTCACTAGGCTAAAGGTCAGTTAACTAATCACAAATTCTCAAAAAGTTTGTCAAAATAACCAAATCTCAAAAATATTTACAGCTCAATCAAATCAATATCAAAAGTCAATGAGTCTAATCCTAAACTAAGTATTTACTCCTATCCTTAGAAAAACAGTCCTAAGTCTAGAATAATTACTTACTTCTACCAAGAGACAAACCAATACCAAAAATGGGAGTAAAATTCAGATCTGAAAATTTTTTATTTTGTACCACTCCCCCAAACTTAGAGGTTGGCTTGTCCTCAAGCAAACTAATCTAACCTATACTACAAAATACAAATTAAAAAAAAGCAAGGAGTTAGGAAACTTCCCTTTGTAGCACAACATTCTCTCTTGATGCACCATGGAGGAGACTCCCCCAAACTTATTCACCTGTGTCACATGAACAACTAAATATAGTGCTAAAAGCACCACATTAGCATTTACATATAGAAAGTTCCAACTCTTTATTCAACTAACTAACTAAAAAAAATTAAAACCTACACTACTACAAAACTACAAAGAATCCACCAGGATCCTAAATTCTATAGGTTAAATCCCATGTGATGCAACAATAACAAGTTATTCCCACATCCCATGGGACAAACCTTGGATGATGGTTGAGTAAGGAAGTTTTAAAATTGAGTTCAACCCCACCAGGGTCAAAAGCTGCATTCCTTACTCCGTGCATCATCTTAGACAAATTATTTATTTTTCCATTCATGAAGGTGTTAATTCCATGAATTAGGAAAACTACCTTTTTAGGTTCCCTATTGTTTAACAATAATTTAGATCGATTTTGAAAATTTTCATGAAAGCACAGAGGTTGAATATAATGGAAAAATTTTGAGTCATCCAAGCATGCAATAGATTTAATCAAGTTTTTTAGTGCAAGAAATTCATCATGCAAGGGTGGATCAAATTTTTCTACCATATTCACACCTTCTATTGTTTTATTTGGTCCACTTCCTCAAACTTATTATGCACATTCTCTTCAACTTGCTCCTCCATAGGGGTTTCATCATTTGGTCACATCCATCACCACCACTTTTTCCTCTCTTTGAAGAGAGTCAAAAATTGTTGGTGATGCTTGTGACTCTTAATCTAACGGCTTTGAAATGTGTTCGACTTTGATTTCAAAGTTCTTTAAACTAGCACTTTGGATTTGAAAATTGTTTCTAGATTGTTCAAAAAAATCCTTAGTGATTTGATCATTTTTCTCTAAAGCTATTTCCTATGGAGATTTATCCACAGGAATTGGCTCCAAATGAGACAGTTTTTCAACTGAAGTTTGTAATTTTTCTAAAGCTATTTCCCATGGGGCCTTCTTATCACTTATGTTTTGTGCATAATAGTATGAAGAAAAGGGATCCGAAACAAATCTATTACAATCTAAATCATCATTAAAATAATAGTTATACATGAAAAGGTACTAGTTACACAAGTAATTACAAATAAGTACCGAAAAAATTAGAATCGAATTTCAATCCCCAGCAACGGCGCCAAAAACTTGTTGGATCACCAGCAAGTATACCGGATCGACAAGTAATATAGTCAGTAAGACCAGTTATCGTTCCCACGAGGATTGCAAATTGTTTCTAATTTCTTTCACCTTATTGCGATTACTATGTGAAACTTGTATTGGTTTTGAGTTTTGAGATAGGAGTGTAGAATTAAAAGAATGAGACAAAACATAAAATAAAAAGGGTTTAGAAACAATTATGGAAAAGGTTAGGAACGTGGTTTCATTGTAGGATCAGGTTATTAATTATGAAAATCTGTTTTCCAATAAATCAAGAACTCGAGAAACAATAAAAGCTAGATCCCTCATGCCTTTTACGTTTCTTACTAAACTTTACCCCTTAATCCCTAAAGTGAATTTTAGTTTATGAAATTTATACAATTAACCAAAAGTATTCCTACAAGTTGAATAATTTTATTGTTTTGTTGAAAGGCCTAATCTAAATCCTAATCTTCCAATTAAGGTTCAGATTACCAAAGCAAAACATAAAGTGACCAATTCTATGAATTGTAATTAAAACGCAGCCAAACAATTGATTTAAAAGGAAAAACATTAATTCATGAATAAATAGCCAAATTAAGATCCATACAAATCCACCCTATTTCTAACAAGAGGTTTAGTTACACATAATGGAAGAAGAAATACAAAGAATGGGAAAAACTCATAATCATAGACAACAATGAACTTGCCCCCAAGAGATCTTCAATCACCAAGTGGATCCCTCCAGCAATGTTGATCTTCAATCCTTGTGCCTTGCCTCCTTGCTCTCAATTGCAAAACTAGCCTCTATTCTCTAATCCTAAATTCTATTCTAATCTCTCATTGCCTCTGAAAAGTCTACAAAACCTAATGGAAAAACCTATAATTAAAGTCTAAAACAAATCCTAATTGAGTTGGAGAAAAACTGATCAAAAAGTGGCCCAATTGGGCTTGAACGACTTGCGCGCGCCTAGGCACCCAGAGCCACACGCCTGGGCGCACCAGGTCTGATGAAAGTTGGCTCACGGGGGCTGTGCGCCAAGGCGTCCCAGCCTGGGAGCTTGGGCGTGCCAGCCCTGCTCCGACTCCGTTTTGCTCCGTTCTTGCGCCATTTTCAAAGTCCTTTCGTCCTCTTTTCAGTTCCATATTTATTTTCTTCAATTAAGCTCCGAAAGTACCTGAAATATACCCAAAATGGATCAAAACGTTCAAAGGATTCTAAATTACCTAAACTTCCTAAAAACTATACAAAAAGTCCTAAATTTGCAAGAGAAACAAACCAAATCCTTAGTAAAAGGGAGTCTAATTCATGCTCAAAACATAATATATTGGACCCAAATACAGCTGTTCTGGAGAACATACGACAACATCAACAACAACAAGCAAATTAACCACATACGTGCAATGTGGGGAATGCTGAAGCAAAGACTTTGTCTGAGTTTAGACGTTGCAACCCTCCAAGGTTTGAAGGAGGATACAAACCTGTTGAGGCTAATAAGTGGATTTATGAGATTGACAAGATCTTCAGGATTTGGGTTGCACCGATGTTCAGAAAGTAGCTTATGCAGTCTATATGCTTGATGGAGAAGCTGAGAATTGGGGGAATCATACAGTACAGTTGCTAAACTTTGAAGGAAGAGCAATCAACTGGGGGCTATTTATGGAGAAGTTTCTCAATAAGTATTTCCCGGAAGATTTGAGAAGGAAGAAGGAGATAGAGTTTATGCAACTCAAGCAGGGAGATATGAGTGTAGGGGAGTATGCTGCCAAGTTTGAGGAATTGATGAAGTACTCTCTCTACTATTTGTACAATCCTGATGAGCGGAGTAAGTGTATTAAGTTTGAAAGTGGTCTAAGGCCGGAGCTGAAATCAGTTTTCAGTTACCAAAAGGTTCAGAGTTTTCCTGCTTTGGTTGATATGTGTATAATGTATGAAGACAACAAGAAAGCTGAGGTGTTAGCCATTTAGACAAGGATCAATCCACAAATTTATGGACCATAGAGGAAGAAGGGGTTTGATCATCGGAATAAGGGTCCATATTCTCACAAGAACAAAGGCAAGGGTAAAGCTGTAGTTGATGACAGGGGCAAGTCTCGCAATGATGTTCCCTACTGTGAGAAGTGCAAGCGTCATCATTATGGAAGGACCTGCTGGGAAAAAAGTAGTTGTTTCAATTGTAGAAAGCATGGTCATATTGCTCGTAATTACAAGGAACCTGTGAAGAATGATTCCAAAGGACCTGTAAGCAAACCAATGGCTCAAGGCAAAGTTTTTACCTTGAGTGGAGTAGAAGTCAAACAATCCCCTGATCTCGTGCAAGGTAACCATCTGCTTAACAACCAACCTTGTATGATCTTGTTTTATTCAGGAGCTACACATTCCTTTGTTTCTTTTGAATGTGTGAATCGGTGGAATCTAGTTGTGTCTGATTCACCTTCTTGCCTTAGAGTTGAGACTCCTACGGGATTACCTATGATTGCTTCTAAAGTCTGTCTAGATTGTAGTGTCGAGATATTTGATCGTGTCACTAAAGTAGATCTGATTTGTCTTCCTTTGTCACAATTGGATGTGATATTGGGTATGGATTGGTTGATGAAGAACCAAGTGATCATCGATTGTGATCGAAAGACAATTCAGCACAAAACCCTTAAAACCGAAGGATATGTGTGTTTGTTTTATGCTACCGGGGAAGAAGAAGGGAAGCCAATTGAAGAGATCCATGTTGTGAAGGAATTTCCGGAAGTGTTTCCGGAAGAGATACCGGGATTACCTCCGAAGAGGGAGATTGAGTTTGAATTGAGTTGGTTCCGGGAGCTGGTCTCATTTCCATTTCTCCTTATGGAATGGCACCACCAGAAATGGCTGATATGAAGAAGCAAATAGAAGAGTTGTTGCAAAGGCAAATGATCAGGCCAAGCGTGTCGCCATGGGGAGCTCTGGTGTTGTTTGTATAGAAGAAAGATGGAAGTATGAGAATGTATGTTGACTACAGGTAGTTGAATAAGGTCACTATCAAGAATAAGTATCCTTTGCCAAGGATTGATGACCTTATGGATCAAGTTAGGGGAGCTTCGGTATTTTCTAAGATAGATCTGAGATCGGGTTATCATCATAAGTAAACTTAGCCAAGTGTGAAGTAATCGATAATTGGTGAAGTAATCGATTACCTTGGGGTGGTAATCGATTACAACCATTCTGTGAGAAGCCCTAATTTTGAATTCAAGAAAGTAATCGATTACTTTGGGGAAAGTAATCGATTACCAAGCTTCTATGAGGAATTAAATAGTTGAAGAAATGAGGGGGTAATCGATTACTTTCTTGGGTAATTGATTACCTGCACGTGTTTCATGAAAAAAAAATAAGAGTCTTGGGGACCAATCATTTGTGGCTTCCCCAAGAAGCCACTCATCATTGGCCACATATTCCTTTTCTTCTTGCCAAAGAAAAGGAAACAACATAACAACAACAAAAACACAACTACACAACAACAACAACAACATATCCTCATCTTCATATCATCATCATTCTCATCTCAAACCTAAAATCAACAACACCCATCATCATCAACCATTATTATCATCAAGAAAACAACCAAGAACACCCCCAATACTCCCTCATAATTCGACCGTCCTCTCTCCCATCTCCATTGAATTTCCAACTCTATAACTATGGAGAATTACACATACACATGCCTCCTTCCCAAGAACTAAGATCAACCATCACTAAGATCAAGTATCTTTCCCTCCCCACCCAACACTCACACGCATCATCATCTCTACCCATTCCTTGATAACTTTGTGAAGTTCAAGCCTTGAAGGGAAGCTAGGGCAAGAGGAAAACTTAGGGTTTTGAGGTTCTACATCCCTATCCCATTAAAGGTAAGAAGGTGGTGTTACCTCTGCTTAGGGAGTAGATTCTGAATAGTGTATAGGGATGGTTAAGGGTAGATAAGAATGGATAGAGATAAACCCTAGGGTAGGATATTTGATTAGAAATTAAGTATTTATGGATTGGGTGATAAAAACCACTATGATGATGTATGAATATAGTTATGATATTATATGTTTGTATGTGTTCTACTTGTTTTTATGAAATAGGAGGGATAAGGATATGTGCATGATATTTTGTGTTGGAATAGAATTTATGTATTTAATTGAAATAGTTAGTAATAGGAAAGTGTGAGTTAACCATAAGATATGCTAGGTTAGTAATACTATTAACTGAAAGCTTAAAGGGAAAAACTTAATAATGAGGTAATAAGATAATTAGGATGGTTGGGTTAAGGAATAGCAAAAAGGAGGAATTAGGAGTAATTAAGGAACAAATTTAAGGAGTAGTTAGAAAGTGAGTTAGAGACACTTAAGTAATGAGTTAAGAAGTAAGTGGAAATAGATAAATCATCTGGAATAGAGGAATAATTAAGTATGTGCACAAATGGAATAAAATAGAACCTTAGGGTAGTTGGAATCGAACACTAGATGGATAGTAGAGAATTAGGAGTTAATTTATAATATCTTTCTTTGGGGTTGATAAATCAATTGAGGTAGAATAAAGGAAACCAAGAGTCAGGGAGTCTGATAAAATATAACTTAAGCTTAATAGAAGTAATTGGAATAGGATTGATTGGGGAATGTGAGAAAATAAGAGATGAGCATAGAGGAAGTTAATTAATCTGGACAAGAGGAAGTAGGCTAAATGGGGGTGTGTAGAAAACATAAAGGTAATAGGAAAGGTTAGGAAATCAAGAAGAAATAGGTAAAGGGAAATAGGGATTCGAATGCACCAAGTATCCCAGAAAAGGGAAGATGTGCAAGAGAAATAGAATTGGATAGAAAACAGTAAATAGATAAACTGGATAAGAGAATAAGTAAAACAAAGAAAAGAAAGGAATAGACTAAGGAGGAAGAAATGGAACGGTTGTATCAGGTACCTCTTAATTGAGGAGACATGCACCATAAATAGGGTGAACGGTTGTATCAGGTACCTCTTAATTGAATTGAGGAGACATGCACCGTAAATAGGGTGAACGGTGATATCAGGTACCTCTTAATTGAGGAGACATGCACCATAAATAGGGTGAACAGTTGTATCAGGTACCTCTTAATTGAGGAGACGTACAACACGAATAGAATGGTACAAGGTATATCTTAATTGAGAAGACGTACATGGTAAAAGGGTAATGTACCAGGTATCCCACAACTGGGAAGACGTACATGGGAAAGAGAATTAGAAATGAGTAACGAAACTAACGGAAAAAGAGTTAGTAGAATGTATGTTTATGAATTGTGAATGTGGTTTGATCAAGGATTGTGCTTAGCTTATTTCTATGCTTATTTAGACACTATCTTCCTATGTTCTGTGTAATGCTACCCTTCTTGCTATTTTTATTAAAAGTACAGAAGGAGCTTACACGAGTCATGGCCGAGCAGGAGTACACTCCACACCATGGAGTGTAGACTTAAGCATTGAGAGAACTAGAATCAAAGTGTGTAATTAATATAACTTAGTTTTGTAGCCCAAAACTTGTATTATATTTGTATATGGGCATTAGGTCTTTCTGGCTGTATTTAGTATTTAAGTTTAAGTTTTAATTTACTCTGATTCTGACACGTTGATAAAAGTGTAATTTTTGGGAAGGTCCGATAAAAAAAGGAAACTCTGTCGGATTTTATTTAGAAATTTTCAAATCTGAACTAATCTCAACCTATTTATTAGTAATTAAGCTACTTAATTGTGAGGGTGTTACAAAGTTGACTAGGAAGGATCAACCTTTTGTGTGGGATGACAAATGCGAAAGGAGTTTCCAGGAATTGAAGGAAAGATTGACATCGTCTCTTATGTTAATGTTGCCTGATCCCTGTAAAAGTTTTGAAGTGTATTGTGATGCATCCAAGAAAGGACTTGGAAGTGTGTTGATTCAAGAAGGACAAGTAGTTTCATACGCATCACAACAGCTGAACAGACATGAGGTGAATTACCCAACGCACGATTTGGAATTGGCTGCAATCGTGTTTACTTTAAAGATATGGAGACATCATCTCTATGGCATTACGTTTCGAGTGTTTAGTGATTATAAGAGTTTGAAATATTTGTTCGACCAGAAGGAGTTGAATATGAGACAGCGTAGGTGGATGGAGTTTTTGAAAGATTATGACTTCAAGCTTCATTACCATCATGGTAAGGCGAATGTGGTTGCTAATGCGTTGAGTAGAAAGGCAATCCACATAAGTTCTTTGATGGTTAGAGAAGCTGCTCTGATTGAGGATTTCAGGGATATGAGTTTAATGATGCAAGTGAAGCCAACAAGTATTAAGATGGGAATGTTGCGAATCACAAACGAATTCTTGGATCGGATTCGTAAATTGCAACATGAAGATGAAGAGTTGGTTGAAAGAAGAGTTTAGCTTCTGAAGAAAAGGAGCCTGAGTTTAATGTTGGATCGGATGAAATCCTTCGTTTCAGAACAAGGATTTGCATACCGAAGGATCAGAAGGTTAGGAGATTGATTCTTGATGAAGCACATAAGAGTCGGATGAGCATGCATCCTGGATCAACCAAAATGTATCAGGACTTGAAAAAGTTGTTTTGGTGCTCTGGTTTGAAAAGGGATGTAGCGGAGTATGTGGCTTCATGTTTAGTTTATCAAAAGGCTAAGGATGAGCATCAGAAGCCTGGAGGAAAGTTACAACCTCTGGATATCCCTCAATGGAAGTGGGATGGTATTTCAATGGATTTTGTGTCTGGTTTACCAAGGACAGTGGCAAACCATGATGCAATTTGGGTGATTTTAGACCTTTTAACGAAGTCGGCGCATTTTATTCCAATAAATATGCGTTATTCTTTGGAAAGACTCACCCAACTTTACATTAAGGAGGTAGTTCGTCTGCATGGCGTACCTTCGAGTATTGTTTCGGATCGTGATCCCAGATTTACTTCAAGGTTTTGGTACAGTTAACATCTGACACTAGGTACAAAGCTAAGGATGAGTTCTGCATATCATCCTCAGACTGATGGTCAAACGGAAAGAACTATCCAGTCTTTGGAGGATATTCTAAGGGCTTGTGTACTTGAAGAACAAGGGAGTTGGGATCAAGTGTTACCTCTTGCAGAGTTCACTTACAACAATAGTCATCATGCGAGTATCGGGATGGCGTCGTTTGAAGCTCTGTATGGGAGGAAGTTCCAAACCCTGCTATGTTGGTTCCAAGTGGGGGAGAATGTAGTTATTGGCTCAGAGATTGTGCAATAGACAACTGAGAAGATTAAGATGATTCAGGAAAAGATGAAGGTGGCTCAGAGTCGGAAGAAAAGTTATGCGAATCAAAGGAGAAGACCATTAGAGTTTTCGGAAGGCAATCATGTGTTTCTTCGGATAGTTCCGACAAAAGGAGTTAGTCGAGCCTTGAAAACCCAAAAGCTTTCACCCAAATTCATTGGCCCCTACCAAATCCTTAAGCGAATTGGTTCTGTCGCTTACCAAATAGCCTTACCTCCATCTTTGGCCAATTTGCACAATGTCTTTCATGTTTCTCAACTCAAGAAGTATGTGCATGACTCAACCGCTATTCTCCAAATTCGTTCTGATGACCTAACTTTAAGAGAAAACCTTACCTTTGAGGTTGGGCCGGTTCGGATTGAGATCGAAGAGTCAAACAGCTCAGAGGAAAGGAAATCCCTTTGGTCAAAGTTATTTGGGAAAACGGGGATGTATCGGAAGCAACATGGGAATTAGAGGAAAGGATGCGTCGAGAGTACCCTGATTTGTTTTTGTAAGTTAGAATTTCGGGGACGAAATTCCTTTTAAGTGGGAGAGTAGTGTAACACCCCTAATTTTCGTCTCCCGAATAATAGGAAGTTAATATAAAATTTGTTTTATAATTAACTTATATTAGTTTTGAAGTTTTAATTTTTGTACATTATGTGTTGTGGAATATAAAATATGGAATATATTTTTATAAGGATATTTTGTACAAAAATATAAGTTTGCAATTCAGTCCTTGGGTTGGGACCTAATTGCAATATTAGAAAGTTTTTGGTGGTAAAACAATTAAAATACAAATGTTTGAATTTTATTAGTATCCAATCGGTTAGACGTGCCCTATAACCGGTTAGTCGATGAACCCAGAAACTGAGTTAGTGCGTTTTGATGAGTAATCACTTGATTAATCCACGATTTGCCATGAATCCAGCCCAGAATTAGTGGGGAACACACATCCTCATGCATGCTAGCTGAATTTCTCTATAAAAGCATGAATTAAACACGAATTTTGCTTCATTTGATTCAATTGCATGTGTTGAAGCTCTGTTAGGGTTCTTCAATTCATCTATGAAATTCTTCTTTGTTTCTGAGAGTTGGAGTGAGAGTGATACACCTTTACAAAGCTTGAATCAATGGCTTTGTATAGACACAAAAATCATAATCTAAGAGTTCCTGAGTTGGGAGAAATCGAACCACGAAGTTGAGGTTCCAAGTCTGTCAAGCTGTGTTTCTGATTCCTGGAGCTTGCTTTGGATTTCGATTTGGGTAAGCACATGCACTTTTTGAGTCTCAAATTTGTTCAATCCTTTAGTTCATGTTCCATAGAGTAAAACCTAACCATCTTCCCCAATTTTTGTGACCTTTACATGCATCAAAAACTCTGGTTTCTAAACCCTGTTGAACATTATTGGCTGATGGCAGAACTTTGTGATTTTATTTATTTATGGGCAAAGTCAGTGATTGTACTCATCAAACACGACCTAGAGGTAAGGGAGAAGCTTACCTTATACTTGAATGAGATTTAAAATATGATTTGTATAATGAGAGTTACCAAAAGACTCTAAGGGCATAGTTTGATTTGGTTTAAAGGCTTGGAGGCCAATTTGAGCTCATTTCTGATTTTGAGCAACTTTAATATGATGCATGCAAGCTTATATGATGCTTTGTTGATGGTTATGTGCATTATATATGAATTTGGTATTTCAAGTTGTGAAATATGTGTTTTATGCACTTTTGGAATATGAGATTTGGATGCATGGATTAGTTACATGTCTAAGTGTTTAAACATGTGTATTTTAAGATATCAATTTGAGTACCAACGAAAATAGTGTTGGAAACCTCAATTTTAGTGTGTTGTTCTGCAAAATCTAACCGGTTAGAGGTTAAATGTAACCGGTTAGAACCTGACAGAAATTAAAAATGAATTTCTAATTTTTGCTAAGTTGTTCTCACCATTTTTGTTTGATTCTCTTAGCCTATTTTTACTGTAAATTACCCTGTTAGAACTTGATGTGGAATCAAGGTTGGGTAATTAGTTTTATACCTTAATTGAGAAAACAAATTCATTTGGAAAATATGAGATATTTGAATGTAATGAGAATTGTGAGATTTTCAATGATGGAACAAGTATAATTTGAGGTATTAAATGCCTGTTGAGGACTATTTTGAGTTGGATTGGAATAGAATTGAAAATGCAGTTTAGGAACTGTATGTTCTAACCGGTTAGATTTTCTTGTAATCGGTTAGAACCTAAGAAAAAAAATTAAATATTAAAGATTTTGTTAAGGGACTTATGCCATTTTTAATTATATTCTTTTAACCCAAAAAAAATCAGTGGAAATTACCTAAGTTAAATTCAAGGAAGAAATTTATGTGTAAAGGTAATTTATTCTTAATACCTTAAGTTCATCATTGAAAATAATAAAAGGGATTATGACATGTGTTTAATCTTAATTGTGGAGATGTTAAGATTATGTCATAATAATTATGGATTAATTATGGAAATTAATTAAAGGCCAACCAAAATGCTTTGTATATGTGCATTCATTCATGGAGAATGGGATGAATAGGTTGGCGATGTGATTGGGTAATGTTCTGGGAACATGACATGAGTACTTTGGGAGTACCAAACTGTTGCGTTTTACTTGATGACACATTCTGTGGATGAATGTGGCCAGTGTGGGGACACTGTTGATGTGGTTGTTACGTCTTCGCGACGTGACGCTTACTCTAGGAGTGGCGTTATGTACCACGGTGATTCATTACGTCTTCGCGACGTGACGTATACCCTGGGAGGAACGTTAAGGTAATCACCCCAAGCAATTCAGCCATACGTTCTGAGAACGTATTGTTTAGTGTTCTGGAACACAACGTATCTGTTGGTAGATATCTATATGATGATTGGAGGCCTCAGAATTGTGGATAGAAATCATGCATCATGCCACCTGCATTAAAAAAGTTATAAACACGAAAATGGGTGTGCTCATATGTCTATGCATATTCTATCTGTCTATGATTAAGTGAGTTTGATATTTTAGTCTCATCTTATTATGTATATGTGTGATGCTTACTCTCGTGCCCTTGTTAGGTGATGGCCAGATACCTAGCTTGCATCGAGATCCGACCCATCCCTAGTGGTATTTGGACTTACGAGGAGCAGCGGGCCACCTTTGAGGGTGACGTGGAGATTACGCTCTATCACCCTAACCTTTTGGTCAGGGTGCGACCTCGTAAGTTTAGGATCCCTATTATATATACTATGCATGTACCACCCTTTTATACTTATAGAGGACTACCCCCAGCTCGACCTGTATGGAGATTTCACAACTTTCGTTTTAGAGCTGCCACTCGTTCCCATCCTTCTGCTTCGAGGATTTTCACTGAGGAGACTCCTTCTCCTAGCCCGACAGGTGCCGGGAGGTCTGTTCCTATTGCAGACCCTAGACCCAGTGGTAGGGTCCCTACCCCGTCGAACGAGGTCGATGAGGATCCTATGGAGGATGAGGACGAGGAGGAGGTACCAGTCGAGCCGGTTTCCAGGACTCGTAGTGGAGTTAGTGGTTCCGAGGGGCGAGCATAGTATAGATAGTTTGGATCCTAGGTTAGGGATGTGGCTGCTGTGGACCAGTTGGGAGCTTTGGAGAATCAGTTGACCTGCTCTGGGACGTCTATTTTGGAGTTGTATTATATTGTATATATTTTGAAATGTCTTAGAGTCGAGGTCATATCAGTTATAGCTTTTACTTCAGTGTATGGACTTGGTATTTTGGACTTGTACTATTTTTGGACTATGGTGTTGTACTGTTGGGGATCTTTTATCATATTATATATATATATATATATGATATTTATATATCACAAATGATCCTCAAGTACTATTTTATTCCGCGTACTCTGATTTTAAGTATAAAGGAATTTGGCGATTGCTATTATCATTATGTATCGATAAATCTCTCGAGATAATGACTAGATTTATAACACACAGTTATATATCATTCTCTTTGTAATGCAAAAGTGTTATCTTGAAGAGTTTTCTGAAATCAAATTTAGTAAGTAAATTAATAAGCCGAATTCAAAATATTTATGAAAAGTTAAAGTATTTGATTAAAGCGCAAGTCCAAACTCTTTTGGAATTAAATAGAAGAATAATAAAAAAAAATTATTGACCTATTTTTCAAGAATAAGTCCATAACTATTTTTGGAAACAATTATAATTTTCCAATTAAAACTAAGGGTGTCACAGATTTACTGAATATAAATTTTTTACCTGTGTCAGAAAGCAGATAATAAAAAAATTCAAACCCAAATAATAAAAAAAGACAAGATATATCAGTAAAACATAAAATTCAAAACATATTTTTAATTTATGGATTTAGAAAAAAATTGGCCGGAGTATTGAAACCCGGAGCATAGTAGCATCACCCATCATTTAATATCGTGTGTTTGTCTTGGACACTTATATTTTTTTAATATTACTATCTTGGAAAATTCTATGCTACTCCGGTTTATCAAGCATCGGGTAGCTTTTTTAATTTTTTAATTTTTTGTTCTAATGCAGATTTACTCACAATATTTTTTAATACAGATTTCTAATACAAATTAATTAAAATATGTCAATTTTTAATACAGATTTACTCAATATAATTTTTTTACCTGTATTAGAAAGCATATATTAAAAAAATTCAAACCCAAATAACAAAAATATGTACATATCAGTAAAACAGAAAATTCAAAACATATTTTTAATTTACCGAATACATTAAAAAATTAAAAAACCGTGCGAAGCATCTTAACAAAACTCCACCCGGAGCGTAGAAGAATCACCCTACTATCTTTGTCTCTAAATATATATAAGATCATTTTGACACTTTTATTTTGTTTCTATTTATAAGATCTTTAGCTTTACCAATTTATAAAGATCATTAATTACTTTTTTTCACAAACACCTTTATTTATTTAACATTTTTATATTCCCAATAATATTAGTAGGGGTAATTTTGAAAATACATATAAAAAATTCACATTTCCAATATAATTAACTAAATTATTCAACTTTATTAATAAACGTGAAATCTCCCAAAAGAATCCTATATTTAGAGACGGAAGGAGTAATTTAGATAAAATTATAAAATTTATTAATTCAATTTTTGTGTTCAAAATTTTAATTAAGTAGATGAAATTTATAAAATTTTATTAAATATAAGAATAATTTGATACTACGTACATCGCACTATTCTATATTAACACATAATACACTATTTTTTTTTTATAATCATAGTTTTTTCTAAAATATAAGTAAATATGTATTATTAGATTGCATATTTATGAATCTTCAAATAATTTAAATTTTGGTATAAATGATTATCATGATAGTAACATGTAATTCAACGATTATATTAATAAATTTCATATTCTATAAAAAATTATTTGAAGGTATAAGTGATGAAAACTTACACACAGTATCAACAAATCCTAACTTATATTATTATGGAAAAAGTAAATCATAGAGTAATACAAATTTTTTTTTATCATATCAAACACAATTTTTCTACAAAAAAACCCGAGAATTATTTTTTTTTTCAATTGTGTTATTTTTAATTCTTAATGTATGTTCAAGAAAGAAAATGGGAAAGAAGAAACGGGCCAAAGATTAAAAAAAATAAGGGAAACTTGGACGTATCACTTTTATATAATAACAAAAACAATTTTTTTTAGGTTTTAGAAATAATACTCACCTCTTTTTATTTGTATTCATCATTATACTTGCACATTCTCAATTTAATAAATCATTAATTTCTAAGGAAAATATTTTTGAGGAGGCAGTTTTCAATTAAGACATAATGTAACACTAAGCCATACACATAAAACAATTCAATCACAATATTATGAGAGTCAATGTATCACAATTCATCTTCAAGTATTCATTAGTTTCTCAAATCGATTTTATTTAACATTTTCTTAAGTATTCCATTCCATGTATTTTAATCATATTAATATTCCTTTTTATCTGGCCCTGGTCACGACCTATTGCGTCTGCACTCCTGTGCACTCACGACTTACTGCGTCCGGGTATATTTCATTCTGTCCCTGGTCACGACCTACTGCGTTCGCATCTTTACGCGATCACGACTTACTGCGCCCGGGTATATTTCATTCTGTCCCTGGTCACGACCTACTGCGTTCGCATCTTTACGCGATCACGACTTACTGCGCCCGGGTATGTTTCTCAATCCCCTGGCTGAGCCTGGGTATAATTCATTTAGTTCCTTTATCATTATCAATTCTTTAGCAAATTTCCATTACTCAATATTAATCACCACATTACACATTTCCACTATTCAATGATCACAAATATATTTTATAACTTAATTAGCACAATTCAACTTAATATCACAACTCAAGTTATTAAACAATATAAGCATTTAATTCATCAACATCACCAAATCACAAAATGCAATATATCAACATCAAAATAAATTCCCTAAGTCATAAATTCTATTCTAGCAATTATTCTATATTATATCAACCTAAACTAACACAAAAATCTTAGTACCCATTATATGCATATTGTAAACTAAACCCCAGAGTAAGGTAATACTCACTATAACCCACTCCTTACCTTAAATCAGCAAAGAGTAAATAGAACCTTAGTGAGCCCTAGCTCAAAATCTTGGAAACTTGAACTTCCTAAGTCTAGCTTGCCACCTCAATAAGGAAATGATGAAATGATGATAGACAACCCTATTTGATAGAGCACAAGAGGAATGATCTTTGTCCTTGCCTTGATTCGAGTTGGAAGGCATGAAACACAATCCCTATATAGCAAAAAGTGCAAGAATCCTAGGGTTTTAGAGCTCAATTTCTATGAGTCAAGGAAAGTTGAAATGGAAAGGAAAATAACTCATGGCATGAAGCTACTTACCCAATCAATGGTGGAAAAATTGAAAAGCCAAGTAGAATGGAAGGAGGGAGCAAATCGTGTGAGCCAAGGAGGAAGAGAAATGAAGCTTTAGCCAAAATCCTTGGTGCAACTTGATGGGTTTGGTTGATTTTGGGTTGAGGTGCCCAAGATCAAGTGTTTATGGTGGTTTGGTGATGGGAGTGTGATGGAGATGCTCTTGGAGCTTGAGAGAGGTTGATGAGGTGATGAGTTGATTTGGTCATGAAACATGAAGGAATGAAGGGCTTTAAGTGACTTGTTTCCCTTGCCATGCTGCTGAAGAATCGTGTGGCTGAAATCAAAAACTTAGCCACCAAGTTGGAAATCAATGCACCAGATCTGATCTAGTGTGCGCCACGCGCCTGGGCGCATGCCAAGCTCGCCTGGGCGCGCGATCAGCACCAGCATGGTGCTGGTGCATGGCTGGTGCGATCAGCTGGGGTTTGGCGCGCCACACACGGACTCTGATGCAGCTGGTGCGTGCTGCGACTCGCCTGGGCGCATGGTGGGCTAGCCTGGGCGGGTTTTTCACTGAATTGGTTCACCATGAATAGTGCACCCGCCTGGGCGCATGGCTGGTGCGCCTGGGCGAGTTTCAGGGTTTCCAACCTTCGATTCGCCGTAACTTTTTCGTCGACCGTCGGATCGAGTCCAAAATTTTAGACATGCTTCTTCACCCCACAAACTTCCTATCCAACAGTGGAATTTATTTTATTAGCTCCCTATAATAAATTTCTAATTTTCTCTTTTCGGTCGATTTCTAACATCTAAAACGCCGATTTAACTCCCGATTTCGCTTATTTGACTTTGCCCAAAGCCACAACTGCCTTCTATACAACTCCTAGGACCTATAATCACCACTCACCTATCTACCAAAATTCATTAAGTCATTATTCCAATTTTTCTAAGGTTTTTAATTAATAAATTCATTTAAATCAAAGTTTAGGCTGTTACACTAGCACCCGTGTCTCATTCCCAAGATTTCAGTTGGGGCCTTACACCAACTGAACCAATCCTCGTTGGTCAGTAACACAACTTTTAAGTGTACTGTAGTGTATAAGTTATTCTTAAAAATAATATGGTAAAATTAAATTATAGGAACATGTAATAATTTTCTATGAAAAAATATTTTTTTCCGAGAACACATATTCTTGCATAAAAATTCTATCCAAATTCATTTTAGAATAATTCAAAATGCTCAATATTATTTGTTACACAAACTCTATATAGAGATTGAATCTTTTACATCCAAAGAACCCAACATGAACTACATAAAGATTGAACCTGTTATATCCAATTATGCTAAGTATTTTGCATTGTTCTAAAATTAATCCGAATAAAATTTTTAATCAATATTATGTTTTTCGTAAATAATTTTTTTCTCATAGAAAATTACTCCTTTTCTTATACCTAATTTATTTTGGCTTATTTATGATTTTAGTCCCTGAAAGTTGGGAGTGTTTTGATTTTGGTCCTTGAAAGTTTTTTTGATCTTGACTTATCCTTAATTGTTTTGAAAATTTGGTTTTAGTCCATGTCATTAGGAAATATTCGTTAATCACTGATGTGGTTAACGGAACGCCGCATCAGCATACACGTGTGCAAATGTTGCATATCCCGGTAGGATGACGTGCATGATCCGGATCCGCAGGAGCAAAAGGGCCAAAGCCCAATGCATACACATTTTGGTTGGGCCTTGGCCCTTTTGCTCCTACGGGTCCGGATCATCCACGTCATCCTACCGAGACATGCAACATTTGCACACGTGTATATTGATGTGACGTTCTGTTAATCACATAAGCAATTAACGAATTTTTCCTATTGGCAGAGACTAAAACCAAATTTTCAAAACAATTAAGGATGAGTCAAGGTCAAAAAAACTTCCAGAGACCAAAATCAAAACACTCCCAACTTTCAAGGACTAAAACCATAAATAAGCCATTAATTTTTTTTTGTAATTAATATAATTTTACCATATTAGTGTTGAGAAAAAAAGCACCAAATACGCTTATTATTTGTGTTAATAACAGAGACATCCCTCGAAAGTATAAATGTTATTTTTGATCCTAAGCAGGGAATTTTTGTTAATAAACTAAAAGGTATATTGCGTGGAGAAGTGTAAGTGTAATATTGAATACCAAAGATGAGATGTGAATGTTATTTCTAAAACTAGATGGGGTGTTTATATCATTATGGTAAATCTCATAAATGATAAGTGCAATTTTCCTAAAAAATAAAAAGTGAGAAAACGAGTGAAATTTTTTTTTATTATTTGATGTGAGAATAAAAGGGAAACAATAAGAGAGAGAAAAGTAAAATGTTAAGTTTTCTTTCTCACTTTTTATTTGATAGAAAAGTGAAAAAGAGAAATAAATTAGTAAGTTTATTATTGAGCCATGTGTGTGTATATATAGACACACACTAGGGGTAATGTTTATAGATTTGTTCGGTTTGGTTATAAGGAAAAAATCACAAAATCCAAAGATAAAAATCAAATATCGCTCGGTTAGCTTGGTTCGATTAGTTTAGATTAAAAAATTCGATCTGATCCAATCCAAAAATTATATGTTGTTTCAGTTTGGTTCACAATTTCACGTGCAAATTGTAGTGGTATGAAGTTTTTTATTGAATTTGGTAAAAATGTTTAATGACAGTTTAATATTGAGTGAAGTACCACTTTGGTCTCTCATGTTTTTTAGATGGGACACTTTAATCCCTCAAAATGTGTCACTTTTAGTTCCCGAAGATTTTTTTATGGGACACTTAAGTCCCTCCATCCACTCCGCCAACTGCCTCAATTACGGACTTAACTGTCTCATAAAAAAATCTTGAGGGACTTAAGTATCCCATAAAAAAATCTTCAAGGATTAAAAGTGAATTTCCACATTTTGAGGGATTAAAGTGTCCCACCTAAATATCATAAGGGACCAAAGTGGTACTTCACTCTTTAATACTCCCTTCAGTCCTATTTATAAGACCATTTTGGGGTTTTTCACTCCCATCAAAGAGAGTGGATAAATTTGTTAGTGACATTGAAAATGTGAAAATTTGATATACTTTCTCAAAACTACCCCTATAATTATTATTGGAACTCTAAAAAGTGTTGACTTTATAGGGGTGTTAGTGGAAAGAAGTAATTAAATGCTATTCAAAATTGAAAAGGAGTCTTATAAATAAGACCAAAATAAAAAACCCAAAAGGATCTTATAAATAGGACCGGAGGAAGTATTATCTAATCCATCCTCCTTACAATTTCTTTCTTTTATGGCATTTTCTAGTTGCTATGCTAAAAGTTATATGAAAATAGTAGGACTAGATATTTTTGTTTGATGCTACACGATCTCATATGTTTTTTCTAGCACCAATATATGCGAATCATAGATTTTGAGATTTATTCCATTAACTTGAAGCACGTGATTCAGTCATTGTCAGCAACACCATTATTGTTAGAATTTATAAGGGGCTCTACACACACCTAGAGGGGGGGGGGGGTGAATAGGTGTAGTGGTTACTCTGTCCAATTTTCGATTACAATCAAACATGTGCGTGTTAGTATCAATTTACTTGGTTTTTGTTTAGCACTTACTTGGTTAATGCATTGTTTTACTCGATTAACCTCTGATTTACTTAGTATTTGAACCAAGTAACCTATGAGTAATAGATTCAAAAAATGATTCTTTTCAAAATCTTTTTGCACAACCAGTATACACACTTAAAAACAATCAATAATAATTACTAAACAAGTTCTAAACACTTGAAAAGATTGTTCTTGATTGGTTCTTGAATCGAATGTGTTAAAGAACGATTTTTCACAAAATAATCGAAATAAGCGGAAAGTAAACAAGATTAGGGAAAGGAATACGACACAATGATTTATATTAGGTCCCTCTCAACCTCTAAAGAGTTACATCCAGTCCCCCCCCTTCTGATTTGGGAGATTCATTTCACTATGAATTTAGAGCAATTGTTTTGTACTAACTCGCTTCCAAGATACCTCACTTGATAAGCTAACAAAGGATCGATAAACCTTGCATTATACCTCCCTCAATCTTATAAATTTCATCATGAACCTTTAACTTCAAAGATACCTCACTCTCAAGTACTAAGAAGATATGATTTGGGTCTAATATCTGATGTTTTTGGGCTTAATTTCACTTCCTTTTGCTATGGTTTTGGCTTGTTTCTCTTGTAAATATAGGTAATTTGTATTAGTTTTAGGAATTTTTAGTGTTATAGAGTCCTTTGAACGTTTTGATCCGTTTTGGGTATGTTTCAGGTGCTTTTGGAGCTTTATTTGGAGAAAATATTATTGGGGCTGAGAAGAGCATAAGAAGACATTGAAAATGGCACAAGAACGGAGAGAAACAAAGTCAAAAAATATTTCACACGCCCAGGCGCATGGATCGCGCGCCCAGGCGTGCTTGCTTCGCTGATCACTGTTTGTCAGATGGCGCGCGCCCAGGCATGCTGACCAATACGCCTAGGCGCGCGTGACTCGAGAAAGCCCAATTGGACCAATTTCTGAGCAATTTTGGAGGATTCTATTAGGATTTGTATTTTATGTATTTTATATACGTTTTAGAATTAGGTTAACAGTCATTAGAGAGGTTTTAGAAGGGAGATTACACAATTTAGGAGCAATTTGAAGGAGGAATCTAGTGAAGATTGAAGATTCAGAGAAGAATTAGTGGTAATTTAGGAATGAATTCCATTATTTCAGTTTTCTTTCTTTCTTCTATGATGTGTAACTAAACCCTTGTTTTAGGAACATGGTGGATTTGTATGGATAATTAGTTTAATTTATGAATTAGTGTTTTTCCAGTTTTAAATCATGTGTTTGATTGTGTTTTTAATGTTATGCATGAACTTGATCAATTTGTGTTTTGGATCTCTAAATTCTGAATTGGAAAATTAGGATTTAGAATAGGTCATGCAATCAAACAACATAATAATCCAACTTGTAGGAATACTTTTGGGTTTTTATGTGACTTTTCATAAATTCACTGTTCTTAATCAAGGTTATTCAATGGTTTAAATTTCTAAGGAATTAGGATTTATCAAGTTGAATAATAAACATTAATTACATAAGAGAAATCTTGTAATTGCTAATTTAGGAGTTTGTTCATGATTTAAAGGAGAAACAATAATTCAGAATTAATTAATGATGCATACAATGAAACTAAGTTCCTAACCACTTTTCTTCCATAGACTTTATTCTTTTTATTTTTCAGTATTTTATTTTATTTTTAATTTTATTCAGAAAATTCAGATTTAATTAATAGTTTAATTTAATAGGTTGAACTTAGAACTACTCTTAGGTGAAAGTAATTGAACAATTTGCAATCCTCGTGGGACAATAATTTCACTTACATTATATTACTATTGTACGATCTAGTGCACTTGCTAGAGAGTCCAACAAGTTTTTGGCGCCGTTGTTGGGGAGTGAAATTCGTTTCAATTTATTTTCGGTATTTAGTAGTAGTTTTTAGTTTAATTTATTTATTTTTATTTTATTTGTCTTGTTCTTTACTTTCTTAACAGGTGTTGCGTAACTTCTTATGCATTTGCGTTATGCTGGTAATCGAGAGACTTTGCGTTTCGACCCTGACGTTGAGCTAAGTGCAAAAAGGAGGAAAAAGCAAGCAAGGAAGGAAAGGAAAGAGCAAGAGAAAAAGATGGCTGAAGACAATGGATCCAAATCAACTCCGGGCAGGAAGACCTTGGCAGACTACACTACTGTGGACCCGGATATATGCATCTCCAACATAGTCCGACCAGCAATCACTGCAGCAGCGTTTGAGATTGATCCCCAATACATTCATCTGATCAAGCACGATCAATTCTCAGGCGCACCGCACCAAGACCCCACGGAGCATGTGGCCAACTTCCTGATTATGCTCGATTTCTTCAAGATCGAGGGTGCATCGGAGGAGGCGATAAGGATGAGAATGTTTCCTCTCTCTTTGAGGGAACATGCTTATACTTGGATGAAGAATCAGCCACCGGGAAGTCTTTCTAGCTGGGAAGTGCTTGTCAAGAAATTCATAGACAAGTTCCTTCCAGCAGGAAAGCAAGCCAGACTGTGACTTGATGTCAACTCCTTCATGCAAGAAGATGGAGAGCTCTTACATGAAGCCTGGGATAGGTTCAACCAGCTGCTCAAGAAGTGCCCAACTCATGCCATTCCGGACTGGATGCAAATTCGGTTGTTCTACTTTGGGCTGAAGAAGATGGCGAACAAGGCCATGATAGATGCAGCATCTGGGGGTTCTTTACTGAAGAAGATTGTTAAGGAGGCAAAAGAAATCATTGAAACAATGGCCTACAACAGTAGCCAGGCAATCACGGAAAAGACAATCCTGCGAAATTCAGACTTGAGCTCAACCCAAGTTCAAACCATCATTCAACAAAATAAGGAAATGCAGCAACAGATAGCTGCATTGGCCAACCAGATGGGTCAAGCTCAAATTTCAGCAGTCAACATCCTGAAGTGCGACTTATGTGGAGGGAATCACCAGAATGGTGATTGTGCGAAGGACATAGGAGGAGGCCCTGTGACGATTGAGGAGCAGGCAAACTATGTGGGGGGTGAAGGACATAAAAACAATATGTACTCCAACTCCTACAATCCAGCATACAGAAATCATCTCAATTTCTCATGGCACAGTCCGGCTCTCAACCCACCACAACCACCGCAGCAGACACAGAAGCCAACCTGGAAAGTAGCACTGGATAAGCTAGCCACCCACACAACAACATTCATGAAGGAGACAAGGGCACAATTTTCCAATCTGGGGGCTAGCATCCGCAACCTGGAGGTGCAATTGGGCCAGATTGCAAAGCAACTTTCAGAGAGGCCACTAGGAACTTTTCCTAGTGACATAATCACTAATCCCAAGGAGCGGTGCATGGCAATTACTCTTCGAAGTGGCAAGTCGTATGAGGACCACATTTGAAGGATGATGCAACTGGAGTAGAAAAGAAGAAGGAAGAGCAACATGGCACAGAAGCAAAGAAGGATCAAGAGCAAGGGAAGCTAGGAGCATCGAAAGCGCAGGGTCCACCTGCGGATCTCAGTCAAAGCCAACCAAAGCTTGATCCGTTGCCTTTGAGGGTGCCTTACCCTCAGAGGTTGAAGAATGAAGAAGATAAGCGGCACTTCTCCAAATTTTTGGAGATGATTAGGAAGATCCATATCAACATTCTGTTTGTAGAGGCTCTTGAACAGATGCCTCTGTACGCGAAATTCATGAAGGATCTACTCACAAGGAAGAAGGGGATGCTCTCAGAAGAGACGTTTTCGATCGCGGAGAAGTGCAACAGCATCATCAAGAGCAACCTGCCACCGAAGCTAAAGGATCCGGGAAGTTTCAACCTTCCCGTCAGTATTGGCAAGGAGTACACAGGTAAGACCCTTTGTGACTTTGGAGCTAGTGCGAACATCATGCCCTTATCTATGTGCAATGCATTAGATTTAGGAGACATTAAACCTACCCCTGCAATTTTACAATTAGCTGATAGATCCAACCTCCGCCCCTATGGAGTGGTGGAAGACATTTTGGTTAAGGTTAATGACTTCATACTGCCCCTGGACTTTGTAGTCCTTGATGTGGAAGAGGATGAGAATATTCTTCTAATTTTTGGTCGACCTTTCTTGGCCACAGCAGGGGCAGTCATAGATGTGCCTAGGGGAGAAGTGATTCTCCGTGTGAATGGGGAACAATGCACAATTAATATATTCGAAAAACCACCCATCACAGCGGAATGCTTCACTCCGCTCAACCTCATTCAGCATGCAAATGCTGAAAATAATTTGACAAATCAGCTGCCATCCCTTAAGGGGAAATTGGCATTCCCTTAGCCTCCGAAAGGAGGTGACCCGTCAGGCTTGTGACGTTAAACAAGCGCTAGTTGGGAGGCAACCCAATGATTAGGTAGTTTTCCTTTAGTTTAGGAATTTGATTTTAGTTTAGGAAATTAATTTTTAGTGTAGGTAATTTTTGTTTATTTATTATTATTATTATTATTATTATTATTTTTCATTAAAAAAAAGGGTTGTACAGTACCCCCGCGCCTGGGAGCAGAGGACCGCGCGCCTGGGCGCGAGCGAGGCGTTAAGTCACACGCCTGGGGGAGTTTTCTTCCTCATTTCTCCCAATTTCTTCATTCTTTTCATTCCCTTTCAAACTTTGAATCCCCAATTCTTAAAATTCACTAAATTTCTCGATAAATCCTCAAATTCTTTATCCTCTTCCATTATTCCTCACTATTCTTTATTGAATTTCAAGTTTTTCCCCATTCCCTCACTATTCTCTTCAATTCGGTTTCTCCATATTCAGAGGCTAGGGACACGAATTTGTGCATAAATTTGGGTAAGAATCACTTTTCTACACTCCCTGGTACTGTTGTAGTTGATCTTGGAGTTAGGATTTGGTGTAGTGGAGTTTGGTTCTTGGGTTATTTTTGCTGCACACCAGGTGTTCGATAAATTGTCCATAGTTATTTTCGAGCTATTCAGGATGCCTAGAGGGAAGAGACCAGTTGTGGGTAGCAGTAGTGATGCGGGGAAGACCTTCGAGCACTCGAGGGTCGCTGATTTTTATGAGGGGAAAATGGTTAGGAGAGGGATTACCCCAGAGACGAGCATGTTATATGACAGTGAGGGTCCCTTAGGACAGAGGATAGTTGGTGTTAGAGATATAGAGGAGGTTAGGGAGACCCTATTGGTCAACAGGTGGACCGAGTGGATTAGGGAGCCGGATGAGGCATTTAGCAAACTCCTGGTCTGGGAGTTTTATGCTAATGCTTGGTGGAGGGCTCAGAGGGCAGAGTTGGAGGGTAGTCATAGTCGGGTGTCATATGTTCGAGGGGTAGAGGTTCCGTATGATGCAGGCACTATTTCCCGAGTCATGGGACTTCCATCATATCCACTGGAGGCGGCGCCCACCATGTTTACTACGGACAGTTTTGACCGCGAGGACGAGTACTCACTGAGGATGAATAAGGATGCCCTATTTCTGGAGGGTAAGGACTGGAACTTATTTGTTGCTGGTATGGTCAAGCACGTGTACCAGAAAAATTTGAGGGGAGCTGCGAGGTTTTGGGTCAGGTTTATTGTTCATAACCTGGACCCACACTCACACGACACCAAGGTTCAGCCAGGGGTTTGTCGGTTGGTATATGTCCTTCGCCAGGGTATTATAGTAGACGCTGCATCGATCATCTCTGATAGGATACATCGTTTTGCTAGGAGGGAGACTGGATATGTTGGCTTTCCTTGGGTTATCACCCGACTGTGCATGGCAGCTGGTGTTGGTTTTCGTTCGAATGTGAGGGACCTCTGGAGGAATCCCAAGATGACCAAGGTGACGTGGGATACTTTTATTGGTAGATCTATTGAGACGGCCAGAGTGGGCCCACCACAGCAGCCACAACCACAGAGACAGGTTTCAATACCACCTCAGGATGAGCCAAGTCCTTCTAGTCGACCGGCACAGCAGAGGGGAGGTGATGATGGGGTGATCATTGGGATGCTACAGCGCTTGCTTAGGAGACAGAGAAGAGCAGCTGAGTTCCAGCGTAGAGAGATGCGTAGGAATCAGGCTAGGGATACATTTCTGAGCAGTATTGGAGTAGCGCAAGGTATGCCCTATGATGTGCCACCATATACAGATGAGGATCAGAGCTTACTAGATGCATCTCCTGAGGAGGAGGATGAGGATTAGTTTAGGGGATTCTTGATTTGTATTGATCTATTTTGTACCCCTTCCCCTATTCAGACTTGTACTGTACTTATGCCATAACAAAAACATGTATTTGCTTTCTAGGTGTTGTTTTTAGTTTTATTGCATGGACTTTATCTGGTTCACTTGTTATTTGCATTTGGATATCTATTTTGTGCAGCAGGTGTGAGTTGATGTTTTTCCCCATGAGAGGTGCTCTTTTGCACTTATTTCTAACGACCTGCAGGTACTAAGTTTGGGGGAGCATTATCTCGCTATTATTAGTGATGAGCAATTTATGTGGATGTGATAGGGAAGTGTTCTAAATTTTTCCTTGTAATATTTTTTTATTTTGTAGTTTAGGTTTGTTTAGTTTAGTTTTCTTGAGGACAAGCCAACCTCTAAGTTTAGGGGAGTGGACAAAATAAAAAAATTTCAGACTTGAATTGTTCTCCCATTTTTGGTGTTGGTTTGTGTCTTAGGTAGAGGTATTGTAATTATTTTAGACTTAAGATTATTTTTCTGATGATAGGTGTATATACTTAGTTTAGGATTAAACTCATTGATCATGTTACTAATTTGTTTCAGCTGTAAATATTTTTGAAATATGGTTATTTTGACAAACTTTTTCAGAATTTGTAACTAGTGAACTGACTGTAGCCTGTGAGATTTTTGAGCCTAATGATGGGGTATGTGCTTTATTTGATTTATTGTGATGTGAAACCCCTATTTCTTTCATGAGTGTGTTCTCTTTAGCATTGTGTTCTAGAACTTGACCGTGACCATTTTGAGATTGATAATTGATTGCATGCATGAAGATGATTAAGGCACTTAGGATGGTGTTTTTTGTAGCCTTCAGATTATTTGTTTGGATATGTTTCCCTTAGTTGCCCATTTTGAGCCTGATATGAGATATGATTTTTCTTTGGTACCCTGCATTGATTGTATTATTTTTGTGAGTACCTTAGGAATTTATGGATGAGCAATTGAGAGAGGGACATTTCAAAAGAGAAAAATTGTGTAAAAGTGTTGTTGAATTTACTCCTCTTCCAAAGAAAGAAAAAATAGAAATTGGAAAAAAAAGTTGAGAATTTAATTTGAATTGAAAATAAGAAGAAAAAGAAATTTATGTGGAAGAGGTAGTAGAGTAAAAATTGAAAGAGAAGATGTGTGAAATAGTTGTGATTTGAGTGTGAGTCCTCATAGTATTCATTGCTCATTTAAAATTTTTGAGGGAAATTTGTTTTTGCATTTTAGCCCTTAGTTTCATCCCTTCTTTCTTTTATCCCACCTAACACTTTTAGCCATGGCCTCATTACAACCCAATTAAAGACCTTTTGATTTGTGCATGTTTTCAATAATTTCAATGGAGATTTGGGTCTATGGTCAAGCTTATGGTAACATTTTGCTATTGTATGAACTTGAGTGAATTGGTATAACCCTTGATACACATGAGAGATATACACTGAGAGGTTGAGAGTGTTCACTAGTTTTGGGTTCTGATTGAGGTTTGTTTCTTTAACCAGTTTTTGAATATGTGAATAGTTTGTGCAAATGTGTGGTTGTATTGGTGAGTCGAAGTCTTAGATTAGGTGTTGTACATTTTGATTTTGATAGTAGTCTTTTGTTCTAGAATTTTTATTTTACTTTTGCTTGGGACATGCAAAATGCTAAGTTTGGGGGAGTGATTTGGGTCTAATATATGATATTTTTGGGCTTAATTTCACTTCCTTTTGTTATGGTTTTGGCTTGTTTCTCTTGTAAATATAGGTAATTTGTATTAGTTTTAGGAATTTTTAGTGTTATAGAGTCCTTTGAACGTTTTGATCCGTTTTGGGTATGTTTCAGGTGCTTTTGGAGCTTTATTTGGAGAAAATGTTATTGAGGCTAAGAAGAGCATAAGAAGACCTTGAAAATGACACAAGAGCAGAGAGAAACGGAGTCGAAAAATATTTCACACGCCCAGGCAAGCTTGCTTCACTGATCACTGTTTGTCAGATGGCGCGCGCCCAGGCATGCTGACCAATACGCCCAGGCGCGCGTGACTCGAGAAAGCCCAATTGGGCCAATTTCTGAGCAATTTTGGAGGATTCTATTAGGAATTGTATTTTATGTATTTTATATAAATTTTAGAATTGGGTTAGCAGTCATTAGAGAGCTTTTAGAAGGGAGATTACACAATTTAGGAGCAATTTGAAGGAGGAATCCAATGAAGAATGAAGATTCAGAGCAGAATTAGAGGTAATTTAGGAATGAATTTCATTATTTCAGTTTTGTTTCTTTCTTCTATGATGTGTAACTAAACCCTTGTGTTAGCAACATGGTGGATTTGTATGGATAATTAGTTTAATTTATGAATTAGTGTTTTTCCAGTTTTAAATCATGTGTTTGATTGTATTTTTAATGTTATGCATGAACTTGATCAATTTGTGTTTTGGATCTCTAAATTCTGAATTGGAAAATTAGGATTTAGAATAGGTCATGCAATCAAACAGCATAATAATCCAACTTGTAGGAATACTTTTGGGTTTTTATGTGACTTTTCATAAATTCACTGTTCTTAATCAAGGTTATTCAATGATTTAAATTTCTAAGGAATTAGGATTTATCAAGTTGAATAATAAACAGTAATTACATAAGAGGAATCTAGTAATTGCTAATTTAGGAGTTTGTTCATGATTTAAAAGAGAAACAATAATTCAGAATTAATTAATGATGCCTACAATGAAACTAAGTTCCTAACCACTTTTCTTCCATAGACTTTATTCTTTTTATTTTTCAGTATTTTATTTTATTTTTAATTTTATTCAGAAAATTCAGATTTAATTAATAGTTAAATTTAATAGGTTGAACTTAGAACTACTCTTAGGTGAAAGTAATTGAACAATTTGCAATCCTCGTGGGATGATAATTTCATTTACATTATATTACTATTGTACGATCTAGTGCACTTGCTAGAGAGTCCAACAAGATATCTCACTACATTTCTCCACGTTGTTAAGAGGATGTTTCACCCCTTAGACTTCTCCTTCACTAGGTAATACCTCATACCTAAGAAGCTTTTGATCTATTAGTGATACCTCTGACCTCAACCTTTCTTGGCTTGTGTTGCTTTCTAAGAATACCTTGATGTGCAGCAAACAACTCAAATTACAACACTTGAATCTTTGAATCTTGAATCTCAATGAATGCACTTGAACAATGATGAGCTATTGAGATCAAGAATGAGAGAGATGATTATGAAAATTCTCTTTTGATTCACTAGAAAATAATGGCTAAGGGTTTCTGTGTTTTTCTCTTATGAAAAGTCTCTTAAAAGTTCCCTCTTATAATGGATTTTAATATGTCAAGTCTGTTAAGGAGTTTTACTGAAGTTTCAAACTGATTTTTGATCTTACTGTCAGTTTTACCCGGTTAACGGGTTTTTCAAATCAGTTCTTGGCCAAAATTTAATTGCATAACCGGTTATCATAGCTGATTATACAACTCCATAACCAGTTATGACCGTGTTTCATGTACAAATACTTAACCGTTTCAAATGTAACTTGACTCATATATAAAAAAATAAGTACTAAACTCATTATTGAGCCAAAGTATGATGCAAATACTTGTTTTAAAATGTTTATAAAATCATATGCATCATTTTCAAAAAATTGGTTTTGTAATGAATCAATTTCATGATTATTCAATATGAATGCATTGAGATTCACCCAACCTAAATTCTACCCAAGCGATCATCTTAAGGATCTAATAAAATGTAAAGAATAGTAAAGAATAAAGTCCTAATAGATTTGCTCTTAAGTCTTGTTGTTTGTTGTTGTTGTTTGCTTTTGTTTTCTTCTTGTACTTTGTCTTCATCAAAACACTTGTTAAGCCATTTGCTTCACAATCACACCCTTTTTCATGATGACAAACTTGTGTGCAACTTGGATTTATTGTCATTGAAATTTGCTCCCTCTCAATTTATGCACTTTAATTCACTTGTGAATTGCATTTTGCGGAAGCTTTGCATTGAGAAGCTTTCTCCCCATTGCACTTTGAGTTCTGCAACAAATTTTCATAAAACAGACAAACACAACCTTTCTCTCCCTTTTGGCATGATTAAAAAGTATTAAAGAGGTAATAACATGCGCCAAAAGTAAGGATATATCAATAAAATGCCAAAATGAGTTGTCATATAGAAAATCCTCCAGGGATGACCACGAAGTCTTTGTAACACCCTACTTTAATAATACCCTTAATTACCCAAAAGGAAAATAGTGAACTAAAAATTTCTTTTTAAAACTCTTTAACTTATAAAAATCTCCGTGAAGACGGACGGAGTTTTCTTTGTTTTATAGACATTTCCAAAATTAAGTTTTTCCAGGAACCTGTCAAAATCAAAATATTTATTTCATCCAGAAGCCAACAAGGCCAACATTATCAAGGTGCATCAAATGCATCCACATCAGTTTAATTACATCAGAGATAGCAGCAAACATGAACAAGTTGTGAAATTGTTTAAGTTTTCCCATAAATATACTTCCTACCCATTGGAATTGGTATTTCTTTACAATTCATATACAAATCCAGCACAATGATCATCCCAAAAATAGCCAGGTCAAAAACAAAATAAACAGCACTACAACTATCTACTCTGCCTGTGAAGGAGAGTACTCCTGATCAGCTGGGGATTGTACTAGCTCAAGCTCAGTACCTGTATAAAAACAATAAGGAGGTGAGCATTACACATGAAGTAGAAAAGCAGTTTCTAACTAGACATAATAACATACTAAGTCAAACACAATAACCAAATATTAAACATAATTTCATCCACATTCAATTCATGCTCAGGCACATTCAAACATTACATCAGTTCATTTTTCTCAATTCCAATCCTTTGCTTTCTCATCAATCCTTATTTATCTCGCTTCACATTTTATATGTCTTTTAACCATTCCATTATTCATGCACCACTAGAATTTCATGCACCTGTTAGGTCATTTGTCACCCATTTGGTAATTTTACACTCATCAGGTCCCTTTTACACCCATTAGGCCATAATACACCCGTTAGTCCCATTCTCTTTATCACTTCACTCATTATCATTTCACTCTTTTCCATATTCAATTTCACATTTTGATTTTCTTTTTATTTTGCAGCACACTAATCCATTGGGTACACAAGTGCCTAACGGGGCGTTTGGGCCTAATGGGTCATTTGTACTTGATGGGGCGTTTACCTAATGGGACATTTATCACCTAACAGGGCACCTAGTGGGTCAGTGTCCCCCAATGGATTAGCTGTCCGACTCTTATCTTTGTTTTCATTCCTTTTATAATTCCATTGTTTATTTATCATTCATACACTTATACAATCTTCACAATTTATGTAACACCCCAAAATTTTAATCCCTGATTAATGAAATGTTAATTATAAAATTTATTATAATTAATTATTTCTATTTTAATCTTTGATTAAAAATCTGTGTTTATGTTATTAAGTAATGTGTGAATTTATTTGGTAAGTATATTTATGCATAAAATAAATATTTTGCATATTAGTCCCTGATTTGGGACCTAGAAGTAATTATATGAAAGATTTTGGAGGGAAAGAAAATAAAATTAATATTTTTCAAAAACTGACCAAAATACTCGAGTGTTTCTAAAAAGACTCGAGTGTTCTGGTCAGAGTTGCACGAGTTAGTGCGTTTGGTGAGTCACCACCAACGATTCTCCACCGTTGACACGAATACTCCACTCTCACACGTCCATGGCTTTCGTGTCGCTGTGCATGGACTTGTTCTTTGCCTATATAAACCGATTGAACTCAGATTGTGAGGCATTTGGCCAATTTGTTGAAGATTGCATGTGTTTAGGGTTCCTGAATCGTTTCCTTCGATTCTCCCCCTGTATTTAGAGTTAAGATACAAACTATACACCAATACAAAGCTCACATCACGAGCTTTGTATAGTCATTAAAATCGTGAGCTGAGTGTGAGTGTATTGGAAGAATCGAAGCTTGGAAGTTGGGCTTGTTGCTGTCAAAGCAGTCTTTGGAGCTTACTTTGATCACTGATTGTGGTAAGCTCATGCATCTTCTGAGTCTCAAATTGATTTCTCTAGTTAGTATGTGTTGCATAGAGTTTAGAAATACTAATTTCCCCAATTGTTATCTCTGTCTTCTATGTCAACCAATTCAATTTTGGACCTCCACTCAAACTACTCTGCATGTTGGTGCTTGAAGTGGTTCTTGGTGTTGTGGAGCTTTTCCTTACAATTTCTTTGTTGAGTCACGTCTGTGAGGTAAGGGGAAAGATTTATATTCACTAGATAGAGTTTAAATTGCATGAATTTGATTAGAGAGCCACCAAGAGGCTCTAAGGGCTTAGTTTGAATAGGGAGATTGGTTCGGAGACCAACCTGTGCTCTAAAATAGTTTTGAGCAAGTTTAATATGTTGCATGCAAGCTATATGGAACTTAAAATCTTGAGAATTCTGAGTTTTATGCAAATTGATATGTTAACTTATGAATTTTCATGTTTTATGCATAATCTTGTGATTCTCTGTCAAATTTGTAATTTGATGTGTTCTAAGTGTTTGAACATGTTTATTATATGTTATATGAACTCTATTGATCACTGGATTGGATTGGAAATGGTTAGAATTGAAAATGGTATGATAAAACCAAGTTTTCAGTCTATTATGTATAAAAAGACTCGAGTAATTGGCTTGGCACTCGAGTATTTTGCAATAAAATAGTGTGTCTTTCTGCTCCAACACTCGAGTACCAGGTCCAGAACTCGAGTATTGACTGATGCAAGAAAAGTACTTTATGATGAATCACTCAAGTAATGCCTGAATCACTCGAGTAATCTGGAATTGATGAAGAACACTCGAGTATTCATGAACTACTCGAGTACTTTTAAGATCCGAAATCTAACTTTTCTGAAAAGCATGAACGACTCGAGTGACCATGAACCACTCGAGTATTCTGGAAAAGACTGAAGAACCACTCGAGTATTCTGAAGAACACTCGAGTACTTTTGCCCAGAACCTTAAAAATACCATTTTTAATTCTGAATCATTCTGTTGATACTCAATGATAATAATCCAAGAGATTTAAGACTTAAAAGAAATTGATTGATGATATGATTTTTCCCTTTGGGCAATGGGACGATGCTCGGGTGGCACGTTATGTATTATTAAAAGAGATGCACCAATCAATTCTTTTAAGTTAAGATATTGCATTCATTCTGGAGTTCGGATGATAGATCGTTTATCATGTTTTGGTAACATGAGGAGGGCCTCTGAGAGTGCCAACTGACGGCTCGCTTGATGACACGTTATGGTTGACGATGTGGCCAGCATAGTGTGATGCTGATGATATGGTTATTCCGTTTGGATGACGGGACGTTGCTCAAGTTGCATGTTATGTACCATTTCCAAGCTTGTCGTGTACATTCTTGGTGAATGTACGAATGTTGTACACCTAGGAGTACAACGCACTGTTGAGTGCTGATATGAAGTAAAGGATGGACGTTAGAGAGTGTCATAGATTGATGGAGATAGGCTTGAGAGCTAGATTCATACATCATGCCACTCATTTAAAATAATACTGATAAATGAAATAAGTATGAGCATCTTACTTGCATTAAATATTTGCTAAGTGCTAAATGTGGTTGTTGATTACTGCTGCATGTTTACATATATAAATTGCACATTTATTCATGCTCTATTTATTATGTGTATAGAATTGCTTATCCCTGTGCCCTTGTAGATGATGTCACGCTACATCGCTTGCATCGAGATCCGGCCACTTCCTAGTGGCATATGGATCTACGAGGATCACCGAGCGGTGTTTGAGGGAAAGGTAGAGGTTACCTTCTACCATCCCAACCCGTTGATCCGGTTCCGTCCTCGTAGATTTAGGATTCCCATCATATACACTATGCACGTACCACCCTTTTACACTTACCATGGACCACCTCCCACATGACCAGCTCGCTCATATCACAGTTTTCGTTTTCGACCTACCCGCTCACACCCTTTTTCTTCGAGAGTTGTCCGCGAGGAGACTCCCCTATCTGATCCGAGGAGCCCTGTTAGGGTCTCGCCATCACCTGACCCTGTACCCAGTGGTAGGGTACCCACTCCATCGGATGAGATCGAGGAGGATCCTGTGGAGGACGAGAGCGGAGGCGAGCCTGTTGTACACTCTACCGGGAGTCAGTGGAGGGATGATGATCCCTAGGTATGTGCATATGGTACATGATGAGGATCAGGGGATCCGGTGTGAGGGATGTTGTGGAGGAGATGATGATGCTGTTGCTGTGATGTTGGATGAGGACTACTGCTACTACTTCTTGGAGACTTCTACTACTACTACTGCTGTTGCTTATGTTCTATGATCAGCTTCAGAGTCTTTATTTTTGAGATGTAGATATTGTATATAGTTTTGAGAACTCTGGAGTGATGATCTATTTTATGGACTTGTACTGGTTCTTGGAGACACGACTTTGGACTATGTATTACCTGACTTATATATATATATATATATATATATATATATATATATATCTTATGTTAATATTACTACTGTGCATAGTCCTATTATTTTCGCTTACTCTGATAATGAATATTCTAAGAATTCGGCTACGTTATTTGAAAATGGTATTAGTTTCGCGAAACGAAAGAATGGATGGCATCATTTAATTTTTACTATGTAAATACGATTTCGAAGTACCGATGCTATCTGGATTGTATGAAAAGATTTTATTGTCTTAGAAAATGCCGAATTCAGTACAATGATTAAAGTGATACAATTTACATTCTCCAAGAGTTCCATGTTTTGGTCTGTGCACCCGCCTCTATAGAAAATTAAAAAAAAAAATTATTTCCTACATTTTTCTCAAAATACTCGCAAGTCCATAACTAATACGAGTAATAGTACAATTATTGTATTAATTACTTGGATTATATTGAGGGTGTCACAATTTACACATCCAATAGCTTAGATTCATTTTCCTTTCCTTAATTCATTTCATTCATTTCTATCATCACACTCCTCATCCAACATACATACCACATCACATTATTCAACAATCATGGCAACACTTCATATAATCACCTAGTCACAATTTTCACCATTTCGCCACAACACATAATCACAACTATCAACATGTATTCAATTTACTTATTTGCATATTCAACATATTATCATCATAAACTACCCTATGGTCCAATATTACAAACTATTCACACATTCTTAGCAATCACTTTAAACTAATTAGAAACTATTCCCTAAATCAAGGTAACACTCACTCCTTACCTCAACCAAGAAGAAAATATAATAAACCTTCAAAAACCCTAACCTTTAGCTTTTGTCCTAACTCCTTAAAACCTCAATCAAGGGGCCACCAAGTGTGTAGTGAGAAGAAGGAAGAGAGCTTGGTTCCAACTAGCCATTAAAATTTAGAAAACATAAGAGTGTGGTACTCTTAGATGAGTGGTTCGAAATTTACAAGAGAGAGGGAAAGAGAGAGAGACGTCAGATGAGTGTGAGGAAGAGAGGATGGAATTTACCTTGTGTTTGTGGGGGAGGAGGTGAGGTTGATGATGGTTCTTGATGATGAGTGAGAATGGAGCTCTTAAAGTTTGAAGGAGAAGAAGTAGAAATGAGACCTTGCCATGGTCGGGGATGGAACTCGTGGGTGATGATGATAATGGAGAGGGTGAGCTTGTCTTGTGATGATGTGGGAAGTGAGATTGTTGATGGAATCAAGGAGGAGGAGATGGTGTTCTTGAACCGTAACAAAGAGAAGAAGAAGAATGGGGTTGAGTTTTGGCTGAAATGGGGTTTAATTTGTTTTTATTTTTTTTCACTGTTGCAGCGTGTTAATAGATTAACCCGATGGTTAATCGATTAACCAGTGTAATTTTGCCCAAAACAGCTATCAGGTCTTAATCGATTAACTCGTGTATTTCAGCTCCTTTCATTTTTACCATGGATCAGGTCTTAATCGATTAACCCATTGGTTGCACTTCAAAATGCCATAACTTCTTCTTTATCCGTCAGATCTTGCTCAAATTTGAAAGCAAACTTCCCTACATACTAACCTTCCTATCCAACGGTGGAATCTATGTTTTGAGTTGTAAATATTTTATTTCTAATTTCCTAACGTTCTATGTTTTTAACTCTAAGACGACTCTTCTAATCCGCTAGTTTTAACTTAATATTATCATTCTCTTCACTCTAAGCTTATTATCATATCAATTATACTTGGAATTAAATTATGGATGTTAAAGTCTTCATCACGGTTACGATTATTGCTAATTCCTCATTTTTCTTGTTCTTTGCTCTTCTTCTCTTTAGGGGTTTCAATGTTTGAACCTTTATCTTTGGGGTTTTTCCTTTTATTTGGGGTTTTTCAGATATTTGTGACCTATTCGTCCAACCACCCCTATTTTTGAAAAATCTTGCAAAATGTCTCTTAGTTGAAAACATTGTTTAGTGGTGTGGTCATTTGATAGCAACCTCAGGAGAGGCCATGGTGACTCCAACACAATCCTAATGCAAAGAAGCTCAAGAACAATAAAGATATAAGAAATTAAGGGTCTGCCCTACTGTTGTTGGTTTTGGCCTCAAAATCTCGAGAGGGGGGGTGAATCGAGTTTTATTAATGTATTGTGAAATCCTTTACAAATTAAAAAATTGTTTTGTGATGGAGAGATTAAGCGTTTGAAACGGATCGCGAAAATGATAGATAAAATAAATTGACTTGCGCGGAAAAGTAAATAATTGAAATATGCGGAAATATAAAGAGATAAGGATAGAAAAGCTTGCACCGGTGAATTTTATACTGGTTCAGCCTTCCCGTCGAAAGGCCTAGTCCAGTCCCCAAGCGACCCGCCTGAGAGTTCTTATAATCAGCAATAGAGCCGCACCCTATTACAACCAAGAGCACCCCGTACACTACTAGGAACCTCCGTTCGCTAGGGGCCTCAAATCACACAGCAGGGTTCCTCACCCTACGAATGCCTCAACGTTCAACTATGGGATTCTCTCCCTACCACTAAGGTTGAGTACAAATGATGAGAGTGATTACAACAAGTATAGCGTGTTCTCAATAACACAGATTCTACAATAAGCTCTTATAATAATGAAGTACTGTTTCTCTAAGAGTTACTTAGCCAATATGGTTTTTGTTCTTCCAAAAGTATGAACGTGAAAACCAGAAGATTAGAGAAGAAGAAGAGAGAAAACGTGTGATGATCAGAAAAGAATGAATGAATGATTAACTGATTAACTTCTAATGTTGGAGTGAATTTCTTTTTAAAATAGAAAAACATTTTAGAATCAAAAAGATTTAGAATAAGTAAAACAAAATCAAAACGGAATAAAATAAGATTTAAAATAAGTTTTAAAATCAAAACAAAATCAAAACGATTTACGAAATAAAATAAAGATTTGATTCTTAAAACTAAAAAGGAAATAATTCAAATTTAAAATCATTTTCGAATTTTATAAAATAAATCAGAATCTTTTATATAAAAACAAATCAGGAAATAATCAAAATGATTCTGACACGTTTTTCAATAAAACTTGAAGTAATCGATTACTTTCTGAAGGTAATCGATTATTCCTTCAAAAATAGAAATTCTTAAATTCATTTGAAAACCATGTAATCGATTAGACCAATAATAGTTAATTGATTACACCACTCCTGTTCAATATATGATGCAACTCATTTAATCGATTACATTATACAATTAATCGATTACTGAGCCTCTGATATGCATATGATGCAACATCATGTAATCGATTACTACAGAGCTGGTAATCGATTACTAAGCCTCTGAAAAATATATGATGCAACAATTATAATCGATTGCTTGAGCCAGGTAATCGATTACTCCCATAAGAAAGTAATTAATTAACACGATTCATTTAATCGATTACAACCTCTCTGATTTTTCTATGATGCAACAAAGTTAATCGATTATCTTGAGCAGGTAGTCGATTACTCTCTCTTGCATACATAAAAATATACAGAGTTTTGTAACATCAAGTATTTTCTCAAAAACTAAGATTTAAAACACCTTTTCATGAAAAACACATTTTCTTCTTCTCTCTTAAAATGAAAAACTTATTGGCTTTTGTAAACTCGTAAAGAAATAGAAACTCCATTACCTTACAAATGATCTAAGGAAAAGGTTTCTAATCTATGCCTTGCTTGATTATTCAATCTTGAACATGGATGACACTTGAGAGCATGAACTTGAGTTGGTTTGTTATCATCAAAACATCATCTTGAGTTATACTTGAAGTCCATAAGAGAGTTTCAAGCAGCCTTCCAACACTAGCTTGACTTCCAACACCTACAATATGCCCTTCTCGAGGACACATGCCCTTAATAAGGAAACTCATCCCATGAAATAACGGGCATATCTTGGATGACCAAGGGATGCACAAAATCGGGAAGGTGGCAAGCTAAAGATCAAATGAGCATAAACTTGAATAGAAGGTTACAAAACTTGATTAAGCATTTAATGCTTGGTGAGTGACCATTAATGATCATCATGAGTTTATAATGACCCCTAACTTGGATGATAAATGAAACCTATCATCATCATCAAAATATCTTCATTATTCTCTTCTAATTCAAGAGAGGAAATTCGGCCACTCGTATAAGGAGTGAAGAAATGGAAGTTGTTCCATCATTATGAAGCAATAAATGCCACTTATGAAGAAGTTACAAACCTTATCATGAAGCCAACTCAGCCAAGGCCATGTGCAAGAAAAGCCACGTCCAAATGAAGAAGAAAGGATGAGAAAGAATCTTGGAATTTCTTCAAAGGAGTTACACTTATCATTACGGAAATTAGTTTGTAATAATGTAGCGTTATCTTGCCATTATGTTGCATTTAACTTGAGATAAGGATAAGTATGTGGAAGAATGATGATTTTCACGCCCCCTTCTTTGTTTGTAGCCTATAAAAAGGTCTCTTATTTCATGAATGAAAGATATGAAAGAGTTTATAGTGAAAGCAATGGCCTTGCGCCACTTTTGGAGAGTGATTCCCCCTTGATTTAGTGATTGAATCACAAGGGTCCTATCAAGGGTGTGCAACAACTCTTGAGAAGATTCTAAGGCTTATCAATCCTTGAGGATTGTGGCGTCATCTATCCCTTTTATTTCTTGTTATCTTTTGTTTAGAGACCAAGAACACTCTTGTGTTCATAAACACCAAAATACCAAAAAGAGTCATTAGAATAATGAGTCTTCTTTGGTTTGTTCTTCTTGAGTGTCAAACACTTTTCCTTTGATAATTTAGAGTCTTCAGGAGTTGTGTGCATTGATGCAAATCCTTGGAGAGGCCACGACCTAGCATTTGAGTAACAAGACCTAGGACGATAAAGAAAAGCACAACCAGTCCCTTGGGAGGTTGTCATCACCATTGTTGTTATGTCACTTGCAAATTTTGTGCCTTACTTCATCTCGAACCACTTTTTGAGGTCTTGGTCTCCGAACACCTTGGAGCTCGATGTTTCATGATCTCTTTCATTATTTTTTCTTTTGGGACGTTAAACTCTGAGTAGCTGCTAAACCTGGGTTAGTACCTTCTGTTTTTCCTTTGTCCCTCTTCATTGTTCCTTTCTCTCTTCTGGTGGTTCTCTTCACGATTCCCCTCTATTCGGGTGTATGTCCCAAACGATCATTGGTCGAGATGCTTCTTCCTCACATGAATCTTTTAAAATCCTCCATGTTTATAAATTGATCTGATCTTTTTATGATCTCATCCATAGTTTGGGGAGGGTTTCCCACCAAGTCGGCAACGAACTCTCTGCTCGGGTGGAGACCTTGAGTGAAAAGGTGTAGCACCACTAATGGGGGAAACTCCACTATCTAGTTCTTTTTCCTGGTGAACCTGGTGATGAAGTTGCGCAAACTTTCATCATGTGCTTAGGTTACTTCGGAGAGAAACTGAGCAGTCTTGGGACGGACTTTGGTGGTTGAGAATTATAATTTGAAAGCCTCGGTGAGTTGCGTCCAACTGTTGATGGACCTAGGTGCGAGTGTTTGAAAACACTCTGAAGCAGGTCTTGTCAGGCTTATTGAGAAAGCCTTACACATAACATCTGGGCTTCCATGCTGAAAAGCTATTGCTGATTAAAACTTTCTGATATGCTACTCCAGATCCCCTGTGCCATTGTAGCCATAAAGGTTGACGGGGTATTGAAAGTTCTTTGGATTAGGAGCGCGCATAATCCTTTCGCAAAATGGTTCAAACCCTAAATGAGACTCCTTGCAATCGGGGGTCTCTTGATTCATTGCTTCTCAGATCGCCTAAATATGAGCTCCCAAATCAATTGGTCCTCGGGTTCCTCCTCCCGGGGTTGCGGCGAGGCGCGTATTGGTGAGTTGATGTCAGAGTCGCTCTACCATTGGTGCTACTCCTACGTGCTCTCACGCCGGGCTTGTTGAGGATGCTCGTCCGGAACTCGCCATTTGAGAACGAGCTGGCCTTAAGATCCCAAACAAATCCATGAAGGCCTTTTCGATTTTATCGCTAATAACTTTGTCCAGCCTATCTTGGGAGGATGATGCGGAGTTCACACTCCGGTTTGGTCTTTTCCGAGACCTTCCTTCTTCACCCTATTAGAGGATTGTTAACCTTGATCGGGTTCTCTTAACTTAGGCTGTTGCGGGTTCCACTAGCGGCGGTATCGGGGCATCAGGAGTTAAGGACATCGTGGCTCCATCCCTAGGATCGTTTTCCTTTTGTTGTTCTCCTACTTTTGGCCCCATCGTTAGAGGGTTTGTTGGGGCCACTGGGTTAGTTTGACTTGGAGTTGGTTTGGCTGGGTCCAGCCCTTGATTTCCTACTCCTAGTTGGTTGTTTGTTGATGGTTGACTTATTTCAGATTCTGACCTCCCATTTAGGTCTTGTGTTTCGTAGGGTTAGTAGTTTATGGTTCCCCATAGACGGCGACAATGTTCTGTCTAGATAAGACAGAGGTCCCCTGTTAAGGACAAATGTCCTTGTGAATGATTTTTAGTCTGACATGAGTGAACTCTCGGTCCTACGTACTTGTTCGAACTAAGGTTACGGGGACCAAGACTACGTAGTTCTATCAAGCACATTGAAATAGTGCATTACGTGGAGAACGAGGTGGATCAGTGCGTTCTCTAAGAGTCACAAGCGATATGCCCACTACCCTTAGTGAAGCTTGTATGATCAAGTAACTCCTTCAAATGTGTATAGGCCTACTAGAGTGGGGCAGCAAGCTTCATTGGGTTGATGAACCTTTGCGGTAGGACTGGTTGCAACTAGCACCTTCTTCTGGGCAGTGAGCGGAGGATTCCTACTACTGAATTGTTTTACTGTGGAACGTCGATGATGCTCTCTAAGAGCATGAGGGCACTATATGCCTCGGGCTATACGTGTAGTTTAACGACCCAAATTTATTTCCCTTACTGATTCTTTTATTCAAAATATGGATTAATTATTTCGCTTTTATGAAAATAAATTTAAGTCATTACTAATTCTACTCATCATATCACAACATCAAACACATAGTGTTAGAAACTAATTTACATCATATACATTGTTATCAAAAGTTTTAAGTACAACATCATATCAGTAGCAGTAACATTGTCATTAGTTTATAACCTAGGTCACTTGATATTTCACATTATATTACAACAAAATATGAGGACCCAGAGCATATGGTTAGAACTCTAAAATATCGGGAAGTATATAAACACAGGACTCCCCTACTATGTAGTCATATAACATCCATCCTAGTCAGGTAAAAGGCGAATGATAAAGACTACAGGAACACAAGTCCTAAGGGAACGCATATGAGGGAGAGGGTTTAGACGGCGGATCGTGATCTCCACCATCCCCTCTAGAATCAGGTTAGTACCCCTCCTATGCCATTCCCCCTCTAGGAGGAACCTCATCTTTATACAGATCGGGTTCTGCGCCATTACCTAGCAAACAAAAGGGCAGGGAGTAAGTCATAGCCGAAGCACATAATAAAATAATAATCCATCAGAACTAGAAATAACAAGCACAAGGAATCAAGTAATCAAGTAAGAATGCATAAATAACTGCACACCCAATTTCACAATACAATTCTCTTATAATTTAGTGGCATGATGCATGTATTCTAATATCAATCTCCTCATTTGGATCCAATCTCAATATCTTTACAACCCTTCGTCCGAATTCAATTCTCTAATCAAAGGAAAGCAACTGGGAGTAAACGCCTTTCATCCACGACAGATAACGCAACTCATCTATGCGTACCCTTCTCTCTTAGGGTCCCATCATTGCCAAAGGACCGTCCTCCGCAGTCATGATATGTACCTAGAGGCCGATAGGATATATTATAGTTAAGCAAAACTATCCCAGGAAAAGTCTGCAGAAAACCCCCCCCCATCATAGGATCGTTTTACCTATAATAATCCCCAATGGTTACAGACGAATCACCGTCGAACCTAACCTCTGCACATTCCCGTTCTGGTTCTAAGAATTCTCTTTCCAATTCATAAAATCGTCGTGTCTTTCCCAATATCCTATCTCACCATCCGCAACTCCATGTGCGAATGCAAACACTTTATCATTTCACTTTTCATAATTAATTAATTTCATAATAATCATTTCACATTCATAATCATTCATCATTATAATCATCATATAAAATGTCCAATCATTCATAACCATACTTATCAAAGTCAATAAAGGAGCTTGGTTAAGGCTAGGTGTAATAAAAATTGGTATTTTGCACTTCAGAGGTCAGGATAATCGATTACCAGAGGGTAGTAATCGATTACCACTTGAAATTCAAATTTTGGTACCAAATTCTACTTGGTAATCAATAACCTGTTGGAAACCAACAAGCGGGCTAAGCAAATACTAGAGGGGGGGTGAATAGTATTTTGAAGCACTAATACCAAATATTTCGATTGATAATTGAAGAATGGAGCTTAGACTGAATTTTATGGAATCAGAAACAAAAGACTCGAGTCTTTTGTGAAATACTCGAGTTTTTCAGGATGAACAACTCGAGTCTTTTCTTAAATACTCAAGTTTTTACTATCAGATAGCAGAAAAACCAGAAACGAAAATTCAGCAATTTAACTCAAATCAATTCAATAATAAACAGGAACTTATCCAACAGAATAGCAAGTAATCTAAATAACTTTTAACACAAAGATTCCTTGAACTTGCTACCTAATTGTATAAATCCTAATTGATTGAAATGACTTAAGTCTATTGAGCTAGAAAGTAGATTAAAAGCAATAAACCAACACTCAAGCAATTTTATCCTGGTTCACTCCAACAATGAGCTACATCCAGTCCTCCTAATCACTTAGGAGTTTCTACTAATAATCAAATTGTTAGAAATTACAAAGGATTGCTTGAGAATGGCCTCACTCAACCTAACCCTTTCAAGAGTGTACCAAACTCTTGATTTCTACCCCAATTTGATTCCGGTGATTGAAGAACTCTTCACAAAGCTTCCTTGAACTCCCTTCAAGAAACTCCACCGGGCTAGGAACCTCCTAGTCTTGTGCTTGAGAACCTCTCAAGACTTCCAACACCCTAAGCCACTTAGGGTTTGCTTGGGAACAATCCAAGACTTTGAATAATCAAGCTTTTTGTATGTGTATTACTAATCTCACAATGGATTAGCACAAATAAGCACAGCTCAATGTAAGAATTGAGGCCTAAAACTCAACTTGGAATAAAATGACAATATGAGTGAGAAGTTGAGCTTTTTGGGAATTAACACTTGAGAAGAGGAAATTAAGAAAGCTTGAATCAATATGATCTTGTTGTCTTGTTTGTTCTTGCACAAATTCAAAGAGAAATTTTACAATAAGGTTCTGAATTGCTCTCTTGGGTTGGATGAGACTCAAATGCCCTCAATTGGGTTTTTGAGTTTCTCCAACGTTCATTTTTGCTGACTGGACAAAAATACTCGAGTCTTTTGGTAAACACTCGAGTCTTTTTGGTCGGTCACGAGTGAATTGGTGCACAAACAAGACTAACGGTCATAATTGCTGACCTGGCACAAATACTCGAGTTTTTCTATAAATACTCGAGTATATACTCGAGTCTTTATCAAAATACTCGAGTATTTTGATCAGATATGGGAAAAATTATTTTTCAATTTTATTTTTCCTCTCAAGTATTAATTTTTGGTCAATCTCAACTTAATAAACATATAAAAATTTATTCCTAGAAGAGACTAACTATTTCTACCCACTCTCAACCACTCTCAACATAAATTAGAAATTTACAATTAATATTTGATTGAGAATGATTGGGCACTTGTCTTCTTTTCTTGACTTCTTGTTGATGTTGATGTTGCAATATCTTCAAGGCATGATTTGTTAATTATTTTGTCATCATCAAAACATAATCCACATAATTAGGAGCATTGAATTCACAATCTCCCCCTTTTTGGTGATGACAAAATAATTAACACTTGATCCATTTGTTAAGCTTGATCCACTTGGAGATGCAACTTCCCCTCACTATAAGATACTTTTCACCTATCTAAAAATTCAGCTTGAGCAAGATGTTATGACAATTTAATTTTAGCACCAAGCCTATGGTATTAGAGAATTTAACAATTATCAGAGTATATACCATAATTAGAGATTTTAGGTGCAACAATATCAAGACAAGACAAATGTAATATCTCTCCCCCTTTTTGTCATACGCCAAAAAGATGTAACAATTTAGAAAAAGATCAAGGGAGGAGAGGTGCATAATCGGAAAACCCCATAACCAACTATGCAAATAAAACGGAGATATAATAACGATAAAGAGCTCCCCCTGAAGCTTTGCACAAACATCATAATGAAGACCAAATTCATTAACATAAAAATATCATAAAAGGTCCAAATCAAAGGTGCAATAATAAACCCAAAGTCTCAAAACACCAAGTTCTCAAAATACAGAAAATGTAACAAAGACCAACATGATAAAAAGAAAATGAAAGCTAAGATAGAATCCAAAGGTCAACATCATCAAAACATCGAAGGAGCTGGAGCATCTGGAGGAGGATAAAACCGAGAGAAGAGTTTAGAGGAGGAAAAACTAGTAAGATTTGACAAAACTTTGAGGAAAATCTGAGTTTTGAGGAGAGAGATATGAGAAAACCGAGAGAGAAGAGGGTCGCAAAAAAAAAACTTGAGTCTGAGAGTATATATAAACAGTTCAAAATACTCGAATATATTCATAAATACTAGAGTTGTTCTTTAGGATATACTCGAGTTTTTGAAAATATATTCGAGTCGGTCGTGACTCAGCCCAGATTTCCCCAGAAAAGTCGAGTAAAAATTGAAAAACTCGAGTTTGGTCCGAAAGTTCAAATTTCAGGAAAACGCAAAATACTCGAGTTTTTGGAAAATACTCGAGTTTGGTCTGAAAGTTCAAAAATTGGGGGTTTCCTCAAAACACTCAACTTATTCAATAAAGACTCGAGTTTTTTGAGAAAAACTCGAGTATTTTTCTCAGACCCTGATTAAAAACTTTTTCAATTTAAAACTGATTTAATTTTGAATTAAAATACTCGAGTGTTTTTGGAAAAACTCGAGTATTTTGACAGAACAGAATGTAAAAAACTCAGTTTTAAAAGACCAAACACAAATCAAACACAAATGCTTCACTACCAACTTGGAATACAGTACAGAATCACACACAATTAACATATACAATTTCAAATATCATCAAGGACAATTTAACTAAGAATCAATAACACATTAGAGTAAGACTAATATGGTGATTTTCCAAAAATGACACACAATGCAATTAGCCTATATTAGCTTCATCTAAAATACCAAGTTCTCTCCTAATATGATAAAAGGTGTCCCTTGGTAGAGGTTTTGTAAAAATGTCAGCTAATTGATTTGTGGTACTGACAAATTCAATTGTGCAATCACCCTTTTGTACATGATCTCTTAAAAAGTGATGTCTTATTTCAATGTGTTTAGTTCTTGAGTGATACACCGGATTCTTAGTCAAATTGATTGCACTCGTGTTATCGCATCTAATCGGAATATTTTCAAGTTTCAAACCAAAATCCGATAATTGTTGTTTCATCCATAACAGTTGAGCACAACAACTACCGGCTGCGATATATTCCGCTTCGGTGGTAGAAAGAGCGACACAAGCTTGCTTTTTAGAAAACCATGACACCAATGAACTTCCCAAGAAATGGCAAGTACCACTGGTGCTTTTGCGATCAAGCTTGCATCCCGCGAAGTCGGAATCCGAGTAACCAACTAAACTAAGATTGGCATCAGCAGGATACCATAAACCAGTGTTAATTGTTCCTTTTAGATACTTAAATATATGTTTAACTGTGGATAGGTGAGATTCTTTAGGATTAGCTTGAAATCTAGCACACATGCATACACTAAACATAATATCCGGTCTAGATGCAGTGAGATATAGGAGACTACCTATCATACCCCTATACTTACTAACATCAACCGGTGTACCTTGTTCATCCTTGTCTAGGTAGCATGATGTGCTCATTGGAGTGTAGGCTTCCTTGCACTTGTCCAATCCGAATTTCTCAAGGAGCTCTTTGCAATATTTCCCTTGATGCACAAATATCCCCTCCTTGACTTGCTTTATTTGTAAGCCTAGGAAGAACTTGAGTTCTCCCATCATTGACATTTCAAATTCCTTTTTCATCAAATTTGAAAACTTTCTACAAAGAGACACGTTAGTAGCACCGAAAATGATATCATCAACATAGATTTGTACTAACAAAATGTCATCCTTGGTTTTATAAATAAATAATGTATTATCAACCTTCCCTCTTTGAAACTTGTTTTCTAATAGAAAGGAACTCAATCGATCATACCAAGCTCTAGGAGCTTGTTTCAATCCATAGAGTGCCTTTTTCAATTTATAAACATGGTTTGGAAATTCACTATTTTCAAAACCGGGGGGTTGTTTGACATACACTTCTTCATTTATAAACCCATTCAAGAAAGCACTTTTAACATCCATTTGATATAAAGTGAATTTCATGATTGAAGCATAAGCAAGTAAAATTCGGATTGCTTCAAGACGTGCAACCGGAGCAAAGGTCTCATCATAATCGATACCTTCCTCTTGGTTGTACCCTTGAGCTACTAGTCTAGCTTTGTTTCTTATAATCAAACCGGATTCATCAAGTTTGTTTCTATAAATCCATTTAGTACCAATTATGGTATGATCATCGGGTTTAGGGACTAGATCCCAAACTTCATTTCTTTCAAATTGGTTTAATTCTTCTTGCATAGCAAGAACCCAATGATCATCCTCAATGGCCTTTTTAATTGAATCGGGTTCAATTTGAGAAACAAATGAGACATAGTGGCAAATGTTTTGAATAGACCTACGAGTAAGTACTCCCTTTGACATATCTCCTATGACTTTGTCTATAGGATGAGCCTTGACCGATTTCCAAGTTGGAGGAAGTTCTTCCCTTACTTCTCCTTCATCAACTTTTGAATTCTCTCTCTCTTTTTCTTCTTTTGAAAAGACAATGCCATCTTCACTAGCATCACATAAAACACTATCTTCTTTTGAAGACTCATTAAAAACCACATGAATTGATTCCTCAATAGTTAAAGTTCTTTTATTGAAAATTCTATAAGCTTTACTATGAGAAGAATAGCCTAAAAATATGCCTTCATCGGATTTGGAATCAAACTTGCCAAGGTGTTCTTTTCCATTATTTAAAACAAAAACTTGGCATCCGAAGACATGAAAATGAGATATATTTGGCTTTCTTCCCTTGTAAAGTTCATAGGGGGTTTTATCCAAAGAGGGCCTTATCAAAATACGATTTAAAACATAACAAGCCGTATTGACGGCATCGGCCCAAAAATATTGAGGTACTTGAGAATCATTTAACATGGTTCTAGCAAGTTCCTCTAGCACCCTATTTTTCCGCTCTACCACTCCGTTTTGTTCCGGAGTTCTTGGTGCGGAGAATTGGTGCTCAATACCATTTTTAGCACAAAATCTATCAAATTTGTGGTTTTCAAATTCTCCACCATGATCGGTACGAATAATAATTACTTTTTGATTTACTTGGTTTTGCAAAAGTTTGACATGATGTTTAAAAGATTTGTAGGTCTCACTCTTAGTAGTTAAAAATAAAGTCCAAGTAAACCTAGAGAAGTCATCAACAATCACCAATGCATAATAGTTGCCACCAAAGCTTTTTATTTGTGATGGTCCAAACAAGTCCATATGAAGCATTTCTAATGGCCTTGATGTGGACATAACCATTTTTGATCCAAAGGTGTTTTTAGTTTGTTTACATTTCTTGCAAGGGGAACAAACACCTTCAATAGAAAAATTTAGCTTTGGTAAACCAACTACTAGATCTTTAGATTGAATTTTCTTCAATTGGTTTACATTTATATGAGCGGTCCTACGATGCCATAACCAAGTGTCATTTTCTTTGCTCACTAAACAAGTAGAGACCAAAGAAGTGACTTTGTTCAAATCAACTAAGTAAGTATTATTTGACCTTCTACCAACAAATTTGATTGATTCATCTTTGTCACTTTTAATGAGGCAATGGGTAGAGGTAAAAACTACATGATTACCAACATCACATAATTGGCTTATGCTCAAGAGATTATGTTCTAATCCTTGAACATAGAGCACATTATCAATAATCAAGTTTGAAGAGTTTCCGATTTTACCAATACCAAGGATTTTGCCTTTGTTGTTGTCCCCATAAGTGACATAACCCTTTTCCTTTGGAGTAAGCTCAATGAAGTGCCGCTTATCTCCCGTCATGTGCTTCGAACATCCACTATCAAGATACCACAATTGTTTTCCCATTCGAAGACACACCTACAAAATGAAATCACTTTTTCACTTTGGGTACCCAAACAATGTTGGGTCCCTTAGGGTTAGTGTTGGGACTTTCTCCCTTCTTAATCCACATATAAGTGCCCTTTTTCATTTCAAACTTCTTAATGTGGCACTCAATGTTGATATGTCCAACTTTTCCACAATAAGTACAAGTTGGTCTCTTTGATGAATTTTTCTTAGAAAATGTTCCAACCACCTTGTACTTTTTGTCCTTTTTATGAACATATCCTAAACCGGTTTTGTTGTGATTATGTCTTTGAGAGTTCAACAACCGGTTGAGGTTTCTATCACTATGTGAGATTGTGAGTTTGTTTTTCAACTCTTTCACTTCTTTTTCAAGTTCATCACATCTCTCACATGGAGTGATAATCTCCTCATGATTTGCACAATCACTTTGATGACTAGAATTAATAAGTTCCAAGGATTCATTTTGAAGTTTCAACTCATTTATAGATTTTTGCAATTCATCAATTTCATGTTGAAACTCCAAAATTTTCTTTCCTTTTTCCTTATTAATTTTAGCAAGCCTTTTAAATTGAATTAACATTTCATTGTAGGCTTCTTGCAAATCATCATATGAAATGGAGTTTGAAGATGAACAAGAAGAGCTAGAGGTTACCTCATCATCACTTTCACTCATGCCATGATTAGCTCTTGATGAGGACTCATGATTGTTCTTGGCCATGAGACAAAGGTTTGCATTTTCATCACCGGAACTACTTGAAGATGATTCATTGCTCTTCTCCGGTGCATCCCAAACAATGTATGCACGCTTCCCTTTGGTCTCTTGGGTCTTCTTGTCATTCTTCTTCAAGAATGTGGCACATTCCATTCTTATGTGACCAACCCCTCCACATTCATGACACTTAACTCCATCATTGGTACTCTTTTCTCTTTGTTTGGAGTCTTTGGTTCTCTTGAAATTGGATGAAGATCCACCTTTCTTCCCTTTGAAAAATTTGTTGAATCTTTTCACAAACATCCCAAATTCTTCTTGATTTGGTTCACCATCGGAATCTCCACTTGTAGAGCATTCTTCAACTTCTTTTGTAGTTTTGGTTGAAGCATTGAGTGCTATGCTCTTTTTCTTTTTGTCCGATTCCTCATGCATCCCAAGTCTTGTAAGCTCCATCTCATGCTCTTGGAGTTTGCCAAACAAAGTGGCTAAGTCCATGCTATTTATGTCTCTTGATTCCTTGATGGCGGTTACCTTGGGTTGCCAACTCCTATCAAGACATCTTAGAATTTTGTTAGTAGTTTCACCATTGCGAAATACTTTTCCCAAGGAAATCAAATGATTAACAATGTGAGAGAATCGCTTTTGCAAGTCACTAATGGATTCATTTGGCAACATGTGGAACAATTCATATTCGTGAGTTAGAGAATTCAATCTTGCATCTCTAACCTCACTTGTTCCCTCATGTGTGACTTGCAAAGTATCCCACATTTCTTTTGCCGATTTACATTGGGAAACTCTATAAAATTCATCATGGGATAGAGCCGAAAAGATAATGTTTTTAGCTTTTAAATCAAATGAGACTTTTCTCTTTTCATCATCATTCCAACTACTCCTTGGAATTTCAACAATTTCATCATTTATTTTCTTTTTGGGAATGAAAGGACCATTTTCAATTGCATCCCAAATATCCATATCAATTGCTTCAATAAAAACTTTCATGCGAGTTTTCTAATAAACATATCCTTCACCATTAAATAGTGGAGGACGGTTTATTGAAGCTCCTTCTCCACCAAAGTTAATGCTAGAGCCCATTAAGTTTCCAAAAGGATCTTTTTCGAAAAAGTTGTTACACTCGATCTTTCGACCGAGCTCTGATACCACTTGTTGGAAACCAACAAGCGGGCTAAGCAAATACTAGAGGGGGGGTGAATAGTATTTTGAAGCACTAATACCAAATATTTCGATTGATAATTGAAGAATGGAGCTTAGACTGAATTTTCTGGAATCAGAAACAAAAGACTCGAGTCTTTTGTGAAATACTCTAGTTTTTCAGGATGAACAACTCGAGTCTTTTCTTAAATACTCGAGTTTTTACTATCAGATAGCAGAAAAACCAGAAACGAAAATTCAGCAATTTAACTCAAATCAATTCAATAATAAACAGGAACTTATCCAACAGAATAGAAAGTAATCTAAATAACTTTTAACACAAAGATTCCTTGAACTTGCTACCTAATTGTATAAATCCTAATTGATTGAAATGACTTAAGTCTATTGAGCTAGAAAGTAGATTAAAAGCAATAAACCAACACTCAAGCAATTTTATCCTGGTTCACTCCAACAATGAGCTACATCCAGTCCTCCTAATCACTTAGGAGTTTCTACTAATAATCAAATTGTTAGAAATTACAAAGGATTGCTTGAGAATGGCCTCACTCAACCTAACCCTTTCAAGAGTGTACCAAACTCTTGATTTCTACCCCAATTTGATTCCGGTGATTGAAGAACTCTTCACAAAGCTTCCTTGAACTCCCTTCAAGAAACTCCACCGGGCTAGGAACCTCCTAGTCTTGTGCTTGAGAACCTCTCAAGACTTCCAACACCCTAAGCCACTTAGGGTTTGCTTGGGAACAATCCAAGACTTTGAATAATCAAGCTTTTTGTATGTGTATTACTAATCTCACAATGGATTAGCACAAATAAGCACAGCTCAATGTAAGAATTGAGGCCTAAAACTCAACTTGGAATAAAATGACAATATGAGTGAGAAGTTGAGCTGTTTGGGAATTAACACTTGAGAAGAGGAAATTAAGAAAGCTTGAATCAATATGATCTTGTTGTCTTGTTTGTTCTTGCACAAATTCAAAGAGAAATTTTACAATAAGGTTCTGAATTGCTCTCTTGGGTTGGATGAGACTCAAATGCCCTCAATTGGGTTTTTGAGTTTCTCCAACGTTCATTTTTGCTGACTGGACAAAAATACTCGAGTCTTTTGGTAAACACTCGAGTCTTTTTGGTCGGTCACGAGTGAATTGGTGCACGAACAAGACTAACGGTCATAATTGCTGACCTGACACAAATACTCGAGTTTTTCTATAAATACTCGAGTATATACTCGAGTCTTTATCAAAATACTCGAGTATTTTGATCAGATATGGGAAAAATTATTTTTCAATTTTATTTTTCCTCTCAAGTATTAATTTTTGGTCAATCTCAACTTAATAAACATATAAAAATTTATTCCTAGAAGAGACTAACTATTTCTACCCACTCTCAACCACTCTCAACATAAATTAGAAATTTACAATTAATATTTGATTGAGAATGATTGGGCACTTGTCTTCTTTTCTTGACTTCTTGTTGATGTTGATGTTGCAATATCTTCAAGGCATGATTTGTTAATTATTTTGTCATCATCAAAACATAATCCACATAATTAGGAGCATTGAATTCACATAACCAAACCCTGGTAATCGATTACTCTGTAGAATTTGTGTACTGAAATGAGGTTTTGATATACCAACTTTTTGTACACTTCACTTTAACCAACCACAATCCAAAACAGATCAAAAACACATATTATCACATGTGTTCATGCATATTTCAAGTCATCAAACCATCATATTTATATTCAATTCATTCAATATGCATAAAAGGCGTAAAATCACAACTTAACGTAGGATTTTTGTTTTCTTTGCAAAACAGTCCAAGTTCATAATTATTTTAGCTCATATTCATCATATAAGACTTGTACAAATCAAGAAATGGGAGTGAAATTACCTCCAAGTCATGTTCCCAATTCAAGTTTCAATTTTTAACACTTTGCCCTTGAGTTCAAGTGAACTCTTAGATTTCTAGCCATAAGATTATTACTCTAGCACTTAAATAACTTCTCCCTTACCTATTTGAGTGTAACTCCTTCCACACTCCACCAAATTTCACAAACTAGGTCTCGAATTGAAGAGGGTTCAACAAGCTTTGATTTGGTATAAGATTTGTAAGGATTTGAGGCTTGGAACATAGAAAACGAATCAAGAGAAGTGAGCACTAGAACACTCGTTTTCAGAGAAGTTTGGTGTTTGTTGATGAAGGTGAAGGGAGTATCAACACTCAAATGCTTAAATTAATCTCTCCCAAATGTCACTTTCAATCTAGCACAGTGCAATGGGTGATATTTTTGCCAAAATTGTGGTTAAAAACCTGTAAAGCCATGATTTCAGTCTTAAACTGACTTACTTTTGGCTCATCAGAGTCGTGGTAATTGATTACCCATTCCTGGTAATTGATTACTTAGTGCAAAATTGAAATACATATTATATTTTTTTTTTCAAAACACAATTAAGGTATGCTTATTTCATTTCAACATTTCTAATATTATTTTCACATTCTAAAGCTAAAATTAACATAATATCTATTTGGTATCTATTTCCTATTTTATTTAATCTATATAATATTTATAATTTCGAGGATAATTCAGGTGGGTGTTACATGTAGTAGTGTTGGGTGTGTATTTGGATGCCTTAGCCCCTTGCACGGGATTGATATTTATAGAACCTTCCTAGTATGATGTATTCTCTTGATAAATCTTCTATATTTGAGAATACTCCTCATGTGATCTATAATGAGATAGTAGATGATAATCTTCCATAAATATTGATAATCTGGAGAAAATTTGCCATCAATCTTGTAATGCTTTCTTATTTTATAGAGATTGTGTTTACGAATAAGTCTCTCGACTTAACCATTGTCTAGGGCCTCTTCCGAGCTAGTCCGAACTATCCTGGGCCTAGGGTCTTGTGTCATAGGTCATCCCAGTTCAATCCACATTGTCAAGTTCCTACTAGAGGTTGTAACAGGTCTTCTAAAGATCCTTTTGTTGGGTAGATGTCCTTAACTCGCAACAAGACCGAAATAATTAGAGACTAAAGTGAAAGACCTACGAAGCCAGAGACCAAAATATAAGAAACATACAAATTCAAGTACTAAAGTGAAGTGGGCACACCAAAATGACATCGTTTTGGATGTATTAACGGTCCATGTTGGACGTTTGTTAACCGAGTTAAATGACACACGATCCTAGAGTTTAACATAAATAAGGTTTTACAATTTCAAGGACCGAAAAAGAAATTTCGCAATTTCAGGAACCAAAGTGAAAATTGGATTTTATTCGAGGGACTAAAGTGTTAGTTAACTCATTTTGTTTTTCTTTTTTGGTTTATTTATGGTTTTGGTCCCTAAAAGTTCAACGTCTTTTGGTTTTAGCCCCTAGAAGTTATTTTGACCGGGACCAGTCTTTAATTTTTCAACTATTTTGGTTTTGATCCCCTTCGTTACAAAAAATCAGTTATTTGCTTACATGGTTAGCGAAAATCCACACCAGCTGCCACGGGTGTGAAGTAGCGCCAAATAGGTGTTGTGATATGTATGATTCAGGCCTATGAACTTAAAATATTGCGTACAGGACCGTTTTGCTTTTCGGACCATTTTTTGTTCGTGGATCAGTATCATCTACGATGTATCACCTATTTGGCGTCAATTCAGACCGCATGGATTGCCAATGTGATATTCCGCTAGCTACACAAACAAATAATGGATTTTTACTAACAGAGGGGACCAAAACCAAAATGTTTGAAAATTTAAGGACTAATCCCGATCAAAATAAATTTTAAGGATTAAAATCAAAACACGCATAACTTTCATGTATTAAAGACATAAATTTTAAAGAAAAATAAAGGAATTAAGAGAAGGCAAAGTGGATGATGTATACCTAAATGAATCCGTGATATTCGCAAAATGTCATTCCTCCGACACCCGAATCACTGCTGTCCAATCCATCGGGACATGTGCTCTCTAAAACCTTCACCTTCACCCTCCCCCGTTCTCCATTCCCCCTGAAAATAACAAAACCAAAAAAATCCTTTATTAGAAACAAAAATCAAAACAAACACAACAAACAATTTCACTCACTCCCCAAAATCCCCAAAATCCCTTCACACTCCTCAAACCCTCACTCCCTCTCTCATCCTCTCCCCCTCACTTTTCCTCCCTTCTCATTTTCTCGGTGTCACGTGCCATGACCTGACCAAGGCCACGTGACTCACCGGAAGAAGATACCAAGAACAAGAACCCACTAACTAACCAACATGGGTTCGTCGCTATCGAACCTTGGCACCAACGGTTCCGCAATCGGTCCGGGCCTCGGCGACATACCGGAGAGCTGCGTGGCCTGCGTCTTCCTCAACCTAACGCCGCCGGAGATTTGCAACCTCGCGAGGCTCAACCGCGCCTTTCGCGGTGCTGCTTCCGCCGATTCCGTTTGGGAAACGAAGTTGCCGCATAACTACCAAGATCTGCTTGAACTTGTTCCTCCTGAGAGGCACCGGAATCTTTCAAAGAAGGACATTTTCGCGTTACTGTCGAAGCCGTTACCGTTCGATGATGGGAATAAGGTGGGTACTCTTCAGGTCAGTTTTCTTGATTATGTTTATTGATTGAGATTAGGGTTTTGTGGTATTTAAGCCCCAATTGTTTACGCTTTTGCTTATTTTCTTGCTTTTTTATTTATTTATAAAGAATCACTTCTTTTTATGCTTGCTTGGTTGGGGTTTACTGAAAAAGTTTATGGAAAAAGCTGAAGTTCGGCGATTCCAGCTTTTAGGAGAGTCTAATTTTGGAGAATTTTTAAGTAAACAGGCTCTTGTTTTTAGTTAGTGTGTTTTTTCTGTTTAGTTTTTCATTTGGAGCTCCCATAATCGCTTTTGAAGAGGTGAACATGGTTTGAAATTCGTCCTTAACATGTAAATGCACTTTTGAAACCACTAAAATGCACATTTGCAAGTGGCAAGAAATTTTAGCTTTTGCCTTTTTTAGTTAAAACTTTTGAACTAAATTTTGTTACCAAACTTGGTTTTAGAATATTGATTGGTTTTAGTTCAAAACCACGCTTTCCAAATGATCATCCAAATACGCATGTTTTGGGGACGGATGTGTATTTGATTTAGTTAATTGATGATGGAGGGTTTTGCAGGAAGTGTGGCTGGACAGGGTCACGGGAAGAGTTTGCATGGCCATTTCGGCGAAAGCAATGACAATTACTGGAATTGAAGACAGGAGATACTGGAATTGGATTCCCACTGAAGAATCTAGGTTAGATTCAGAAATCTTTAATTAGCTCATGATGGGTATGTTACATAACATTCAACCATGGATATGAGTACTGCATTTCTTGGTATATTTTTTTTGTCTTAACTAGTTAAGTATAGAGGAGTAGTAGGATTTTTGGTAGTTGGAAGGGGAAGGGAGGGGAGGAAATCTAAAGAAAATGAAAGGGAAAGAAAGGGAAGAAGATCAGAGATTATGTCACAGGTTTTCTTCACTTTATTTGTTTGCCTAAATCCTCCAGATTTTTAAAATTTTATAAATAATTTTCCGAAGATTGCATGATAATCGGTTATTATCAACCCCTGTTTTGGAAAACTCCTGCACAAGTGGAAAGTCTTTCTCCCGTCTCTTCTCCTCCCCACCATCATTTTCCTCACTTTTATCACATCCAAATTCCAAACATACACTAAAATGATGTAAGAACATATAACCTGGAAACTTACTAAAGAATTATAATTAAATTGTGCTCATTGTAAAGCTTAACAGACAAACTCACACACCTGTGTTTTAGTTGAGTTCAGTCTAATTCTAATTCTAGTTCTAATATAATACAATTTGAGGTCTTTTTGGTACATTGTATAACATCAGACCCAACTGTATAAGGTTCAATAGTATGTGACTTAAAGCAGAGATTAAGTTATATACTATACAAGTTTTTACTATTTAATGTTTGTTGCACCATGCATAAGTTTGCATGGAAGTCTTTAGCTTCACAGGATATCATAAATCACATGTAGATAACACCATGAAGGAAAAAATTAATTGGCTTGAAATGTAAAATCATGTGGATAAAACTTAAAAACTGGCCCAAACCTTTGTTAGACCAGGCAATAGTTAATTTTTAGTGCTTAGCACAACTTATCTATCCCAGCCAGTCAACTACCTGCTCTACCATAGAACTTCTATTATAGAAGGATGTGTGCTTATGAGTGCCATCATCCTTAAATAGCATTGCCAAACATAGAAAAGATTAATCATGTAATGATTGACCTTTTTTGACAGTCCCTTCCTATGAAATTAAGACCATCTGCTCTTGTCTAGTGCATTGATTTAGATTCCTGGATCATTATCATGGAGGGCAATATGCCAAGCACAATGCAGTTCAAGTAAAGCAACCAGTTTTGTTTCTCCATGGCTCAGTTGGCTAGAGATAATTACAATGTTATCTGAAAATACTCTTGTCGCTTTTGTTGTCTAGCTTACTAAACCTGCAGTTAATTTCACATACCAAAGTTGAAATTTTTTTTTTTCATTTAGACTTTAGAGCCTCGAGATTAACTGCAAATACTCATGGTTCTGCATTATTCTGACAAGCACTCGTCTTATGTTCTTCTGTATTTATTTAACTCGGAGCGATGTGGTTATACCCAGAGGCAGCACTTTTGTTCGGGGTTAAGCACTCGATGTGATTGATATTTGATAGTAGTATGACTTCTAAAACTACCCATTTGTTGAATATTCCATAAATTATCAGTTTAAGATCCAGATTCTGTTTGATCTAACATCAGTTTTTTAAATTGGGCACATTATTTGCTTGTTAGTTAATTGTTTTCTCCCGTTTGGTATGGATTGCCTACTATGTTTTAATTGCATGATGCTTGTCTTTATGATAAAGTTGAACTGTATCCATTTTCTTTTCCATTGAATCCTGTCCAATTTATGTAGTTGATGTGTGATGATTCATTAGAAACAGGGGGGTACTTCTATTATGTAAAAAGCATTAGATTCAAATCTAAGATTATTTGTAATTGTGTCTGTCTTGTGACTTTGTTATCATTCATTAGTATTTACTTCCTGAATGCTCTGTAATTCGTGCCATTCACAAAACTGCTTAAGAATTTGAAGCTGACCACCCTCTTGGAGCCAAACCAAATGAGCAAGTGACCTCAGGATGGTTCCTTGGCTTGGGTTCTTCTATTTGGCCCTAGTCTAATTGTGAAAGTCATAAGAATTATATGCACCACTTGGACCTTGGCAGCCCCATTAGTATATTCTCTTGTTCAAGCAAAAAGTTCCTCAGCTAAATTCTAACATTCTTTTCTATTAAAAGCAAATTATTATTGAATATATGAAAGCTACATTAGTTCTAATAATCAAACATATCAAGACATTGGCATAGGCTTGAAATCTAACACACGTGAAAACGCTTTCAACATTACGTTACACTTCTCTGCTTACATTTATACCTTAAACTGGATGAGGACAAATATCTGCTGTTTTAATTGTTTGTGATTTGGAATGATGATTTTCAAGTATATATTTGCAATTTGGTGCTTTTTTTTTTGCCCACCTTGAACTCAGCTGAGCCATGAAATACTCAAACTGATTGAAACAAACTATCTACTATTGATCAAACAAATGTATTGAAGGATGGTTTTGGTTGGTTTGCACAGCCTAGATTAGTTTAATGGTACCTGTAATTCTCAATTGTCAAACTATAACTAAATTACGTCATCTCACTGCTTATATTGGTATCTCTTTTTTCTTTCTTTCTTTCTTTTTTGTGCAAATTGCAGCACTACTGCGAATCTTCTTGTTGAAGCTGCTTCATTTCCCTTTGTTCTTATAACCTGTCAGCATTGTGTTATACCTTAGACAATTTTCAGGTTCCACACTGTGGCATATTTGCAGCAAATATGGTGGTTTGAAGTGGATGGGGAGGTAAAGTTTCCATTCCCTGCTGGCATTTATACTCTCTACTTTAGGCTTCACCTTGGACGTTTTTCCAAAAGACTTGGACGACGTGTATGCAATTACGAACACACTCACGGCTGGGAAATAAAACCTGTAAAATTCGAGTTGTCCGCATCAGATGGTCAGCAAGCATCATGTGAGTTCTGTTTAGATGAAACTGAGCTTGATGATGCACATGGCAATCATAAGCGTGGATACTGGGTAGAATACAAGGTGGGTGAGTTTATTGTCACTGGATCAGAACATACAACTGAAGTTAGATTCTCCATGAAACAGATTGATTGTACACATTCCAAAGGTGGGCTTTGTGTAGATGCTGTATTCATTATACCTAGTGATTTGAGAGAGCACAAGAGAAAAGGTGTTTTGAAATAACAAATGTAGAATAGGAAATTTTCTTAGTGATATCAGACTTCCAGAATGCTTTGTTGGGATCTATCATACAGCTTATACTTCTGAACAAAATTGAGAATTTGGAAAATGTCATCTTTTGCTGGGATTTTTGTTCTGGCTGTAGTTATGTATCGTCTATAGCTATATGTATTTTAGTCAGTGCCATGTTCTATACTTTCCAGTGAGATTGATAACAAAAAGGGATTTATGATAGCCGATGGTTGGGTAGGATGTTTTCTTTAGTGATGTTAGACTTCCCAGAATACTATGTTGAGATCTGTTTTACAGCTTATACTTCTGAACAAAATTGAGACTTTGGAGAATGTCATCTATTTCTGGGATTTTGTTTTTCCTAGATGTATATATAAAAATGGAAAGATCTTTGATGCTACCCTTGAGAAGGGCAGCATCGTTCTTTTAGTATTGTGAAAAGTGAAAACTCATTTTTACCCTTGTTATGCCTTCAACCCAATATCAATCAGTCCCCACTACCACCACCTGCACTACCACTCCGCCACTGTCTTGCCACTGGTGCCACCACCTCTACCAACAACCACCACACCAGCCGTACTTCTCACCACCACGTCACCAAACGATACCATTTCTGCCAAATCTAAAAGACAAACTACCAAACGACATACACTAATAGAATGCAAGTAGAGTTAATTAAAAAAAAAAAAAGTGAAGTACCACCTTGGTCCCTCATGATTTTTAGACAGCACACTTTAGTCTTTCAAAATGTGAAAATTCACTTTTAGCCACTGAAGATTGTTTTTATGGGACACTTAAGTCTCTTCGTCCACTCCGCCAATCGTCTCAACTGTGAACTTAAGTGTCTCATAAAAAAATCTTCAAAGACTTAAGTATCCCATAAAAAAAAACCTTCAAAAACTAAAAAGTGAATTTTCACATTTTGAGAGCCTAAAGTGTCCCATCTAAAAAAAATCAAGGGACCAAGCAGTACTTCACTAAGAAAAAATGAAAAAGTGCCGAATGCACCTTTAACTATCTGGAAATTGAATACGAATTCATTTTTTTAAAAAATGAAAAATATGGCCTCGGAAGCAGATATGAAGGATCAATATGATCATAGACTCCACATCCACAGAATGTTTATGAAGAGCAAGCATTCCCTAACTCACGACTGTTTTAAAATTTTGAAATTATTATATCATGCATATTGATCATCAATTCATCTTCATTTATTTATAATGCGAAATCTTGAATTAATTAATAACTAAGTCATATGTGAGTACAAGGTACACAAACAACATAGAAGAATCACTTCACTCGTTTCTTTCTCTGAATGTTTTTAAACAACAAACCAGAAGAAGGTACACAAACAATAAAATATTCTTATCTTTATTACTTTGAATCCAGCCATTGACCATGTCTTTCCTTTTAAATTATGTTCCCTCTTAAATCCCTCTATATCCTTTACGATGATTTTGTTAGAATCAGACTATGTTTTAGAGTTCTAAAGTAAGGATTATGTATTCAAATTCTGATTTGGATGTCTAGAATGTTTTGATGTTTATTATGAGCTTTGAAAGCTTTGCTAATTCAGATAATGAGGAATGTTTCAAAGAAAAACTTGCCCATTTCTTAGTGCTCTGAAATCGTGGGTTAGGTGTAGATTAGAGGTGTCTCCAGACTCATTTTAGCTGTTTATAATTTGGGATGAACTCTTTTTTGTTTTAAAACTCTCATATACTTTAATATGTGTTGCACTCATGATTGTTTGCTAAAGAAAAATAAACAAATGGAGTTGACAGTGTTTTAATGATTATGTTGATTGAAGTTTATGTCGATTTTGAACTTACGGTGTTTTTTTAAAAGCTTGCCAAGAAGTGATACTCTTCAAAATACCCATCATAGCCTTCAGGAATTGAGTTTATGTTGTCATATAAATTGTTTTTGTAAAAGCTATGATGTGAAACCTTGATTTTGATTAGATGAAGTATAAGTCTAAAATTTTGCTTAGAATTGAACAATCTTTGAAGTTAGACGCTCGAGCTATGGAAACCCAAAATCAAGAGAAGATGATGGGTGTTATTCATCTTGAGTATCATCTTCACTGCCTTCTTTATAAGGAACTTTGACAAGGTCTTCAAGAATGAGTACTTCAAGGTCACCTCCTGTGGTATTCAGGACCAATTATGCAAGAATCAGGTTATGTTGTTCCCGGTCTCATGGAAAGATCAACACTTTAATTACAACATTGATCTATACACCTTCTCTTAGATTAGCTTGACGCCTGAAGAAAAAGTCATCTTTGACATCTTTAAAAGCCCTATTGAGGTTGTGCTGTGTCCGAACTGTTCTGACCAGACTTGCATTGAGGGGGCGTTATAGCATGGTGCCGAAAGTCAAGGCACCATGCGTGAGGTCATTGAGTTACCTTCGATTACCGGTTTCAAATGGCAAGGATTTACATGCAATTAAATATAAAGGTATCTAAATATTTTATATGTAAATATTTTAACATCCGTTTTCTGTTCCAGCATATGGGTCAAGATAGCAAAACTCGTACTGGGAGCAGCTGTATCTTGTAAGCTTTTTATTTTAACTTATTTTCTTCTCTCTACTGCTCCAGTGCAAGTTAGATCTAAAAGGTCCATCTTCTTCTTCATCCTCAAGTTGTATACCTCATTGCTCTGTGTACCTCATCTCCATTGCTCTGTTTTTCCTCAGATCTGTTCCCCTCTCTATTGATAAGCTCCGTTTTGAAGGTAATCTTTTTGATAATCTCATTTTTAATCTTAAGTGAATGTTAAAAGAAGGGGGTTATGCATTCGTGGTTCTTATTTCCACTGGCACCTTTGCCCTTGCCACCTTCTTCTTCCATGGAGATGCAACTTTAGACACAGAGAGAGAGAGAGGGAGGGAGAGAGAGGGGGAGTGAAGAGATAGATAAAAACCTGCCCCAACATTGTACTATTTGGTCTTTATCTATTATTTTTTACATGAATAAAATAGTTAAACACCCCTGCCCCTCTCACAGTCACTACGTGAAAAATAATGCCACCAACGGAACAAGTACAAGACTTATAATAAAAAATTACAAACACTAAATTAACCAAAATATCCCTAATAAACCTAAATTATTTCATTTCAATGACTCAATCCACTTGTAATAAAATAATATGCAACCTAAAATAATATGAAACCTAATCTAATTTGTCATTTTTTAAACGTTGTATCTCAGACTTAAGTTCCTCGTTCTCCAAAATGAGGTCGAAGTTTCCAGCCTCTAAATTTGATATATGTTGTTGTGCTATTTCATAGTTATGAAAGTTGAAATTCACTATTTTTTTTCCTGTACATGACATCAAACGACGTAACATTATCAAAGCTGCATCCTCTCGAGCCAAATACTCCGTTTTTGCATAACTTTAATAAACTATTATTACCTTTGATATATGAAATGTCTAATCTTAGACACAAATTTCAGAGAAAAGTTATATGCTCATTTGATCACTATTACGGTTAGGGTTAGGATTATGGAGATAAAAGGACAAAGGTTTAAGGTTATGGTTTTTATTGCAAAGTTTAAGAGAAGAAGTGGACCACGAACTAAGAAGTTGTCCAAGAGTTAAGGTTCCTATTTTTGTGCTCTTAACCATCTCTCCATATTATAATAAAAAATACGGTTAAACATTAATTAAATTTAACACCGTGACAAGTACTATGTTTTTTTTTATAGTAACTAAATTTAACACCGTCGCAACTAATAATAGAAAATGTCATCATTTTTTTTGGACGGGCAAACCAATACTTACAGGTGGTTGAAACCATGCTTACTCATAATTACTATTAACATACACGTAAAACATGCATGACACGTGCTTGAACTACACTAAACCAATACTTATAAGTGGAAATTAAACATGCATGCTTCCTTTTAATTAGTAGTGACCTCACTAATAGTAGTTAACCTAAAATAAAATTGGTAGTGACCTAACATCAATACTATGAGAATTCTAAAAAGTGGGTTTGGTAGGAGTTAATAATAGAATAAAAAAAATATTGTATTATTAAATCAATTAATGAATATTGATTAACTAGAAAATTTTTAATGATTTAAGAATCTTATTAATGGCTTAAACTCAGTCCTTAGAGCTGAGAATATCAAAACTGTTTTTATAATTAACTTTAAAATCATTTTTCTTTTTAATTAATGTTTGTAATTATTATAATTATATTCCTTTTTTTTACGAGGGAAATCTTGTTGTCATTGTTGCACATTGACAACTTTGATGGACTATTCATTTATTACAACTAAACTTGAAAAAGAAAAAAACTGTACTGTGCCAACGTCCAAATAAGTACTGCGAGTTACTGTGCCCAACTAAACCTCTAGTTAAAAAGAAACGAAAACGACAGACCAAGGTAAAAAGAAAAGGAAAAGAAAAAACGACAGCCAGACCGGTTGGAAGAAAACGACCGACATACACAAGTAACGGGACGGAAAAGAAAAAACGCCAAGTCGCCAACTCCCAGTTTATGCTACCGGTGACCACCGGTTGGAAGCAAAGTGAGTACAAGATCTCTCCCCTTGGATTAATGCACCAACAATTTCACGGATTGGATTAACGACCTCACACATGGTGCCTTGACTTTGGGCACCATGCTATAACTTGCCTGCATTGAGTCTTAGGTATTTGCATGCATTTTTCATTTTCAATTTTTTATGCATGTTTTTGTTTGCTCATTAAGTCTTATTCCCTTGCCTCCAAGATGTCGAGTGCCATTGAGTGACTTGTGCGAGTCAAAGAGAAGAAAATTGTGAAGATTGTTGATACACCAAATCTGGAGCCTATTAACAAGGCTCAAGTCCACTACAGGGTCCAAACCCACCAAACAAATAATGGCAATAACCAAAAGAGGTCATGTGACAGGCACCCCCTCAGCACCGGAGCGCCTCTCCTGTACGCTCTCCCAACAAGAAGAGGTAACGCCTTTGCAACATGACCCAGAAGGGATGTCATTCGAGGCATCCCTGTAGCCATGAAGCTTGAGGGAAATCGCAGTAGTGGTGAAAGGCGAACCCAGGGCAACAGGCCACAAGCAAGAGCGCACCCATTCGAGGGTGCACACGTTCATATAAAGACAACCCAGTTGTCCAGGACCCCAACGACTTGCATGGGAAGCCAAGAGGGAATCTTGGCTTACCTCACTTGGTCCTTCCCAAGTAAAAAACGGAAATGGGATGCCTTGTATGCTCTCCTTCTTCACCCATTAATGACATAGCTAGGAATGGTAAAGGGGACAAACTGGCACCTGCTAAAGGGAGGAAGTGCAGCTACGGAGAAGGAAAAGCAGCATGGACCAATGGAAAAAGAGGAAAAGGCAATGACCAGTGGACAAAGGGGACACTATATAAGGGTGACTCCACCAGCCATCAACCCGGAACAACACAACACACTGGAGCAATAGTAGCAACACACATAAACACAATACACATAGTTCTCTCCTTTGCAACTTAGGGGAAGAACACGAGAGAAAAAGGGAAGGAGGTGTAAGAGCGAGCAATAGAGCGCCCCCACTATTACACCACCACCATAACCATTTGTCTTTTCATCATCACCATGGCCAATGCTCCCAGGCTGTGACTCCATCCTCTGATCCACAAGGTGCCTCTGCCAAGTCGAACCACTAAGGGCGCACCTTGCCTTAGTAGAAGTGACATTGATAATGTCCCTGTACTTATATTATTTGTAGAGTTTGTACGCCTTTGAGACCATAATTTCATTAAGCTTACGAACTCATTTATCTCTGTATAATTATCATATTTTGCAATAAAAAGATCCGAAACAAAGATCCTTAACGCTCTTCTGGATCCCATCGTAGGAACCCTTCTGAAGGTCAAAGCAGCAAACACTCCCGATCTGAAGAGATGACTCCAAATGAACTAGCAACAAAGAAAAATCATGCAACTTCGCCGATTTAAGCTTGGTCTGAAGATCGCTCTGGCAATGTTGTTTGTTGGCAAAATCGGTCCTAACTCGAGGTGTTTCGACTAAGCCTGTTGCCAAGAGGCCAAATACTGAGGTTCCTACCCCTCTTCTGGCTTCCTCTGAGCTGTGCTTGTTGGTTTCCAACAAGCGGCCTAACAATTTAGTAGAGGGGGGTGAATAGTAAATTGTAGCAACAATATTAAATTTTTTCGGATATTATTGAAATGAATAAGAATAAAAGATGAATTTCTGGAAAAAGCACTGTTTACTTGAGTAAAATTAGCAAGGATGTAGAATAGATTGACGAAGCAGTAAGTGAACAAAGCAAAAAATTAATGCAACCTTCAGGGACGAAAAGTAACGGAAAGATTACGAACTTTTAACAACTTATTAACACTTAATTATTATTTTTAATTCAATTACCCTTGTCTTTAATTAATTTATTTATGCAACTGGAGAAAGCAGAGAAGAAAATAAATAGGCAGCACACAACCAAATTTTATACTGGTTCACTCTCAATTTTGAGAGCTAGTCCAGTCCTCCCTTCAGAGATTGGGAGATTTGCTATTAATCAAATTGTTAGAAAAACAAAGGATTATACAAGTACACCTCACTCAATCCTAATCCTTCCAAAAGTGTACCAAACTCTTGAATTCTACCCCAATTTGATTCTGGTGATGAAGAACCTCTTCCAAAACTTCCTTGAAACCTTCAAGTAGCTCCACCAGGCTAAGAACTTCTTAGTCTTGTGCTTAGGAACCTCCTAAGGCTTCAATTTACATAAGACCCACTTAGGTTGGCTTGGACGCCTTCCAAGACTTGATGCAACAAGCAGAAAATGTTTACAAGCGAATTACAGACTTAAATTCGCATAAAATTAAGCACAGCTCTTTAAAAGAGATTCTAACTCAGTCTAGAAGCAAAATGAAAATATGAGCAGAGACTGAGAATTTTGAATAATACTTGAGAGAATTGATGAAGCTTGTTGTGTAAAAAAAATTGTCTTTTGCAAGAGAAAAGAAGCATCATTAAATAGGCAAAGATTTGGAGCCAGATGCATTAATCACCAAAGAGAAAAAATAGCACCTCCAACGCTCCTGTGAAGAAAAATTAGATTTTGCCGGCATACATGTTAAAAAAAACTTTATTAATGAGTTGTCTTATAGATTGATTAAAACGACTTTTGCTGAATAAAATATAATTTATTTTGAAAACTACTATTTAAAAGGATGTTACTTTGAGTAACAACTTTGAGTAACAATATTTTGACTCGAGTAAAATGGTGCAGTTTTAAGAAAATTGTTTATTCAATTTTAATTTATTTTCAAGACTTGTTTTTGTTTATTTCTCTCAAGTATATATCAATGATTAATCTCATCCTGACATGCATATATATCATTTACCTGTAGATTGATATTAATCTTATTTTAACTACTCACACTCAATACTTGAATAAATATTGCAAATATGAAACACATAAGTATGAATGTAGAATCTTGATATATCTTTGGTGTTGTTGTTGCTTGGTCTTCAATATGTGAATTAATTATTGTGTCATCATCAAAACCATATTTTCTTATCCTTGGAGACTTGATTTTACAATCTCCCCCTTTTTGATGATGACAAAATAATTACTTGTTGAGGTTCCCCTTAATGTAAAAACCTGAAAAACCGGTAAGACGATAACAACAGCAACAACAAATACAGCAGATTACAGCAATTAATCCAAGTAATAACCCCAAATTCCTGAGTGAGAAAGAGAGACTTAATTTAAAATGTATAATTTAAATTATTAAAATGAACAATCTCAATTAAGAAGCAAGGCATACTTAATAAGACATTTTAGGTAAATTTTTTTTTAAATTTTATTTTAAATTTTCAAGTCAAAAACTAGAAAAACTAACTAACCCAAGCAACAACCTTCAATTCATAAGCAGATTACTATATAAGTACTAGCTAGGCTAACAAATTCAAGAGGAACAAAGAGATCAGCAGCACTCATATAGCCTCACATCTCTCATATAAGTGGGTTAAAACATTGCACTCAAGTTCATCAATGAAAATGCACTACCATAAGCTTGACCATAGACCAAAATCTCCACTGAAATTATTGAATACATGCAAGAATCAAAAGGTCTTAAATTGGTTGTAACGTGGACATGGCTAAAGATGTTTGGTGGGATAAAAGAAACAAATGATTATCACAAAAGGGCTAAAATAATGATGCAACAACATAATATCCCTTAAAAATATGAATGGAGCACAAAGACTTTTGGGAATAATATCAACTTCACAATTCATCCTTCATTCCCTTTTCTTTTTCTTTTCATTCTCTCTATTCTCTTCTCTTTATTATTATTATTATTTTTTTTAAGAGAGATAGAGATAACAAAAAATTTTCTTTAAGCTGATCACTTTCAATTTTTTTTTTTTTTGAAACAACACATTCCCATTTGCACCATTCAAATTTCAAAGATACCAAGAATATATCAATAATGAAAAGGGTACCAAAGAAATCATAATTCAATAGGCTCGAGGTGTGCAACTAAGGGAAAAATGTTAATCAAAATTGATGAAGGCCAAAAAAACACAATCCTAGGTGCCTTAATCATATTCACGCATGCAATCAATTATCAATCTCAAAATGGTCACAGGTCAAGTTCTAGAATACACAATCAAAGAGAACAACTCTCATGAAAAAAATAATATTCATTATGTGTTTACACCTTTAAGGCTCAAATCTTACTAGGTAAGGACAATCTACTGATCAATTATTCCAACAAAAATTTGCAAAACTAGCCAATATCTATAAAGTATCTGCTCAATTCAATTCAGTCAAATGCAAAGAGTTAATCAATTCTCCTAATCAAATATCTACATTATCAACACAAAAATATGGGAGAGAATTCAAGTCAGAATTTTTATTTTTATTATTATTTTATAAAATCGATTTAGCTAACACTTAATTCGTCTAAAATACCTAGTTCCCTTCTTATATGATAGAAGGTGTCCCTAGGTAGGGGTTTTGTAAAAATGTCAGCTAATTGATTTGATGTACTTACAAATTCAATGGTGCAATCACCTTTTTGCACATGATCTCTTAAGAAATGATGTCTTATTTCAATATGCTTGGTTCTTGAATGATAAACTGGATTCTTAGTCAAGTTGATTGCACTTGTATTATCGCATTTAATAGGAATATTTTCTAGTTTTACACCAAAATCCGATAGTTGTTGTTTCATCCATAATAGTTGAGCACAACAACTTCCGGCTGCGATATATTCAGCTTCAGCGGTAGAAAGAGCAATACAAGCTTGCTTTTTAGAAAACCATGACACTAATGAACTTCCCAATAAATGGCAAGTACCACTAGTGCTTTTACGATCAAGCTTGCATCCCGCAAAGTCAGCATCAGAATAACCAACTAAACTAAGATTGGAATCACTAGGATACCATAAACCAGTATTTATTGTCCCCTTTAAATATTTAAATATACGTTTAACAGAGGATATGTGAGATTCCTTAGGATTAGCTTGAAAGCGAGCACACATACATACAGAAAACATAATATCCGGTCTTGATGCAGTTAAATATAGAAGGCTACCTATCATACCTCTATATTTAGTCACATCTACCGGTTTACCTGAATCATCCTTGTCTAAATAACAAGAAGTGCCCATTGGAGTAGCTGCCTCCTTACAATTGTCCATTCCGAATTTCTTAAGAAGTTCCTTGCAATATTTTCCTTGGTGTACAAAGATTCCTTCTTTTACTTGCTTTATTTGTAGTCCTAGGAAGAATGTGAGTTCTCCCATCATTGACATTTCGAATTCTCCTTTCATTAAGTCTGAAAACTTTCTACATAGAGACATATCAGTAGCACCAAATATAATATCATCAACATACACTTGTACTAATAACATATCCTTTTTGGTTTTATAAATAAACAAAGTTGTATCAATCTTCCCTCTATCAAATCCTTGTTCTAAAAGAAAAGAACTCAATCGTTCATACCAAGCTCTAGGAGCTTGCTTCAAACCATAAAGAGCCTTTTTGAGTTTATAAACATGATTTGGAAATTCATGATTTTCAAAGCCGGGAGGTTGTTTGACATATACTTCCTCATTTATAAAACCATTCAAGAAGGCACTTTTAACATCCATTTGAAATAGTGTGAATTTCATTATTGATGCAAAAGCAAGTAAAATTCGGATTGCTTCGAGGCGTGCAACCGGAGCATAGGTTTCATCATAATCAATACCTTCCTCTTGTATCCTTGAGCAACAAGTCTCGCTTTGTTTCTTATGATTGCTCCTGATTCATCAAGTTTGTTTCTAAAAACCCATTTTGTACCAATTATAGTATGATCATTGGGTTTAGGAACTAAATCCTAAACATCATTTCTAATAAACTGATTTAGTTCTTCTTGCATTGCCATAACCCAATGTTCATCCTCAATTGCTTTCTTAACAGAATCAGGTTCAATTTGAGAAACAAATGAAACAAAATGACAAATATTTTGAATAGTACGGCGTGTTAATACTCCCTGTGAGATGTCACCTATGACATTTTCAATTGGATGATTCCTGTGTGTTTTCCATGCAGGAGGAAGTTCTTCTTTAGCTTCTTCCTTATCATCATTAATTTGATCTTCCTGGCTGTACTTTTCAATTAAGTGCTCAAAATTTCCAGCCTTGTCATCAAGACTCAAAGTATCTCCTTTCGGAGATTCATCAAATACAACATGAATTGATTCCTCTATAGTTGAAGTTCTTTTATTAAAAACTCTAAAAGCTTTACTATGAGAAGAATAGCCTAAAAATATACCTTCATCAGATTTGGAATCAAATTTTCCAAGATTTTCTTTTCCATTATTCAAAATAAATACTTTGCATCCAAATACATGAAAATGAGATATATTTGGTTTTCTTCCTTTGTAAAGGTCATAGGGAGTTTTCTTTAACATTGGTCTAATTAAAATTCTATTCATAACATAGCATGCAGTATTGACAGCATCAGCCCAAAAATAATGTGGTACTTGAGAATCATTTAACATAGTTCTTGCAAGTTCCTCAAGTACTCTATTTTTCCGTTCCACAAATCCATTTTGTTCAGGAGTTCTTGGAGCAGAAAATTGATGTTCAATACCATATTTTTCACAAAACTTATCAAATTTGTAGTTTTCGAACTCACCACCATGGTCCGTTCGGATAGCAATAACTTTTTGGTTGACTTGGTTTTGGATTCTTTTAACATGATGTTTAAAACTTTCATAAGCATCACTTTTTAAGGCTAAAAATAAAGTCCATGTAAATCTAGAAAAGTCATCAACAATCACTAAGGCATAGTAGTTACCACCAAAGCTTTTAACTTGAGAAGGACCAAACAAGTCCATATGGAGTATTTCCAATGGTCTTGTTGTGGATACCATATTTTTAGATGGAAAATTATTTTTAGTTTGTTTACACTTTTTATAAGGAGTGCAAACACCTTTGATATCAAATTTCAGCTTTGGTAAACCAACTACCAGGTCTTTAGATTGCAATCTCTTTAATTGATTTACATTTATATGAGCTGTCCTTCGATGCCATAACCAGATATCATTTTCTTTGCTAACTAAACAAGTAGATACCAAAGAAGTGATTTCATTTAAATCAACCAAATAGGTATTGTTTGACCTTTTACCAACAAATTTGATAGAGTTATCTTTGTTACTTTTGAAAAAGAAAGTTGCAAAAGTCAAGAAAAAGAAATTTTTAATTTAAAGAAGACTATTGCAGCATTCTCAAGAGGAGATAAATTGCTAAATCAATTACTTGTCAATCAAAGAGACAATTCAAACAAAGCTGGACTAGGCTATGTGAATGCCAAAAAGAAACATTTTAGAAAAGTTGGCTCATTTTCAGAAGTTAATAATTCTAAAAGTCCAACTTGCTTTTATTGTGGTATTCATGGACACACCTCAAATAAATGCAACATTAAACATCATGGTGTGCCTAGTGGTAAATTTATTTGGATTGTTAAGGGAGAAGATCCCTATGCTAACATGAAGGGACCCAAAACCATTTGGGTACCCAAAATGAACAAGTAATCATTATTTTGTAGATGTGCCTTCGAACAAAGAAAGATCTATGGTATTTGGACAGCGGATGCTCAAGGCACATGACTGGAGATAAGCGGAATTTCATTGAGCTTACTCCAAAAGAAAAAGGATATGTTACATATGGAGACAATAACAAAGGTAAAATATTGGGTAAAGGTAAGATAGGTAATGCTTCAAACTTGGTTATCGATAATGTTTTCTATGTTCAAGGATTAGAACATAATCTTTTGAGCATTAGTCAGTTATGTGACATCGATAATCATGTGTTATTTACTTCCTCTCACTGTTTTATTAAAAGTAACAAAGATAACTCTATCAAATTTGTTGGTAAAAGGTCAAACAATACCTATTTGGTTGATTTAAATGAAATCACTTCTTTGGTATCTACTTGTTTAGTTAGCAAAGAAAATGATATCTGGTTATGGCATCGAAGGACAGCTCATATAAATGTAAATCAATTAAAGAGATTGCAATCTAAAGACCTGGTAGTTGGTTTACCAAAGCTGAAATTTGATATCAAAGGTGTTTGCACTCCTTGTAAAAAGTGTAAACAAACTAAAAATAATTTTCCATCTAAAAATATGGTATCCACAACAAGACCATTGGAAATACTCCATATGGACTTGTTTGGTCCTTCTCAAGTTAAAAGCTTTGGTGGTAACTACTATGCCTTAGTGATTGTTGATGACTTTTCTAGATTTACATGGACTTTATTTTTAGCCTTAAAAAGTGATGCTTATGAAAGTTTTAAACATCATGTTAAAAGAATCCAAAACCAAGTCAACCAAAAAGTTATTGCTATCCGAACGGACCATGGTGGTGAGTTCGAAAACTACAAATTTGATAAGTTTTGTGAAAAATATGGTATTGAACATCAATTTTCTGCTCCAAGAACTCCTGAACAAAATGGAGTTGTGGAACGAAAAAATAGAGTACTTGAGGAACTTGCAAGAACTATGTTAAATGATTCTCAAGTACCACATTATTTTTGGGCTGATGCTGTCAATACTGCATGCTATGTTATGAATAGAATTTTAATTAGACCAATGTTAAAGAAAACTCCCTATGACCTTTACAAAGGAAGAAAACCAAATATATCTCATTTTCATGTATTTGGATGCAAAGTATTTATTTTGAATAATGGAAAAGAAAATCTTGGAAAATTTGATTCCAAATCTGATGAAGGTATATTTTTAGGCTATTCTTCTCATAGTAAAGCTTTTAGAGTTTTTAATAAAAGAACTTCAACTATAGAGGAATCAATTCATGTTGTATTTGATGAATCTCCGAAAGGAGATACTTTGAGTCTTGATGAAAAGGCTGGAAATTTTGAGCACTTAATTGAAAAGTACAGCCAGGAAGATCAAATTAATGATGATAAGGAAGAAGCTAAAGAAGAACTTCCTCCTGCATGGAAAACACACAGGAATCATCCAATTGAAAATGTCATAGGTGACATCTCACAGGGAGTATTAACACGCCGTACTATTCAAAATATTTGTCATTTTGTTTCATTTGTTTCTCAAATTGAACCTGATTCTGTTAAGAAAGCAATTGAGGATGAACATTGGGTTATGGCAATGCAAGAAGAACTAAATCAGTTTATTAGAAATGATGTTTGGGATTTAGTTCCTAAACCCAATGATCATACTATAATTGGTACAAAATGGGTTTTTAGAAACAAACTTGATGAATCAGGAGCAATCATAAGAAACAAAGCGAGACTTGTTGCTCAAGGATACAACCAAGAGGAAGGTATTGATTATGATGAAACCTATGCTCCGGTTGCACGCCTTGAAGCAATCCGAATTTTACTTGCTTTTGCATCAATAATGAAATTCACACTATTTCAAATGGATGTTAAAAGTGCCTTCTTGAATGGTTTTATAAATGAGGAAGTATATGTCAAACAACCTCCCGGCTTTGAAAATCATGAATTTCCAAATCATGTTTATAAACTCAAAAAGGCTCTTTATGGTTTGAAGCAAGCTCCTAGAGCTTGGTATGAACGATTGAGTTCTTTTCTTTTAGAACAAGGATTTGATAGAGGGAAGATTGATACAACTTTGTTTATTTATAAAACCAAAAAGGATATGTTATTAGTACAAGTGTATGTTGATGATATTATATTTGGTGCTATTGATATGTCTCTATGTAGAAAGTTTTCAGAGTTAATGAAAGGAGAATTCGAAATGTCAATAATGGGAGAACTCACATTCTTCCTAGGACTACAAATAAAGCAAGTAAAAGAAGGAATCTTTGTACACCAAGGAAAATATTGCAAGGAACTTCTTAAGAAATTCGGAATGGACAATTGTAAGGAGGCAGCTACTCCAATGGGCACTTCTTGTTATTTAGACAAGGATGATTCAGGTAAACCGGTAGATGTGACTAAATATAGAGGTATGATAGGTAGCCTTCTATATTTAACTGCATCAAGACCGGATATTATGTTTTCTGTATGTATGTGTGCTCGCTTTCAAGCTAATCCTAAGGAATCTCACATATCCTCTGTTAAACGTATATTTAAATATTTAAAGGGGACAATAAATACTGGTTTATGGTATCCTAGTGATTCCAATCTTAGTTTAGTTGGTTATTCTGATGCTGACTTTGCGGGATGCAAGCTTGATCGTAAAAGCACTAGTGGTACTTGCCATTTATTGGGAAGTTCATTATTGTCATGGTTTTCTAAAAAGCAAGCTTGTGTTGCTCTTTCTACCGCTAAAGCTGAATATATCGCAGCCGGAAGTTGTTGTGCTCAACTATTATGGATGAAACAACAACTATCGGATTTTGGTGTAAAACTAGAAAATATTCCTATTAAATGCGATAATACAAGTGCAATCAACTTGACTAAGAATCCAGTTTATCATTCAAGAACCAAGCATATTGAAATAAGACATCATTTCTTAAGAGATCATGTGCAAAAAGGTGATTGCACCATTGAATTTGTAAGTACATCAAATCAATTAGCTGACATTTTTACAAAACCCCTACCTAGGGACACCTTCTATCATATAAGAAGGGAACTAGGTATTTTAGACGAATTAAGTGTTAGCTAAATCGATTTTATAAAAAAATAATAATAATAATAATAATAAAAATAAAAATTCTGACTTGAATTCTCTCCCATATTTTTGTGTTGATAATGTAGATATTTGATTAGGAGAATTGATTAACTCTTTGCATTTGACTGAATTGAATTGAGCAGATACTTTATAGATATTGGCTAGTTTTGCAAATTTTTGTTGGAATAATTGATCAGTAGATTGTCCTTACCTAGTAAGATTTGAGCCTTAAAGGTGTAAACACATAATGAATATTATTTTTTTCATGAGAGTTGTTCTCTTTGATTGTGTATTCTAGAACTTGACCTGTGACCATTTTGAGATTGATAATTGATTGCATGCGTGAATATGATTAAGGCACCTAGGATTGTGTTTTTCTGGCCTTCATCAATTTTGATTAACATTTTTCCCTTAGTTGCACACCTCGAGCCTATTGAATTATGATTTCTTTGGTACCCTTTTCATTATTGATATATTCTTGGTATCTTTGAAATTTGAATGGTGCAAATGGGAATGTGTTGTTTCAAAAAAAAAAAAAAAAATTGAAAGTGATCAGCTTAAATAAAATTTTTTGTTATCTCTATCTCTCTTAAAAAAATAATAATAATAATAAAGAGAAGAGAATAGAGAGAATGAAAAGAAAAAGAAAAGGGAATGAAGGATGAATTGTGAAGTTGATATTATTCCCAAAAGTCTTTGTGCTCCATTCTTATTTTTAAGGGATATTATGTTGTTGCATCATTATTTTAGCCCTTTTGTGATAATTATTTGTTTCTTTTATCCCACCAAACATCTTTAGCCATGTCCACGTTACAACCAATTTAAGACCTTTTGATTCTTGCATGTATTCAATAATTTCAGTGGAGATTTTGGTCTATGGTCAAGCTTATGGTAGTGCATTTTCATTGATGAACTTGAGTGCAATGTTTTAACCCACTTATATGAGAGATGTGAGGCTATATGAGTGCTGCTGATCTCTTTGTTCCTCTTGAATTTGTTAGCCTAGCTAGTACTTATATAGTAATCTGCTTATGAATTGAAGGTTGTTGCTTGGGTCAGTTAGTTTTTCTAGTTTTTGACTTGAAAATTTAAAATAAAATTTAAAAAAAAAATACCTAAAATGTCTTATTAAGTATGCCTTGCTTCTTAATTGAGATTGTTCCTTTTAATAATTTAAATTATACATTTTAAATTAAGTCTCTCTTTCTCACTCAGGAATTTGGGGTTATTACTTGGATTAATTCTGGTTTTATGCAGCAACATGGTTTTGATTTCGTTACTATGCTTAAGAAACATAATTTAATCAATTTTCTAGAATTTCATCATGATATTTATCCTAGGCTAGTGCGACAATTTTATGCAAACCTTAGAGGTGATCATGGAAAATATGACTCTTTGGTTGCTGGTACTTTGCACACCCTATTTCAAATTAACTACAAGCTCATTTTGATGAAAGAATGGATGCTCAATCAGCCCAGCTCACCCAATTGATAGACATGCTTCAGCGTTTCTATCCTCCTCCTTCTTCCTCTTGATTCTTGTTTTCTCTATCCTGTTTTGTCTTTTTCTAGTTTTAACCACTTATTTCCGCTACGTTTTGTATAAACTCTGTTTTTATATAAAAAAAAAACTATGTCTTTTAGTTATCTTGCTTATATATATTTTTAGTCTGTACTGAAAATTTTTTTTTTGGATTATTTGATTTCTGTTTATCAAAGTTTCAGGGGGAGCTTTTCACTTTCAAGGGGAACATGTATTTTTAGACTATAATCTTCTTTCCCGTATGTGAGTATTCACAAAAATTATCTATATTTTTGTCCTTTTTGATTATGACAAAAAGGGGGAGTAAGTATTGTTGTAATCTGCTGTATTTGTTGTTGCTGTTGTTATCGTCTTACCGATTTTTCAGGTTTTTACATTAAGGGGGAGCCTCAACAAGTAATTATTTTGTCATCATCAAAAAGGGGGAGATTGTAAAATCAAGTCTCCAAGGATAAGAAACTATGGTTTTGATGATGACACAATAATTAATTCACATATTGAAGACCAAGCAACAACAACACCAAAGATATATCAAGATTCTACATTCATACTTATGTGTTTCATATTTGTAATATTTATTCAAGTATTGAGTGTGAGTAGTTAAAATAGGATTAATATCAATCTACAGGTAAATGATATATATGCATGTCAGGATGAGATTAATCATTGATATATACTTGAGAGAAATAAACAAAAACAAGTCTTGAAAATAAATTAAAATTGAATAAACAATTTTCTTAAAACTGCACCATTTTACTCGAGTCAAAATATTGTTACTCAAAGTTGTTACTCAAAGTAACATCCTTTTAAATAGTAGTTTTCAAAATAAATTATATTTTATTCAGCAAAAGTCGTTTTACTCAATCTATAAGACAACTCATTAATAAAGTTTTTTTTTTAACATGTACGCTGGCAAAAGCTAATTTTTCTTCACAGGAGCGTTGGAGGTGCTATTTTTTCTCTTTGGTGATTAATGCATCTGGCTCCAAATCTTTGCCTATTTAATGATGCTTCTTTTCTCTTGCAAAAGACAATTTTTTTTACACAACAAGCTTCATCAATTCTCTCAAGTATTATTCAAAATTCTCAGTCTCTGCTCATATTTTCATTTTGCTTCTAGATTGAGTTAGAATCTCTTTTAAAGAGCTGTGCTTAATTTTATGCGAATTTAAGTCTGTAATTCGCTTGTAAACATTTTCTGCTTGTTGCATCAAGTCTTGGAAGGCGTCCAAGCCAACCTAAGTGGGTCTTAGGTAAATTGAAGCCTTAGGAGGTTCCTAAGCACAAGACTAAGAAGTTCTTAGCCTGGTGGAGCTACTTGAAGGTTTCAAGGAAGTTTTGGAAGAGGTTCTTCATCACCAGAATCAAATTGGGGTAGAATTCAAGAGTTTGGTACACTCTTGGAAGGATTAGGATTGAGTGAGGTTTACTTGTATAATCCTTTGTTTTTCTAACAATTTGATTAATAGCAAATCTCCCAATCTCTGAAGGGAGGACTGGACTAGCTCTCAAAATTGAGAGTGAACCAGTATAAAATTTGGTTGTGTGCTGCCTATTTATTTTCTTCTCTGCTTTCTCCAGTTGCATAAATAAATTAATTGAAGACAAGGGTAATTGAATTAAAAATAATAATTAAGTGTTAATAAGTTGTTAAAAGTTCTTAATCTTTCCGTTACTTTTCGTCCCTGAAGGTTGCATTAATTTTTTGCTTTGTTCACTTACTGCTTCGTCAATCTATTCTACATCCTTGCTAATTTTACTCAAGTAAACGGTGCTTTTTCCAGAAATTCATCTTTTATTCTTATTCATTTCAATAATATCCGAAAAAATTTAATATTGTTGCTACAATTTACTATTCACCCCCCTCTACTAAATTGTTAGGCCGCTTGTTGGTTTCCAACAGTGTGAAGCGGAACACCTTGCTTTAATTGATGAGGAGACTCCAATTGTTGAAATTGTGAGTGCACCTTTCATTGTTGTTGCTAACCCCGCTCTAATCTCAAAGGTCCAGTGTTTATAGCTAACTTCTATGGTGGAGTAAGTTTCTGCCATCATCATCTGCATCACTCCTCCTTCATCTAACTTTAGATCCTGCGAGAACTCTGATATTCATTCCCTCTTCTGATAAAGAAAACGAGGTAGGGGGTCCACTTGCTAAACAACAACGACTACAAGAGGAGTTGGCCAAACAGTTACTGGTGGGGCAAACTTGGTCTCCAAGGATCTCTAAGCTGCTCAAGCTAAAGCTCGGATCGTTGCTAGAAAACTAAGGGTGGCCGAAGTTCAATTTTCTCAGTTCTAATCTTCAAAAGACTATCTGAAGCAGAAAAAAGCTGAGCTTGAGAGATACAAGGTCTAACTTCAAGAGCAATTTCGTGAAGCCCACCTTTTAGAGATTAGGACGAAGTAAAAGATTTTCAAGCTAAAGGTTGTGCCATGTGAAGTAGGCAAAGCTCAACCTTGCTAACGAATAGGGAGGGCTAAATAACGTTTCTTATAAGACCTTGAAAGAAAGACTAGAAGGTGTTCTGGAAGTTGCCAGTGTTCAAGTAAAGGGGAACTTCCCGTCTTGTTTCAAACTTCTGCAAGCCACCAATGAGTTTAAAACACAGTTACACGGTTCAACCGTCCCGGTTCGCGGGTCATTTTCGTCCCGATTCGCAGTGGGTCACGAAATGGTTCGTCAAAATCAATGAACCAAAATCTATATTGATGTTGAGTTTACATGTAATGTAGAAAAAGATATTAAGACGAAGTAGATTCAGAGAGGAGAAAAAGTGAAAAAGAATCATGCTTAATGGTATGTTTACCTTATTAACAGTGGTTATGGTGGTTGTTGCAATGGTATAAAAGGTTTAATCTGGACCTTCTGCCTTTTGATTTGTTTTTTTCAATAAAAAGTTTGGGTTTCCCACATAATCCATGTGACACCCTAGAAAATAAAACCCTTAACCCTAGCTTAATTATTTGGTTCCCTGAAAATTTCATTTTAAAGCTGAATAACTTATAAAATTCTCCGTTAAAATCGGACGGAGTTTCCTTTGTTTTTGTAACTTTCCCAAAAATTATTTTCACCTGATTAACCTGAAATATCACAACAAGGCCAGTTCACATCATCAATAGAAAGTAGCAAAATATAAACAAGTTGCGGAATTGTCTATTCCCAAAATCACTCCTTTCCCAAAAGGAGGAGTCATGGGCCACCCCAGTGCTACATCCTAGCACCCAAAATAAATATATACAAGTCTAGTAAAACTAAGTCATATATACATAATAGATCCCAAAACAGGGCCCAGGATGGCCATGACACTAACTAAAACTACTAACTACTCTCCCTGTGAGGGAGAGCACTCCTGCTCGGCCTATGATGGTGTAAGTTCGGGCTCGATACCTGTGTAAAAAAAAGGTAAGGAGTGAGCATTACACAGTACTTAGAAAATACATTCTAAAAAGACATAGCAAATAACCAAGCCAAATCCATACATCAAAATAACATCGCATCATAACCACGCAATTTCATCCCCAAGCATTAATTAATTTATTTTAAATAACGATTATGACCAAAGGTGATAACTCATAAACCCATCAATTATAACCGAAAGTGATGTTAACCCATAAAAACCCATCAGTATTCACCCATAAAAACCCAAAAGTGTTCACCCATAAAACCCATAAGTATTCACACATAAAAATTAGTGAGCACCCATAAACAGAAGTCAATAGGATTTTGCGCAACCTGTTGGGCAATTTGCACCCAGTTAGGACTTACACTCTACTCAGGATTTTCACTTTATAGGCATATACACGCAGTTAGGATTTTTGTGACCCGTGATTATACTGTATAGTTTTATTTGACCAGAACCCTCCCGAACACATTTTATTAATTAATTACCGTTGCAACATATCGATCCATTGGTATCACCCACACCTAACGGGCAATTTTGGCCTATGAGCCTTTTGTGTACCTGAGCGAGCAATTTGTACCTAACGGGCAATTTTCACCCAACAGGGCACCTAATGGAGAGGATGAAACCCACGGATCAATAAGCTACTGCTTTACGTTATTTAATATATTTTTCATAAATCTTTATGTCCCAAAACAGAGTATAAACATCCACAACATGCACATGCACACAGAAAGTTCATGCCAACACAAATATTATTTTTACATAAAACATAAAATCATATATCACTCTAACACTAACTATCATGGTCTTATATTTCCGCAAGCCTAAAACAAGTTTATTTATTTTATTTATTTATTCCTATGTCGTAATTATTTATTCCAAAGTCTAGTGTTATTAACTACACTAAGGTTTACTATTATATTTATTCTCCTAACCTTAGCTATCACTATATACGGTCTAGAACCCATTCCCTAAGTAGAGGTTATATCCCCTCCTTACCTCAACCGAAGAGAGAGAGAGAGAGGAACATCAAAACCTTAGAAACTTAGCCTTAGAGACGGAAACGCTTAAACCTCACTTGCCAATGGATGAGAGCAACGATCAAGTGAGTAGGGATCCGATGTGTAGCGAAATATGATGGTGTTGGTGCGCTCTCCTTCTTCTCTTGTGGAGGTAAGGGCATCAAGAGAGAGAGAGCTCCATAGATGAGCAAGTGAGAGAAAGTAAGAAGAAGAGGTTAGTGATGATGATGGAGATGATGATGGTAAACTTGGATTGTGTATGGAAAGCTTGGATTATGGCTATGGAGTTCGAGCTTGTTGGGGAAGCCAAGTCTCTCTCTAAACGTGGGGAGGAAGCATGAAAATGGTGGTGGAAAGTGACTTCCATGCCTTTTACTTTTTTCAGGTTTTGATCGAACTAATCGATTAGTGGACTCACTAATCGATTAGTCTGTGAAATTTTACAATTTGAACTTGGTCATTTTTAACATTTTGGACGAATTAGCCACTGCTAATTGACTTTTCTATTTTTCTTCTATTTTCTTCTTGAAATCAAACACCATAATTTCTTCGTTAACCGTCGGATCTTGCTCAAATTTGAAAGCAAGCCTCCTTACATAAGATTTTTCAGGACTACTCTCTAATCTTCTTGTGGTTAACAGATTGCTTCTTCCCCACTATGTGAATAAGATTGCTATGGTGATAGATTTTTTGTAACACCCAGAACTTGAATTATTTGAGGAAACCGCAATTGGTGGTTGGAGAGACAAAGGAACCCTAGGAAAACACCTAGAAGGGGGGGTTGAATAGGTGTTGAAGCTACCTTGAAAGATTTTCGAACGAAACAAATCGAAACAATCAAAACAAATGATTTTTGCAAATTCTACAGCACTTAATCGATTAACCTACAATTTACTCGAGTAGTACTCGATTAAAGTTGAACTTAATCGATTAAATATGACAGAAAACAGAAAAATCAATTTTTCATTCAAATACGAAAATCAATCAATTCACATGCAAGATCAGAGATTCAGCGGAAATGATTAACACCTATATTCTTATTGATTAACCTAGTTATGAAAATGATTTTCCCTTTATCAATTTGAACAATTAAAGATTCAATTCAATCAATTATGAAAATCAATCTTTCTAGGTTTTCAACCAAGAACGCAATCAAATGACTTGAATATAAAGAGTAAGAGTTTAGAGATACGACACAGTGATTTATCCTGGTTCACTTTCATCCACTTGAAAGCTACATCCAGTCCCCTCTTCAACCAAGAGAGATTCTTCACTATGAGGAATTAGAGTTCTCAAATTACAAGTGATTGCCTCACAAGACTCCCTTCTTGCTAGCTTACAAGAGATAACCGACACCCTTGCCTTGTAATCCTATTGATCTTCTCTCTAATCTAACCTCTACCCCTTGTTGATAATCGACACAACAAGTCTTCAATTGCTTGATGATAAACCACACACCAAGGCTTCTCCTTGCTTGATTCACAACCAAGACTTCTTCTTCTTCTTCAATAAGAATGCACTTGCTTGATGATAAAATCGACACACCAAGACTTCTTGTTTGTTGTAGTGGCTTGCCTTCTTGCAAAGATTACAACACAATAGAATACACAAAACAATCCTATGAATCTCAATCAAGAGTTATGACAATTCACCATAAGAGATTCAAAGGTTCTTGATCAAAGAATATAAAAATAGAAAAGCTTTGATCTTTGAAATTGAGAGAGAATAGAGTGGCTTGATTCTTTGTAAAATGAATATCAAAATGATAGAGTATCATCACAAAGGTTAGGAAAAGGTTTATATAGAATACCCAAAAGTTGTAGCACTTGAAAACTGATTTTGAGAAGTGAAAATCGTATTTTAAAAATCAGTTCAGCAGTACTTAATCGATTAAGCAAGTCGTGTACTCGAGTAGTACTCGATTAAGTTATCACTTAATCGATTAAGTTGGTACTGTACATGTTCAAAACTTGTTTTCTCAAAATCCAACCTTTCCTTTAAAACCTTTAAGCCACCTATTGATTCTAGATTAAGTGAAAACTCAAATTATGATTAAATCATGACTTATGAATGAGATTCACTACCCTCTATAATAATCTACCCAAATAAAAAACCTATGAAGCTTGAGAGGCAAAAGATAAAAGAAATACAAATACACTCAAACTTAGGTCTTCATGAGCTTGCTTTCTCTCTTCTTCATTTGATGTATGTTGTTGCTTGTTGAGCTTGAAACTTGATCAACACATGTAGCTTGTTCAAAAACACTTTGTCATTATCAAAACATTCATCATGTTCATCATGGAACTAACAATCTCCCCCTTTTTGAAAATGACAACCCATGTTTTGAAATCGCTTGAAGTTGTTGATGCTTGAAACATTTGATCAATTGAGAAGACTCTTTCTCCCTCTCAATCAATGCTATAACACTTGAATCCAATTGAGATAGAAGCTTGATTCTCCCCCTATCTTCAACAACTTAGCTCAACCTACATAAAAACAACAAAACAACCTTTCTCCAAATATAATATCATATTTCTCCCATGTTTTGAAACAACATACCATGTCTCCCCCTTTGAGAAACATTTCATTCAATTCAAAACATCATATTTCTCCCCCTTTGGCATTATCAAAAAGTAATATATACCAATTGAAATATAACATCTAAGCCAAGGTAAGAAATCAATGATCATTTCTTTACAACATTGATACCAATTGAACAAATACAATAGAGCTATACTTTGAAATGTGATATCAATTGGTAAGAAAATATAACAATGAAATATAATACCAATTGAGAACTAAAAAGATCATAATATCACTTAACAAAGAAGATATCAATTGTAAAGAAGAATCAATAATCACAAAAACATGATAATCAACTAATAATCTCTCAATGATACAAATTGAATTAACTAAATATTTAGAAAAGTAATATCAATTGAGAAGATACCAATTAAGATAATATATCAATATCAAATATTACCACTTTGTAGGACATTCACTTGAGATGCAAGTGTGATACCAATTGAAGATGTGAATATAGACATTCATAGTTGAGACCAATTGAGAACATGTGTCATTCATTTGCATCTTCAATCAAACCTACAAAACAATCATGCTTTGCTTTTTGGTATCCAAATAGTTTTGGATCCATTTTTGTTAGTGTAGGGACTTTCACCCTTTTTCATCCAAACAAAATTTCCTTTAGATATACCATGCACTTTAACATAACACACATTTGAAGTATGTCCATGAGTACCACAATAGAAACATGTTGGAGGATTTGAAAAATCAACTTTAGAAAAATCAACAACATTTCTATGAGATTTACTCTTAGCATTAGTATAACCCAAACCAAACTTGTTTGAATTTTCTCTTTGAAAATTTAACAATGTGCGCAATCTAATATCACAATTTGAGAAACTTGCAAGCTTATTTTTCAAAATAGCATTTTCATTTTTAAGCAACTTGCAATTCTCACAATCAACCACAATATTCAATCTACTAGCACAATCACAAGAAGAACTAGCATATATAAGATCAAGAGTTTCATTTTCAAGATTAAGCTCATCAACTTGTTTTTGAAGATTTAAAATCTCTTTTTGATGTTTCAAAATGAGCTTCTTTCTTTCAATGTTTTTCAAAGCTAGTTTTTCAAGTTGTTCATACATTTCTTCATAAGCATTATGTAACATTTCATATTTAGAAGAAATTTCAGATTTAGATTCACTTACATTGCTATCCTCGCTTTGATAACTTGATTCATCATTTGAACTTTGTTCTTCATCATCTACTAGAGTTATCAAGTTGAGACAAGCGGCTTCTTCATCATCCGATGAACTACTCGATGTGCTTTTCTTGTTATCTTCATCACTATCCCAAACTATGTATGCTCTTTTAGATTTAGAATTTTTCTTGTCTTTCTCCTTCTTCTTGAGATACTTAGAGCATGAGTACTTGAGATGACCGGGCTTTCCACATTCATGGCAAACTACACCTTCTTTTGAAGTTTTGGTCTTATAGTGTGGGGAATCCTTCTCTTTACTTTTGTCCTTGTTCAACCTTCCTTTTCTCCTTAGAAACTTGTCAAACTCTTTTAACAAAAGTTTCATGTCTTTTTCATCAACATCGGAATCGGAATCTTCACTATCATCATCATCAGAACTATCTTTCTTTTTATATGCACTTTTGACTTTAAGAGCAAGTCCTTTCCTTGATTTGTTCTTATCCGACTCTTCATTGATACTTAATCGTCCAAGCTCCATTTCATGTTCTTGAAGCTTTCCGAAAAGTGTTGCTAGATCCATAGCATCCAAATTTTTAGATTCAACAATAGCCGTTACTTTTGGTTGCCAATTCCTGTCTAAACATCTCAACACTTTGTTAGAAAGTTCACCTTGAAGAAAAGTTTTACCAAGAGCAAGTAAATGATTTATAATATGAGTAAAACGCTTTTGCATATCATTTATAGATTCATTTGGAAGCATATGAAACAATTCATAATCACGCATTAAGGCATTCAATCTAGCTCTCCTAACCTCACTAGTTCCTTCATGAGTCACTTGTAAAGTGTCCCACATTTCTTTAGCACTAGAACATTGAGAAACTCTAAAGAACTCGTCATAGGATAAAGCGGATGTGATGATATTCTTTGCTTTATAATCATATTGAACTTTCTTTCTATCATCATCCTTCCACTTATCCTCGGGGATCAATTGTTCTACACCTTCAACTAAACTAGAGGGGATATGAGGACCTTTTTCAACTACTTTCCAAATTTCACTATCTATGGCTTGGATAAAGATTTTCATTCTAACTTTCCAATATGCATAGCCTTCTCCGGCAAACAATGGAGGACGACTTATTGAAGCACCTTCACCACCAAAGGAATTCATAGAACCCATTGCGATTTTCTTAAAGGATCTTTACGAAAAAGCTCTTATGCTCGTGTCTTTCGACCGAGCTCTGATACCAATTGAGGAAACCGCAATTGGTGGTTGGAGAGACAAAGGAACCCTAGGAAAACACCTAGAAGGGGGGGTTGAATAGGTGTTGAAGCTACCTTGAAAGATTTTCGAACGAAACAAATCGAAACAATCAAAACAAATGATTTTTGCAAATTCTACAGCACTTAATCGATTAACCTACAATTTACTCGAGTAGTACTCGATTAAAGTTGAACTTAATCGATTAAATATGACAGAAAACAGAAAAATCAATTTTTCATTCAAATACGAAAATCAATCAATTCACATGCAAGATCAGAGATTCAGCGGAAATGATTAACACCTATATTCTTATTGATTAACCTAGTTATGAAAATGATTTTCCCTTTATCAATTTGAACAATTAAAGATTCAATTCAATCAATTATGAAAATAAATCTTTCTAGGTTTTCAACCAAGAACGCAATCAAATGACTTGAATATAAAGAGTAAGAGTTTAGAGATACGACACAGTGATTTATCCTGGTTCACTTTCATCCACTTGAAAGCTACATCCAGTCCCCTCTTCAACCAAGAGAGATTCTTCACTATGAGGAATTAGAGTTCTCAAATTACAAGTGATTGCCTCACAAGACTCCCTTCTTGCTAGCTTACAAGAGATAACCGACACCCTTGCCTTGTAATCCTATTGATCTTCTCTCTAATCTAACCTCTACCCCTTGTTGATAATCGACACAACAAGTCTTCAATTGCTTGATGATAAACCACACACCAAGGCTTCTCCTTGCTTGATTCACAACCAAGACTTCTTCTTCTTCTTCAATAAGAATGCACTTGCTTGATGATAAAATCGACACACCAAGACTTCTTGTTTGTTGTAGTGGCTTGCCTTCTTGCAAAGATTACAACACAATAGAATACACAAAACAATCCTATGAATCTCAATCAAGAGTTATGACAATTCACCATAAGAGATTCAAAGGTTCTTGATCAAAGAATATAAAAATAGAAAAGCTTTGATCTTTGAAATTGAGAGAGAATAGAGTGGCTTGATTCTTTGTAAAATGAATATCAAAATGATAGAGTATCATCACAAAGGTTAGGAAAAGGTTTATATAGAATACCCAAAAGTTGTAGCACTTGAAAACTGATTTTGAGAAGTGAAAATCGTATTTTAAAAATCAGTTCAGCAGTACTTAATCGATTAAGCAAGTCGTGTACTCGAGTAGTACTCGATTAAGTTATCACTTAATCGATTAAGTTGGTACTGTACATGTTCAAAACTTGTTTTCTCAAAATCCAACCTTTCCTTTAAAACCTTTAAGCCACCTATTGATTCTAGATTAAGTGAAAACTCAAATTATGATTAAATCATGACTTATGAATGAGATTCACTACCCTCTATAATAATCTACCCAAATAAAAAACCTATGAAGCTTGAGAGGCAAAAGATAAAAGAAATACAAATACACTCAAGCTTAGGTCTTCATGAGCTTGCTTTCTCTCTTCTTCATTTGATGTATGTTGTTGCTTGTTGAGCTTGAAACTTGATCAACACATGTAGCTTGTTCAAAAACACTTTGTCATTATCAAAACATTCATCATGTTCATCATGGAACTAACATTATTCTTTTATTTAAAGAATATAGTAAAAATATGGGTAATTTTTTTTCCAAATATAAAGTCTGATAAACTTCGGGAGTTACATGATATCCGAACAAAGTTATCAAAGTCTACCCGATCATAACAAAACTAAAGAGGATTAATGACCCTCGCCGCTAGAAGTTGTTGTCGGCGCCTTCTTCGTATTGTGCTTCCACTTGTCCGCATCAGAATACTCTACCGAAGGAGATCCTTTATTCGAGTCCTTCTTACTCCGTAGATCCACCATCTAATTGGTTGACAAAGGGCTGATAGGAATATACAACAGAGAGATAGAGAGAGTCAGCTTTTCCGGGCGGATAAGCCGACGGTGTGGGATTACAGCAGACAACATATCAAGATATACAGTAAAACAATAAACACATCATGTACAAAATTCATATCATTATCATCATCATCACAATTTATTACTTTCAATATTACAATTTATCATTTCCACTTTTTCCTCTTTATTGGCATTCCAAACCTTAATCCCAAGTCTTTCCTTTACCATTATTCCAAATCATCTTCGTGTTAAGAACTACAATCGGTGAGTGAATTAACTAGACAACACTAGGAGAACACCTAGAAGAAGGGGTTGAATAGGTGTTAAATAAACCTTGAAAGATTTTCGAATAGAACAAATCGAAACAATTAAAACGAACGATTTTCACAAATTCTGAACCAGATAATCGATTATGAAGAGTGATAATCAATTATCATCTAACAAAAAGTTTTCAAATAATCAATTATGATAAGATTTTAATCGATTACAATTCGCATATATCAGAAAATCACTTTTTCAATCAAAAACGAAAATCAATCAATTAACACATAAGATCAGAGATAGCACCGAATTGATTAACACCAAGATTGTTAATGATTACCTAGGTTATGAAAAAGGTTTTCCCAAATCAATTTGAACGATTAAAAGCTAATTCAATCAATTATAGAAAATCAAACTTTTCTAGGTTTTCAATCTAGAACAATATGAAATAACAAAAACTAAAGAGTTAAGGGAAGAGAAGCTTGCTCAGAGATTTATACTGGTTCACTCACAACCACCGTGAGCTACATCCTGTCCCATCTATCACAATAGAGAGAGTTTCTTCAATAAGGAATTAGAATTCTAAAATTACAAGTAATACGCCTCTCAAGACTCCCTTCGTGATAGCCTCCAAGAGATACCTCACTCTTGTCTTGCAATCCTATTGAACTTCTAATCTAACCTTCTTCCCTTGCTTGTTGATATCCCCACAACAAGGCTTCCACTTGCTTGTTGATTCCTCACAACAAGACTTCCAATTTGCTTGTTAACACAACAAGACTTCCAAATCAACTTGCTTGATGAACCACCAAGACTTCCTCTTTGTTGTAGAATGTTTGCCTTCTTGCAATGATTACAATTGAATTGAAAACACAATAACCTAATGAATCTCCTTCAAGAACTATGAACAATTAGTAATTGAGATTCAAAAGTTTCTTGATCAAAGAATATGAAAATGAAGAACTTTGATCTTTGAGAAAGTGAGAGAAAAGTTGAGAGAATAGTGTGGCTTTGATCTTTCTAGAAATTATATGAAAATGAAATTTGTTGATCACAATGAATAGAAAAAGGTTTATATAGAATACCCAAAAGTTAGGAAACTTAAAAACTGATTTTGAGAAGTAAAAAACTGTTTTAAAAAGCTATTCTGCTCGTGATAATCGATTAAGCCTTTTAGATAATCGATTATCCCTTTGTAAAAGCTGATAATCGATTATGCCTACTAGATAATCGATTAAGACCTGATTCAAATCCTGATAATCGATTATTGCTTCCTCATAATCGATTATTGGATGTAAAACTTGATTAAAAACTTGTTTTCTCATAACTAAACCTTTTCTTTCAAACCTCTAAGCCACCTATTGATTTAGGTTAAGTGAAATACTCAAATTCTAATATGATCATGCACTTGATAGAGATTCACTACCCTCTAATAAACTCTACCCAAACTCATCAAACTCTAAGACTCAAAATAAAGATATTACAAACAATTCAGATATTGAATCTAACGAGTTTACTCTCTCTTCATCATTGTTGTTTGTTGTTCTTTGGTGAGCTTCTCCATGACTTGAGCTTGTTCAAAACATTTGTCATTATCAAAATCATGCACTTGCATAATAGATCTCACAATCATCACATGCACATACACACTAGATCTAACAATCTCCCCCTTTTTGATGATGACAAACATTGTTTTGAAGCTGTTGATTGTTGAAACATTTGATCACTTGGTGAGATTCTTGCTCCCCCTCAATAAATGCTTTTGACATTTGAAATCCAATTGAGTTAAGCTTGATTCTCCCCCTATCTTCAACAACTTTGCTACACCTATATAAAAAGAACAAAACAACCTTTTTTCCCCCCTTTTGGCATAATCAAAAAGTAATATAACAATAAAATCTTAAGCCAAAATTGAGAAATTAATAATCATCAATATTATCTCCTCCTTTTGTGAAGAAAGGATTATTAATTTTCCTTTCTCTACATAATTGATACCAATTAATCAATGAAATATACTTTGAAATTTGTTACCAATTGAAAAGAAATATAACAATAAATTTGAAATCATAATATCACTTAACAAAGTATGATATCAATTGTAAAGAAATTTCACAACAAACACAATAGCATGATAATCACATAATGATCACACAATGATATCAATTGTAGAAAAATATATCATGACAACACTTGTGAATTTTCAACACAAATTGTAAATACCAATAGTAAATACTTGTTACCACTTGTGAAAATCCACTTGATACCACATGTGAGCTTTGTAGAAATAATACCAATTGTAGGAAATACACTTTGATACTTGAAGATACAAACAATGAATAATACTTGTAGATCTTTTGCTCTTCAATTGTACCTACAAAACAATCATGTTTTGCCTTTTGGTATCCAAATAGTATTGAATCCATTTTTGTTATAAGCGATTTCCACCCTTCTTAATCCAAACATAATTTCCTTTAGGTATACAATGCACTTTAATATAACACACATTTGAAGTATGTCCATGAGTGCCACAATAGAAACATGTTGGTGTATTTGAAAAATTAATCTTAGAAAAATCAACAACATTTCTATGAGACTTACTCTTAGCATTAGTATAACCCAAACCAAACTTGTTTGAATTTTCTCTTTGAAAATTTAACAATGTACGCAATTTAATATCACCACTTGTGAAACTTGAAAGCTTATTTTTCAAAATAGCATTTTCATCTTTAAGCAACTTGCAACTCTCACAATCAACCAAAACATTCAAACTACTAGCACAATCACAAGAAGAACTAGCATATATGAGATCAAGAGTTTCATTTTGAAGATTAAGCTCATCATCTTGTTTTTGAAGTTCTAAAATCTATTGTTGATGTTTCAAAATGAGCTTCTTCCTTTCAATATTTTTCAAAGCTAGTTTCTTAAGTTGTTCATGCATTTCTTCATAAGCATTATATAAAATTTCATATTTAGAAGAAATTTCGGATTTAGTATCACTTACATCTCTTTCCTCACTTTGTTCATTTGATTCATTACTTGAGCTTTCTTCTTCATCTACTTGAACTAGCAAGTTAAGAGTAGCGATTTCTTCATCATCCGAAGAACTACTTGATGTGCTTTCCTTTTATTCTTCATCCCATACAATGTATGCCTTTTTGTGCTTTGGATGTTTCTTCTTTTTCTCCATCTTTTTGAGATACTTTGAACATGTATACTTTATATGACCGGGTTTTCCGCATTCATGCATGGCAAACTACTCCTTCTTTTGTTGTCTTGGTCTTGTAGTGTGAGGAATTTGTCTCTTTCCTTTTGTCTTTGTTCAACCTTCCTTTTCTCCTTAGAAGCTTGCTAAACTTTCTTAATAGAAGTTTCATAGCCTCTTCATCAATGTCCGAATCGGAATCTTCACTATCGGAACTCTCTTCCTTTTTATATGAACTTTTAGCTTTAAGAGCGATCCATTTTCTTCCTTTGTTCTTATCCGACTCTTCATGCATATGCAAACGTCCAAGCTCCATTTCATGTTCTTGAAGCTTTCCGAAAAGTGTTTCTAAGTCCATGGTGTCCAAGTCCTTTGATTCTATAATCGCGGTAACCTTTGGTAGTCATTCCCTGCTTAGACATCTTAAAACTTTATTAATAACTTCACAATTCATGAAAGTTTTTCCAAGAGCAATGAGACGATTAATAATATGAGTAAAACGTTTTTGCATATCACATATAGATTCATTAGGTAACATATGAAACAATTCATATTCATGCATCAAAGAATTTAATCTAGCACGCCTAACTTCACTAGTGCCTTCATATGTGACTTGCAAGGTGTCCCACTTTCCTAGGCATTTTGACATTGGGAGACCCTAAAGAACTCATCATAATATAGAGCCAAAGTGATGATGTTTTTAGCTTTTAAATCATATTGAATTTTCTTTTTATCATCATCGGTCCACTTATCTTTGGGAATGAGTTGAGATGCACCTTCTACTTGTTTTGAGGGAATGTAAGGACCATTTTCAATGGCTTCCCAAATATACACATCTATTGCTTCAATAAAGATTTTCATTTTAACTTTCCAATAAGCATAACCCTCTCCACCAAACAAAGGAGGGCGGTTTATTGAAGCACCTTCATCACCAAAGGGATTCGTAGAACCCATTGTAGTTTCCTCAAGGATCTTTATGAAAATAGCTCTATGCTCGTGTCTTTCGACCGAGCTCTGATACCAATTATTAGTAACTACAATCGATGGGTGAATTAACTAGAGAACACTAGGAGAACACCTAGGAGGGGGGTTGAATAAGTGTTAAAGAAACCTTGAAAGATTTTCGAATAGAACAAATCGAAACAATTAAAACGAACGATTTTCACAAATTCTCAACCAGATAATCGATTATGAAGAGTGATAATCGATTATCATCTGACAACAAGTTTTCAGATAATTGATTATGATAAGATTTTAATCGATTATGATTCGCAGATATCAGAAAATCACTTTTTCAATCAAAAACGAAAATCAATCAATTAACACATAAGATCAGAGATAGCACGAAATTGATTAACACCAAAATTGTTAATGATTACCTAGGTTATGAAAAAGGTTTTCCCAAATAAATTTGAACGATTAAAACCTAATTCAATCAATTATAGAAAATCAAACTTTTCTAGGTTTTCAATCAAGAACAATATGAAATAACAAAAACTAAAGAGTTAAGGGAAGAGAAGCTTGCTCAGAGATTTATACTGGTTCACTCACAACCACCGTGAGCTACATCCAGTCCCCTCTATCACAATAGAGAGAATTTCTTCAATAAGGAATTAGAATTCTCAAATTACAAGTAATACGCCTCTCAGGACTCCCTTCTTGATAGCCTCCAAGAGATACCTCACTCTTGTCTTGCAATCCTATTGAACTTCTAATCTAACCTTCTTCCCTTGCTTGTTGATATCCCCACAACAAGGCTTCCACTTGCTTGTTGATTCCTCACAACAAGACTTCCAATTTGCTTGTTAACACAACAAGACTTCCAAATCAACTTGCTTGATGAACCACCAAGACTTCTTCTTTGTTGTAGAATGTTTGCCTTCTTGCAATGATTACAATTAAATAGAAAACACAATAACCTAATGAATCTTCTTCAAGAACTATGAACAATTAGTAATTGAGATTCAAAAGTTTCTTGATCAAAGAATATGAAAATGAAGAACTCTGATCTTTGAGAAAGTGAGAGAGAAAGTTGAGATAATAGTGTGGCTTTGATCTTTCTAGAAATGATATGAAAATGAAATTTGTTGATCACAATGAATAGAAAAAGATTATAGAATACCCAAAAGTTAGGAAACTTAAAAACTGATTTTGAGAAGTGAAAAACTGTTTTAAAAAGCTATTCTGCTCGTGATAATCGATTAAGCCTTTTAGATAATCGATTATCCCTTTGTAAAAGCTGATAATCGATTATGCCTACTAGATAATCGATTAAGACCTGATTCAATTCCTGATAATCGATTATTGTTTCCTCATAATCGATTATTGGATGTAAAACTTGATTAAAAACTTGTTTTCTCAAAACTAAACCTTTTCTTTCAAACCTCTAAGCCACCTATTGATTTAGGTTAAGTGAAATACTCAAATTATAATATGATCATGCACTTGATAGAGATTCACTACCCTCTAATAAACTCTACCCAAACTCATCAAATTCTAAGACTCAAAATAAAGATATTACAAACAATACACATATTGAATCTAACGAGCTTGCTCTCTCTTCATCATTGTTGTTTGTTGTTCTTTGGTGAGCTTCTCCATGACTTGAGCTTGTTCAAAACATTTTTCATTATCAAAACAATGCACTTGCATAATTGATCTCACAATCATCACATGCACATACACATTAGATCTTCTAACACTTTGTACTCAAAGGCTCTCTTAATGCCATAACATTTACACAACTCTTTTCTCATTATTAATGATTCTACTATTACATATTAGTAAACTTTTCTTATTAAGTCTTATTGAAACACATCCATAGATGACAGGGGAGTTAAGGAGACATCATCGAGGAGTTGGTTAGCACACATACATCTCCTCCAATCCTCCCGAGCCTAGACGGAAGCAAACGGGACGTACAAGAACTTTAACCCACGCAGGTCGAACAGTCGAGAAAATCCTACAATATTTATATATATGTCAAGGCCACAACCGTACGGGTCGGCCATCATGACAATTAACATTTTACGGGATACCGCAAGGGCCTAACAACCATTTGACTGCCCGCCTCGTTCAGGTTCCCTCTCACCGTTTTGAATTTGATCAAGGGGGCGACACTACTATTCTAGTCTGTGTGGAACATGCTACGATCCCTTGAGTACCAATCCCGGATCAAATATAGGCTAGTTCCACCTAAAATAGCACTCTAGTTTACTTGACGTTTCACCGTCATCACCCTTTCCTACACAATCGCTCACCTGAGTATCCGTAGATAAACATGGTATCTTCCTCTCCACTACTTCACACATCTCACCGCATTATTTAGGGTCTTTTAATGTTTTAACAATTTTTAATTAATATCTTATTAACCCTAAGGTTCGGACGAGTCACTCTTATACATCCCTTCGGTGATCCTCGACCTCTAATTATTCACCTTTCACATTAATCTTTCCCGACAATTCTTTGCTTAACATATCAGGGGCTCGGACACACGGGCATACTGCACACGTTGCTAGCACAAGCTTAACCTAAAGAACACAAAATCCACCTTGGTGCGCATCAGGGAGATTCATTATCACATTTCCATAATATCCACAACAATTCATCAATTCTCAAAATTCCTGCTTTTACAATTTCACTTTGATTCATTATTTCATCTTAATAATTTCTCGAAATTTTGCCATCAAATCATGTGCACTTTCACTTGTATTTCTTCTCAAATCCTTCACCCTATCCTCATATTCAATTCTCATTATTGACAGAGATTTTTCCATTCAACATACTTCTTAATATGTTATTATTGCATTATTCTCATAAACATCATTATCTCACATTAACAATTAAAGCAAAGCAGAGTATCTTACGCTGCATTATTGCTTTCAATCCCAGATAAAAGTTAAATAGGCATATGCATAACAGATAACATTATCATGGCATCATAACATGTCATTCACAACTTGATAGTCATCTAGGAAACAAAAAGGGATCTAGTCCGTCGTATAAGCGACCATACACACGCAAACAATTGTCGGTATACGACTGACTCTCTAAAACCCCTACGTTCCGGCTTTTGAGATGGCCAGGAACTCTTAACATATTACCTACAAACCACGGTGTCTTAGGAAAGCTGCTCTCTCACCTCAAATGCTGACAGAAATCCAAAAAGCCCACACTGGTACAATCCTCCGACACACGTCCACAGCTGACACCTCTTTAGATCAAAACGAAATTGACAAGTTTAGGGGTTCCTCCTTCTCATCCTCTTGGCTGCCACGGTTCCTCTTCCTCTTTGGGGATAGGTTTTTTATTTTGCTTTCTCCTTGATTGAGTGAGTAATAAAAAGAAATGGGTATTTGATTCATGCAATTAAAATGGAGAAAAAGGGTAGTGTTACTGTTTTGGGGGTTCTGCACAGGAGGAAGAAAATGAACTCACAGTGATGGAATGAGAGTGAGGGAGTGAGATGGGGAAAGTATTCCCTGCTGTTTTTGGTTCTTGTTTCATGGAATAAGAGAAATGAAAATCACTTGGGTGAGGGGAAGAGAGTGGAACGCATATGGGAGGGAGTATCTGCTTTGTGTTTTTGCCTCTGTTCTTTGGGAGAAGAAGAAATGAAACTTAGAGGAGAAGGGGGGCAAGAAACGTATCTTATAAGGAGGAGGTTACCCTTTTTATTATTTTTTTAGTTGTTGTAAGAAACACAAAAGGGCCCAAATAAATAAATAAATAAGAAAAATAAAAATGAGAGAATAAAGGAGAGAGGAAGGGACGATTTTGACAAGAAAAATTGGGGGTTTTTATTTGTTTTAATTAAAATGTCAATTAAGTAATTAGGGTGGTAATAAAATGAGTATTGTAACAACTTGGGGTTTACTTTTCAAAAGACTTTTTCTCTTCCTTATTTATTTCCTAACCAACAACAAATATGGATGGGGTAAAAATGAAAATTTCTTTAAACTATTACGGGGTGCATTAAAATCATGCTCTAATAAATTTACCAAACACAATAACAATGCTTTATATATTAAATCCCCAAAATAATAATATTTCACAAACTATAAAAATTAACCTTCACTATTATAAAATAAAGCTCTGTATTTTCATATAATTACTTTGACTGTAACATCACTCTACTTGGGTCTCATCTGAAAACGTAATGCCTTTGAAAATCATAATAAGAGATCACATAAATAAATAATTAAATAAATAAATCGAAACTCATTGCTGACGTAAATAAAATCAATCTGTCAAATTCAAATCCCAAAACTGAAATTTGACAACTTAACGTTTTAGTAACTCCTTGTATAAAATAAATTAATAATATCAGAATCAGAGTTCCTCATAAATCGCAAAGACTCAAATAAATTCATTTATTTCTATCGAAAAGGAATATAATAATATTTTTAATCATGAAAGTATAATTTTATCAAATATGAAAATTTGCGAGTATATACTACATTTTTCATGCTAACTTTTGGTCACCTTTCACTGTTATGACTTCTTGCCCATGTGGAAAACTTCATAGCTAGGTGAGGAGTTAACATTATTTCTTTCAAAATATTTAGTGTGGTCATCTTCATTGTCAAAGCCTCTTGATACTTCTTTCGATATCTTCATTTTGCGATGTCGATTAATCCTACAATTATTCTTTTTATCGATTTTATTTTGGCCTTTCTTGACAACTCAGGATATTAATTACTAATTTGTTTACGATTTTTTATCTTGCATCAAACCCCAAAGCGAATAATCTCTCGAACCCGACCTTACTTATGCATTACTTTACATGGACTTGAATGAAGGTTTCTTTAAAGTTAACGTTTATTGTGGTGCCAACAAATACGACACACCATCGGTGGTGCCATTAGTTTTAACCATTGGTATGAGTAAAAAAGGACATCAATGATCAATATTTATCAACTTATAACTTATATGGTCAGTGCCAAATACATAATTGTATTTACAACATTACGCCCTTAAAAAAGTCTATACTTATATTTTCTATTTTGACCATCTTCCCACTCTTATGTTTCTTCGACAATCAGAAACAATGGTGAAAATTGTAGGAAGTTAAGCAAACCCATGGCTGCCATGGTGGTAAAGATGCAATGGTCATAGGCAACGGGGGTGGCAACAAGCATGAAGAGGGTTGACAATCCACCACTTCTAGTATCTACAAATTCTACACTAAGCCGACTTACCACCGCACAAGACATAACCTTACTCAACGCACTATCTACCATCACCCTTGACTAATGCTTCACCTCATTTAATTTGTTCTCTTTTCAACCCCCATTTTATCTCCTTTAACTTTTTTTCATTGTCCATTTGATCAGGGAATGACGAAATTATGGATTCAAGCAAGAGTCTTGGTGCCTAGTGGTTGTGATGTAGTGGAAGTGTTTGGGATAGTTGTGGTTTTTGCTGCAAGAGGAAAATGGTAAACTTTTAACTAACATGATGAAGTTCCTGGATAACAAATTTGCATTGTTGAGAATGCAGCATGAAATTACTCACCAAAAAAATCTTAAGAAATAAACCTGTAAATGATAATTAAAAACATTAAAAACAATTATTAAAAGTTGTAAACCAAAAAAAAATTAAAACTTTAAAAGCAAACAAAAATGTGTGTCTTCCACAAAGCCAAACAAAGAAACCAATAGAAAATAAAAATGGCGACCGTGGAGAGAGGGGATAAACAAAGAAAACCAAGGATAAAGATAGAAATTGTGGACCCATTTTTAATTAACTTGTTGTCAACTAGTAATTAAATGTGTGTAAATGTGATATGTTAAGATTGTATTTACTCAAGTTATTCTCTTTTTTCTATTTAACCCTTTTACATGTTAAAATTGCTAACTAATTCAAATTTTATCCTTCATAGGGAGTAAAAATATGTCACCACATTAAAAGGCTTCTTCTTTAAATGGCCATGGGAGAACAGGTCTTCCTCAACCTCTTTTATTGGATCAACAAGCAGCTTTGGCGAAGATGTACCAGATATGTTAGCCCAAGATATAGATAGACTATACATTAATGTTATATGTACATCCAGAATTGACATCTGGATGTAAATCTCTTTATTTTATATGCAGAAATTAATGATTAATACATATAAAACAAACATATATACATCCAGATATATGTATCACTCCTCTTCACTATATAGTATTATGGACGATCGAACTCTTGAAGGACTATTGAGATCCACGAAACGTTGAACATCAGGGTATAATAAGCACCAATGCATTATTTGCTTTTTTAGTAAAAGCTATGCTATTCTATCTGACACTACATGCACACCTATATACGTGATAGCATTTGATTTGAAGCACACTAGCTCACTCTACACCAACTTACAACTTTATAGATCAAATTTCTACCCTGTTCTCTTTCCATAAGAATATAAAAACAACAGTAACTACAAAAATCGATATAGCAGAATTGTTTACACTGCTTGAGATTTTATGGAGTGATTAACTGCACTCTACTCAGTAGTCCCTGATCTTCCATTCTGTAATAAGAAATTTCACCAAGTTCGATTATTTTTAGGCCGTATCGTTATGACAGAATTAATTGTCACTCTTCTTACTGTTAACTGTGTGGTGTTGTTGTCATGGGACATGAATAAGGAAAACAACTTGAAATTATGCATAAGTAGAACTTGGATTCTACTATGACTTTTGTCTCATCTATCTCTTTCACCATTTTGGGATTGAAGGCTTTTTCCTTATCGTTTCAACTTTCACCCCGACATCACATTATTATTTCTATCAAGGTACAACCAAACAGACAGTCCAATTTGTCAATATCGGCAGGGAATACAGACATAGGCCTGGTACTGATATTTTGTGGGTATTGGGGAAAAATAAAATTTAGACCTCCTATTGTGCTTTTTTTTTTTAAAAAAAAAAATTAACTAAGCAAAATTTTTATAACAAAGTTTAAATAAAAATAATGATCTTATGCAAATTATGAGTGCAAAACTAAAATGAGGGTTCTAATTTATACTCTAATAAAATAAGATTATGTGAAACTTTTGTACTAAAATTTCAACAAAAATGAAAATATATACAAATCGTGAGATGGGAAACATAACTTTTCTTTTTTTGCCATTATTATTGTCCATAAAATACTTACATTTTAGATTGGATTAATTGCATAATTGGTCCTTTATCTTATTTATTAGATTCATTTTGGTCCTTTATCTTTTTTTTTTGCAATTTACTGGTCCTTTATTTTTTTTAAAGGTTCAGTTTGGTCCTTCCGTCCGTTAAAATAAAGTTAAATGAGAAGGAATATTCCAAGAATATTTCTCCTTCTAGGTTTAATAGCATAATTGGTCCTTTATCTTATTTATTAGACCTTTATCTTAATATTCGAAGAATATTCCATCTTCTTCTTCTTCCTCTTTCTCTGCTCTCTCCTTACAGCGGCGGCAGCCACCATGGGTGCCGCCGCCACCTCCCATGCTACCGTCACCGCCATTTTTAGAAATTAATCGGAGTTGTTGAAGCGTTTTACACGTGTTTTCACACGTTTTCCAGCAGGTTCAGAGGAGGAGACCATTGTTGATAACCAGGGTTTTAGAAAAGGGACCCTAGAATTCGGATTTTGAGGAAAAAAGAACCAAAAACACTAATTTGTTTGAGGAATAATGAAAATAAAGCTTAAAAACCGTGAAAAATTGAAGAATGTTGAAGAAATTTGAAGAAATTTGATGATTTTCGAGGGAAACGAGTGTGAGCCCATGGTGGCTGCCGCCGCTGTAAGGAGAGAGCAGAGGAAGAGGAAGAAGAAGAAGAAGAGGGAATATTCTTGGAATATTAAGATTAAAGACCAAAGTGAATCTAATAAATAAGATAAAGCACCAATTATGCAATTAAGCCTAGAAGGGAGAATATTCTTGGAATATTCCTTCTCATTTAACTTTATTTTAACGGAAGGACCAAACTGAATCTTTTAAAAAAAACAAAGGACCAGTAAATTGCAAAAAAAAAGATAAAGAACCAAAGTGAATTTAATAAATAAGATAAAGGACCAATTATGCAATTAAGCATTTTAGATTAGTACCAATATTTTTATGGCTTATTTATACTTTTGTCCCTAAAAGTTCAACGTGTTTTGGTTTTAGTCCCTATAAATTATTTTGACCGGTACTGATCCTTAATCTTTCAAATAAAAGGTTCTGATCCACTCCATTATGAGAAAACTGTTATTTGCTGATGTGGCTAGCGGAACACTAAATCAGCAGTCAAGTAGTGTGAAGTAGTGTGAGAAAACGTGAAATAAGTGATATGACGTGGATGATATACAGATCCATGGACACAAAATGGTCTCATACGCATAATTTTGTGTTTATGAATCTGAATCATCCATATCACAATACTTATTTGGCTCTATCTCACATCGCGTAGCTGTTGGCGTGGGTTTCCGTTAACCACGTCAACAAATAATTGATTTTTTCTAATAGATAGGACCAAAACCAAAATGTTTGAAAAATTAAGGATTAGTCACGGTTAAAATAACTTTTAGGAACTAAAATCAAAACTCGTTAAATTTTCAGGGACCAAAACCATAAATAAACCTATTTTTATCAATAATGTTAGATAAACATTCAAATCCAATATCAACATTTAACACTTATTTTTTTTTTAGAAAATAAAGTAAAGTCATTTTAAATCACCATACACTTTATTTTTCTTTTATTTTTTAAAAGAAATAAGTATTGAACGTTTACGTGGTTTTAGACGTTCATATAATATTGTTTTATTTTTATGGTTCCCTCAGCTTTTTCCATGGACTTTAGGAGTCAAGACAGATCATGTACAAACACTTCGTATCAACTATCATGTCTATATATAATGGAAGTATCTATTTTAGATATTCTTAAACTTTCTTACTCATATTTTTTATTATTTATATTTTATTTTTGGATTTTACTTCGGTACCCTTTGTAAATAGAGGGTTTCTATATCCATTTAATGTGGCCTAATAAAAATTAGCCATGTGTTTTTTTACCACGTAAATTGGGCATATTTTTAATTTATAAATTTTATAATTAGATCCCTAAAATATTTATTTAAAAATATTTTTTTTATTCTTAATGTAATTTAGTCAAAATACCATCATTTTAATATTATTTTTCATCTACCCAAAATACCCTTATTTTAAAATATTTTTCATATACCCAAGATACCCTTATTTTAAAATATTTTTCATCTATCCAAAATACCCTAATTTTAATTTTATATTTCATCTATCCTAAATACCCCATTTTAATACTATTTGTATCTAACCAAAATACTCTTGATAATTTATAATTTCTCATTTCACTATCATCTCAAGTTATTTTTCTCCATCAAACTATCAGACCTTTATTCTTCTATCATTGTCAAGAACCAACATCATCACCTTCCTCTTTATTCATACTTTTTTTAATCAAAAAACCCAGGAACAAACGCAGGAGCATACCTTCTTCATCATCACCTTCTTTTATATTATTCCCTCTCCAAACCCGTTTTCATTTCCAAACTCAATTCCAATTCTGTCGCCACCACCACCATAGATATGTTCTCTTTCTTCCTCTTCTAGAGATGTTCATTCCTTTGAAATTTTATTTATGTGGGTCCCGTGCTGTCAGCGGTATACGTTGATGCTTTTTTGGTTCATTGTTGCTCTCTACCCACGGAAACACATTTCTGTATAAACTCATAACACGGGATTATTTTTTTTATTCCCCAAATGTAATAATGAAGAAAATAAAAGTTTTCACTTTTTCATTGACGAAAGTCTTAAATTTTTCATTAAAAAAAACTCAATTTTTAGCAATAATTTTTTTTTAATACAATTGATGAGTGGTGGTGAGAAGTAACGTGTTGCCCTAACTCGTGCGTTTCATTGGTCTAAAAAAGGAAGAAATAGAATCTATCAAAAAAAAAATATTCGTATTTTGTGTGTTCGAGCTTTATTATACTCTCCTCGTCCCATTATTTTGGAAAAAAGTCAAAGTAATTAACAAAAAGAAGAGAATATTTTTTTGATAAAATGTTTGATTCTGTTTTCAAAATAAAATATATAATGCTTGATTCATTCATTAACTGCAAATTTTTATCACACAAATTTTCATAATATTTTTACAAATTTTAAGATTTTTCATTAATTGTTTTAAAGAATTTTAATATAATATACAATCTTTAAGATAATATACAATATTTAATATTTTTCATTCATTATTTTTAATTTGAATTAGTACAAAAAAAAATCATTTTTTTATCAAGATAATGGGATAGAGGAAGTATACGAGAGACAATTAAATAAGATGATATGAAGACAAAATAAGATAAATTTCACTCGTCTAATATTTAGTAGGAGATAAGGTAAGAAAAATTGAGAGTTAAATGAGATGATATGAACATAAAATAAGATAAAAGAAATTTCGCTCCTCTAATTAAGCAAGAGACAAGGAAAGAAAATTTGAGATACTCCTTCGATCCCGTTATCTTGGTAAAAGTCAAAGTAGTAAATAAAAATAAAAGAATATCTTTTTGATATAATGCATGATTCTATTATCAAAATAAAATATAATATATGATTCATTGATTAATTAAAAATTTCTATCACACAAATTTTCATATTAATTTTACAATTTTTAAGATTTTACATTAATGATTTTAAAGAATTTTAATGTAATATACAATTTTTAAGAAAATATACAATCTTTAAGATTTTTCATTAATTATTTTTACTTTGATCTGTTACCAAAAAAAATTTCATTTTTTTACCAAGATAATGGGACAAAGGGAATATATGAGAGACAATTAAAAGAGATGATATGAACACAAAATATGATAAAATTCACCCCTCTAATATAAAGTAGGAGTTAAGGTAAGAAAAAGTTGAGAATTAAATGAGATGATATGAACATAAAATAAGATAAGAGAAACTTCGCTCCTCTAATGGAGTAGGAGATAAGGAAAAAAAATTTAGACACTCCATCAGTCTCGTTATCTAGGTAAAAATCAAAATAGTAAATAAAAATAAGATAATATCTTTTTGATTTAATGCATGATTCTATTTTCAAAATAAAATATAATGTATGATTCATTCATTAATTAAAAATTTCTATCACAAAAATTATCATATTATTTTTACAATCTTTAAGATTTTTCATTAATTATTTTTAAGATTTTTAATATAATATACAATCTTTAAGATTTTTCATTAATTATTTTTAAGATTTTTAATATAATATACAATCTTCAAGATTTTTCATTAATTATTTTTACTTTAATTTGTGACAAAAAAATTACATTTTTTTTTACAAAGATAATGGGACAGAGGGAGTAGAAAACATTAGCATATCAGACAACGTTAATCTCATCGAATATCCTCAACTCTTCACAACTATAAACCACCAACAACAGAATGAATGACCAACGAGGTGTGGCACACCTGGCTCGGGACTTTTTCCTCGATCCGCAAGGACACAGGTTCGAATCCCACCTCGGCGGTATGAGTCTGTCGCTCCTTCGGGAGTGGTTGACCTCCTCCGGGCAGTTTGCAGATTATGACCTGGAGGCGGGGTTGCCCATCAGAGTCGTCAATGTGCGGCAATGACGGTGGGATTTCCCTCGTAAACAAAAAAAAAACAACAACAGAATGAATGAAATTGATTTAATTAAATATTAAGGCAACAAACATTCCTAAAAGAGGAAGAAAGAGAACTTATCTATGATGGTGGTGATGACAGAATTTGGATTGGATTTGGAAATGAAAACGAGTTGGAGAAGAGTGAAGATTTAAAAAAAAGGTGATAATGAAGAAGGTATGTTCCTGGGTTTGCTCTTGGGATTTTCAATGAACAAGGTACGAATAAAGAAGAAGATGATGTTCGTACTTGGCAGTGATAGAAGAAGAAGTGTTTGAGAGATTGATGGAGAAGAATAACATGAATGTGTAATGAAATAAGAAATTATACATTATTAAGGGTTTTTTTGGGTACGTATAAATAGTATTAAAATGAAAGTATCTTGAGTAGATCAAAAATAATAATAAAATGATGGTATTTTGGGTAAATTATATTAAGAATAAAAATAATATTTTTAAATAAATATTTTAGGGACCTAATTATAAAATTTATAAATTAAAAATATGCCTAGATGACGTGGCAAAAAAAACACGTGACTAATTTCTATTGAGTCACTTCAAAAGGGTACCGAAACCTTCTATTTTCACGGGCAGCAAAGTAAATTTATTTTTCATATTCCATGTTCTATACATGCTTATTTATGTTTTTGGTCCCTACAAGTTCGGTGTGTTTTGGTTTTAGTCCTTATAAGTTATTTTGACCGAGACTTGTCCTTAATTTTTCAAACATTTTTATTTTGATCCACTCCATTATGGAAAAACTGTTATTTGCTGATGTGGCTAGTGGAACACCATATATGATACAGGTCCACGGACACAAAATGGCAATGGTTCCATACGCATAATTTTGCGTTTATAGACCTGAATCATCTATGTCACAATACTTATTTGGCGTTATCTCATACCACGTAGCTGTTGGTGTGAGTTTCCGTTAACCACGTCAACAAATAATTGATTTTTCTAACTGAGTGGACCAAAACCAAAATGTTTGAAAAAGTAAGGATTAGTCACAGTCAAAATAACCTTTAGGGATTAAAACCAAAACACGGTAAACTTTTAGTGAACAAAACCATAAATAAGTCTTCTATGTATTATATGGTATTCGTAATCCGTGTTGTGTTCATGTGCTTTGTTCAACTTACCTAGCTAGCTAGCTCTACTTTGCACCTCATCAAATTTCAAAATATTTTAAACAACCAACCTAGATCCCAATTTCATGCAAGCACAGATCGAAAGATCTAGAGGCAGGGGAGGAGGTGAAAGTGAGATTGTATGAGCTTTCTTCTCTGAGACACTGCCACGTTATAATTAAGGTGAAAGGGATAGAGGAGGTTTAAAGACAGATATTGGCCCCAACTTCTGTGTTCTTTGCCTTCCTTTATTTGTCTTTATATGAATGCAGCAGTGAGTAGTGGTGGCAGGTTTTGTGTACTGGTCACCCTCTTTTGAAGCCAAAGGAGTTTTCCTACGTTGGTACCATGCATTTTGCTTTTTTGGAACTCATTTTACCTATTTTGCAAATGTATCCCATATGAGTAATTTTGTGTATTGCCTATTTTCCTTAGTAAAATACCAGTTTTAAATCTTTTTCGTCTTTGACATGTGAAATTGGAAAAATTATAATCAAAGAATTAATTATTTCAAGAATTTCATGTGTGAGTAAGATATACTCCCTCAGTCCCATTATCTTGGTAAAAAAATGTTAAAAAGTTTGTCTCATATTAAAATAAAAAAAATAAATGAAAAATCTTAAAGATTGTATGTTGTATCGATGATTGGTAAGTAAGTAAGGAAAACATATTTAAAGATTTTTTTTGGAGACAATATTGTAATATGTATTAATTGTAATGATATGAAAATTTGTACAATATCAATTTGTAATTAATGAATGAATCATGCATTATATTAAACAAATACTCTTTTATTTTCATTGACTTGTTTTACTTTTACCAAAATAATGAGACGGAGGGAGTATACAAAGAAGTTTTACATTAGAAAAAATGGATAAGTTGAAACATATACATGATAAGACTTTCGAACCTAACATTATCTTAAAGTTTTATACCAAAATATGATGTCAAACTTGTGTACTTCATCACATAGCTCTAAATATGATTCTTGTGGGAGTACCTCTCATACTCGTTTTTAATTTAAATCATTTCCTTTTTTTTAATTTTTTTTTTTAAAAAAAAAAAAAACTTTGTCACTTAGCTTATTCGCTGCAAATCACTCTTATCTTTTTGGGTTTGTCACTTTTAACGAGTGATATCAAAGTTGATACATTTATAAATAACTAGCTCTCACTCCGTGCATTGCACGGATTATTGATAATTTAATTTTTTATATTAAATATTTTAAAGTAAAAATTGTTTTTATTTTAAAGTAAAGATTATTATTACACAACAATAAAAAAAATTATACAAAAAGGTAGATACTTAAATCAAACACTACACTTAAAAAAAATTAATTTAAATGAGTTTGTTGAGAAATATTTTACTTTCTTGTGTAAATAAAAAGTAACACTTTTTATCTGATATCTTCCTTATTTATTTAATAGATAAATTAACAATTTTATATGATTATCAACTTTATTTTAAAGAATCAAAAGTAAATCATATTTAAATATTTTCATCTTTTTTGTTTGGTGGTATTATAAGTAAATTTAAGGATAAATTAGAATATTTCATATTTCATAGGACATGAAGACGACATTGAACTTGTTATTCTTGACTGTCTTGATTAATTAACACATTGCATTTTATAAAGAATATAATGACTGCTCTTTTTTTATTATTATTATATTTGTTTATGTATAGATGAGTATTAAATTAATGTATTTCTTATTTAGTTGTGTTGGAAACCAACAAGCGGGCTTAGCAATTACTAGAGGGGGGGTGAATAGTAATATGAAAGCAACAGTGACTAATTTTCGGTGCAATTAAAAGATAATTGATCAAAAGCTTGATTTTCTGAAACTGGGCAATTTACTCGAGTGATTTTAAGAACACTCGAGTGAAAACCTGATAAATACTCGAGTGATTTGGAAAACACTCGAGTGTTTTATGCATAACAGAAAAATTCAGTTTCAGAGAAATTTAGCCAAATGATTCAATATCTTAAAGACTAGGCAAGAGCTGATATTAATCAAAGTAGAGGGCAATTAAATGAAGGTATAACAAGTTGAAAACAATTTAATTGCTACCAATTTCTACTTAAATTGTAAAAGCCCCTTTCTAGAGAACTTAGGGTTTGGTTTTTCTTGAAATCTAAGAAAGCTATAAAGAGAGAGACAACACCAATTTATCCTGGTTCACACTCAATCTAGAGTGCTAATCCAGTCCCCCTAATCAACTTAGGAGTTTCTACTAGTTATCAAATTGTTAGAAATTACAAGGCTAAATTGAGATTCCTCACTCAATCCTAACCCTTTTCAAGAGTGTACCAAACTCTTGAAATTTCTACCCCAACTTGATTTGGTGATGAAGAGTCCCTTCTTCTTTTGCTCCTTGGAACCTCCAAGAGCTCCACCAAAGCTAAGAACCTCTTAGCCCTTGCTTGAGAACCTCTCAAGTCTTGAATGAACCTAAGACCCACTTAGGTACACTTGGTTACCAACCAAGATTTTTAGAACAAGAAGTGTATGAGTGTTTGAGAATTGTACAACAAAAAATTCTCTTACAATTAAAGCACACTCTCTTAACTCACTAAGACAATTATAAAGATGAATGCTTGGTTGAGTTTAGAGAGAGAAAAGATTTTAACACTTGAGAGAGATTGAAATCAATGAAAGAGTATTGGCTTGTTGTAGTAAATGAGGTCAACACATCAGAATATAAGTGAGGGGACAAAAGGGAAGGAAAAATCAAGTTATTCTCCCTTTTTGTCCTCTTCTAACGTTTAGAAAAATTGCTGTCAGACCCAAAACACTCGAGTCTTTTTGAAAACACTCGAGTGTTTTGGTCAACTCTGATAGGGTTGCCTTTTTACTTTATCCAACGGCTATATTATTGAAAATTCATAAATCACTCGAGTGTTTTGAGAATCACTCGAGTGAATTGCTTAATGTTGGAAAAATTAAGTTTTTCTAACATTGTTTTCAATTCTCTCTTCAAGCCTAATTGGTTTTAATCTCAACCTTGCATGCATAATTATCATGTGACCTTATGTGAGAATAAAAACCTAAACTACCCACTCTCATAAATAAAATAAAATACATTAAAATTAAATGAGAATGAATAAATAACTAAGCACTTGATCTTCTTTAATGTTGGGCTTGCATTCTTCACTTTAAGTCCATAATTTAATTACATTGTCATCATCAAAATTAATCCGCCTTAATCGGAGACTTGATTTTACAATCTCCCCCTTTTTGATGATGACAAAATAATTAAACCTCTAGCACTTGATAGCTCCCCGTCAATCTAGGAACCTTTTTAACCTGTACAATCCAGAAAATGCCAAGCACAACGTAATACAATAATAAACATAATCAAGTGCTTATTGGTATCAGAGCAAGAGCATAAGTCATCAGAGTATAAGCAAGAAAGCGGAAAAGAATATGCTCTTTCTCTTTAATCTCCTTTCTCCCCCTTTTTGTCATGATCAAAAAAAATATAATTTGGAAACAAGGTGGAGAATGAGGAATACCAATAAGAAAAATTACCCCGGAAGAGTAAATAATAAGAAAAATATGACTATGAAGCAATAAAGAAACTGTGAAGAACATGAAAATTATGAGTAATGCATAGATGTCATAAAGTCATCATTCCAACAAACCATAAATAGACCATAAAACTAGAGTTTGAATCAAAGTACACCCAACTCCAAAAACAACAAAATACTCAAAAAGTTCAACATAGCTAAAATAAAGACATAGTAAAAAAAAAAGAAGTGCAAAGGAACATCCGGACTCAGACAGAGGGTGGCTGCTGATCATCATCGCGAGGATATGGCTGAAATCGCCCAAGAGCTGACAGAATCTGACTGAGGTCGGAGCGCACATGGCCAAAGCTAGCATCCATATGATCGGAATGTGCGTCAAGTCTACCATGAAGAGCAGAATGCTGGAGATCCATCTGAGCTCTCATGTCGAATAAGGTTGCCCTTTGCTCTTGAGCTTGGATTTCCAAAGCATCCAAGCGTCCATCAATCCTATCAGCCCGACCAGTCATAATGTGCCTAAACTCCTCAGCCTGATGGCCCATGGAGGCAAACTTCCCATCAAAAATATCCAGCCTCTCATCCATATAGACCCTGTGCTGTGAAAATTGGGAGTTCCAGGACTCCGACATATCAAAATTAATTCCATCAGTAGGGTCATCATGGGGCACACTCCCACTCCCTCCGGCCTGCTGGTCAAAAGCAGCCTGCTCCTCCTCTAGCTGCTGAGAATCAACACCCAGCTGATCCGCAGCCTGCTGAACATTCCCCTGAGCCTTCAGAATAGCCGCCTCATCAAAATATAAACATCGATTACCGTAGTATTCGATGTCCATCTTCCCCAAAGAAATGTCAGAAAAGGCATGAGTCTTCGCAGGAAGACGAACAACAGACTCGATTTCAGGAATTTGAACATCAAAATGTTGAAGGAGTCTGCACACATGCATAGGGTAGGGGAGGGGTTGCTTGGGTTTAGAGTCGGAGGCTTGGTTCATCTTGGCAAGGATAATGGAAGCCCAATTCAAAACATTTCCATTTAAAATGGCATCCATAGCTCTAAGTTCAATTTGAATAGGGCGGGAGTAATTTGGAGAAGTTTGGGGCAACAAAATATGGCTAACAATATAGTGAAGGACTCTATTGTCGGCGGTCATTTGGTTCGCTCTCTTCTCGCCCTTGAGATATGCACGATCGGGGCGGAGTAGTTTTCGGAAAATAGGGTCAACCTCCCCTTTTGATGTACCTTCGCCCGATCGTGAAATCCCAAAGACTTGGAATAAAGCCTTGGGGGTAACCTCAAAACGATTTCCTAACACGGAGGTCTCATAAGAATTCCCAACCGGCCTAAAGTTAGCATAAAATTGTCTAACTAGCCTAATGTAAATAGGGCCATTAAACGATATGAAACCCATAAGCTTTTGAGTTTTGAGGGCATCTACAAAAGGGAATCCTCTACTATTGAGATAAGCTTCACTTACCCATGTTTGAGTAGCATAATCGTTGGAAGCAAACTTTCTCTCCCTCTCAATGCAATTTGCTCTATCGTAGAAATCATCCTCCTCTTCAATTGGTTCCTCCATTCTAGGCTTCTTCCCTTTTCTTCTATCCGATGATGAAGCCATTTGCACTTATAATTGAAAACTAGAAGAAATTTTGAGAAAATTGGGGTTTTTTGAAAGTTAGGGTTTTGAAAGGGAATGATGAATTTGGGGGTTAAAAATGTGGATTTGATGTGAAATGAAGGATGGGAATGAGTTTAGAAGATGAAATCTTGTTGAAAAATGAAAGAAATATTGATTTTGGGTGAAATATGTGATGAAAGAAGTGAGAGAGCTAAGAAAACTCGAGTGAGAAGAGAGAGAGGTTCGTGCAAAACTGGGCAAAATCGCAGCAGCATCAGACTAAATCTGATGAAATAACTCGAGTGATTTTTAAAACACTCGCGTGTTTTTCAGAAACCCTGAAAAACACTCGCGTGAATTGAAATTCACTCGCGTGCTGCCCGAAAGTTTGATTTTCAGAAAACTGAGATTCACTCGAGTGAAATGGGATTCACTCGAGTGTTTTACGAAACACTCGCGTGAATTAAAATTCACTCGCGTGCTGCCCGAAAGTTTGATTTTCAGAAAACTGAGATTCACTCGAGTGAAATGGGATTCACTCGAGTGTTTTACGAAACACTCGAATGATTTATAAAACACTCGAGTATTTTCCATCAGACCTGCTCAAAAACTTTTTCAATTAAAACTGATTTAATTTTGAATTAAAATTACTCGAGTGATTTTAGGAACACTCGAGTCTTTTTATCAGTTAAGCTTAAAACACAGTTTTTAAAACACAAAACACAAAATCCACCACAAATAATGAAGACAATAGATAGGAAGCATAATCACACACAGTTAAATCATAGATTTATAACATCTCAAGGTCCAATTGTTCATCAAACACCAATGCACATGAAATGAGACATGCTTGGTGATTTTTCACGAACACAAATCAATTAGCTAATGCTTGACTCATCTAAAATTCCAAGTTCCCCTCTTATATGATAAAATGTATCTCTTGGCAATGGTTTTGTAAAAATGTCCGCTAATTGATTTGTGGTACTTACAAATTCAATTGTGCAATCACCCTTTTGAACATGATCCCTTAGAAAATGATGTCTAATTTCAATGTGTTTAGTCCTTGAATGATACACCGGATTCTTAGTTAAGTTGATTGCACTCGTGTTATCGCACTTAATAGGAATATTTTCAAGTTTCAAACCAAAATCCAATAGTTGTTGTTTCATCCACAAGAGTTGAGCACAACAACTACCGGCGGCGATATATTCCGCTTCGGCGGTGGAAAGAGCAACACAAGCTTGCTTTTTAGAAAACCATGACACTAATGAACTTCCCAATAAATGGCAAGTACCACTAGTGCTTTTGCGATCAAGCTTGCATCCCGCAAAGTCGGAATCCGAATAACCAACCAAACTAAGACTAGTATCACTAGGATACCATAATCTGGTGTTAATTGTTCCTTTAAGATATTTAAAAATATGTTTGACCGCGGATAGGTGTGATTCCTTAGGATTAGCTTGAAAACGGGCACACATGCATACACTAAACATAATATCCGGTCTAGATGCGGTAAGATATAGAAGACTACCTATCATGCCTCTATATTTACTAACATCAACCGGTGTACCTTGTTCATCCTTGTCTAGGTAGCATGATGTGCTCATGGGAGTGTAGGCTTCTTTGCATTTGTCCATTCCGAATTTTCCAAGGAGCTCCTTGCAATATTTTCCTTGATGCACAAAAATCCCCTCCTTGACTTGCTTGATTTGAAGTCCTAGGAAGAACTTGAGCTCCCCCATCATGGACATCTCAAATTCCTTTTTCATCAAATTAGAGAACTTGCTACACAAGGACACGTTAGTGGCACCAAAGATAATATCATCTACATATATTTGCACTAACAAAATGTCCTTTTTGGTTTTATAGATGAATAGGGTATTATCAACCTTTCCTCTTTGAAAGTCATTTTCTAATAAAAAGGTACTTAATCGATCATACCAAGCTCTAGGAGCTTGTTTTAATCCATAAAGAGCCTTTTTCAATTTATAAACATGGTTTGGAAATTCATGACTTTCAAAACCGGGTGGTTGCTTAACATACACTTCTTCATTTATGAAGCCATTCAAGAAAGCACTCTTGACATCCATTTGATAAAGAGTAAATTTCATGATTGATGCAAAGGCAAGTAAGATTCGGATTGCCTCAAGGCGTGCAACCAGAGCAAAGGTCTCATCATAATCAACACCTTCCTCTTGGTTGTACCCTTGGGCAACAAGTCTAGCTTTGTTTCTTATAATCAAACCCGATTCATCAAGTTTATTTCTATAAATCCATTTTAAACCAATTATGGTATGATCATCGGGTATAGGCACTAATTCCCAAACATCATTTCTAACAAATTGATTTAGTTCTTCTTGCATGGCCATAACCCAATGTTCATCCAAAATTGCTTCCTTAATTGAATTTGGTTCGATTTGAGAAACAAAGGAAACAAAATGACAAATATTTTGAATTGTCCTACGAGTTAATACTCCCTTTGAAAGGTCTCCTATGACATTGTCAATAGGGTGAGCTTTCACCGTTTTCCAAGCCGGATCAAGGTCATTTTTGACTTCTCCTTCATCCTTTAAAATCTCCTTCCCTTTTTCCTCTTTTGAAAACTCAAAACCTTCATCACAACCATCACTTAAAACACCATCTTCTTTCGAAGACTCATTAAAAACCATATGAATAGATTCTTCAATAGTCATAGTTCTTTTATTAAAAATTCTATATGCTTTACTATGTGAAGAATAACCCAAAAATATTCCCTCATCGGATTTGGAGTCAAATTTTCCAAGATGATCTTTTCCATTATTTAGCACATAAACTTTGCATCCAAAAACATGAAAGTAGGATATATTTGGTTTTCTTCCTTTGTAAAGCTCATAGGGGGTTTTCTTGAGCATGGGCCTAATTAGAATTCTATTCATGACATAGCAAGCCGTATTAACGGCATCGACCCAAAAATAATGAGGTACTTGAGAATCATTTAGCATGGTTCTTGCAAGTTCCTCTAACACCCTATTTTTCCGCTCTACCACTCCATTTTGTTCCGGAGTTCTTGGTGCGGAATATTGGTGTTCAATACCATGTTTATCACAAAATCTATCAAACTTGTAGTTTTCAAATTCACCACCATGGTCGGTTCTAATAGTAATTACTTTTTGGTTTACTTGGTTTTGCACAAGTTTAACATGGCGTTTAAAAGATTTGTAGGTCTCACTCTTTGCACTTAAAAATAATGTCCATGTAAATCTAGAAAAGTCATCAACAATCACCAAACCATAGTAGTTGCCACCAAAGTTTTTTACTTGAGAAGGTCCAAACAAGTCCATATGAAGCATTTCTAATGGTCTTGTTGTGGACACATCATTTTTAGAACCAAAATGGTTTTTGGTGTGCTTGCACTTCTTACAAGGAGTACAATCACCTTCAATTTTAAAATCTAGCTTTGGTAATCCAACTACTAGGTCTTTTGATTGTAGTTTCTTTAATTGATTTACATTAATGTGAGCGGTCCTACGGTGCCATAACCAAGTGTCACTCTCTTTGCTAACTAGACAAGTAGAAACCAAAGAGGTGATATTGTTTAATTCAACCAAGTAAGTATTATTAGACCTTTTGCCAACAAATTTGATAGATTCATCTTTGTCACTTTTTATGAGACATTGGGTAGAGGTAAATAATACATGGTTACCAATATCACAAAGTTGACTAATGCTCAAAAGATTGTGTTCTAATCCTTGAACATAAAGTACATTATCAATAACCAAGTTGGAAGAATTACCGACTTTACCAATCCCAAGAATTTTGCCTTTGTTGTTGTCTCCATAAGTGACATATCCACCTTCTTGAGGAGTAAGCTCTATGAAGTTTCGCTTATCTCCCGTCATGTGCCTTGAACATCCACTATCAAGATACCACGGTTTCTTTTCGGTTCTAAGGCACACCTACAAGACACAATCATTTTCTCATTTTGGGTACCCAAATTATGTTGGGTCCCTTTGGGTTAGCTTTTGGTGCTTCTTTCTTTTTAATCCAAACATAAGTGCCCTTTTGAATTTCAAAATGTTTTATGTGGCACCTATTGTTTGTATGTCCAAACTTTCCACAATAAAAGCAAGTTGGTTTCTTTGTATAATCAATTTTAGAAAATGAACCAACCTTTTTATTGTCCTTTTTCTTATGGACATATCCCAAACCGGTTTTGTTTGAATAATTTCTTTGAGAATTAATTATCCGGTCTAGGTTTCTATCACTATTTGATATTGTGAGTTTGTGTTTCAAATCTTTTATTTCATTTTCAAGAAAGTCACATTTCTCACAATGAGTGATAGTTTCCTTAGGATTTGCACAATCACAAACATGACTAGAGCTAGCAAGTTCTAAGGATGCATTTTGGAGTTTCAAGTCATTTATGTATTTTTCCAATTCATTGATTTCTTTTTGATACTCCAAAATTTTCTTTCCTTTTTCCTTGTTAACCTTAGCTAGTTTTTCAAATTGTGTCAACATTTCATTATACTCATTGAGCAAATCATCATAAGGAATAGAGGAAGAGCAAAAGCTAGAACTTTGAGATGATACCTCATCCTCATTTTCACTCTTGGCACTTGAGGCTTCATTGTTGCTTCTAGCCATGAGACATAGATTTGCAACTTCATCATCCGAGCTACTTGATGATGAGTTTGCTTCCTTCTCCGATGCATCCCACACAATGTAAGCTCTCTTGCCTTTCCCCTCTTGGGTCTTCTTTTCACTCTTTCTCAAGTATGTAGGACATTCCATCCTTATATGTCCAATGCCTCCACATTCATGACACTTCACTACATCACTTGAAGTCTTGTTCTTTGATTTTTGTTCCTTGGGTCTTCTATCTCTTGATGGTGAGCCACTCTTCTTACCCTTGAGGAATTTATTGAATCTTTTCGCAAATAATCCAATTTCCTCCTCATTGAGTGCATGATCGGAGTTCTCACTTGTAGAGTCATCTTCAACCTCTTTTACAACTTTTGTTGAGGCCTTGAGAGAGATGCTCTTCTTCTTTTTGTCCAACTCCTCATGTGAGCTAAGTCTTGATAGATCAATCTCATGTTCCTTGAGCTTCCCAAACAAGGTTGCCAAATCCATTGTGTTCAAATCCTTGGACTCCTTGATGGCGGTGACCTTTGGTTGCCATTTTCTATCAAGGCATCTTAAAATTTTGTGAGTAGTTTCACCATCACGAAATTGCTTTCCTAGAGAAATCAAGTGACTAATGATATGTGAAAACCTCTTTTGTAAGTCATCAATAGATTCATTCGGGAACATGTGAAATAATTCATATTCATGTGTTAAATAATTTAATCTAGCATTTCTTACTTCACTTGTTCCTTCATGTGTGACTTCCAAAGTGTCCCACATTTCCTTAGCCGACTTGCATTGAGAAACTCGATAAAATTCATCATGGGATAAAGCGGAGAAGATGATGTTCTTAGCTTTTAAATCATAGGATACTTTCTTTTTATCATCATCACTCCAACTTTTCCTAGGAATTTCAACGACTTCCCCATTTATCATATGTCTAGGAATATATGGACCATCCTCTATTGCATCCCAAATATCGGTGTCTATTGCTTCAATAAAAACTCTCATCCGAACCTTCCAATAAGCATACCCTTCACCATTAAAGAATGGAGGGCAGTTTATTGAAGAGGATCCTTCTTGATAATTGCTAGAGCCCATAGTTTCCAAATGATCTTTTCGAAAAAGCTTTTACGCTCGATCTTTCGACCGAGCTCTGATACCACCTGTTGGAAACCAACAAGAGGGCTTAGCAATTACTAGAGGGGGGGTGAATAGTAATATGAAAGCAACAGTGACTAATTTTCGGTGCAATTAAAAGATAATTGATCAAAAGCTTGATTTTCTGAAACTGGGCAATTTACTCGAGTGATTTTAAGAACACTCGAGTGAAAACCTGATAAATACTCGAGTGATTTGGAAAACACTCGAGTGTTTTATGCAGAACAGAAAAATTCAGTTTCAGAGAAATTTAGCCAAATGATTCAATATCTTAAAGACTAGGCAAGAGCTGATATTAATCAAAGTAGAGGGCAATTAAATGAAGGTATAACAAGTTGAAAACAATTTAATTGCTACCAATTTCTACTTAAATTGTAAAAGCCCCTTTCTAGAGAACTTAGGGTTTGGTTTTTCTTGAAATCTAAGAAAGCTATAAAGAGAGAGACAACACCAATTTATCCTGGTTCACACTCAATCTAGAGTGCTAATCCAGTCCCCCTAATCAACTTAGGAGTTTCTACTAGTAATCAAATTGTTAGAAATTACAAGGCTAAATTGAGATTCCTCACTCAATCCTAACCCTTTTCAAGAGTGTACCAAACTCTTGAAATTTCTACCCCAACTTGATTTGGTGATGAAGAGTCCCTTCTTCTTTTGCTCCTTGGAACCTCCAAGAGCTCCACCAAAGCTAAGAACCTCTTAGCCCTTGCTTGAGAACCTCTCAAGTCTTGAATGAACCTAAGACCCACTTAGGTACACTTGGTTACCAACCAAGATTTTTAGAACAAGAAGTGTATGAGTGTTTGAGAATTGTACAACAAAAAATTCTCTTACAATTAAAGCACACTCTCTTAATTCACTAAGACAATTATAAAGATGAATGTTTGGTTGAGTTTAGAGAGAGAAAAGATTTTAACACTTGAGAGAGATTGAAATCAATGAAAGAGTATTGGCTTGTTGTAGTAAATGAGGTCAACACATCAGAATATAAGTGAGGGGACAAAAGGGAAGGAAAAATCAAGTTATTCTCCCTTTTTGTCCTCTTCTAACGTTTAGAAAAATTGCTGTCAGACCCAAAACACTCGAGTCTTTTTGAAAACACTCGAGTGTTTTGGTCAACTCTGATAGGGTTGCCTTTTTACTTTATCCAACGGCTATATTACTGAAAATTCATAAATCACTCGAGTGTTTTGAGAATCACTCGAGTGAATTGCTTAATGTTGGAAAAATTAAGTTTTTCTAACATTGTTTTCAATTCTCTCTTCAAGCCTAATTGGTTTTAATCTCAACCTTGCATGCATAATTATCATGTGACCTTATGTGAGAATAAAAACCTAAACTACCCACTCTCATAAATAAAATAAAATACATTAAAATTAAATGAGAATGAATAAATAACTAAGCACTTGATCTTCTTTAATGTTTGGCTTGCATTCTTCACTTTAAGTCCATAATTTAATTACATTGTCATCATCAAAATTAATCCGCCTTAATCGGAGACTTGATTTTACAAGTTGATCAATGAAGTAACACTTTTTATATATCATTATTACGTTTATTATGATATTATGATTAATTGGAGTGGAATCAAAATTAAATTTTTTTTTTAATTTTTTTGTTTGATGGTATTATGAGTATATTTGAGGATAAATCAAAATATTTCCTATTTCATGGGACATGATAATTTAATATTTTTTTAAATATAAATTATCATCTTTTTAATATGATTATCACATTTATTATTATTATTATTATTATTTAAATATTTTTGATATTTTTCATCGTTTATCTTATCTCAAATTAATCATAAGATTTGATCCTAACAAGTCTTTACCCTAATTGTTCTAATCATCTTGAATTTTTTTTTCAATTTTTAAAATGTATGTACCTTTTTTTTTTTAAATCTGTTACAGTTTTTTTGTAGAGATTATAACTATCCATTGCAAACTTTTTACAAAATGATAATCATTATATTTAATCATATATTCATATTATTTTTAATGTTTGAAAAAATCTATACTTTATTAGTATTTAATTTGTTTAACTTTTAAAAAAATATTGGAATATTCTCAATTTCGATATTGCAACCTATACAGATTTATGATCTCTTCATGGATTACGTGGAAATTTCTAGATGAGACATGCAAATTCTTTTTCTTCTTATATGTTTTATAAGTATTGAATCTATATCCTTTTTGTAATTTGTAGATAGCATCAAAAAATTTTATTCCTGAATATCCTAACCAAATAATCCCTAAGTTTTTTTTATAGATTAATCCCTCAGTTTTTTAATATAACACTTTTTATATTAATTATTATTTTTTCATAATTATTTTGATAAAAAATAAATTTATCACGATAATACATTTAGATAAAGTGATTACAGAAAAAGTAGGAAGAGATTTAGATTAAATTTAGCTATTTTTATCTTTGGGTCTGTAGTTTGTATTTTGTTTTTTTTTTAATGTTGTTGTTATCTTTTAATATACATTTAGATAATGATTTTAATTTTAATTTAATTATTAAATAGAATTAATGATGATATTTTAATGTTGTTGGAATGATTGTTCTTTCTCATGTGTAAACTATGACAAAGAAACCAAATCAAAGTTTTCCATGGATGCATGTTGGTACACATAATTATCCTTTAAGATATGAAGAAAATCTTTGCAAGTTAGTTATTTTTTCCACAGGTCTAAGATAGAAGGAGATGTCACCCCTTGCCAGAACCTCTACCACCAACTCTTTTGGAAGAGCTTTGATTGTAGAAAAAGAAGACTTCTCCTTCTTCATATTATTTCTTCCTTTCTTCACTCCTAAATCACCCATGCTCCTGAAAAGAAACTTGATTGTATTTGTTTGCTCCTGATTGTTATTTGTTTAGAATCTTGAGATTAGGATTGGGAATATGAATATTGAATAAGAATATGAATATAAAATAAGAAATAAATTATTAAGAACATAAAATACGAAATAATAAAATTAGAGAATTCTTGGGAGTAGAGAGATCTGAAGGTGAAACAAAGGTAAAGAATGAAGGTGAGATCATGTTATATATAATGATTTTTTTTCAAATATTTTTTTTTTAGGATAATGATTACTTCTTTTTTCAACAAACTGAGGATAATGATTTCACATACAGATAATGTTCAAGCATCATCTGTTTGTGTTTATCAATCTTTTTGAGGATAACGATTTTTTTTTAAACAAAATGAGGATAATAATTCAACATTTTCACATATAGATAATTTATTTAATTTTAAATATTAATTTTGAACAGATAATTTATTTATTTTAAATTATAATTTTGATTAAAGACGATATTATCTACCTACAAATGCTCATGTACAAATATTCCTTAAGCGAACAAACGTGGTGCCTCAAAAATTTCTCCGACAAACATGGTGCCTCGAAAAGGGATGTTTTTATATAAGTATAGTAGATAAGTTTATTTAACATTTTAGTCCCTGAACTTACGTGCTCTTTTGGAATTAATTCTTAAACTTTTTTTTCGATGTTTTAAATCTTTGAACTTTGTTTAATTTTTGAAAATAGTCCTTTTTGGATTGATGTGTAAGATCCTTTGTGGACTTGTGTCGAATGTGTTCCAAGCAATATGAAAATAATTTCAAAGAATATCGCCTATATATTAAGAACTCGATAGGGGAATAGTTGAAAATTTTATGTGTAAGAATTGGATATGAAAAGTTACACATTGCAAAATGAATGAATAAACTTTATTAAAAAAAAACAAATTAAAGAACATATTGGTGGAAAGATGTAAGTTGCTTTAAAAGATGTATTGACAAACTTATATGGTTTTTCGATACGTTTCATATCTTTCATTACTTTAATCCTCCATACATAAACCTAATCCTAACTTGTATTAGGTCCTAGGCGAAGAAAAAATGTGAGCCCCTAATTCATAATTTTTTAGGCGGATGTTGAAAACCAACAAGCGGCCTAACAATTTACTAGAGGGGGCTGAATAGTAGTTTGAAACACTAATACCAATTTTTCGGATTTAATTGAAAGTTGTTAATTTATGCTTGCTGGTTTAATGAAAAATGCCGAGTTAATGCCGAGCAGATGCTGACAATCTATTGTCTAAGCCAAGTAATAGATTATCCGAGCTGCTACACACAGAAACCAGTTTTTGCAGCGAACTTAGCGAGCACAAATTAACGAGCAGAGGTTCGGTTTTGCCGACTAAATGCTCGGAAATGTGAAAATGCAAGAAAGAACAGATAATGCGGAAAAGCAATAAAGGAAGAGACATAGAAAAATTTTATACTGGTTCACTCTCACCCACTTGAGAGCTACGTCCAGTCCCCCCTAAAACCTTTAGGGAGCTTTTACTCAAAATCAATTTAAATGGTTACACAAGGATTTACAAGAGAACCTCTCTAAACCTCTCCCTTCAAGAGTGTACCAAACCCTTGAATTTACCCCAAATAAATTGATGGCTGAAGAATCTCCTTAGCACTTTACAACACCGAAGTTTCTTGAAACCTTCAAGAACAACTTCGTCTCAAACAAGTTACAATGATGAAAGAAGAGTATGGCTCCAACTCGAAAACTCAACAGAATATGATTTTGAAAGTTTGTGTATCTAGTGAGTAATCGATTAAGAAAGGGATTTCACAGAGAAGACTGAAACTTGGGTTTCAAATGTGAAAGTTTTGTTTCTCTGTGTTCTAAGAAAATGTTGTTGTTGTTGTTGTGTCTTGGTGTGCCTTGGTTTTTCTATCTTCCTATTCTTCGTATATTCTATTCTGGAGAATGAATGCTTAGGCTTTTATACTGATCTCAGCACCAAACATTGAGGAAAGATATTTTGTGACACAAGCTGTCCTTGCAACGGATGTTCCTGACATTATTCATTTTATTGCAACGTTCTTATTCACGTATGTCCTTTCCAAAGAATGATTTCAGATGCTTCCAATTCACAGCAACACGTATTGTCCTTTCTGAATTCAATCCCTTTTTAAATTTGAAATTTAAGTTTGGCGGCGTTGAGACAACTGAAAGTAGTAGACGATGAACAGTATCCGAGCTTGTCATTTGTTCGAGCTTGGAACTTGATTTCTTATGCAGCAGAGAGCTAAGACAAAACTGAGCTTGAACCGGGCTGAAAGACTGAGCTTGATGATGCTTTCACTGAAATTGACCAAGTGTGAACCGAGCTTGTCCTTGACCTTTGACTTCCGAGCTGTGGTCGAGCTTCTCATTTAAGCTTGTACTGAATTGTTTGAGATCCAAGCTCTAGCCGAGATTTATACTCGATCTCGAGTTGACCCTTGAAATTCGAACTTTGACCAAGCAATGCAAACTAGCTTGAAAATGAGCTTTACATCCGAGTAAAGGCTGAGCTTAACTGATGCCGAGCTTGAGGACTTCAAAGCTTGAAGACTTCTGAACTGAGTTGATCTGAAACCGAGCTTGAGGACTGCCGAGCTTGAAGACTTCATTGATCTTGACGAAAGTTCAAACTTGACATCTTCACCGGGCTTGGCATCGTCACCGAGCTTCGGGACATGAGTGAGTAATCTTCTTGATGAACAGTGTTGCCGAGCTTGACATAAGTTCAAGCTTGATAATTAACATCACCGAGCTTGGGTAACTTGAGCCGAGCTTGATGACTTTGCATTTGTCATTTGTTCTTGGCATCTGTTCAAGCTTTGAGCCGAGCTTGATGATTGTTCGCATTTGGCATCCTTAAGCCGAGCTGAATGTTCTGCCGAGCTGATGGTTTAACATTTTACTTGACTGAACCAAAGGCCGAGCTGACCATCTGATGCGCTGAAGCTTTACTAATTTAGTCGGAAGGTCGAGCTTAACTTCGGTTGAGCTGATCATCTTCGAGCTTGCATCTGAGCTTCTGACTTGCTGCTGGTTCAACTACATTTCTTCAAAGCAACTGTTGAGCATCTTCCAAACATCTTCTGAGCATCTTCCGAACTGAGCTTTTGATTTGACCTTGATATCTTGGCTTGTGCTACATGAGCAAATTCTGAACGTCTTCCGAACTTGCACCTAGGCAACTGCTGAGCTTGATCTTGATCTTCAGACTCTATACTTATGTCCGAGCTTGACATCGGCTGACTTAGTCTGCTCTGCTATGAGCGATAGCTCGGATTGATCACTTCTGAGTACGCACCGAGCTGATTCATACAGAGCTGATCAACAACATAGCTGATTCGATTGACTTCATCAGACCTTGGCCGAGAACCGAGCTGAGTCATTTGTCTTCATCAAAATCTATTTGATTCAACAGCGGGTTTTTGCCATTCAACTCATAACTTTACATATCCTACATATTTATTTATTTTCAACATTATCCTTAATAAAAATTGTGATTTAAAAAACAATCCTAATCCTAATTTTTTTAAGCTCTCCCCAAACTCCACCCGTCATCACATACTTTCTCCTACATCCATGATGTTGTTGGTCTATTTTTTTAACGTCACTTTGTTGTCGTGAGGTATGCCTCATGACCAAGAAAAAAAAAGCTTGGATTGTGAGGTATAAGGTCACGACCCAAACTTTTTTTTGGGGTTGTGAGGTTTTTTTTTTGGTTGTGAGGTATGGGTCATGACCCAAACTTTTTGTCATGGTCGTGAACTACAATCACGACCAAGATATTTTTTGCTGTCATGATATATACCTCACGACATGAAGTTTTTCCACCGTCATCAGGTATATGTCGTCACAATCATCCACTGATAAATGATTAATAATATATATCATTTTATTCTTTACAGGTATATATGACTCAATTTACATATTATAGCAGTGCTTTTATGCAGGATGAGTCGTTTCGTAATCGGCAGGAAGTGATTGATTGGGTTCAAAAAGTTAGACGCTCGCAAAAATTATAATTTCTTCTAAAACAAAGTCTTTGGGATTAAGGCTAAATACAAAGTCTTTTAATTCTTTCAATGCAACATTTTCCTATAAAACTTATTATCTTTTGGGTTTCCTTCATTAACCTATAAGTTGAGGTTAGAAAAATCCTTAAAAATAAATCAATTAAAACATGTTATACATACATTTAATCAATTAAAATAATGATAACAATCGATAATAAACTAGTTATTAATAAAATAGAGATGAAATAAAATCAAAAAATTATTAAGTAATTAGGTAATAAAAAGATGATTTTCTTAACCTCATTCTTAGAAAATGATTTGTAAAAATATTTGCATTAGAACTCATCAGTAAATCATTTGTATTAGAAAATGATAAGTTGAAAAAATTGAATTAAATTTTTAGTTTTTTTAAAATATTTGCTTTAAAATTTTTATTCTCAACCTTAAGAGCCAAGGTTAAGAAAATCGTAAAAAAAAATAAAAAATGCACCCTTTTCATCATGATGGATTACTAAAATAAAGTTTATTAATTTACATATTTATTTGCCAATTGAAAAGATAAATTAGGATATTATGTTAAAACCCGTTGAAAATTGAGGTTAAAAAATTAATTATTTTTTTCAGTAGTACAGGTAATACTAAATATTTTTGAGTTTTGGGTCATGGGTGAGGCTGTAACACGGAGAAAGCAAAAAACTTACAATAAATAAAATACCAAATTGGTTCTATAAATGTTTAAAATGTTGAAATTTGTTAGTACATTTTTATTTTACGTTTTGATTCTTACTTTTTAATTTTGTTTTAGTTTTTGTGCTCGTCATTAACTATGAATGTAAATATAATTTTGATTTTGATTCTCATGTGTTTTCATTGTCCAAAGATTTTGGTCCTTATATTATTAGTCAAATAAATTTAATCAAAATTATTTATATTATGTTTTTTGGTTTCCCAAATATTTACCGACTCAAGTACAGTGACTAATCCTTTGAGTACTGTTCGATCCTTTGGGGTGATCCTCCCAACTGAAATTCTTTACATTCACAAGAGTTGGGGATCAAACCCATAACCACTTGCTTAAGTGACACATCCCCAAACCAACTACATCAATCTTAGATGATAAAATCTTTATCTTTATCTTTACTATTGTATAAAAAGATGTCCTATTTGAGTTTTCCTATTACTCCATTTTGAAATCCTGGCTTATTAGAAAAAGTTGAGCAATGCTGAACAACTAAGGTATGGCATTGTTGGTTACTAATTCAATTTTCAATTTTTAAATTTTTTTTTTGACTTTTGAAATTCAAAATTTTATCTATTCAAATTACTCCCTAGATTTGCACTTTCTCTTTTTTTTCTATCTATTCAAATTTTTTTCTAGATTTGCACTTTCTATGTTTCTCATTCTTGGTGCATGAGATGCTTCTGGTCTTTTCCTATCTTGGCTCCAACGTATGCATGTCATTAACTATCTTCTTCTTCTTTCAACATCAAAATTTTGGTACTATAACTCATTTGCTTCTTTTTCTTCTTCTTTCTTTAATTTTTCTGAGTAATTCTCAACAATTATGCAGTTACAAAACTTACAAATTACAATGGCAGTTACAATAAGTTACATTTATAAAAAGAGGATTTTATTCTCCGGTCTTTCACTTGCTATATTTCTCCAATGATGATGGGCCCAAGGTGCTTCCACGACATGAAAAAGGTGGTTCCATGGGCAACAGGCTTTTTAATACTTTATTCAACATCTTATGCAGGTACCATATTTTAATGACTATTTTTTAATGATTTTTCTTATTCTTATTATTTTGGTGGTAACTAATTGAAGCATATTTATGATCCATTATTAGTATGATATTACAATTTTTAACATCAATTTCTTTAATTATATTACATAATAACATGGATTTATATAATTACGTTGTTATCAGCGTAATGAAATTTATAATTATCAAGTATGATTATCAGTTTTAATAAATATTGTAACAGCTCGATTTTCGTAACACGGAATAATAAACTTTTATTTATTAAGTTGCAAAAAAATGAGGCCATTTTTTTTTTGAAAAATCATAGGTGTACTCAAAATCCTTTACTGAAAACCGAGTTGTTACTGAAACGGTTCCTTTCATAAAACTTTCATCTCCATGAAGTGACATGATTTCAAAAGCATCATGATCCATTGCATTGAATCAAAAGTATTCATAAAAATTTCCAAAAGGTTACATTGTTCAATCTTCCAAAGAAGAAGAATTCCACAAGACCGAATTAAAAGCTTAGCTTAATTACATAAGTGGTTCATTGCTTGGTAATCCTTGACTCAAAATACTAACAATAGACTTAAACTAATAACACTATCCCTAAACCTTCCTGTCGAAAACAATCGGATGAAGTTTCTCCTTCTTCTTGCGCCCTTTCTTCGTTCCCGAGGATGATGCCATCCGTGTGGCTGTTCCTCCATCGCCATTGGACTCCAACTCCACTCCATCTAGAGTGGTAGAGTTTCTCTGAGTCTCATACCACACCTTTTCTTCGTAGCTCCTATATCCTCGTACGGTGACTTGTCCCAAGTGCGGCCCCAAATTAACTCCGCTCAATAGGTGTTCCGGGTCCGAAATCACTATCTGAGTGTAGCCGATCCATACCCATCCATACGGAGTGAACTTCCAACCTTTGCCATGCTTATTCCAAGTGGTGATCTCCATACGATGCTCCATCTGTCCGTTGAGATACCAGCAGCACCGATATGCCAACGAACAGGAGAGAGTAAGCAATCCGAACGACGCATCGTCGACGGTGTGGGTTTAAGTAGGCAAGATATCAAGACAATACAAACATAACAAAGCAATACACATACAACATAGTATTCAAGCATATCATCATCATCATTATCAATATCATCATTCATTATTATGCCAAACTTATTATCATTTCTCAACATAAACATTCTTTATTTCTCAATTCTTCTCATCTCAACTTTCAAATCTTTCACTTTCATTCATTTCCCTCTTCATAGGGTTTCATTCACTTTTCCATACTTTCCATTCTCGATTCCTTTCTCATTGTCGACATTCCATAAGACTTTACTTCTTATATTTAACAGTCTTTTTATGTCTCTCTAAGCTTTTCTTATAAAGTCTTATCAAATCACAACCATCGATGACCGAGGGAAATCAAAATATCATCGAGGTACTCGTTTCGTTCGTAGTCAGCACACACGTCCAAAGTCTACATCTCCTCGGTCATCCACCCAACCTAGTTGGAAGCAAACAGGAGAACAAGACCTTTACCACGCGGACACGACAGCTGTCTCGACAATCAAATGGCTCCAAGCCAGGAGAACTGTAGAAAATCGGGTGCAGTCTCAAATCAATTCAATTCATATCATATAATCAAGGCTCACTGTAGAAAACTCAGGTACAATGACAAATCACAAATGCCCCGTTCCAGTCCCTCTCACTGTTCAAGATTTGCAATCTAGTGGGCGACAGTACTAGTTCTAGTTGCGCTGCAGAACTTACCACGGCTTTGGCCCCCAGTCCCTACCACGTTCGTATGCCACATGTGGAATTCATTCTGCCTAGAAAGTAATCTAGACTTCTTGACGTTTCACCGTCATCGTCCTCCCCTAATGCAATCTCCACCTGAGTATCCGCAGATACCCATGGTTCCTTCCTCTCCACTACTTCGATATCACACTCATAGATCACCGCGTTCGCATTCGTCAAAGTCTTTTAAAGTCTTTTATCTTTTTAATTAACCTAAAGTCGGCCCATCCTTGGTGCATCCCTTCAACGAGTCCCGACCACTAACTTTTAACATCCCTTTTTCTTTCTTTTCTCAACATAGCACAGAGTTAGGATCGCATTGGCAAACTTGCATCTCATTTCACAATCTTTCTCAACATCTCCTTTCATTCTTTCTCAAAGTCTCATTTCAAAAACTCTCTCAAAATATCATTTCACAAATTTTCTCAACTTTCCTTTCATAATCTTTCTCAAAATCTTGTTTCATAACCCTCCTCGAAATCACAATCTTTCTGAACATCTCATTTTACAACATCTCATCTCATAAACTTTCTCAAAATATCATTTTGCAAACTTTCTCAAAAATCTCATCTTGTAAATTTTCTCAAAAATCTCGTTTTGTAAACTTTTTCAAAAATCTCGTTTTGTAAACCTTTTCAAAAATCTCTTTTCATAAACTTTCACAAAAATCTCATTTTGTAAACTTTCTCAAAAATCTCATCTCGGTGAGCATTAGTGGAGTAGCAAGCTCAACTCAACACCAATCTCATACCAAACAACAACAACAAAGGAGCACAGCTCCTCTCATATCACATTTCATCTCGTAACCTTTCTCATTATATCTCTTTTGGAACAACAGCCCTCTGGCTTCACTTTCACATCTCATGTCACATCTCATACTATTTCTCATTTCGACCAACAACAACAACATTACTTTTCCCAACTCTGGCTTATCCGCATCTTTGTCATCAAATCTTTCCCCAATCTCAACTCTTTATTTCTTTCCCAATCACTCTCATACTTTTATCATTATTTCTTCTCTTAATGTCTTATCAAGGCTGCCTTACTACATAAGGACTTAGGCCAAACAAGGTGGTATATCTTTCCTTTGTGTCTTTTACTTTCAATTTCATTTCATCACTTTCACAACTTATTCATATCTTTTCATTCTCAAGACATAACAGATGTCTATCAGCATGCTACTCTTATTGTTCAACAGTTCAAATATCATCATGCATAATTAAACAAATAAACATAAGCATGCCATTTCAAATCATCATCATACAATTCATCACACAACGACATGTGGTCTTTGTCTCCTTCGTATGAGTGGCCACACAACACAAACAATTGCCACTATACTACTGACTCAGAACCACTAAGTTCTGATTTTTGAGATGATCCGGAACGTCCTAATAAATCACCTAAATACCACGGTGTCTTAGGAAAGCTTCTCTCTCACCTCAAGTCCAGCTATTAAATGTGCACGATCTCCTCGTATCCTTTTCGCTGCCAGCTGTCCCAATTCCTTGTCTTTAGAATTCCTCGTATTAAATGGAACACATTTACGTTATTAACTTGTATAAGAAAATCTTTCCTTAACTCAATACACATTCCGTTCCTCGTCGGAAGACTTAAAACGTACTTGTTTTCTCAAAACAACTCTAATATTTTCTAGTACTTTAAGTACTTCAAAACCATTTGAAAACATCTGATAAAATAATTTAAACCAATTGATTCGGTTGCTGGTCCGTCTTGGACAACACCTTAAACATATCCAAAAACACCGAAAAATTCACCGTTTTTAATCCGGCTTCTTTCTAAATCAAATACCACTTGAAAACCATACTTTAAATCACTTGTACACACTTTTAAAGTTAAGAAGCAAGTCCAACGATTCTGGACAGTAAAAGAATGGTTTTGTAAATCCACTCTAATAAAACCCGAAAACGTCGTAAAAGTACCTCTTGCTTTAAATAATTCTTTAGCTCAAAACAATCGCTTTCTCATTTTAAAATTCAAGCTTTATCAAAAAGTACAAACTTAGGACAGCCACTAAACATGTCCCATGTTTCCAAATAAATCAAATCGAATTATCGTAAAATCAATTAATTTCAAAACCAATTACGTACTCAAATATTTTCCAAACATCAACTTAACACATAAACAATCAAGCAACACTTTATTAATTAATTAAAATCATATAACCAATTTGATCAACGTCAAGGCAATTATACAACTCACAATAATCTTTTCTAAATAATTCATTTTCATATTTACCTACTTTATTAAAAAGGGACCGAATGGAATAAGCCACACATATAAACTTTGTATGCTCCAAACAACCAAATCATGTTCAAGCATCAACTTGCATCTTTAGGTTTATAAAACAAAGTTTCCTTAACACTTTTATCATTCATGACCGAAAATATGCACATATCGAAACAAAGATTTGTCCACATCAAAGACACAAAATCATGAAATTATTTCTTTCTTTTTGGATCCTAAAACCGTGAGTCCTTCTTGAAAAATTAGACAAACTTTAATTCATTTTCTTAACTTAAACCAATTTATTAAATCAAGTACCACATCAAAGTCTTATCCTTTTAAATCAACATGCAAGATAAAATCAATTTACTCCTTTTATCTTTTTAACCAAAACCGAATAGAAACTAAATACTCACAACACCATTTCAAACAATTTAACTTAGCATTAATCCATAAAACATGCTCATTATTTCATGTCACTTCATGAAAAGAATCCTAACCTAGTTAGCATGCATTGGCCGAATATTCATCATGACAAAAACAAGGTTTTTGGTTCATTTTTCAACATGCAAATGTCAAGATTCATGGATTTAATTATGTACTTTCTTACACAAAATTTTAAAAACATCATTTCCTTTTTAAAGCATAAAACCGAATCATCATCACCACTTCAAACCAAGTTTTCTTTTTAATTCTCTTGCATGCACTTTAGAAATCCTTAAATCAAGAAGAATCATCATGCATGTGTCTTTTTCATGAAAAACAAAACATGATCTCTTGGTTCTAAGACTAGGCCGAATACACATCATTAAAAATCAAGATTTAACTTCAAATCTTTAACATGCAAGAACACAAGACATAGATCAAGTTAAAAATCATTTTTCAAAGCTTGTTCCCTTGGTTCCTTTGCAAAACCGTGATGATTATCAAGGAAAAATCAATCTTTTCACTCAAATAGAACATGCAAGACTCAATTCTTAAGTTTTTCCACAAAATATGTAAGAATCAAAAATAATCATAGATCACCATAAACACTTTCAACTTATTTTTCAAAGGGACATAAAAATAACTTTTCAAGGTCAAACATCAACATGCATGTACTTAGATCTTGTAGATCAAGTCATAAAATCAATCATAATAGTACAAATCAAAGTCCAAAATCATTTTGGGTAAAAAGAGGCTAAAACCGTGACATGCATTTGAAGAAAGACTAGATCTTTTTGTTCAAAAATCACATGCAAAGCTCAAGATCAAAACTTTTTCAAAGATCAAGACAAAAATCAAAGCTTTATCAAGGTCAAATCAAAATCAAGACATTTCCACAACTCAAATCAACTTTTCTAAGCATAAAGTTAACATGCAACTACTTGGATCAAATTAAAAAGCATTAAGACCCAAAATACTAGTCATGGCCGAATCACATGGCTCATGATCCAGTGTTTTACAAGTTCATTTAGCTCTTAAAAATTCAAGATCAAAGCATTAACAATACATGCAACCATTGATCAAATCATAAAAGTAGACATGCAAGAAGAAAAGAAAATTTACAAAGCTTATAAATCAAAACCAACTCTAACACTTCTAGGATCTTCGAATCACCCACCAAAACCAAGGTCTTTTATCCTCTAGCACTTTGATCTTCAAGGGAATCCTTAGGTTTTGGCTTGAACTCCTTCTTCTTCCTCATCTCTAGCTCACGACTCCCTCTCTCTCTCTCTCTCTCTCTTTCTCTCTAAGAGTTTAATGGGCTCTTAGAATGTGTTTGGAAGAAATGAGAAGAAGTGAGTTTTGGTTGAAGGAAAATGAACTAAGCTCCTTACTTTTATAGGCCAACTCATGGTTTCCCTTTTTGCCCTTATGAAATTCGGTTCTCATAGGTTTAGGAGGGGCAATTTTGGCACTTCAACAAGTTTCATGGGTGGATTTTATCAAGGGGACATCTAGGAGTAATTTTAGGGCTTTAGGTCACTTCATGCATGATTTATCTCTACTACTTCAAATTTTCTACCAATTTAATTTCTTTATGGTTCTAATTATTCTATAGTCTCCTTGTCCTAAAATGAAAAATCCTAGGCTTACATACATGCATACATATACACGTAGCACATATACACATAGGAAATAAATTTTTCTCATGAAATTACTCATATATAAAAATAACCATTTCTTTGAAGCATGCAAATATTAAATACACAATCATTCCAAAAACTCAATTTCTAAAACTTATAGTATCATTTCATGAAAACCATTCCTTTAAAATCATTCACCACTTTGAAGTCATGAAATAAGAAATTCATTCAAAGAAATACTCTTTCAAGAACACTTTCTCAAAAATAAATCTCTTTAATACTTAAAACAATACGAGGAATTTGCGGGTCGTCACAAATATGGACTATATTTTACTTTTCATTTGTTTTAAGTTGGGTTGCTTCACTCCATTTTTCTTCTTCTATTTTTCATTGCTTTTGATTTTTATTTTTGGGTTGCCAAAATTGTAGAACAAGGGAAATTTGCGGTCGGAATAACCATTCAAATTGATTTTACTAAGTTAAATGATTTTTATGGATCTTTTCAATTGAAATGTACTGTACACCTTGGAATATTTTTTTTAATTTTTAATTTATATGGTTTTTTGTATGAAGTAGCTACTTATATTGCTGATGATTATGATTAGGCTATTGAAAAGAGGATAAAAAAGATACATTACGTATAGATTGATGGACTCTAAATGTTTAATTTCCTAATTTCTTTTTTTGCTTTTGAATTGGAAGAAGCTACCTTAATTTCCTAATTTTTGTTTCATATTTCATATTTCTTTCTGAATGTTATGGTTTTGAAAATTGTTACAGTGATAAGAATGTAGTTTATTTGAGAAAAAAATTTTAAAAAGAAAAATGTTGACACACTTATCTTTTTTTAAAGAGTGAAGGGACATTTTGGTCCTTCAAGTTTTTCGACAGGGACACTTTAGTCCCTCAAGAAATTTAATTCATTTTTAGTCCCCAAAGTTTTCCAAAAGTACCAATTTAGTCCCTGTCCTATTTCTGTTAGCCACTTCGTTGAGGGACTAAATTGGTACTTTTGGAAAACATGGGGATTAAAAATGAATTAAATTTCTTGAGGGACTAAAGTGTCGCTGTCGAAAAACTTGAGGGATCAAACTGTCCCTTCACTCATTTTTAAAATGCTCATATCCTTATTTTTTTGTTATTTCTTAATAAGATAATAAATAATTCTTATTATCTTATTTGTGTAAAAACAATTAACAAAATTGTTACATGAGAATTCATACTTTGAGTTATTATTCAATTCCTTTCGATTTGTGTTATTACACATTTGTTATACAAGATGAAATCAATTCAAAAGTATACGCTTTGTTTAAAAATTTGTGATCACCAAGAATTACTTTACCTATGAATAAAGCAAACTTTTTTTTTAAATTCATGTATAGCGGTTTTTAGAAGATCTTTTTTAATTGTAATAGTAGTTTCTAGAAATTAGAGGCAAGTGTGTTAGAGAAAAAAAATAAAAGTGCGGAACATGGGTAAATTGCTAAATTGGGATGGTCGACCGCCTGTAGAAAATTTTCTCATATCTAGCAGTTTCTCAAAATTTTCATTTTCATATCTAGCTTTTGAAATTTAAACATTTTCTCATTCATTTTTTTAATTTTGAATATTAGTTCTTCAATTAGATGTAAATTATAAGTATCTCTTATTTGCACAAATTTTAATGAATAAAATCATCTAAATATCAATAAATTAATATTATTTCACAAATAAAATATAACTTATGTAATATAACAAATTTAATACTCAATCATTAATACTTAATTGTTACTCCCTCCGTTTCACAATATTTGGCCTTTTAGCCTTTTTTCTTGTTTCATAATGTTTGACCTTTTACATTTTCAGTACACAAACATATTTTTTTTTTCTAATTTTAACATTTCATTCAATCATTTCTCTTACTCTTCATTAATTCTACTTTTATCATCTCTCTCATCTCTAAATCATTATACATTAATTAATGAACACACTTACTAATAAAAATTAAATACTACTACAATTTTTAATAAGGATTAAATAGGGACATTTTAGACAAACTATACATAATACTTACAATAATTAACACTTTCTTAATCTGTGTGCTCAGACCTAAAAACCCAAATATTGTGAAACGGAGAGAATAACTAAGTTCCACTATAAAAAAACAAAAACAAGACGCGTGCACACACGTGCAATGCACGGGCTAAAAACTAGTTATTTATATTACTCCCTCCGTTCCTATTTAATTGTCTGTTTTTGGACAAGTTTTTTGTTTCTTATTATCTATCCTTTTGATTATTTTAAGGTATAATAAATGTTACTTTCCATGTCTACCCCTATTTAATTGGGTATTGGTTTTCGTAAGTAGTAGAAGATAAGTAATGATTATAAAAAGAGAAAGGGTATAGTGGGAAAAAACATAATTAATGTATTGAAAATCTAAATAATGATTGCATTTCTTAAATGATGTATTTTGTTTGAAATAGGAAAGATAAATAGGAACAGAGGTTTTATAATTTTATGTTTTGATACTATAGGAAAAACATAGACTATGGGACATGTGTTGATTGTAAGTCAATGCGGGAAGGGTGGATTCGTATGTGTACGATCAAATGAGGTCCCCTCCCGTTGGAGACTGCTTGGTGGGGTCAACTGACATTTTCTATCCCCTTTTCACGCCTTGTCCTCGCTGCTCTTCTTCTTCGCTATCTAGTACGGTCTCTGCATTAAACACACACAACTTTTTTGCTACCCAAAAGTGAAGTTAGAATAAGAAGCTCACCTTTCTTTTATCAACAAGTTACAGCTTAGCAGATAGATAATTGGATTTTTTAATTATGGTATCAGGGATTTAATTTCTGCGGTAGGTTTGAAAAATGATTTGATGACAGAGGCAAAGCTCCACTTAAATGATCTTTACGGTTTAAAAAAGATTAGTCTTCGACTATCAGTTAGAAAATACCTTGATGCATCCAAAAATGAATCAGAAGCTCACAAATTCACAAGTCTATGACACACTCTCTCTCTCCCATTCCACACTTCCCTTGCACCCAAAAAGAGAGGAATAGAACCTATCATCTCTCAGAGCTCTAGTGCCACGCCTCCCCCAGCATAGTTAAACACTACTCAAACTTGCTGCAACACTCCTCTGACCTTTCTCTATCTTCTCATCACTGCCTTTGTGGTCCATAATCGATCTACAACCAATATAAACACCAAAAAAAATTGGAGCTGGAAATATTGAGGGGAATTGAAGAGACAAGAAAGTGAAGTTATGGATTGGAATGGGAGCTCAACAGTGCCCTTTGTTCCTCGATCTGACTCTTCCTTAAGCTTCCTCTACAACTATAGTTACACCCAATATCCAGGTAAAATTAAAGAACAATAATGTCAAAAAATACACTATCTAGTTTTATTATTATCCTTGAATATTAATCTGAAGTTACATTATTTCTTCATGGTAAAGGAGTTGGGAAGCAATTACCTTGTAGCATGTATTTTAGTAAGCCTGTCACATTATTACTATTTTCAGAGTCCATTTTTGTATGTTTGCACACGAATAGTAACTTGAAGGCCAAGCAATTGTCCCACTTTAATTATTGATCTTCTTGAAGCCACACATAAAAGTAGGTATTCTAGACTTCAAAGCATGGTATTTTAAAACCAAATGTAGTATTCTAGGACAACATTCCAAATACGTTGTCCATTTCTGGAAAAACAATAAATTAAAGGTAAGAAGAATATGATTTGTATAATTGAATGTGTTTTCTATTAAATGAATAATGTAGATTTTTATGGGCAAATATAGTCGTTATATGATTTTACTGGATGTGCATTTTTTACATTATCAACATATTATCTATCATTGATTTATTTAAAGTCAATGATTAACAAAGACTTGAATAGCGGATGATGTAATGAAAATTTAAAAAAAAAAACTTTTAAAATATTAATATATCACTTATTTTCTCATATCACTAATGTTACGTGTACATGCAAAATTAATATTAGGATGTACATTTGTTTGTCTATATGAAGAAACAAATTTTTTGTGCATATAAAACTCGAGATATTAAATTCTTTATGTACATATAATTAATATCACTCTTCTCATGTAATATATGATATAGTAGGCACTACAACAGTGACATGTTTAGATTTCAAAAATGTTTTTATGTATATTATTAGAGTGTTACATTTTCCAAACACTTTTCAGATTTATATAGCTTTAAAAGTATGGGTACTTTAAATTATGCTATAAACCTGAAAGTGTTGACAGTGTTGTTTACTAGATTATAAGAAGAAATTAACTCTCTGTTTGTGTTAAGGAGGGGAAGTGAAACAGCAAGCATTGGCTGAGATAGCTCCAGAGGCAATGGGAAAAATGGAGTGCGGGAACCATGAGAAGAAGAAGAGACTAACGAGCGATCAGCTTGACTCACTGGAGAGTAGCTTTCAGAAGGAGATAAAGTTGGACCCAGAAAGGAAGATGAAGCTTTCAAAGGAGTTAGGGCTGCAGCCTCGCCAAATTGCTGTTTGGTTCCAAAATAGGCGTGCAAGGTGGAAGACCAAGCAACTTGAGAACTTGTACGATTCACTCAAACAAGAATTTGAAGTCATATCAAGGGAAAAACACAAGCTACAGGAAGAGGTAGGTTAGTTATAAAAAATATACTATATATTAAAAAATATCTCAAAAAGAGGGAGTACTATATATGAAAATGTTGCACATCTTTCACTCACTACTCTCTCTTTTTCTCTCTCTCATAGAATAAATAGGAAATTAAATGCAGAGCGCGGCTATTTACATCCTCAAATAATGATAATATAGTACGCATCAGTCAATCACAATGTTGAAAAATAATTATCTAAAATTATGATTTGTTAATAAAAAGTGTTACTCACTCCATTCCATATATTTTGTAATTTAAGGTTGTTTGACATATATTAAAGATGTATTGAATATTGTAAGTTTTATATGTGTTTTATCCAAAATATCTCTATTTAATCCTTATTAAAAATTATAATAATGTTTAGATTTTATTAAAAAGTGTCTCCATTAATTAATATATGATAGTTTAGATATGAGAAAAACGAGAGAAATATAATTAATAAGGAGTGAAGAAAATAATTAAATAAAGGTTAAAATTGGAAAAAAAATATTTAACATGCCTTGAAAAGCTAAAAGTAGAATATGGAATAAAATAAAAGGTTAATACTATAAATAATGTGGAATGGATGGAGTATGAGCTAGTATCTTTAAATGCCAATAACACCATCCTTAAATGTACTTATAATAATTACCGGTGGAGGTTAGTATAGTTGGCAATTGGGGTTGTTGTTACTTTAACAAGTGGTCGGAGGTTCCATCCCTAGTTCTTGTTAATATAAGAGGTCTTGCTGAGAGGGTCATCCTAAAAGGCCAGCCAGTACCCGAAATGATTAGTCACCCTACTCGCGTGGGTGGTTACCTTGGGAAACTAAAAATAATAACTTGTTAATCCTTCCATTCCATATTTTTTGTAGTTTAAGATTGTTTTACACATGGATGTATTGAATATTATATGCTTTATATGTGCTTTTTATCCAAAATATCTTTATTGAATATGAAAAATAAAACACGGAAAGTTTCCCAATTTCCCTCACAAGTCACTACTCCTCACTTTCTAAACCTAGTTGCACTTTTCTCATCCCTCACACAGTCACACTTCACAAATCTCATCCTCTCATCTTTCACATGGTCTCACTCTCATCTTTCAATCCTCAATCGATCACAAGCACAACAGCCATCAACTTCTCCCCAGTTGAACCATAAGCATGAGCCCAGCCCTTTTCCTCGTCAGTGTCCTGGTCTGCCATCCCCACAAAAGTCAGATTCACCATCGTCTTTCATCTCTTCGATTCAATCACAACTGTGACAAAGCTAGATCGCTCCTTGGTTCGCGATGGTGGAGGCTTGTGATTGACGGTTGAATTGCGGTTCGAAAGGGAGAAATAGAGAGATGATGATTGAAGAAAGTAGCTATGATTCTTTGGTGTCAACCGTGTGAGATGAGGATAACGAGAGAGAAAGGGGTTGAGGAAGAGAAAGGGAGATAGATGGGGAGGGTGACTTGGTTAGGAAAGGGAAGGGAAAGCCCTAGGTTTTCCTTTTATATGTGATTAATTTTGAGTATCAGACCGTTGGACCGGATCGAACCAGACCATTTGTATTCGATTCGGTCCAATCCGATTTTTATGCATGAAATGTATCTGGACTGAACTGAATCAGACCATTTAAATTTGGTTGGTCTGATTTGTAATCTTTTTAAAAGATTAAATCAGATCGAACCGTTACATCTCTAACTAAAATTACAAAAGATATGGAATAAAAAGAAAAATGAAATATAGAGAGTAGAAGATATCAATGCTAACTAGAAAATTTTTTTTTACTCGGATAGTATTTATCCGAATCAAAATTTGGATGTATTGTTTTATGTTGGATTCAAAAATTTTGAGATACCTTTATTAATGGGTTAGTAAAAAATTACAATAGAAAAAGGTGACATCATATCCAAAGTTAATTAAAATAAGAGTTTATCAATCGTTTCCTAAAATATTTTTCACTTCTATGGCATAGATTTGAGTCAAATAAATTTTAGCTTAAATACTCTTCTTTTTTTTATATTCATTTTGGTTTTTTTATGTTTTTTATATTTATTTGGACCCTTTATGATTTTAATAAAAATCAAATTGGTCCTTCTTTTTTTTTTTTTTTTGGTTTACATGAGAGGTCTGAGACTAGAACCCATGACCTGGGGGAGGGGGAAATCCTAAGTGTCCCTGCAGCCACCAACTGGGCTGTCTTACGCGGACAAATTGGTCCTTCTTTTAACAATGTGGTTAACAATATTAAAACAATCTTACTCACGTTTTGTTTTTATTTTCAGCTTTCTTGGTTTCATTTCCATCTTCATCTTTTCATTTTTACATATAAAAAATACAAGAAAAATGATTTAGGGACTTACAAACCTACAAACCTACACAAAAGATTATGACACTTGTTATTCTCAAGTTAAAAAAATTAAATAAAAGAATTTAAATTCTAATGTGCAGGCTTATGAATAAGATCTCTCAATCATTGCTCAAAATACTATGAAGAACACCCAAATTCTATAAACCTTTTGCAATAACCAATACACTTTACCCAATAATTTAAAACCCAAACAAGATTTCAAGAGTAAAAAAGAACAGATTTAATTTCAAAAATAGAGTAAAACACAGAAATCTGCACATGCAAGAGACTAAAAGTGAACCACAAATGTAGAACCAAATATTCTAGAAATCAACACCCAAGAACAAGAACATAGTAGTAGCAGTACGTACTTCTATTTTTGTATTTTGTTTCCTGAAACCAAATATGCTAGAAACCAAATCTTTAATTTGTTTCTATTTATGTGGTTTCAAAGTTTGGTGCAAGGCTATATGACGCTTTTTTTTTAGTTTTTCTTTATGAAACCCCCTCTTTACTCATTGGCCCCCATTTGAGTTTTCATGGACCAAATTATCCTTTACCGCCTGAAACAAGGCGAAAAAGTTTCCTGCTTTTGACAAGGCGGAAAAAAAATATATTTTCCGCTTAGAAAGAGGCGAAAGTCACTTTTTTATTTTTTTTCCTATTTCCGCCTTGAAACTGGCGGAGCATATATCTTTAACTTTAACAATGTTAATGCTCGTCATTTGTGTTGGAGATGGAGTTTCAAAACAGGTTGTCACATTAAAGCATGTATGAAGTGTTATTATCATCTTGTAGCCGAACCATATAGTAGTTAGTAGTTAATTATGTCCCCTTTACCTTGTTGAAAGACCTTAGTTTTTGGGATTTTGAATTTAATGTCTTTAAGGGTTATTGTATATGATCCATTGATATTTTCTGCTGCTGATAATTAGTTGTTGTTTGGTTATGGTCATTCGATTAAGCGGTGGAGCTATTAGTTTCTCCTCTTGAATGGATGATTTGTTATTGCCCATACGTGGTTTTTTCCTTTTTTTGGGCATAGGTTGAAGAGGTGTTGATATATGCTCCACCAGTTTCAAGGGGGAAACAGGGAAAAAAAATAAAAAATGACTTCCGCCTTTTTCTAAGCGGAAAATATATTTTTTTTCGCCTTGTTAAAAGCGAGAAACTTTTCCGCCTTGTTTCAGGCGGTAAAGGATAATTTGGTCCATGAAAACTCAAATGGGGCTAATGAATAAAGAGGGGGGTTCATAAAGAAAAACTCCTTTTTTTTGAGTATTTTTTGTGAAAATGACTTCATTGTAACTACTTTAAACGGATTTTAACAGAATGACTGATTTGAATTTTATTAAAATTATAAAGGACCAAAATAAACATAGTAGGAACCTACAAACCAAAGAGATCTATGTCAATGGGTTAAGCCAAAAATTACTATTTTAAATTTGTCATTACTTCTTAAACCAAAATAATGAATCTATGACTCTTCTCGTTGATATATATACTAGCACTTACTTAACTCCTTCTTTATCAATGTTGTTGCCTTATCAATATCCATAACACTGCACCTTCATTTCATGTTTATATTTGAACATTATGCATGCATGGTCTTTCAATCTTTTGTTTATTACTTCATTGAGTACCAAAATTATTCTTTTCTTTTGGCTTGTCTAGCATAAATGTTAAGTGAAGCTTGGCTCAGTTTGCTGAACTTTGAAAGCACACATTCCTCCAAACTTTTTAATTAATTCATCATGTATCTTACTTAATTATTTGCCATGCATGTTTAGGTTGTGAAGTTGAAGGCTATGTTAAGAGACCAAGCTTCTAAGACAAATATATCAGCAGTTAATTATACAGAAATCTCTGGGGAAGAAACTGTAGAAAGCACATCTGAGGCAGCGCTACGTTGCTGCAACAAGACAAGTGAAACGATTCATCATCAGAAGAATAATATTGCAGACGGAAACTGTTCTGTCACTATGCAAGATTATAACACGGTTCCTGTGCTACCGTACTGGGCTGGTCCCTACTATCCTTAATCTTAAAGGATTAGTTTTAACTTTAATCAGTTTGAAGAAATTTGAGCTTTAAATTAGTGAACCTAGTTAACTTGTTTTTGTTACATGGATTAGTCTCTGACATTATTAGGATCAACTTTGACCTGCGTGTTGGTAGTTAGTACGATAATTATGAAAATTTTAATTAGTTGTAACTTTTTCCTATGATCCTTCCACAGTTCCACTTTATATTACTGTCTTTGTCATAACATAGTTAACTAGGACATCCTGCAACGAGTTGTTAAAATTTTTAATTTTTTATATTAAATATTTTAAAATAAAAATTGTTATTTTTTATTATAGATTAAAAATTATTATTTCCTCCGGTCCTATTTATAAGATTTTTTTGGGTTTTTATTTTGATCTTATTTATGAGACTCTATTTCAAATTTCAATAGCATTTAATAATTATTTTTTTTTCACAAAAACCCTGTTAACTCTACACTTTTTAATTTGGGTAGAGTTAATAGGGGTAATTTTTTTATTTATATAAGGAAGTACATAATTTATCAACAATGAATTTTCAAAATTATTTATACCAAATTATAGGGATAATTTTGAAAAAGTATATCAAATTTTCATATTTCCAATGTCACTAACAAGTTTAATGACTTTCCTAAGTGGAAGAGAAATACCCCAAAAGGATCTTATAAATAGGACCGGAGGGATTAAATAACAGAAAAAAATAAATATACAAAAAGGTAAGGGTTCAAATCAAACACTATCCTTGAAAAAAATTAATCTAAATGATTTTGTTGATAAATTATGTACTTCCTTATATAAATTAAAAAATTACATGTTTCATTTTATATATTCCTTATTTATTTGATGAATAAATTAACATTTTTATATGATTATCAATTTTGTTATGATGAATCATAATTAAATCAGAATTAAACATTTTGATTTTTTTTTTGTTTGGTGGCATTATGAGCATAATAAATGATAAACCAAAATATCCCTTATTTCATTGGATATGAATTCATTAGAAGATAATAATTGTTCATTTATTTGTACCATTTCAAAAGGTATCGAGTTAGTGCAGTGTAACACTTCACTGTTGAAACAACATATCATCTCTATTTCAAAAGGTACCAAGTTAGTGTTGTCTACCACTTTACTGTTGAAACGACATACCATTTGTGATAATTTTTTTAATTTAAAAATAATTTAAGGTACCAAATTAGTGCAGTGTACCATTTCAATGTTAAAACCACATACCACTTCACTAATTGATGATTGAATTAAATATTAGATGGATTTTTATCATTTCAATTGCACTGTTACAACTCATACAATGGCATTGGAATTTCCCACCGCTGCATTAGTTGGGTTTTTAATTTTAGTAATATTAATAATAATTATTAATTATTAATAATAATAAATTATTATTATTATTATGCAGATAATATTCAGGATTTAAACAATGCATCATTTTCCTACACCAAATTAGAGTACGGAACATTGCACTGATTTCAGTATTCAATGCATCGTTTCCCTACGCACGGAATATTGCGCTGCCACAAAAGATTTTTTTTTTTAAATTAAAATAAAAAATATATTTTCACTATTTACAGGACACGTGACATACATATCTTTTATTTTTTCAACTTTTTTTTGAGAGTTTGAATAATTATGATATAATTATTATTAATTAATTAATAATTTTTATAATAATAATATTGATTGAATGGTTGTATTGATTTTGATTTCTTGATGGATTTGAAACGGTGGGGATATTGCACTGCTTCAGTATTGTTACAACTGTTGCATGGAATATTGCATTGCATTGTAGCAGAAGGTTTTTTTTTGTTTTAAAAAAAAAAATTCAGTATTTACAGGACACATGACATATCTAGTTGTCTTTTATTCTTTCAACTTTGTTTGTTATCTGATTGCAGCATTTGGTCTCACAAATATAATATAGAAGTTGATTACTTCCTCGTGTATTTTATTATAGGACATATTTAACCAAATCAAAAGACAAAGAAAAGTAGTTAATTTTTTGAATTATATGAGAATATATTGTAATATTACAATATATTCTCGTAGCATATATAGACCTTTTGGTAGATTTAACATCAATTAAGAAAGTTGGTTAATTGAAAATGTGAACATTTCATATGCATTCTTAAAACTATCCTTATTAATAGTAATAGGAATTTAAAAAGTGTTAAGTAAATATGAGTGTTTGTGAAAAGAAGTAATTAATTGTTATTGAAAATTCGTATAGAATATTATAGGCAAAATTGCTTCTTTGGTCCCCTAAGAGCATCCTCAACGGGCGTTCTTAAGCCCGTGCTTCGGTTGGCAAGCACACAAACATATGAGTTCACGATTGCAGCTGTGCTTCGGTAAGTTTGCGTGCTTCCACAAGCCCAAGTTCAAGAGGGATTTGTGGGACCTTCTTTGTCCGAATTTTCAGCGTAGCAGAGGAGAGAGAGGTTGCAAAAGTAAAATTGGTGGTACTCGAGTACCTCAAGTACTCGAGTTCACCACTACTCTTTCTTTCTTTTCTTTTTTCTTTTTTTTTTGCAACACAGCAAACGAGAGAGGATGCAAATTAAAATATGTGGTACTAGAGTACCTCAAGTACTCGAGTCCACCTTTTTTTTTTTTTAATAAAATGGTGGTACTCGAGTTCTCCACTACTCTTTTTTTTTTAATAAAATGAAATGTGGTACGTGAATTGGTGGTACTAGAGTACCTCAATTACTCGAGTCCACCACTACCATTTTTTTTTATAAAATGAAATGGTGGTACTCGAGTACCACAACTACTCGAGTACTCCACTACTCCTTTTTTTTTTTTTGCAACACAACTCAAATTAAAATTGTGGTACTAGAGTACCTCAAGTATTCGAGTTCTTCACTAATTTTTGTTTTTTTAATCTCGAGTACTCAATAGTAAACAAAATAATTTTTTATTAGAAGAGGGAGTAGTGATATGTTTACGAGGGATTTTATTTTTTTAACAATAAATTGCACCTTCCCATCCACTACTAGAGAAGAGGCATGAGACAAAATTAAAAGAAGTTCAAAATTGTATCCGTTGATAAGAATATAGCAGTTGGAAAGTAACCGTTCAGCACTAACGGTTATAATGTTCAAGCTATTATAAATATACATAAGACATGGTTTCATCCCAAAATACATCGAACATGAATTCCAATAATCCCAACAATAATTCTAATGATCCCAACAATAATCACACTCGTCCTTTTTCTTACAATAATCAGTGGGCACATTACATGTCTAACTGTCCACCTTTTCCGAATCCAAATTGTTCTTCATATTTTTCAAATCCTACAAATTATCCAAATATGTCATTTCCAAACCCAAATTCTCAAGCATTCCCAAACTTTGGAAATTTTCAAATTCCACAATTTCAATCCCAATCTCAACCTCATTCTCAACCTCAATCTCAATCTCAATCACAAATTCATAAACCACAAGCACAATCTCAAGTACCACAATCTCAGCATGAAATACCACCATTTTGCACCCAAGACGACTTGGAAACTATTGACCTCAATGATGATGGAGGAGACTCTTCTAAGGTGAAAAAGAAAAGATTGAGGTGGACTTCACCGGAGGATAAGCAACTCATTCAATCGTGGCTGGAAGTATCGACGGATCCAATTGTTGGGGTGGACCAAAAAAACGATGCTTTTTGGTCAAGGGTGTGCGAGCATTATAACGAGTATCATGATCAAAAACTTTCCTTGAGAGATATGTGTAGTATAAAATGTTGATGGCACAGATTGAACAAACAGCTTCAAAAGTTCAGTGGTTGCTACAAACAAGCAGTTTCAAGACAGAAAAGCGGCAGTTCGGAGAGTGATATCATGTCCGAAGCCTGTAAGATTTATGAGCAAGATTGTGGAGAGGCTTTCAAGAACGAGTTTGCATGAAGATTTGTGAAAGATGTACCAAAATGGTGGGTTGCTCCGGAATCAGACGGCTCTTCAAAAAGAACAAAAAATTCTGCTGATGGGGCATATACGTCATCCTCAAATCCACCAACACCGAGTAGTGGCGAATACAACCCGACCTCCCCTGTTTTGTTACGTCCAATGGGGCAAAAAGCTGCAAAAAGGAAAGCGAAAGCAAAACAAGGTGGAACATCTTCTGCAACTGAGGACTTTGAAAAATTTAAAGAGGTGTACGTTCAAAAATCTGATGTATTTTCCCAATTTACACGTGAATATTCTCGTGTCAAGGAGGAAGAAAAAAGGGCAAGGGAAGAAGAATTGAGGATTAGGGAAGAAGAATTGAGGATTAAGGATGAAGAAATGAGAATTAGGAATGAAGAAATAAGGGCCAGGAATGAAGAGACAATGGCTAGGAATGAAGATAGGAAGATTAAAAATGAAGAATTGATGGTCAAGGAGCTACAAATCCTCAGCCAGGATACGTCTGGTATGACAGGAAGGAAACTAGATGCTCATCAAATGTTGTGTGATGTAATTGCAAAAAAATATGGACTTCAATAGGCTTTTGTTGTAATTTTTATGTGTATTTTCCTTCAATATGTATTTTCAGATTAGTATGTATTTTGCTTCAATCTATGTATTTAATCCAAAATAGTCGTTAGTCCAACTAGCCGTTATTCGAAATAGTCTCTGGTCAAACTAGTCGTTATTCGAAATAGCCATCGGTCAAACTAGCCGTTATTCGAAATAGTCTCTGGTCAAACTAGCCGTTATTCGAAATAGCCATCGGTCAAACTTGCCGTTATTCGAAATAGTCTCTGGTCAAACTAGCCGTTATTCGAAATAGCCTATAAATACTCTTCACAATGACAATAAGCTTCACAACACTCAACTCTCCAATGGATCCCAATCCTGATCCCAATCTTGATCCCAATCTCAATCCCAATGTCATTCCTGATCTCAATTTCATTCCCAATCCTCACCCTTACAACATTGAAGATGACCTTGAGTGGCATGTCATGAATTTTATGAATCCCAATGATGATGAAGAACTCTTGAGGCTTTACCTTAACATGCAAAGGGAAAAGCAACAACAAGCAAGCAGCTCTACCAAGCGTAGAAGGAAATACATAGAGAGGAATCGTGAAGAAGGCCACATTCGATTGGTCAATGATTATTTCTCTGACCATGCAGTATACACTTATGACCAATTCCGTCGAAGGTTTCGAATGCGGAAACATCTCTTCCTTCGCATTGTACAAGCCCTTGGTGAGAGAGATGAGTATTTCCAAGACAGATTTGATGCTACCGGTAAGAAAAGTCTTTCCCCATTGCAAAAATGCACTGCTGCCATGCGTTTGTTGGCATATGGAGCTACTGCCGATAGTGTTGATGATTTCTTGAGAATGGGCGAAACAACCACACTAGAATGCTTTGAAAGGTTTACAACTGGTGTGATGGAGGCTTTTCAAGCAGAATACTTACGTCGACCAACCAATGAAGACATTGAGAGCTTACTTCAAATGAATGCAAAACGTGGCTTCCCAGGTATGCTTGGTAGTATTGATTGCATGCATTGGGAATGGAAAAATTGTCCAGTAGGATGGAAGGGTCAGTTTAGTAGAGGTGATCATGGCAAACCTACCATTATGCTTGAAGCAGTTGCTTCACAAGACCTATGGATCTGGCATGCATTTTTTGGTGTTGCAGGTTCAAACAATGATATCAATGTCTTAAACCAATCAGATGTGTTTAACGATGTCTTGGAAGGCCGAGCTCCTACAATAAATTATATTGTGAATGGCACTAACTACAACCTGGGGTACTATCTAGCAGATGGAATCTATCCCGAGTGGGCTACATTTGTCAAGGGGATCCCCATGCCACAAGGAGAGAAGAGAGTATTATTTTCAGAGCGCCAGGCCAACGTAAGAAAAGATATCGAACGAGCATTTGGATTACTTCAACAACGATTTGCAATTATCCGTTACCCAGCTCAAAAATGGCACATTGATGCACTGAAGCGTATAATTTATACGTGCATCATCTTGCATAACATGATTGTGGAAGATGAAAGAGATGGATACACTGGTAATTTTGAATATCATAGCACGAACCATAACATCTTACCGCCACAAGAATATCCTCGTCCCTAATTTCAAGTGTATCTGAACAATAGAGCAGAACTTCATCATCGTCTCGAATTTCAAACCCATCACCAACTTCAAGCAGACTTGGTACGACATATATAGGAAAATAGGAATAACCTACCACCAGAGAGTATTTGAATGATATGTTGTGATGATATTTTTAATGTATGTTAATGTCTTTTGATATTATGTTTAATGTTTTTTAATTTAAGTATGAATGTATGATTATCTTCTTTTAAAATTATGTCTTTTGAAAGATATTTAATGTTTGAGTTAATAGTCACATAGGTCCCCGAAAGATACCTGTGGAATCAGTTAGGTCCCTGAAAGATTGGTTGAATCTCTTAAACCCCTAAAAGATCATTTTGGCGTCACATTAGTCCCCCCATTCAATTTCGTCCGGATGGACCTGATGTAATTCTACATGACATGTTAAATGCTTTGTCGGCCCCAATGCGATGTTGGAATGTTAAGAAGGTGCCACGTTTGGGCCAAAAAGGCATTAAATGTGTCACATAGGATTCCGTTAGATCCCTCATGGGGGGACTAATGTGATGTCAAATTGATCTTTGGGGGGTTTAAAAGATTCCACAAATCTTTCGGGGACCTAACTGATTCCAAAATGATCTTTGGGGGGTTTAAGAGATTGCACTAATCTTTCAGGGACCAAACTGATTCCACACGTATCTTTCGGGGACCTATGTGACTATTAAATCTTAATGTTTTAATAAGAAAATGTTATGCGAATTTATATATATATATATATATATATATATATTTAAAAAAAAATTAAGTTTATAAAATAAAAAACAAATTAACGTGGAATATATATATATAAATTAAAAAAAATTAAACGTGTTATATATATAATTTATATAGTAGGGATAATTCGATTTAAAAAAAAATAAAACTATTAGCCCTTATATTTATATTTATGCATATAATTATATTTATATTAAGAGTGTGGGGTAGGTTGTGGGACCCATTTAAGAATGAAAGTTGAGTTTAGGGATGGAGTGAAAAAGTAGGTACGGTGCTTAACCATTGGGTAAATGTAAAAAGTAATAAAATAATAGTGGGACCCACATTAAGAACCCACTTTTGGGTTCACTAATGTGGATGCTCTAAGTTATTTATTTGTTCCAAAGTGGTCCCTTAAGTTTTTTTTTTGTTTGAAAGCGGTCCCTTAAGTTTACTTCTGTTAGCACAGTTGGTCCTTCCGTCAAATTTTCCATCTCCGGTCATCTTCTCCGGTGAAACTAACTCCATTTTTTCCGACCAATATCTTTAATCACACCACCTTCTGGACGTAGAGAATGATAGAGAGATTGGTGGTCCAATCTGAACATTTGTTGGCGAAGAATGAGCAAAGAAAAAGAAAAAAAATAGAGCTTCATCGCCGGAAAAAATGGTGTTGGCCAGAAATCCCAACAGAGAAGATGACCAGAGATGGAAAAATTTACGGAAGGACCACCATGTTAACGGAATTAAACTTAACGAACCACTTTCAAACAAGTAAATAACTTAGGGACCAATGAAGCTGTTTTGCCAATATTATAAATAGGGATAAAGTAAGTCTCAAAAGGATCTTACATTTAGGAACAAAGTAAGTAACTTATAAATAGAACCATAAAATTTTTCTAAAATGTAATTTATAAATAGGAACAAATTAAACATAAGTTACTACATTATAAAGAAGACCAGAGAAAATATAAGTAGTTTATTTAAGTCAAATTACACTAATCAATAAAATTACCTAAATTTCTTGATTTCTTAAAAATGTAGTATATTAATTTCACTCACAGTTAATATTGTAATATTGCATGATAACAAACATTTAAGTTAATATAATTATCTAGGAAATATTATTCATCCAATTAGTTTTTTTTAATCAATGACATAAAAAAGTAGTGATGATTAAAATATGGGAAAATTGCACTCACATTCAGTAAGGTTTACACTAATGACACGGACACCCTTTCTATAGTTTAAAAAATAACACGCACCTCCTCTTTTTATCAATTGGTATTGCATTTACACCCCTTCTTTATAATAAATGACTAGTTTATTAATGAAAATGTTAAACATAGAATTAAAAAAGACTTTTATATCCTCGAGGAGTATTTCATACAAATTTGAGGTATATTTTGAGCATTTTTTGTTTACAGTAATATGATAAAATTAATTTTTTTTACAAGAAAATGTAATAACCAACCAAGTCACTAATGCAAATCAATACGAGACAATCAAAATTGTGTCAATTAGTGGGATTTAATTTAGAGTGCATATACGCTAGTGAATTATTTGAGGTTAACAGGCTTATTATAGTCAATATTCTTTTTTAACACTTTCATGGTGAATAAAAGGTTATAGTGGATATAAGTTCATTATGGATATAATAGGTTTTAATTTTTTTTGTTCTTATTCTATTTGGATATGGATATAATATATTCAATCTTTATATAGAGTTCGTATATCAATAATGATGTTAGGTCTTTTGCATTATTTTAAAATTATTTGAATAGAGTTCGTATATCAATAAAAGAGGTCTTTTACATATAAAAATATCACCACACTTTTTAGATGATGATTTATAATAAAAACTAGAGGGAGTATATTAAAAACCTTGTTAATATACAACTTTCATTGATTTTAATTTTGAACATATGAGAAAAAAATTTAAATGTTGCAACACTACCACTTTAATAAAAATGCATATTAGTGCCGGAAAAATCCCTGACGAAACCAAATTAGTGATGAATCTACAACTGATGCGTTAATCGCTTAATTTTCACCACTAAGAAAAATTTCCCTCGCAAATTCCTCGCAATTCGTCGTTTAGGAGATTGTGGTCAAAGTGATTAGATAAAATTTTGTTTTATTGAGATATGTTTTAGAGTACAATGTTATTTGATGAAAGAATGATGCGAAGGGAAATTTTTAAGATTAAAATGTGAAACTCCAAATGGATTTGATGTTGTCCAAAATTTTATAAAATGTTCTAATGACTTGAGCAATAAAGTTTTCAAATGTTTAGAAAGTAAAATTTTTAGAGATAATAATTAGATAAAATTTTGGATGATTTTGTTGGATGTTGCAAGCATTTTTAATTAAGAAGTATGTGTTGTATGTCCAAGTTTTGATTGTGATGCATTAGGACTTTAAAAAAAAAATTTATGTTAGAAGCTTAGATTATTTGATTGTGAATTGGAAATGGAGTTGTGAACAAGTTTTGAATCTATAAAATGATTTTATGCAAAGTTTTTGGGTCCTATCCAAAAATCTATTTGATGTTAGTGTTAGCATAGAAGTGAATTCCTTTGTTTCAAACTTAGGAATTTTGGTGATTGTGGATGTATTAAACCTTGGAGTAATTTTTGGTATTTTAAAAAGTGATTTTCAAAATAAATTTTATGTTGTTGTCCAAAATTTATCTTTATGATAACATGAGTTTAAAAATGATTTTCCTTGATCTAAAACTTAAGGATTTTGTGTTATTTGTAACATCCTAAGATTTAATATCTAATATAATAATAAATTTAAATATAAATTTGATTAAGGGTAGTAGGAAGTCATAGAAATAGGTATAGTATCGTGAGGGAAATAGGAAGTGTGGGCCGACCAGATAAGGAAATGCTGGATCTCGGACCGATCTCAGCTGAGCTAAATGAAGACGAAACGCGAAGTCTAGAGCAGGCGTCAACTTGGACAGACCGACCGCAACAAATCTCGCTGGGTTGATCGAGAACATACTCGGACTGCTGCTACTTCTCCGCGTCAAAGCCGAAGCTCTCTCCCTCTACTTCTTCGTGTCACGTCCTCTGTGCAGACGTCACTGTCAATCACTTTATGTCCTTTTCAAGTCACTGTTGGTGACTTCCCCTAGAAGCCAATGAATCTTATCCACATATTCCCAAGCTTCTCAAAGAAGCCTCCAACTAGGACCACACAATTAATTCTCACATGGGAATAAAAGAAATCCACAACCAACACCATAGCACTTTTTATTCTCTCTCTTCTTCGTTTTCCCCATCTTCTCTAAAGTTCAGTACACCCTCTTCTTACTCACATATTCTTCTCTCTCTTCTTCTCTATCAATACTCACAAAATAGAAGCTACTTTCCTTCATCTCCTTCGCCTCGTCGGACGTTCCCTGTATCTTCGTCGTGTTTGGGAGTGCAAGCAAGGGGGGTACACCGGTTCAAGGAGTTTCAAGTTCAAGAGTTCAACAGCAAAGAAGCCACACTCAAGCTCTCGAACTCTTATCTCTTGTGGGTTGAGGTAAGGAGTGAGTGTTACCTTAGCTTAGGTTTGGGTTGCTAGTGTGTTCATAACGGGTATTAAGAGTGGGTGTTAGATTAGGGAAAGACATAGAATAATACTAGAGAG